>WUJK01000012.1:385000-1640483 GCA_011317545.1 Coniella vitis
TGAGGGAGGGAGAGGGGGGGAAAACAAAACGTTGGGTGAACCATAGACTTGGATTCTTTTTTTTTTTTTATTTCATCTTCTTCGTGGCCTCAGTTCAGGCCGGGTAGGGGCGTCCTGTGTCTTATTTTATTTTATTTTTCACTTTTATTTTTCACTTTTATTTTTCACTTTTATCTTTCTTCTTTTTTTCTTTTCTTCTCTCTTGGTGGGAGAGGAGGAAAGGAAAGACGGGGGATATGAGAAGAAGGGGGGGGCGATAACAGGTGTTTTAGACCATTGTATTCAGTCTTTCAAGACTCTGAGATACCCCGGAACTGCGAGGGATTATCATATCCCCCGATCCTGTCTACGGCTTTTGTCGTGCAATTAGTTTATATATATATGTATATGTATATATATTCATATATATATTTATAAAAAGAATACCAGCTCTTTTTTTCCTTTTTCTTCATTTCTTTTCTCCTTTTTTTCGGTTCCAACTTGCAAAATTCACTCACGTCGTGGAACAGTCGTTTCTCAATCACATATACATATATATACATGTTCGCTTCGATCAACAAATCCCCCTTGTATATCACCGTTAACTTAAGTAAAGAGGGAAAAAAAAAAAACAGTCTGCTCGAACAAGCCTCATCAGGCCTCCTTCGGTTAAAGCCAACAGACTCCCCTCCCTGCTAAGAAAACAGCTAGCCCCCCCCCCTCCTGTTTTGTCTTTCTTTCTTTTTCTTCTCTCTTCAGTTCGGTCGTTCTCCCGAGGATGATATATGTGTAATATACATGCGGTTGGGTCTACAACAACAACACAAACTCCGACAGGCAAAAAAAAAAAAGGTATCAGTCAAGACAAAGAGAGGCATTAGATCTGCAGGCAACGAACGATTTAGACACTGGTGAGCAAAAGATGGTTGTTTATTTATATACTTACCTGCCAGGTAGCATTCAACATTCAACTTTCAAAAAGAGTAGAGCCCCCAAAAAACAAGAAGCAAGAATAGAACGACCAAAGGGGCAATATCAAGACACTACATTCATCACGCCAGCGTGTACCATGTCCGCCAATCCCATGTTCGTAAAAGAATGCTCCTCGTCATCACATTGAACTCAACATGAATTCAATTCAAGGATACATTCTACAATCCATCCCCACCACGCACAACGGTGCCTTGCCCAGTTCTCCAAGTTACCCTGAGCCCCCGAATGACTGACTGACTGACTGGCTAAATCTCTTCTAAACTTACTACCGCAACAACCTTCAAACACCCCCTCCAACCCCCGCCTCGCGATCCATCTTCTCCTTCTCCCTCTTGGCCCGGTTAATCTTCTTGCTCAGCGCCACGGGATTCGCCCCAGGTGTCTCAAAAATCGTGTCAATCTCCTCGAGCGACAGTTTACTCGTCTCGGGAAACACAAAATACGCCGCAATCAGCTGCAACGTGTTATACACAATGTACACGACCCAGATCTTGTACCCTACCTTCTGAATGCCCACCGAAATGCCATAGTTTTGCACCACGCCCGCGGCACCCTGCACCATATTGTAGAAGCCCATGCCACGCGCGCGAAGCGGCGTGGAGAGGATCTCGACGGGGTAGAGGTTGTGCATGGTGGCGATGAGGGAGGCAGAACACATTTGGTAGATAAAGACCCACACGATGGTGAGCACCGCGGTGGCCTGCGTCTCGTGCAGCGAGTATTGCCAGCTGGTGATGGTCACGAGGGTCTGCGTGACGATGAAGGTGGTGAGGCCCGCGATGATGAGCGTGCGGCGGCGGAACACGTCCACGAGGAAGGAGCCGATGAATTCAAAGACAAAGTACGTGCAGGTCGAGCCGAGGTTGATGCCCAGCTGGGGGAGATCACCCGTGATGCCAATGGTGTCGAGCGCAGGCGAGAGGTAGTACGAGATGATGGCGCCGCCGTTCCACTGCTGGAACACCGAGTAGAGCACGAGGACGAACGTGCGGTAGCGCACAGCCTTGGAAAAGAAGTCGCGGAAGTCATAGGCGGAGCGCACGCCCGACCGGCTCGATTCGATGGATTCTTCCATTTGTTGGAGGACGAGCGGCACAATGGGGGCGTTGGCGTCGTTGTCTGTCGTCATGTACTTGGCCACCACGCGGCGCGCTTCCTCTCGCCTGCCCTTGAGGATGAGGTACCGCGGAGACTCTGGGCACCACCAGTAGATTGTGATGCAGGTGAGCAAGGGGAAGAAGGCCTCAAAGATGAGGGGTACGCGCCACTGGTAGTTGCTCTCCCACTTGGCGAAGCCGACCATGGCGCCGCTGATGATCAAGGAGCCTACCTGGAACCAGGTGCCAAAGAAGCCAACCAGACGGCCGCGGAGGTGCAAGGGGGCCACCTCGGCCATGTACTGCGGTGCGGATGCCATGGAGCTGCCAAAGCCAAGCAGGAACCGGCCGACCATGAGACAGGGCAGGTTGGGTGCGAGACCCTGGACAAGGGCAGCTATCACGACAATGGCGTTGCCCAGGAAGTTGATGCCTCTGCGCCCAATGACATCTCCGAGTCCGAGGAAAGGAGCTCCGACAAATGTGCCAATCGTCATGAGTCCGTTGATTGTCCCGATGATGACGCCCGAGTTGGGAAAGCCAAAGTAGTCGTGGAATCTATCGTACGAGTTGATTCCAGAAATGACACCCCAGTCGACACCATATCTGACATGTGCAATCGTCAGCCATCGTCACTGGAGTGCACCAGTACTGTTGAAATCAAGTTGGAGAAAACTCACCCGGCCATGTTGAATCCCATCACCAAAGTGATCAAGACAATGTAGAATCCAGTCCGGGAGTGCATGTCGAGACAGTCTTGAGATATGCGCATCAGATCCTCGTCGGATATGCGGGTGATGACCACCTCATCAACGGTGACACCCTGCTTCTCTGCTTCGCGCACATCTTGGTCGTGGATGTTGACGCCCGCCTTGCTCGTCGAGTCCACCCGAGTCGCCATCTTGAGCGCACAACCTGGCTTGGCGAGACCCAAAGCCGAGGGACAATATCGAAAACTGCTCGTCAGAAGCCCAAGTTGCAGAACGACCAAAAGAGTTACGGCTCGGGTAGCATTGCGAGGCGGAGGACTGGCATATATACAACGCTACAATCGACATCAGTCCCAGACTCCCGGGTTCCCAGACCCTGTGACCAGCAACATCGAGTCTAGATTTCCCAAGCGCTGCTGCAAGAGGTCGCAAGAGGTGAAGTGGCGGCATGTTCCTCCTCTTGCGTGCCCTGCGCGCGCAGTTGATATCCAGGTAGGATCCAACGCCAGTCAAGAGGAGGACGGACCACGTTCAGACCGCCCCCTCCCCCCGGGCCGCATGCAGGGCACCAGGCCCCGGTTAGCAGATCCGAGAAGCATCGTCTTGTCTCTTTCCTTTTGGACATGGTAGGCGCCGCCATCACGATTGGACAGCTTTGGCAGCCGCATTCCCAAAACCCATCTCATGATCTGTGGGGTATCTGGAGGAGGATGGGCGACTGCGGAGCGGTTTCCCCACAAGCTGCGTACAGATCGCTGGGGTCGGGTTATTCCATCCACTCACCGACCCTTGAGGCTGACCAACGATGTCTTGGCCCGCCGATAGACGAGCAGAGGCAAATGCGGGGCAAGCGTGCTCGTTGCACATGTCTGTGCTGTCAGAACACGACTATACATAGTATGTCCGAGGTCCAACCACGCAGCTATGTCTGTCTGCAGCCGTTGATTCGCACGAGACTTATTTCAGGGCAACCTGGCTCTTGCGGAATTGCGGTGCGAAATTCCCGACGGCTATTTGCTTCCTTGTTAGCTGTTTGGCCCCAAACCCAGCAGCGTGGTGCAAGCCAGCATGGATCCGCATCTTTTCCAAACGCTGGCTGCAAGCCAGTCGTGTCACCTGTTCTATGACAAGCCCTCGACAGAATGGGCGCAAGCCCTCCCGGTGGGCAATGGCCGCCTGGGTGCCATGGTGCACGGCCGGACTGGCACAGAGCTTGTCCAATTGAACGAGGACTCGGTGTGGTATGGCGGACGTCAAGACCGCACACCAAGGGATGCCTTGCGACATCTTGCCCAACTGCGGCAGCTGATTCGGGACGGACGGCACGCCGAAGCAGAGGAATTGGTTCGCACTGCATTCTTTGCGTCGCCTTCAAGCATGCGGCACTATGAGCCGCTGGGAAGCTTGACCATCGAATTCAATCACGACCATGCCGTCAATTACTCGAGGGTCTTGGATCTGTCGCAGTCAGTAAGCACGACCAAGTATGGCTTTCAAAACCCCGTCGGGAACTTTGTCACTGTCAAACGAGACGTGCTCGCGAGCTTTCCCGACCAAGTCGTGGTGATGAGAATCGAAGCAAGTCGCAACATCCGTTTCATTGTACGACTGAACCGGGTGAGCGAGATAGAGTGGGAGACAAATGAGTTTCTTGACGTCCTCCATGCGTCAGGCAATCGTATCGTGCTGCAAGCTACTCCGGGAGGCAGGGATAGCAACAGGCTAGCCCTGGCTTTGGGCATTCGCTGCGACGATGGTGGCTCTGTGGAGGCTGTTGGCAATTGTCTCGTGGTAAATACAGCAGTGTGCACGATTGCCATGGGCGCTCAGACAACGTACCGAACAAGCAATCCTGAAGAGTCTGCCGTCCAAGACGTTGAAAAGGCCCTCCAACGCAGCTGGAGTGACCTTTTGGCGAGACATGTGGCCGACTATCGCTCTCTGTTTGGGCGCGTCCACCTGCACATGTGGCCCAGCAACTCTCACCTCCCCACAAATGAACGCATCAGGAATCAGCGCGACCCCGGGCTCGTCGCACTGTACCACAACTTCGGACGATACTTGCTGATTTCATGTAGCCGACAAGGCTACAAAGCCCTGCCTGCCAATCTCCAAGGCATCTGGAGCCCATCCTTTGCCCCAGCCTGGGGTGCGAAATACACAATCAACATCAACCTTCAAATGAACTACTGGCCTGTGACGGCTAGCAACCTCGTCGAGTGCGCCATGCCGTTGGTGGACCTGCTGGAGCAAATGGCGGACCGAGGGCGCGAGACGGCACAGGTCATGTACGGCTGCAAAGGGTGGTGTGCACACCACAACACCGACATATGGGCTGACACCAACCCACAGGACCGTTGGATGCCGGCAAGCCTATGGCCGCTTGGTGGTGCATGGATCTGTCTTGATATGATGAAGCTGGTAAGGGAGCGGTACGACCGGGCCCTTCATGAGCGTCTGGCCCCTATACTGGAAGGCTGCGTCGAGTTTCTGCTCGACTTTCTCATCCCATCTCAATGCGGCAAATATCTTGTGACAAACCCTTCGGTCTCGCCCGAGAATACATTTGTCTCTGAAGGCAAGACCGGCATTCTGTGTGAAGGGTCAACCATCGACATGAGCATTGTGGATATGGTGTTTGAATATTTCCTCTGGACAGCCAACAAGCTGTACAATGGCAAGCACGCGCTGTTGGATAAGGTTGAGAGTGCACGGCTTCCACAAGTGCAAATCAACGAGCGAGGCCTGATTCAAGAATGGGGGTTGAACGACTATGACGAGTACGAACCGGGTCACCGACACGTCTCGCACCTGTTTGGCGTGTACCCGGGGAACACGATACGCTCTTCTGAGCAGCTGGACGCAGCAAAGAGAGTGCTTGCCAGGCGGGCCGAGCATGGAGGAGGCCATACCGGATGGAGTCGGGCCTGGCTGTTGGCTCTGCATGCTCGCTTAAGGGACGGTGAGGGCTGCGGCAAGCACATGGACCTGTTGCTGCGGGAGTCGACGCTCCCAAACATGCTCGACAACCACCCACCCTTCCAGATTGACGGCAACTTTGGCGGTTGCGCCGGGGTTCTCGAGTGTCTGGCACGACGCTGGGAGCCGGCCCTGTACGAAGCAGGCGTGACGTTGCTCCCAGCCTGTCCCAAAGAATGGTCGTGCGGCAGGCTGACAGGGTTCCACGTGCGCAACGGCTGGACCGTCTCGTTTGTGTGGGAAGACGGCGAGATTCTGGACCCCGTGGTGGTCACCAACACGCGGCTGAGTGAAGAATCGACGACACTGGCCGTCAAGTTTCCCGATGGCAGGACAGCATCAGTCCGCGGACCAGGCGAGCACCAAGTGGCCTATTTCAATGCGTCTTTGCGAGATGGAGCTTGCGGCGATACCAGGTGAAGCTTTTGGTGGGCCTGTGGACGCCATCTCCTGGCTAGTTGCAATCCAAAAGTGAGGCTGACGATGGTGGATATGGACAGGCAACGGTCGCTGTCCTGGTGGTTTGAAACACACACATTTGCGTTTTGCTGCAAAGAAGTCGGCTTTTGGTTTTGTGCTTCCCGATGGTCAAAGCGACGACCCTAGCTATTGCCGTTGTAGGATGCAAATCCATCGTTTCGGCCAGTTCGTGATGAGCTTCGTGGGGCTTTGCATCTTCTCTTGCGGTGTTTGGAGTAGCATGATAAAAGGCCAAAAGGCTTCCACAGTCACATGCCTGAACTGGGAGCATGTTGCATAAAGGACGCAGGGAAGCAGCATGCTGATGAGACCCAGTGGCAGAAGGCGGCAGAATGCGGTGAGGTGTAGAAGCAGGTACTATGCACGTACAGCCACTGGCCACCGCTGTCCATTGGCTGTCCTTGAAATTAGGTAAGCATAGAAAGCTCCTTGTCAGCGGCAGTAGCGCTGCAGATGCAGGGCAAGCACGGGGGCCCGGTACGGGGCGAGCATCAGTGACTAGCCGCATGTAGCTTAGCGTTCTGGGTCTGCGTGTTCAGTGCTTGCAGTGACTGAATCCCTGAGCTTACAGTGGCTGCAGCCATGCTGCAGCAGGCTCACAGTGCCTGAACGAGCTTGACAAGCCTAGAATAACATCGCCAGCAGCCCAGATCTAGAGTTTCTACAGCGGGAAACGCTTGGACGCCTTTTACCCCAGGCTCTCGTCATTCATTTCTTGTCTGCTACCAAGAACACAACGACCGCCGTTCTATCCTTTGCATCATCCATCCTGCCCTCTTAGCAACCTCCAACCCCCTTCACCGTGACCCGACACCGGCCCAGGCCCAGGCCCAGCGATAGTCCTGTCCATGGCTACAGCCGAAAACTAATCCTTCGCTCAGTTGGCAGTGGCCGATCAGAACCAGCCAAGCAGTCAAGCAGCCAGCCAGTCAGTCAAACGGCGCATGCGGCAATTGAACGCCACAGCACATACGCAAAAGCAAAGGCCAGCAGCCCGTACATAGTGTACAGACAGAATCCCCAGTGCGAGCCCCAGCCCCAGCCCCAGCCCCTGCGTGCGTCGTTGCAGGCTGCGCAGTGCGACGAGCCCAAAGCCGCGACGTCCAGTCACTTCTCTTGGTAGGCTGCGCCCAACCTCCTGACGAAACAAGGCCACTCCATCTCTTCAGATGACCTGGATGCTGATTGCCTCGTCCCGCCCACAGCCCCAGCCCTCTGCGCTGCTTTGCATTCTCGTACGCCGCCTCAGCCCAGTCCGCTCTCGCTCTCGCTCGCCCGCCTGAGTCGAACTGCCCCCCCACTCCGCCGTCAAATCCTCTGTCGCTGTCGAGGTTCCGCTGCAACGCATCTGCGCTCGCTCGTGCCCCCTTTTCCTTTCACTGCATTCGGGCTCGAATGCGCGCATCGCGACTACGCACTCCAGTTTCACCGTCGCGCCGCTTGCCCAGCAGCATTCACATGCGGCGCCATCCAGAGTGACGATCCCGTCACCGCCTATTCATCGCGTCCGTGCTTCATTTCGAGTTCTGACCGTCGCCATGTCTATCTCCGACGTCCCTTCGTCACCGCTCCGCGGCGACATGTCCCTCGAAGATCAGGTTGGCTGGTACAAGTCGCAGTACGAGCAGCTCGAAACAGAACTCGCTGAATTTAGGGTCTCGAGCCAGGAGCTTGAAGCTGAGCTGGAAAAGGATCTCGAGGCCGCAGAGCGCAGGGAAAACGCCCTGCGCGGCAAGGTAGATGGCCTCAAATACGAAGTGGATGAATGGAAGGTGTGCATAGCCCCTCGACCAGACAAACCCTTACCCGCAGTGGCTGACTCTCTCACGTCTCTCTACAGCGGAAATACAAAGAGTCCAAGAACGAGGCCAATGCTGCCCAAAACACGCTCGAGAAGGAAATCACAACGTTGAGGGACACAAACAGGACATTGCAGCACAGGCTGCGCGATATTGAGGTCGCAAACGATGATTTCGAGCGGCAGGCACGACACACTCACTCTTCGCTGGAGGATCTCGAGATGAAGTACAACACTGCTATCGAAAAGGCAGTCATGTTGGAGGAAGAGATCAAGATTGGCGAGAACGAGAGAGAAAACCTGCGAATTGAAACTCAACGACTGCGACAAGAACTGTCTGACCTCAAGATTGAGGCTGAGATCCTGCAAGACAAGCTCAAGAAACAAGCGCCCCGACACATGTCAACCGTGTCAACCGACCTGTCGATACCAGGAAGCCCCACCTTCGATAGCAGCGTCAGGTCCGGTGCCAGCTCGCCGCTCATTGCCACGCCTCCAGAGTCTGCATCTTTGCCGCCGGCGAAATTGCTTACAAGCGAGCCACCGTCCCCTCCCATGTCGGATGCTTCAGCGCCCGCAGTGCTTCCAAAAGCCAGAGTGCCACCCATCAAGACACCAGTTCCTGGATCCAAGCCGCGACGGTCAAGGCTGCCTTCTATGGATACCAGCGTCACAACAAGACCAAGACTATCCTCCAATGCATCTTCCCGCCCGCCGACCCGCTCAGCCACCAATTCAACCATTCGCCCGCCGCCAGCAACTCGATCGAGCACCTCACGTCCCCCACAATCGCGCAACCCTTCGAACAAGGGTCTTAGTCAATCTACCTCCTTGTCCCATATTCGTTCTCTCACAGCCCAAATGCAACGTCTGGAAGCACGGGTGCAGTCTGCCCGCTCCAAACTACCCGCTCCCGCTCCTGCTACGACGCCTCCTCGCGTGTCTCCCCGGCCAAGCGTTGTGGGCAGCACCAACAGTTTTACCGCCAGAACACGCAGAAGGGGGGCGGGATCAGTGTCGTCTGTCTCGACCAACGCCACGACACCAGAGGAAATGACGACTCTGTCGCTTGGGTTGAGTAGGAGCAGCACGACCAACAACAGACACGTCCCTCGCTTGAGCAACGCAGGCGTCAACAGAATGGTCAACGGACCTCTGCCTAACCGCGGCCCTACGGACTCGGCATCAGAGGTCAGTCGGCCAAGCAGCCGAGCAAGCACATCTAGCTGGGCCCGACCAGTAAGCCGAGCGGATGGCCGGTACGACTCGTTGATCGCTCCGCCGCGACCGGGTAGCCGAGCGGGCGGCGCAGCATACACACCTCTGGGAAGGCCTATCAGCCGAGCAAGCTTTAGCAGCAGCTTTCACGGCCACACGATGAGCTACAGCACTGCCGAAGAGGAGGAACCCGAGGAACGGGAAAGGATCTATACGACACCAAGCAAAACACCCAACAGAAGCCCCAGCAAGACGCCCGGTCGGCGCAACACCTACAGTCGGCAAGAGGGCGGATTAGGCATTCCGGTGCCATCTGGGATACCAACGCCAGGCTCACGACGAACAAGCATTGCCAGTGTCTCGACGGATACTCAGCTTAGGAGGCCAAGCATCAGCACGAGGCTAACCAAGAAACCCTCTATGCAATTTGGCGATTTGGGCGAAACATATTGAACGGACAAGGATGACCCTAATGAGAGAAGACGACAGCATTCGACGAGGGAGCACATGATCCAATACTGCTTGCCCCCTCCCCCCTTTCCCCCAAGAAAAAGAGTTGATTGGCTGCGATACAGCCTTCCCACGACTGCAGCTCTTTTTGCACATATTAACCGAATTTTCCATTTGTCAACATACCCTTTTTCGTTTCATTTCTTCCTTTTGTTTTGAACATGGTTTTACATCATTGGCATGGCGTCGAGGTGTTGCAATCGGCGTACTGGGGGTACTCTTCCATGCAGCAAGAGGCGCCTCAGTGCAGACATATATCACATGCGGCGGTAGATTGCAACGGGCTGATTTCCGTAAAGGTGGGACCGCGCTTTGGTTCGTTTTTTAGCCTTTGATACTGTTAAGAGTAGGCAAGTTTAGAGCCCCGCCTGGAGTTGTTTTCGACATATCACAGTGTCGGGTTAGCAAAGAAGCAGGTTTACTGATGCCCTATTGCGCTTTTTTTCCGGAGGGAAGCAATGAGTGACTGGGTGCTTTAGGGAAACGCAACCCGGTAACGGCGCGGGACGGATCAAGACTAGACTCGTGACTATTCGGGGCGGAACGGAAGAAAAGAGGGATCGCCAGTCTATATGGCGCTGGAGGCCTGATATGGTCAAAAGGAAACCCAGCCAAGAAGGCCCGTGGAACAGCGAATAGAAGCGGAGGAGGGCGAATATCTGATCTTTTTTATTATTTATTCGTGTATGAAATGGTTTAGAGAAGCTCAATATACCCTGTAGATACTAATCTGTTCAAGAGCGGAAAAGCAGACAGACGTCTGGGGATGTTTGTAGATGTGCCGTTTCTTGTCGTATCTTGCTTTTGTGCCTTGGTGGTATGAATGAGCCAAGTCGTCTGTGTTTTTCTTTCCACTGAGGTGTACGAGCCGAGTGCCTTTGGCAGTTTCAGTGCACTTCGTAGAGCAATAGGTTGATTATTTTTTTATAAGCTGAAAGATAGACACCTGCTCTCTTTAAGCCATCGTGCCAATCTCATGTCCAGTCATCCACATCCGCCGGCTTGTATGGTTGCTTGACTTGTACAGACCCTCCCGTCTTTTCTTTTCTTTTTTTTTTTTTTTTTTTTTTTTCCCTCATTGATGGCCCCTTGAGTGATTGCAAAGAGAGAAAGAGAGAGAAAGAGAGAGAGGAGAGAGAGAGAGAAGCTTAACGACGGCATTTAGCCAACGAAATCCCGATACACGGCTGTGAAAACTTCGAAACGTCCGTAGAGAATGAAAGGAGTCCCGATATCCGTGAAAATCGGGCCTTTTAGAAGTATGTAAGCTAGCTAGGTGGTGCTTATATTGATATTCACTTACCCCCCCAAAAGATATCATCAAACTCTGGAGGGCATGTAGAGGGAGCACCGAAAGAGGAGAAAGACGAAGTAAAAGCCTGTTTTACCTGCCTGCCTTTTTAGGCAACTGATTCGGGGGAGGGGGAAAAAGAAATATGGAAAAGGGGAACTGGGAAGGTTTGACTGTCACAGCAGGTATTTCTGCATGTACTATAGTATTTAATGGGAGGGGGTGCGAGGCTGAAACTGGCGGGATGTCTTTTTTCTTTTCTTTTTTTTTTTTCCTTCTTTCTCGCGATCGTGTACGGCTGGCTCGTGGAAAAGTATGATGGGAATCGGGAAGAATATATACAGTAACAGGCGGGACTTGTTATTAGCCCCCGGACGAGTTGAGATCGATCAGTCTTTGTTATATCGTAGTATTTGGCGGTGGGTATCAAAGTTGAATGGACTTCACTTCCAATTTCCCGCACGCTTTGTACACAAGATCCGTAGGCTGTGAGTTGGCGAAAACGAGAAAGATTGGAATTACAATTATGTAGCATGGCCTGTACTATGTTACATTGTTTGACTGAACGGGGCAAACCCACCACCAAAAAGCTTACCACCAAAACCTTCTTCCTCATCAATCTTTCCCTGGCTTGATCAAGAGCATAACAAGCAAGTAACGTAAGCATGGGGTTTTCTGGTGGTGCCCTGGTTCCCCACATGTGGTGCAACGCCCGATCGGGACTCGAAGGGGGAAACGGGAGGGCCGAGAGGGCCGAGAGGTTTTGCAAGTACATGGTATCCCTTGTAGTTGTTCCTGTCATTCTCACCTTAAAAGAAGCTGATATAGTACAGAGTAGTGGTATGGACGACTGCTTAGTGGTAAGAAAGAAGTAAACCAGCTTGATAAAAGTCGAGAAGAGGGTATGAATGGTAAAGTGAAAGGAAGACGGACGGTAAGTAGTTGATAGTACAGCGATTTTTTGTTCAAGCTTGCGGTGAGTATGAAAAGGACTTGACGAGGCCCAGCAAAAGCAGAGACTCGGCGAAATTGATGAAGATAAAAGTAAAGACACGACAAGAGGAGACTGACTGGACACACTGATACGCCAGCCCACCGACCGATCGCACGATCGACCGACCGGCCGAATGGCTGAGCGCACGGCTGACCGATCAGCGCCGTTAGGTGCAACAACAGGACAGGACTGAGACGGGATGGAACGGAATGAGAACCTAGCCTTTGCGACTTACAGATCTGGAAAGGTTGCTGTCTATAGTTACTAAGCTAGTCGGGGCCTTTTACCTTGCCCTGCTCCTGCCTGCTTCCCACTGCCAGCTCAGCCCAGCCCGCCAGACAGCCCGCCAGACAGCCCTGTTATTCAAACTAGCCTCTGTTGATTCGGACGACTGAGCTGGCAGTTTGGGGATCTGAGGTTAGGAAGCGGCTGTCCTGACAGCAGTTGTTTTATGGAATGCTGGCCGCTACCGTGACACTTCTAGATCGGAAGAGCGCCAGCCGCGTGGATGTGGGGAGGACGGGTATCATGTGACTAGGCAAGGCTGAGCGAGCGGCCCGTGCAAAAGCGCAACAGTATCCCAGTGTCAAGCGCGCAAGACTGGGCGGGTTGAGTTCTTTTCAATTTGCATCACAATCCAAGGTATGAGACACCCAAATTCCGCAGCTCACCCAGGTGCTGAGTCTAGCATAATGCCATGGGTGCGAATCGAAGCCATCGTGAGCATGGCTGAGTCTGCCAAGCAGGTCCGATTCAAGGAAACACGTAATTATGCAACAAACCGCTATGAACGGTACGTACCCAAGCACTGAAACCGACACATACCATGTACTATGTAGGCTAGCCAACTGACTGCTTGGCGCCACATCCCCAGAACTTTTTATTGGGGACTGGCCAGGAAATGTCAGCGAAAGTGCCGAGAAACACCGAAGATTGCGATATGCCAATGGACTTGCTGAAAGTGTGCGATCGAGTGGATGAGCCAGGAAAGCGAGTCAGCCTCGTCCCCGCCAATGGCTGCCCGACAGGTTGGAGGGCAACAGAACGGAGGTCCGCGGGTGTGCATTGAATGAGAGCTATCCAGGTACTTTGATTGGCAAGGCAGAGGGCAGTTGGCTGGCATTAGTACATAGCAGGAATAGCACCCGAAGTAAACTGGGCAACTCGGGGGCCTCTCAACAGTTGTTGGGGATGTGCGCAAAAAAGAAGAGCACCAGAAAATAGTGGGTGGGATGGCGAAAAGAAGCGGGGACCCTTGCTAGACCAGCTGGCCAGCTGGCCCAGATAGGTTGCATAGTAGTGGGTTGGCCAGGGGAGCCAGGATGTGCTAGGGGCTTTACGGGAGCTTGGGAGGGCCTGAAGAAGAACAAGCAGCAACAAAGCCAGGGGCAAGGGTGCAGGCGGTGCAGGGCCCTTTTTGGGCTTCCAGCTTTTTTGTCAAGCCGGTATTTCAGGCCTTGAACAAGAAGTCGGAGACCAGACCAAGAAAAAGACCCCCAAAAGCCTCAACAATTGCGGTGCTGGCGATCGATTGCTTGGTGCCCGCATTCTCGGGAAACGATGTTTATCCTTTTTGTGTCTTCCTTTGGACAGGCGCGCGGATCTTGGCGCTCTCATCTCTGACCTTTGGCGCGCTTTGCAACCTCTGAATGAATTGCCAGAGCGGGCGTGCCTTGACTTGCTTGCTCCATTCTGCACTCTTGACGACCCAGCTCAGACCCCTCGCGAGTGTTGTTGACGATGCAAGCTAACGCATCGGCATATGATGCGGCATAGCCACTATCGGTACGGGACGGCGCCTTTCCTTTCCCTTCCAGGCCACAGGCTGCGCTGCCAGCTGCGCTGCCCATTCCCCCGGAGATCCGCTAGGGAGATCTGGCTAGCGGAGGGCTGAAGGCCCGAGACACGGATTGACTTTTTCGGTTGAGGAATCTGGGACGGAATCCCCAAGCGCCGTTCGCTTTCCCTCTGGCTTGGTGGGTCGGTACCATGGTACACTGTCCTGTTGCACGAGCTGTGACGTCGCGGGGGAAAGCAGGGTGCGCCTCGATTAGTGCATATCAAAAACGATGCGCAGCCTCTCTTGGCGCCCACCCAACAACGTGCCGAGAAGGTTGATCTGAGCAGCGCAAGACCAAGAATAATGTACGAGTATCAGATGAGGAGGGAACTCACCTGATGCTTTATACTTGGAGGGTCTGGCTGTCGAGTGTCGAGTGTCAACACAAGACGACATCACTGCCCATACAAACATCATCAGGAATGGACAAGTTGCCCTGTCGTACCATGTCATGTGTGGCGGCTGCAAAGTCTCCGAAGGCCCGGTCAGACACCGTCATTTGGCTGTGTCGATGTGTGGATAGTACCGTCAGCTATGCCATAGCCGTGCAAGCCGTTCCAGTCAAGTGCTGTCGTCGATGGAGCTCCCAGACCAGACCGTCATCAAGGAGGAAGGAAGCTCTGCTACTTCGGACACCGAAGGCGGCGCTGCTCTGTCTCTTGGTCTCTGGCGCCGGCCGATAATTGCTCGAATGTCGATACTATTCTCGGTCCTGTACGTCTTCTCCATAGCCTCGATCCAGCAGTCTCCCGAGGGCCGTCTTGCACGGGAAGGTGGCATCCATGCCCAGACCCAGACCCAGACCCAGTGCCGGGCTCTATCAGGCAAAACACATGGACGTGAATGTTCCGGTCGGTCTTTTCAGCCTTGTTCTCGATAGGTACATCCTCATTACCCCATGCGGCAAGTTGCTTGACCCACCAAGCTCGGGAGTGTCTGTGTAAATGCATGGCCACTCCGTTATGAGCATAACGCCGACCCCACCATCTCACCAAAAACGGTTCCCCAACACAACGGATCGGCCCTGTGATTGGCGGACGGGCCTGTTGGATTTGCAGGGCCAGGGCCTGTCCAGCCAGCAAAGGTTCCGCTGACGTACTGTAAACAGGTACCCAGCAACATTGTAGCAGCGCCGCAACCTTCGGGGCTTTGGGGGGTTGCGGAAACCTTGGGTTGCTACCCCGGCAGCTGCAATGGGCACCCCTCGCTAGGTGCACAACAAGCAGGGGACTGTGGACTAGGATTCAATGCTCCAGCGGGCGGAAAGGCTGCTGGACCCTGGCTGCAGCAGCATCGAGCCTTCTGTTCCTAGCCCGCTGGGTACATGGTACAGCTACTGCTTGGGGAGCCCCTCAAACATTGCCCCGAAGGTATATCAACTGGCCCCAGCCGGTCGCCTGGGCTCTCTCTTCCCTCTCGCCTTTTTCTTTCTTTCGGTTTGGACTCTTATCGAGTTGCATATCTTCTCGCACTGCCATTCCTCCGCCTCGTGCCTCCCATCTCTGCCAGCTACACTCTGCTTAGAGGCCCATCTGTTCAACCAGGCTCAATATCCTGCTCTAGAGGCCCGGCCACGACCTCGCCTGGATTGTTGCTCGCCCCAACTTATCTTATTGGGGACACACGAAACTCACCAATTCCACAATTCTATTTGCACGGGTAAGCTTGCCACAATTCCCCCTCCCTCAAGCTGCTCGACTGGAAATTGCGGCACTGTGAACACGGAAGAGCTTTCCTGGGTCGTCACAAGAATGAGACTGGTAGCGCATTGTAGCGGCAAGGGCTTGGTGGTACAAAGATGACCGACCAAAAAAAAAAAAAAGAACACGGAAGAGTAAAAAGAGAAAAATCCATGTGGAAAAAGGCAAACAACCGACTCACAGCTCTATCCTCATCCTGTTGGCACTGTGGACCTCGCAAGAAAACTGTGGACTGGCAACTGATCAGCGACCTTTCTCTCTGTGAACAGACCTCCAAGACTCGTGCAAAGCCAGCTCCTCTTGCCCGCTCGACTCGCTGCATTCTTCGGATACTTTTCGACGGCTCCTTGACTCCGGGCTTTGGCTAGCTCCGGTTTCCCTCCTCCGCGCAAGCGACACCGCGACCACTTGTCTCCCTCGCTCGGTCTTGAGACTCGACTTGGAACTCCTTCGGTCTCTCTCAAGCAACCTCTTCTCTGGCGGCAAATCTTACCACCATTCTGTACAATTAATGACCCACTAGATACCCCTCCCTCACTTCGTTTCTATTCTCCCCAACACCCAGGTTGCAGAGCCCCGCCGCTCCCTTCCACCCGACCACCAAATACGCAAACATGACCGAGACTACCATCACCGCCGCCAACGGCACCAATGGCGCTGACAAGCGTCGAGGCAGCGTAGCAGCGCCTCACACTAACGGCAAGGCCACCTACGCTGAGCTGCACAAGGTTGCCGACCACTTTATTGGCGGCAACAGATTAGAGAATGCGCCAAACTCCAAGGTCAAGGATTTTGTCGCTGCCAACGACGGTCACACTGTCATCTCGAACGTGGGTGCTCCTCTGAAAACACAAGAAAAGAAGAATGCACACAGTTGCGGAATTACAAGAAGAGAAGGGCACAAGACTAACTTTGACTGCCGAGTTTACAGGTTCTGATTGCCAACAACGGTATTGCTGCCGTCAAGGAGATTCGGTCCGTCCGAAAATGGGCCTACGAAACATTCGGTGACGAGCGCGCCATTCACTTCACGGTCATGGCCACCCCAGAGGATTTGCAGGCCAACGCCGACTACATCCGCATGGCAGACCACTATGTTGAGGTTCCTGGTGGCACCAACAACCACAACTACGCCAATGTGGAATTGATTGTTGATGTGGCTGAGCGGATGAACGTCCACGCCGTGTGGGCTGGTTGGTGAGTACATGAAGGAAAAAGAGAAAGAGACAACAAAAAGGTTGACGGACCCTCTTGCTGACGTTTCCACTCACCAGGGGTCACGCTTCCGAGAACCCAACGCTCCCCGAGTCCCTCGCTGCCTCTCCCAAGAAGATTGTGTTCATTGGACCTCCCGGCTCGGCCATGCGATCTCTCGGTGACAAGATTTCCTCGACAATCGTGGCACAGCACGCCGAGGTGCCTTGCATACCATGGTCTGGTACCGGTGTGGACGAGGTGGCTGTCGACGAACATGGTATTGTGACCGTGTCCAACGATGTATACATGAAGGGTTGCGTCCAGTCGTGGCAAGAAGGTCTGGAGAAGGCGCGCGAGATTGGCTTCCCTGTCATGATCAAGGCCTCTGAGGGCGGTGGCGGCAAGGGTATCCGAAAGGCCATGGGCGAGGAAGGCTTTGAGCAGCTGTACAAGGCTGCTGCTAGTGAAATTCCTGGTTCGCCCATTTTCATCATGAAGCTTGCCAGCAGCGCTCGCCACTTGGAGGTACAGCTGCTTGCAGACCAGTACGGCAACAACATTTCACTCTTTGGCAGAGATTGTTCCGTGCAGCGTCGTCACCAAAAGATTATCGAGGAGGCTCCCGTCACCATTGCCAAGGCCGACACCTTCCGCAAGATGGAGGAGGCTGCCGTCAGACTTGGTCGTCTTGTCGGTTACGTTTCGGCTGGTACCGTCGAGTACCTTTACTCGCACCACGATGACAAGTTCTACTTCCTCGAGCTGAACCCGCGTCTGCAGGTCGAGCACCCTACCACTGAGATGGTCAGCGGCGTCAACCTTCCCGCCGCCCAGCTCCAGATTGCCATGGGTCTGCCACTGCACCGTATCCGTGACATTCGTCTGCTGTATGGCGTCGACCCCAAGGCGGCTACCGAGATTGACTTTGAGTTCAAGAACGAGGGCAGTGCCGAGGCTCAGCGCAGGCCCACACCCAAGGGCCACACCACTGCTTGCCGTATCACATCCGAGGATCCTGGTGAGGGTTTCAAGCCCTCCAACGGTGTCATGCACGACCTGAACTTTAGGAGTTCCTCGAACGTTTGGGGTTACTTCTCGGTCAGTACCGGTTCCGGTATTCACAGTTTCTCGGATTCCCAGTTCGGCCACATTTTCGCCTATGGCGAGAACCGACAAGCCTCGCGGAAGCACATGGTTGTCGCCCTCAAGGAACTGAGCATCCGTGGTGACTTCCGTACCACCGTCGAGTACCTTATCAAGCTGTTGGAGACGGAGGCTTTCGAGGACAACACTATCACCACTGGCTGGCTGGACGAGCTCATCACTGCCAAGCTT
The DNA here is from genome assembly GCA_011317545.1 of Coniella vitis. Lineage (NCBI taxonomy): Eukaryota > Fungi > Ascomycota > Sordariomycetes > Diaporthales > Schizoparmaceae > Coniella > Coniella vitis. The sequence continues at coordinate 403,122 of WUJK01000012.1, forward strand.
ACCGCCGAGCGCCCCGACCCCATGCTTGCTGTTGTCTCTGGTGCTGTGACCAAGGCCCACATTGCCAGCGAGGAGTGCTTCGCCGAGTACAGGGCAGGCCTGAACAAGGGTCAAGTCCCCTCCAAGGACATCCTCAAGACGGTCTTTCCCATTGAGTTCATCTACGAAGGCTTCCGCTACAAGTTCACTGTCACGCGGTCAAGCTTGGACAGCTACCACCTTTTCATCAACGGCTCCAAGTGTTCTGTTGGTGTTCGTGCACTCAGCGACGGTGGTCTGCTGATCCTGCTGGATGGACGCTCCCACAGTGTCTACTGGAAGGAGGAAGTTGGTGCTACGCGCGTGTCGGTCGACAGCAAGACTTGCTTGCTTGAGCAGGAGAACGACCCCACGCAGCTGCGCACGCCTTCTCCTGGAAAGCTCGTTTCATACTCGGTTGAGAACGGCGAGCACGTCAAGGCTGGCCAGATCTTTGCAGAGGTCGAGGTCATGAAGATGTACATGCCTCTGATTGCGCAAGAGGATGGTGTTGTACAGCTCATTAAGCAGCCCGGTACCACCATTGAGGCTGGTGACGTTCTTGGTATCTTAGTCCTGGACGACCCGAGCCGCGTCAAGCAGGCTCAGCCCTTCCTGGGCCAGATCCCCGAGTACGGCCCTCCTTTGGTCATTGGTGACAAGCCCTCGCAGCGCTTCAACAAGCTGTACGGTACTCTTGTCCACATTCTCGAGGGTTTCGATAATACTGTTGTCATGACCCAGACCCTGAAGGAGCTTGTTGAGGTCCTGCGCGACCCTGAGCTGCCTTACAGCGAGTGGGCTGCTCAGTTCTCGGCACTGCACAGCCGTATGCCGCAGAAGCTGGACGCCCAGTTCGCCCAGTTGGTTGAGCGAGCCAAGGCGCGCGGTACTGAGTTCCCGGCAAAGGCCCTTGCCCGTGCTTTCCAGAAGTTCCTTGACGATAACGTCTCTCCCAGTGACCAAGGCACTCTGAAGGTCACTCTGGAGCCTCTGACTTCCATCCTGGATCTGTACGCCGAAGGCCAAAAGGTCCGCGAGCTCAAGGTCGTCTACAGCCTTTTGGAAAAGTACGTCGAGGTTGAGCGCCTATTCTCGGGCCAAAAGCTGCAGGACGAGGAAATCATCCTTGCTCTCCGTGATGCCAACAAGGAGGATGTGACCAAGGTTGTCCAAACCGTGCTGTCTCACAGCCGTCTCAGTGCCAAGAACAACCTTGTCATTGCCATTCTGGAGGAGTACCGCCCCAACAAGCCCAGTGTGGGCAATGTTGGCAAGGCGCTGCGACCTGTGCTCCGGCAGCTGGCGGACCTCGAGTCGCGTCAGACCGCTAAGGTCTCTCTGAAGGCTCGCGAGATTCTCATCCAGTGTGCTCTGCCCTCGCTGGAGGAGCGCAAGGCTCAGATGGAGCACATTCTGCGCTCATCTGTCGTGGAGTCTCGCTACGGTGAGGCTGGCCTGGACCATCGCACTCCTAGCCTCGGTGTCCTCAAGGAGATTGTCGACTCCAAGTACACCGTCTTTGACGTGCTGCCCCAGTTCTTTGCCTACGCTGACCCTTGGGTCGGTCTTGCTGCTCTGGAGGTCTACGTTCGCCGTGCCTACCGTGCGTACGTCCTCCGCGAGATTGAGTACCACCGCGACGAGTCCGACGTCCCTCTGTTTGTCTCTTGGGACTTCCAGCTGCGCAAGATTGGACAGGGCGAATTTGGCCTGCCCATTGAGACTGCTGCACCTTCGTCCCCGGTGACGCCAGCGACGCCAGCGACGCCCATGCAGGGAGGAGACTATGGGTTCCACCGCATTCACTCCATCAGCGACATGTCCTACCTGACTCGCAAGACCGACGAAGAGCCAATCCGCCGCGGTGTCATCATTCCCTGCAAGGACCTCGACGATGTCGATGACCTCTTGTCCAAGGCTCTTGAGACTCTGCCCATCTTCCAAAAGAAGAACACCCTGATTGCCAACCTCGAGGGCAAGCGCAAGCCTTCCCGTCGTGAGTCACAGCAGGAGCTCTCCAATGTGGTCAACATTGCTGTTCATGCTTCCGAAGCCGATGATGTCGAGACTCTGGCGCACATCAAGGAGATTGTTGAGCAGTTCAAGGCTGACCTTCACTCGCGTGGCGTTCGCCGTCTGACATTTATCTGCGGTCGCCCTGATGGCTCCTCACCCGGTTATTACACGTTCCGTGGACCTACCTACGATGAGGACGACAGCATTCGGCACACCGAGCCTGCGCTTGCCTTCCAGCTGGAGCTTAACCGTCTTTCCAAGTTCAAAATCAAGCCTGTTTTTACGGAAAACAAGAACATTCACGTGTACGAGGCCGTTGCCAAGGAGAACGAGGCTGACAAGCGTTACTTTACCCGTGCTGTGATCCGTCCCGGTCGCCTTCGCGACGAGATTCCGACTGCCGAGTACCTCATCTCTGAGGCTGACCGTGTTGTCAATGATATTTTCGATGCCCTCGAGATTATTGGCAACAACAACTCTGACTTGAACCACTTGTTCATCAACTTTACTCCCGTATTCCAGCTGCAGCCTCGCGAGGTGGAGTACTCGCTGCAGGGCTTCCTGGACCGCTTTGGACCGCGTGGATGGCGTCTGCGTGTTGCACAGGTTGAGATTCGCATTATCTGCACGGACCCAACCACTGGCACTCCTTATCCTCTGCGCGTCATCATCACCAACACGTCTGGTTTTGTTGTCCAGGTCGAGGTCTATGCTGAGCGCAAGTCCGAGAAAGGCGAGTGGGTCTTCCACTCGCTTGGCGGCACGACCAAGATTGGCGCCATGCACCTGCTGCCCGTCTCTACTCCTTACCCAGCCAAGAACCATCTGCAGCCCAAGCGGTACAAGGCTCACCTGATGGGCACACAGTACGTCTACGACTTCCCCGAGCTCTTCCGCCAAGCTATCCAGAACTCGTGGGTCGAGGCTGTCAAGGTCACGCCCGCCCTCGCCGAGAAGCAGCCCGCTGTGGGAGAGTGCATTGACTTTAGCGAGCTTGTCCTCGACGATGCCGACAAGCTGGCCGAAGTATCTCGTGAGCCTGGCACCAACACTTGCGGTATGGTTGGCTGGCTTATCAACGCCCGCACGCCTGAATACCCCCGTGGCCGCAAGTTTGTGCTGATTGCCAACGACATCACCTACCAAATTGGTTCCTTTGGTCCCAAGGAGGACCACTACTTCAACAAGTGTACCGAGTTGGCTCGCAAGCTGGGCATTCCCCGCATCTACCTGTCTGCCAACTCTGGTGCTCGTCTTGGAATTGCGACCGAACTTATGCCCCACTTCAAGATCGCCTTCAATGACCCTGAGAAGCCAGAGGCTGGCTTCAAGTACCTCTACCTTGATGAAGAGACCAAGAAGCGATTTGAGGCCTCGGTCATTACTGAGGAGATTGTTGAGGATGGCGAAAAGAGACACAAGATTGTCACGATTATTGGTCAAGAGGATGGCCTTGGTGTTGAGTGTCTGCGTGGCTCTGGTCTAATTGCTGGTGCGACCAGCCGTGCCTACCACGACATTTTCACCTGCACCCTGGTTACATGCCGTTCAGTTGGTACGTATTCCCCTTTTGTAATTCCTGCGCCAAAACTTTTTTTTTTTTTTTTTTTGCAAATGCTAACATTCCACAGGTATTGGTGCTTACCTTGTCCGTCTTGGTCAGCGTGCTGTCCAGGTCGAGGGCCAGCCCATTATCCTTACTGGTGCTCCTGCGCTCAACAACCTGCTGGGTCGTGAGGTCTACACATCCAACTTGCAGCTTGGTGGCACTCAGATCATGTACCGCAACGGTGTGTCTCACATGACCGCTGACGATGACATGGCTGGTATCCAAAAGATTGTCAAGTGGATGTCGTTTGTGCCCGACAAGCGCAACAACCCTGTGCCTATTGCACCAAGCACCGACTCTTGGGACCGTGACGTCGTCTTTGCTCCCACGCCGCGCGTACCCTATGATGTGCGCTGGATGATCTCTGGCAAGGACGATGCCGATGGTTTCATGCCGGGTCTGTTCGACAAGGACTCCTTTGTCGAGACCTTGGGCGGCTGGGCCAAGACTGTTGTTGTTGGTCGTGCTCGTCTTGGCGGTATCCCCATGGGTGTTATTGCTGTCGAGACTCGCTCGATTGAGAACGTCACGCCGGCCGACCCTGCCAACCCCGACTCGATTGAGCAGGTCAGCCAGGAGGCTGGTGGTGTGTGGTACCCCAACTCTGCCTTCAAGACTGCTCAGGCCATCAACGACTTCAACCACGGCGAGCAGCTGCCTCTGATGATCCTTGCCAACTGGCGTGGTTTCTCTGGTGGCCAGCGTGACATGTACAATGAGGTGCTCAAGTACGGTTCTTTTATTGTTGACGCCCTCGTCAAGTACGAGCAGCCCATCTTTGTGTACATTCCTCCTCACGGTGAGCTGCGTGGTGGATCTTGGGTCGTCGTCGACCCCACCATCAACCCCACCTACATGGAAATGTACGCCGATGTCGAGGCCCGTGGTGGTGTCTTGGAGCCCGAGGGTATCATTGGTATCAAGTACCGCAAGGACAAGCAGCTCGCCACCATGGCGCGCAACGACCCTACCTACGCCTCCCTCAAGAAGGCCCTGGCTACTGCACAGGCTAGCGATGCTCCCAAGGCGGAGATTGAAGCCATTACCAAGAAGATTGCTGAGCGCGAAGAGCTCCTGCTGCCCATCTACGCCCAGATCAGTGTGCAGTATGCCGACCTGCACGACCGGTCGGGACGTATGAAGGCCAAGGGTGTCATTCGCGACCAACTCGAGTGGCGCGAGGCTCGTCGCTACTTTTACTGGCGCGTGCGCAGACGTCTCAACGAGGAGTACATTCTGCGCCGCATGGCCGCGACCGTCACCTCTGTCGCCGCCAAGGACCCTGCTGCTCTCCGCAGCCACCACCTGGCCTCGCTCAAGGCTTGGACTGGTATTGCAGAGTTTGACGGCAAGGACCGCGAGGTGGCTTTGTGGTACGAGGAGCACCGCCAGGTTGTCAACGAGAAGGTGGCCACCATGAAGACGGATGCTACGCGCACGCACATTGCTGAGCTGCTCATGGACAGATCTGCTTTTGAGGGTGTGCGCGCCGCTTTGTCCAACCTGCCCGTTGCCGAGAAGGAGGCTTTGTTGAAGCAGCTGTCGTCGTAAGGGGTGTTGATTGGATTGAAGAGTGGGAGAGATGACAAATGATGTCGTCTATTGATAAGGAAAAGACACAAAAGGAAAGCAAGCCTGGAGGTGGCAATGTTGTGTGGTATTCTTTTAGCCTTGTTCTACTAAATCTGTTTTGTGTGTTGTTCGAATTGTTTGGAATTCATAAATGACTATGGCGTTTCGTCTTGTTGTTTTGTATCGGTTCCTGGGAACATGGCGGAATTCTTGTGCTTTGCGACTGTTTCGAGGGTTTCGGAGTTTGTGATTATGCGTTGAATCGGCTGTTTATTGGTTTTACACAGTAGATTAAGATGATCTTATACAAATGGGTATTACTGCTGGAATTATATACTTTTGCTTGTCGCAGGCAGGGGTGCCTCTTAAAGTTTGTTTCGTTATCTACTCGAAGCACTTTGGATTGGATGTGTTCCATGAGAACCACGCTCCTGGCATCGAGGCGCTGAAGTTTTACGATTCTACCGACGCGATTACTTTTCTTCACGGCCTGAAAGGACTGGAATAAGTGGCGAAACGAGGAAGTAATATTCTACGACAGTGCCTGTGCGAAACGTACGAACAAACCGTGCCGACCACTTTTCCCACTCGAGACACAAACATTGGACCCTTCTTTTTTTTTTTTTTTTTTTTTTTTTTTTTTTTTGCAATTTTGCAAAATTGCTTCCTTCCATCCATGCAAAGTTCCACCACCTTCAACGTGTTTTGCCAGCTTTTTTCAACCTCTCTCAATCATTCATGTAATGATTATTTTCATGCGTTTGCAACGCCGAGTGACGGATGTTGTGTGTGTGTGTTTAATAGACGACACGCTGAGCGCTCTCCCATCCCCTTTATCCTTCAAGACCGCCAAGGGTAGAGATTGAACAAAAAGATGATACGTATTTCGACAGGTCTTCGACAACACCGTCGCCGAAGATAAAAAAAAAAGAAAGAAGGGGGGGGGGGGTAACAAAGAGATGAAACAATACAAAACGCAGATCTCCTTTTTCTTTTCATGTTCCTCAAGTGGTTTTGATACTGACTGACTGAGTGATTGAGAGCTGATCGTGTTGACACCATGCCCATGCAGGCTTTCATCTCGATACGCACACATCCAAGTGCGCTGACCACTGAGGACCATGGCCAGCTCGCGATCAAGACAAAGAATTGTCCTTTATCCCACGACCGTTGGCATCCCGCCGCGGCAGAGCCTTCGGTCCTTTTGCTACGACATTGACGAAGCCTGATCATCGCCACCACCGTGAATGCTCGTTGCAGGAGCACGAGCACGAGAGCCTCGAGCAGCGCGAGAAGCGGATGGTTTCTTCTGCTTGCGAGCTGCTGTCGCGGATGAAGAAGGTCCAGCAATGGCAGTGGCGTCTGTTGCAGATGTGGCTTCTGTGATGAAGCGGCCGCGAGAATCGCGCCTCTGCTGGGACGCCGAGGTGCTGTGCTGGCTTGTGTCGTCATTCCTATTCTTCTTCTGCTTCTTAGTTCTCGGCTTGCTGTTGCCTGGCGTGTTTTTGTTGTCCTTCTTTGTCGCCTTGGAGCGTTCGCGTGGAGTGCTGGGGGCCGACTGCGAGCGCAAGGGGCGCTCGGGAGAGGAGGGCTCGAAGCTGGCTGCCAGCTCAACCTCTTCATGGTCACGGTCACAACCGTCGAATTCTCCGATTGTTCCGTCAGATTCATCCGCGGATGAAGCAGAAGCAGTGTCCGTGGGTCTGTCTTCTCCTCGAGCTACCTGCTTCCCCTTTGAGCGTCTGGCAACGACCGTGCTGCTTGAAGCAGAAGAGGGAGATGCGCGTCGCCTGCGCTTCTTGGTAATGTTTCTGGTCCTCTGGTCGATTTGGACGGGGCCAGGCTGCGCCTCTTCCTCGTCATCTTCTCCTAACAAAAGAGCAACAGGAACACCGAGGTAAGCCATCTCAGAGCCCCAATCCACATTCAAATTCGCGGGGTAGACAAGGCTCTCGCCGCTGTCACCTACCATCGGCCAGTCAATCTGCACGCCAGCATCCTTCCTCTGTTTCCACTCTTCAAAGTCGGCGAGGAACGCAGGATATCGGCGAAAGTCGCGGTAGTTGATCAAGACACCCAGCGCCAGCTCGCAGCAGTAGCGCTCCGCCTCGGTGCCAGCGTCGAGGCCCTCGCGCAGATTACCGCTGTTGACGTAGTTGATGCCGACAAACTCGACAATCGCGCGGAGCATGGCCTTGTTGTGCTGCAATTCCAGGACCCAGTCTTGGCCCTCGCCACGACCGCGCTGGCGCTCCAGTCTGCGTTGGTGCGAACGGATGAGCAAGCAAACGACAGACTCCCTGATTTCCACCCACGGCTTGCTCCAGACGCTGTCCTTGGCAAAGCACCGGTGATGGCGCGGTATATCCGCGCCTTGCCCTTCGCCTTCCTCATCAGACTGCAAGATATTGTTCCGACAGGCGCACGCAAAGACACTCCGGGGCGCAATGTCGCGCGCGATGAAGCGCTCGCGGGGCAGTCTGCGCAGCACTTCGTCTTCCACCGTGGCGAGGACTCTCTTCCACGCCTCGAGGACGGCGATGATGCGTTGCACGACGGCGGTGTTGGTGGGCGCGGAGAGGACGACCACCGCGGCCAGCGCGTGCTCGTGGGAGTTGCCAGGGTTGTCATTGTTGGCGGGGCTACTGTCTTGATTGGATTGGGTAGCACTCTCTGGGTCGACTGCGCCGAGGGCGCGTGCAAAGCGGAGGAGTTCTGCGCGGGTGCCGACGCCGCGCGAACCGTGTATGTGGAAGGGCGGATGCCAGACGGGCTGGGAAAAGGCGAAGGGTGGGAAGGTGAAGAGGTGCTCGATGTCGGCGAATCTGCGGACGGGCTGCTGCTTTTGCTTGTGTGTGTTGTTGCGACGCTGCTGGCCGGTGGATTCGGGTGTATTGTCGTCGTATTCAAAGTCATCGAATTCGATGGTTTCGCGGAGGTTGTTGTTGTCGTCGTCTTGGTCAAACTCGTCGAACTCGTCGTACTCGTCGTACTCGGAGAAGTCGTCGTCATACTCGAAATTGTCCTCACCTGGGAATTCCTCGTCGTGAGGGCCTTCGTCTTGCGAGTCTTCGTCCTGGGAGCCTTCGCCTTGGGAGTATCCTTCTTCTTCAGAGTCTTCGTTTTGCGAGTCTTGATCCTGGGAGTCTGTTTCTTCTTCTTCGTCGTCGGAGTCTTCTCCGTCCTCGGAGTATTCGTCTCGGGAGTATTCGTCTAGCGAGTCTTGGTCCTCAAAGTCGCTGTCCTCCGAGTCGCCGTCGCCGTCGCCGGCACCGTGGCCGGCACCATACTCGTATTGAGTTAAACTGCGGATCCGAGCCATGGCCATGGTTGGAGTGGTGTGCTTTTGGGTCTTGATTGAAATTGGACAAAGGGATAAATAAACAAAGAGGATTGTTCCACAATGACAGACAAGAACAAGAGACGGGGATCGAGTGGCCCTATTCACTGTGACATGAAGGATTGAGGAAAAGTAGGGTGGGACAAAGTGAAGAGAGTGGGAAAAAAAAGGAGAGAGGCACTGCTGGGAAGGGGGAAAGCAGTGGAGAATATAGAACAAAGAAGAGGAAGAGAGAAGAAGAGAAGGAAGAAGGGCATCGTGGGGCTTGAGGTTGGCTGCTGGTCACCATGGCTGGTAAGGCAGTCTGTCTGTCTGTCTGTCTGTCTGTGTCGACGACAAGGTGGAGGATATCGCCGGTGGGTTGTGCCAGTTGCTGGGGCGATGTCACTACATGGACTTCGACGTACAGGATAAGAACCACTTGTTCCGTGGTGGCCAGCCTGGGTGAATCATGGCCCAAGAGAGGAGTGAAGTGGTAGGAAATTTCAAGAGAAAGATATAACCTGCTGAAGCTTCCATTGATATAGCTGTTTGTAGGATCTTGGACAGCCTCGTGGAGACTCAAGTAGTCCTGGGAAGCGAGCAAGCAAGCAGTTCTGGATAGAATATACAGCCTAGCAAGCTGTCTGCAATAGCTCGCTGGTGCCTATACGTTCTTGGTTTGCATGTTTGTTGGCATTGCTAGGTCAACGATCACAATCCATACAAGAAAGTCTGTAGGAATAATTATATTACTAAGGGGGTGGTCCTGGCCTTGGTCCTAAGTGATACTTGTATTATATTCACGGCTGGAGACTAGAAGGAGACTATCCCAAACAATAGGAAGTCCATCCGTCCTTATATCCTTCCTTATAGTAGGAAGGTCGACTGACCACGATTATGAGTTATGTGGTGGTAGTTAGTTCCTTGAGGCTCCGGTAGGAAAATCAAGTTCACATTAGGTTAACTTGGAAGGTGTATTCATTTCTTTAGTGTTACCGATTAGTATATCGATCTTGGTAAAATATTGGAGCTTCTAAGCACTATATAGCGTTTAGAAGTTTAGGGTTAGGGTTTGTAGTACAATACGAACCCATGTCGGCTAATATCAGGCAGACTACTGTGCTACCATAGTATAAGCCCAGGATATATATGTATATAGTACCTACGCAATGAAGAGGGTCATATTCAAGTTTTGTACATAGTACCTACACAAATACAAGCTAAACATGAAAGTTGGAGATGGAACCCACAGTTGTTTTGCTACTCAATGCATAGGTATATATGTATATATATGAAAAACAACCACTACACCACGAGGGCAAAGGTAGAAGTACTTATGCGTAATGTACATAGCTGCCTTTTGTTGTCACAATATACAAGACGCTGTATGCACTGCACTGCACAGCGTCGGTCAACAAGAGGTCAAACCTCGGACCCAGACCAAGATGAGGAATATGACATGTCCAAAGTGTATCAAACGGCCAGTGATCAAGATCAGATGGTTGTAGACTTTTCATTTTTGCCGTATCCCCGTCCTCCAAACACGTATACATAACTTGAATGGTATCTTGTAGCAGTACTTTTGAAAAAAGGAGAAAAAGGTTTGGAAAAAGAAGGGGGAGCCTCCTCAGTAGCAGTGGGAAAGAGTGAGTAGAAAAAGCACGGAAAAGAAAAGAAGAGAAAAGAAAGGCAAAGTGACATGCCTCAAACAGCAACCAGGAAAAGACAAGAGATCCGCCCCCCCAAGATCCCCCTTTATGGGAACCAGAAAAGATACAGATATATAATGATATACCTTCGACTGGTCACTCAGCACCACTCCATGTCTAGATCCCTTCAACGACCAAGACACCGCTCGAAACGCTTCCAGACCCGTCCAATCCCCACGCCTACGGCCGCGATTTTCGTACAACCCCAGAATACAGCACCGCCACCATAGCGATACTCCCCGGGACAAGCGATACAAAGCAAGGATCCCATGCAGCAGGCTGAAAACACGGGCGACAAGACACAGAGGACCCAGAAAGAGGGAGAAGAAGAAGAAGAAGAAGAAGAAGGAGAAGTAGGAGAAGTAGTAGTAGTAGTAAGAGCACTAAGATTAGTAGCAAATAGTCTGCTAGCGATGTTGATATTATTATTGAGCGACACGATGGCTATGATTACCGCGGAAAAGATAGCCGGCATAGAAACCAATAGACCCGCGACGTTGTCGTGCGGACTGAGGTCGTTGATCGGCGTCTTGTTGCTGCGACTGTTGACCGTGTCCTTGCTGGTCGTTTGATTGTTGCTGCTGCTGCTGCTGTTGGACTCCACTACTTGTCGACTGGGCTCTTCGTCCACCAACTGCTGGTCCTCCTGTCCTCGTTTGCGGCGTCCCTGCGGTGTCGCCAGCAACGATGGCAGCAAGCGATGCAGCGGCGCTCGTAAAGGGCTGGCGGCCTCGGGACCACCCCCGGATGGCAGACGACCCGAGCCCAAACGCGGAGCCTCCACCGCCTCCATAGCCGACGGGGCTCGTGGTGCGTCCTCCAGCGGTGGTGAAGACCTCACCTGCCACGGCGGGTGTGGCATACGGGGAGCGGGTCTGGCGGTAATGGCGGCCGAGGTCGAGATCTGACGGCCGGCTATCAGCCTCATTGCACCTGAGGCTCCATGCATCAGATAGAGTTCGAGACAGAGAAAGGGATGGTGAGGAGGGCGGTTCTGGACTGTGGTAGTGGTGGTGGTGGGCTGGTTTTGCGGTGGAAGGCTTTTTCTTCCTTTTCTGGAGAGGAGGATCAAGAATCACGGGGGCTGGGAAGGCTGGGTGTTGCAGAATCGAAGACAGCTGCTGGTGATGATCGCGAGAAACTTCAAATGGCATCAAAGGGGGCAGATTCGCAGCAAAACAACAACAACAACGACAACAACAATTACAATCGCTACTGGTACGTACCAATCCGCTCAGCGTCTCGGCCCGCCCCTTGAGATAGCGCAAAAAGTCATCGAGCGCGGCCAGGTGGCGCTCGAGCGCAGGGACCGCCTCGGCGAGCCCTTCCATGGCGCGGTGGTACCGGTCGAGGTACAGCGGCGCCACGACGTCGACAAAGAGCGTCTCGTGCTCGTGCATCAGCACCTCGAGGAGTTTGCGCGCGAGGTCCAGGTGGCGGCGCTTGTTGGCGAGGCTCGTGTCGACGCGGCTCAGGAGGACGGCTTGCGCGAGGAGCTTGTCGCGGGCGGCGAGCGCGGTGATGGCCTGCGCTTGGGCTTGCGCGGTGGCTTGCGCTTGGGCGGCGGCGGCTTGCGCTTGAGCCTGTGCTTGGGCTTGGGCGATTTGCGCGGCCCGCGCGGCCTGCGCGGCCCGCGCGGCCTGCGCGGCCTGTTGGGGTGTTTGTCCTGTCGGTGGGGGTCCTGATGCGGTTCCTGGCCTGGATGGTCCTGATGGTGCTTGCGGGTCCTCGTCGGGCTTGTCTGCTGCTTCGGCGGGGGGAGTCGACGGCGCAAACGAGTTACTGGGTTGGTTGTTGTTCTGGTCGGAGACGAGGCTGAAGTTGGTGGTCTGCGAGGGCATCATAATACTGCTGATGCGGCTGCTGGCTGCGTGGAGGTTGGCATTGCCCAGTCTGCCGCCATCCTCACCACCACCAAGCCCTGCTCTCGCATACCGCGCCGCAGACGGAGAGCCGCCATACAGCGAAGAAGACGCCAGGTCGAGCCCAGCCACAGATCGACTACTCTGCCTCATTCTCATTACCCTCCTGTTTCTCCCTCCTCCTCCTCCACCTCCTCTTCCGCTCCCACCAATACTACTGTTCCTCTGCACGTTGCCCACCAGCGTCGCCTCCACGTTCTTGATCAGCGGCAAGTCCTCGTCATTCAGCTGGTCGTCATATGCACGCAGCATGTGCACAACCCCGACAAAGCTCAGCAGCTGCGGCACAAAGATGTACGCGCGGTACACCGACAGCGTCTCGCGGAAGCCGCGCCAGGCCTCGCTGGCGGTCACGCTGCCCGTGCGGTTCTTGGTCCACCGTCTGCTGGGCGTCGAGTGCACGCTGCTCGCGTCGTGGAGGCGCGAGGCGTTGCTGTGGGTGCTGTGGTTGTGCTCGAGATGCGTGTACAGCTGGCGGCTGGTGCTGCGGCTCTTGGTGTTGCTGGTGGCGTGATTGGGTGTCACGGGGGTGACGGGTGGGCTTCCGGGGTGTTGCGCTGCGGTGGATGAGGTGCGCTGGACGGCAGCTCGGGGCAGAATCAGGCCGTCGCTGGAGAGCGTGGACAGGCGGGACGGCTCTGGCGCGCCAGACAGGGCCGCGGTAAGGAAGGGAAAGCTGTCCTTGGCCTGCCACCGCTGACAGCGGTCGATGAACAGGCCGCGCGTCTCGAGGGTGCGCCGGTTGAAGGTCCACAGCAGGGCATAGTCCGCGGTGCCGACGTACTTGGTTGTGATGCCCTTGTTCACGTCGTTGAACTCGTGGAAGCCGTCGTACTCGCGCGCCAGGTAGTACAGCGCGCTGTGGTCGCCGTCCATGAGGGTCACGTACAGCCGCAAGAAGGTGTCGCGCGAAATGGCGAGCGTGTTGGTCTCGGGCTGGAGGGGGGGCGGGCGTGGGCGGTGATGCTGCTGCTGGCGGCGCTGGTAATCTTTGAGGTGTCTGCGGTAGTCATTTTCGTCTTCGTCGCGGTCGCCGTGGTCGAGGTAGTAATCCTCTTCAATATCACCATCGTCGCCGTATTCATCGTCTTCATCGTCTTGCTCGTCTTCGTTGTCATCGCTGGGATCGATCCGCTGGATACACACCAGCTTGAGCGACGCAAACGCCTCGACTTCTTCCTTGCGCGTGCTCGCCTGGCTCTGGCTCTTGCTCGATCCCTTTCTCGCAGCATTGCTGTTGGTATTGCTCTCCTGTGGCTCTGTCGCAACAGTCACGTAATCCACAGGCCGCTTCTTCATAAACGCCATCAGATCATCCTCAAACACCATCCACTCGTTCATCGTGACGCGCCGCACCGTTGTACTGCTGCTGCTGCTGCTACTGCCCGCGCCGCTTGCGCTCGCTGCCCCTGCCGCTGTGGATCCACCACCACCACCACCGCCACCACCGTTGACGCTCTGTCGCGATGCGCCGCCATTGGCCGTTTGATTCGGCGTCGTCGAAGAGGACTGCTGGCGTCTGAGGCCAGGGCTCGAGGCCAGAGACGAGGGCGGTGGGCCGAACGCGCCGATCTCAATCACATTGTAGCGGTAGGGACCGCTGTCGCCGCTTTCGCCCCCGCCGCTCGTGTGGTTGTTGAGGCCACCTGGATTGTGGGAATGGCTGCCGGCCGGGTTGGTGTTGGTGTTGGTGGTGGTGGTGGTGGTCCCGCTGGGGCGAAATTGCTGCAGCTTGTCAAAGGTTGACTGCGCAATGGCCTTGAGGCCGTCCATGGTAGGGAAGAAGGATTGCGCAAGACGGGGCTGTGGGCGGTTGTGACGCGCTGTTATTCGGGTGGTGCTATGTGTATATATAAATATAATATCGGGGCGCCGTATTCTCGTGGCTATGCGCGCATGGCTATCAGTGGGGGGGAGAGAGGAAAAAGACAGAAAAGGTCGCCCAACAGGAGAATCGCAAAAGACGGGCAAGATGGGAAAGGGAAAGAGGAAGGATGGGAAAAAATGCGACCAACAAAATCCCAAAGCAAATCCGCATGTACTGTACAGCAACAGCAACAGCAACAGCAACTTGCATATGAGGAATGCTACGTCAGTGGCACGCGCGCAAGTGGGCTGCTGCTGTACTCGGTAAAGCAGGCCGAGGCCCAGAAGGTAAGGTTGTCTCGAGTGGACCGGATCTGCTCGCGCGCGTCTGAGTGGATGGGCGCCGAGATTGCGTGGGTCGTTTGCTCGCTCACTCACTCACCCACAGACGCACTGCCAGGCTGGATGAGGATGGGATGAGATGAGCGAGAGGACGAGGAGAGAGTGTATGTGCGTGTGTCAAGAAAGGATCTACAAAAGGAGCGTTCAGCGTTGGTGATTCAGCCACAAAAACACCCAACAGCGGTGGCTGGAAACCAAGAGAGGAGGGGGGAAATAGGTTACCATGTAGCCTTCTTTGTGCAGAACAGCTTGATCTAATGAGCTGGATTCGTCATGGCGCACTAGAGGAACCCCCGTGGACCACGGTCCAAGAAACTGGGCAACAGAGTTCGGTATTCTGTGCGGTCGAGGAGGGTCGCCTCGCGTCCTGATTTGCTGACCGTCTGGAACATACATATACTATGTATAAAAGCCCGTCATGGGGGCCGGCTAATCGAGATGATGCATGTGCTATGTACGCAGGTACCAAGACGTTGCGAGTCCCGTCTCCATGGAAGCTGGGATCGTATATGGCGCAGGATGCTTATGATATCTTCTTGGGTCATCTAGACATAGAACATCCAGCAAATCTTGAGCATCTCACAAACGGCGGGAAGTGAGACCCAACGGTTCGACCGAGGTTCCGAGTTCGCGGTCCATTCGGGATCCTTCCACAAGAAGCATCAGTAGACATGTCTCAGATGACCCAGTAGCTTTCGTGTGTTCATAACGGTATCATTCAAATGCTGTCCCATCCTATCATCCAATTCCAAATACATCCACGATATATCCACCACCCTACATCATGCCGCGTGCGAGCCATTCGTTCCATTGGTCCCATTGCTCCCATCCAGCGTCTTGAGCCCAGCGCGGACGCGCGGCAGAATATACCGACCATAGTCAATGCTGTCCGCAAAGTTGTCGTAGCCACGGATGGAGATCAAATCCGCGCCCAGCTTGACATAATCGAGCAGCGCCTCCGATACAGTGTCCCACGACCCTACCAAAGCTGTGGACGCACCGCGCGCATTCGTCGCCTCAACGGGCGCATACCAAAGACACCTGTCCTGTACCTCGCCGCGCTTGGCAATCTCGAGCAAGCGCTGCGATCCGACGTTCTGGGGCGCCGGTGCATTGGGCGGGACCCGGCCCTGGCCCTTGGCGCGGTTTCCCTTGAGCAGGTCGAGCGTGCGGTATGCCTTTGCCCACGCCAGGTCGTCTGTCTCGGCCGTGATGGGCCGGAACGTCACCCAGATACGCGGGCGGTCGCCCTCGGGCCGGCCGGCCTTGGCCGCCTCGGCGTAGATCTTGTCAATCTGCTCCTTGGTCTCCTTGAGCGGCTCACCCCAGAGTCCGAAGATGTCGGCCAGCGAGCCACCAACGCGGTAGGCTTCAGGCGAGGAGCCGCCGACCGACACCTGGATGGCCTTGGGTCCGCCAATGAGCTGCACGCGGTTCGAAAAGTCCTTGAACTGGTAGTACTTGCCGTCCCAGTCAAAGGGCTCCGAGGATTGCCAGGCACGGCGCAGGATCTTGATGTACTCCTCGAGACGGGCGTAGCGCTCGTCCTTGCCCAACGTGTCACCCTCGCGCAGCTGCTCGGCGTCGCTACCGCCTGCGATAAAGTGCACGACCACGCGGCCACGGCCGAGGTTGTTGAGGGTTGCTAGCTGTTTTGCGGCGACTGTTGGATACATTGTGCTATATTGTGCGTGGAAAGCGTCAATCAATGCCTCAATACCGCATTATCGTGCAATGTTACGTACTTGGGCCGCAGGGCAATCACGACGCTGACCTTCTTGGTGGCGGCCAAGATGTAGGCGCCAATGGTGAAGGGGTCGAAGCCGCCCGAGTCGTAGGGAATAAGTGTGTAATTCACATCGTAGTCGTCCAGGCTTCGTGCATAGCGTGCAATGAAGTCTGGGTCGGCGGGAGCGCCGGGAATAGGCTCGAGCTCTGTCGAGGCATTGGGAAAGGTCATGGAAATGAATTCAAGAGGCATCTTGGGCGGCTGTGTGAGTGGTGTCTCTCGCCCACGCTGTGTTTTGTTTGGAAAATGTGCTCTTTCTTGTTCTTTCTGCCCTGGGATGAGACTCAAAATCACAACAACGACAACAACACTATATATCTCTCTCCATATCAGCATATTTGTAACCGCATTAGCTCCGTGCTATATAGTACATGTAGCTACACATATCACAACGGCAGCCACAGCACTCTTTGGAGAGCGCAGCGTGCAGTGTTTGGTGGGGAAGTCGATTGCGCGAGCTGCTGGCCGATCACGTCTTGCACACCAAATCCGAAGACCGGCCATAAGAGTCGCGCCATGCCGGAGGTTGCGCCATCGAGTACACGGTTTGCGCGAGGGCCATACCTGATTCAAGGAGGCCTTTGATAGGATGCTTGACTGCAATCTGTCTGCGACTTCCGGTGCAGGCCGGCTCCAAGAGGCACGGTTGGAGTATGGACATACGCATTCCTGCAACGGCCCGCACAGCATGCGAGGTGGATTTCTAAGCCAAGCCAACAGATGAGCCATGAGTCGAGGATGGCGGCGTGATTATTCGGATGTGCCTGTTATCTTGTGAGAATAGGACAAGATTCTTGCTATCCATCCCTCGACCTAATGTGGCTCGTTTGCGGCTCATCCTCGGGTGATTCGCCGTCGGATGCTCCACCGGCACGGAGGCGGAGACGGAGCCTTGTCGGTGGAGGACAAGACGAGAGCCGGGTCTTTATATTCCAGGGGCCGCTGGCAATGTCTTGAACGCATGTCACCCGTCGCATCTCGAGGCGCAGGATCGCACCCTGTCTGTGGCGGCAGTCGAGGAGATGCTTTCTCGGCGGTTTAGGCTGCTTATAAGCAAGAACTCGCTCGGCCCAAGGCTGAATCCGGCGTCGTATTGAAATGCATAGCTCTGGAAGCGCGCGACTTCCACCCTGTACCGAATGCGGCGAGAATCGCTATAGCAGAGGCGATGCAACTGCTTCAAAGGAGAAGGCAAGTTTGGTCAGAACGGTGGATGCTGGTTGTTGCTTCGTCTTGGTTGCTTGCGTGAGACTTGTTCATGAGCAGAAATTTTTGCGCCTCTTGCAGAAAGAAGCAAGTATCACTCTATCATTGGATGTTGCCTTGTTTTCCAGAGAGCGTTGATGCGGCAGGACCCAGCCCAGCCGTAGATCTGAAGTGGTGCAGCCAGATGCGGCCAGGTGGCTGCCTGGCAACTCTTTTTGCAACCACGCCATCAACCCCGTACCTGCCTTGTGCCTGCGTGGCAACGCAACTCTCAGCGGCACTTGTTCTCTCCACGTGAACTTTCCCGCGCGCCACCAACCCAACACTGCCCCGATATCCAGGGCAACACCATCACGATCAATTCGAGTCAACTTTCCGACAGCGAAACGCGTTACACTGTCGGAGGAGCGCTTCCTGGGCGATGCGCCCTTCAAACATCACACCACCGAAACCGCCAACCAGTTCAATGATTTGTTGCGTGGGCGTCGAATAAGCGCAAGCTTGAGGAGGTGGAACATCTTAAGTTGGCTGAAGAGACGGGTGTCGAAGGGGTGGTTGGAGTCGTAGCACATCGTCGGATCACTACCATTGCAGATATGCGAGAGGAGCTGCAATTCACTGCTGCCCACCGTTTCCGGAGCGTCCGTGTTTATTCAGACGAGCCTCCATCAATGAAAGACGCGTCAAGCAAGCGCAAATTCTCATCCGACTACATCTAACGACGCGTCTGCATCGAAGAGCCGGCGGTCGAGCAGTCAGCCGAAGTCGATGTTGCCAGCGTTGCCAACAAAAGAACGCCGATTCCAAAGTACCACAGATCCCACTATCGGAGCTCGCGTGAATTTGTTGGCAACTTGCTTCTCTAGATAGCAGGTCATTGACAATAAAAGAACCAATACTTGTTGAATTATGACAAGTCCGAATGGCCATTGCTGTGGCTACGAAGGAGGCTATAGCTGTTGATTAGTTATTATAGGGTCACGTAGGCCCTAGGCCTACTATGTTTCGTCTATACCAAGTTCTGGCGCTGTACGCACTGGCCAGTGCTGGCAGTGGTGCCATGTCCCTGAAACTCGTACTGTGCCCTGCTCTACAGCGGCTTTCTACAGCGGATCCTACACAGTCCCCACCAGCCTCTCCGTCTCAGCACTCCACAGCCTTCACAGCTAGACAGCCTAGCTAAAGCCGCCTTTTCTGCCACGACAGCTCAGCCTCATCATCACAGGGCCAGTATTAACCGTGGACCCCCCCCCTCAATCATCACCACAACCACTAATTCGAGTTGGCATAGAACATTCTGAAGCTATTGCCCGGATCATAGTGAAATTCCTGCGAATAGAGCTTTCTAGCTCACCATGGACGACGTTCTCGGCCTCGCCAATGGGTTCGTGGCCCAGGTGCAACACCAACCCCTTGCCGCCTTGATCGTGACCGTCGTCGTCGTCTGCCTCACCACTCGCCTCCTCACTGGCCGTCCCGACCAAGCCCAGACGAACTCGTACATTCTCGATGCTCGCACGCCTCCTGCTGTCCCGTACTGGATGCCGTATCTGGGTCACCTCCCGCAATTAGCCCTCAACCCAGATGGCTTCCTCGCTAAGCTCAAGAAGCTCTATCCCGCCGGGGCTTTCTCGCTCGACATTCTGGGAGCCACTCACACCATCGTCTTCAGGCCCAGTCTCACCGCATCCCTACTAGCCCAGCCGGAGAATGTGGCAGATAACACCAACATCACCAAGCACCTGCTGCAGGCCGTGTTCGGGTTCTCCGGTTCCAAATCAGACCTGGCTCTCTACGACAAGCTGTCCAAGGACCTCCGCCAGCAGTACAGCCTCTTCTCCTCCAAAGCCTCCCTCTCCGACATGGTCACCAGCATGACCGACCGCCTCCGCCACAATGTCGCAGAGTTCGTCACCTTCAACGGCGGCGAAATCGACCAAGCCCCCTGGGAGCGCCTCGCCTCCGCCACGCTGGTCGAGGACCCCAAAACAGGCGAGGCCGTGGTCGAGGCCGACATGTTTGAGCTCGTCCGCAACTTTGTCGCCTTCACCGCCAACGCCTCCCTCCTCGGCTCCGATTTTGTCGAAAACTATGCTGAATTCTGGCAGGCTTTGTGGCGCTTCGACAAGGGCGTCACCTCGCTGGCCATGGACCTCCCTGCTTTCTTGCCCATGAATAGAGCCATTGGTGCTCGGAGGGCCCGCGGCTTTCTGCTACGGTTCCTAGATGAATTTGAAACGGCGTTGGAGACTGCCCGCAACGGTGAGAACCCAGGACCTCAGTGGGCTGATGTGAACAATGTCAGTCCTCTGCTCCAGCACCGCGTCGACGATGTCTTTCGCAAGCATAACCTGCCCATCAAGCAGCGCTCCGCTCTCGATCTGGCGCTCGTCTGGTCCATGAACGCCACTGCGAACCCTCTGATTTTCTGGCTGCTGTGGAGAATCTACTCTCAGCCGTCAGATTTGCTCGTCCGTATCCGCGACGAGATCGCGCCCTATGTTGTGTTGGAGAAGCCGGCTATTGGATTTGGTGCCGCTTTTGGTACCGCCACACGCATTGAAAGGATTGATCCCGAGGGCTTATTGGATAACTGCCCTCATCTCAAAGCTGCCTATCTCGAGGCCCTGCGCCTGGACCAGAATGCCTGGAGCTTCCATTCCATCCGGGAGGATGCAGTCATTGGTGACAAAGAAGGCAGCAAGCTTTTTCTCCGGGCGGGCACCTTTGCTCATGCCGCGCCGCATCTCTGGCACACCGACCCACAGGCCTACGAGGACGCAGATGTGTGGCGGCCAGAAAGACATCTCAGCCCAAAAGCCACAAACGGGAAGGAGGATAAGGTGCAGCTCGTCGATTTGGACGACAATCTGCAACCTCATGGTACGTACTTTCTCTTATCTGTATCAAGTCATTTCCGACTGGTCCTCCTCCACCACCACCACCACCACCACCACTAACCTTGACCCACAACAAGCTCGTGGCATGACCGAAGGCAAAGAGCAACCCTTTGTCGAGCGCCAAGTCCTCCTCTTTGCCGCTGCCGTCATCGCCATGTACGACATCCAGCCTGCAAATAACGCGCCCTGGAAGCTGCCCAAGCGCGAATCCTTAGCTGGCGCAAAGCACCCTTTGGTTCCTGTCGATGTCTGGATAAGATCTCGCCCCATGCCGTCGGCGCCCGCGTAGGCTGCTTTGTCTTCTCTATTCTCTGCAGAAGATTTAGATGTGTCGAAACGGCCTGTTCCGCAATAAAATAGCCTTCATGACCTACCTTCCACTACCCAGTAATCCTTAATCCGCTACGTTGCCAAAGGCCTTGTCCTGACCTAGCTCCCAAGCCGGGGGATTTCAAGCGGAAACTTAAGATTGTTCGCATGTATGATAAAATTCGACGTCTCTTCGTTGTTTCTGGAGCTGCGGATGTGTGTCACTTGATACATTTCAAAGGCAGCAATCTCGTATTTGAAGTTGATTCTTCTCAGGGTACGTCTGAACTACGTGATCCACAGTCGCCCATTATAATGTCAAGCTGTGGGTGATGCACATGTGCAGGACCATCCAGTCTGTGTATTCGTCAGAAGCTACTCTCCAGTCCTGATGAGATGAGCAAGTGGCCCCGGAGGTAGTCAATCTTTTTGCAATATCTCCTCCTGGCTTCTTCCACGACAATCGCCGCCTTCTTCCCTCCCCCCAACTTCAAACTGCGCTTGTGTTCTTGTACTGTACTCACTCGTGTTCTCCTTCCTCTTCCTTCTGGATGAGCTCAGTGTATCGAGAATGTGTGTCGTCGATGATTCGTGATAGTTCTCCTGCGATGCGTTTGTACTTCTTGTATTTGCCTTGGTATTTCTCGACCTTGTTCTTGGTTTTTGTCAATTCGTTCGTGGCTTGGGTCAACTGTTCTTTGAGTACGTCGTAAGTAGGTTCTTCAGGCTCCCAGTGTTGAACTGAGTCAGGTTCATTTTTGATAATATGCATCATTGTGATGAGGCTGGGGCTTAAATCGCTAGCCACGTCGCTGTCTTTGCTGCCGTAGAGAACGCGTCTCGAGACGAGGATTCTAGTCCAGCTGATGTCGCGGAATCCCATGGTCTGACCAGAGAGGTAATACACTTCTGCGAGACAGTTGATGTACCAGTGGTGGGCAATGCCGAGCGACTTGAGATAGTCCCAGGGGTGCTGATTATAAGACTCGGGCAAGCTGTGGTCCGGCAGCAGTGCGAGCACAATAAGGAGTTCAATTTGTCTACGTAAGATACATTCCTCGAACTCATCAAAAGCTTGGTCAATGCAGAGAATTTCGTGGTCGTCCATCGCGATAGACAGTTCTATGACGCCCGTGAGAAAGCGTTGAAAAAGTTTATCGAAGCTGAGTGGTTTCTGGAGAGTGCTGATAGCGCTGAGCTCAGATTTGATGATCTCAACCCAATTGTCGTTGATCCATCTCTGCTCTTCAATCCAGCTGATAGCGTTTTGCTTGGTGGTGGTGAGCTCCTCGTTACTCAGGTAGTAATCCATGTTGAGTGGTGGTGTTGGAGATGGTGATGTGTGATGTGTGATGGTGATGGTGAGCTCCTCATTACTCGGGTTGTAACCCATGTTGGGTGGTGGTATTGTAGATGGTGATGTGTGATGTGTGATGGTGATGGTGATGGTGTTGTTTGAGTTGGGTAAAAACATTGAAGTTGGGCAAAGTATAGTCTATAGATGGTGGTTCTTTTTGGCGTGTTGCTGCCTGTGAGAGGCACCTTCCTCCCTCGTGCTTTTGCAGCTCGCCGACACAGCCGTCAACCAACAATCACTCGACCCAGTGACTCACTCCAACTCTAGTCACGGAAGGCACATCCCCAACCTGTACATCCCAATCAGGCTCACCTTTTTCCTTTCTCATTTTAACAAAGGCGTACACCCACAAATTCCTCCAGGCCGCTTCGTTGCACTACTTTGCATCAATATTTTATCTCTATTCCATTATTTTTGTATTTTTTTATATTATTTTTTCGTTTTTATCCATTCTTTTCATATTCCTTTCCCATTTTATCCTACTGTTTGCGATTCTTGACCCGCCTGCGTTGTGGATGTGTCTGGGACATTCGTTCCAGCCTCAACCATCGTGACCGGATTGGGCTACAGCCTCGTTGCTCTCCCGCGAGTCTGTTGAGCTCGTGCTGGCCATAGTAAGTCCCCTTACTCGTTCCCACAATGGAGACGAAAAGATGGTCGTATTGCTAAAAGCCCCTCGAGCCTGGCGCCTATTAACACTATTACACTTGCCCCCAACTAGGTAGCCCACCTGGAGATTTGTGGGCTAATTTTGGATCTACCCTCAGTAGAAGCTTCGCAACCATGCCTCGCTCTTGGAAGGCTGACAGCCCGCCGCCATCGCGCCCTCTCCTGCTCATTGCTCCCAGCCTTTTTAGGCAGCTGTGTTCGGCTCCGCCTCTGCGAGAGCCTCAGTTTCAGGGTCTTAGCAACCAAGGGAAAGATACAAGTGCTGGGGTACTCTTAACCTCGTACTAGAAAATGAAAGGATGGGGGGGGGGGTGTGATTGAGCAAATCTCATGGGCTCCAATACTTCGGGGGTCAAGGGCTCAAGCCCACATAGGCGTTGCTGGGAGCCAAATTCAAAAATGGATTGTCTCCTTGCAAACATTCTCCGAAACGCAACCGAGGACGACAAGATTTACCGAGGGTATTTTTGCAAGATCTTACACGAAAAGACTTTATGAGCCTGGGGGCGCCTGGAACTGTACATTGGCTCAGGGACAAGTGAGTCTGTCAGGGTGCGCGAGCGGCTCCCGCAGTACGCCGGACGGTAGAGCTTGCCCAGGTTTGTGAAACTAGCCCTTGTTGAGGTTGACACGATCTAACTTGTCTAGATTCCTGAAAGCTACCCTCAGGGAAGGTTACAAAATCAATGGCAAAGGACTACTGTACTGGACACCAATTCATCTGTCATTGACAGAAACGTCGCCGCCAGTACCGAGTTGCAAGGACTTTCCCAAAGGGGTGGTCCGTCATATCCTCGTCTAGAGGAGACCCCCGTTGCACCTTCTTCGCCTTTGAGATATTCAAACCCGCGCCATATTATAATATAGCGGACTCTATTGTAAGCTTCTTCGGAAGCTACACGTTCCAGTACCAGTATATTCTTACCAACAAACAGATTAAAGCAACCTTCACATCCTTCAACCCCGGTATCCGAGGCTTCGAGGGACGTCGTCCCGATACTACATTCACCAGAATTAGCAGAAGCCCACGAAGCACCAGCGACAATATACTGGTTACGCAGATAGACCAGAGAAAGCGCGCTTAGCCAAGAAGCGACTGAGAGGAATGATGGTCATTTAAATACTTGACCATGTATTCAGCGCTATTTACCGTTGGAATGGAGGGGAGCACGGCCCCGATGTTGCTGTGGGCTTGGCCCAAGAGGCCCACGGCCCGGCCAATGGCCTAGCATCGATCGTGTCCGGCCGTACGTTTGGTACAAGAGCACAGGATCTTTATTTTACCACGCCTCATAAGATGTTCTCATCACAGCAGTGACCCTCAAAATTGCCAGGAAACAATGGCTTCCGGCTCTTTTACAATACGTTCAACAGTACATGACAAGTTTGGGATCAGCAGCACAGGCTGGGTGTGGTCATCTAGACAACGCAGAGATGCACAATCTAGAGCTGGAAATCATGGACAACGCCAAACGCTCACAATGCTCAAATTTAAAAGCATTGTGAATCTCCGGTATTATGAGAAGCATGGATTCGACAAGAAACGAGAACTCAATAAACAGGAATGAGTGGCGGCCAAGCTACGTGACGACAAGGGCCCTTGGGAACACCCCAAGTTTCATACTGATCTTGTCTAAACGGTTCTGAGAAGACCTCGTATAGCCAGGAAATGTTTCTTCGACAACTTCTTCTCACTGATAGCTGCCGAGTTCCGCGTTGAGCTTGTGCGAGGTGTGGATGGCTGTCCTTCGCCCGGACATCCTCCTTCTGTGCCTATATACTGGTGCTAGGCGAACGCAGAAGCGCTGGTCCTTCTCAGGTTCGATCGAATGGAGCAGTTATGCAATTGTTTTCATGAGACGCGAGATACGTACGAAACCCTCTGGCTAGAGCTTATATTCCAGCATTGCGCGAAGAGATGCCAGGACTTCACAGACGGCGCGTGGTCCGGAGAGGACAAGACATTATGGTCGAGAAAGTACAAAGACTTGTGTTAAATCCAGAAGCTGGAGCACTTTAATACGGGCACAAAAGGAGTACTTACTTTGTGTAGTATACACGACTGCTTTATATTTTCACAAATCATTATATTCTTACAGACTACTATAAACTTTCAATGCTTCTTTTGCTGCTTGCTGGAGTTTGATGATGTGTGATTACCTACGCGATCGATTGCCCATGGACGGTGAACTCCAGTGCCATCTGAGGCCTGCTACTATTCGAACCAGCCGTCTTTTCTCGGAGCTTTTTGATGGGCGTTCGAGACATCGATAGCCTTCCTGGCATGTCAGACGTAGCAGTCGGGTGAGTGGTCGAGGAGGAGATGGCAGCCGGCGCGTTGGTAGCGTGGAAGCTCCTAGTGAATGTGAAGATAGTGAGCATGAACTCGCTACAATGGAATGTGGAAGGGAACCATACCGCCTGTCTGAGAAGCCACCGGGCGGGCTCGTTGGACTTTTCATATTTGCTATTCAAATGGTCGTCTATGGCAGAGTCATAGTATGATTTGTAACCTTGGCGGCGTAGCTGAGCTCAGTTTCGATTTCCTTCATATCCTTGACAACAACGTATCTCAAGAGCCTGCAGGATTCCGATTTTGAATGCCATAGTTTTGTAACCAAATCACTACAAATCTCTAATAAAATGCTTGTGAAGGTGTGGTTGTTCTTTTTGATTCTCGGTAATTCTTTTCTACGCAATGGCGGAGAGACAATTATCTGAATGGGCTCTACGTAGCTCTATTCTATCAGGAGAAATGTGTACGTCAATTTGAAGCATTGAGCTCCGACACTTATTAATTCCTCTATATCTGGCTCGTCACTACATCATGGAAGCTTGTTGCGTGTGTGCTGAGGAGAACGCGAACTCCGGCATATGCCAATCGAACAATGGGGATATTGGTAGGCATAGAGTGCTGTGGCAAGTATTTGATAGTCAACTACCAACAGAAACACATGTTAATTCCATCTCTTGTTCCAATCCCCGTCTTCAGCTCTTTGAAGCCACTCTTGCCTATCTCGAGAACTCTTTGAGCGGGCATGAATCGAATCATGGCGGTGCCCAAGATTTAAAAGCACGATCTTCCGGAGTTGAGAATGGGATGTTGAATAATCTTGTAAATGTGACTTGACGATATGCAAAATACGGACTAAAAGAATTGTGATTGATTTGTGGATGACTTCCTGGCCGATAACTATGATACCAACCACAGCACAGAGAATGCGTCGTTGCAGTTCGACGTTGAAGGCAGAGAAAGAAAAGATATCAAGTCTATCAGCAAAGGCAATTCTATCTCGAGTATGTGTGTATATGTATACCTATAACCCCGTTTGTCCTTAACATTACCCTTAAATCAAGCATAAGCATTACAAAACCACATCAGCGTACAGTAGCGTTTTCCCGCGTGCTAGAGACCATGACCCAAAAGAAAGAAGAAGATTCGTGACGGGGCGTGTGTTTCTAATAGTTGAAAATCATGAGGGAGGGGTTGAGCACCAGTGGTGCCAGCGCATGGGAGCCCAAAACCACGGCCATGGGGACAATGGCAGTGAAGTCGGTGATGGTCCAGCCTCGTGGAGCCCAGTGGGATAGGTAGATCATGCCGGCGGTCATGATGATGACAAAGACATAGCTGCCGCACTTGTTAGCATCAAAGTCACTGTCATGGAAATCTTTTCGGCAGATTAGACGAATGCGTGGCCGGCTGAACTCACAGATACTTGAATGTCTTGAGAATCTTGGGCACTTCTTGGAAGAAGTTGGAGTTCTCCTTCTCCTTGGACGTGGCGCCCCATTGCATGTCGATGTGGAACAAGTGTGCCAGCAGAGCCAAGCTGACGTGGAACGACAGACCGCCAAAGAATATAGCCATAAGCGGTGTCCATTTGAAGTTCTCAACGAGCGAGCCCAGGAACGAGCGCTCTCCTGTGCGATAGCGAATGGTGGCCAGGGCAATGCCGCCTGCAAGGTTGAATACAACGAGGAGACTGTTCATCGCGTCAGCGGCGACTCCGCCATCACGAACAATAACAAGATATTACTCACGCTATAAAAACTTTCCATGATGGCATATAGAAGTGGTCGAGGGAGTCGGAAAACCAACCAATGAGGAAATAATTGAGAACGGTCATCTGCCATTTTGTTCTTCATGAGACTTGATTCTTTTCGACTTCTTTACCGGCGCAAGAGAATCGAAACTTACCGGCAAGCCAATACCAATGGCAAAATACGAGCAAACGTAGCCAAGGACACTTATTTTCGACGAGAGTTGCATATCAGAGCCCATGAATTTCTTTATCAGGGGTGTGAACGGTCCCCGTCTGGGCCAGAGGTAGAAGGGGTGGAACATCATCTCGCTGACGCCATAGCCATACCTACAGCGAAGAGAAAAGGTTAGTTAAAACATCATCAATGGAAGTTTGAAGTAATGTGCATGATCTTCCGAAGCTGTGGGTTAGCCTCCGTGAAGAGAAGGACGAGGTCTTGTTGGGCAACGCTGACTAAGTCACGCGAGCCAAAGCGAAGCTTAGTCATTCGTTCGACTTCCGATCATGACCACAGCTCGTCGAAAAATCAAACACGGCTTCACACCCACACCAGGATAACTTACTTCTGCCAACGCGCAATCTCGTCATATATCGTCAGGCTAACACCTTCTTTGAATCCCGCGCCATGGTAACTTGCAAGACGCGAAGTGCTTCCCTTGATTTGGAGCCGCAATGAAAGGTCGAAGTCCTCCGACACGTGCGACTCGGACCAGTACGCGATGTATCCATCATCGTCAGGAGTACCGACATCTTGAACTGCAGCCCATCGAATAAAGGCGTTGTGCCCGACGAGCGGGCTGATCTGCGACTCTGTCAGCGCGTTGATGGTCATGTATATTGATGCCTGGGTCTTGAAAAGCACTGATCGAGCGTCTCTGGACATCTGTGGCGATTTTCGACAAGCGTAGATGACTTACCTCACCAGATCCGATGGAGAAGCGGATGGCCGTGTAAACCATGTTTGTAACTGTCACAGGCAGGTCAGTATCATTGTTTAGAAGATCAGGGGAAATAGACATGCTGCTTACAGAAAGTGATAGCATTTTCGAAATAATCATGGATGACTTGCATGACTCCTGTCGAATGCTGAACGATAGCCACCTCCGGCGACAGGAACATCTCGGCGGCGCCATACAGCAGACAGTCCACCGGCTGTAACGAGTCGTGGTCAGTGGATGAGTTCGCAAGAACAGCATGCTTTCAATGGCAGAGGGAACAGCTTACCACTCGCGTGTCAGAGTCTACAATGAGGAAGATCTCGCCCATTCGAATATTACCACCGGCCATCGCTTTGGGATTTTCCCTCAACGCGCGCGCAAGGCATTGTTCATAAATCTCCTCAAGCTCATCCTCCTCTAGCATGATCGGCTCCGAGTCATTTCTCGCCAGCTGGTCCGCTGCTCGCGTCTCCACCATCTCTTGCATGAACGCCTCGACCTCCAGCGAAAGATTCAACGCAAAGTTCATGTTGGACGCCTTCTTGAATTTGCCTTTGCGCACATAGCCGTCATCGCCGTGCTTGGGCCGCGCAACCCAACCAATATCGTTATCATGGTAGAAGTCCCTGCGAATTTGGGCTTCTTCCTCGGAAAGAGCACGCATGCCATCGTCATTGATAAAGATGGATGCCGTCCCGCCACGCAACTCGTAATACGAAATGGCTGCCTGAAGACTTCGCACCGTGGGGATGATCACACTGTCCATGCCTTCCTTGTACACTGGCATTTGAATGGTAATGTGCGGTGGCTCGAAGCCGAGCGAGTATGCTTGGCGGAGACTCGGCTTGATGCAGGAATATGTGCGCGAGTTCTTGCTCAGACCACCGATGGGGCCCACCATTTGCCAAATATCACCAAAAATGACTTGGAAAAAGAATAAGCCGGCCATCATGAGCAGCGGACAGACGACAATGAGCGCGAGTCTTGCGTAGTTGCCATCCAGGAACGTCTCTGAAACGAGCTGGCCAATCGAGAACCCATACACCAAGATGATGGCAAGACAGAGACCGAGGCCGACGAAAAAGGCACTGTGCAGCATGATTGGACGATTGATCTCGAGCGGCTCGTTCCCGTCGCCATTCAGCTCCTCTTCGCTGTCGCTTACTTCCTCGGGTGTGTTGACGATAGCGCCGCTCTTCTCTGCCATGACGGAGAAGTTGGACACGGACGCGGTCGCCGAGTGGAATGGGCTGACCCCCGTCAGAGGCGACATGGCTGGGGAGTACCCCAGCGTCGAGTTGCGGCCCCAGACATAATTCAGCAGCTTGTCCTCCATTTTCTGGGCGTGCGCCAAGATGCTGCTGATTTCGTCCTGCCAGACGATCAGCAGGCTCTCTTTGCGCAGGATGGCGGCGTACTGGTACTTTTTGACACTATTTGACGAAACGGCAGAAAGGGAGTCGATGATTTGGAGTTGACTTCCTCCCTTCATGAGGAGCTCCGTCTGGCCGTCAGACATGCCTGCGATAATGGGATACAGCATGTTGAGCCGCAGAGTGATGAGCACGCCGACATTGAGGCGCTGTGTTGCGCTGAGGAGCTGCTCGTCGATGTTTTCCGGGCAGCAGATGTAGTTGCCTCTGGACTGGCGGAGCAGGACACCCAGGCCGCGCGAGGGATCCGTGAGGGCTTGCTGGGGCATCCATCCGTGTGCTGAGATTCTGTTTGCCAGGTAATTGACCATCTATGATTTTGGCATGTCAGCATGTTGGGAGATTTCCCGTCGAGTTTCAGGACTTCAGGACGAAGGGCCTTTTGGACGCTTTCAGGACCTAACCTACTGTTTTGTAGCGGATCTCGTCGTCATATCTGTTTCCATTGGACGAATTGGTGGTATGTATCGAAGCAGCACCGGAGTTAGGCCCGGAATTGGGGTGCGACAGGGACTTGGAATAGGAACTGCGTCTCGAGTTGCTGTTGTCTTTTGTGAACACCCGCGGCGGCGGCGCAAGTTGCACTGCTTGCATGGACGAGGAACCAATCTGGACATCTTCTGAGCTGTTGATCCTGAGAATGGGCTGGATCTCCTTCATTTGCTGCTGCTGCTGCTGCTGCTGCTCATTGGCAGCAACGGATGAGTGAGGACTCATATCTGGATTGGCTGCCGTCCCGATGTACAGGTCTTTGAAGGCTACCTGCAGCAGGATACCAGCATAAATTGACCCGAGGTGTCGGGAGGCCTTTGGCGATCTTCAACCTCGAGACTGCAGGGGAAACTGGACAGGTTCCCCAACAGAACAAGGCTGCAGAAGAATGACTATCGTCAAACAAGAAGGAGAGTCACCAACTTGGGATCGTCGAAATAAGGTTGAAGTGATGCAGATGGCAGGATGACAGGTCGAGGAGGCTCTCAAGGGATACAAGATGATGTTATAACTTTGGGTGGGTATATAACATAGTCAAATCCAAGGTGCCGCCGTGTTTATGGATGTCGGCAAGGGGGATTTTCCCCGGGTCTTTGGGAAGCAACCTGAGCAATGGATACGACCCAAGGTATCGCCAGGTCCAGAACCGTACGGTCCCGACACGTGGATATGGAGGCAAGAGAGCCTCAGCTATCTCTGACTATTGACGCGGATATGGGCTGTCCCGGACAAGGGCGAAGGATATCAGCAACGACAACAATCACAATAACACACAAGACGGGGCGGGCATTATCATTCAGCTGGCTTGTGAAGGTCCCGTTCCGGCGGCTGCAGCTTGCCTGGGTTGGAATATCCTTCTACACACATGCAGAGAAGACGGGCTCATTGTTCTGAGCTGGGTCAACAGCTCGCAATAGTCTTGAACCTTTGTATCCACCGTGGTGGTGTTCGTTACCTGCCGACCGGACAAGGGCTTTGGCTGGGAGAGGGAGTCATCGGTACATGCACGCTCGCCAACAATATTCATACCCACCTTGGATTCTCTATCTGAGTCTGGCACTACTTACACCAAGCCCCAAAGGCAATACGAGAGATTACAAGACAGACAAAGTGCGCGCGGGATGAGCTGGGAGTCGGAGGAGCAGAGCTGCGTCGGGGACTTTGGGCGTCTAATGCAAGCAGGGGCAGGATATGCGCGCCGGCGGGTTCTTGTTGGCGATAGCGTCGACCAAACAAGACAACCTGTGAATGGATGGATTGTACCGGCAAAGTATAGACTTCTGAATGGTACCTTTCAATTTTCCCTCATGGCAAATACAAAGCTGACAGATGGCACACCAGGAGCGTGCCAATGCAGAGTTGAGAGTGTCCATCGGGCGCCGGGACGGAGGAAACTATCCAGAGTCGTGCGCGTGTTTACGAGCGAGGATTCTGATGTTGCTTTTCTTTTTTTTCTCTTTCCCCTTTTCCCACCCCTCGCCATTGTCACGATCGTGTTCCCCGAATAGAAGGGTCGAGGCAACCTCAGCTTTGGGATCGATGCTGAACACGTGCGGGTAGTCGGACAGCCGTACCGTGGGCTGCCTCTGCTCCATGGCAAGAAGCTGTTCTAGGCCTGCGAGAAACATGGAATTATGCAAAAACCAAACGTGGCAATAGATTTTCTCCTGTGGTCTTTTGGCCTGTCTGTTTATGCCCTTTCTTGATGTAGCTGCCATACCCTCGTATGCCCGTGGGGAAAAAAAGAAGAAAAAAAAAAGCTGCCTAGATCGAGCCCCGTCCATGAAGCGACGTTGAATCAAGTAAGTCTTTGCTTTTTGGGAGCTTTTCCCCCCGAGTACATGGTAAGTATTTCTCTTACCCCTGCTAGGTACTGATACGGACCCGTTTCTGTGCGTCTTGGAGCCAGCAAACCGACCGAAGATGGCCCGTCAGCATCCTTATCACCAACAAACAGTTGATGACCGTGCACAGTTGGATTGCTATGCGCACCGAAAGATGCTTTGCGTATGGATTATGCAGCCATACATGGTAGAGCCAGCTGGAAAAGTCGGCAAGAACTGGCTCACAAACAAACCAAAACCCCCACGGAGAATAAAATAATTCCAACAAGTTCAACAGAGGCAACATCGGTGAGAACGAGGGCGTAAAGCATGGCCTGATGCTGGAGGACATGGTCGTCAGCAGCAGCAGCACCACCACCACCACCTCGAGGCAAAGAAAGAGTTCCCAGAACGACTTGTAGAGTACATGCGGGACGTGGGTGGAACGACTAATTGCTTGGTCGTCGCAGTTATTGTTGTTGTTGTTGTTGTGTCGGGGCGCTTTTTGAAGATGCGCTGTGCATGCATTTGCAGGGCTCGGAAATACATAGCACGTCCTTGCGAAGCGACAGTGACAGTCACACATGTACAGTGACAGCGACAGCGACAGGGTGTCAGTGAGTACTTTTACAAGCCCCCTTGGGTGTGGCTTTTTCTCTCTTCACCTCTCGAGGGAACCGCTGGCCGTAAGCTGCGTGCGTGGGGGTTCAAGTCATGGCCTCGATCAAACAAATCTGGGATTCTCTCGTCTGGCCCGTCGGTTTTCTTTGCAGGCGCCCCCCCTTCCCACCCCCCCCACCTCTCCGCTCACTTTGCTGGGGATGCCATTTCTCTGATGGGGCTTTCGCCGAAAAAGACGCTATTCCTGATGTTACTATGTACAGCAGGACCCGCACACACACGCCCTCTCGATAGGTATTTTATTATTAGCCTTGAATGAAGCGAATCCTTCCATTGAAAAGAAAAAGAAAAACAAGGTTACTATGAAAAGAAAGGGCGGCCAAACCTCTCTCCCCTCTCCCTTCACATGTCTCTTTTTTCCCCGGCTGAAGTGGGAAATCAAACAAGGCGTGCGTGCGTGGGTTACGAGGTAGGTCACTGTACTTTGTACATGCGTGTATACTATGTACATGGCAGATGCAGATACAATGTCCATTTCAATCAATCAATGGGGAATGCAAGAAAAACGCCATTCCAGACGCCACTTGGCCAAGCGACAGGGGGTTCGAGAAAAGAGGGTGTGTATCGGAATTCGTTAAATCCCGATTGCCTTTTTCTTTTTTTCTCGTCAGAGAGAGAGAGAGAGAGCGAGACCTGCTTCTCTGACAGAAAAAGGCAAAAAGGAAAAAAAGGAAAAAAATAAGAAGAAGAAGAAGAAGAAGAAGAAAAACAAATAATCAAGTCTACTATGGAGAGGTTGTTTATATCTCACGAAATAACTTCAAACAGACTGGGCACGTGTTTAGCCACACTTTCTCTCTCAAGCCACCTCAAGCCTCAAAATTGCTTGGCAGGAACATTCCTCGTTGGGGCGCAGTCGTTGCGGGCTGGGAATATCCCGGCAGGCTAATCAACCAACCAGTCCCCCCACTGGAGTCCACACATCGTAGCCCGCAAGACGTTGCAAAAGATGGCGTTTGTGCCAAGCAGGCCAAGCAGGCCAAGCAGGCCAAGCAGGCCAAGCAGGCCAAGCAAAGGAAGGTGCCCATCTTCACAGCGGGTAAGCTAGCAAGGAAGATGGAGGGAGGCAGCGAGTCATGGCATGGGGAAAATGCGAATCCGATATGTACTTATTCGTTTTCTATATGGTTACAGTAGAGAGGTCTGTCTGTCTAGTCCACCATTCGAAAGATTCATTAACGCGTATGGTATTCGTTAGTAGCCAGTAATTCAAAGAAGAAGAAGAAAAAGAAAAAGATCAAGAAACAAAAAGAAACAAAAAAAAAACAACACCACTATTGTTACAGCTCCGAACCGGATCCGCATGCGCCATGCTCCCACATCTTGACCGACTTCACCGTCATCCCGCGAGCATCGCCTTTGCCCCACGTCGGCAGCCACGCATCAGCATCGCTCCAGAATGTCCACTGCGCATTGGTGGCATCGTCCAGCCAGGGCTTGTTTCCTTTGTTGTCTCTGCACGGTTCAAGCGCACACGATATCATGTTAGCGCCGCTCACGTCTGTGCTGCAGTCCAAACCACTGGACGAGGTTTGAGGACGAGAAGATGAAGAAGAAGATGAAGAAGAAGATGAAGAAGAAGATGAAGAAGAAGATAAAGAAGAAGATGATGATGAAGAAGAAGAAGAAGAAGAAGAAAAAGAGGCAATAAACAAGGGGCTTCAAAACTCACGGAAACCACCCATTCTTTGACCCGATCGCAACGTTCAGAATCAGGTAGAACTCCTGGTCAAAGGGCGCATTGCCAGTCGTCGACGTCGAGTTTGCCCACGGGTTCGTCGCAATGGTGTTGTTGATGGAATCGCTCGAGAAATCGCCCCGGTCAAAGAGAGGATCCTTGGCGTAGAAGTTGACGTAGAGGACCTGGGTGAGCCGGCTGTTGAAGTAGGTGTAGATGTACTTGGAGTCCCACTCCAGCCCGTACGTGTAGAAGCCGTCGGCAAAAGAGCCTCTGCGCATCGTGCGGACTTTCTGGGTGCTCCAGTAGTGGTCTGTCGATGAATCCAGGCCCCAATGGAGCGTGGAGTAGAAGCTAGCAGAATAAAAACAAATCAAGAACCCGTTAGCCCGCAGGACAGTGAACAGGGCCAGAAAGGGCAATGGGGGGGCCTGCGTTGCGTGGAAAAGGCGACCTACACATTCCTCCCGCCGGGGTAATCAGCATCATTGCCTCTCGCCTCCATGATGTCCATCTCGCCGCTCGCTGGCCACGCTCCGTAGACCGAGTCCGTCGGCATCATCCAGATGGCCGGCCACAGCCAGTCGCCCGTGGGGATCTTGGCCGTGACCTCGACGCGCCCGTAGCGGATGCCGACCTTGCCCATCGTGTTGATGCGCGCCGAGCGCACGGGGTTGATCATGCTGCCGAGCGTCGCGTTGGAGTGCGCGACGCACGCGCTCGCCGCCGTCTCGGTGCAGCTCCCGTCCGCGGTGAGGTTGAGCGTGTAGCCGTTCCACATCTGGTCCGTGGTGATGGCCGTCGTCTCGTTGGTGAGCGTCGGCACAATGTGCAGGCCCTTGCCGTCCACGTAGACGTTGGTCGGGTCGCTGGTGGTCCAGTCGAAGGAGCCGGTGCCGAAGCCGTTGAGCGCGACTTCGTAGTTCCATTTGCTGGTGTCGAGGGCGCCGCGCTGGAAGTCGTCCGAGTAGACGAGGCACAGCTGGTTCGACGGTTTTAGCAAAGCCCATTCAGATCCAAAGAAAGAAAAGAGATTTCGAGCATGAAGAAGACGTAGTAGTAGGAATAGTATATACCTCTTGTGGTAAGGAGCCGCGAATCTGGAAATAGGCTACGACGCCCGACGCGGCGATGCCCAGGGCTACAAAGGCCCAGATAATGTAATTGTTTGCTTTGGTTCGCTTAAACTTGGGGTCGGCAAGCCAGGGCTTCTCATACTCGCCGCGCAGACGGTAGGATATGAAGCGTTTGCGTGGTTTGGCGGCCATGCCTGGCCCTTCGGCTGGCGTCGTGCGGCCCGAGTTGCGCTCCATTGTGTTGTTTTAATGGGATATGATATACGGTGACGGGCCCAGGTCAGTGTCAGAGCTGCTGCTGCTGGGGGGGGATGAAAACGAAGGCGAGGTCGTCCGAGAATCAAGTCTCGTGAGGTTGATGAGCCTGTCGTAAAGTTCAAAGAGGGGACAAAACGATTGACGAGGTTCAGATATACCAAACCCGCCTCCTCCAAAGGCTATGTATTGTACTTTCCAGGAAACGCTTCTCGACCATTACCCATTCCAGTCTACGGGCAGCGTGCAGTAGGAGGTCTCCCGGTTGATTGAGTTTATTTCAGCTATGAGCCTCCCAGGGCCTCGACCTGGATGGACTGCTTCGGTTTGCCCACGTTCCGGGGCTGTACGAGGGGCCTCATGCCGACGAGATAAGCACCCAAACTCGAGCAGCTGAGAGAGTGAGAGGAACAGTGAAGAGACCTTTGCAGCGTGGACCAAACTAATCTTTTTTTTTTTCTTTCTTTTTCTCCCTTTCCAGACTGCCATGTACCGTGCGTGTACATTTCGTAAAAGATGCAGAAAAAAAAAAAGAAAAAAAAAAAAAACAGTAACGCAATGAAGAATGGTTGACTGGATGGCTCCATGTATGTGCAGAGTGTGTGTACTTTTCCTCCCCCTACTGCAACAACCGATGCAACAGGAGCCCACCTTGATGGATACGTAGATACTTATTAGGCACGACCATGATACTTGCAACGATACTTTGAGCATTTGTAGCCGTGCACGGAGGCTCGCTTGCTCTTCCTTTTCTGGCTACATGCATGGAATCAATGTTTTGATTGGGAACACGGCCAGCCGAAAGTCAAAGACAGTGGATGGAAGAAAAGAAAAAGAAAAGAAAAGAGCGGTAAAATGGTACTCTGTCTGACTGCCAGAAATTCTCCGCCACAATGGCAAACCATCTAAATCCTTCCTATCCTTGTTTTCTGTATCGGGTCGGAGGGATGCCTTTACGGGACCGGGGCATGTCTGGATGCGGAAATACCCTTGCAAAGCTGAAGAAGACCAGGAGGTCTCTGTGAAGAGTGCTGGTCCATGATGGGCCATGGCGAGCAGTCTTGAATGCGTGAATGCTCACGAAGAGGAAGAAGGGAAATGCAAGCAAGCAAGCAAGCAAAGGAGTGGTCGCTCTCGGTATTCGGGCTCATTGGGGGCCGAGGAACATTCAGGTGCATGGCAAACGAGCGCCTTGCATCGGACATGTCCTGGGCCACACATATACAACCCTACCATCCCATCTTTGTACCAAGATATTGGGTCTGCTATACGACAGGAGGAGGTATAATTCACTGAGGCTCAAAGTGGGTACGGTACGGTACGACTCTCACATGGAAGAGCCTGGGGCCACTTGCAGCTGAGCATGAGAGAAGACGCATACGTTCAGCAGCGAGCTAGAGCCACCCTGTATGATGTCTAGCCTGTCTTGCAATGGCGGCAACTACATCTCAAGACATGCTGTCTTCATATCCACCGCACTCGGCACGTGGACAGGCTAGGACGAGTATGCATGTGCTTTTGTGGCTGGGTATGCTGTGTATCATCGGTTCCAGAATCTGGGTTGCTGAGTTGTTATCACTGACGTTTTCGTGGGGGGAGGGGGGGAATATGGGCCATCTGTTGGGGACTACTATGACTCGACGAGAGCATATGTCTTAAAATAGACAGATAAGTGGTGGATGATCGGGTAGGGCCGAAAGATGATAGGTATGGATGCTAGGGCTGAATATCGATGGGGGCCAATAACGCCATCGGAGCTTCTTCACATCAGACCAGCATGAGTGATAGATATCTGCTCGCCCGGGCACGGACAGCCCTTTGACACTATTGATACTGGCCTCTGCGCGCATATCGTAGACTGGGGCTGCTTTCAGCTCGACAAACTGGGACTGTCTTCAGCTCGACGGATTCAACAGCAAGAAGCAATACAGCTACTTGGGCGCGTGGATATCGCTCTCCAACGACAACGACGCTGAGACGTGTCAACCTCCTTGTCCGCTCGGCCCATTGATAAGGCTGCAGTTGGCTGTCTTTGACTTGCTTATTTACGACGTGGGGTTGATGGTCGCTGAACGTATGGAAGAAAACAAAGATAGAAGCCGCATGGACATGCTTCACTCGTCGTTCCTAGTTTCGAAACGCGAGCTTGACGTTGCAAGTAGAGGGCGACCAATGGCGTTCTTGCAATGAAGCCACAGGTTTTTGTTGGCGCATATTCGCATGCACTGATAACAAACTCAGCAGCAGCCATCATATACGAGCCCAGCCGGTCCCGCATACTGCTGATAAAGCTAACCGACAGTCCAAGTCGCTGTTCCGAATACATGATAGTATGTCGGAGATAGGAGCCTCACTTGGACAGCAACATGAGACGTGCCTCTTGACCTGGTGGGCATTGTAAATCTCCAGAATAGAGCTACCAACTGTATGAAAGGGTGGAAGCGCTTGCTCATCGACCATGCTTCGACCTTGCGTTGCTGCAAGACAGACTGACCAAGTCCTTTTTGGTGAACAGGAACCGCATCTGTAGCAAGCCATATCCCACGCCGTAATTTCCTTCTCGTCGCCATCGTCCGATGACATGCCCAAACCGTCATGGCTTCAGCAGCACTTGGGTCTGCCTCGAGCCAGCCTGCCGGGCTTTGAGGCCAAATGGGTCGACATTTTTCAATGGCGGCTCTATGGCTTCGTGTCAGTCCCACTCAGTATGCCGGACAGGGCCGCAGAGGGGCCTATCTCACTCCCCAGCCAAAAGATACCATGTATGGATTGGGTTGGGCCCGAGTCCTGATGTGTGTAAGTTCTGCCTTGCTGCTATCTTTCAGTGACGGGCCACGCCAACTCAGCGAGTCGCCAGGGCCCAGATGTGGTTGACGAGGAGCAGCTCCAGGCCGGATTGGACGATTCTGCTTGCAACCCTGGCTTCCCGTGGTGCCCGTACCAAACATTTTGGAATTTGCAGGCCATGTCCTCGCTGTGGCTCGCCAGGGGCATTGGCGCCTTTACATAGGAAAGTCTTGGGAGCGGGATGACACCATCGCTCCGTGAGCCACCCGCAGCAACGGTGGGGTCTGACCTGCGCCACGGTCCGGCTGGTCACTTGTGAGGTGGCATGCGCCATGCAGATCGGGCACAAAAGGCTCCGAGATAACAAAAGGGTGACCTTCCCGAGCAGGCAAATTTCGCCATTGCGGTTGGAGGCGAGGCGTGGCATGGGGGAGCCAGAACCTCCGCGCAGGCCTGCCAGGACGCTGAAGAAAGGCCTGACAGCGGGCCCACTACTATGGTAAAGGCCTAGAGATTGGGTGGTCCAATGTAGATGTACCGGTACGAGACCAGCCCCCTGCCGGTACTTGTACTTGTACATAGTACGCTGGGGCGGCATATCGTAGTTATATAGCAGGCGCTATGGATGGCTATCCGCAGAGGCTAAGCTTATTTGGACGTCGTGCTTTCCTAGGCTCCGACTCTGTGCTCGTTGTACATGGCAAATGAATCCCGAGTACATGGACTGTACCAAGTGTGTACTCTGGTGATCCCAAGCGCTATGGCTCTCCCGTCGATACAGGAAGCAGTACTCTGAGGGGACGTCTTCTCCAGTCTTATACCAAAGTAAATCTGTTCGACTAGGGACGATTGATCATCGATGTACCCGTGTACCTCAGTACTTTGCTAATGTACTCTGTAGTTCTAGATAGCCGGGCCGGCCAGGGTTCAGGGTTGCTGACTTACATAGTATACATAGTACATAGTGTTCCTCCGCGCTGACGTAGTACACGATTGGTCAGCAAAGCACACGTACCTAGGTACCTGATACCTGATACGGTGTTACGGAATCACCACAGCCCGGGCGCGATTGCTCCTCTCAACTTCACAACTTCACCAACCTCACTCTCGCGCCATCTCTCGTTCTCTTCTGACCCACCCACCCATCCACCACAGCTTGGCGACAGCGTCCGCGCTTACGGCTCCTTAGCTTGTCTTGTGTTGATGCTACCCCTGCCAACACTACCCTCTTCTCGGGCTTGCCTTCAGTCCTCGGGGGCCGACTGAACCAGGCTCCTGCACTCGGCATGGAACGGTGGCATAGCTGGCTGGGCGCCAGCGACTCTGCTCACCTCTATCCCGGCGGCTGCCTTGCGTGGAAACAGGAACAACATCGTCAAACGAAGGGACCGCTCTCTGGACGCACGTTTTCACCTGAGGTGCAACATTTTGACCACGAGACCCTGAGCGGTATTTAGGGTCAGGCTGTGCTGAATGGTGGGTGTGGCTCAAGAGACCAAACAGGACCTCGCACGATTTCTGCAGCGTCTGATTACTCCCACGCGTTGCCGAAATGGTTACTTTGCTCGTACTTGTGTGCATGCTGCTGCTTCTGCTACTGCTGCAGTCAGCGCGCTGCCAGCTCGTAGTAGACTTCAAACCATGCAGCCAACCAGCCAGTCACGAGGCTCTTCTCCCCTTCTGCATTTTGGACTCCGACGCGTTGCCCTTCTTGGTCTCGCCTGGCTCGTGTGCTTCTTACAGTGGGATGGTGTTTGCAGGATGCTGAGAGCCTTCTCATAATCCAAGGCCGATGTTGTTCGATCGTGGTGCTGATTTTAGTGTTATCAGCATGCTGTTGTCTTCTTAAGCTGGCCTGGTCTGTTGAGGGGCAAAGGTCTTTTCTTTGACTTGCTAGACCTTGATTTTGCGCCAACGCCCCGACGTTGATGATCATCACCAGATCCGAGTGTTGGCAGATGGCGTCGATATCAGCGCCCTCGAAAACTTTGTTTTGCTGTCTATCTGGCCCTTGCTTGTGAACTGGATTGACTATTTGCGCTCTCATTGGACACACGACACAACCGCTCGCTTGCCCCTTGAAGCACGCACGTACATACATACATACGCGCATCGGACGCTACCTCAGCTTGCTTTTGCGCAGCGCAGCGCAGCACAGCAGCAAGAACTGCCCCCCCGGGGATTCGGCGCGCTCGTTCCTGGGCTTGGCCAGACATTTGGTCGTTATGCGTCAGTCTCAGGTGTTGCGAGCCCTCTTGGGCTTCGCAGTGGCCGGACGCATGGTCCAGGGCCTCGCCGATACAGACTCAATATTGGATGGCGGTGGGTGTGCTTCACTAGATTACAGGTTGCGACTGCGACCCTAGGGAGGGAGAAGGAAGCGCTTTATTGCTCACAAAATTGGATTGCCCCTGCTTATTTGCCACAATTATAGACTCGGCGCAAACGGGCTATGCAGACAATCATAACATGGACCCAGCCATCATCTCGAGTGATGGCTTTGGCCAGCTGTGGCGGTACAAGACACCTGCGTACACGACCGGTACAGGCGATGAACAGGTTCGTTGTAGAGATGGAAAATCACAGTATCTTCTTGCTGATGGGCTCGACTCCAGTTCTACGCCAAGCCTCTCTTGTACACACCCCCCAGCTACGGAAGACAGATCCTCCTTGCGTTTTCGGAGCAAAACCGCCTGTTTGCACTCGATGCCGTCAACGGCACGCTCATAGCGTTCCGCAACCTGGACGAGGAGGGCGAAGGGCCCTTCAATGTTGCTGATTTCGATGGCGGCTGCAACGATATCAGCGATACTATTGGCATCACCGGCACGCCCGTCATCGACCCGGACACCGACACAGTGTATTTCTGGGCCAAGGGGTACGAGGCTGGCACATCCTCGGGTCTTGACAATGTCAGATACCGATTCCACGCCGTCGATGCCATAACGCTGGAGGAGCGGCCTGGCTTTCCGACCCTGCTGGACGGCCATCATGCTGTCAACGACGCAACGCGGTATTTTCAGGGCGGCATCCAGCTGCAGCGGACCGCACTGAATCTGTTGAATGGCGTTGTATATGCTGGCTTTGGCGCCGATTGTGACCAAGGGAATTTCACTGGGTCTGCCCCTACTCCATCCTTTGTTTGAGATCAGTTTGTAACATGTACTAACTTCTCCTGTCTGCAGATGGGTGCTAGGCACAAGCCCGGCAGACGGAAGCGTCATCACCGCGTATGCCACCAGTGCAGGAACCGGTGCCCCGCCTGTGCCAGACACGAGCGGAGCTGGTATCTGGATGGCCGGTGCGATTCTCGCGTCGGACCAGTCCGATCGCTTCTTTTTCGCAACGGGCAATGGGTACACAAGCACCATCAACAGCGGACAGGCGGCCAGTGGGCGTACGCAGCTCGACACACTGAGCGAATGCGTCGTCAACATGCGCATCAATGATGATGGGACCATTACGCAGCAGGACTACTTTGAGCCTGCGGCCTATGCGGCCATGGACGGTGCTGATCGCGATCTTGGTAGCGGCGGTGTGACGCTCTTGACGTCGCCCTTTAGTGGCGGAGGGGTCAATAACATTGCGATTGCATGCGGCAAAAACGGCCAGTGCTTTGTCATGAATGCGGATAACCTGGGCGGATACAAGAATGGTGCTGCGTCGTCGGATGACATCCTGCAGACCATCACTCCACCATCGGGGGCTGCCATGTTTGGCACAGTCGCGTCGTATCCGCTCGAAGGTGGTTACATATATATCGCGCCGTCTGGCGCGCCTGTTTATGCGTATGCTCTGGGCTTTGATTCCGCGGGGCGTCCGCAGTTCACGTATGCTGGCGAGACGGCAACGTCGACAACAGGAAGGCCGGCTGTCAGTGGGCCCGCGGTGACCTCGCTGGATGGCCAGGCTGGAACGGGCATCCTCTGGATTGTCGACCCTGATAATGGCATTAACGCATACAATGCAGTGCCACAGGACGGTGTCCTTGTCCCCATCACCATCCCTGCTTCGGGTGCAGTCTCCAAATTCCAGCGCCTTGTCTTTGGTGATGGCCGCTACTATACCACGGCGCCAGGGTATATCGTGGCCTATGGCTCTCCAGTCACACTCCCGCTCAACTGCACTGGGCCTGTCGACTTTGGTGATGTATATATTGGATCCACGTCGTCTGACAGCGTGTCGTGCATTGCACTGATTGACACGACGGTGGAGTCCTTGTCGATTGGGAGCGTATACTACAGCTTCACCTCGTCCAGTACATATCCGTTAGCACTCACAACCGGAGAGTCCTTCTCCATCAGCATCACCTTTAATCTCACTCGATACTCTGTGAGCGGGGGTGGAGGGACAACTGCGCTTGTGCCTGGCTCCAAGTCCGGTGCTCTCACTCTGACGCTCGACAATGCTGTTGCCGAGTATGCCAGCTCACAGAGCGTTTCCCTGACCGGCAATGCCATGACCGATGGCGCCTACGCGTCGGTCAATCCGCTGCAGGTGGACTTTGGCGCAGTGGTGGTGAGCAACACGTCTGCTGGTCCGGTTTCGGGGGGTGCTTCGGACGATACCTTTGTCATTTCCAACATTGGCGAAGCAGTGCTGGAAATACTTGGATATGCTTACACCAACACGAATCCCGCCGAGGACGAGAC
Organism: Coniella vitis; assembly: GCA_011317545.1. Classification (NCBI taxonomy): domain Eukaryota; kingdom Fungi; phylum Ascomycota; class Sordariomycetes; order Diaporthales; family Schizoparmaceae; genus Coniella; species Coniella vitis. The sequence continues at coordinate 445,592 of WUJK01000012.1, forward strand.
GGTGTATACAAACCTAACGTCGGGTGGTAACGCAACGGTGCTCGACAGCAACGGCTACTTTACCACGACCGAGTTGCCTGCCCTTGCCTCGACAATCGCAGCTGGGTCTTCGCTCACCGTCGAGGTCTCGTTCAACACGAACACTGTGGGCACCTACTTTACCATTCTCTGCATCTGGACAAATGGTGGCATGGTCTTTGTGACTCTCAATGCCGCCGCTGACTCGCAGCCCACGGCCAAAGTCTACTACTCGGACGGCGAGGGCGGCTGGACGCTGGTCCCCAACTCTCCCGACACCTCGGAAGACTGGCCATACACCATCGACTTTGGCACTGGACTAGGCGCAACAGACCAGACTATCACCCTTCTCGTTGCAAATACGGGTGGCTCCGACCTCGTCATCACCAAATCCAAGCCCCCCGAAAGCACGTACCTCAGCGCCACAAACCCCGACGGAGACCTGACAGAAGGCCTCGAGATTGCCCCGGGGACAAACAGCACAGCGACCGTCTATTTTGAGCCCCCTGCTGCGGTCCTCAACGCCCCAGCGATCGTCTACGCCGCCGCCTGGACACTCAACTTCAACGATCTCACCTGGGGCGTCCATGTCCTCAACTTCACCGGCACCATCAAGGCAGCGCAGGTTGGCCCAGAACTATCAGATGGCTCGCCGCGATTCCAGTACCTAGCTTGCTATTTGGACAGCACCGCAGGCCGCATTGAGTCATCTGGGACAACAGACTCGACCAACAACTCGATTGGGTACTGCCAGGACGAAGCGTACGCGCACACTGCAGCGTTTGCAGGCGTCGAGTACTCTGATGAATGCTACTGGGGTGACTCCATCCCATCGTCATCCTTGCTTGCTACCGATGCGAATTGCGAAGGGTACACGTGCGCAGGCGACACAAGCCAATACTGTGGCGGTCCGGGCGGGTACATCTCCATCTGGTACGACACCACAGCCTACTTCCCCTCCAACGGCACCCTCGCCCCGGGGTACCTGGGTCCAACACAGCCGGCTACTGTGAGCGGGCAGTACTTTTTTGTCGGGTGTTATGGCGATGATTCGGCTGCGCGGGCGCTTTCAGGCCTGTCCCCCGGTCTTGGGTCATCGAATTCGCTCGAGAATTGCGCGGCGGCGTGTGCTGGTTACACGTACTTTGGGACCGAGTACAGCGATGAGTGTTACTGTGGAGACAGCATTAACGTCGAGGCTGGGAGTGGTGTCTCGGGTAAGAACCAGACGAGCGGGTGTGATATGCTTTGCGCGGGGAATCAGAACGAATATTGTGGTGGTCCGTCGCGGCTGTCGTTGTATGCTCTCGACGGGACGAATGACACGGCGTCTATGGCTTCTACTTCTACTGTCTTGACCACTGCATCAACAAACGGCGCCATCGTCGCCACAGCAAAGACGACAAAAACAACAACAACAACAACCTCATCATTATCGGCGACACCCACACCCACAGCCTCATCCATCTCCTGCCCCACGAGCAACGGCACAATCTACACCGCTCTCAACGGCGCAACTTTCCTTCTTGAATGCTATCTTGACCGTGACGGTGGCGATCTCACCGTGGACTATGTCAGCTCGTACGCTGCAGCTTGCGAAGCCTGCTCGACAACGGACAGCTGCGTGGCGCTTTCGTGGTTGCCTGGGGTTAACAATCCGAATTATATGAAGAGTAGTCTTGTGGCGGGCGTGGTGAATGATGGGGTGTGGGGAGCCAGGTTGCTGAGTTCCGCGGGCAGCAGCAGCTCTTCTTCTTTTTCGTCTTCTGCTTCGTCGTCGTCTGCATCTTTGTCAATAGCGGCGGCCACAGCAACCGTTGAATCTGGCCTGCATGCGGTGACCTCTGCGGTGGACGCCTCCTTAACTTTGTCTTCAGTGCACGTGGCCACGTCTATTACTGGAAGGCCAGTCATACATTTGGGAACAACAAGCAGCTTGGACAGTTCATCTACACTGTCACAATTTCCATCGAAGTCAACTTCTTCCATTACCGGTCGACCGGTGGTTTCAACGTCATCACCACTGCCCATCACCTCCACAGTCGCAGCAGAAAGCTCTCTAGAGGCGTCAAGTCAAACAAATTCAGCAGCTCTTGGAACAACATCCACTGCTTCAAGCACTATATCCTCACTGCCAACCTCGTCCGCACCGGCTGGCTGGTCCTACATTGGGTGCTTCAACGACAACACCACAGCCAGCACAGCAAGCCAAGTTCTTCAGGGTGCATCGCTTGTCAATAGCGGAATGACAGTGACCATGTGTACGACGTACTGCGCCAAGAATCAGTATCCATATGCTGAGGTGTAAGTCTATTCGGTATAATCATGGCGGAATGAATGGAACGAATGCTGACTGGGAGTGAGTTTCGTCCAATCATTATAGAGAATCTAGCAAAAAGTGCTACTGCGGTCCAACGCTGTTCAACTCCGCAGCCACAGAGCTGACAACCTGTGGCGGAGAAAACTCGGGTGGACTCAGTATCTATCAGTCCACTACGCAGCCGCTGCCGGTGTTGGTCAATGCAACCTCTGTGGACGGGTGGAATACAACGCAGAGGCTGTTGGGGTGCTTCTCCTTGGAAGACAGCACGGACACTCCTACATCAGCGACTACAGAAACAGCAGCAGCAGCAGCAGCAGCAGCAACATCGACAGTAGGCAACACCATATCATCACGAATCACGACACTAGCTGCACTCACCGGGTACACCTTCACATCAGCCAAGAACATGACCGTTGAGAACTGCATCAGCGGCTGCAAAGACCGCGGGTTTGCCATGAGTGGTGTGAGCGGTGGGACGCAGTGTTATTGTGGCGATTCAATAGCGGCGACGACGACAGCAACCGCGTCTTTGGTTTCCGCTTCTGCAGCTCGTCAACGTCAACGGGACTTGGCTTCGATCTGGGTGGCTGTTGAGGTGACGGATTGCGAGGCTGTCATGTGCTCTGGAAATAGGACTGAGTTTTGTGCTGGGCAGTCGAGGGTTGCTGTTTATGTTTGAGTATGCATGTGTTGCAGAGGTGGTGGGCTTGTTTGTTGCCGAAAACTCGCTGATGGAATATGTACGGGTGAGCATGGGAGACTTTTGGAATCGACAACATACACTGAGAGTCTATGAAGTGTTGTTTTAACGTACACACACAAGGCTTTCAAATATCGGACGAGGCACAAACGCCACACCAAGTGTTCTTCAATTCTCGGCTGGCTCTGTGGCACCTGGACATTCTCATTCAGGTATAAGCAATGATATCTGCCTGACGCATGTTGTGAATTATGATCATGAGCTACTTGCGGTAATTGCCATTTGTTCCCAGGGCAATCATAATTCTGGATTTCAACGGAAGCTAAACTAATACACACCCAGGCAGCCAGGGAAAGCTGTCAACATGGTGTGATATGTATGTAGTATACATCGTAGCCATTCGATTTATATTACCGGGAAATCTTTCTCCGGGGCGGCGGGACCCATGGCTGTTACACGCCACGAGCGCGAGAGTTCTATATATAGAGCATCTTCTTTCACGTCCTATTCTGCAAACAAACAAAAACATACACACATAATGCAGCTTTATATTAGTACAATCATCTCTCCCGGTTATTTTAATCTGCACATGAAACTTGCGGCTTTCTCGATGTGACCCGGTCCCGCAGTCTCTCTCTCTCTCGTATCGAGCACGCACCGAGCCGCCCTCAGGATCTCCCTCGGTTATCTGGGACGGGCGGGGGGGAATGCAACTGTTTGATCTCGGGACTCCCCCCAAAACACAAAACAAGCCGAGGAGAAACGAACTGCCGGGTGGAGGAAGGTTTTGGGGGGAAGGGAGGGGTTTGAGAGAGAAGGGAGCCGATAGCAAAAGCAACGATGGCTCCCACAACCGACATCTACACTTTCTTTTGGTTTTTTTTTTCTTCTTTCTCTTCCCCGCCAAAAAAGGGTGGGCACTTGTGGCACAAAAAAAGGTGGCATGAATGAGAGCAATATGGAAAACCCCCCTCACGCCGAGTTTATTAAACCCCCCCCCCGGTTCTTTCTCTTCTGCATTTTCCCTAGAGTGCTCTCTCTTTTGGAGGGCTGGGGTGGTGGGGAATGGGGGTTGTGGCAGTAAGCCATGGCGTTTTTTTTTTTTTTTTTCTTTTTTTTTTCTTTCTTTGCGAGGCACACAGTGATCAGGCCGTAGGGTAGCGACAGTTTCGGTTTCGATGAGGGCAAACAATTCAAATATATGCAAGGCGTTGATTTTGATGTGCTCTCAGCCAGCCAGCCCAGCCAGCCCAGTAAGTCAAAAGGGGGGGTTTTGTTTCCGTCTGACTCGAGGTGGTTCGGAAAGATTGGAATTTTTTTTGGTCTTCCGCCTCGTGATGCTTGGGGAACTCTCTTGTTTTTTTTTCTTTTTCTTTTTTTTTCTTTCTTTGGGATGCGTTTGCACGTTGAGAATGCTGCTGTTTGCCCCGGCGTCGTGGCTCTGGAGGCGGTCTGGAGTTGAAGGGGCGTGCGCGGGCGTGGCTTTGTATTCCAGTAATTCTTTGTGTGTTTTGATAGACACTTTGCGTGGCGCTTTCTGATGTTGCACAATATAACTTGCGGGCGCTATACTGGATGTTGTAACGTGATGGTCTTGATTGTATAGTACAACACCACATTGGGTGATATTTATAGCACAGTGTGTGTAGCATCCGGAATAGTTTCCTTCTCAACTCTTCATAAAAGCATTACGTAGAGTCTCCCCTCGCTCAAAGAACCAACGCACGCACACAGACCACAGTCAAGGAAACGCAAAAGGAAACTCTGGCCAATTTGATCTCTTTTTCAAAGAGAGAAAAGAAAAAGAAAGAAAGAAAAGGGGGGGAAACGAAAAGAAGCATCAGAGTGGCCTTGTTCTTGGCCACCTCCAATGACAGCTTGACAGGAAACCGCAACTAAATATTGAACCAGCCAGAACTTGCTTTTCCGCCTTGCGACATCTGGATCGCCTTGTCTTTTGGGGGGGGGGGGGGCCGCTCTACTATGTACATATGTGGCATTGTGCCACCAAGAAAGACCCTGTGGCCAGCGCGTGCGCCCCGCCTTCTCTTTCCTCTCTCTCTCTCTCTTTCTTCGTTGTGTGTGTGTGTGTGTTTCATGGCCGCCCACGAACGCCCGAGCCGTCTTCTTTTGCTGCACCACCGAGGGAAAACATAGCCAATGGGCGGGTCGACTGTGTGGACGAGCGAAAACAGAGCCTTGGCCGGGCCCCTGGTCTCTGGGCCGCGATGCGAACAGGCCAGCTCAGAAAGCAATGCTGCCCATGAGCATGTACTATGTATGTATGTAAACGTGGCAGACGGACGCTTTGTCCGCGAATCGCCTAGCCAAACAGGCACATACATATCGTAACAGCAGGTTGACTGGCTGGTTAACTGGCTGGCTGGCTGGCTGGCTGACAGACTGACTGACTGACTGACTGACTGACTGACTGGCAGGATATTCCCGCAGGTACTTACTAGTAGTGAGGCGTGCTGTGTTGTTGTTTGATAAGACCAAAGGGGGCTGCATGTGTGAAGTGGTAAGCTGCAGCGTGCATTTCCGGGGCGCCCCCTTTGTCCGCCGTTTTGACGAGTTGCACGCTGCCAGGCGTTTGTTGAGTGGGTGTACATTGGTAAACAGAATAATTGGCAGATCGGATGACAGACTCGTGTTGATTCTTTCTGTGCCACCGCAATCTAATTAATGCCTTCCTTCTCTGTGGAATGCCTTTGGGATGATGGGTGGTGGATGTTGGTTTTTCTCTTTTTTTTTCCTTTTTCTTTTTTCCATTCTGGCTCTCCTTCTTTTTTCTTCTCTTCTCTTCTTGCCGGGCTTGGCTGGTCTACACGGCCCTTCTTTTTCCCAAAGGCGACTCCAGCCACTTGATCTGGGCTGCTAGAAAACGTCTTTTGCATCCCCTTGATCTCAGAACCTGTTTTCTGGTGTTTGCGTTTTGTTCTGCTGCCGCAAGATGTGCACTCCTGAAGGACCGCCTTCTCCTTGAACACCAAGCCACACAACCAGCTACACACTATCATGATTATTCGGCAATACACCAAGGAAAAGCGCAGCCGTCTCACCCTGCACACACACACACACCCCCCAAAGCAAACTCACAATCATCTGGCCCCTCTCCATCCATCAGCAAAACAACAGAACCATGTTCACCGCCGTGCTCGCCATCTTGCGCGTCTTCCACCGCCGCCGCAGAGTCAAGCAGGAATTCCAGGAGGCGCGCCAGCAGGACCCCAGCCTCACGTGGGAGGACTTTGAGCGCCGAGGCGGCCACCACCACCACCACCACCACCGCCAGGCCGCCCGCGCACGCCTCCTCTTTGAAGCAGGAGAAGACGAAGACGAACAAGAAAAGGAGCTCCAGCGCGCAAACATGATCCGCAAGTCGCAGCAGAGCCGCGCGTCCGACTGCCAAGTCGTCGTCGTCGTCGGGGAGGTCTTTGCCACGGGCTCCCACGGCAGCATCTCCCGACCACCACAATCACGACGCTGCAGTGCCGCACCACAGGCGGAGGAGAAGAAGAAGAAGATGAAGAAACAGATGAAGAAACGGGAGCTCCTCGCCGCCCACGAGAGAGTAGCAGAGAAGGGGCGCTTCACAGAAACGTCAACGTCAACGTCAACGTCGTCGTCGTCAACGGACATTGGTGCGGAATGGGCGCTGGCAGAGGCGAATGTGGAGCGGACCTGGCAGCTCCTTCACGACCGGGCCCTTCGGTTCTCGCAGAGGGCGAATGTCGTCGTCGTCGACGGCGGCGGCGGCGGCGGAGAAGGAGGAGAAGGAGGAGCGGCTTCCGTCGTCGTGGCGGGCACGGCTCAGACTCGGTCTGCGAGCGATGCCATGCTTGTCAGGCCAAAGACACCCCCGCTGCTATCGCACCCTATTTTCAGAAACAACAGCCATGAGCCACTTCGCTCAAAGCACCCCATTGTGCAGACGGGCTGGAACCGTGCCCCAAGCGCGCAGGCACAGCAACCAGGGGTGTCTGTCGACGGTGCTGCTACGCCTTGAGGACAGCCGAGTGGCCCTCGCAGGGCCCCAAAAAGTACTTGATGGGATATTTCGCTGCGCGAATTCTTCCAACGTGATGGATGTGGCAACCGCGATGATATGAGCTTTTCATGAGTGAGACCGACAGGTCGACGAAGATTTAGAGACACGAGGATCCATGATGAATGACAATACCCAATCAGACTACAAGGCACACAGTTTCTGGATCACAACAGCCTGTTGGCTTATGCAAAGGCTCATTGGCCATCATCATACGTGATATTGTAGTTGAACCCTCCAGTATGTATCATAAGAGCCTTTACGCTTGACATAAAGTGAGTGTGATCCAGCACCCGAGAACGCCGTGGACACCAAACGGCTGTATGGTCAAGTCAAACGGCCGCTTGACACGTACCAGCTGGCCTTTCCGGTCGTCTGAGACTCTCACAAGAGGGTGCGTTGACTTGTATTTGGTGCTTGAAAGGCTGAATCACACCAGCAGGTTGTCAGTCCTTGTAGTTCTCCTCGATTCAAAACAGGCATTGTTCCGACAAGAAAACACACATCAAGCCATAGAAACAGTGACCCGAGATGAGTGTTGTGAGCATGAAGTCACAGGGCAAAGATAACCACCATCTCTGACCGGTTCATGAGCTCCTCAACATGGATTGATATCGCGATCATGAAGGGTCCGGCGTGGTGACTGTACCCCTTGCGGAGAACCCTTGTAAGTCAACAAACACACTTCTTTTCTTCTTGGCTTTTGCTCGGGCTTATATAGAATCTGTATATCTCGGACGAATGATATGAGGCTCAGCCGCCACCTCGGTGCAACGGTGCGTCTCGACAGTCGTGAGACACTCAGAGGCGTGGTCAAAAGAAGGAAAGAAAGAGAGAAGAAAAGAAAAGTGGCTTGATAACTTATACAAAACAGCAATGGAAGCAGCAGACCTTGCATTCTCTCTATACGCTTCAACAACGAACATCAATGCCACTTCCCGAAACCTCCAAAATTCAAAGACGGGGGGCTTTTTCGGGGCGCATGAAAAAAGAAACTCGATCAGTATTTTGCTGTTCTGCTCGTGAACATGTATATTGAGACAAGTTCCAGCAGGCCTGTCGAGATGTTCCTTCCAAGCGCATATCAAATTGATATAACGTATATACCACTACAAGACTTGCTCACACCCGTCGTCCTTTTGATCTCGTTCAGCCTGTTCTCAAGTCTGCCAAAAGACTCCAAAGTACCATCGTCTCCAACCCTCGCAAAAGTCATGAAACCCATCTCTATCCTCTGCGCCCTGAGCGTGCTGCTGCTGCTGCTGCTCTCCTCCTCCTCCTCAGCACAACCATCTCACTCAGACCAAGCCATCCCCACCGCCGCCAGTCCGGGCGTCACTCCCCCAGCCTCTTCTTCCGCACCCACCACCACCACCAGCAGCAGCAGCAGCAGCAGCAGTGCCCATCCCTCCAACGAAACAGCCATTCTCCCCCCATCGGTGGTGACAAGCACGAACACAAGCACACCCTCCACCACCACCACCAGCAGCGCCAGCACCGCAACTAAGCCTCCAGACTTTTACATGAGCATGTCCAGCCTCTCGTTAGGCAGAATTGAGTAACGTCACCCCCCTCCCCACTCCCCCCCTTCTTTTTTTTTTTTTCTTTTTTCATTTTTTGTTTTTCATATATCCTTCTTTTTTTTCTTTATAGCGACATACTAGCAGCCCTCCCCCCCCCCCAAAAAAAGACCAAGAATCGAGACATCATTTTATATATACTAACCACCCCGAGGATACTCCCCCAACGCAGGCTGGACGTCGAAACCCTCCAAGCACAAGCCACCCTCGCCGCGGAGATCGCGTCCGTGGTGACCATCAACGCCGGCATCCAAGCCGGCATATCCAAAGTCAATGTGACCGTCGCTGATGTCTTTGCTGAGTTTGAGATTGCGGTGCACTTGGATAGTCGTACGTAATCACCGACTTAACCCCCGGTTTTTTGGGGGGGGTTTTTTTTTTTTTTTTTTTTCAGAACACATTGTTTCAAGTCTAGGTTTATTTTTTGGATCGTGGACGACTGGGATGTTGGCTGACCACAGACACCGTGACCATGATGTAGTCGTCAAGATTGTAAACAGGACCTTGACGTCTCTGGATCAAAACGGACAGCTTTTGGGCTTCAACGCTACAGGTAAAGGCTTATGAATGGGGGAAAATTTATCAGGGTGATGGTTGTTCTTGGAAACAACCGAAACAGCTGCAAATGCTGAGTGAGTCTCCTCTGGTATTGCGTGGATAGGCAGGGAGGGTATCGAATACATCACTGGTATGATATTCCCAAGTCTATGCACCCAAAAGATGAAGGAAAAAAAAAATTCCTTTTTGATCCTCTAGAAGAATCTCCATATCGAGTCCGGCCCTCGCGTCCTCTTGAAAGATCCATACCACCTGCAGAGAAGATACATAACGAGCAGCAAAACAACCCAATTCACCCAGAACACCCACTCGTGAGGCATCGCACCCCGGCCCGGCCCCGTCCAGGGCCCTGAGCTCACGGGGAGGCCATATATCGCAGACCAAATGAGCCAAGAAAGGAACAGAACAACAAGGTGCACGACGTAGAAGAAGAAGACTGAAGTTCCAAATACTTGCAGCGGCTGCGACGCAGTCAAGGTGACGAGATGCGGGAACATGGCGAGCAAGGCAAGGAGGACAAAATTGGCGCCCAGGGCAAACGCCCAAAAGGCCACATCGGGAGGGTAGCGGCTGAAGGATAAGAAGGCGCGCCACGACACGAGATATGGATTTCGCGGAGTGCCCTCTGCCGCACCCGCTGGCCCTTGGTAACAGCCAGCCGAATACAGATTGCCCAATTGCAGCACGCGGGTGAGGAAAAAGACTGTGAGGAAAAGCAGCCCGACGAGCGCATTGCCGAGTATCAGTGCCGTGCCGGTCCAGGTCCTTGCAATAACAACGCGCCCGTACAGCAAGCCGAAGACCGCGAAAGAGAGCCAGGCAAGAGGCGGATGCGCGGACGCGACATGCTTGGTAGCAAAGACATCCAGCCAGATCCGAAGCCAGTTACTAGCACGGCCCTCGTGTACACTGACTTCTGTCGGTCTGCACTCTGGCAAATGACCGTGTAGATGCTGTGATCGCCAGACATTCCACCCAATCGCGGCCACGCCCAGCACGACGAGGAAGCCGTTGTGGATGTGCCAAGAAATGTCTGCCGCCCGCATGATCTTCCTATCCGGTGCAACATGCTCCTCCACCTCTTGTTCGCTCCGCTCTGCCAGCAGTGGCTCGCGAGCATCGTCGCCCTGGGCGTCGGGCAAGACTTGCAGGACCCAATAAGCCAACGACTCCTCCGTCTTGGAGATGACGATCCAGAGGACGCCCACGAGCAGATAGTCGACGGCCAGTGCGAACAAGACCAAGCTCGTGAACCAGACATGGCCCAGGGTCATGAGGAGACCCAGAACGACAGAGAGGATGGCTAGTATCAGCGCCCGTGCAAGCAGATGCCGCGCTATCTCTCTGGCACGCCACCCAACAGCCCTGCGTGACTGACCAAAATAGACAATCCCCATTCCGATCAGGAAGAGCAGTCCTGGAGGCCAGAGGTGGGTGAGCAGGCGGACGACGAGGTAGGCTACAGGCTGCTTATCCCACGCGGTCGCACCGTGGTCCCATTTGCTGAGGATGAGATTGTGGTCGAGCGCCATGAGAAGGACGAGCAGGCCACGCAGACTATCGGGCGCCAGAGCGCGGTCGGGGGATTTGGCATCGCTAATGAGCTTGGAGGGCGCTGCTGGCTCTGGTGAGGTATCTTGCTGCTCTTCTGGGCTCCTCCTCCCTCTGCTGATGGAACCGTACGAGGTCTGGTTGTCAGGACGGGCAGCTGCTGGGCCGTCCGAGGCGCGGGACATGCCCACATCCTGAGGCGCGTCCTCTTCGAAGCTCGTCTCCTGGACTGCGCTGTCGGGCACAGCTCGCGCGACATCCATGGCTATTGTATGCTCGGGACTGTCGCTGCTATTCTGGAAGGCAGACTTGGAGGCAGTAGCTGCCGATGCATTGCTGTCGTTGAGCTGTGGGCAGCCGTCCGCGTGCTTATGAGCGGCAACATTGTTTGACAACTCAAAACCAGTGACGCAATCACTGCCACGCAGGTGATTACAGAACCGCGGTAGGGGCAGGCTGGGGCCCCTAGGCCGTCCGTTATAGCGGGTTAGCCGCTACAGATTTCGTACTTATGTAATCGTGCTTACACAAGCCGACCGCGGTCACATTTCGTTCACATCAATGACGGATGATGAAGCAGGAGAGAAGGGCCAAGAATACTCTACTATGTGTATGCTGTATAGGGGATTCACTCTGGTATTATTCATTACACAACTTCGAGTCACTATCCAAATAACCAATTTTAGAGAAGACTAGGACATCGCTTGCCATTCGAGCACAGCCCTGTTTCCCGGCCCTCGGTACTCTCACCAGGCCGAGCCGCGGCTCCCTGCAGGCCTGTAAGAAGCCTTCTAGAACAAGCTGTCCCCTGGGAACGATCGGTGCGCTAGCACTGTCACGCGGGACCGTCCGAAAGCTGGGTGCACCGTGCACAGGCCACGCCCTGAAAACGATGCTGGCCCCGCCGGCCGATGTCAACGTCATTATGTTCGACACGGAGATCAAAGGGATCCACTGCAGACAGGCCGACGTTGCTGCCAATAAATAGGAGCGGAGAGCCTCTTTGGCTGAGAGCTGTTGCCATATATGTCCTGACAGTAGCAGCTCACGCGTCCATTGAAACACCTTCACATCGCCAGCCATAATGACGACCTATATATCCGCGTTGACCCTGCCAGACAAGCTCTTTGCGAGCCCGGCGGCGTCCATCCTGACCCCCATTGTCCTGGGCAGTGCCGTTGGCATCGGCATCAGCAGTAGGGAGCCTCTCAGCCTGTCACGCTCCATTGGAGATTCAACGACAACAAGCTTACACAGATTATACAGGCAAGAAAACCAAGGAGACATACCTGTCCCTCCGCCAGCCACCCCTCTCCCCGCCAACCTGGGTCTTTGGCCCCGTCTGGACGCTCCTGTACGGCCTCATGGGCTACGCCGCCCACCGCGCCTGGGCCATCGGCACATCGCCGCTCAACTCGACCGAGACCATCCGCACCACCCGCCACGCTGCCACCGTCTACACCATCCAACTGGCCCTGAACCTCGTCTGGACGCCCCTTTTCTTCGGCCTCAAGAAGCCCGTTGCTGCTCTCGCCGACATTACGCTGCTGCTCGGCACGACCGTATACCTGACGAACCTGTGGAGCGAGGTCGACCAGGTCTCGGCCTCGTGCATGGTTCCGTACCTGGGCTGGCTGGGTTTCGCGACCTATCTGTGTGCTGGGGTCGGCTATGTGAACGGCTGGAACCTCCACGGCAGAACCAGCAAGTCGCTGTGAAGAGCACGTATCTGAATGAGGGTTTGGCCGGGGGAACGGGGCCCTGCAGTAGGGATGTGGAAACTGTATATAGCGCGAGTAATTTATACCCCCAAATGACATGAATGCACATTTACCTGATTCAGACCCACGGCGCCCATCATTCTTTTCGGTTTCGGTTTGCTTGGTCTCTTGCTAAGCCGCTGGTCCCCGTTCTGCCTATTGCTATTGATCTTGGCCCTGGTCTGGCGCCAGACTGCAAAAGGTCACTCGATTCTCAAGATTATACCCATGGTTCAAGGCCCATTGGAAACCCGAGTGAGTCTACAATCACGTACTGCAGTTTCTGCTGAGGAGTACATAGGCCAACTCCTTCAGTAGCAATTTTTAGTCTTGTTTCTCAGCAGATGCCAACACAGCCTGTCCTCACAATGATATAAATAACCTAGAACTGCCACCAATAGGTCAAGTTCGTGGCCGAGACTTTGGATTAACCAGAGCTTGTTCAACAGACTGGCGTTGGATTTGTTTTGCGCAGGGACAGGATTGGCAAGGTTTGTAGGAATGCCCCTACGCGGGAAGTATATCCTATACATGGCAGCGAAAGTGAACCACGCCTCGGGTGAACGAGCTGTCGTAGCTGACTTTAATTTTGTCAGATTCAAAGGCTCCTGCAATTGAATGTAGACAGAACGTGAGTTGTAATCATTTTCTGGATACCAAATTAGCAGAGAATTTCACCGCACCACCCCTCCAAGTTGAACAGTCTACCAAACTCAGAGAAGCGGTCAACGAGCCCAACAACCCGGTCCTGAAATCCGCGCTGGCGATGCAGTGCTGGCTGTGCATTTAGTGGCAGGTTGGACCAGTCAGCTGCATCCACAGGAGCAATGCCTGCAGTAAGTCGGATTGGCAGGCGGGCAAGCGAGCCGATGAATACCACACAAGTGACATGCCCATCATGCCGTTTGCACGGTCATTTAAGAGGGTGGCTTTGCGATATAGATCAAATATCCAAAGGGGCGTGTTGATATGTTCATCGTTTCTCGGCAGACGGTGAGAGTCCAGTCCGCAAGCGATCAGTGATTAGTCCAAAGCCACCCATTCTGCGATGCTATCAAGGCATATCATTAATGCAGCATCAAGGGTCAGTCCGTTGTAAACATGTGAAATGCGATATCGAGACCTGTTCAGACCCCACAACGCACAAGGGCGATCCAAAGTTCAGAGGAAACGCCACATCGAGGTGGATCTGGCAGGTGGTGATACACGGCACTTCAACCTGGCGGTCATGGGAGGTAGCCAGTAGAAATGGCGGCCGAGCCGTCACCATGTTTCAGGTTTTTGCTGCAGTAAGACTGTCCGCTGGAGACGTGGTCGGGCTTGAGTCGCTTGCTGCGTCGATGGCGTTGAGGGGCTGGTTGACGTCAAGTGTCGAGTCGCCTGGCCAGATCTAGTCCTGGAGCCTGGGCTAACCCTAACCCCGACGACGACTGCACTTCCTTCGTGGGCTTCCCAAAGCCACCCAAGCAAGCAGCTTGCCGTGTTCGCGTCTCCTGACACGTTGGTACACCAGAACACGGGTTCCAGCTAGCAAACTCCCCCCCCCCCACGCCTTCGTCCAGGCCGGTCATGTGCCAATTCGACACGTTGCCTGAACAAGGCCATCGTAATTCCATCGCCAGTCCCTAAGAGCAGCAACATTTGAGCACTTTGATCGCGGCCTTCAGTAACGCGGCTGCGTCATCAATCGAACCAGCGTGTTTTTCTTTGGACAAGAGAAGAGGCAAACTCTTAACGCAGCATTTGCGGCTGTGGGCTCGGCCGTGAGAGACTGGACACACACTTGCTGACAGTCCTTCCGGTTGACTGCAGCCAAGCCGTGAGCAGACCTCGAGCATGGCCGAGATCAGGTGTGGACTGGTCATTCCCCAAGACGGCCATTCTGCCTAATGACGAGGTCACCAATGGCCGCATGAGTCTTTGCCGCTTGGCGCTACTCTGTGGCGAGCATCGCTGCTGGTGCAGAAGGAGGCTGTGAGGCTCCATGCGGATTCTGCTACGAACCTCCTGACAAGCCGCCAACAACCAGCAAAGCAGATTCCCAACGCTGTCCGTCCGGCGCCCTCTCGCCGTGGCGATGGCATGGGCAACGCTTGTGCACGCAGCCACAGGCCGATGATTCTGCGCGGCAGTGTCAGCATGGACTGACATGCTATGCTTGGAAGTCCGTTACTACAGTTTTGAGCCGCAACATGCCACCATCCCGTCACGGATGACTTGGCTTGAGGCTCCAATCGCGGCTGCTTTGCGACTTGACCTGCAGACACGATGGACTCCCTCGAAAGATGCCTCGGCCGTTGTGCATATGTACGACCTTCGAGCGGGTTACGGCAGCTATGAAGACCAGGCTTCGTGGAATCGCACATCTGAGCGCCAGTGACATTATGCCTAGGTGCAATTTCTGCATGTTCGCGATCATTCTGAAAGCCGAGTCCTGCTACCAACCACCGACTCTAGCAAAAACATAACCTTCAACCTACCAGACCCGACGGTGTGCCCCAGTCTGAAACTTGCTCGGAACAAGAAACTACATGCCACGAGACCGCCTAGTTGCTCCTTGCCAGCACTTCGTATACATAGTAACGCGCTCGAGCATGTAGCAGTGACTTGAGCAACCATCCTGTTCCAAGGCTACAGCACGATCACATGCGGCACCGCAGACAGCTCGATGGCGAACCTTTCTGCCCTTTGCGATGCGTGGCTTCGTGGAACCATAGACTGGCTGACAGAGCCCCACAATCTCTGCGCGGGCACCCACGCCGCGGCCGCCCGTGAGTCAATTGGCTGGTTGCCGTCCAAAGTTAGCCACGTCGATGGCTGCTGGGCACTGGTACGATCGCAAGCCAGACAGGCTGTGGCCTGTCTAGCATCTCTGGGCTGGTGAATCACGGCACTTTGCCATCAGAACCAACCACCCAAGTGTGTCAGTTTTCACCTTGACTTGTTCTGGCAGACTGCGATCCGCTTCTGGGGTTCCTGCAGGTCTGTCGCGCATGTCCCGTCAGTGCATTAGCTTATTAGGCGCTGCGGCACAGTCCATTGCACGCACTGACGGCCGCCCAAGCATGCAATGGGAAAGATCAGTCTGGTCATCCTTCCTGTCAGCACGTCGAGACGCTTCAGAGGCTCTGTCAGCATGCATTACTGCAGGTCTGCAGTGTCGTGCCCTACCGGGCAAATCATGGCCATGCAAGCGGCCTCGGGTTGCCGCTGCTGGCCAGAGGAGTGGAAACGGGAAGATCCAAAATAGACCGTGGGTAAGTTGGTGGTTCCCCCAGCACACACGAATCAGCCAGCCTGGCATGTCTTCTGCCCACTATACTCGACTCGTCTCCGGTTATAGTACAGGCTAGCAAGTGAATGCCTGGCGCCGGCTACCGATCTCATCTTCTTTTGTCTCCGCTGTCATCGACATCTCACATCACCACTCTCATTGCCCCCCCCCTCCCCTGTTAGCCAGACTCACCTACCGCTCTTGCATCCTGCATCCCCACGTTTTGCACCGTGAATGGCCCTGTTTGTCTGTAGGGCTGGCAATGGCACGAAACTGCAGAGTAGCGGTCACAACGACGCCAACTCATGATGGAGTTTGCACCTCTTGTCTAGCTGGACTCTGTGGAGTGCCGTTGTCAGTGACTTTGCTTTGTATCAAAGGTCTGTCTTTTTGCTCTAACTTTTCAGCCGCGGTGGGACGCATCGCATCCTCGACGGCCACTCCTCGCTGTGGACAACAAGCTATTCTGGTAGCCTTTGTTTTGCAGACCAACAGAATGGGCGGGTGACCACCACCAGCCGTTCTTTGGCGTCCTGTTGCTTATCGTGCAGCCTGGTGATGCGGCAAACATTAGCGACTTGCCGTCTAACTCCGCCAGAGACCCCTTGCCGGGCTTTGTCTACCGTGTATTTTGCACTTGGGTTGGCCGGTGACGTTTCAACACGATGAGCGGTGGGCGGCACGTGGTATGCATCAAAGGCCCTCGCCCGTATACTCCAGCTCAGGGAGCGAGGCTTTAGTGGGACGTGATACGTGCTCCGCCTTGCCCACCACACCCTGTTGTTCTTTTCTTTTGCTTCCCCGTCCAACACTGCCCACATCACTAGACACAGACGCCCAGGTATGGTGGTGCAGTACTTGGTTCCCAGCCAAACATGAAGGACTGGAAACATGGTGTGGAGGAATGGCCTGGGAGGCGATGCAGCCCCCCCCCCTGCACCAATGATGGCATGGGAACCTGACCCTCCGGGACATGGCCTTGGAAATGGTCACGACCCTGACGCTCTACCACACCTGGGTCCCTCGTGGTGGCCGCCTATAATTAAGGCTATCCCAAAGCCTCACATCTCCCATTGCCTAGCGCAAATCTCACCCGCAAGCATTGACTAGCCGTTGCAGGCGACCAGTTTCGGAGTGACCTAACGCAAGTTTCGTCGCGTCTTGATTGGCTCTCGAGGCTACAACTTGGCCCTTTTCGGCCTCTCTTGACCATATCACAGCCCGTCTTGAAGGCTCACTCGGCCTCGCTGCCTTTGATTCTCACTGCTTCTTGGCTGTTCATTGCTGAAGAACACTGCCTTTTCTCCTCTCCATCCTCGATTCCTTGTCTCCAGACGACAACCCTCATGTCTTTGACACATACGCGCTTTAAAGAAGCCTTCCTCCCCGACACAGCCGACTGACCTTGTACGTAACCCAACTTGGGCTGGACCTGAGAGGTTACTCGCCGCCAGTCAGACAAAGCCGACAAGACGTTCACACCTTTGCAAGGCGGGCAAATATACTGTTGTGGGGTATATAATATTTCCACTTTGGGGAACGCCACCAGATCACTCTACACCGGGAAGCCATTGTAGTCTGTTGTCCTTTGGCGTCCGTGTACATTCATCGGGCTCTTGGGCAGGATATAAGAGCCTGGTTCTTCCAGCATCACCACATTGCAACACCAGAAAGCCTTCACGTTTTCAACCACAACAACTCACTCCACCATGGCTCAGAAGTACCACACACAGATCCTCTCAGAGGAACGCTCCAGGGACGGACGCGGAGTCATCATTCGAGAGCGACCCGTCAAGTGCACAGGCACTTCGGACTGTGAGTTTTGCATTTCAGAGCGCAGGTCCAGACGGCCCACAAGACTCGATTTTGCCCCCTACAGTGGCCATGAGGGTTCTTCTTCTCGATCCTCGTCGGTGAAGGACAGGCTTCCCACCCCTTACAACTTTGAGTACAAGCCTGTCCGTCGCGCCTCGCGTGACGCAGAGGCTCGCGAGAGGCGACCAAGTGAGCGTGACCATTACTACAGCGATGGAGAGCGCATGGGCGACTACAACCTTCGCAGGAGCAGCATCTCACGCAGCGGCTCACGCGGCGGCACCCAGCCCATTCCTATCCCCAAGGCCAAGCCTCGTCGCGCCTCCACCGTGTATGAAGACGATCTGTACGACAGATACTACGGCGGCAGCTCCCGTCACAGCGCCGAGCGCGACAGCTGGCGTCGCTCCTCACCTGCTCGCCACGAGTCCGCTCGTGTATACCCTGGCTTCTACGACGTCGTCGGCTCTTCTGCCTCGAGCAAGATGTCGGCGCCGTCTTCTTCGTCCTCCCCACGCCCTTCGCGCCATCGCCGCCGCCACAGCGTGGACATTCATCAGCCCGAACCTTCCATCAGCTACGGCTCGTCGCCCGTGCCCAACTCGTACCGCTCCACCCCATTCGGGTCCTACAACTCGTCCGACCTCCACAGCCGCGCCACCTCCATCTCGCAGTCTCCTCCCAAGTCGGTCCGCTGGGGTGACGACCCGCGGGCGGTGCAGAATGCAAAGATTGAGAGCCGGCCTAAACTCGGCCGCTCCGCGAGCATCTCGGGCGCCGGTACAGGGCCTCATCTCTCTGGGGAGGTCAAGAGCATCCTGAAAAAGTCCTCGTCACCAAGTGAGGTATCCGCCAAACAAACCGATACTACTACCGCTGCTGCTGCTGCTGCTGCTGGTCCTCCCACCCGGCTCAGCAACGATCAATACGAGGCTCTGTACAAGTCTGCACAGAGCATGGGCATTGAAGACCGTGGCTCATCCAAACCTCTGAGTGAGCGTGCTACTGCTGGGCGCGGCCACGGAAGTAGTGGCAACTATCACCCACACCACGGCCACAGCCACAGCCAAGACTCTCGCGACATGATGGATAGCCTGCGTAAGCGCATTGGCGGGGACAGAAGGTACTCGTTTGACTTGCCGCCACGCCGGTTCGCAACGGGATCGTACGACAAGCCATCGTCGATGAGCGGCAGTCGACGGGCGGAGGCATTTTACGACGATCGGTATGATGAGAGGCGGTGGTGAGTCCTGGACGATACCAGAGGGTGGCTTACGGGAGATAAAAGATTGGCTATGAAAAATGAGATGGTAAAAGGTTTCAAAAACAAGCAACAAGTGTGAGGTTTACAGATAGAGGTTGGTGGATGGGGAGTATTGGGACTTTTGGGATCATGGGTATTGGTGTTCGGTATGCATACTTTGGTTTGGCTTTGGGAGGTTACCACGGGATTGGGTTGATGAATAGGCTTCATTTGATATCTGGCAGGACACAAGTATATGGCAGGACCAACTGGCAGGATGTGCATGGATGGAATATGGAGTTTGGGGTTTTGAGAAATACATCCAGTCGCTCACTTTAGCTAGATGATACTATACCTTTTTCCTTTGTCAATGAGTCTTTTATGGAATTATATATATATATGAGTTTTCCACCTTGCCTCTTCGTCTTTTTCTTCAAGCAAAGAATACTCTGCAGTAAGGCTCAAATCCTACCAGTCTTTCGCTCTTGTGCGCCTTTCAACCTAATTCCCAACCTTCACTCAAAGATGGCAGGCATCATGAGCCTTGCCCCTCGGCCATTCAAGGCTGTGTAATATCACTGCCTAACCGGCCATCAATAATCCTCATCATGTGCTCAAGCAGTTTGCTTGCCTTTGTACCACCAAGCCCACCGAAGCCTTGATGCCCAATCACGCCCTCTCTTTTTGTAGAAAGACCCTTTTTTTTTTTTCTGCTATCCATCAAGCCACTCATCATCACGCCAGCCGCACCGCCCTGTGTATCAAGAGTTGAGCTCACAGCTCGGCTATCGCCGCCCCCGTTTATTGCCTGGACAATCCACCTTTTCTCACTACAACCACTTTCTATCCACTAGTCAGAGGAGCAAGCACGGTATGACACATGACACGAGTGTGGCTGGCTTTGGGGGGGGAGGTTGAATAAGACGCCCTTTCTATACAGCAACCAGCACGCCACGCCACGCCGCCACGTTCCCGAGGGGATGGTATTGGGTTTTATTTGTTATCCCTTGGGGGGGGGGGTTTAGTGTATATGTGCGTTTTGATATAGGTTGCTCAGGCGGGACTAGCTTCTTTCTATTTTTTTCTTTCTCCTGTTCTTTGAATTTTCACTTCCTTGATGCCTTGTGCTTGCATTCTTTGCTATTCCATGGATTGGGTTTTCGGCTCGGATATGCGATCGTGGACAAGGCTGTCACCTGGTCCGGATCGGGATCCAGATCGAGTATGTGATGGACTTTCGAAAAGCACGTTGGCAAAAGTGTAAACCGAAGGGGTAAGCCGGAAACTGAACATAAGTAAATCTACTTTTTTGATATTTGGACTCCTGGGGGGGGGGATTTCTCTTTCCAAGTTATACCCGAGGTCAAGGACTCCCCCTCCTCCTACACTGGGTATGTATGAAAGAGCGCAAGTCCAGCGTATGTACAAGGCAACGATGTCGAGTCCCACTCTCATGTGCACATCTTTATCGTCCGTCCGCCTCATTTTTCAGTCCAGCCTTGATGGAGTCACGACGGGGCCCACCTACGCGCGCAGCTGAGGAGGACTGATGGAATAAGAGGAGCTGAATGATGATGTAACACGCCTCAGCTATAATCCTTCAGCCTGGTGGAGAAGTTGAAAAGTGGACTTTTACGGAAGGCATTGGTTCAAGTATCCTTTGTTTCTTTGTTTCTTTCTTTCTTTCTTTCTTTTTTTCTCTCCCCGGCTATGGATGAATATTCTTGTTTATGGACTATATAGCTCACTGCTTTCAGGTTGACACGACTTGTGCGCGCCCGGCTTGCCTACCGAGATGTGAAGACGTTTGGGAGATCACTGGGATGGTTCGTTGTTTGGTCTCTGCTGACGGGTGCTGAAGGACCTCTATTTCGTTTGTGATGGTGGGTAGTGAGTGAGTTGACCTTGGGGAGTGAGCATCGACTCAACAATGTAGGAAGGACTAGTTGACGGGCGATGTTGGTTCGAGCCAAAGTCAGCCATTGTGTTGAACTTGGCTCTTGTACAAGCGCAGAGGACTGACTTCAGGCCCACACAGCAACAGATCAAGGGGCGGTGGGTTTTCCCGGATTATGAGAGGGTGTAGTGAGCTACGGTTTGAAGGGGTGGAATTGATTGATCCAATATCTCTCTGTGGTTATGTACTCGGCTGCTCTCCGAGTCAGACAGTATCAGAGGTCGATTGGCTTAGTATTGCTTATGGATCTTGTAGACCTATATCATCATTGATATCGCCGGGCTCTCGTACTTTCTGCAACTTAACAGGCAGTCAAGCTCAGTTGTGAGGATACTATTCTCTGGATATACCGCCACTGAATAGGACTGCTGAATAGTATAGCAGCTCATCGATGCCCTTGCGCATATATACCATTCAACATGACATGACAAAACTCAACCACCCTCCAACCTCCCCTTCTCAAAAAGCCTCTTCTCCCCCATCCACTTCTTCTTCAGCGCCTGGTACTCCTCATCCGCAATGCACCGCCGCCAAACCGCCTTGAAGATCTCGCTAGCCTCCTCCTTCTCCCTCCTCTTCCTCACTTCTTCCGCGCTGCCGCCCGTCCACCTCGCCAGCTCCTGCCGCCCCTTCTCCTTGTCCTTGTCCCTGTCCTTATCCTTCTCCTCCTCCACAACACGCGCGTACTTCCTCCCGCCCTTGTGGTTCGCATACCGCCTCGCCCGCGTCATGCCCATCTGGACGAACTTGCGCGCCATGTCCGCGCCCACAAAGTCGCGCCGCACGACGTAGCACCGGAAGACGGCCCACAGCGTGCGGCTGGACCTGCGCGCGACCGGCACGGTGCGAAAGGCCCAGTGCGGGAGCAGGAGGGACTTGTAGGGCTCAAAGGTCAGCACGCCCGTCTCGCCGCGGGCGATGGCGTACGAGTAGCGGAGGCGCGCGGACTCGAGCGCGGGTGTGGGCAGGGCAGGAGGAGGAGGGGGCGACGGCGGTGGTGATAATGGTGGTGATGTATGGGAAATTGATGGGGTTGGTGAGGTTGTGGAGGTGGAAATGGGCTTGGGACTCGTTGGGGAGGAGGAGGTTGGGTGGTTATTGGTGTGTGCTGGAGCGGATCTGAGTGCGCTTCTTGTAGACGGCATAGTGGACAGAGAGAGAGAGCCTTCTTATAAGACTATCAACAAAGTATCTCCAAGTAAGTGCTGTAGCGGTGCTGATGTTGAAGGGATATTGCAAGATGGGGTTGGAGTGAGTTTTGTCTCCAAGAATACTGTGACAAGGAGAAATCGTGACGTCAAGTATCCAACCTGTCAAGGCTCCCTTGCAAAGCTGTGCTTAAGTACAGACCAAAAGTAATTGCTTGCGATACCGCTATTGCTCTTGGCTCAAACGGATTCTCTACAGGTAGCTCTGTCGGCTCAACAAGTCCATCTATACGCGGAGTGTAAATTAATACTGCCCTTGTATCAACGCTCTGATTGTCATTCGTCACCGGCCCGAGGGTAATCCATACCGTATTTTTTATATTTCACAATGTAATATACCAACTAGCACGCGAAAGCTATCAACAAGTCTTGAAGTATATTCGCAAAAGACAAACTCGTGAAACTCGCATTGCTTATTATTCTGCCAAGAACATATTCTCGCATCTGATAGCAACAATGTCCATCATCATCCTCATCCTCATCGTTCCAAAACAAAAAGCTTCTCTGCTCCTCAGTCCGGTCCACCCGACGATAGACGCTTTCATCCCTTGGGGGACTTTTCTCTTGTGGCAGGTGCACAGAACCTGATTATATTCATCCTCCAACACCATGATCATGATTCACAATTCATAACCTCATTTTTCTGTTCTATCGAAACATGCAAGTTGCCCTGCAACATACAAACCCAGTGTCGGATGGAGTTTGGACATGCAGCATCATTGAACCGCCCCGCGCTTTGCCAGAACATGATACATGGGGACAGAAAAGTAGATACTGTAATGCCATAATAGTAGGAGCTCGCCATCCTAACACTGCTCGTTGTTATACGCCGCTATTCACACTTTTGCGCTCAGCAGTACAAGATTCAGATACCCAAGAATGTTGCAACTCAGAGTGCTGTCTTCCAATATATACACAAAAACGTCTACTCGAATATAGCCACTTCCTCTGTCCATGTATGTATCAATACTCTCCGCCCATTCTTCTCGCTCCCGAAGTAAACCTCACTCGACTCTCAAATCTTGGAACCCTGTCTATGCAAACGGAAAAATCAGTTGATGAGTCTAATTCTGCCATCTACCAACTCCTGTAAATGCTACTCTACCCCGTACAGCCTTGATTGCAAACCAAAAGTACATGCGAATTTTAACAAAAGATACATATATACAAAAAAAAAAGGTAGTAGGATCTCAAGACAACAGATTCAAAAAAACAACCTACTTGCGCGAAACCCGCGAAGCCCTTCCGCCAAAACCCCAACCAATCTGCGAAGCAACGTAAATCGACACGTCCAGGTCCTCAGCCCACGTCCACACAAGAGACGGGTTCTTTTGGAACATGCGACCCGCAAAGACGGCGTCGAGCGGCGTGTCGTTGGTCAGAATGTCTTCGGCCTGCTTGCCCTCGACAATCTTGCCGACGGCTGTGACGAGCATCTTGTCGCCAACAGCCTCCTTGATCGTCTTGGACAGCGGGACCTGGTACGTGCCAAGGGGGTTGATCTTGGCGCCGGTGTGCGCGCCGCCCGAAGAGACATCGAGCACGTCGGCGCCACGCTCTGCCAGCAGCGGCGCCAGCTTGACGCTGTCGTGGAGCGTCCAGCTCTCGGGGATGTCGGGGTTCTCATCGAGCCAGTCGGTGGCGCTGATGCGCACAAACAGCGGCATCGTCTCGGGAATAGCGGCGCGGATGGCCTCGGTGATCTCGAGCACCAAACGGGTGCGGTTCTCGAAGCTGCCGCCGTATTGGTCGGTGCGCTGGTTCGACACGGGCGACAGGAACTCGTGGAGAAGGTACCCGTGGGCGGCATGCACCTCGACCACGTCGAAGCCAGCCTTGACAGCGCGCTGAGCGGCGCGGACAAAGTCGGCCTTGACCTCATCGATTTCCTCGAGCGTCATGGCGCGAGGCTTGGGGAACCTGTCGTTGAAAGGGATGGCGGACGGGGCGATGCAGTCCTCTGGCCAGCCGCCAACGTCCTTCCCAGCCGTATCGCCGGCGCTGAGCCAAGGGGCAACGGTGCTGGCCTTGCGACCGGCGTGGGCGATTTGGATACCAATCTTTTGGTTCTGCGAGTGCGCAAACTGGACAATCTGCGCCAGGCCGGGGATGTGGGCGTCAAGCCAGATGCCCGAGTCCTCTGGGGTGATGCGACCCCTAGCTTGCACGGCCGTGGCCTCCATGAGGAACAGGCCGGGGCCTCGAGACACAATGCCGCCAACGTGGGCCGCCGTGTTCCATGGTTGCTGGAAGCCGTCCAGGGCAGAATACTGACACAGCGGAGCAACAAAGGCACGGTTTGGGAAGGTCACACCGCGCACTGTGAGCGGCGTAAAGAGCTTGGGGATGGGCTTGCCGTTGGGCTGTGGGTTGACTGCAGTGCCTGCTGGAGGGTCTTGGGCCGGTGTAAAGAAGGGGACGTTTGCTGCGGGCTTGATGTACAGTGATGGCTGCGATTGAGCCTGGCTGGCGGGCACAACCGGCTTGGTGACCGGCACTACAATCTCCTTGATAGTCATTGTTATGGTATCTGTGTGAATGCTCGCGTAGTACTGTAGGATCAGAAGCCGAGGGAGGAAAAGATGCAGACAACAATCGACACATCAGAACCAGAAATTCACGGCACTTGTCGACAAGGACACCGTTGTGCTTTTAATACCGTCTAGGCCATCAATGCTGAATAATTGAGGCTATAGACAAGATCCACTCATGTGTATTATTAATAGCCATCGTCGTTCTTTTCCTACGGCTTCTATCCGATCGCAATCTGCAAGGGAAGCCCACTTTTGGAAAGCTGTTGATCCCCATATGTGTAGTACTGGCCTGCTTGCCGAGGTCGAAAGCCGGAGGTACCAGTGGAAATAAGGCATGATAGCGTCAAACGCCTTGTCGTTGCGTCTTGGCTCATCGCCACTCAATGTCTGTGGCAATGTGCCGTCCCTCAGTCGGTCCACTTTAGAAAAGACCCGAATCGAAGCGCGAGAAGGACCAAGCGCTCCGCGCAGGGAGGTAGTTGTTCCGCTGTGCTACTACGTATAAATTGGCTGGTCAGTACTCCAAAGTCTTGTGGCACGTTGCCTTTGGCAAAATGTCATAGTAGTGCTGGCATGTGCTGGCGTAGTGAGTATCCCTTGCCTTTCTCTGCCGTGTGAATGTGAGTAGTAGCCAGGCCAGGTCAGGCGTGAATCAGCAAAGCCACTACTACCCCTTGTCTTGTACTTGGGAGCATTTGTGGTCCATTCCTCTTCTTACAACAATTCCAAGTGAAGGTTGTGTAGAAATATTCCAAGAGAAAGAGAAAAGAGAACAAAGAAAGAAACAGACAGAGGGATAGAAACTGAGCCATACGTCATCAAGCACCACATCTTCCAAACATGAAAAGACCACATAGTGGTACTGCGTTACGTCGTCCTGGCCTTCGGTTTACGAGGCATATTTCCGAGGCAGGCCATATATCACTGCGAATTGCGCCTAGTAGGTGAAGATGGCTCACGGGACACACTATACGCACAACAATCAGCAATCCAAGCATTCATTCTATCATCAACGGCACTGAAGTCATAGCTCAAAGAGTATCAACTCACCACAAAATGCCTGGACATACGGTAGGCCGCCCATGGGCCTGCGCGAAGGGTACAGCCAGCTGACGAGATGTCTAGGACGATGGTTCTCTGGTGACGCGTTCGGCAGAGGTGCAGCAGCAGCTCCGAGAGCACATCCTGTCGCAGCCGGACGGCAAGTTTGTTGGCAAGCCATGGGACCTTGTGCAAGAAATCGAGACGTTTGCCAACGCAAAGAGGTTGCCCATGATCTTCAGGTCTGCCAAGATCCAGACATCAAAGGGCTTTCTGCAGAGCCTTGAGCCCAAGCCCAAGACTGTAGTGGAATTCGGCACGTTTGTGGGCACATCGGCTGTAGCATGGGCCGCCATTTTGCAGGAATTCCACGGAGCGGATTCCAAGGACATCAAGGTGTATACGTTTGAGTTTGACGAGAAAGTTGCTACCGTGGCCAAGGACATCATCAAAGCCGCGGGCCTGAACCACATTGTCGAGGTCTTTGTCGGGCCTGGGTCGGAGAGCCTCAGGCATCTCGTTGCAGAGGGACGATTGCAGCCTGGTCAGGTGGACGTCGTCTTCATCGACCACTGGGAGAAGTACTATTTGTCGGATCTGAAGCTTGTTGAAGAGCTCAAGCTGTTCCACGTCGGTTCGGCAGCCCTGGCCGATAACACGGACATGCCTGGAGCGCCCGACTACCTGGCATATGTCAAGAAGGGCGGAGACGGCCCCGTCAAGTACGAGAGCCAGTCACTGCAGTCAAACTCATCGCATAGCCCGGTACGCAACACCAAAGAGCTCCTTTTCTGAACCCCCTCTCCCCAGTCTATTGCACCTTGACGAGGTACGCTAACATTCGGTCCAGTCTATTGTTGAGGCGAGTAAGGTCGTTGAGGTTTGACGAGGTTGAGCGGTCTATCGAGAAACGACTGGATACAACTCAAAGCATATCGTTTAGTCTTTGGAGCACCTTGTGCAGAATTCTGTTAGTCGAGTCGTCAGTAGGAAAGCAATGCGGCTTGCCAAAGGCCATGCTGAAGGAATGCAATAACGCCCTAGCCTGGCGGAGATGAAGGGGTTGTTGACTGTTGAACAATAGTCAAGGCTGCTTGTCTTGCTCGTGAAACCAAACAAGTGAAGAGGTGCTGATTAAAAAATTGGTTATGGACGAGGTCAGAATATTAGAAGCCGTGGGGTTCATCCCAGGGGTCCCTATGCCTGCCAACTGTCACTTAGCAAAGTGTCTGCTCATTCTGCCTCCTTCCCTTTACGGTCTTGATCTTCTTATCCTTGTCTCTTTAGTGGTTCAGGGTCTTCCAGGCCGCCTGTAGCACTGCGGCCTGGCTGGCTAGTTGCTTGGCTAGGCTAGGTCCCCCAAATCAGGCACAAACCCAACTAAGCTTCAGGCTTCTATAGCAGAGCTTCTGCGAGCGAATCGCACCCCGCGCTAGCGGGCCGACTCGCCGCTGACAGGCGCCGACACCGCTGAGCGTGAGCTTCGTGTGGCCCGACGATAAGCCACGGTTTTGCCATCCGCGACAAATGGTCGGGCCCAACTCAACCGACACTGCGCATTTCCACGAATGACGAACGTCTCACAGCATGCCGCTTGCTGATCGAGCTGGGCCACTCACCAGCATGGTGAGCCCTTGAGGCTTGCCGTGGGGCTTGGGCCCTCGTATAATTAACTACTCCCCCTCCCAATGTTCGCATTCGTGTTCTGCGGCACTTGCTCAAGCCTCTCGCCAGTTCCGTCTCGACCGCAAGCCATGAGCTACTCAACCGCCGACTTTGATGCTTCCCTCAAGGGCGCTCTGCCCGCCGACTTCCACTGGGGCTTTGCAACAGCCGCCGCGCAGGTTGAAGGCGCCTGGAACAAGGACGGCAAAGGGGTCTCCATCTGGGACAAGTGGCACCAGGACCCCAAGCGCATCAAGGACGGCAGCACCAACGAGGACGCCGTGCGCTCCTACGACTTCTACAAGCAAGATGTCGCCCGCATGAAGCACTACGGCGTCACCGCCTACCGCTTCTCGCTGGCTTGGAGCAGGATCGTCCCGCTGGGGGGCAAAGACGACCCCGTCAATGAGCCAGGCATCGCCTACTACAACAGACTGATTGACGAGCTGCTGGCCAACGACATTGTTCCCTTTGTCACCTTGTTCCATTGGGACACGCCGCAGGCGCTCGAGGATCGCTACGGGGGCATGCTCGACAAGGACCAGTACACGCCTGATTTTGTGCGCTATGCGCGGGTGTGCTTTGAGCGATTTGGCGACCGCGTGAAGCACTGGATCACGTACAACGAGCCTGGCGTCTACACGCTGGCTGGCTATGCAGCCGGTGTGCACGCCCCAGGGCGGTCGAGCTTCCGTGAGAGGAACGCCGAGGGCGATAGCAGTACGGAGCCCTTTACAGTGGCACACACGGAGCTTGTTTCGCACGGATACGTCTGCGATTTGTACAAGAAGGAGTTTCAGCCAGAGCAAAAGGGAACCATCATGATCACGCTCCACGGAAACTGGGCAGAGCCCTGGGACGAGAACGACCCCAAGGATGTCGAAGCAGCGGAGCGTGCAAATGAGTTTGAGATTGCATGGTATGCAGACCCTCTGTACGGCAAGGGCGAGGTCGACTATCCTGCTTCTATGCGCGCACAGCTCGGCGACAGGCTGCCGACGTTCACAGAGGAGGAAAAGAGGCTCATCCGAGGTAGCAGCGAGTTCTATGGCATGAACTCGTACACGGCATTTTTCGTCAAGAACCGCGGCGACTTGCCGGCTGACATCAATGACCATAAGGGTAATGTGGAGATCTTGGACACCAACAAGGCTGGCAAGAGCCGTGGCCTCGAGAGCGATACGCCTTGGTTGCGGACGGCAGAATGGGGCTGGGCGAAGCTCTTGCGTTGGATCTGGGGACGGTACGAAACGCCCATCTACATCACCGAGAATGGCACCACGGCACAAGGCGAGCATGAATGGAAAGCAAAGGGCCCCGATGACATCCTGGAGGACCCGCACCGCATCGACTTCTTCAGCAAGTACCTCAGCGCGGTCGCGAAGGCATCACAAGAGGGCGTTGTCATCAAATCATACTTTGGCTGGACATTTACTGATAATTGGGAATGGTCTGCCGGCTTCACAGACCGCTTTGGTGTCACTTGGATCGACTTTGAGTCTCCTGAAAAGACGAGGTATGCGAAGCGGTCTGCATACTTTCTCAAAGACTACTTTGGGCACCTTGTGCAGAAGTAAGGCCGTGGGGCATCTTGACATTGGATATACATATACACCTGCCATATTTCCCTATTGTCAAAAACCCAGTACAACTATTTGATGAATGACAAATGCATAATGCGTACCTGAGTGGCCTCGGCATTTTTCAACCGCTCCGGCGCCGCTCATTCTTGTTTGAAATTCCTGCTACCATGTTTGTGCCGTCTTCGCGTTACCTTTACCAATCTTATCCCCCCTTCTGTGTGGCCCTTATACACTCTTTGGTTCGAAATGAAGCCCCTTGGCTCTTTTCTCTACTGGCACAACGCTAGCCACGTCATTCGCAGCTCTTGTCTGCGTGGAGGTGGTGTCGTTGCTGTTTTCTGCTCCGCCGTGACCCAGCGGAAACGAGGCCTGGTGCTCAATCTCTGGGCTCATGAGACCAACCGAGGACTCGAGAGATTCTTGCTCTTCCGGCTGTAACGATGCTATCTGTTATGCGACGAAGATGTTTGCCTGGTCAGTTCCCTGGAAAGGAGAGCTGGAGGAGAATGGTTGTGAAAGACGTGTACTTACCGTATGAGACATGTTGTTATTATTGTGATTGTGTTTGATCTTTGGTGTTGGTTGGTGGGAAATGGTGGGGCGTAGGTGCTTTACAACAAGTGCATCTGGCTTTTCACGCTTCTGTCGACAGAAGTTATCGCGAGCGGTGCCGGTATTCAAAGAGATGAAGAGTCCTGCTGTCGACAACATGGACTCGAGAGGATAGGGATATGTCACGACGATATACCTATGGGGAAAGCCTCGTCTTATATCACCGCCCGGCTCAGCATAGTTGATATGTACCAACTATAGTACGTATCGATTTGCCCACGACGGGCACCATTCACTACCTGACCATTTTGTAGATCATCCGGACTCCCAGTGTAACCCTGGAAATCACTCACATGGTGGGGAGGACCCTTAGAAATCCCGAAAAGCTAAAAACCTGTACAAAGAGAGTGAGTGACAATTGATCAAAAAAGGAAAGACCCTGAAAATCAAAGGCCAAGAAAAACAAATATTTAAAAAAAAACAACAAAAGCTAACCACATAAAATAAAACTCCAAAAAAAAAAAAAAAAAAAAAAAAAAAAAAAAAAAAAAACGGTCCCAGGTTACTTGGCATGCGCTTTTCCTTGTTCTTCTTCTTCCCGGACGATACTTTTTTGCTGCCAGGTGACGCCATTGGGCATGGTGACAGCTCAGTCGCTTACGAGGAGGGGCAGCAAGTACCGGGGCTGCTGGGCAACTTTGGCGCGTGTAGGAGGGGAAAAAAGAAAAAGAAAAAAAGCAGACAAACCTGGATGTTTGGAAAAGACGAAACCCGCAACGTGGAGATTGTTGGTAAGAATTTCCCTGTTACTTTCCCTTGTCCTGTAAGTATATATAAGTCCTGTGCTTGTTGCAGTTCTAAGTCTCACGATCTACAATGAGTGCATCCA
The DNA here is from genome assembly GCA_011317545.1 of Coniella vitis. Taxonomy (NCBI): domain Eukaryota; kingdom Fungi; phylum Ascomycota; class Sordariomycetes; order Diaporthales; family Schizoparmaceae; genus Coniella; species Coniella vitis. Next base: position 475,891 of record WUJK01000012.1, read on the forward strand.
TATCTAGGGAGCAGGTAAGGCGGATAGGGTTCCCAGATCAATAAATCACGAGGTGAGAAATAAGACAGAGTCGCACGCATGGCGCCACTACGCACAAGGGATTGTATGATGGATGGGATGGATGGGTGGGTGGGACGAATTTTGCCGCACAGAGAGACGCCTCCATAGAGCAGTGAGCCTAATGTAGCAACGAGTGCCATAGAACAAGGGCTTCGTATCCAAAGGAAACCGGGCAAATGACATGATATGATGCGATTTGGGCGCGTGCGAGCAAAATAACAACCATAAAGGTACTTACTGGCTGGCTGTAAGTGTGTATATACAGCATAAGTTGACGGACACCAAACAGTGACACGCAGGTTTATTATAAATCGAAAGATTTGGTTTGCAATCAGCTTGGCAATTAGTAGCATTGCTTTCGCAATCGAGCTTTGTGATCTAAAAGGCTTGTCAAAAGGCAAACAAGAGCATACCTCAAAGTTGACCTGGAGGCATCGATCGGATTGCCTCATGGGCCTGGAACTTGGACCCTTACTGCACGACGACGTAGGGTACGAGGGTCCGGAACGGGGTCTTGCATGTGAGAGCGGGGGATCTGGCAGTCCCTATGACGAGGAAGTTGCCTCTATACATAGTAATTAAGTTGCACGTGAAGGATTAATTTGTTCGCTCTTTGGTTTATTAGTTGGGCAGGCTTAGACCGTCACTTGCTCGTTTACATCCATAATAATCATTGTGTTTTGTCACATGCGTGCTCTGTCATCCAGCGAGCGGAAAAAAGAATGTACTGACCTGCTTATTAATAGCGCCGTCTTCTTCGCCCCATCTTGGGACCCCCAGCGCGTTTACTGAACTACCCACTATAACCCTTCCATCACACTTTCTACGCCGATACACGCCTAAAGGACTGCTGCGGGCAGTGCGCACCATGCTGAGCCTTGTGAAAGGGGCTGTACAGCCCCCGTGAGCGCTTGAACAAGAGCCACAAGCACAAGTTGAGTTATTTGTATTATAGTGCAAGTGAGTACAGCGTACGTACGCTGCTGACCACCACAGTCTTGGCTCCCTGCAGCGAGCGCAGGGCCCCATCGATCCAACCGCCTAACCGCCTAACCAGATTCGCGGGTGCTGTGGGGTTCGTTATTCGATATTCGATAACGAGCGAGCAAGACTCTTGGTCTGCACTCCGGTATATACAAAGTGAGATAGATGATTACGACCCAGCCACACAGGCGCAGTAAGGAAGACGGGGGCCGCGCTTACGACTCGCTTTCCTTCACTTTGCGATAGGAATTGGGATCGATGGGATTATTCCCAATGGCCCTGGAGGGAGGATGTTCGCTCGGCCTGCTGATAAAAGGCCACAGCGGCACCTGGTTTGCGCTTCCAGGCGGGTTTGGATTTGCTGACCTTTTCTTTTTTTTCTCTTCCTTGTTGGTTCGCATTAACTTCATCCTTACCGCAATGAAAATGTGCTTTCGCAAGGCAAGTTCTGCGCTCACATGGGTTCCCAGATTCTTGATTGCTGGACATGTTTTCACTTTCTTGTGGGCATTCCTTCTAACAGAAAAGATTGTATCGCAGTCGGGCTACACAGACGACGATGAGAAGCTGGCAGCGAGAAGACGCGTTCGTCCTCGCTCACCCATAGAAACGGGCAGCAAATATCACCTGCACAATGCTACGCAGCAGCAAACAACCGAAGCGCAAAGCCAAGACGCCATAGTCAGTGCCACGAGTAGCAATATAAATGATAACACCACCGTTACGACGGGACAGCAGCAAGCACAACAACATGCATATGGTGGGACGTATCACTCGCACGGCTACCACCACGACGGCGTCCACGTGGGCGGCGGCTATGATCTGGGGAGCACGGGGCACCATGATGGAGGAGGCGGGGCCTGAGGGCGGCTTTGTGGTTTGCTGGCGATGGGCGACGAGGATGTTATTGCAAGGCTACCTCTATTGGTGTCTGGGAAACCATGGAGTCATGTGTACTTATAATAGAGGGCTTAATAGTAGGGAGCAGGTCATGCTGATTGCAGAGGGTTCTCGAGCCCACAAAGCCCGTTGAGGCGAATCGTAAGAACAAGGTCGCAATGAAACGAACACAAATTCATTAGAGACATGTACGTAGTCACTTTCGCGTGTGTCAATGGTGAAACCACCATTCATTTTCTACTGGCTGGCTGGCAAGTGAATATCCGGAACCCCGTGTCTTCTTGAGCCCAGGTCAGAACGCAATAATAGACTGACAATACTCGGGTAGTAGCGTCTCATCGCAAAGCAGAGGGGATCGACATATAGCATTACCTCCAATCACTATTGCATGCAATATCCTGAAAGAATAAATACATCCTTAGGTAATGATTCTTACTATGCTTCTATGGTACAAGCATTGGAAAGGAGCCAAGGGCACTGGCTATAATGTGTTGGTGCATCAGAAAAACACATCAACTAAATAGCGCAAATGGTTTAGTGGTAAAATCCATCGTTGCCATCGATGGGCCCCCGGTTCGATTCCGGGTTTGCGCACTCTTTTGGACATTTTCCTTTTTCTCCATAGTCTTAGCCCTCCACATCGATGTTTGTTTGCGCATTTATATGTGGTCATCCTTTTTTTTTTTTTTTTTTTTTTTTTTTTTTGGTTCAACTGGTATTTTTTATAGGGGACAAGCTACCAATATTTTCTTGTAAGGGTATGTCTCTTGTTATATCTTCTGAATAGTTTAAACACATTGATCGGCATCGATATAATATCCTCCTCGGTATTAACCTCATCACTCCGTTCCGTGAATCACATCAAACAGCCCTCAGGTGGATACCATGCGGCTCGGGAGATCCCTGTACCAGGGAGCCGCAGAAGTCACGACATGCGATATCTTGGAGAATGCTATTCGCTTTGTGGATTCGAACGACGCATAGTATTCCAACACCAGCTGGCACGAATTGCTAGATTCCAACCTCGAATTGCTCGCTTTCAGCAACGATTTGGAAGCTCTCTCTTTCCAGTTGTGTTTAGGGATTCCCACGTGCCGAACCTCCACCGGGGAGTCTTCGATCTTCCTTCATTTTCAAAAGACATAGGTGTGATTTAACGACAACTCAGACGTAATCATTCGAAGAGCTCAGTCCTCGATGGTCTCTATGGGGAAGACTTAAGTATAGGTAGCTACGATCTAGTATTTCTAGTCGCCCAAGGAGTCGGTAGTTCTGTTATATTGCCGTTGGCACTTTCGATCTTCGCAAGGCGAGGGTCTGATAATGAAGGCAAGGCTCGAGGTTCCAGTAGAAGCTGAATTGCGATCGCGCAAGGAAGATCAACCTCGTCTGAAAGCTCACCCGAAACTCACAAGTAGAATGGACTTCTCCTTATCTCACGAGCCTGTTGGAGCTTGAGGGAACTGCTGTGACGGATGACAGTTCGGCTGACGGCAAACGAGTAAGCCAGAGGAGTGCATATATTTGGAACACCAACTTATCTGCAATAAATCCGAAGCCCCCATATGGTCTGGTTATACGGATGGATTCGAAGCCGGCATACATGTTTCCCAAAAGAAGGAATGGTTTGAACATCGGTCTAGTGAAGAAAATACACGACCCTCTTCAGGGGAATAATACGCAAGGAGTCTCACCGCACCCTCAGCAAACCGCTCTTGTTGAATTGGTTCTTTCCCCTGAAGATTATGATAGAATTACTCTCAAGCTTACTTTCAACTTTGGCCTAAGTCCCTCTGGTCCCCATATGAAGACGTTTCGATCGATAAATATGATCCAAGACGAAAATTAACACGGTCAAGCCTAGCAATAGCTAAGTCAAAGTTTGGAATCACCAATATTTCAAAGCCCTCGCGAACGCGTATGTTTGCCTTCTCAGCTCAAGTACAGATAAGCAGCGCATACATGCGTACACTTTCTATCAACATTTTCTAGCAAGATGAAACAATTTGGAACCTTGGTAGAAGGATTAATATGTATCTATTGCTGAGATTTCCCGAGGGAAGCAGTTTTGCAATCTTCACTTGAGAGAAAGGCTAGGTTCTAAAGTTGTTAAATGTTTAATGCTAAATACAGATACCTGAACTAGCAGGGTTAGGGTATGATTCGCTCTGTGTAGTGTCCCTTTACGCAGTGTGACTTAGATACCGCTATTCATTTGTATTTCCTTTGTATCAGAACTTAGACAACACAACACACTCATTTTTTTTTACCTTAATATTCGACCTGATTCACAGAGACTATACTCATCGAAAGTATTATTCCCAACTCATTGGGAGGGTTAATATCGAATCATTCGTGAATGGAATTGAACGCTTCATTAGGCATCAGTTGCATGGTGGTATCTTAGTAATATACGCATATTTGATTTAGGAGAATGTAATCAGACTAATCGTCCAAACTAAAAACACAGCTCTGCTCTGAATCGATGTGGAATTCAAGATTTAAGGGAATGTCCACGCTACACAGGTGGGTAGGGACGGCTCGTTGATGACTTCCAAGGTTGAAGAGCACACAGTCAACAATCGTCAAGCAGCCGCTTCAGCGTCTTGTCCCTCCTTTTGGGCATTATCTGCGACCATGCTGAGTCAGATGAGATCTTCGTAAAAGGCTACTGGGAGTGTACCTTGTTTGCTCTGAGTCTGCCTCATAGACTTGACCTTTTCTCGCAATATCGTCGCCCCCAGACCCGGATTCCGCGCTAAGTGACATTGCGAGCTCGTGGGGATCCTTGTGCCCGTGGGCGACCCCGTGAACTACTGAACATGGCTGAGCGAGGGTTCCGAGTACAGAGGATACGTAAGCTGGGAAAGCTGAGAAGTGTCCATTTGTGACGACAGTGTGACTCGGAGGACGCCCAGCAGAACGAACAAGTGGCGGGTGTTTTTGTGCGTGAAGCGCAGCTTGCTGCTTGCTGCTTCCTGCTGCACAACAGTGGATCTGAGAGGCACCCCTTGAAGTCCCGAGGCTCTGCCGGCCACCGTGGCATCCCAAGCACACCACGGAGCCTTCCGTACACTGCGACATTACTTTCCAATGTGGTGGCGTTGCCGGCGGGCCTCCTGCAGTGCTTCCTCGGCCAGCTGGTGAAAGAAAGGAGCGGACGACACGACTGCAACCGTTGACACGTCTCCTTGGTGGGAATCGTGTTGCTTTTTTTTTTTTTTTTTTTTTTTTTTTTTTTTTTTTTTTGCAAACCGCAGAGGGCCCGAAGGCCGCGGTCCACAGCCCGTGAGTAGCACGACGGACACGTCTGAGTCCACATCATAACCTTCCAAGGTTGTCGACAAGTGTGGGCGAAATGGTGCCATTGCCGCAGGTGATAGCCATGGACACCAACAACACCGGGGAGTCATCCGGACGCCTCGGCGCGTAATATCACTGGAACTTGCAGTTTCCCAATCGTATCTTTGGTCAGAATGCTGCTACTGGGGTACTAAAAGACAGCAATAGCATTCACAGAACGCCACAAATTTGTCACTGTCTAGGATAGGATACGCTGCCGTCCAGACCAACTGCATGCCCCCCCCCCCCAAATGACGCTTGACCTCTCGAAGACGATGAAAACAAACGCAGTGAATTCCGAATTTGGAGCGTCTGCCGATTTAAAAAGCAAGACTTGCAAGATTAGAAACGCAGATGACGTGGTTCCAGAGCCACGATGAGGGGGTCTGGATGTTTTACCCAAAAAATGCCCCCAGGTATCAGAGCTGGATACCTAGGTAGCAACCCTGCACGAGTGAGCACTCACGAGCACGGTCCGACTTTTCGAGCATCTGGTTACATTGGTGATAAGCATCCTGTGAATTGACAGACGGCGGTTCGAGACCGTCTGATAGCGGGGGAACAGCTGATGGACTTTCTTTTCGCCTTCAGTCGGCCAATCCGTCAAAACCACGAAGGCCTGTCCTCGACACCGCTTGGAGGGGAACACTCGTATCGGAGACCATGTTCTTATCTTGTGATTCCTTGCAGTTGCTTTCAGTGTTGGTGAAAACAAGGAAGTATGCACCTGATAACTCAGCTGTGCAGGCTCTCTGCACTCGGTGAAGAATGGCCAGACGCCTCAAAGTCGTGAGACGCTTCCATTATCTGAGACGAATGAGTGGCTGCATGTATTCTTACCGGACCCTTGTTTCCAGTGGTTAGCGCGCGAATTAATCCTCTTTGAAAGCAGACGTAGATGGGATAGGAGGCTTCATGTCGAGATACCGTGATGCTACTGCATGGTTTGGCTGGGCAGACGGAATGTAGTGATCAGAGTCCATGGCATCCCTCCTCTTGGAACTCGTGATTTGGAATGAGAATATTTCCAACCACAACAAGACACGAATTACCACGTGACTACTGGTGATGTTCTAGCTGAGTCAACCGTTCAACCCCTAATCTCCCAAGAAAAGGGAAAAGGGCAGACTATTCTCGGGACCTCCGCTTGGCCTGATCGACGAGATGCGGCAAGGCATTAGACAAGATACCCAAGCAACGCAAGATCCGATGCGCGTCTCTGAATGAAACATACGTCCCCAGAAAGCTTTTGCGGCCGCCATACTTGATCTCTTTCCGCACGTCGCCCAGCGTTTTCAGCGCGTGGCTTAGCTTGTGCCTCAGATCGTAGATTTTCAACACCTGCGTAACGTTGATCAACTTTTGATCCGCCATATACATGACCTCCTTGTCTTTATAGTTCAAAGTCCAGATCTCGCCGGCCACCTGCGGTGTCGGGACGTCTCTGAAGCTGGGAATCGCCTCCTCCTCAGTCCACATCATATTGAACTGCGTTGATGGATCCCGGTCGGGAGTGCTTCCTTGAGTTACCAGAGCGTCTCTGGGCGATTCGGGTCGATCGTGTATTTCTGTCAATGTGGGATCCCGAACCTGCAGCTCGCTACCTCCCCAGGCCTGCGTCGACGGCATGCCTTCAGAAGAAGTCACAGGAGCGGTGTCATCCGCTTTTGACAGGACCCGGCGATTGAATAGATATGACGGCGGATTCCCATCTGCGTTCCCCAGCGGGCTTGTGTGAATAGGGCCTAGGTCCGAGGTTATGAAGGGGTGCTGAAGACTTTGGGCGGCTGTCGCACGTAGATGTGGCTGGATCTGTAACAGTGAATCAAGGAATTCATGCGCAACGGCTGATTTTGAGGATACTGTTTGGAGCCGCTCTTCCAGCCGCAGCGGCCATTGAGTGCGATCATTTCGATCCTTGGGTAGTCCTGCGATGAGCTCCAAGGCAATCACCCCGACGGCCCACATGTCGACACTGTTTGTGTAGGAAGTTTGGCCTACTTCAGGGGCCATGTAGGTTTGGGAGCCACAGAATGTCTCAAGGGATCCAGGTTTGGCCGTTGCTAACCCAAAGTCGGTCAGCTTGATGTGTAGCGGGCTTCGGTGCTGCACGAGAATATTGGCAGGTTTCAGATCACGATGCGTGATGTCGCGGCTGTGTAGGTAGTTGATGCCGCAAAGGAGTTGATGAACGAGCCTCTGCGTCTCTTGAAGACTGAAGCTCATGATTGCGTGTGAGCTCTCGAGGTTCGGCCCGGAGATGTATCCCATGATCAACATCTGTTGTCGTGATGAGGAGATGAAGCTGATGTATTTGACAATATTGTCCTTGGCACACTTGTTAGCAACTACATCTTGTGTACTGTGGAAGGACGCTCACGTGGGAGAGAGATTGCAGGATAGCTGCCTCTTTGCTCGAATTCGATTGCTTGGAAGTTTTGAAGATTTTTGCCGCAACGATGTCGCCTGTCTTAAGGTCGAGGGCGGAATAGACCGTCCCAAATGAGCCTCGACCGATCTCGCGTCGGAGATAGTACCTCTTGGAGGAAGCCTGCGAGCTGCCATCTCGACTCTGCATCTGAAGTTCGCCGAGGCTGGGTACGGGGGCAGCTCGGCGGAGCTGTTCGCAGAAATCGGCCCAGTAGCGCTGATGCAGGCGGTCTTGTTCCGGGGTTTCAGGCTTAGGCACTTCAATGTCAATTTTGAAGTCGGAAAGCACGATAGTAACGGAGTCTCCTGGGACAAGTGCGCGCTGAGATTTGAGGTTTTTGCGACCTAACAGCTTTGAAGTGAGATTGATCCCATGTCTAGTCAGGTTTCGGATCAGAACGGCATGGTTTTCGGGCACAAAAGCTACCACGAAGAGCTGCGGTTTCGGAGACTGCGATCCTTTAACAACGACATCACAGACAGCTGCATCTTCGCCGAACACAAAGCCACGACTGCTGTCTTTCATCACGCCAAAGTGATCTACCGTGAATCGCAGGTATGTTTCCCTGATCTCGGTGGCTGATGAGTGGCTAGATTGGATGTCAGTATCGGCAAAGCTGTCTTGCTCGAAATTCTGAACTTCCTCGCGAACAAGGAAGGGAGAATTGACGGCAAGCAGGGGAAAGTCGCCGTTTGTCTTGACTGTGAAGAGGGTTTTGGCCTTTTCGTGGAGCGACATCTTGATGCTGTGCTGTCGGGGCAAAATAGTATGTAGTGATTACGTAAACTAATATGAAGAGCGAGGCCGTCGTGCCAAAACGCTGCTGCACAAGACCGGGCATTGGAGTCTTACATACATTTAATACCTGAAGAGGTACTTATCTCGGAATAAAGAAAGTACACAGTAAGCGCTGCCACGTCTTCGCTTGGACGCACCTTCCAATTTGTCCATGTATGTACTATAGTAGGTTTTATGTACATGTACGTGGGCCGGGGTCTTGAAGCACGTGCCGCTGCACCACCCTCTACAGGCCATAGCTGCTGGCCCTTCAGGCTATATCCAATTACAACTTTGACCTTGCCAGGTATCCAGTCTCACCTGTCTGTATGCTCTTATGCATCTTTAACCTCCAACTCCCACCTCTATTCTCCATCTAAGCCCTCGCCATGACCAAAAAGACAGCGCTTACGGAGTCCAACTTGTACCAGTTGACACAGCTTACTGACCAGGGTAGGCAACCAGACTCGATCTTCACACCGACTGCGTCCTGTGAGCGGTCCTACCACAGTGAAGACCAACCTCTTGAAGAGCAAATAGAGGAGTGTAAACGCAGGTTACGTATCTCTATGGAGACGTTGCTGAGATTGGAACCGGAAGGCCGCGACATGCTTGACAAGGACCATTTGGAACTCGACCGGCAAAACCGCGTCTGCTTCAAAAAGGGGAGCGATCAAGTTTACTTGGCGGGCCATTTAGAGTTTTGGAAGACCAAAGTAGACAATTTCCAGTCCTACATTCTCAGTGTTCAAATCAAGAAGCGCGAATCCCTTTCTTGCTTCGAGAGCTCGACAAACAACGATGAGTCCGAACAACGCAAGCGATGGCCCAAAAGGAGAGAGGGCATTGAGCAATGGGTCCACAATATAGGTATGAGCTTTTCGCAGAGCAGACCAGATCAGATAATTCTTTCGCTCCTAAATACCAGAACTGATATCCACACAGGTCAAGTGAACAATTCCAAGCGACGGACGACCGGCCGATCGCGTGGTAGCGTTCGCAGGAGCCGGCGTCTCGCAGGCCTGTCTCCAGAATTCACAGGCGTGGCTCCTACCCGGAGACGTCGAGCTAGAGCTCTAGATCCACTAGCCACCTGATAAGCCCGGGGTGGGTGGTACAGATTCACGCGCGATTCACGCTTGAAGTGTGGGGGGCGGCTTGTTAGGCGGCACAGCCCAAACCCCATGCTATTGCGTAAGGATTGCTTTCACTCCAGCAATCGATTCCAAGCAGTACTGAGGTACATGGTGCACTCTCGATTTCATACGGGGAATAAGGTATATATGCTCTTTGGCCACTCTCCAACAGACTCAATGTGGACTAACGGGTGCAGAATGCTCTTCGTAATTTTACAGATCACGGCCTCTGCATATCAGGAAATGATATATTGGGTCAACGGAGGTGCACTTCTATGCTTCTGCATTTTGGACAATACTCCCTGGCTTTTTCATCTTCCTAGACATGTTTACCCCACTTGCAGAGTCCAGTGTGTTAGAGAACTATGCAGGAGGTTGAATGGCACCGCAGTCTATATAAATACTCTATTATCTATTGCTTGTATATATTACTGGAAGTTGGGCAGCGCAAGATGTTTGGAGTGTTTATGAGAGAAATATTTCGGGGTTTTGAGTCATATTTTACTATGAGTCTGGTAAGAAACCTACGTTTTCTTCCCCCCAAAAAACTACTTACTATATGCATGCATTGGTTATATCTTTAGACCAGCAATCTTGGATAACTCAAGTGGTTTCATGAAACTCTGCTAGTAAATATCTATACAGCACATCATGGATTGTGGTCACCTACTGCATAGGGAACTTTGAGCCTTATCCCGATTCTCATTCATTGTCTATTGCTGCAGTCTCAGCCGTTCTTCTTACAAAACACGCTTCTTGGGGCTGAGGCATGTTTACTTGATGGATGGAATCTGGCGAGGTGTCGTTGGTTTCTCCGTACAGTCTTCGAGCATTGGCTTCCCGAAACGTTCTCATTTTTATTCCCTTTTAGTTTAAAGCCAACTTAAAGAATGATGGATGAAACGATTCTAGTCGCCTTTTATTTTATTTTCGTATCGTCGCTTTGGCTCAAGAATGCTACTCCTCACGCTCCCTCCATTGAGCGAGATCTCCTGCGAGATAGTTCAGTCGGGGCAAGTTGATGACACAATAATGCGTTCACACAGGCACCAGTATCTGGTATACTCGCTGGCGAATATTGCCTGCTCCAGCAGTTCTTCCATTCAAGTCATTGTGATAACCGTTGTCTGTCCGTCTAACCAAAACCGATTCATGAAGTTCGTTGAAGTAAGTAATGAGGGTTTTGAATGCGTCTTCTTCTGAAGTGCTCGCTACCACGAGACTGGTAGGACAGAGGGAGTTTGGAATTTTCCGCTATGCTTACATGTGCATTTTCGTCGTGATAGATGACTGCATCCTTTGGCTGCAAGCAAAAGGATATGGTGAAAAGAAACCCGCTTTAAAGGCTGACGCGGAATGCGACCGGCGTGCTTCCAGAGAACGCGAAGTAAGAGGGCCGCTGTCTTCACGAAGCTCTGCTCAAGTAAGAGGCTCATCTTTGTCGCGTTGTTACTCGTCCACTAAAGACGATAAGTTAGCTATAAATTCAAAGAGGAAAAACAATTCAAGATAGGGAATTAGAGGCCGAACCCTCGTAATCTCAAGGACAGAAGTGCTGCCTCTGCATTTTTGGACTCTATCGCCGCATTTCGAGTTTTAAACAGCCGCATAAGTCAATCCAGATTTGACCGTCTTATTGAAATTCTTGGCAGAACCTACGAGAGATCAGTTGCCTCATGGTTTCGAGTCGTCTTCGATGTTTGTTCGCTAATTTATATGGTGGGCATGTTTTTTTTTTTTTTGGGTCCAATCACTGCAAGAGCGGAGATGCCTCTCCGGAGACCTGGGACCTCGCACTCTATATATAATCTGAGCCATTAGCGACAAAGAACAAGCTACCCATCGTCTCTTAAACTGCTATATTTTTTCACGATTGGTTGAATCACGAGTGTCACTATTGGAATTATTTATATCGATTGCAGCTGGCATCTGCATGTGAGTGAGTGCAGATGCGACCCCACTGTATGGCAAATGCCAGTGCTCGCGATCCAGCCCACGTAGCAGCAAGGGACATTGGAGGGTGGAGTCAACCATGACCAGGGTTACAGTTGACCTTTGGCCCCTTGGGAATGCCTAGAAGAGAAGCGCCTGAGATGTACAAGGCTCACTATGTAGGACAACGTCTACGAGTGGATACGCATGGCCTACGGCATATGCATGTAATAGTATCGAGCTGGCAAGTTTTAGATTTAGTCTTTTGGGTTTAGACGCGTCGAGTCCAGACTGTTCTTTACATTGGATTCTTGTTAGTCGGATTCAACGCCGTCCGTGGTTTGCTATGCATGGCCTGCTGGCTGCTGGGTGCTGGCTGCTGGGCTTCTATCAGATTGCCAGATGTTGCGTTTCATCCCCCCTTTTTTTACCCCTTCAAGATAAGCCAGCGCTCTGTGCTTTGACTACCAAACCGGGAAATGCCAAGCAACGGTCGACAAAGCACTGTCAATTTGTGCTGTCATGTACAAGTCACAGAGCGCTATCATCAGCGCCCAAACAGCCTGTACAAGTAGGAGGACAGATCGGTATAACCGAGTAATCCTAAAGCCCTCATTTCCGTGCCGACAGAGACACCGCCACAGAACCACAGCTATAAACTGTACAAAGCAACCCCCAGTCGTCCCATGTCTACCCTGGCTCAAAGGGGTTTGAGATGTCCATTGCTTCGATCGAGTGGGCCGGGGTTCCATCCGTGGTAAGGTGTGGAAACGGCGTGGAAGAAATCAAACTTTCGATGTTTGCTTTCTACTCGCATTGGACGGACGCTGGCCCCCCCCTGAAGCGCTGATAACGTTAAAGAGGGCTGAGAGGCCAACCAGCAGCATATTGGGGGCCCTGTCAAATCCTCTTTGTGCTTCTGGGACTTGGCACAGCAATGAAGATCCATCTTGATGGACTGGTTACCGCCACGCTCTCGATTTCCAGAAACCAATGACCTCCGTCTTGTTCTTCTTGCCCAGATCCCCAACTTTTATTCTTGCCTGACCCCTCCAATATGCAAGCAGCACAATAACACGAAAGGTCCAGTGGTGTGGACTCACCACCCCCAAGAACGCGAACACCATGGAGTCACGAACAGTAACGGGTCTCAAGACCCAATACTACAGTCTCCAGGACAGGCTGGCAGACTGGGGCTCCTCCATACGGCCCTACCTGCCGCCCGTCAACTTCATCACCATGCACCACGCCTACTTCATCCTCGTCGGCCTGCTCTTCACCGTCATCTTCTGGGCCGCCTCGCACCCGAGCCGCAGTGTGGGCTTCATGGACAGCCTCTTTCTCGTCGAGTCGGCCTTCACGTCCTCGGGTCTCAATACAGTCAATCTAAGCCAGCTCACGGTGGGCCAGCAGGTTATTCTCGCCCTCATGATGGTCCTCGGCAGCCCGGTCCTCATCTCGCTCTTCACCATCTGGTTCCGCACGCACATCTTTGAAAAGCGCTTTGAGGATATCGTCGAGATGGAACGCAACAGAAGGTTTCAGACGACGGGGGCCATCATGGGCATGACGGGGTCCATGTTTGGTGCGCCCGTCATGTCGGCGTTTGGAAAGAGCAGAGGGCGAGACCGGTTGCGAGGCCCTCTTGTTGCTGCTGCTGCTGCTGCTGCTCCTCCTCTTTCTCCTCTTTCTCCTCTTGCTTCTTCTGGTGCTCCTCTACCTCGTGCCAATACTCTTATCCACACGCAGCGTGCGGAAGAAGATGCCCTGCAGCTTGGTGTGACGCGAGAAAAGCCACCTGCTGCTGCTGCTGCTGCTACCACTACTACTGTTGACCAAACTGACCAGCAAGACAACGCCAACAATAATACGAAGAATAACACTAACGACCAACTCGAATCGATCCAAGAATCAAAGCTCCTCACCGTCGACGATCCACACAACGCCTACCGCCCGCAGAGCGCCTATTCACACGGCACCACCCGCCGCCGTCCCATGAGCCGCAACAGCGGCCGTCCAGGAACAGGCGGCGGCGGCGGCGGCGGAGGCGCAGGACCCCTTGGCCCCAACGACTTTGACTTCAGGACCTTTATCCGGGCCAAAAAGAAATCCATCGGCCGCAATGGCCAATTCTTTGACCTCACCGACGAAGAGCGCGAGTACCTCGGCGGAGTCGAGTACCGCTCCCTGCGCATCCTCTTCGCCATTGTCGCCTTCTACTTTGTCGTCTTCCAGGTCCTCGGCTGCTTTGCCCTGGGCGCGTGGATGGCCAGCAACAGCGCCGCGCGCGCTGCCGCAGGCCTCAACGAGCAGAACCCGTGGTGGACGGGCGTCTTCCTCGCGGTCTCGTCCTTTAACAATGCCGGTATGACCTTGCTGGATGCGGGCATTGCGGCGTACGCCAACGATGCGTTCGTGCTGACGATTGTGACGGTCCTTGCGCTCGCGGGCAACTACGCCTTTGCTGCGTTTCTGCGGGCGGCCGTCTTCCTCACAAGCTGCGTGCTCCAGTATGCGACCAAGGCGGACGAGTACACGGCGTGGAAGGAGGCGTTTGAGTTCATCCTCAAGTACCCGCGCCGGCTGTACATGATGATGTTCCCTGCCAGAGCGAACTGGATCTTTGTTGCCATCTGCAGCTCGTTGGGCGTCGTGAACTGGATCGCGATCTTGGTGCTGAATATTGGCAACTCGGTGCTGGATGCGTTTCCGGTGGGCCAGAGGGTGGGCTTGTCGCTTTTCCAGAGCTTGAGTAAGTGCCGGGGGGGGGGGGCCGTGTATGCCTGCCAGCCAGTCTTTCTGTGCAAGACAAAAAAAGGCCAAGTATTGATAGTGAATACTGACTGACCTTGGAGGTGTTGCCAGCGATTCCATCCGGAGGGTACACTGTCGTCTCAGCCTCGGGGCTGTACTTTGACGTCCTCGTTCTCTGGGTGATTATGATGTATGTCTCTGCGTATCCAGAGATTATCGTCATGCGGAACTCCAATGTACGTTTTGATTTTGCCCGTGTCTTTGTAAGACGAGTAGTCAACACTATATGCACCCAACCACCACAAACTCATTCACTCACTCACTCACTCACTCACTCTCACTCTCACTCACTCACTCACTCACTCACTCACTCACTCACTCACTCACTCACTCACTCACACAAACCAACACCCAGGTCTACGAAGAACGCTCTCTCGGCATATATGTGAGCAAAGAAGACGACCCAGACTCGTCCGACTCGGACCAGACCTCGCTCGAGCAGCTCCTCTGCTCGCCCAGGAGCGGCGACCTCGACTTCGACTCGCGCCGCGCCTCACTGACGCTCTCACGGCCCCTCTCCCTCTCCGAAGTCTCCCAAGCCGCCACGCACCTGTCCGCCCGCTCCATCAGGAAGCTCGCCGCCGTCGGCCGCCGCGGCACAGCCTTCCTCGGCAAGCAGATCCAGCGGCGCGTCAACAACTTCCAAGGGGTGGGTGTGGCGGTGCCCGCGCCGCCGCCGCCCACCACCACCGTCCCCACCCATAACAACCGCCCTCACCTCCGCCGCGCCCAAGTCATTTCCTTTGACGACGCCGACGACAGGGAGCGCAAGCTTGGTGCCGTGGCAGCAGAGCAAGGCGGACAGGTCAGCCTCGTCACGCAGCACCTCCGCAGCCAGCTCTCGCACGACATCTGGTGCATTGCGCTCGCGCTGTTTGCCATCACCATTGTCGAGACGCGGCACACGCTGCAGGATCCGCAGACGTACAGCGTCTTCAACTTTCTCTTTGAGATTGTGTCGGGGTACACGAACATCGGGCTGTCGCTGGGGGTGCCGGATGCGTCGTTTAGTTTTAGCGGCGGGTGGTACACGGGGAGTAAGTTCATCATGGTGGTCATGATGGTTCGCGGGAGGCATCGTGGGCTGCCTGTTGCTTTGGACCATGCGGTCAAGTTGCCGGGGTGGGATAATGCCAGGAAGCAGCAGGAGGATGCTGAGATACGGCAGAGTATGAGTAGGAGTCGGGGTGGGTTTGATGATGGCGTCAATGTTTAGAAATTTGTTGTTTGCCGAGTAGCGGGTTCTTGTTTTTCTGTTTTCCGCCAAGTCGAAATTGATATCCTACAAATTGAGAGTACACTCAACTTGAGATTGCAAGTCCAAGCCATGAGGACGAACAGTCTATCCGTCCTCAAATCACTACAAGAGGCTCTCTGTTCCCAACAGCTCGTCCTCATCAACCCTTGTCTGATATTCTTCAGCGACTGCAGCTGCTACGGCTCCGAGATTCAAACGCCCAATATCGACTCACTCGCCTTTAACAATCCCACTCCCACTAGAGAGTCGAATATCCCAGGATCTGCTGGGTTGCTGGGAGGAGTACAAGAAGGAGGTGGGTGTGGTTGGCCTGGCGGGCCAGTATCCAAGGGCGGTGCAGGGCGACGCCCAGCACATATGCCAAAGACGAGCTAGAGGATCCGTATGCTTGGATCAAGCATATTGGGCGGCCGGATAGAACGCCCAGTCACTTGGCTGGTCGAATTCCTAGATGAAGTGGAGAGAGAGAGAGAGGAATCGAGCATGCTGATGAGGCCGATAGCCACGAAATATCGCGGGCAATGCTTGGTTCAGATGCGTCGCCAGATGTTGCTATAGCCATCCGACGCGCTCGTGAGAGTTGCTTGGGCCCATGGTTGAGCTTCGTGCACTTAGTATGCTGACCAAGAATCCAGTATAGGCTGTTCTGGTGATGTTGTTGGTTTGGTGTTGTTCAGAGGAGCACGGCACTACTATGTAAGACGAAATACCTCGGTACCTACCTAGGTAGTTAGTGGATGAGCTGTACCCTATACATCCACCGCTGTGCTTGCGGCAGCCCCTACAAGGCCCCTCCTACACGACCCCTACAGCGGGACTCCACCATAGCATCATAGCACATAGCGGCATTTCGTAGCGGGGTATACGTCTGATCCCGCACCACCTACCGCGTTTCACCAACACGCACCCTCCTCTCGACCTCGACCTCGACGTCGACCGCAAAACCAGGTGTCCTTCTTTCCATCTAATCTTCCACGTCCTCTGTCAACTCTGTCCTTTCGAATTTGCGACCACTATTGCGACGGTCTACTCCACAGAGTCGATTCCAAGCCTCCTCCAACAGTACCATCACCAACTTTCTCTCTCCTCGCGATCCTCGAAGCACCCCCAATCAGAACAATACAACACCAATAACAACAAAACAAAAAAAAAATAAAAAAGCTACAATGGTAGAAACACGCTCCAGCTCCCACGCCCTCCCACCAGGCCCAGCGCCCAACACCTCCACCCGCCGCAGCGGCGCCAAACGTACAGCCTCCTCAACAACCGCAGCCAATAACAACAACAACAACAACAACAGCAGCAGCAGCAGCAGCAGAAGCAAGCCTCTCCCCGCTCCTCCCGAGACAACCTCCTCTCCTTCTCCTGCTACTCTCGCCACCCGATCCACCACCTCCTCCTCCTCCTCTACGACCCCGCAGCCATGGTCCCACGCACCAACAACCCTCACTCTCGCCTGGCTCGCCATCTCCCTCCCCCTCGTCATCTGGGACACGGGCTATGTCCTCGGCCGCCCGGCCACCATGCCCGGCGGCTGGGCTCATTTCCCCGTCTGGGCGCCGTATGAGCTCTACGGCCGCGTCGACCACATGTACGGCTTCAAGCAGTGGAACTTGGGCAACGGCTTCACTGCCGCGCAGGGGTTTCTGAATGCGATTGAGACGGCGCTCTATCTCGCGTATTGGTGGACTTGGTATCGTTCCTCGGGCCGCCGCGCGGACGGATTGGGAATAGCAGCAGCAGCAGCAGCAGCAGCAACAACAACAAGCGCAAAACAGAGCAGCAGCAGCAGCAGCAGGAGGAGGATTGCAGGTCGCGCCGCGGCACTGGCGGTTGTCCTTGGCTTTGCCGCCTCGGTCATGACGGTGAGCAAGACGGTGTTGTACTGGCTGAATGAGTACTACTCGGGGTTCGACAATATTGGGCACAATAAGCCCTGGGATTTGATCTTGTTGTGGATTATTCCAAAGTAGGTTGCCCTGGTTGTGTTTCTGCTCTACACTTTCTCTCCTTTTTTTTTCTTTTTCTTTTTCTTTTTCTCCCTTCTTCTGTTATCTCTGCGCTTTCTTCTGTCTTCTGTACCGATGGTAACTAACTCGACAACGAATGTAGCGGTGCTTGGCTCATTGTCCCCTCCTACATGATCTACCAGCTGGGCGCCGAGATTATCGACGCAATCGTCATTGCTTCGCAAGCTACAGGCAGCATCAAGGAAGCATAATTGCATAAAAGGCACAAAATAGTAAACAGCGAGCGCTGGATTCGATTGATGATTGGGAAACCCTGCTCGAGAGTAGCAGGTAATCATGGGAGGAGGTTGTTCATCTCAAGTCAAGCAATGCTCTAGTGTACGACCAACAAAGTTACACTTGAAATCATTCGACATCACGCTGTATTACTCGCGGCTGTGCTGCAGTATCAATGGCTCTTGGGAGCAATAGAAGATAAGTAGCAAGTCGCCATCTTCTTCCAAGTTCGGCTCCGTCAGCAGCTTGAGTATCTAGATTGGTATTATGACGTTTTTAATGCCTTAATTTTCATACATAAATCCCCATACACATCAATAATCATGTCCTCCTTTAGTCCATTTCCATCAACCCATCCATCGACCCTCCAAACAACCAGCCTCGGCCCGTCAAAACAGGCATCTCCAATCCGGTAACTAAAAATAAAACTTTCAAAGCTCTGTGATGTTCTCGACTAACTTCGAAACGACTGTCGGGTATCTCTGAGGAGAAATAAGAAAGATAAAAAGAAATATAGCCATAAAAATACATGAAGAAAGGAGAGGGAGAAGAATAAGTAGTAATAATGTAAGACTGACAAAAAAAAGGAAAAGACAAAAAAAGAATGGTATAGTCCAGCAATGACTGCCTGGCTAAGAATGCTCCTCTTCGCCCTCGTTCCCCCTATGGTGCAGGTGGGGAGAGAAGGGAAAGGTAGTCTTTAGTGTAGTAGTGGTAGTAATGATAACGGTGATAATAATAGTACAAAATGGATCGGATTCGCTCTTTTTTACCCATGGATTCTCATCTTAAAGAAGACAATCTACTTCTTCAGCATGTGAACGGGCTGGAAGCCACCCAGATCAGTAAACTGCTCCCAAGTGTGCGGCGGCGCCACATCTAACAAGTCGTAGACGAGCGTGCGCTCCCAGTCGCTCGAGTCGCGGTACGCGTCTTCTTCGTCGTGATTGGGGATGTCCACGGCGATGGTTCTGCGGCGTCGGGCTCGAGACCGCGACCGGTGTCTGGTTTTGCGAATGCGTAGCGGCGGAGGTTTCAGCTCAGATTCTGTATCCGTGTTCGAGTCATTGAGGCTGTCCCGCAACGAGGCGACAGCGTCAATCAGACTCCAGCGCTTGGACTCGGGCCCTCGTGATTTCCTAGTCCTGCGGCCTGATGATGGAGGCTCCGGTTTGCTGACTGGAGCGGCTGCGAGCATGTCGTCGTTAAAGTACATGTTGCGCAGACTCTTTTCCCCTTTACGTATGCGGAGTGGGACCGTGGAAGCGTCTTGGGAATCGTCGATGGTCGTCAGAAGCTCCTCGGCAGGAGTTGTTGGTGCTGGTGCGGATGTGATTGACTGTGCCGCTGGCGCTGGTATCGAAGATGGTGTTGTCGTCGCTGTCGGGGATGTGATGCATGAGTTGTGCCATGTGCTGCTCCTATGGCGCAGCGATACCGGGCTGCTGGGTTCAACGACTGTTGTTGGTGTTGTTGACGCCATGCTCGGGGCAGCGCTGGATGAGACCGAAATTGCATGGCTGCTTGTAGAACTTGTCGACGCTGAGCGACTGGCTAGTGCCACAACTGATAGTATAGGCGGCGGGGAAGCAGGCCGGCTCTGTACACTCTCGCCGTGGCTTGATTTTGCCCGAGGTATGCATATGTCAGAATTTTTCATGCCGTTTCCATAACCATCAATAACAATCTCTTGGTAGATTGAATTGCGTCGCTGTGGTACTACGCGTCTGATAGTCGCACAGGCTGCACTCGAGGTCGCAGGTCGCTGAAGAGTTGTTGTAGAACCGCCAAAGGACCTCTGCGGCCTGAGGACAGGTCGAGAGGCAGAGCTGGAACTCGAAGGCCTTAGACTAGCTGTCCTGAACAAGCTCATCGATCGTCGAATGGAGATGGCCCTCTTGAGGCTCTGAGACCGTGAGCGTGAGGTGACATTAGCCTCGTGTCCTTGTTCACGGCGTCCACGTATATCTTCCTGATGTGTCAGAGCAAAGTAGTCAATGTCGGGCTTAATCTCCATGCTTCCATATAAACCAAGGTCATCCGCAGATAGTACTTGGTGGGTCGAAAAGGGCACTGCATTGTTTGACCGGCCATGGGCAGGCGGGCACGGCCCAGGAACACCTGCACCGTCTGGATAGTGGGGATGTTTGGAGTCGTCAGAGTCGTGCGCTGTCTGCCATGGGGGTATGTCTGCCGTCGACACACTCAGGTGATAATCCACGTCTGTCACGTAGCTGACCTCCGGCGGAACCTCTGTGCAACTGCGCAAGGTCTGATACATGGCATAGATGAACAGCCATCGCACCTTTCTCGCATCCGCTGGATCAACCCTGTACTCTTCTGCCCGCCTTCCCTCATACTGTACGGAGATGGAATCCTCTTCGAATTTTCTGTATGCCATGACGAGGGGATTGCTGAGATGTTGGAATTTGTGTTGATTAGTCGCTCCGTCGAGGGCGGCTTGAATGGCGAGGCGCTCCTTAGGGCGCAGTCTTCCCTCTTTAAAAGCCCAAGGCATCAGTCTCTTGCGACGCGAGTCGTGTTTCCTGTTTGGCTCAGGCAGGAGTGGTAATGGATGATCCATAGGAGTGAACTGGTATCGCATATCAAATTCATATACACTTTGCATGACGCACAATCCACCTTGCGCGACCTGGGGCGTGCTGTCATTTCCTGTGGTGTTCTCGTCGACTAGATATTCGTACAATGCTGCAAAGTCTGTTCTCATTGAACGATATATCTCGGGCCAGAATATCGTGCCTTTGCGTGGGTCCATTGGCCGAGGAGGATAATACCCAAACTTGGTGACATAGAGTCCATGAATCAGGGATCTGAAACGCTCCAAGTGTGCTCTGGCGCCAAAAGAGAGGCCGACATGAGCCTCGGAGAGTTCTTCCTGCAGGAGATCACTTAGCATGACACCAGCGCGGCTTAATCGAAAGTCCATGTCCGCTCTTGCTCGCCGGATGAGCTTGCGCGACCCAAGACTGATGTACTAAGCGGTTCGCCGTTAGTGGCTTGTGTTTGTTATCCACCAGAATGGAAGCCAGCCACTTACTGGAAACTCTGAGCATTTGAACAGATGCTCGCTCATTCCCGCACAGTGCGCAAAGGCATCAATGTAGAGTTCTCGAAGCTGAAAGACTTCGGCCACATGCAATATGGCCACGGCGTGGTCTGGATGGTTGCTCATATCTAGGTACCCTTCTTCATCGAGGTAGTCCAGCAAATCCTGAATATTGTCGCAGCCAGGCTCACGGAATTCTTCCATGCTATGCGCCAGCCCGACAATTGCTTTTCCGAGGTGCTCTCCGACAAGTGAGCGGCGGAAAACCCAAGCAAGGAAGTTGCGAATTGCAACATGATACTGCCATAGCTGCGACTGACTCGCCGCTATAGAAGGAGGAATGTACAAGTCGACGTGCCCGTTCTGGCAAGCCTTCTCCTCAGACACGGACCGGTCAAGAAATCTCCCAATCAGCGGCTCCGCCTGAACATTGAGCAGGCAACCCAAAGGGACCCTGAATGCAGGTCCGAGCTGTGACTGCCCCTTTTCGCACAAATGCACGAAGCAATTGCCATCCGAGAAGCAAAGCTCAGGGTTCTTGATAAGGATTGAGTTAGCGGCCTATGTTGCTTGTGACTGGCGACGGGGCCAGCCGCCCATTTGTGAAGAGGGATTAACCGAACATGGTGGAAACGAACCTGACCCAGGAGGTTCCATTGCGAACAACTCCTCGCAGCACCATCGAACTTCCTCAAGCTAGGCGGGCGGAACTGGCTTCCATCTCCAGTACCCAGCTCGCCCAGCTGTCTCGACTTCCAGCCTCGCCAGCGATTCGATACTCCGTTGTAAAGCATGACGCTGGCGGACCTCGGACGTGAAGAAGACGTGAAGGAAGACGAAAAGTCTGTAGCGAGGTTGACCGTGAATTTTTGTATGGATGCGGGCTCGTCGACCGGCCGACCAGATCGAGCTACCGGGTTGGCCCCGGTCCGG
Source organism: Coniella vitis (assembly GCA_011317545.1). Taxonomy (NCBI): domain Eukaryota; kingdom Fungi; phylum Ascomycota; class Sordariomycetes; order Diaporthales; family Schizoparmaceae; genus Coniella; species Coniella vitis. The sequence continues at coordinate 497,771 of WUJK01000012.1, forward strand.
AGGCTGCTAGGGGCCATGAGGGCCAACAAAGCCCTACATCCGGGGGGTTTGGAAGACGCGGTCAGTAAATTTGATCGAGGCGCTAAGTCAGGGCTTAATTAAGTTTGTGGCTACGCTGATGAAACCCGACGAGCAATCTGGCGATGCGCACTTGATTGCTGTTAGAGGAACAACCTCAAAACTGTCATCAAACAGCGATTTTGCAACAGACGCTGTTTGCAAGTAATGAGAGTCTGCTGTGGTACTCCGTACACACACAAGGTAGAATGCTGTTGGGTCAAATAGATTGGCTGTCTCGTCTACTTCAAGTACTAGCTCATGTTGATGTTGGCTCGGGTCTAAGCGTGGAGGATGCAGCGTTCCAGTGGGCGCCCGGGAGATGGAAGATGGGAACTGTGTCCCGTTCCTTAATTTTGCTGACTGCGTGTGTGCGCAGTAAGAAAAGAAGGCCCCAAGCCGCAACCTCAGACTGGAGACGGCATTTCCGTGGCAACACGCGACTTAGACTGACGCTGCTGAGAACAAGGGGAAGCCATCGAGAACAGCGGTGGGAGAGTCGCTGCAGGACTAACGTGGTGGGTACCCGCAGCAGGGTCAAGCAGCCCATTGAACGCTCGCTACCTCGTCGTGCAACCAGCCGAAGCTACTATGGAGATGAGCAAGATTGCGGCAGTTAGGTAGCGTCGTCTGTGTCCTCTGGTTGCTGATTCATGGAATGCGCGTCTTCAGCGAGGTCGCACCGCCTTGGACTTGGGGTGTCACCAGCAGGGGCCAGAGAGAGAGCGGGACCCAGGGCGGTTGCGATGATGGCATTCTGAGGCTTCGAGGACGGATCCTGGAATGCGAGGCACAGGGAGCATGGCGACTCAGGTCTCGGCTTGCGAGCCCGTTCACTGGAAGCGGTTGTGAAGGAGCGCTGCGAGTGCTTGTCTCTGCCCTGACCCGAAACAATGTGCTGAGAATCTGCCGGAATAATGGCTTAGAGTTTAGCTCGAGGCTTGTTGCGCGTTCCATTCTGCACTTGTTCCTTTGTGCTGGGCTGCCAAAAACCAACATACCCTCCCCCTCCTCCAATCTGCAGCCGACAAGGCAGCGTGTTAAGCTCTCAGCAGGTTCCTGGAAAGCTGAAAAGAAGCCCAGGGGACACTGCGGAACGGGGCGTGGGGACTCGACTCGCGCGGGCACTAAAGCAACGTCCGACCCGAGACTCAGGGAACGGGATGCAGTAGCGCGGCATGCCGATGTCTTGGACGGGATGATGGCGCAGACCACAGCAGTAGCATGCAGCTTTCGGGCCGCGGCAAACTATCAAAAGGGTAGCTAGACTGCTAGGCAGTCCAGAAGCTTGGGACGAGCCGCGCTGAGGAGGGAGAACAAAGAGCCAGGCGAGGTGAGGCGGTTGTGGAGACAGTGGTGCTGCAAGGACCAGTTGACCAACAGGGTGCTGGTGGTCCCCGCCATTCGGACAAGACACATATCATCATCGTCGTCGTCATCATCATCGCGGGGAGTCGTCCCATCGTTGGTTATGCTTTGCTTTGTCTTTCCAAGGCCAGCGATGCCCGCGCATGGCAGGCCCGACCTTCACCCGGCTTGACCAGATGATCAGGGTGGTGCTTGACCAAACAAGTAGCACATCATCATGGGTATCTTCGTCCCAGGATGCCTGTGTAAGTTGTGTCAATTCGCTGGTCAGGCTGGTAACTCTTGGGCCTCTTTGTTATCAAGCTCACACTTTTGATTTGGATTCTTATTCAACCTCAAGCTCAAGCTCAAGCTTAAGCTCAGGCTCAGGCTCAGGCTCAAGCCCAGGCCCAACGAAAACATTCAGTGCGCTCGCTGGTGACCGTATCCGGGGGCTTGCAGCTTCTGGGGTGGGCGTGGCTGGACAGATGCAGGGCCGGCTGCTGTGGCAGGCCGTATTGATAATGTTGAGCTGGATCGTGCATCCGAGATGGAAGACATGCATCGGAAAGAAGGGAGAGAAAGTTTCTGCATGTGGGCACTTTTTTGGTGAAGCCAACTTGCTGCAGTGGCACGCTTTTTGGTAAGTGTGATTCGCGAGGTCCATCTCTCCTTCCTTGGATGAACGCTATACGTACTTTGTACGCAAGTACAGTACATAGTAGGCAACTTCACAACATCGCGATAAGTACAGCACAGTACAGGCGGCATGGCCCCTGTGACCGCCTGTAATGATCCCACTGTGGCTCTGTAAACTGTGCTGGATGTCGAGAGTGGGGGTTTGGCTAGCCTGCTAGTCTACACATGGCAGGGCAGCCGGCAGTAGTCTTAATCCCTCCCTGGGATCATGCCTGCTGACCCCCAGTGGCCCCCTGTAGCAAGCACTTTGGGCAGCAAACGGCAGGCCAGCACAACTCTAACGTGCCTCTGTACGCGAGCCATCTCCGTCATGTACTGAGCTTCATACGAGCTCTTGCTCCCCGCGCACACCCTCTTTGCGCGCCCACCAACTCACCTGTCCCACCCCACAGCGCGCCTACCGTACGCTATCACTCCGCAACAAAAGGCTGCCATCCCAGTCATGGCTTGCTGATTCGCCGCCTGACCTCTGTTACGGTGTGCGTGTCGAGCAGAGAGACGGTGAGCCAGCCAGCCAGCCAGCCGGCCGGCCAGCCCAAGCCAGACACCCGCCATGCTCGTGAGCAGCCGCAAACACTTCCTCCTCCGACGACCAAGATGCCTGCCATGACGCCCTACACCTACATCCAGTGTCCCTGCTCGGATCCAGCCAACACGTCGCGTCACAGCCACAGCGATCCCACCTCGCCCCTGCAGACCGATTCCGACCATCAGGAACGCGCCTTTGACCCGCGCGCGCCTCGCGCAAACTATAGCCTCTATCCGCTCGAGTACCTCCTCTACTGCGAGGACTGCCACCAGATTCGTTGTCCACGCTGCATAGCCGAGGAGATTGTCACCTACTACTGCCCCAATTGTCTCTTTGAGGTGCCTGGCAGCAACATCAAGAGCGACGGAAACAGGTGCGCAGTCTGGACGACCGTGTGAAATATCTTTTGTATACTGGTGCTAATCAAATTGGGAATATAGATGTACTCGTAGCTGTTTCCAATGCCCTGTCTGTATAGGACCGCTATCTGTCACGGCCAGCGACCTGCCTCCTTCTACATCCGACCAACACCCTGATGCAGCGCACTCCTCTGCGCAATCTTCATATATCCTCGCCTGCTCTTACTGTCAGTGGACCTCGGCAGAAATCGGCGTCAAGTTTGACAAGCCAAACGGCATTTATTCACAGCTCCAGAGAATTCGCAATGGAGGCAAGACGAGGCTCACCCCCCGGGAACGCAAAGACAGGCGCAAGGACGGCTCCTCCCACAACTCGACCGTCAGTATCAGCTCGGGCCTCGCATCGTCCGCCCTGCCTCCCATAGGAGAGGAAGCACCCGCCCGGGATATAGTACAGGAACCAGAACGCCGCGACTTTGAGACGCAGTTTAGCAGCCTCAAGTCATTCTACCAGTCCCAGCTCTCCGATGCCTCGTCGGCGGGCACGTCTGGACTGCCTTCGCTCAGCGACCTGGGCATAGGCTCTCCAAGCTCCATATCACGCATGTTGAGCTTGTACAGCGGAACCGGCATACTGAGCGACAAGAAGACGAAGCTCCGCGCGGGGCTCATGCGCGAATCACTTGAGCCCGATGAAGGACTCCAAGTCGCAGACCTCGACGAGTCGAGTCTGATCGAGCGTCTGCACGGTGCTGGCTGGGACGGCACCGTGTCCCCAGAGCAGACGGCAGAACAGCTCCCAGTCAATGTGTGCGAGCCCGTCATGCACGGCCGGTCAAGGTTCCTCGACGAGCTACGCCCCATCCCGTATGTCCTGCGCACCAAACGGTCCAAGCGATGCCCCGTCTGCCGCCACATTGTGAGCAAGCCCGAGGCAAAAGTCAGCAACACACGCTTCCGCATCCGCCTTGTGGCAGGGAGCTACATTCCTAGTATCTCGATGCGTCCACTGCAGGCTACCTCGCTCTCTCAAACCATATCGGGCGCGCCCTTGGGCGCCGCCGCTGCTGCGGGACCTACTGCTGTTTTGCTCGCGCCGCTCAGACCAGTGCAGTATCTTCTGACCTTTAAGAACCCGATCTTTGAGGCAGTCAAGGTTACGCTGGCCACGCCGTCGGTGACACCGGGCCGTTTCGCCAGCAAAGTAACCATTTTGTGTCCCGAGTTTGAAATCGATGCCAACACAGATGTGTGGGACGAGGCGCTAAAGGACGGAGACATCAAGGCTGCTCGACGACGGGGTGGAGCGAGTGGTCTCGGCGGCAGCGGTGCCGGCGGTCCTGAAGACACACCAGGCCAGCTCCATCAGGCCGAACCTGGCAAAGTCTGGGAACAAGGGCGCAACTGGGTGACGATTGTGGTCGAGGTCGTCCCGGCTTCGTTGAGGCTGGACAAGCATAATTTCTCCATAACGAAGCGGGACGCAAAAGGTGAGCTGGACCTCAGTCCGCTCCGGGAAGACGAGGATATTTTAGAGATTCCCATGTATGTGCGTCTCGAGTGGGAGACGGACGAAGCGGGCCATGACGGCGCGCCGGCGAGGGATAGTAAGGATGGGAGGGAGAAGAGGGAGCTGGCGTACTGGTGTGCTTTGGGCATTGGGCGGATTAGTCAGGATTAGACAAGACAAGGTCATGGAGTTACCTAGATCGATGGAGTGTACTGGAGGGTAGATGGTGCACATTGTGTGGTCAAGATACCCAAAATGATACATGAGATGGATAGCAATCGCAATGAACGGTCGGTGCAATGATCTGGAAGAGTCGAGGAGTTCAATCACTTGTAGGCATTCACGGCAGGGCAAGAACAAAGTTTACTTCAACGGCTTGGAACAGTTTCTGGCGATTCATTGGCATGGGAAATTGTAGACTCGTGGTTGCTCGTTCCCATTTTACACACAAGACAAGCTATCCCGATCCTCGTCATCAAACAAGAACACGCCGATTAAAAGAACGCCGTTTGTGAAGCCGCCTTTCCCAGATTTCCCTTTTTGTGCAAACCCATGATCAATCAACCAGATTTTTGCATGTCCCAAAAGCCAGATGAAAAAAAGAAAAAGCCCACCAATTGAGTCGGGTCCGTCCCACCTCGAGTGACATTGGGTATATGCTATCTACTCAAGTGTGGATGTGAGACCCTAACCCCCACCTTTCCAAGCCAAGACGCGGTCATTCTCTCGAGTCCATATTCAGACAGGAAGAGAAGTGAGACGCTTAGTACTCAGCGGGACCAGCCTGGGGGAACTCGAAGACGACGCCACGGCCAGTCAGCTTGCGGTAGACCTCGGAGTAGGTGTCGAGGCGGTAGTCAACACCGCCACGGTCCTTCTCGTCAAGGATGACCTTGAGGGTCTTGGCACCGTCCTCCTTGGTGCGGAGACGCTTGCCGACAATCTCGACGGGGTAGACGAGGTCGGTGAGGATGGCGTCGTGGACAGCAGTCAGAGTGCGGCTGCGGGGGCGCTTCTGGGTCTGGGTGTTGCGGGAGCGGGCAGAGCGCTTGGGGCGGGGCAGGATGCGGCGCGAGGCCAGGATCAGAACGTGGCGGTCAGAGAACTTCTTCTCCAGCTCACGGGTCAGGCTGCAAGATAAGTCAGTACAAGAGGAACTAATTGAAATGCTGAAAAGAGGATTGAGGAGTAGAACATACCGCTGCTGGACGCGGTGGAAGCCCTGCAGGGAAGGGACGGGGACAAAGATGACAATCGCCTTCTTGCCGTGGCCGACCTCGATCTATTTCAGATCACAACAAGTCAGCATGCGAGCTCCCGGATGATGTTGTCTGACCCCTTTTTGGTAAAAGGGGAGAGAACAGGATCCGTGGACCGCTTCCCGTCCTATTCCACTTTGTTTGATGTTTATTTCGTAAATCTTTTTTCTTGATAATCTCCACCATTGTATGCGCACAAAGAGGCTGTGTATGGGATTCGCAGCTCTCTTTGCCTGAAAATCGTTGACATCTCTTCTTGTTCTCTTGCGAGGTGTGGAAAGAGGCGTGCCGACGAGACAGACAGGCGGACAGACGGTGTGTTTCGTTGTACAACAGTCGCACTCGGTGGAATAGGATTTTGTGTTGGGGTCGAAATTTTACGCGGTCGACGGATACAGCTGTTCACGTATTGTTTTCAGAGCAGGGCTCGTGGATCTTCATGTTCTCACCTCCTTGGCAGAGACAAACTGCAGAGGACGCAGAGGGACCTTCAGGTCGGCAGTGTTGGTCTCAAGGTCGTAGAGAGCGCTGGCAATCTGCGACTCGAGCTCAGAAGGGTTCTGGTGCGAGGCGCTGTTGGGCGCGATCTTGTTCAGGTGAGGGGCGGACATCTTGACTGGTGTCTGGGTTTTCCTTGGTGGTGGATGGGCGAAGGAATTGGGCTGGCCGTGATGGGGGTTGCGAAGGAGAGGTTGAACAGTCGAGGGCGCGAAACCAAAAGATACGGGAAAAGTTCGCTTAGGGCGAAAATTGATTGTTGGTGGGTGCTCGGCACGCTGCAGCTGGCGGCTGTCACTGCCAGCTGGCGCAATCGCTGACAAAGCTTTCACACCCTCAAATTGTATCGTTCATGTTGATGCTCACTCATAAATCTTCAGCGAACGTGGGTGACCAGCGAACTGCTGCACAATTTGAACGCATCCGACTCGACACTATTGACACTTGTCTTTGAGATGAGATTGTCGAAATCTTGAAATTGGAAAACAACGATAATTCGTGGACTGTCCTGTTGTGCCCTCTCGATCGCTTCCAAATCGAGGTCAACAACACAAGCAACGGACCTCATCTACTAGACATTCATGCAATAGGCTGCTTGGCTCCTTCGCCATCACTACACAACAGCATGGCAAGCTTGGCGTCATGAGCCAGCTGTAACCTTTTACGCAGCACCACCGCTCATCCGCGAAACAATCACGAGACCACCAAAGAACGCCGCACGCTTCCAAACCTGGCATGTACCCAGTCAAGCCACACGTTCCCTCTCGCCTTCCATGGCCCCTGAGCATGCGTCAAACAGGCTGGGAAGCTCGAATTCTTGATGTAGGTCGAGGTCAGGGCCAGCCACGAGCCCTTGTCAGCCTCTTCCAGCCGCCCCGAGTACACCGGCACAGCGACTTGTTGGCCCCTCTTTTGCATGTCGTTCCACAGACGGCAGAGCAGGATGGCCGTGTCGTCCACACCGACCGTCCATGAGGCCCAGGCATAGCCGAGCATGTGCATCAGGTTGGGGACATCGTTGAGCATGCAACCCTCCCACATGATATGCTGGGCCGGGTCGATGCGCTCCCCGTCCTTGTAGAGCGGAATCCCGCCCCCAAACAACATCTTGAGCCCCGTCGCCGTGACAATCACATCGGCCGTGAGCTTCTGCCCGCCCTCACACAGGATGCCGTCTTCCGTGACCGTGTCAATCCTGGCCGTGACGACCCCAGCTTTGGCAGGTTTCCCGTCCTCGCTGCTGTGCAAGCATTTGAAGAAGTCGCCCCCGGGCGTCAAGCACAACCTCTGCTGCCACGGGCTATAGCGCGGTGTAAAGTGCGGATCGGTGCTCACATCAGCCGGTAGCTGTTCACCCATGCTCTTGATCATGGCCTTCCTGGCCAGCTCCGGGTACTTGAGGCAGAGCGTGACTTGGTAGAATGGCACAATGGCGTAGTACAGCCAGTTGAGCCACGACTTGACCCTGGCGGGCAGCAAGAACGACAGCCTCCCATTGCTGGCGGGCGAGCGGTTCAGAACGGCGTGGATGTACGACGGACTGCGCTGCAGCATCGTGACGTGCTTGGCCGTGGGCGCCAGGTTGGGAATCAGCGTGATGGCCGTCGCGCCACTGCCCACCACAACGATTTCCTGGTCCGCAAAGTCGTCATCCGCGGGCCAAAACTGCGGGTGCACCACTCTGCCCTGGAACCGGTCCAGCCCGGGGATTTGCACCGGCAGCGCGTTGTCATAGTCGTAGTAGCCCGTGGCGAGCACCACAAAGGCCGTCTCGTAGACTTTTTGGCCGCGGCCCGCGCCACCCCTCCCCTCGGCCGCTGAACGGTCGTCCACGCGCACCGTCCACGTCCTGGCCTCGCTCGACCAGTCGCAGCGCTCGACACGGTGCTGCAGCTGGATGTACCGCGCAAGGTTGTGCTTGGCGACGCACATGTCCAGGTACGAGAGGATCAGGCGGCCCTCGGCAATGGGCGTCTCGTACGGCCACGGCTCCCACGCGAAGCCATACGTGTGCAGGTCCGAGTCGGAGCGGATGCCCGGGTATTTGAAGAGGCTCCAGGTGCCGCCAATGCTGTCGCGCGCTTCGAGGACGGCGAACCTGGCGTGTGGTGCTTGGGCTTGCAGGCGGTAGGCGCAGTTTATGCCTGCGATGCCGCCGCCGATGATGAGAACGTCGTACTGGCTTGCGTCGGGGCTTGCCGAGCCCATGATGGCTTGACTTGGATGAGCGTGTGGGCGGATGTGATAACAGTTGCGCAATGCGCCCGTGAGGAAGAATGAATGACCTTGGAAGGAATCCCTCTGCAATGGATGGGTTGAGGCCACCCGAGTGCAGCAGTGGCGAACAGTAATATCAGTGAGAGATGTGGGGACAAGTTCGTATCTACAAAAGAGCTTTGTCAAGCAATTCAAGGACAGAAGAAGCAAGCAAAGGAAACCCTCCAACCAGCTCAGGACAATGTCATGGTGGTGGTGGTGGTGGTGGTGGTGGTGCTGCTGCTGCTGCTGCTGCTGCTCTGTTGTACTATCTATATGTACTAGTACCCATCCATGTCCATCCCTTACTCAAGCGTGATGCCGAGGATGTTCTGTGAGGGGGAAGGATCTCCTTGGTGCACCGCAAAATGTGATGTACCCGACCAACTGCTTTACTTCATGTTCACTTTACATACTACGTAGTATAGGCGAGAAAGGACGGGGAGATAGACGGGCACTGCCGTTCCTTTGCCAAACAATAGATAGATGGCTACGCATGGGGCCCTCGTCAACCCACATCGCGGAACGAATTCGGACTCCGTATCCGACTTGCTTATGGTAACCGGTGAATGTACTATAGTAAGTACGGGTGACACCGGCGTGTGAAGATCCTCCCACAGTGTATATGCATATTTTATATAGCACATTTCTTTTTTCTCTCTCCTCTTTCTAGGAAAAGCTGGATAGAATAGCTTATAATGTTTTACTCCGCGCCTTTTTAAAGATTTCTTTTTTTCTAACCTTCACTCCTTTCTCCCACCCCCCCAAACACATCTGCCAAGCGCTTGAAGATGGTGCACCGAGTCACCTTTCATGTTCACCGTTCAAGCCTCTCGTGTTTATTCTACAACGGCGAGCCGGGTCGAATATCTCGCACATTCATACCCACAATCGCTCCTCAAACTGTGCCTACAGTCCTGCACGTATCATTGCAAGAAGTTGGGAGAGAGGAAAAGCAGAAAGAAAAACTGCAATGCGATGCCACACAAAGAAACAATTTGTATACACATGTATGTATAAATATATAACTATATATATCCACAGTTTGAAATGTTCAAAAGTCTGTTATCCTTCCCTCCTTTTCTTCAGACCTCCTGCCAAACACGCTGCCATCAAGGCCACCTTTCACGGTATCCACAGCCGACTCCTTCCAACATTTACCCCGTTCCATTGACAATGTATGTACACGCTTAGTGGTCAAACATCAGCGGCATACCACGCGGTCCACGCGCAATCTTGGCAGCCTTGTAGTACTGCTGCGCATATGCAAGCTCCTCCTCGTCGTTGCAGTCCTCATCACCACCATCACCAGTGCTAGACGCGGTCTCCGAGGGCTGGCTCGGGGGCTCAGCATCGCAGTCATCGTCGTCACCACCAGCGCTAGTCGTTGTGGGCGAGCTGCTTGACGTGGTGGTCGGGCTGGCACCCTCACCCTCGCCATCGGCATCGCAACCCTCATCATCGCTGTCGTCTCCGGTGCTAGTGCTGGTAGGCGAGCTGCTTGACGCGGTGGTGGTCGGGCTGGCACCCTCACCCTCACCCTCGCCATCGGCATCGCAACCCTCATCACCGCTGTCGTCTCCGGTGCTAGTGCTGGACGAGGAGCTGCTAGTCTCAGGGTTGGTAGTCACGGAGCCCGGGTCAGACGAGGACGAAGAGGAAGAGCTGCTGGTCTCAGGGTTGGTCGCCACAGACCCCGAGTCAGACGACGACGAGCCACTAGAGGCAGCAGAGGCAGCAGCAGTCTCGGTCGCCTGTGCACCACCAGCAGTGACCGTTTCGTAGATGGTAGTGGGCTGGGCATCAACAACGGTTGAGGTTGTGTATTCCTCACACGTGTCCTCGCCATCATCGCCCGACGAGGCGCCGGTTGCAGCGGCCTGGGCACTAGTAGCAGCGGGGGTGATGGTCAGATAAACCGTCTCGTCGGGGCAGCTTTCATCCTCTCCCGAGGCAGCGCTTGTAGCGGCGGCGGCCGAAGCAGCAGAGGTCTCATCGGGGCAGCTCTCATCATCATCCGCACTGGTCACGGAAGCAGCTGCTGCTGCGGCGGTTGTTGGAGCAACGGAAGCTGCTGCTGCGACGGTTGTGGGAGTGACGGACGAAGCGGTCGAGGCGGAGCTCGAGACGGTAGCAAAAGACGATGTGCTAGCGGCTCCAGTCACAGCCGCTGCGCTCGAGACGGCTGAAGACCCGCTGCTGCTGCTCGCCGCCGACGACGACGAAGACGACGATCCAGAGCAGGAAAACAGAGCAGGGCCGGGGATCGTGTAGGTGGTAGCCTCGTAAGGGTTGTACAGAATACCAGGGTCAGTGGCGTTGTAGGCGCCGGGGAAGGCGACCAGATCCGAAGGGGTGGTGCTGCCGCCGCCAGACACCTTGACCTGGTGGCAGCCAGGGTAGAATTGCGCGCCACCCTCGGTCTCGGCAGCGTGCAGGGCAATGATCTCGTGACGCACGAGGTAAGCGCCCGACTCGATACACTCGGGGACGGTGTACGAGACGTAGCCACCAGCTGTCATGACAGCAGTCTGTGTGTGTGTGTGCGTACACATGTCAGTGAGACTATTCTTGGGGTGCATATCGCGTTGCCGTGATGGAGGAGGGAGTAGAAACATACAGAACCCCAGATGTCAGATGTCCCGTTGCGACCCTCTTCCTGGACCTTGAACCAGACAGTGCTGCAAAAAAAAAAAAAAAAAGACGACAATGTTAGCACAAAGGATCCAAGAAAAAAAAAGACGACAATGGCAGCTCAACATACTCGTTACCGGGCATGTAGGTGGTGCAGTCATCGTTGGCACAACGAGCCATGTAGGTAATGGTAGGGCCCACGTGGCTGGTAGGCCACAAGGTCCAGTACAGGTCGACGGTCGAGCCAGCAGTGACATTGGCAGTCAGCTTGGCTGGGCTGGATCCGTCAATGCCATCGGCCAGATCACCACCGCACTGGATGTCGTCCCAGGTGACGACGGTGACGGGTCCGTTGCCCTGGATGGGACGCGAGACTCTCGAGGGGATCGGGTTCTCGTAAGGGTCTGTGTAGGGCTGGTAGAAGGTGTAGCTCTCGCTGTCCAGGGTGGCATTGTTGACGTAGCCATGGCCAGCCACCAAAGATGCAGACACAACCAGGCCTGCAAAAGTCTTCATTTTGGGCAAGTTTCTTCTGTCTTGTTGGTTCCAAAAAAGATAATAATTGGCGTGGTTAAATCGGAGGCGTGATGGCCGAGGAAAAGAACCCTCTCAAAGGAGCGACTGGTGTGGGCAGAAAAGAAAGGGAATGGTATTGGTTGAGAAACGAATGGCAGCCCCAGGCGAACCGTGAATGAATGGAATGTGCCAACCTGGTTGACAACGAAAAAGAGAACGGTGGTGGTGAAGAAGAAACCGAGAACAGAGTGGTTGCGGTCGGATCAGCCATCCGGGGCTTTGGGTATATGTATGCTCGCCAACCGCTTCACGATGAAGGCCGTCGGTCCTTGGGGCGGGAGGGGCGAGGATCGAGGGGTGCATACTGGACGGTAATCGCGCGCGTCCGTCCGTCCATGCTGAGCAGGCCCTGTTGGGGGCGCATACCCGTTGACCAGAGTGTTTCTGATCAAGAGCCTTCATTACAGTTATTCTCCGAGGCGATGCTCATAGGCTCAATGATGCCATCGTGGGCCGCGCTGTTAAGCATACGGACTTCGTTTTGACAAACATCAAACATGATGCCCCTAAGCGACAAGGGGCACGTCCAGGGGGGGCCAGCCGAGCCGCACAAGGGTGAGGCCAATCACGGCCTCGTCGTTTGCAGCTGAGATCCACCGCAACACTACCTATGAAACCGCCAAGAGAGGTGGGAAGGGATCCGCAAGGAACACTGTGAACATCCTTTACATAGTATTCCGTCAGCAAAGCATTTCCATGATCGCTGCTCATCGAGAGCGGATGACGAGGCGATTGTTTTGGGGCCGAGAAGGGGTTCAACGTAGTACTCAGCTGCTGAACTGGATTGTCCACAAGTGGAGTGGCTTAACCTACCACAATATGCATGCTGCGTGTGAGGTGCCCAGTGTCTGAAGAGTAATCCTTTTGGAAACACTCTCCAAGTCCAGTGTTTGGTCTTGTCGCTTGATTGTTAGTTGCCCGGCTATCTGGAATCGACCACGAGACCAAAAGTATATTTTTGAGCCTCAATGGTAGCGCAAACGGGCGCCAAGAGAAATCATAGGAGCGCCCGGTGGCACTTCATGTGCAGATCTTGGAACAGATTCTGGCCGGGGTACCTGGCCGCCCGGAGAGAGAAGGGTGAGGCGAGCGGATGCAGCCCGACGCAGGTTATGCTGATTTCGTGCAGTTGGTCCGGATGGCTCCGAAAAATGCTGTACTATGTAGTGAAGCCCTCCATGGTCACTTGTCTTGTACCCGTGTCTGGGCAAGCAGATTTCCTGCTTGTACTGTGTTGATTGTTGTGTACCATCCCGAAATGGATAGGGGAAGTGACATTGCCTGTTGCTTGCGGGTCGGCAAGGCTACTTTTTGGATCCGAAGTAGAACAGGTGTATTATTAGCTGGAGCCCAAAGCCAACAACTTACACAAGAGTGGCACGAGCACCGTTGAAACGACCATGCTATGGTAAAAAGACGACCGTCCCCATTTGCGGGCGTCCCTCGGCTCGCATCCCCATTCGGTCTAGCAACGAGATCCACAGCGTTTGCCCTGTCAGGAGAAGAATTATGCACAATATTGGGTGGTGATCAACTTGCAACATTGTTCTTATGCATACCAGGCCATGCAGCAAGGCGACGGGCAAATGTTTCCGTCCGAACACTGGGTGCCTGGCACAGGCGGCACCTGTATGCAAGATTCTGTGGATTGACCATCCAAGAACGCCAACATTAAACAATTGTCGACGAACAAATAACCCAACAAAAGGATGGTTGGGCCTGGGCTTGGACCGGGGACCCACAGAGCTTACCTACCAAGAGTCGACGATACTTTCGCACAACTCGCGGCAATGTTAGACTGGTGCGGTGAACAACTCGGCCGCCGAAGCTGTTAAATTTCAAGTTCTTGACGGCGGGCCCTCGCCAGTGTGCTCGTATCGCCAGCCTGCCGGCTCTCGTATGCAAGCCTTAACGGTGAAATCGTGGCGACGGGACAATCCTGGGACACTGTCTGACAACAGGGCCAGAACCTCGTTCTCGGATTGATTCCGGCCCAGCAACCAGCCGGCATCTTCCTCGTGATCTGGGTCGCCTGGATATTGGTGCCCCTATTCAGACGGCCCCCTTCAATCCTGTGAAACTTGGGAGTTGACATTGGCCATTGTTCAAGAATCTTTCATTTGCATGGTGTCGGTCTTGCCATTCGGGCAATGCAGAATCTGGGTCTGTCTTCGGACATTTGCAAACGGAAGGCTGGGTTGTTGAGATGAAAACTGTTGCAAGCATGGAGAAGGCCACGCCGAAGTGGAATCGAGCGCCGTGCTCGCTTCAGAATTCGGATGCCCCCTTTGCCACCGTTGCTAGTAGATCCCACAATATCAGTTGTGAGAGCGGCCATTCAAGTTTGCAAAGTACCCCAGCCTTTTGTTTCCCACGTACTGATACAAAGATCAAAACATTCCCCATCAGCCATTGCATTTCCGTCCTATCCTCATTCAACGTATAATATTGTCATCCCACACATCGACCAGGTCTTGTACCTGTCAAGAATCTTTGCAATGCCAAACACGGCTTCTTCGTTAACTCCTTATGCATACAAGCAAGTCCTCCGATCCTCACAAAATATGTTCACAAATCATCTCCAAATCCACGGTGCTATACTGAAAACTCCTTATCAACATTCTGCATCATCTGATACAGCTTCCAATGCGGGTTAATCTCGTGTCGTTTAACGTGGTCGCCATACAGGTCATGAATCGTCGTCGTCTCCCGTATTCTCACCATTGTTGTCCTCGATACTAAACCGGCTTCCACCTTCCATCCTGGCTGTGATCTGCTTGACAAACTTGGCGTCTGGTCGCAGACCTGCATATAGCTCTGGGACAACGACTACTGGAGCGCCCGATGCACCACAGAGTCCTCTGCTGCTTGTAACGGCCTGGGCTTTGATATAACAAAGCTGCGTGCAAGCCATCTGCCAAACGAAACGAGCCTTCATGCTTCGGCCACCAGAGTTGCAGTACATGTAGAATGCTGTGCTAGCCTTCAGCAAGGCCCACTGAGACATTTCACCGCCCAAGTGCAACCTGGAGTTTGTGGCTTGGTCGCTTGGTTGAATCCCTTGCCACCGTTCATAAACTCGTTGCACTCTTTCGGCAAAATTGAGCGAGTCATCGCGATGTAGCAGATCCCAGTATTTAGCCACGTCCTCAATGTCTTGCTTGAGATGCTGCAGCAAGTCGTTCGCGGACGGCTCGTCAAAGCTATAGTAATAAGAGGCAATGTGACTGTCCCAATGTGACGGTGCACGCCTGGCCGACTTGCTATGGAGTCCAAGCGCAGCAGCGAAATCGTTGAGCTCTGTTGCTATAGTCGGCTTTGCAACTTGGAATTTGAGAAAGTCGATGATATTCTTTGGTTGACATCCGCTCAAATGCTCGCGCCTGTACAAGGGCACCTTGATTGAATCGGATGCTGGAAATTTCTGATCCTGCAGGAAACGTCGAAAGTCTTGCTCCGAAAAACTGATGCCTTGCTTGGCTTGATCGACAAGGTTGCTGAGAAGGGTACTCAAAAAGATGGATGCTTCATCAGATATAGTGTTTCTCTGATAACACAAACGCTCTTTGTAGATTGTGCACAGACCTAGCATGCTTTTGGTGAGATTGAATCTAAAGCACTTGTGCAGCATCTTGTCAATGGCGTGTCCGAGAGGCTCTTGTTCATCCTCACATCCAGCTAGTATATCGTTGAGAGTCTCTTTGTCTTGAGTGAGCCACTGAGATAGATCCGGCTGTTCCGGCACTCGGGCGTTCACAAAGTTGTTGACGACAAGTGGTTCCCAGCAAACCCAACACTGGTCTCCATCGTAATCGCCACCCGCCAACTTGTCAGCCAGGGGCGTATCACCTTGGCTGGAAAAGACAATAACGTCCGTGAGATCGGCAAGTTCCGGTCTGAACACGGCTTGAACTTTTTGTATGTCTGAAGCGAAATGTGCTGGGGATCGTGCGACTAGGACTGGCCCCTGGACCATTGTTTTGCTCCAATGCTCATCAGCCTGCAAAGAAGTCGAGAAGCCAATATGAACTTCGCCTTCCTTTAGAACGCCTTGAAAGTCAACAACCATGTACAGGTACGCCGAACGGCCAACTGCAATATTGAGTTTGGCTGAGAGGTGCTCGCACTTGCGCTTCTGTATAGCGTATGCGATATCGGCCAGCAACTTGTTTGATTTGGGATCAAAGCCAGCATCGAGCATCGTGTTCATGAGTTCCTGGTCCTCCTTTGGAGCGGACCCCTGTTTCAGCACATAGCCGTGTTGTACACGATCTTGTGTGGGGCCAGAACCCGAGTTTTCGTGACACCATTGGCGAAATTGAATGGGGTTTTGAAGAGCCTTTTTCTGCCCCGCAAGATCTTTTTGCAGGTTCTCCCTCAAGAGTGTACCGATAGCCTCGCGCATCGCATCCTTGTCGGTGGACCTGTCTTCGAGAACTGGGAGCAATTGAAGGTTGAATCTAGCCGGCCGCGGAGGTAACGAATAGCCCCGGATCTCCAGTGTGCGATGATCAGCCGCGGCTGACGACGGCTCCAGTTCCCACTTGCGTTGAGAAGGATACGTTTCAATCCAAAGGGCAGTGTCATTGTCCTGGGGCTCGGTGGTCACAATCCACATGCCCTTTGCGCTTCCCAATCGACCTTGCACGGCAGACGGTGTAGCGGTCAGTCCGAGGCGTTGTTGTATCAATCTCGCAACTGCGGGTGACATCCTCGCAATGCCATCATTCATCACTTTGTTGGTGGGAGAGAGAATGTCCTGGCGTAGATGTCTTATCTGATGCGGTTCGAACACAATAGCCGGGCTAGTCTTGCTAAGGACTAGGAAAAAAGGTCAACCAATAGTCCGCATCAAATTGGATTGTCAAAACTTACGGAGAGCTAGCCTCTGAAACAGCTTGAGTGAAGGCTGTTTGCGGTTCTTTGCTGTGCGAAGACTCAAAGCCCACTTGAGCATCTGCTTCAGGGATACCCGTGGAAATTTCCCATCGACTTGATCGTCTTCAGCGAAAAAGTAAATCCGCTCCTTATACATGAGTCTGGGTTCTGGTCCAAATTGGAGATCCTTTTGTGGTTTTCGTGATCCGCCGCTCTTGGTGTAGAAGGCTCTCCATGTGCGGCCGCACAACTCATGGCTTTTTATAAGCCATAGAACCAAAGCCTTGAAGAAGTTCTCAGTATCCTTGGCCGGGGTGCGTAAGTTCGAGGAGTCTGGAGATGGTATAAGCAGTTCGAAAAACCGATCAGCCCCGTAGAAGCGCGCCAACCGATACGACTGCTCCAACTTTGGAGGTTGCAGCACCAGTTGCATGAAGGTCTTGGATTTCTTCCCAGATCCCTTGACCAATTCCAGAGATGCCGTGTAAACAACATGCTGATCGAATGCAAGAAGAGATTGGTCCAGACAGGCAGCCCAGGCTGGACCTGGCGAGGACTCTGGAAACGCCTTGCCCTGAAAGGCTGGATGCTTCCAAAGAGCCATCCGCAAGCGTTTTTGGTCTTGCCAATCCAATGTGCCTTGCAGGTCGACTGTTGCAAGATCCACACCACAGCTGAGAGCTATTCTCGTGACCTCCCATCTCACTGCAAAGGGAGCTGCGCTCAGCCAAGAGGGCAGTTTTGGCCAGATCGATTGCAGCTGTTGGGAGATGGCTGCAATTTCATCTTGTGTCTTTTGCTCACAAGCGGAGCCCTTGGTACCTGGAGCTGAAGACGGGCACTGTGGGCCGCTATACGCGACCTGCGGTAGCTCAGAGGCATCAAATGACCGAGCCAGAGTGGCAAGTGCATCTTGAGTTTCCGAGGTTGGCGAACCAAGCGATTCTTGTGTACTTTGCGGGTCCCTGGCAGCGGAGAAGACGCTCGAGAAAGAAGTTTCGTTGGTGTTTACCGACGTGAACGATTGACAGGTTTGCAATTGACGCCGGCTACACGGCGCATTGTCCTTGGCTACCAAAATCTCAGATCCATCCTGTTGCCCGACTCGGGATGTATCAACAATCGGGAAGCCCTCTTTCGAGTCTTGGACGAAATCGACCTTTTTCGGTCTCTTGTTAGGAAAATGTTGCCTGATATCCGTCTGTCTTTTGGTAGGCGCTGTAGCAGCATTTGGAGCATGCGTAGGTTGGGGGTTTCGGCCCGAGGGATGTTCAAGATTCACGGGCTGATGCTGTGCTCTACCGTACGGCCTTCGCTCCCACCCCCTCCCATCAGCATTGTCGAGGACGTCGTGAAGGAGGGCACGCAGAGAACTAACGACGCTTTGTGGTTTCTTGGTGAACAGTGCCCAGAATCCTTCGACTTTGAGCTGGAACTGAGCAAGCAGTGCTTCGACGCTTTCTATTCCCTGGGTGTCATAGTGTGCCTCAAGGCGGCTGTAGATCTCGAATGCGGGATGCTCATGGTGGGCAGAGGCGTTACAGCCAGAGACCGGGATCCCAATTTGGTGTTGTGCATTGATTTGCTGAATTAGACGGCAGAGCTCGTCCTTCCGACGGCCATGGGGAGCAGACGCCATGGTCTAGCAGTGTCCAGTCGTCGGCGGGGCTGCAGTAAGACGGGCGTAAGGCTGGCGGCACGAGGGGCCAGTTCTCGACAGGGAAGGCTTGGTGCGGGGAATGCACCCACGAATTCTGCCACTGCCGTTTGTGCGCACGGATGGCGGTCTGATGAACATAGCAAGAGCAAGCTGGGGTCGAGGAGTGAAGAGATCGAGTCCAGAACGTGGTTGTGAGTGTGGCTGCATAGTACACAGTTTGCGTGGCACAATAAATATAACAAAAGAACAAGACACCCATGTATGAACGATGAAAGAAGCAATTCCTTGGCCAGGGACAATTATTGGTCGCTGCAGCAACACCAAATACGAAGGCATTGTGCGCTTTGTACATACCTCCTGAGTACTATGTACTACTTCAATTAGCTGGACAATTAGCTAAGCATCGAACGAAAACCGGTGTGCTTTCGTGACCCACTACAACATGTACCCAGGTTCCCACTCCGTTCTTCCTCCGAGTCTGCCTCCTGCCATGCTGTCGCTGCCCAAGCTGTCGACTTGCAAGAGAGATACCAGAAGCGAATATGGCGGCGATGTCGGCCATTCACCCCAGGAAAGCGTACTATGTACATAGTAAGATATTGCTTTCGGTCATGATTGGATTGGGCAACGCGACTGGCCTTTCTGCACTTACTATGTAGCCCAGTGCATCGCCTCTTTTCTCAGAAGAGGAAATGACTATGCGCACAAGTCACAGGTAGAGCAAAAAGGTCCTGCAACATTTATTACGTACAACTGCTGTAACGCTGAACAAGGAGCCTCGACTTCAGCATTGACAATTATATGTTGTATGCAGAGGTGCAGCAACCATCAACCTTTGAACCCCTGGAAGCGTCGGGAACGTCAAAGCTCAGGGGCTCAAAGGAGCCTGCAGTCGCCCAGATGTCGCTGTAGAGCACTGCTGCTAGCAGTGCTCGTCGGCAATATGGGAAAGTCTAAAATTATCAGCGAAGGGGTTCCGCTAATCGATTCTCTACATAGTACCAGCCAAGCCAGCGCCCAGGATAGCAGGCACGCTCCGTGGTCAAGATCCCTGTGCCGCCATCGCCCCACTCTCGGCAAGCCTGCAGACTTGGAATCTTCAGGCAGTTTTCGCTGTGCTGCCCTAGGGCGGGGCTAGGCTTGTACATAGCAGCAGCAGCACTCGAGTCCAATTGAGCAGGACTTCACCGACGCTGTGACTTGCAAAGCCTCTCAACACCACCTTACGCTGCCGCCTTCCCACAATCACCACTGCTGCACCAGGCCTGTGACCCTACCCTACCTTTGCGAGCCGCACGCTATACAAATCTCGGTTTGCCCACACTCCAGCGCGTCGTGACCATACAAGCAGCTGTGCAATCCATAGGCCCGCCTCGCCACAGCGGGCAGCAGTCTCAGATACACCAGACTTATTAGCTAATAGGCCACCATCCGAACTAACGTCCACCAACGAGGCTACTGTCCTTTCGGTCGACGATCTACGCTTGACGTCTGGTTCCTGGCTGCCCAAGTCGCAGCCTCTCCTCGTCTGTTCACCAAGCGACGCTCGATTGGCACTTCTATTCAGTCCTGCATAAGCTCTCTTCTGCCAGCCTTGCGTCGGATGCCCGGGAGACGACAACACTACGGACATGTCGGATCAGCATGAGAGCCCCAACATCGACGACTTGACCCCGGAAGAGGCCAGCCGCATCATCCACTCTCATCGCAAAGTACGCTATGGTACGCTGCGTCTTACTGTGCGAGCATCTAACCTCTTTCAAGCCTGCTTCTCTCCTCTCGACGTTCCCCTTTAACACTCATGCATCGTCTCGTCTCGTGCTTCTTGTCTCGCTCATTGTCGTTCTCTGTTTTCTGGTGTGGCCCTTTTCCTAGGAAGCATACATTGACTGATCCCCGCGCCCAGGCACGGCATGCTGGCCATGTCGTCAGCGAAAGGTCAAGTGTGACAACAAGCAACCATGCGAGAACTGCGTCAAGCGAGAGCATCCCCAGCTATGCTCCTACAAGCCCAACCGCTCGGCCAAGTCCTCCTCCATCTCGGACAGCCTTGGGCACGTCAGCAAGAAGAGGGCACTCTCCATCGACGAGCATGGCCAAGCACCCAACGAGATGAGCAGCGAGGCCAAGTCTGATCCTGCCATTCGCTCTTTCGGTATACCCTTCCGCACCACTAGTTTCGCACAGACGGACCCTGATGAGCTTGATAATGATCTGACCCCCATCTCAGTTGACGCAGAATCAGCAGAGGTTACAAGGTATCTCGGCCAGAACAGCATACCCGCCTTGCTGAGGGAGCAGTCCTCCTCAAATGACCGCCAAGAAGGCGTCGACTACATCCGCCAGGACATGCGCTCCATCCTTGGACTGGATAATTCGGCTCCCTTTCCCCTCATGTCTTCCCGGCACCTGGAGAAGCTAACTGCTGATATATCGGCCGAGCTGCCTTCGGACAGGGAGGTATACAAGTAGGTGTTTTTGTCCCTACGGTGCCGAGATTCTCGCCGATGACATTCTCCATTGTCTATCAAGGGCATCCCGCTGACCCGGTCCAGACTTTTTCGCACCTACAAGGAAATCCCACAGGTTTTCTGGGGTTTCGTCATGGACATTGACGATCTAGAATCCAAGTTGATGGATTATCTGGAAGAAAGGGCCAAGAATGCAAAAACAGGCACCAAGACGCCGAGAAAACCTGTTTCAGCCTCATGGCTTGCCATTCTCTTTGCCGTGCTTGCTGTTGGCTCCCAATATCACGATTCGCCTTACCACATCCGCACCAGCAGCTCCCAAAAGTATCTCCAGATCTCTTTCCACTTCTTACGGGTTGGAAATTTCCTCCTTAGGCCAAACTTCGACTCGATACAGGCATTGCTCTTGGTTTCCTTTAGTCTGCTCAACGACATGAAGGCAGAAGGTTCTTGGGCACTGTTAGGACTCACTTGTCGACTAGCATTGTCACTGGGCCTGCATCGCGTCAACAACCACCCACCAAGCGACCCAGAAGGGGCAAGGAAGGATAATATTAGACGGAAGTTATGGTGAGTGCACGCTCCGTAGGAGGTGGACTGTGGATATTATTACTAAATGCTTTAGGTGGTGTTGTCTGTGGCATGACACTTTGACATCGTTATCTTTTGATCGGTATGTTTTGTCTCCACCTGGCATCAGGGAGCGGTATCTGCTAACAGTCAGTCGAGTGCACCAATGACAAACATACCGTGTTGTCCGATTCCTCTCGCTCCGAGGACGGAAACCGAAGGCCTCACCTACCTCGAAGCCATGTACCACCTCTGCGAACTCATCAACCGCCGTCTGAACCCCGATGCCCTTGTGGAAGCGACATACCTCCAAATCCTCCAAAACTGCCAAGCCATCGAGCAACTCCGCGAGCGAGTCATACCACAAATCCGCAACAAGGAGGCTTGCAAATCCGCCGTGGACCGTCTCCAACACTTTGCCATCCGTCTCCATACAAGCTTTGTCGCATCGGTCTGTTGTCGACCAGCACTCAAGCGGAGCCAAGACAGCAACCTCAGCGCGTCGGAAAGCAAACTACTGGCCAGCAAGTGCAAGGAGAACCTCACCGAAACGGTGCGCATGTTCCTTGCCATGCACCAGCTCTCTGTTATTCCCACGCGTTCGTGGGCTTTCACGTATCATGGCCTGTCATCTGCCGTCCTGCTTGGTCTCCTCCCAGAGACAAAGACGGATCCTGAGATACGGCAGCTCCAGGGTGATCTGATTTCGGCGCTCTCTGCCACTGCTGCCAAGGACCAAACATCACCCAAGCCGTACATTCCCAAGACAGACAAGGACATTGAGCTCTCGGGCCCACTCTCGAGAGCACTGGTTGCTTTGAAGAATATTTATGATCATGGACATATCATGGGGTCAGCATTGCGCCGCGATAATGGTACACGCTCGGGAACCCGTACACCCTTGGCCCTCAGTCAACTCACCAACCATGCATCCGCGCTTGCTGATGGCGCGGATCCAGCTTTACTTACCGCATACCCGCAACAAGGCGGGATTTCGGGCAGTCAGAGTCTAGATCCCCACCAGGATGCTGCGCTTGCCATGGCCGAGATGCAAAATGGAAATACAATCGGCGACTTATCAGGGTGGGTCAACCCCCAACAGGCCATTCCATTGTTCATTTTCCTTTTTTGTCTTATTCTTCCCTATGTATTTCCCTTTTTTTGAGTTCGAATGCGTACTGAGTTCTGCTATGCTGCGTTGATCTGTGGCTGACTTTGAATACTCGAGCAGTTTACCCTTTGGCCAATCAACTCAGCAGTCGCTGGCCATGGGCAACATGGGCACACTTGAGGGTAATGGCTACATGGAGCCCATGGAGCTCTATGATTCTATTTTCTGGGGTAAGTACAGTACTGAAGACCGTGCTGGTGAAGATGAGTTTACTAGCATGGCCTGGCCTAGGTCCATCGGCGTGGTGCAAGCTGACGTGTCTTACCCGGGCGGCAGAGTCGCCCGATCCATGGAACTCAGGCGTGGATGCCATGAGTTTTGATTTTCTGGCGCAGCCGCCACCAGGACAGCCGCCACAGCAGCAATTTTACTTTTGAAGGCGACGGGGGGTGTAAAGAGAGCGCGCGACCGCGTCTATGTGGTATGGCGCTTCGGGGAGGTTGATGTATATGTGCACACATAGTATGCATGTTTGCATATATGTCTGGTGTACTGATTGTGGATCAGGTCAGGCGGACAATGGCATCTGCGACATATTGATCCCAATTTGGATCTGGATAATATGCGTGGTCGGGTCGCTTGGTCGCTGTGAGTTGTGCATCGCCTGAAGCAATAATCCGAGCTGAGGTGTTTGCATGATAGCGGGATGTTTTGTAGAAGGGAAAGAGAGAGAAAAAGAAAAGGAAAGCCGGGAAAAAGAAAATCAAGGGATCATACACCGGGAGAGAGCGGGAACTACTACAGACATAGTATAGCTGCGGACATGATGTTTGGGACGGAACATGGTTATATGGAAAGTGATACCAATGTACGCTCGTCATTGAGTCAATTGGAAGGGGGAAAGAGCCTCACAAGAATGCGAATTTGTAAATCCTTGGAGTTAACGTGGGTGGAAAGTCATAAGACTGTATATAGAGAAGTGCCAGCTAGAAGCAGTATGCGGACTGTTCACTATGTACGGTAATTATACTATGTAGGCAGCCGTTCTCGCGCTTGAGGGTCTGTTATTAAGCAATTAGGTAATGAATGACATCGTACATAGTAGTACTGTCACTATACGAGAGCATATGAAGTACACAAACTACTGGAAATACATATTATGTACTTGGCTAGGTCTAGGATCTCTGGGGAACTAACTGCACGGAAAAGAAACCAGGGGTGGACGGGAAATGGGGATGAACAGTGGCTTTTTTTTCCTGCATACCGTACACTGTATAGTATACCAAGCAGGTAAGGCATGTTCGTGGACGAAAAAAGAATGCAAGACTGTCTGGAAGCAAAGAGGCAAGGAAAAGAGAATATCCACAAAAGCGGGCAAAATTCAACGAAGAAGGGAAAAGAAGGAAGGATAAACATTGGACAAACTTGCGGGTCCAACCTGTTTTTTGTGGATCATTCCTTTTAAACAAGAGGAGTCAAATGCATCCGTATGATCCATATGATTGTTGAGGGTGGGGAATTGGGGGGCCAAAGGAAAAAGAGAAGAGAGACCACGCGTGGACAAAGAAGCAAGAGTGGACGTAAACATCGTACGGTCAGGTCAGTGTACCTCATCAATAAGTGGCCGTTGAGATGGCTTTCGTCTTGTCTGGCGGATTGGGCTGCGCTGGGCTTGACGGGCTACTTGGAGTCCAAGATTGATAATCAAACTGATGATACATTGATACTTGGGCTACTCTGAGACTGTACCTGGAAGACAATTGACGTGGTTGAACGGGCAGACGGGGGAAGGAAACAAGAAGGCGGGGGACGAAAGACGCTACTATGTACATAGTAGTTGTGGGGGAAAGTGGGGCTCTTCGGGGTGCTTGGGTGGGTGGCAGGGTGGCTGCCGAAAAGTCGGGGCACAAGGGTACATAGTACATAGCACAATCGGCCAATGGGCGGTGGGGTTGACCCCGCAGGCAGGCAGGCAGGCTCAGGTCAGGTGCTGGCCATGGCAATCCCTTTTCTCGCAACCTTTTCTCCCAGACAGACGGCCATGTGCCAGAATAGACAGCATGCTAATGCTGCTGCAACAAACTGCATTGCAGCCATGCGTCTCACATGTCCTCGTCGTCTTGCTGTTGCTTACTTACTTGCACACTGACATCACTGGCATTGGCCACCAAGCCCCGATCTGGGTATGGGGCGGCATCAGAAAACGGAAAATACAAGTCAGCGACACCAGCAGGACATTTTCCAGTCGGCCCTTTTTCTGGCTCCTGCTCACCGGCAGTACACCCATTCTACATGGCAGTTGCTTGTATGCTTTGTACTTATGCATGCCAATGCTCACGACACAGGCAAAGCGAGCAGG
The DNA here is from genome assembly GCA_011317545.1 of Coniella vitis. Taxonomy (NCBI): domain Eukaryota; kingdom Fungi; phylum Ascomycota; class Sordariomycetes; order Diaporthales; family Schizoparmaceae; genus Coniella; species Coniella vitis. The sequence goes on from WUJK01000012.1 coordinate 522,544, forward strand.
CAGACCGCTTCTATGCTGTTCCCTGTGTGCGTGTGCTTCCCCAGTTGTTCTCCCCAGGAAAGATGCCCACAACAGCCGAAGATGAGGATGTGCATGGCCCCACCACCAGAGCAACCGAGCGCTCCACGGTCATGGTAAAAGATGCTCGACCACGCGCAGAAAAGTCTAGCCTCGACCATCTCGACTACTACGCATAGTAGGTTGAGGGCACAACTCAAGCGTATCCACGCAGCTTGCCAAGAGCTTTCGAGCCACACAGGGCTGGGAGCACGCCCATGGCAATGACGATGACATGCTCTGCCATACTCACCTTCAGCATTCCATGATGGCACGGAGGGCTTGAATACGAACCGATTACAGCATGAATAAACTGTACTATGTAGGCTTCCTTGCTCCCTTCACCCCCCTTCCCCCCACTTGCTCTTCCTCGCTCTTCCATCAAGACCACAGTTTCCCCGCCCCGAGGCATGCACAAGAACAAGCATATATCCCATTTTTGCCCCTGCGTGTACTTCCAAGGCATTTACTATGGACCCTATAGTACATGGCTGGCCTGGACAAGGGTCTGGACCAGAGAGCGTATTATATGGAGCTGTGGCTGCTGCCGAAAATTAATTCTGACGACCAACCACAAGGATGGGGGCTCGATGATGTACTATGTATGCGGAGTTACCAAGAAGTGGCGTCCCTGAATGGCCTGGCAACAACGGCAGATGGGTTTAGGGCCAGTCCCAACCTGGCTTCCTGCTCCCGATGTATACCGAGTTTGTCCTTTTGTCTTTCCTCAGTTTTGTTGTATTGTCATCAAAGCAAGGAGACTTGTTCCTGTCCCGTGCCTGAGAGCCAGACTGGATCCAGGGTCGGGCATCACAATATGTGGATTGGCCATATCCATCCTTTTAGTATTTATTCCCCTGGCCTTGCCCTCCTTGCTTGCTGGATACTCGCCACTTGCCCTCCTCCATCCCACTCAAGCTGCTCCCTTCTAGGTTGAGCCATTGACTTTTAATATCGAGCCCAAGTCAATATCCACCTGCTTGCTGGCTTCGTCTTCTCCCTTCTCCTCTCATCCTCCACTTTGAGGGCCAACGACTGACCCTCACTGTTCTTGCGCTCCCGTCATTTCCACTGTGATTCGACCTGGACGACGTGTGACAAGTAACGGCGGTGGCTTGACCAAAACCAGTACGCGTACACAAGTCTCGCCTTGAGGCAACTGTACTACGCAACATCCTTCCTTGACTACCGTCGCACAAGATGAGGCACAAGGCTACCGTTGCTACTGTGCTCTGCTTCGCAGGCCTCAGCTCGGCCACAGAAACACACAAGGTACGCGCGAATTCCCTTCATTCCCCGACAGGACAGCTCACTGTCTTGATGAGAGGCCATGAGTGTGCTTGTACCCTCGACGGTGCCATCCTTGAAAACGAATGTGCTGCAAAGATTCTGGAATGAGATTTCGCCACAATAAGTGGAAGACAAAACAGCAACTGCACTTGTTGTGGTGCACAGACGCGATTTAGGATATTATCTGAAGCACTATGCGTGGCACTTTTGCGGTGGCCTTTCCCTTCGCTGACACGGCACCGCAGGTCCTCTCGAGGCAGTCAGATTTGGCTTACTCGGAACCGTTCTACCCATCACCATGGATTGAGCCTAACGTGGAGGGATGGGAGGATGCCTATGCAAAGGCCAAGGCCATTGTCTCGCAAATGACGCTTCTGGAGAAGGTCAACCTGACCACTGGTGTTGGGTATGTATCAATGGCCTCAGGAAGCAATCTGCCTAGCATCAAACCATCAAGAGGCTAATAACGCTACTCTATAGATGGGAAAGTGAAGCCTGCGTCGGCAACACTGGAGGCGTCCCACGACTCGGGATCCGTGCCCTGTGTCTGCAAGACGCACCTCTGGGCGTCCGCTTTGCAGACTGGGTTTCTGCATTTCCGTCGGGCATGACCGCGGCAGCGACCTGGAGCAGAGACCTGCTGTACCAGAGAGGTGTGGCCATGGGCCAGGAGCACAAGGGCAAGGGGGTCGATATCCAACTCGGGCCCGTCGCTGGTCCTCTTGGTCGCTCGCCCGAGGCCGGCAGAAACTGGGAAGGCTTCTCAGCGGACCCCGTCTTGACGGGTGTTGGCATGGCTGAGACGATCAAGGGTATTCAGAGTGTGGGTGTGGTGGCCACTGCAAAGCATTTTATCGGCAACGAGCAAGGTAAATACTCCCTCGACGTCGTAAACGTGCGCTACTTTATTATTTCCTAACATCTATGCCAGAACATTTCCGCCAATCTGGAGAGGCAAAAGGCTATGGATTCAACATCTCTGAGTCCATATCGTCAAATATCGACGATAAGACGCTGCACGAGCTGTACTTGTGGCCCTTTGCTGACGCTGTCCGCGCCGGGGTTGGAGCTTTCATGTGCTCGTATAACCAGGTCAACAACTCATACGCTTGCCAAAACTCAAAATTGCTGAACAACATCCTCAAGGGTGAACTCGGCTTCCAGGGTTTCGTCATGAGTGACTGGAGTGCGCAGCACACTGGTGTGGCTTCTGCTGTTGCAGGTTTGGGTAAGCAATTCCAGTGCCCCAAGCTGAAAAGTCCCTCCAAACTCAGCGTTCGGGACTAACACCTCTCATACATAATCAGACATGACCATGCCTGGTGATACTGCTTTCGATACAGGCCTATCCTTCTTCGGCTCCAACCTCACCGTCGCCATCCTCAATGGAACTCTCCCGCTATACCGCCTCGACGACATGGCCATGCGCATCATGGCCACCTTCTACAAAGTCGGGCTCAGCCTCAATGAGCCCGAGCCCAACTTCTCCTCTTGGACCCGTGAGACCTTCCAAAACCAACACTATTACGCACAGCAGGGTTGGACACAAGTCAATCAGCACATTGACGTTCGCGGCGAGCACGCCAGCCTGATTCGCGAAATCGGCGCAAAGGGCACCGTCCTCCTCAAGAACAACGGCGCCCTCCCGCTCCACAAGCCCAAATTTGTCACAGTGATTGGCGAAGACGCGGGCTCCAACTTGTATGGCCCTAACGGCTGCCCGGCAGGCGACCACGGCTGCGACAATGGCACACTCGCCATGGGCTGGGGCTCCGGCACCTCTGATTTTCCCTACCTGGTCACCCCGGACAGCGCGCTGCAGAGCAAGGTTCTCTCTGACGGCGGTCGTTACGAGAGCGTCCTCGACAACTATGCCACGACCCAGATCAAAGCACTCGTGCGCCAGGCCGGCGCCACTGCTATTGTGTTTGCCAACGCCGACAGCGGCGAAGGATACATCAATGTCGACGGCAACCTGGGTGATCGCAACAACCTCACCCTCTGGCATAACGGCGATGCCCTCATCCAGACGGTGGCAAGCCTCAATAACAACACCATTGTCGTGATCCACAGCGTCGGGCCCGTTCTCGTCACAGACTGGTACAACAACCCCAACATCACCGCCATCGTCTGGGCTGGTCTGCCAGGCCAAGAATCCGGGAACTCGCTCGTCGACATCCTCTATGGCGATGTGAACCCAGCCGGCCGCACGCCCTTCACCTGGGGCGCCACCCGCGAAAGCTACGGCACCGACGTGCTCTACGAGCCCAACAATGGCGTCGAGGCGCCCCAAGACGACTTCTCGGAGGGTGTCTTCATCGACTACCGCTACTTTGACAAGACCAACGCCACGCCCATTTACGAATTCGGCTTCGGCCTGTCCTACACTACTTTCAGCTACGCCAACCTCAACATTGCAAAGAAGAACGCGAGCGTCTACACGTCCACCACAGGGTATACGCCCGCGGCGTCCATCGTCGGCTCCGACAACTACTCCACCACCCTCACCGATTATGCCTTCCCCGAGGGCGAATTTGACTATGTCAAGGCCTACATCTACCCGTACCTCAACAGCACCGACTCGCTCCAAGCAGCCTCCAAGGATCCCCTCTACGGCTCCACAGCAGCTGACTTCCTCCCCGCCGACGCCACCTCGTCGGACGCCCAGCCACGGCTGCCTGCCTCGGGCGCGCCCGGCGGGAACCCCGCGCTGTGGGACGTGCTCTACACCGTCACGGCGGACGTGACCAACACGGGCACCGTGGCAGGCGATGAAGTCCCACAGCTGTACGTGAGCCTCGGTGGGCCCGCGGACCCCAAGGTTGTGCTGCGAGGGTTTGACAGGTTGGAGGGCATCGCCCCCGGGGAGACGGTCACGTTTCGCGCGGATTTAACGCGGAGGGACTTGAGTAACTGGGATGTCGAGAGTCAGGATTGGGTGGTGAGTGAGTACGCCAAGACGGTCTATGTCGGTAGGAGCAGTCGATTGTTGGATTTGAGCGCGACGCTGGAGTAGATTGGACATAGGATGAGTGGTTGCTGCTTTTAGTGGTGTTTGTATGTTGATGTTGACATTAATGAATGAAATGAGAAAAATGGATGGGCTTGGTGTGTTAATGAATGAGTATACGAATGAATAAATAGACAACATCAAATACCATGGTTGCTGACCGTGGATGAACCAAGTTTCGAGTCCTCTGTCTCTTTGTGGAGAAATGACTATTGATATTACAAGCTATATCGATACTACACCGAATCTACCATCTGGGTGTGTTATGTTGAGACCCCTTCACTCCTATTATACTATAACCAGCTATATTAATGGTAACACCACTTGATAGACCAGCCTATATAAATTCTGAAACATTGCTTTATAACAGTCATCCTCAAGGATAATAACTAGCCTGGAACTTTGCATAGAACCCACAACTATCCATACAAGCACACACTTCGAAAAGACGTTGATAAATCGAAATTGACCCCAGTGAGTGCTCTTACAACAAAAGGTGCAACAAACCTAGTAACAAAGGCAAAGCATGTAAAACAAACAAACTTGACTTTGTATAAAAATAATAATAATACAACTCAGCAAATAATCTTCGTCTCTTTTGTATCTCCCCTTCAAACCTTCCTCAACTCCCTCATGATCCCGTCCCAACCCCAACTCCATATAAACGCCCAGGGTAGAGGGAAAAAAAAAAAAGGAAATTCGGCGGTTCTCAAGTATAATAATAACAGTGATTGTAATTAATAATAATAATAATAAAAAAAAAAGACACACAAGAAAAAGGAAAAGAAAAAACGGCCCGGTCCCTCCTCTCGAAAAAAAAAAGACGGACCCGACCGCCCAAGAGTATTGATTCGTACTGTAAAGTATACAACACATTGCCTCCCTGCCATCAATCTCTTGCTTAAATCACCCTAACTGTCTTCACAATTGTACTTCTTTTGTCATTCAAAGCAAAATCGACACTTTAATCTTCTTTTTGTTCCTTATGTTGTTGATTTCTCTTTCTTGATTTCTTTTTCTGCTCAAGAACTGCTTATCGGCTTTTCTGCCTCCACAGGCAGGCGTGTATATATGCCCATACGCCAGCGGCCATCCTGTACAAATAGTAGAGAACAAGCATAAGATGTTTAGAACATTGGCCACGTAATCACTGCTTAGTCATCCCATTCTTCGTCAAGTTGCCCAATGAGCCTATCTTCATCTTCGCGGCTTCTCCCCATATTGGGCGATCTCGATAGCGAGTGGTAGCCGCGGCGATTGGGCAGGAACCGTGCGCACGACGAGGTGAGAATGACAAAAAAGTCCTAGACAAGAAGTCATCACCGTCAGCTTTATTTTCGCCACAACGTCCAAAGTCGCTTCCCAAATAACAGGTCGAGCAAGTTGGGACAGAGAAGGTGAAGGAAAAGGGACCACGAACCGAAACGAAACTCCAAATGCCTGCCCAAAACGTGTAATTTGGCAACTGCCTCCACCCACGCGCATTTACCACATTGCGCTGATAAAACATGCCTCCGGCAAAGTATACCACAATCGCGATAAGCAAGATGATGGCAAATACACCGCCTGGTCCAACACTGCCGGGCTTGTGAGGCTCGACGCCCGCGCAGGCATGTTGCGAGCGCACGACAAAGACATAGTTGCATTCGTCTGGGTCGGCGCCAACAAACGAGATGGTGGGCGTTGACGAAAGCGAGTCGCGGTCGCAGCGGAAGGCAATAGTGGCAGATTTGCGTCGCGTCGTGTCCTTTGCCATGGTTATAGTGTCGAGGGAGCTTGCGTAGCTCCCGGCTTTGGCATTGTTGTTGGTGTTGCTGCCGCTGTACGAATAGTGGCTGTCATTGGCATAGGTATCTTCATATTCCTGTTCCTCGTCATTGTAGTCGCGGTAGGCGGCGCCTTCATGGATGGGTGCGCTTTGTCTGGTTTTGTACGCGGGGGACGAAGGTCCGCAGGGTGAGCCGCCCGAGTATTGCAGTACGAGCTGGCTACCGCGAGGCGTGAGGGTTGCGTTCTGTTGTCTATTGCGCGTATGTTGTGTTAGCCTTTACTAGAAAATTATGGCCTTGGCCCGGAAAAAGTTGAAGAGATGCCACTAATCATGGGACCATGCTTATCCTTCCCGCTTACCCTATTGAATATGTCTTGCCATTCTTTGTCGTGTAATACGCGCTGACATTCCGGTACTGGCTCGTCTCGAGCCCCACGACGTCCACCGGCGGCTTCAACACCGCGTCACAAATATTCAGCGTGAAATTGTAGTTATAGTCGTAGCCCTTGACCAAGTAGTCTTCTGTAGGTGCGCGCTTGTAACTGCCGCTACTCTTGCCGTCCTTTTTGCTCGCGACGGCGATATCGGGCCGCAGGTCGAAGAAAGAGTGGCCTGCCGTGGCGATGGCGGTACAAGCTGTCGTTGTCGTCGTCGCTTTATCGTCAGAAGAACCACCACCGGCGGCCGCGGCGACGACGAGCGAGGGGCTGCCCAGGAAAAGAGCTGCTGTCCAGAGCAGCAGACGAGAGTGCGACACCATGACGGCCTGCTGAGGTGTGCGACGGTGTCACAGAGGGTGGCGATACGCTTGAGCAAGCAGGTCAAGCCACAGAGGTCGGGCAAAGCAAACGGCGACAGCAAGTAATCGTGGTGCGCCTGCCAAGCTTGGAGGAGATCCCGCTGGCTTGGTAAAATGAGGACGACGCAGGTGATTTGACGATTCGTCTCGTCCCCGAACGGGTGTGGAGCAAGTGCGCAGCCAAGCACAACGTAAGAAAGTCGGTTGGACCGGATCGGATCGTCGTGGGTCGGCGAGGTTAATGAGACGTGCCCCGTGCTTCTTGCTTTTGGAATTCGGTCGGCAATGCAATGGGGACGCTACGCTGTGCGTTCCGTAGCCCGCGGTGCAGACAAGTGAGGATAAATGGAAAGTGTAAGTATCGATCAGCGTCGAGGTTTGCTTGGGCCAGCCACTCAATCCAAAACGTGTAAGAGCGATTTCACGGGGGAGGGGATGCAAAAGTGTCGGGGGGAAAAGAAGGAAGACAGGGGACACTTGTTCACGGCCGCCAATTTAGCACCGAGAGAGACGTCAGCCGCCACGGGTGCAGCGAAGCAAAAAGATACGCAGGTACCGCGGCGATCCGGGGAACCCTAACCCCCATTACTACGTATACTGTGCAACGTGCATTGGAAGCCCATATGGAGCAAACATTCCTAATAAGCGTCTACTACGTTTCAATTACAACCACTACTATGTACACTCGAGATGTCTCCACAAAAGGAATGGGAGTATTCCTTCCAACGCGAAAAGTAGCACGTCCTCCCGTATGCCATGGCCGCCCAAACCCCCACATTCTAGTAAATGTAAGGGATGATCCTCCATCGGACCATCTTCTTATACTTGTTCCAGTCCTCGCCATACTTGCGGTGGCACTTTTCGTCATCGCGTCTGTCACGGTGCACCAGCAGCACGGCAAAGTACAAAACGTAAAAGTACGTAAAGATCATGCCCCAACCCCTGGCCGCGCCCTGCATCACCTCGCGTCCATCGGCCATTCTGATGGCGCCCTCTGCATGAGTGCCCGCCGACCGGATCAGGTAGCCTGCCATGCCCGTAGGCAGACAATAAGGCCACGCCTGAAGCCAGTCTGCAAGATAGTTAATGTGACGAGCGACACCCCACCATCCCGATGTAATCAGGCGCGATCCCGTCTTGGTCTCAATATACTCGAGATGCGCCACGCGTGGATCGTCGGGATTGGTGCGGAAGTTGTTCTTTTGCGAGTTGGCCAAGCGGAACATGGAGAATCCAGTGACAAGGAGCGCCGTCATGCCCGCGAGATGCAGCGGGCCCAGCACCACAGGATACACAGACAGATACCGGGTTTGCAGACTGTAGAAAAAGGGAACCCATACAAGGTCACCAAAGGCAAGCATACAGCCAAATCCATCAGTTGTGATGTCCATCGTCGTCAGGATAGCAGACTCCATGTAGACGCCATCGAGCACGTAGAGGGCCTGGACTACAGCGACGAAGACGATGCTGTCGGTGACATAGCCGTAGGTGCGGTATTGCTTGGCGATGAAGGCGCAGTTGTAGAGAATGTACCCGAGCATGCCAGGGCGCAGCTCCATAAACTCCTTGATGTCAATCTCACCCAGGAGCGGAAGGGTTACGCGAGGATTCAGTTCGCGGCCAATAAACCAGTCGTACAAGACATTGCCAGAATGGCCACCGGCAGCCAGCTCGCGGAGCTCCATGTTTCCAGGCTTCACAGAGAAGGAGCGGACGTAGACAAAGGTGGCCAGCACGTACGAAATCAGGACGTTTGCGGTAAGGATCTGTACGTAGTGGTCCGTCATATATGTCCAGACGGGAAAAGCAGCACCTTGCTGGATGGTGCCCGCCAGACATAGCACCAGGGTTGCAATAATCGAGTTGAAGCCTGGGAAGGACTTGTTAGTACCGCTGGGCGTCGGCCTTGAAGCGTGCTGGGGAGCGCCCTGTCTTACTGTTGAGCCTGTACTTGAGTCTGCCGCCACTGACAAGCTCGCTGCCCTCAGCTACTGTGGCTGGCAAGATGCGATAGAGGATGGCGTTGAAGAGGTAGTACGCCAACGTCCAGCCAGTGGCCCCGAGGCTGAACAAACCAGCAACGCCGTTTGCAGGCCAGCCCACTTCGCGCTTTAACTGCGCGAGACTGAGCGTCTTTGGCGAGAGGAGCGAGGGCGCTGGACAACCCGAGACATCGTTGCAGGCAAAGGCAAAGATGTACAGCACGATGGGAAGGCCAAAGGAAATGACAGCAGCGCCAGGACTGCGGTGGGAGACGAGTTAGAGATTGGCACAGTCAGCTCTGGTCGATTCTCCAAACGCGTCAAGCTGGGAAACAAGTTGAGGGACTGAAACGTACGGCCCAAAGAACTCGTAGCCATGAGGCTCTGTTTTGCCTTTGATCACGGTCTTCTCAGAAGCCATGACAGGCAATTGGCAACGCAGGGACTGGCTGTTGGTCGACTGGAATGTGCTTGGATACCTGGCAGCCTGGGTAGCTGAGCGGTTGAAGTGGAGGAAACGATACCGACACACCGCGCCTGAGAGTCGTGACGTCCTCTTTTGATTGCGGATTGGAGACCTGTCCCAACATGGTTTAGCGCCATGGAGAACCGGCTCTTGGGGGTTCCGAGCTTAGATCCGGGGCCTGGGGCCCCTGCAGCTCCCGCGGCTAGGGGGCCTGGGGCACTGGGCCGGCATATTCGGCCAATCACAACCCGTGCCAGCCTCCTTCTAGAAACGCTCCGTGTTTCCAAGTGGAACTCGACAAACCTCGAAGCAACCGTCCAAACGTCTGCCGTTCAGGCGAGTGCTGCGCTTGTCATTGACCAGCCACTTGCTCGTGTTCGACATTCCATTCTTGCTTGACCAAAATGGCTATCCCAGCGGTGCTGCCACGCCGTTGGCTGTGAGCGGTCTCCTCAATGTGCTGTACCTGCTGCTGGACAAGCTCGTCGCCACCAGCTCGCTCTCGCGCGGCTGCAGGCACAGCCTCAATGTGGGCGTGGTGGGATACGCCATCTGCTGGCGACAACATGTACCGCAACTCCATTGCATCGTCCGAGGCGTACCTGATGATGGCTGCTCGCGATTGATTGGCCGACGCTGCTTCGGTTGACTCAAGCCTCACCATTCTGCTGCCCGAACCCCGGGACTCGGTACCGCCGCCAGCCAATACTGTTGCTGTGCTCCTCTTCTTGGACGAGTTCAAGGTCTTGCTGCGGCTCCATGCACTCGACAGCCATGTCGAAAATCCCTCGCTCTTCTTGCCCGAGTGCCCGACTGGATCTGGCCGTCTCTTGTGTCCAAGAAGCGGCCGTAGCAGCGGAATACAAGCCAGCACCACTGCCAACGAGGGCTCAACAGCCGTCATGAGAACAGCCGCCACCGACGTGTACGTTACGTCGTTGTAGTCGATTCGAGCGAGGTATACCAGCCGGATGATGCTGGCAATACAAGTTCTTGACAGACGCAGCATCAGCACCTTTCTCCGGCGAAGAGACAAGGAAATGAACAATCTCACATGAAGCCCATTGTAAAGGTCGCAATCAAGCATCCCTTCTTCCACAGCGGCATCCGCAGGCTTAGCAGACTTCTAATTGGCAGTGTGAGCACCGTCACGTCGGTGGCAAGGTTCAACATCCCAAAGACGGCAAACAAGGCACTCTGGCTGCCACAATGTCCGCCGTGTATATGCAGGTCCCAGTTGTACGCAAAAGGGTGACAGATCAGAACGGTGCTCAGAAAGCCAGACACCCCAAGAAGCGCAATCAGAACCATCAGAATCTTGGCAGGTAGCACGATCGACGTCACCGCGAAGACCTTGATATAAAACAAGAGCACCGACAGCTTTGTGACGGCGAGGGAGAGATTCCAAAGCATTTCGAGGGGCGGTATGATCTGCTCTTGAGTGTCAGCTCTATCTTATCCTCAAGCAGCCTGCATTGGGGTTGACGCAAAACGCGACAGTCCGACTCACCTTGTGATATTGGATGATTGGATCGTAGCCGTACTGGTGCTCGAGGTCAGTTTCATGCCAACCAAATCCACCCAACACAGCTTCTGCCAGACGGGTTAGTCACCATAGGGTATCAAACGGCCTCGTCTTCGTCCGATGCAGGGCCTCTTACCAAGAATGCATGTGATCATCAGGCCCAAGGTCAAAAGCCATGCCACCAAAATGCAGTAGTCGCTCGCATCCATACGCCGGTGGGCGATGCGCGCCGCCAAGAGTCGCAGACCAACGGCAATCGTAGCGATGCTACCAAAAAGAACCGCGACAACGACCATTGCGATCTGGCTTGAACTTGCCATCTTGACCAGGACAGCCATGGTGAGGGACTTGCGCCGAAGCAAGTGGATGAAGGAATATCTCGAGGTCGACGGCGCGTCAGCTCGACCTCGCCAGAAGCGCAACGCCTTTACGACGGGAAGGCCGCCCCAATAAGTGCCGAAATCGAGTCCCACCAACTTGTGTTGCTTGCTATGTCTCAATCACAAGGTCGCCCAGTTACCATGACGGGTCGTCCGACGGCTCCTCTCCACTTGGCTCATTGCGTATGTCGAGCTTCCGCGTTGAGGAAGAACAGAGCCAAAGAGGCAGGAAGCACAATTAGGCGAAAGCAAACCTTGCGATATAAAGACACGGAGACAGGCAAAGGCTACGCAACCACGCCAGCTGCGACCAATGCGGCCCAAATCCATGGAACATCCCGTAAGAGAGTGCGCCTCGAGCAATGTCAGAGCTGAAAAGGGCAGGCGAGTGCTACCATGTCATGCAGGCGCATTTACTTGCCTGTCCCTGGTGCGGGATGTGCCACAAACAAGTGCACTATACAGGATAGTACCATGTACAGTGTATCAAGCATGCACACGTTTGAGTAAGAGCTAACTGTGGGAAGGAGGACATCCTCAGCGGCTGGTCGTGTCGGCTATGTGATTTGGCCACGCTCCCAGGCTCCCCACGGCTTGCCTCAAAAGGCAGTGAAGGTCTTGGCATGATCCTTCCTCTGCGGTGATGCTCTATCGAATCCTTCACGCATGTACTGCCCGATGTCCTTGTTTGCTCACTCATCCATAGCCGGGTTCTTCGCCTCGCTTGCGATGGCCTTTTCTCCGCCTCGAAAGTGCACCGTATGCTAGTCCTGCAGGGACAGTGGAGACAGCCAAAACGAGGCCGCTGGTTGTACGCGGGTGCTCTCGAAGCCCGGTATCGAATCGGTGGCACATGGATACACGTGTATAACCAGGGGAAGCGACCTCGAATCCCCTCTCTCGCACTAGTGGTCCATTGGATGGTACAGAGTACACATTGAGAATGTATTCAACCACGCCGGGCGCCCCGCCGCGCGTGCCTGTACGGGCTGACTTGGCTGTTGCCAAATGTGGCTAGCCCACATGTATGGAAGCATCGCCAGCCTGTGAACGACGAATGAGGGCGCCACATGTCATCCAGACACTGATGACTGTGATGGTATAGGATTTTCAGCACCCACCCACCCACAGATTGGTCGATATCTGCTTTCCTCCCACTCGGCAAGTTCTGGAACTGCTCACGCACACAGATGCGCGCAAAACGTCTCCACAATAGGTAGCGCACCTACGATTTAGCCGCCGGGTTCCGCCTCGGATGATCTTGTTTTTTTTTTGGGGGGGGGGGGTTTCAAAACCTGCCGAGATGCCACGGATGGGTGCCGAGTTACAAAAATCGTCGCTAGGGATCTTCACCTCACCTCACTACTACATAGTATGCACTATGTTTTCTCAAACCCAACATGCTTGCGGAGTTTGTGCGTATGCGGGATGGCCCACAATGTCTGGTCAGACAAGAGGGGAATGAGACATATCAGACTCGGTGATTTCGAGGAGACTCGATTGCCGTTTCCTGAAGCACTGTGCTGCTAGCAAGTGGTTGTTAAACGCTTGTATTGCATCGACAGTGATATATTTGAATAAGCTAAAAACAGATCTCAAAACGGTGTGTACCGACAGCCCGGAAAATGGACTCGTACAACATGCAATGGGAAAATTCCAGTTCCCAGGGTATATGATAAGAATGAGACTTTCTGGATGACCAGCACACAGCCTTGGGACCTCACTGCGAACAACGACGCCTCTACCGCCTTCCTCCCATCTCACATTACGACATACTCAACGCAAACGTCACCGTCGCCAATGCGGCGGCCGCCCACGAGACTCTCACGCCCCGCTCCGCCCCGCCCGTCATGCCAGCCTTGAACCCTTCCTCCTCCCCGCCCAGATACAAGGCACCGACATCTGTCAACTTGCCGCCCGATGTGAAGAGCGCCACATTGCCGCCCGTGTACCCATCCCAGCTACTACTCTTGCGGTCGGCGCCATACCACGCGTACGCCTCGACGTAGCTCAGCCCGTCGAGGTAGTTCAAGCTCTGGTTCATCATGGCGAGGGTCTCGTCGGCGCTCTCCTGTGGGAGGGCCATTTCCGTGACCCAAAACGTGAGGTTTGAACTTTCTGTTGTCGTTGTTGTCCCGTTTGTCACGTAGAATTCGTGCAGGGTCCCCAGCCACGACGCCAACCCCGCGAAATCGCCATACCAGTGCAGCGCGACAAAATCAAGCGGGCAGCCGTTGTCCGGGTCGATGGCCCAGCAGGATGCGTTAAATTCCCGCAACCAGGCCAGGCCAGAGTCGGAGCCCGTCGTGGCGGGATGCGAAACCAGCCAGTCCCTCGACGAGGACGTCCGCAAGGGCACGATGTTGTCAATGTACGACTGTGCTGCGTCCGAAGGGGAAATGGAGCTGCCTCCCGATGCAGTGGTCCCGTCGGGCTCGTTGAAGGTCAGGAGGTGCGTGGATGTTGACGGGAGCGCGTTGATGGTTGCGAGCACCGACGAGGAGTTTGCGTCCGCGAGGCCGTGGAGGAGCGGAACAAAGGGCAGGGAGGCAGACACGGTGGAGACGGGGTCCGGGGACCAGTTATAGTACCAGCTGAGGGAGGAGTTGGCCGAGTAGAGGAGGGTGCTGTCGGAGGAGTGGGTGTCGCCGAGGTAGGCATAGCCGCGTTTGGATGTGGCTGTTGTGGTGGTGAATATTGTGGAGAGAAGGAAGATGTATGATAGGGCTGAGGAGGAGGAGGAGGAGGGGGAAGTTCTTGGCGGTGTTATTGTTGTTGTTGTCTTCATGGTGATGGTTTGGTATTGATGGGATACGATGGGATGTCGATCGAGTTCCAAACTAGGAACGGTCCGAGGCGGGCACGCGATGTTTCTGAGATTGAGTCAGATATATATTCCTTAAGGAGAATGTATATCAAAACAATGAAACAGTGGGTATCGAAATAAGGTGAAGCAAGTAAAAGGTAAAGTGATGAGCAAGGCGACGTCGACATATCATGTACTATACGAAGTTATTATGTACTTCCCACGAACACCCCGGCCCGGCCCTCGCGCGTTTACCATGGACAACACAGCGTCAGAGGAAGACCAAAACCTTGGAACAATAACAAAGCAGCCTTTTTCCTCAGGTCCCGTGGCAAAACTGCCAAATGCCATGGAATATGTGCATATTGTGCATATTGCTGTCCATCCATGAGTGGAATGGTTGGATGACCGTGTCAGGGTGCGGTTGTGTTTTGTATGGGGCGGTGGCAACGATGAATGAATGGGGGGGGGGGTTGGTCGGTTTATGTTAGGTGACGTCACCCCACAATTTTTTGGTAAACGCCCAGGGGGAGGGCCAGTGAGAAGCAGGGCGAAGCGCCCGGTTTGAGGAATCGGGGACCCTCGGTTGGATTGGGTGAACTGGGGTTCGGCTGCGTTGGCGTGTCAGGTGTGTGATTCTTTTTTTGGGGGGTTTCATATTTGACCAAAAGGCAGAAATAAGAAAGAGAGGGCCCTCATAATGTGTCTGAATTGAAAAGAGAAAAGATAGGGGACGGTGGATGGGCTGTTTGCGGGTAAGGCTGCGGTTGGAGACTTGTGAGCTGATTGCCAATGGTAGTAGATGCATGGGATAGTATCATACGCCCAAGACGATGCTGCGACCAGTTGTTGGCTAGAAGAGCCCGTGAGGAGAACGCCTGTGCTGTTGTTATTGTTCCATCCGTCCACAACGCAGAAGACATCAGACTTGATGCTATGTGAACGGTGAAAAAGAAAAAAGAGAACAAGAGCTGCAATCAATCACCAGCAACGTGAAAAACACCATGATTAAACGATTTATCACTACACATATCCTTTTAGGGTCGTCTTGTCAAACGACTCGAACGCATAAGCGTTTGATAAACACCAGACAATGCTCGGTATCAACAAGTGCAGGTGATGAGTCCCTCAGACTGTGTATCACATCGCAGTGTGCTCCCATCCCGGGCGATGCGTTGCGACATGACGTGGAACGGGTCATTGGAGAGCCCCTTTTCAGTTCCTCCCTCAGGGCAAATGCGCTCCAGTGAGCCTGCAACAGGACAGAGGGCCACTTTGATCCGCTGTTCACGATGCTGCTCGCCCAGCGAAGTGCCGTAATCGTATATCAAGCCTGGGTCGAAGGCCGCCTACACGGATTCCAGCCGAGAATAGAGGACACAAACTCCTGACTCCGGATACCATCAATAGCACTCGAGGGACAAAGCAGTTCGATATCCAGGCACTCAGCCAAGCCCAGTAGTACCAACACAGCTTCCAGTGACGCGACGCGACGAGCACTGCTGGTCCTCTTATGGAGCGTCATATGGGGAACGAGGGCTCTGGTACGCTTGTATGCTGTTGATAGTCCGACCGAGCATCAAGCTAGTCTGTACAGCAGAGAAAGCGACTTGGACCTTCATCCGGCCTGATCGTACAAAGGCAGGACCACGAACGAGGTCTCGAAAGGCCTGTTGCTGTGGTTGCTTCCTGCCAGACACGTGAAAGATTGTTATCCATGATGCTCATGTGGAATGTACATAGCATATCAGTGCAGCAGTCCATCGCGTGGCTCTCTCAGTCTGAACACTCTTCGACTTTGACGTTCAGTGCAGAAGAGCTCGTGGATCTCCTTCTTCTCAGGGGCATATTATTGTCAATGTAAATCGTCCTTATTTAGCATGCTCAGTCATGAACTCGCAAAGACTTCGGTGCAATATTTCAATCGTATACTCACCCTAAGGCATGTTCGCTACTCTGTAGACTCTTCTTTGTGGATAAAGCAGACTTGAGCGTCATCTTCAAAAAGGAGCACAGTGGGCACCCAGTCCTTTTGGTTCCTTGTGGCTTACACCGTGCTGGAGTGCGCTTCGGTGTCGTCTTTGACACATAATATGCCATGTTGATGGCACAACATCATCTCCAAACTTAATTTATGCGTGATAGCATAATGCCCTGTTTGGGCAGATCGAGCGACTTTTCGCTGAGCATGGGACTGATCCAGACCTGCGATACGTATCGCACCGGGGGCGAAAAAAAAAAAGGTATTCTGTTTGATCGTAAGCCAAGGCCAGGATTGCCGAGACCGGCATGGTTTATTTGATAGACTACTGTTGGTCCTTGGCCAGAGGAGAACTGGCGTTGACAGGAATAAAACCTAGTATAAACGTCGTTTCGTGTGCAGACAGCAAAACCCACCAGGGCAGCGATCTGTCGAGAAAGCACCAGCAAGAAGGTTGGCAACTTCGAACGATGCAATCTCTGTTGCTGTGGTTGCGGGCAGCCCCATCATTTTCTGCGATGAGTACACTGGTCATGGATCAATCCGGCCACACTCTGAAGAAGCCCTCTATGAACGCCACAGGTACGTGACATTGCAATGTCAATTGTTTCCCACTTGTGCACGCACGCCTCCAAATACAAGATGCTTGAACGTTCGAATTCCGCGTGCCCCGACTGGTTTTGTCGACATATTATTCTGCGTCAAGCGGGACGGTTTGCCGAGCATACAAGGCTCTGGCTGACACGAACATGGCGTGTCTCACAGAAGAGTCAGACAGCCCAAAGACAAGCACGGGTTGCCAAAGGCTGCATCCGCGAAAGCCGTGGACGACCTGCACACACGCGTGCATGTGGTCATATAAGAGCGGCACGGCGTTCGGTATGTATATAGTGTGTTCCAGTTGGTATAGTTACTACGTACTACAGCGCGTAGTAATGAATCTTGTGCGACAAAGGGCGACGGTATATGCTCCAGCTGCTTGGGCCTCGAGGAATGGAGAACGCATATGGATGATCGTTTCAGCATGTCCTACTGGGGTGACGTGACATACAACGACGGCTGAGGGTCACGACGGATTGTTTTGGACAATGTTTGTGCAGGTTGATGAAGCTGCGTTGCTCGAAGCTCCCTTGCCCTGCATCACACCCATCCGGGGTTTACAGCAAAAGGCACGCTGGTGGGCTCAAGGATGTTGCCATGGTGAGCGAGTGACGCGCCGTGTCTGTTACATAGGATGATGTCTGAGAAAAAGAAAAAAAGGCCGAGACGAGGCGTCGCAGTTGCGAGATGAAGATGAAGCTTTGACAGCCTGTGCTGTGAGGTACGAAGCTACTTACCTTGCATCCTTTGGCTTTGCTCTGATTACTTAATGCCATATTCATAGCTGGCTCCTTCCCGCCCAATCGGAGGAGACGGGAGTACATGGGGTCGTGTTTAGACTGCTATGCCATGTTTCGAGATCATCAGATCCGGTACCGGCTCGCTCAGCCTTTTCCGTTTCATTTTCCGGGGGGGGGGGCTTTGTTTCAATGTTGCCAATGGGACTTTTGCCATCCCAAATTCGAACCATGCAGCCATGCTGCATAGTAAGCTATCTTCGGCAGAGAAATTGCATCTTGATTGCCAGGTTGCTTGCACCATATGTACGTCCAGAGTGACATGCATTTTAATCAATTGTCGGTACGCGCACCTGCGGAGTACTTGCGCCTCCAGTTGCACAATTTCAAGCCCCGGCCTGACATGTGGACCGTGTACTATGTACCTCTCTTTCCTTTGCCGAGGGGCAGGGTTTGGGCAAGATGGAGGTGGGGCGCTTGAGCCGATAAGCGGACCCTCCTTCTTACTATGATCTATGTACTAAGTAGCGATAGCGACCCTTGAAAAGGCGCGCTATCACCACCCAATTTCGAGGTTCGACTCATCTTTTGCGGAAACAAGTACTATGTCCACAAGGGAAACTGAGGAAAACAGCCCTCGGGCAAGCCAACAAAACACATGGGATATCTATCCTCTTACTACATAGAACCCAACAAAAAGCCGAGAGTGGCACAAGAGAATAGAACCATTTCCCACGACGAGGGACAGATCATGCAGTTGATTTCGATGCAAAGCAGATCTCGTCCTTTTTTGGGTTAATATACGCGACGCGTGTCTGAATGGCGCTTAACTACTTTGGCGTCTGGAGATTGACGACGGGTCAGGTGTCCTCAGTCCGTCCGACATGATAAGCGGCACACGAGAGCCTTGGCTAGTTCTCTTGGACTCGGAGACACGCTCGCCTCTCGCTGTTCGCGGATGCTATCCTTGGCTGTTCATAGTCACGAATTCAATCTTGATCCTCAATCGTGAGAAGAACAAGCCCAGGCTTTCATGTCCACCAAGCGACTAGCGGGGAACCCGTCCGGTTGCGAATGTGGGTTGTCGGCAAGTGCAAGGAAGCAACAATACTGCAAGCAGAGCAGCCAGAGGAATGGATTTGCTGCTTCGGAAAAGTCTCTGACTACGACTCAAATATCACCAGTGCAAAAGTACGACACGGACTGTTCGCAAGAAGAAGTGCACGTCACGATGGCAGGGCCGGAAATTGTGCAAGAGGGTTACCCAAGGGATCACTCAAAAAGAAGCCCAAAGCTTAACCGCGCCAACCAAAAAATATAATAAAAAATCCAAATAAGATATTAAAATTACATACATTACAGAATTCCTATGGTATACACTATGTACTCCTGTCACGGTCAATAAGATGAATATAGCGTCCCAAGACGTATCTGCCCATTCCTATGCCTACAGTATCCAAGAGCAAAGACCCTCTCATTCTCTACAAGTCAAAGGATGACCATCAGCATTAAACACAGCCATCGGAGCTGAAGTACAGAATTGACAGGAAGGATCCCATCACACTGCACTCAACACCGGCATGAGCGGCCTTACACACGGCCAACAAATGGACGGAACCGAAACGGAGCAACAACCCGAACCCGCAGCATCCAAGGGTCCATACTATGAAATATCGCCACAAGATCGGCAGCCACTTGGCCCATTGGGCCAACGGACTAGCCACAAAAGAGGAAGAAAAAAGTTCTCAACAGCCAGACGTCTGACAGCCAACTCCGACCCTAGGAAAAGCACGCAAGAGGGCAGACGCTTTTCCGTGCCTGTGCAAAGGGTTGATTGGCTGCTGAACGGCTGCATAATAGTACTATGTAGCTGCCTAGGCTTTTTTAGTCCTTGGGGCGGGGGAGCCTTTTTCCCACATGGTCTGGTAGTCTCTCGACTCGTTGATCTTCAGGAGGAGTGGCGGGGTCAACAACTTGTGGAGGAATGTGGGAAAGATGAATGCGACCTGCAGCCGGCTTATCGCTTCTCTTTGCGTTTCGACTGGTAGGCGAGCAAGTCCACACGTTATTAGTGCTTGATGATAAGCTGTCACGGGATGCAGCATACTCCAACTCAACTAGTGGTTGCTATCGCGAGCATTACCATGTATATACATGTATACGCTGGTGGTTCTGTCACTTGTGTTTCGTGCGTTCCTAGAGAATCTAGTAGCAAGTGTACCGTGTATCGCTACCGTACCAATGCCATGTACATAGTATCTGGCTCGTTCTTGTTCAACTGTAACGAACCCCTGCTTGCCCCAGAATCAGCCGCCCTGACCTTTGTGTTGTGTCCGATGCAGGGTCCACTCCACGGCCCTCGCGAATGCCACCTGCTAGTCCCGTCTGCGTCTAGCGTCTGGTTGCAGCGCAGCATGCTGTGTGGTGTTCTAGCGGCCCTGTGAGCCCTGTGAGCCCTGAGAGCCCTGGCATTGCTCGTTCCGGGGCCGGTGAATGGGATGTGGTGATTGAGCGACATTCTGCAATTGGCGTGCCATGCCACACCCGGAGAAAGCAGATTGCCCGGCTAGGCTAAGAGTATCGGATACTTAGCACGACAGCTAGTGGTGCTACACACGCAAAGTACCCCGTGTCCTCCGGTTTGCTCGACTCAGGACAATTGGGCGAGTCGGGCTCTTTTGGGATGTTTGATGCCTTTTTCTTCTTCTTTTCTTCTCCTTATTTGTTCTTTGGCATCGCCGCTGTATCTTGCTCTTTTCTTTTCTCTCTCTCCTTTCCCTTTCCTGTTTGAAACCCGGTCGCGCCACGACACACAACAGGCTGTCGTTGCCATCCTTTATCTTTTCTCTTTCTGGCCCCTGTCTACTCTCTTTCAGGTCTTGGGCCTTTTCTACAACAGCAGGTGGCTGACTTGTCTGCTGGATCCCGCTCTTTATCTCGCCAACCGTTCAAGAACTGAAGAGAGGCTCGCAAGGTGTTGCTGATAAGTAGCTTGCTTCGTTGTTATTGCCGACAACCGACGGATTTGACCGACCGAGACCGCCATTTTGCACGCCGTCTTCTCTTATCACGCCCATCCTTTTTTAACTCCTGCGTCCCCTTGTTACCGCTACTGCCCCCCTGGGCTAACAACAACAACAACACCAACAACAAGACACCGCATCTACGCGCTTTCGTCGCATTATATACAGCCCACAACCACTCGCAATCCCTCTGGCCGGCTTCAAGAAAAGTTGCCAATAAGAATAGAACGAACAAGACAGAAAAGAGAGACGGGACCGTTCAGAGTGGAGCCACGGAGCGCTCTGTGGTGCCACCCATCCTGTAGGCCTCGAGAACAGAAACCCGCTGGTCCCTAACCAATTCTTGTCACGATGCCGTCCTCATCCACACGCCGAATCTTTCCCATTGGCGACTGGGCGCCAGCTCACGAGCACCTCTACCACGAGGCAGACAACGACTCGTCCATTGACACCCTGCCATTTCCGACCAAGCCTGGCGAGGCCTCGGTGTCCGTGTCGGTCTCCGCCTGTCCCTCATCTGCCTCGTCTCTGGCCTCGCCTCCTCGTCGCCGAGCCACATCCAAAAAGCACCGTAGCCTTTCCCTGCCATGGCGACCCAGGTCTAGCCTCCTACAGTACAGCTCACACCTTGTCCTGGACGAACCTGAGGCCAGGACGGATACCGATACCGAGGCCGATGCCGATGTCGTCGATACACAGTCGCAACCGCAGACGCAACTAGGTGTCTTTGCGGGATGGTCTGGCTTTTCGGAAGAGGAGGCCGCGGGAACCACAATGGAGTCAGAAGAGGGAGGAGCATCGCCATACCCAGGATACAAAGGAAAAGGAAAAAAGTCAGTCAGTGGCATGTTGCGGCGGGCGTCGGTTTCCATCAAAGGACTAGTGCACCGCCGGAAATCGATTGCTACCGAAACTTTGACATTGCAAGAGAGTGCGGAGCATGCATCCAAGAGGCAGTCGCGACAACGCCATGCTCCTTCCCTTTCTCAGCAGTTGGTATCAACTGCCGTCACCAGCAATGGAAGTAGCAGCACTTCAGCTATGTACGGGGCCGCACCTTCCTCACCTGCCTCATCTGCCTCGCCTGCAACCTCTCCTCGCTCCAGCCGGCCGCAACAACAATCACACTTTCAACAGGCCCAACCATCCTCCCCACTCTCTCAGCAGTTGACCACTCGTCCTACCACGAGCCACACTCTGAATGCAACGTGGCACCGCCTCCGGAACGCTACCAGCTTCCGAAACTCGCGCATCCTCCACAGCGAGAACGGCCCCTCGAGCCTCGAGCAGCTCGCCGCGCTGACCCACGATCTTTCTGACGCTTCCCTCGTCCGCCCGGGTGTCGACAAGGAGCCGCCCGTCATCCCTCCCAACACTGGCGCCGGAGCACGAGCGGCTGCCGCCGCTGCTTGGCAGCACGAGATGCTCCCCGGTGCTGCCATCAACCCGGTGAAGAACAAGCGTCTGACCCTCGAATTGGCCCAGAATGACCGTGAGAGTGGCATCGGTATTGCAGTCACTAGCAACGACTCGTTTGTCGACGGTCTGCAAGATCTCGCCATGGCAACGTCTGTGAGCGATGTTGTCGAGGGTGCCTGTGCGCCCAGCCGTGTTGACTTTATTAGCAGGCTGCCCGTCGAGCTAGCAATTCAGGTGCTTGCCTACCTCGACGCCGCGGGCCTAGCCACTGCCAGCCGCATCTCGACGAGGTGGCACGACGTTGTCGCAGTGCAGCACGTTTGGCGAGAGTCGTACTTGCGTGAAAAGACCGGCACATACGCTACAAGCCAACCGATCCAGCCAGGCACGGGGCTGGGTGTGCCGTCAAACGCGCCTGGAATCGATTGGAAGCAAGCCTACCGTACCAGCGAAGAATTGGCCAAGAGGTGGCGGCAGGGCAAGGCCACTTCCATCTACCTGAACGGCCACTCGGATAGTATCTATTGCCTTCAATTCGACGAGTAAGTTCTTTCTGTCCCAGTATTGCCCGTGTTTTCCAACAGTCAAAACTCATCTACTTCTTCTACAGGCAAAAAATCATTACTGGAAGCCGAGACAAGACCATCCGCATCTGGGACATGAAAACGATGGCTTGCAAAGTGGTCATTGGTCCCCCTGAGGTTGTCCAGGACACTGCTCTCCTCCACGACGCAGAGGGCAAGCCAACACACTCGGCCTCTTTTGAGCCCCACCTCGGTGCCGACGCCCGCTCCAAATGTGTCACATCGGTGCCTACCACTGTGTCATTCCAAACCCACCACAAGGCCTCTATCTTGTGTCTCCAATACGACGAGCACATCCTTGTCACTGGTAGCTCAGACGGGTCGTGCATTGTCTATGACATGAAGAACGGGTACCGCCCTATCCGGCGTCTGCGCCACCACTCTGCCGCCGTCCTCGACCTCTGCTTTGACGATCGCCACATTGTCACGTGCTCGAAAGACGTCAGCATCTGCGTGTGGGATCGTGCCACAGGTCAAATGCTCAAGCAATTGCGAGGTCATAGCGGTCCTGTGAATGCCGTACAAATGCGCGGCAACACCATTGTCAGCTGCAGCGGCGACTTTATGGTTAAGCTATGGAACATTGAGACTGGCAAGCAGATTCGCGAATTCCAAGGTCACACCAAGGGTCTGGCCTGCAGTCAGTTCTCGGAAGATGGTCGTTATGTTGCGAGTGCGGGCAACGACAAAGTCATTCGCATCTGGGATGCTAATACGGGCGAGTGCCTACGTGAGATGAAGGCCCACGAGAGCCTGGTTCGCTCGCTGCACATTGACAGCGTGTCTGGCCGCTTGGTCTCGGGCTCGTACGACACGGACATCAAGGTCTTTGACATGGAGACGGGCCGACAGCTGCTGGACTTTCCTAGATGGCATGCCAGTTGGGTGCTGAGTGCCAAGAGCGATTACCGACGCATTGTGTCTACTGGACAAGACCCTAAGATCCTTGTCATGGATTTCGGTGCGGGTATCCCGGGCATTGAGCAGTTGGAGAGCCCCAACAGCGGCCACGGCAAGATTCAAGAGGTTTCCTCTGACTTGCCCGAAGATGGCGGCTACATCTAGGATTAGAAGCGCGATGTGCGTGGTACCACGAGTGTTGAGAATTGTGTTTCTTCTCTTTTGTTTGATGTGATGACAGTACATTTTATCCTGCTCCGGGGTTATATAGGACTTTTCTTGGGAAAAGAAACAGGAGGGAGGTGTTTTGGTGTGTATGGGTTTTGTTTGTTGATTGGAGACATATGATGCTCTTTCGGGTTATGGGGCAAATGGGACGATTCGGGGATGCGGGCATCGTGTCTCTTTTTGCCGTTTCTGCGTGGTTGGGGGATTTATGTTAGCCTTGCTGTTGTTGCTTCTTCTGGTTCTTGGTACCAACATACTTTCACTTTTTCCCAGCCATATGCTGTTTCATGAAATATGAGTTTTTTCTGAATTCAACTGCCCTGATACTGTAGCCGAGATATTCCCGTGGGTACATAGTATCAATTGATAGCAGTCCTAATAGTCCTCTTTTTAGTGAGACATAACTACCAAGCAAAATCAAGCAAGTATTTGCTATGGTATGGGCAATTTTCTTCTATCGTTTTGCCAGTGTGTCTGAATCGAGGCCTTTTTAATATATAAAAACCTTTTCCAATCCCCCATCACTACCTAGATGTCTAGATGCTAGCAGCTGAGCAGTCAGGGTAGTCTAGAGTACTTGGACGCATGTGTCCGCTGAGTCAGCAGTTCTATGCAGGAGTTCAGCCATACTGCGGTACTTGGGTACCTGATTCTCCTCGGCCTGCAATTGACCTCATGCCTTGCTTTATCAATCCTCACCTTCATCCACCCCGTTATGATCAATCTCATGCTGACCCACCACCCACTTATTAACCTCCTTCCTCTGTGACACGAGATTGTCCAGTCTCCTCCGCTGATTCTCAAGCCTTCGAAGACTTGGACAGAAAACAATAGGGAAACGGAAAAGGAAAATGTCCCCCATCAAGCCACCCAACCATCTACCCGAGCTGGTGAGAGCGACGTTCAACCGGGCTAAAGCAAGCGGCGACGTCAACTCCTATCCCACACAGGTAGCTGTTTTAACGCCCAGTGGAGAATCCTCTTCTTCGACTGCGGTATGTGATAATCTTTCTTGTTCCGCTTATTTGTGAGAGGGCAATGCCGGGAGGGAAAGCGCAATATATCGAGATATCCGGCACGCGGCTATGTATTTTCTTTTCTGGAGATCCTGGGCTGATTCGCGATGATTTGGACAAAGATTCAACTCCGCTTCGCCCCTTCTTTAGCCAACAAACCAAAACCAAAAGAGCCCAACACCAACACCAAACCTTTCAACCCCTTTGAAAACCCTCCCCCGTCACTTGTGATTACCCATCTCAACGAAGGCGCCGCCCCCGAGAACCAATACACCCTTGTCCTCAACAAATTCGCCATTGTCCCCGAGCATTTCCTCCTCATCACGCGGGTTTTCAAACCCCAGACAGATCTTCTCGAGGGTGCGGATCTGGCTGCTGCGTATGCTTGTATTCGTGCATACCACGAGTACCCTGTCGTTTCTTCTTCCTCTTCTTCTGAACCAAACGGCACTGGGACCCGTGGTGATGGCGACGGCGATGGCAATGGTGAGAGAGAAGAGCTTTTTGCGTTTTTCAACTGCGGCGAGCATAGCGGTGCCAGTCAGCCACACCGGCATTTACAGCTTTTGCCTATTGCGCGGATGAAGGATGGCCTACTGGAGGGCCGAGATGGCGGCTCAGCAACGGCAGCAGCTAAATGGGACGTTCTCGCGGATAGGCTTGTGCACAACAAGGGAGCAGGCCAACCCGAAGACGAGCAAGTCAAACTCCCCTTTACAACCTTTGGCGAGCCGCTGCATACGGACATGACCCCCCAGGACCTCCGCGCGGTATACCTCCGGCTCTACCGTAAGGCCTGTGCCGCTGTTGGCGGTGGCAGTGATGGCGGCGTGGGTTTACTCGAGCCAACGGCTGAGGAACTTTTGCGATTGGGGAGCGACGAAGACGATCAAAGAAGAGGCATCCCCACGCGAATCAGCTACAACATGGCTATGACAAAGGACAGTATGGTTCTTTGCCCGCGCATAGCAGAAGGGGCGCCCATAGTGGATGCACAAGGAAATGAGGTGGGCAAGCTGGCACTGAACGGGACCGTGTTGGCGGGCACGGCGCTCGTCAAGAGTGAGGCTGAGTGGAATGTGCTCAGAGGGGATTCGGAGCAGCTTTGGCGGATTTTGGGCAGAATTGGCGTTGCTGCTGACTGAGTGAGTGGGTGTTGTGTAACTGATATTTACAGGCTACTCGCTGACCCGGGGAAACACGATCTACCTACTCCGAAAGTGATCTCTTTTTTCCGGAACACTATCGTGGACACACCTCACAAGATCACTGATACTATGAGAGTATCAAAAGAGGCATGTTCATGATTGTCATACTTGTCAGAGGCATTATTTCACCACAATGCCTTCCGCTTGCTCCCTCACAGCCAAATGCTAGAATATCTAACCCACATATTATCCTTTTGTCCCTATTTTCTCATGTCTTTCCTCGTTGACCATACCAAAATAAAATCTCCCCAATAGCAAAAGCAAAATCTCTCCAGACCCATAACGCTAAGCATATGCAATCAAAGAAAGGCAAAACCATCGCTGACTTGATAAGTTCCTCCAGCCAGAAAAGAGAGTCCCATCATAATCATCACCCACAGCCATTCCAAGCCAGAAAAGCAAGACGTCACGTGTAATTACACCTGCTAGTTTTCCGTCTTTGCCACGGCCGTGGCCCCTTCGGCATCTGAAATACTCAAGTCTTGAAACTTTCCATCGTTGAGCGATTTGCTCTCTCCTTCTTCGTCATCAGTTTCTTCGTCGTCGTCGTCGTCATCCTCATCGTCTGTACTATCGTCAGCGCTCTTTCGCTGCTGTTGCTGTCTCGAAGGCTTCTTTGGTCGCTGCCCCCGGGGAATGGGCAATGAGTCCACGTTTAGATGACCGCTGACAATCTCGTCCCACTTTTTGGCGACCGTGCCCGCGCCAAAGGGTTTGCCCGTCTCGTGCTCGATAAAGTGCGCGACACGAAGCCAGTGAATCTTGCCCTTGTCATCGGTGCAGGGGGGGATGGCGGCATGGAGCGCAATGATCTAGGAGGTTTTGTGATTTAGGTCAGCTAATGATCCAACGAGTCCGAGACGACAGGGCATATGTACAACACCCTACATGAGGACATCCCTGGTTCGATCAAATGGAAAGGCTTCTTCTTCTTCTTCAGCGGGAAGCGAAGGGAAAGGAGAGGAAAGGCTTCTTCAACTTACATGCTCAGCCTCCCACGTTGGCTTTCTCTCACGGTGTTCCTTGGGCCGCTGGAAACTGCGCGCAATGCCCCGCAGCGTGGGCTCTTTGTGCTGCCACCGGCTATACTTCTCCTTGATTTGTCGGTATGTCAAGGCCGATTCACTGCGGTCCCCGCCCCGGCCCCCGGCCCCGCCCCCGCCGGATACGTAGCCACAGTAGCCCCGCTCGGCCGCAATAATGTGCATCATGAGCTCCCGGTCAATCGGCCAGCGGTTGCCCTGCGCCTCGCTTGCCTCGCCTCTGCACCCAATGGGGACGAAGCCTGGCTTGTCATGGCCGGGCAGGCCCAGGGATATGGAGAGGGAGCAGGTCGATGGTGTGGGCGAAGGAGAGGGCGAGAGGATTTTGGGTGAAGGGGTGCGTTGACGGTGACGCTGGGGTTGGGGCAACTGGGGTTGGGGTTGGCTCTGCAGTTTCTGACTGCGCTCAGCTGCTGGTTTGTGTCTGGGGGAGGCTGTGGTTGAGTGGCGCTGGCGCTGGCGGGGAGCACCGCGGCGACGACTTCTACTGCTGTTTGTGGTGTTGTTGTTGTTGTTGTTGTTGCTGCTGGTAGCAGCAGCAGCAGCAGTGCTCTCGATGACGGCTGAATCGTCTGCTCGGTTGTGTTGAGATGGAGCCGTGGTTGACCTCGACGCGTGGGTCTTGCTTTTCTTGGTCTTTGCAGATGGGAGAGCCTTCCTCGTCGCTGCAGCTGTGCTGGAACTGGCGGCGGGAGTGTCATGGTCTCGTGTCTCCGAGCGGCTAGGAACGGAGGGCAACAGACGGCGTGAGTGGCTGCTGTACACAGCGTGCTGGGACGCTGGCCTTGTCCTGAAGCCTTCTTGCCCGGACGGACACAGACCTAGACCAACACCGAGTCCGAGTCCGAGCCCAACCGCGGGCATTGCCGTGGCTATATCCCTCTGACCATCTACCCGCCTATTGTCATCGCTGGACTGGTGGTGAGGCGGACTTGGGACAGTGGTGAATGGAGGGGGCTGTGGGCCGCTAGAGACCGGGATGAAGGGGTCGGAGAGCGAGCTCTCCGAGTCACTGAATGTAAAGAGGCTCGTGTCATCACTCTGGTGGAAGCCTCCGGGCCCGTTCATCATGTGGCCTTGCTGCTGCTGCTGGTGGTGCTGGTGGTGTTGCTGCTGCTGCTGCTGCTGCTGGGAAGGGTGAAGGGGCAGCTCAGGATGCAGCTGCTGCGGGGACACGATACCCACTCCAAAGGGTGGGAAGTTCTGCACTGCCATGTCGCGGAGAAAGGGGCTTGTCGCCGCTGCCGCTGTTGTGCTTGTTGTCATCGCGGATGCTGCGGCGGGAGCGGAGGCGATTGGGCCACCAGAGCCGGCCGGGCCCCAGTCATACAGACCCTCGAAGCTGCTGTTGTACTGGCTTTCGCCGCCGAATGACGAGGTCAGGGAGTGCTGGTCGACGTGGACATTGCTCAGAGGGTGGTGGTAGTGTTGTTGTTGTTGTTGTTGTTGTTGTTGCTGGTGGTGGTGGTGGTGCTGTGCCTGAGGATAGCGGCTGGTCATGAAGGGAAGGGCCATTGGCGGGGTGGATGTGCGAGGCTCGGTTTTGATCATTGGAGAGGTGTCTGTGAGGCCCTCGAGGAGGGGCATGTGGTGGTTGGGGATCTGTGTCTGTGGGAAATAGGCCATCTGGAAGGGCAGAGGCAGTGGAGGAGTGACAGAGTCGCTCCGTGGCTGCATGTTTGCGGGGGGAGAGCCGGTCTGAGGTCCGCATCTATACTATATACCGGGAAGAAAAAGCACATGTCAGTGGGAGAGGCAGGCCATATGTTGCTCTGGATGGATGCTATGCTGTCGAGGGCTCCATGTGAACTGCGGGAGGAGGAGAAGGATAGAGGTGATGGTTTCCCAAGGATAAGCCAACATTGCTCACAACACGCGCGAGCGTAAAAAACTACTCACCATACTATAGTACTCAGACATGTTTCTCCTGATACTCAAGGCAAAGCTGAGCAGGTTTTGGCGTTCGTGAAGCGGCAGGTAGTCGAAGAAGCCCGAAGCAAGCCGGCACAATATCTCGTCGACTTGGTCGCAGGGCTTTGTTGTCGGGCACCCAGGACCCCATATATACCCGAAACCCTGCGCGGTATTGTCTGCTATGACTAGAGGCAGGAGGTGAAGACATGGTTAGCCATCTTGGTTTCATAGCGGAGGGAGGGGTTGTATGGCAATTCTTTTTCTGGGGGGCAAGGACATTGCTCAGGACACACGGGTGACGACGGGTGATGAATCTTGTCTCTTGCAACCCGGATCCATGAACCAAAAAAAAAAAAAAAAGGGCCACGCTGCTACCCTCACCGCAAAGCGACGGCCAGCAAGTGAGCTTTCTTTAATGGGATTTGCTGTCCTTGCTTCCCTCACCGCTGCTTGCAAACGTTGCGATTCTCATGGGCCTTGTCCCCTCCGTCCTCCGTTCCTTTCACCAGCTCGGTGTGGTGCAGATGGAGTCTAGCTGCAAGTGCGGCTATATGCCTCGCAGTGCACGTGTCTGGGAGTATGTAGTGCATGTTGACCTCATCAGGATCTGCGGTGAGGCCGAGGCCACCACAGAGAGAATAAAGCGTGGCCAGACTGATGGCAAATTCTCGCTCCAGGTAGAGGAGCTGGAATGCTGAAAGGAACACCCCCCCCCGTGGTAAAAGGGACGGAACGAAGGGGGGGAAAAGACGAACTGGAATATCACTTACTGGACTCTGTGGAGCTTGGGCTCCCGAACGAAGTGTTGGGCATGGGATTCCAACCCATTGTGCAAGACTGACCAGTCTCTGTAAGCTCAGGTCTGTCGGGCTTGATGTTGTTGGCTTGGATGTGATGTAGCATGCCGTTTGGCACTTGAAGTTTTGAGATCATGCCCAGATCTAGTTCGAAAAAAAAAAAAAGGGCAGGGAATTGGGCCAATGAGGTGGCTATGCAGAGAGTGTATCCTTTGAAGAGTGTGTGGAATATAGTCACAAGAACAATGAAGGGCTCAGGACGAGTGAAAGCTAACGGGTTATATCATGTTGCCAGAAACGTGGATCAGGGGATCCAAAAGGGAAACTTGAACTGGCTGGTGTACCCGACAAGAGTCTCGAGTACTACAGTACCTGAGAAAAGAAAGAAAAAAAACAGCAGATAAAATGAGTGTTCGGATAGCCATGCCCTTTCCCTAAATCAAGTGGCCTTCTTTCTTCTGCTGAGACTTGATGGGCAAGGCTGGATTGAGGCTCCGGTTCAAGGCAAGGGGTACTGGGGGTGGCCAGGCCGTCCTGAGCGGTGATGGGTGCGCATGTTCCGTGACAAGAGAAGAGTGATTTGTGTAGCAATTCTGACTCTGTGTATTGAACTGGCGGTTCGCTTCCAAGAAGGCTCCCGGGGGCGACGATGGAAGCGGTATATTTGGGCAGTCAGAGGTTTGTACACACGCCCGTGAGTTTAGTCTTCCGAGATTCAGGGCCTGCCAGTGAATCACGTTTTCAAGAACACGTGCATATATATATACACTGATATCTCTGGTTTCAAGGTGGGATTCCAGAGCATTGCTCTTCCTCGCGGGAAGACTTGGCCATTCTACGACAATTCGATATAGTAGACCTTTTTTTTTCTTGAGAGAGAGAGAGAGAGAGAGAGGAAAACAAAAGGTCTTACATAACTCTGGAAGCCTGAAACTAGTCACAAAATGAGTCTACCTCAGCGCTGTATTTTTCCCTTGGAGTCAGCGATCGGTCAACCCGTTTGCTCATCCGCTCTGAGAATCAATGCTGGCTCAACAAGTCCGGGACGATGTCGAATGGTTCGACAGTTTTGTTTGTTTCGACGGCAATTTAACGATTTAAAATGGCAAGAGGCAGTGTTTGTGCGCAATGGCGAAGTGTCTTCTTGTCCAGCTGTGCGGCCCACGGTCCTTCGCAGAACCGTCACAGAGCTCTTTTGTCGAGGAAAAGCCCCGTTTGAGAGACTCTGGTTCAGCGGTGGCGAAACGACAAGAGTAGATTCCACAATGTTATTGAAAGGGACTGCAAAGCTCGAGGAATCCTGAAACGCCATACTCTTTGGCGTCGATTTGGCAGACTCGACCTGTAGCAAATTTCGCAGATATCAACTTGACACGGGACGAGTACATCCTACGGGTACGGACGGCTCAACGTTATTTTGGGGGCACAATTTTGTGTCTAGCTTTCTCAATTTGTTTCACTCTTTTGTTTTTTTATCGTTGGAACGAGCGACTTGCCTTGACATACAGCAGACGGAATCTGATATGTCAACTTGCGAGACCGGTAAGAAATATTTGTGGTTTGGAAGCCGGCCTCCAAAAGAAACAACTTGCATCCACCGTTGCAAAGCAGGCTGCTAAACTGGACAAATCAGGTCCAGAGACTGGGCAGAACGGGCTTTTGACTACATGAGTGGGCTATGGGTGCTGTGGCAAAGTTTCCTGAATGAAAGAATTGATTCCATCCACCAGCGCTGGAGTCTTCTTGACATATCCAAGATTGAGTCGCATACGAGCCCTAGTCCTCCAGGACAAGGCCTATATACAAGATCGAGCGGCCGTCAACAGGTGCTGAGGCTCAGAAAAAGAGATTGAGGTCAAACGGGGGGGTGAAGAAATGAGCACATTACAGTCCATATCACCAATCACCAGCTCAATTTCGCAGTTCCCAGTCCTCATATGATACCAAGTGCATGCAAGTCATTGTATGAGCAAGGGAGCCTGGAAAGAATATGCCAACTGAACACTGCGTTTCCCTGCACCTCTGCCAACCAAGCCAACAGATACTTGAGGGGGCCGGGCGAGCAGAGACCGAGGGGAGGGGGGGAGTGCACAGCTGCGAGTGTTGACATAGATTATTGCAGCCCCATGCTTAAGGCAGCCGAGAAAGACTGCCAGGTCTCTCGAACATCATATAAGAAGCGTTGGTTGCATGGCATGGCGCCATGACAGTCGCACTTGGCCTCACCGGTTGAGATTGGAATCTGCCCGTCTGCCCACGTAGCCTCCTCGCTCTTGCAGACGGCCCTTGCCATTGGGGCCAAACCGCCACGGGTTCACTCCCTCGTGCAGGATCTCTACATTGCAAGCAAACTTTGCGCTCCACATGCCAGATGCTGCAGCTCGCTGCACGCAAAAGGGTGGCACGAGGGGGGGGACTCAAACCATGTAAAGAAGAACCAGGGCTGCTACTGCATATGCACTATGTAGCAGATCTGGAGAAGCATCAAGAAAGACTGCGCGCACTTGCTTATCTACCTACTCGCGCAAAGGGAAAAAAAGGGCCGAGCTGCAACGCCGTCCAATGACGTCTGGCTCTGTTGAGGCTCAAAACATCAAGCGGATGCAGCCGTCCTCCCACCTGGATGGACATGGGGGGGGGGTGCTTCTTTTTTTTCGGTTGTAGGCGTTACCATGCTGATGTAGTATATTCCCGTCGCATGCAGAGTGATATATATATATATATACATATATATATATATCCTGTGAGTCAAATACGCGTTTACCTCATCGCATGTAGTCCTGTGGCTGTGGCCGATGCGGGAGGGAAAAGAAAAGCCCGTGAGAGGTTTTGCTTTTGGTTCATCTCTGGATGTAGACAACTCATGCTCCGGCAGGGCTATCCGAGACATGCTTCCCTGCCCTTGTACGGTGCAAAGCATAGACAAGAGAGAAGGAAAAGAAAGGAGAGAGAGTGTTGCTGAGATGAGCGAGCTGGGGCCGAGGTTCTAGCGCATCTGGGCAATTACTATGATATGGTGCCAAAGGAGAGGGCGGTTCTTGGTTCTTCTGTCCCCGTGTACCCCCACATGCACGGAGCCGACCGTGACAGCGATGGCTGGGTGAGACGGAGACCCTGTTCTCGAAAACGTGGAGGCCGGCGATGGCGTTCTGCGCTGGCACTGCGTATAAGAGAAACAAAGTTCTGTAGCCTGGCCGCCTGAGGCTGGCGGTAGCCTTCCGCAAGGTGTGGGAAAGGGAAGCATGTATCTAGGAACACACCGCGGGTCCGCATTGGGACAGAGTCTGAGACTCTGTTGGGCCTTTCTCTCTCTCTCTCTCTCTCTCTCTCTCTCTCTCTCTCTCTGTTTGACAGAGCCACGAAGCCACAGACGACGGCTCGATGCTCAGCTGTCATTGGGTGAATAGTCACTTGCGTAGAGTAGTATCCGATGAGACGCTGGCGACTGATGCTTCTGGAGTCTTGGAAGGCAGCCGGCATCATCTTGCAGCGTTGGATTACACGCCGCACTCAGCCGTTGGCAGTGGTGTACTGTACTGTCTGTACTATAAGGATGGTCCCAAGACGTGGGTAGCGGAGATTTCCTCGATCAGCAGCCCATGCTCAGAACAGTTGTCAATCGGCATTTATCCGCCGTGATCTGCAGTGTTACTATATTCAAACGTATAAGCTTGCAAGTCTATGGCGGAGGAGAATGTATCACACGATGTGGACCAGGGGATGGCCGATTTCTCAATCTTGGATCTGCAATTCGTTCAGTCCAGAGGAAGAAACAGAAGCTGGAAGCCGGCTTCATAACAGGGCATACAGTTTGATTCAGGACTCATGTGAATTGATTCAACTCTATCGACTCACGAGAATGAATTATGCAACGGATGAGAGATAGTGACCACTCCCCTCCCCCCTTTTCGACACCACTTGGCAAGTAAGAAAACTCATGGCTTCAGTAGGAACCATTTGGGAGCCAAGATTCAAAATTCCGATGCCAATTGCTTCGAGATTGGAGTTTACCAGATGCTTTGTGACAATATCTCCCCAGTATACCCAAAATAATGGCTACAAGTTCCCTGATGCTATGCTCATCCCAGATGTTTGTGCTACGACAACAACAAGAAAGCTCTTTACCTCGTATATCTTCCTCGCGGTTTCACCAAGCAGCAAAATATCCGAACGGAAGAGCGTTCGCATGGAAGCTCACAGGTTTCTTGGCTCAGAAAACAGCTCTGCCTGCCAACTTGACATGTGTAGGAAGTGCTGTATAGCCTCCTCAAGGGATTGTAGTTCCTGCTCATGTGCACGGAGCCACTCACTCTGTGTTTACCAAAGACCACGGGAAAAAAGTCTGGATAAACAAGAAAACTATATCGTCTTTCTTGAGTGACTATAAACACACAAATATACGGCATTGACTGCACTTGTGAATAATGCTTCCACGCGTCATGAAATCAAGTCGAGAAAACGGACAGAACTCTACAAAGACAACTGCGTACACGCTCATCAGCTTTCACAAGAAACCAACCTCCACCCGCCGCTCCAGCTCCAACGTTTTCAACATCGTCGTCGAGTTACCAAACCCTAATGTTGATCTCCCTTTCCCCAAGTCTCGCCCGCCACGTCACAGTTTCCGTGACAACAGACTCATGGAATGTCAAAATTGGAATCATAAAACGGCAGCATACATATTAGAAGAAAATAAAAAAAAAACAAATTCCCATCCGCCGGCTCGCTCATGGGCCCGTCCGCAACGGGTCTCCCGTCCGGTCCGGCGGTCCCCGCAGCCCGTCAGGCAAGAAGTGTTTGATAGCCAAATGGATACTATTACGACGATCCTCCGTCGTCGTCGTCTTCCTCCTCCCTCCTCCTATTCCACCTCCGGGGGCAGTGGTTTTTTTTATTTTATTTTCGCGCAAACTCTGTTCCTCGCGTCGTGCAACAGCCACACCAAAGAAACGATACTATTTCTGTTTTGTTTGACCTGCTGGTATCTTGATAGTGAAGTAGACCGTAGCTGATACTTTTCTGTGGCCACTGTCAAAGCAAAGTTGAGCCGTCGAACAGAACATGGAAGCCGTGGAATGCGTTTCCCCCCCCCCTCCCCCTCTGTGGATTTGAGCATGGAATAGTGCATGCATTCTCATATATGTGCTACGAGTGTCACCGCCCAGACAGTTTCAGAAAGGTCCAGTTTGGTGTAGAGCATCTATCTGTTGGGTAAAAGTCCAAGGGCAGGTGATACATACCGTTTTATCGCCACGACCACAACCAACGCTGCTTTTCAAAGCTCACATAGAAAGCAAAGAGAAAGGAAGGACAGCTTATTTTTGCAAGTCCCCACGCACGCCACACAGGCTTGGGAAACCCGTGGATGTGCAACAATCGTGTTTGCTCACTTGAAAAAGAAGAAAAAGGAACCCTGTTCAACATACCGAAGCGCTGTACGAGACAAAAGTGAGTTGGCCGAGTCACAAGTACACACGACGACGACTGCTTCATCTCGCCACAGCCTGTGTCATCGCAAAAAGGTCAAAGATTGCCTGCTATGGGGGCTGCGTGTGCTCGTCCGTTGGCATCAGACAGCTTTTGAAGTCCGTTCGCTGTTGGGACTCATGGGTGTTGTTTCATCAACCATATAGCAGTGCCAATCTCTTTTTACTAGTCTGCTTCTTGTTTTGAATTTCACTTGCTTACTACCTACCCACTACCCTTCGCTCATTTGCAAACATGCGCAGCAAGTCATTGATCGTCATCATCAGGGACAGATTCAGCGAGTTTGTCAAGTGAGGCGAGTTGCAAGTCCACCTAGGCTGTTGTACTGTCAGTACAACAAGTCGACCGTGGCGTGATACAGGTTTTCTAGTTCTTATCTTGGTTGTGGGGAGGGAGGGATTTGCTCAAATTCTCTCAGAGGGTTGGGCTAAGTTTGTGGTCAAGATGTGCATACGTTAGGTCGAGGCATCTGAAGCCGTTCCCCCCCTTGCTGTCAGGCTTTCAATCATCACTCAGTCTCTTCATATTGTGGAAATATCCTTGTCATGAGTATTATCTTGACGCAGCTCGTTTTGTGTTGATAGCATCTATATTCCTACCGTGGGCCATGAAGTGGTGTTGACCAATCCTTGCACACACAACGTTTATCATTTGATAGTCATTTTATGCAACTCAACACAACTCTGCGTTTCCAAACTCGGGTTTGCCTTTGCACATACCTCAACGACACTCGGATGTGCGCACAACACTAAACAAACTCCTCAAGACCCTTCTCTCTATAGTTTGCATCATGGGTAGGCGGGTCATATCCCAGGGAGACCGATTGCGGCGCGCAAAGGGGGAAGGAATCGAGGTAAGAAATAGAGGCCGTAGAGCCCCGTAAGCGCAACGCAAAGTCCAGTAAACTAAAGCACAAAGAATTAGACGAGATTGCAAGAAAAGGATCGTAATGAAAGGAAGAGGCAAAAGGTGCAGTGAAATCACAAATGGACACACCTTTTCAAACCAGGTGTGGAAGAAGATTGCCGTCATGAGCAGCATCCACCAGCTGAGGACGACCACCGCACCAGCGATTTTGCCACCAAACGCCAGCGCATCCCACGCACTCGCCAGTCGGTGCTCAGCAGCTGCCGCAATTCGCTCCGCCTCTACAGTGGCACTTTTGATCGCACCATCAGCCATCACCACGCTGCGGTCGTCGCGCACTGTACCAACATTGGCTGATCGGCCACTACGTCGCCAGTGGTTGACAAGAACCCAGCCGACCTCCTGCACCAAGAAGTAGCTCCCAAGCACAAGCAAGAAAACATGCCCGCTGATATCATGTCCGCCACGCCACTGTCCGCCGGCAGCCTTGCACGCGACGCCCGTGACAATATCCTTGCCGCTCGCCACCCCAGCGTCCATCTTAGCATCAACCAACTCGCATTTACCGCCGGTGAAGCGGAAACTGCGATCGATGATGGGAGGACCAAAGCACCACTGCGTAACGAGCATCCACCATATGGTTGCTAGGCCCCAGCGAAGCAGGCCGCGAGTGCGCTGCTGGGCGCTAGTCGTAGCCGGGTGACTGAAGAGGAAGACTATGAAGGCAAGCGTCACCCAAGCCCAGCCGCGCTTGACAAAGTAGACGTTGAATATGTTGCTCTTGCGCGCAAAGTAGGAAGGCGAGAGCAGCGGGTCCTGCGAGTGGGCTTGTAGCGTCGCGTCGTAGGGCGCGTTGCGTACGTCTGGCGAGAGGAGGGAGAAGAGGGTGCCGAATGTCAAGAGCGCAGGGTAGGCTAGGAGGAGGAGCGCTTCAGATCGAGTTGGCAGGAAAGGCGGCGTGCGAGTGGAAGGTGAGGACACGATGGGCGGTGTCGAGTAGGGCCCGCCATTGAGCTTCTCGTCGGCGAAGCTAGACGGAGAGGGAGAGGGTGAGTTCGAGGAGGCCATTGTGGAACGAGCTCGGGGGCTGGACGCAGCGAAGTCCATGTCGGGGGGAAAAGAGGAAGGAAAAAAAGATGTTGTCGCCAGTTGTCAAGGCATGAAAAGGACAGCGCGAGGGGATCTTTGCCGCCCTTGAGACGGTGTTTGTCGAGTCGCTATAAACCACGCAATCTCTCGCTTCCTGCCCAGGTGCAGTCGTGGGTACGAATGAGGAGAGCAGACAGAAAAGATAGTGAGGTTGACGAACTTGCAGGAAGACTGGGAGAGATCATGACGTTGTTGAGCCAGATGATTTTCGCTTTGTACTAGACGTGGAAGAAGTTGCGATTCGGCTCAGCACCTGCCCTCTATGCTCTATCCAAGAAGCTATGACGTTGGCCAACTCTCAAAAGCCCGGGTTGCGCTGTGGCACCGTCATGGGGCTTGGCGGTAGCGCTACCACTATCAGTTGCACACGCAGTCTGCAGGCGCATGTGTTAGCGCCATCATAGCACAGCTACGGAGTCGGTACGGGTCTCGCTGCTAGTTAGTGGGTGGCCTCCTAGTGCCCTGTAATTGTTAGCGGTCTGGATCTTCCCCTCTGCCAACAATTTCCCATATTTCACGAAATCACGAACTACGACGAGGTCGACTTTCTTTAGGTGGGGTGGAGAAATATCGTTGCGGTTCAATGTCCTATTTATTTCTGGTGATGATATCTCCCGTGCCACCTTTCTACCCCAATGCAACCATTTGATGAGAAACAGACGGTCCTGCCTTGGTCTCTCGGGGAAAAAAAGATCTTTTATCCATTGGTTCATCCATGTCCCTTTGCATATCTAATCCGATTGGTATCTTTCATTGTCGGTGTTGCCCTACCGAAACCATAACTCCAAACTATGCGCAAAACGAAGTGAAGGCGAAAAAAAGAGTAAAAATGAGAAGGCGCAAGTGTCGTTGCCAGCCCGCAACGTGAGGCCTGGCCTGCCGTCAACAACAAGTCGACGGATGGAAGAAGGCAAAAGTCTCATTCACAAGCACACGCACACTAGGCTGTGCTTGCAAAGTATGACAGCGTGGCGCAGTAAGTGTTGCGGTTGTCGCTGTCGAGCGCCTTGCTCTCCCCATCCACCGTCAGCATGTTGACCGACGCCTTGGTCGACAGTCCGTAGATATGCGCGGCGCTGCTCTCAATCGACACTATGTTCTCCTGGCAGCTCTCCGTCTCAAGACAGGTCTGGTCGTAGTTGTCAAAGAACGAGTACAGGCCAGCGCCGTACACGTACACGTCGTTTGAGTTGACAATGCGGAGACCCCAGGTGCGCGCGCAGTTGTCCCCTGTGCACGAGTCAAACGATGGGTCGTTGTACGTCGCGTTGGCTGGGAAGGGCGTGCTGGCGTTGGGGTTGCCCTGCATGTACGCCGTCTCGGTCTGGATCAGCGACATGTAGATGTTGCTACCATTGTTGATCTGGTAGTTGTACATTTGCGAATGCTCGGCAGCCGTGCCGTACATCCAGACGGGACCGGCAGACTCAATCAAGACACCGCGGCCATTGTAAATGTCAATCTGCGCAGAGTCGGCGCCAATCTCGAGGTCGTGGTCGGCGACCCAGAACCACGTGTTTTCCAGGTACACGTTCGAGGCTGACTCGGTAACGTGCATGAGCAAAAAGGCACCCTCGCAGGCGGCGTTGGCAGAGTGCGTCGCGTTGGGGTTCTTGGCGCACTGCGCAGAAAGCAGGTCGGTGCCGGCGGAGCCTCCAATGCGAGCGTGCACATCCCACATGCCGGCGGCGCCGTTGGACGAGCCCTTCATGTTCCACTGAATCATGATGGCGCCGGGGGCTGCGCCAAGAGTCTCAAAGACCAGGTCGGACATTTCGACAGCGCCTTCATCGCCGGGCTCTCCAACCTGGAAGACGGGCTTGGGATTGCTCATATCGTTGAAGCTTGTGCCCTTGGCCATGATCATGGGCCAGGCTTCGCCCGTGATCTTGATGTTGCCAGTACCAGGCACCTTGATGGTGTCCGTGACAACATACGCACCGTGGTCAAAGAAAATGACTTGGCCATCGGTGGCGTTGTTGAGAATGGCCTGGATGGCCGCAGTGTCGTCGGTGGAGCCGTCACCCACAGCACCGTTGGCCTTGACCGAGACGAAGCTCGAGGCAGCCAGGGTCTCGTACTGAGGCTTGCTGCGAGTAAAGACGGTGCCGTCCGAGTTGAGGAGAACCGAAGGCTTGGTAGTGTTGGATGCAATGGCCTTCTGAGTGGCGACGCCAGTGCCGGTCTGGTACGAATTGCCCTGCA
The DNA here is from genome assembly GCA_011317545.1 of Coniella vitis. Taxonomy (NCBI): domain Eukaryota; kingdom Fungi; phylum Ascomycota; class Sordariomycetes; order Diaporthales; family Schizoparmaceae; genus Coniella; species Coniella vitis. The sequence continues at coordinate 561,788 of WUJK01000012.1, forward strand.
TGAAGTTGTTGACGACTTGGTTGCCAGCAACAACAGTAGTGCCAGACATGGCATCCAGGACGGCAACATCAACGTTGGTCGACATGTCAACATTGTCAATGATGAGCGTGCCGTTGGTGCTCGACTCGGTAGTCAGGTACGAAGTGTTGACGCCCGTCTGCGTGTTGCTGATCTTGGAGTCGAGGAACAGGACGGAGCCCACAGTCTGAGTCGAGGCGCCATTGGCCATGTCCAAACCGACAGTGCAGCTGTCAATGGTGACATCCTTGAGGGTCCAAGCCCAGTTCCAGTTCATGTAGATGGCCGTCTGGCAGCCGCTAAAGGTCAGGTTGCGGGTGGTGAATTGCTGGTTGCCCAGGAAAGCGCCAATGCCTCCACCGTTGAAGGTCAGGTCGCTCATGAAACCACCCGAGCCATTGTCCATAAAGATGCCCTTCTGAGCGTTGGTCGTGCCACCATCGGTGCGCATGGTGAAGACAATGTTCTGCAGTGAAGTAGCCTGAGCAACCTGCCAGTGGATGCAGGCACCCTCGGTGACGGGCTGGGCAGTAATGTCGATCTCAAAGTTGCGGACCTGGCGGAAGAAGTTGTTCTGGTTGACCCACCAGTTGCTGCCGTCATCTTCATAAGGGTCCGAGTCGATAACAGCCATGCCGGAAAAGGAAGCAGAAGCCTTGAGAGTGGGAAGGTCGGTAGCGTCGCCAATGAGCTGGGTAAAGTAGTACTGAATAATGGGTGTGCTGACAAGGTAAGTGCCGGCCGGGAAGTAGACGACAGCCGGCGTGACGGTCGAGGACTGGCAACCAAGACCGCATCGACCACCTGCCGATATGGCCGCATTAATAGCGTCAGTATCGTCGGTGGTACCGTCACCAACAGCACCATAGTCTTTGACATTGCGATAGATGGTGTAGGTCGAGTTGTCCTGGAAGGGAGCAGAGCCCAAGTTCTGCGACATGACGGTGGGGAGCCAGTAACCCGAAGAAGAAGAGGACGAGGAGGAGGCACTCGTTGCCTGGGGAGCTGGGGCCGCCAGAGCGGGCATGGCCAGCATCAGGCACGAAACGAGCCTGTTGAAGATCATCTTGGAAAGTAGCGCAGCTGATCACAGATGTCTTTTTTGGGGGGGAGATAATCGCTTGATGAAGCTGGCAAGTGCCTTTTAAGGATCTAGAGGGAGTTTTGAGTTAGTCAGGTTTGAAGGCGCAGTTTGTTGAGATACTTGCAATATCAACCAAGGAGAGTCTGAAGTGAGAATAAGATTGACGGGTTATAAGGGCAAGTAGAGCGGCAGACGAGGTAGGGGCAAAGTCTCGAAGCCTGAGGCTTAAGAAAATTTATGACTGGGCTTGCAAATCAAGAGGTGCCGCCAGAGTCTCTGCGAGTGACAATGGGCATTGTCTGAATGTGTCGACAATAGTGACTGTCCTCAATGGCGATTGACGCGTTTGAAACAAACAGCGACAAAGCCCATTGAGCAGGCAAACAAAATCTCAGTGCCCCCTGTAGTGTAATCGTTTCGAAACGGCTAGATGGCAGCGCCTCGAAGCAAACCTCACTCGAGGCTAGCCCCATCTTTCCCACTTTGGATCCTACGTGTAACACACCAGACTGGCAAGAGCAACTTACTAGATCCGGAGTAAGAGACGCGTTGTGGATGGTAAATATGCAGTCTCTCGCTGGGCCGGTCAAATCCGCTTGGTCGAGCACGCTCTGAGGACGATGAGGGTGGTGAGGGGATCAAAAGGGGAAGAGAATCGAAGAGGCGACCCGGTACGGGACAAGAGAAAGAGTGAATGGCTGACTCGCAGAGCTGCCCCAGAAGAAAATGAAAGAATAGTGAAACTATCAATGGAAGATGCTGAATCTGAACAGACAAACGGGTGAAGAGCAGGAGGGTTGGACAGAGTAGAAGTAGAAAGCAGACGACTTCAAACCAGGCGAAGTTGCATGGTTCCCAGGTTCGAGATACAGAGGTACTTGCAGACTACTGTGGGGCGTGCAGGGGGCGACAGGTACCTGGCGCGGACCGGCCGCACGGGCCATATGAAGTCCCCGGGCGCAGTGAAGGCTATTGTGGGTACATTGTCCAAGTGTGGCTAGCCAAAAGCTGCGGGTACCTGACGGGCAGGATCAATAGGCGCGCGACTGGGCAGAGCGCACTACAGCCACTCGTTTTCGACTTGTGCTTTTCCTCGCCGCCAAACAGCCCCCGCCAGCTCTCGCACCTACGATGTAACGCATCCACAATCGCAGCTTTTGTTTGTTTGTACATACTATGTAGTATCCTGCTTCCTGGCCCATGTTTTTCGAGCCCCCACTTGCTTTTCACGTGGGACAATGACACTGATTTGCACAGGAATATCCGCAGATACGATGTTGCTATGTATATTGTGCCTCGTTTTCGACCCACGGCAAGCCCTCGACATCGTTGTCCATACCCACCGACGAGCAACTATACATGTTACCGCCGCTTTGTGGCACATGCGCACCAAAGTAGCTATATGTTAGCTGAAATCCGCGGTCAGACTCATCTAGCTTCGCATTAGTGCATTGTCCGCGACCGTCACAACTCCTCGTCAAGTCTTGCCTTCGCCCTCCTGCTGCTGCTGCCCCTCGTCCTCCAGGGCCCGAGCTTCCATCCCTACTGTTTATACCCAAGTAATCAACATCGTCGAGTGGTGTTGAGGGTCCGACATTGGATAAACGAGGCATGAGGACGGGGCCCCCGACTCCATCCATATCCACTCGCCGAGATGCTGCCGCGCCCTTCTGGACCAAGAGATGGTGGACCAAGAGACTAAACTTGGGACGACGGCAACCGCAAGACGGATCGGCAGCCAGGGGTCGCGGATGAATATCGCTGCGCTGGTGGGCGGGAGTTTCCTGGCCAATCATTGCCTGCAAGTCATGGGCGTTTGTGTTTCGAACCATCCCGCTAAGCCGAACAAGCCAGGTACCAAGCATACATAGTACAGGGGGACCACTAAGGCTGGAACCGCCTGGCCATTGGGACCCTTTGGAGCGAACGACTGGCTCAGCGTGGCACTTGGCCCCCTGACCAACCCCTGAGAGAGAGGCAGTATTGCCGCCACAAACTCGCTGTGCGCCTCTTCTGTCCAGTGCACACTGCTGCATGAAGTAGTAGCACACGCCTGTTTCCCCAGAGCGAGAAGAGCCGCTGGAATTCTGAAACATCTTGTACCACGTACCGCCCTGAGGGGAACAGCTTTGTTAGCGCCGACCACTTTTTCTAGGCACCGCATTGCTCGGTTGCTTTGGCTGCTTGGGTGGCACTGATCCTTACTATGGCAGGTTCCCAAACGGTGGCTCCATGCTTCTTCTTTGCCGGCTTTGGGCCATCATCTTGCCATGTCAGGGTCGGCAGCTTTGGCGCTGAGAGACTGACAAGCAGATCTACACCACATGCGCAGGGGGGAAAAGAGAAGACCTCGCGGCCCGTCGTCCCCTGAAGCAACGATCAACAGCAGCAAGGGGGCGATCTACGCAACCTGGAGGGCTGGGAAAGAGGGATTTTCTAGCAGCGACTTGTTTCTCCCCTTGAGCAAACATCTGCAAGTCTCCTTTCCATGTCGAGAATGAGATCGCCAGGGCGGGTGTAAGCAGTTCGACTGGCAAAACAGACTGGTTCTCGCCGCGGTACCTGCATGTTTCAGGTTTTTTTTTTTTGGGCCCCGCCACTTTTTGCAGCTTGGAATTGATTCGACAACGTCTTCAGATGATGAACCTCGCACGCAGGACATACGAACGCTGCCCCGTCATTGGGCAACCACAAATTTGAGTACGTTCCAATCGTTCATCCGCTAGCTGACGGACTACAAACTCTTCACCGTCTTTGGCCGGGCCAGGCTGCAAACCATGTGTCTGCATTTCCTGAGGAAGGAGTACCGGAGTACAGAGCCCGAACACAGCCAACGTGACTCCCGAGGGGCATGTGCAGCTTTGTACTCTCAGATGAAAAAGTTTTGCGTTTCGAAACATTGTGCTGCGGCTCGGTACATTCTCGACAGGCATCTCGCCGCATTCATTGGAAGGATGATCAATATCGACCCTCGCCGAAAGTCAAAAGTCGTGTAGCTTTGGCGATATCCTGGCTTCAACAAGGGCTCGCTCGCCACGATAAGACTTGGGCCTCTTCTCATCGGCACGAGAATTTGTACGAACTGTGGCAATTAATCAATCCCATCTTCTAGACCCCTGTGGCTGGTTATTACCCACAGATTGAACTCTCTCTGGAACCCCTTTGCATAAATTGCCACCACAGCCCAGATCACCAAGTATGGCATGTGCTTAATTTAGCCCAGGGACTTCGCACCCACACAGCACCTACTATGTGCTCTGATGCCTGATATATGCACCGGGTCATGGATGATATCAGGCATTGCCTTTTGTACAAACCCGACGATCAGCAGCTTTTTACTATGCATTCCGCCGCGATTCAGCCTTTTCGTCCAGAATCCAGGCCATCCCGTGATTGAGCACAGGCCGTGTGGGACCGGGCGAAAACAGTCACTCTATCAGTCACTGTACTATGTGCCACACTTTGTGCAGTGAATCAGCTGGTCATATGGCCTGCTCGGAAGGACCTGGTCAACAATCAGTGTCCCTTGCTCGACCTGAAGACCGAAGCCCCGAATAGCACGCTAGGATTGACATACTGTTTACTATCATCTTGAGTGTGACCTTCCTGGCAAGAGGCAAAAGGTAAGTCTTGGGTTTGGCGAGGCACGAGTGATTGTACAGCTTATCTTTCACAGGTCGAGCACTCAGCTCCCAAACAGGATGAAAACTGAGCCTAGCGCGTCCGTTGCTTTTGCGTCAAAATGATGACAAAATAACCTTTAGATCAAGTCAGTGCTTGTTCGAATAATGCATGGTAAGTCTTTTCGAAGTGACAAGTTGGTCAGGTCTTATTCGACCAATCCTTCACACTGGGTCAGGGAAAATCTCACTTGTGACGAATAGAAATATGGCATTTGAGACGACTATGAACTAGACATTAACCCCTAGACATCAAACCGAATACCAGATATTTACGAGTCCCTCTTAAGGTAGTCACTGATATCATTCTCAGCCCCGCACTGGTGACATTTGTGAATCACTTTACTCCCACCACCCAACAGTCCAGACTTGTTACTTGCGGAAGGGTACGATCCCGGCATCGAAAACATCTTGTGGCCAGAAGCCATCTGGTCATGACCTGTGCGGCCAGAATCGAGGCCTTGGCTCGCGGGAGCATGAGGCTTGCCATCAGAGCCCAGAGCGCGCTCAGCAATCTTTTCCGATTCACCAGAGCGAGGGTTCTGATCGTGCTCACGGCCTTGACCATAGTATACTGCCGTACCTGGCTCAACACCACCGCGATTCTCGGTACCGGTCACATCATCTCCAGCACCAGTCGAGTACTTGGACGAGGAGGCAGAGGGGTAACTTTCAGGTGCGTGGGCCTTGCCATCGGATCCTGGGGCCCTCTCGGCAATCTTTTCAGATTCGCCAGAACGGGGGTTCTGATCGTGCTCACGACCTTGACCATAATATACTGCCGTACCCGGCTCAACACTACCATATTTATCTCCAGTACCGCTCGTAGCAGAAGACGGCTGGTTGCTGTCCTTCCACGCTTGCTGTGCGGCCGCGTGCGCTTGCCCGGAGTGTGGCAAGGTAGAAGTTGAAGCTGGGTGCGAAGGTAAGCCGTGCGAATCGGACTGGCTGGTGTTGTATGTACCAGCACCAGTGAAACCTCCACGCTGCTTGTCCTCCTCGTCGCGGCGGTGCTTCCTCTCCGCACCATAGACGCCGGCCCCGGCGCCAACAGCAGCGGCAGCTGCCAGTGCTTGCTTCTCGCGGTCGTGGTTGTCGTGCGGAGCACTGCGACCTAGAGTCCCAGCGCTGCCTCCCAGAGCCGAGGTCGAAGTGCCCTCGGACGAGTGGGGACCAACAGTCACGGCATTGCCAGAGCCAAAGTTGCCACTGCCTCCCATGGAGGAGTAAGTACCAGTATTCTGGTGCTCGGGACTTCCAGCTCCAATAACGGTGTTGCGTACACCACCGCTGCTGCTGGTCGAGGTGGATGTTGGTCCCATGTGGGAAGCAGCACCAGTGCTCGTGTTGGTCTGGTCCGCAGTGCGAGGCATCTCGTAGTGCTTTTGCCCGGGCGAAGTGGTGGAGTAGGTAGTGTGGCTGTGGGTGGACGGCTGCTCGACGGCCTGCTTGCCGACATGAGAGTACGACTTGGTGTCGTCCTTGGGGTCCTTGTTGTCTTTGTCGTTCTTGTCACGGTGGGACCAGAGGTAGCCTGCACCTGCGAGGCCAGCTGCGCCAGCACCCGCACCAAGGATTTCCTTTTCCCGCTTGTTGCTGCTGCTGCTGCTGCTCGTGTCGGTGGTGGGCTGGGTGGTACCGTATGGAGTGGACGACGAGTGATCGCGAGCACCGGTCAGCTTGTTCGTATCGCTAGTTGGCGAGTACACACCAGAAGCACCCGCGCCCGTGTCAAGGATGGTAGCGCCTGGCTTGCTGGAAGATTGACCAGCTCCGTACGAGGAGCTGCCCAAGGTGTCGTAGGGCTCAGTGCCGCTTTGCGTCAACGGGAAAGCTCTGCCAGCGTCCGAGCCAAACGCATCCTGATCACGGCGCTGGGGCTTGTCTTTGCTGCTGCTGCTGCTGTTGCCACCCAGGCCTGTTGAAGCACCCAGAATGTTGGTCATCTTGGGCGTCTCGCTTGGCGCAGCGCTGCGGTGCACGTGGCTCGTGTAGTCCTTGTTCAGACTTCCCGGTCCAGCCTGTGCAGGAGTACTCGATATCTCCGACATGGCTGGTTTCCCAGCGGCCTCGGCGTCGCTCTTGCGCTTGGACGTAAGGTATGCGCTGCCCAGCGTGCCAGTACCCAACGTCGCGGCTGCGAGGCCCCCCTCACGGACTTGATGGTTGTCGCTCGGCTTGGGCGGGAAGGACGTGGTGCTGGTGCCAGTGCCAGTGCCAGGCTGGCTGTGTCCACGAATGGGGAGCAAGTCTGGCTGTGCAAAGATGCCCTGGCCTGGCTCGCGGCCACGGTCGGGAACATCGCGCTGGGGTGTGCTGCTGCTGTTGCTGCTGGTGTTGTGAGCTGCAAAGGGCGTGTCCGTGTTCTTGTTCTTGTCCTTTTCGTCATTGTGGTGCCTGGCTGCCGCGTAGCCCAGCCCCGCGGGGCTGGGCGCCGCGGCACCGGTCGCAAAGCCCGAGTCTCTGCGCGAGTCCTTGGCCTGGACGGTGTCGTGAAGAAGAAGACTACTGGGACCGGTTGTCGCGGCGTGCTCATCATGCTGCTGGTACGCCTTCTCCTCGCCCGTTGCGGGAAGTTTGCCCCAGTAAGGGTGGTTTCCCGCGGCGCTCGTCGCCTCCTTGGCCTCCTTCTCGACGTCGTGCGGGTGGTTGTGGAACTCGTTGATGTGGTGGTGGGCTCCCTTGTCGGTTGTTGTTGATGTGGAGGAAGAAGCTGCGAGCGCGCCAGAGCCTAGAGCTGCGGTTCCAGCTCCTATGCCAGCAGCGGTGGCTGGTTCTCCCAGCCTTTCCCGGCTCGACTTGTCTGTGTCGAGGCCTGGGTAGGCGGCTCCATGGGGTGTTTTGGTAGTCGTGCTGTCGGGCATTTGGGTGCGCCAGTGAGGGTAGTTGCCTGCCTCGCTGGTGGCCTTCTTGGCGTCATATTCCGGGTCGTGCGGCCTGGTGGTTGCGGCGGCGGCGGTGGTGGCGGCGGATGCGGATGAGGTGTCGTGGTGCTGCTCGTCCTGGCCGTTGTGGCCGGTGAAGACCTCCTTGATTTTTTCGGCTATGCCAGTCATGATGGTTGATTGTGTGGTGTTGTGGTTGTGTTATGTTGTGGACAGGGCGGGGTTTTATGGATAGGGTGAGTACTTATTTGTTGATGAAGATTGGGTATATAAATATGCTATGCAAGACTGTCGCCAAAGAAGCTAATGTGAAGATGTCAGGATTGGAGGATATGAATCGAAGCGACAAAAACAACAGAGACAGCACACAACACCAACAACAACAGTATCGATGAACCATCTTATAATAATGCCACTCCAACCCACCACGATCCATGCCGCCAAACAAAAAAGCATCGAAAAATACCCAAAAAGCCCTGTTTTGTCCCCCTTTCCCCCGGCCGGGGGGTCCCCTTCTCTCCGCCATCATCATTGCTTTCCCGTCTGCGCGTCCACGATCGCCATTCAAACAACCCATCGGGGGGCATGGGGTATTCCAAAGGTCGACGACTTGTCCATCATCATGCGGTGAGGGTCGTGACATCACCTCTCTCTTGCTACGGGGTCTAAGCTATGCGGATAGCATGTCAAGCTGTTCCATCTTGGGTTTAGCATGCTCTCTTTCTTCTTCCTTTTTGGGGCTTCGACGCCCCCAACTAGTTCCCCGTTCTGGGCCCCCTGTCTTTCTGCAAAGCCACCTTTTTTCTCTCCACCGGGGCTCTTTGACGGGCAGATACGATCACGCAAACAAGTATCCGAGTTTTGGATTGTTTTCTTGGGGCTCTTTTGTTTCTTTGGATAGAATCACTTGACGTATATCAAGCACTGTATGAGCTCATGTGGCTTGGCGCGCTGATTGCAGTCTAACGCACAATTATTTCCCTCCCCCCCAAGCAATTCTGTCATTCATCCGTTTGTATTTCAAAGAATAGACCGTAAGCGAGCCAAAAGGGGATAAAAAGGAAAGAGAAAGAGGGTCCTCCCAGTCCCAAACCGAACGTCAACCCGGTTTCTTTCTTTTTCTTTTTTTTTTTTTTCTCTCTCCTCCAAAAAGAGAGTTGGATAATGATTGATGATGATGCTGGGGAAGCAGACCTTGGGCCTTTGAACTTTACGTGTACAACGTACCCTGCCTAGCGTTCAAGCACCCAGCCCTTGTTCTTGGCTTTCACACCAAAGACAAGGCGGGTCAGTCCTAGCTTTTCTATACTTGGCGTTTGGGAGGAGAATGATGGGCCACTGCCAATGGATGATGATGGTGATGATGATACACACATGGTTAGAGGTTCTCAGCTGAATATTATAATGCTTTTTGATTGATTTTTCTTTTTCTTCTTTCTTTTTTTGGATTTCTTGAATCGATGACGCTTGTCGCTCTGTTTCTGGTTTTTTTTTTTTTTTTTTTTTTTTTTTTTCATTTTCTCTCCAGAGTGGTCGGTGCAGTGCTAGAGTTTATTGTATACAGGACATATAGATGCGAACACAGATGAAAAAGAATCAAAGGGAAAAAAAAAAAAGACGACATTTCGATTCCTTTGATTGGGAATCACGTCGGGATGTATCTGACCAGTGTGTAGGAATGTCGACTGGAATGGGCGCGGCTGGCTGGGCTGAATGAATGACCGACTTGGTCAAAATTCATCGTCGAGCAGTCATCCACACCCTGTGACCATCGTTGTTGGCAGACGGCTGATACAGACGTCAAGCCACTCCATGCCGAGATCGCGGGGGTGGCTGGCTGGCTGACTGGCTGGCTAGCTGGGCTGGCTGGCAGTTGGCAGGAAGAATATTGGCAACAACGTGCGGCATTGACAAATGGGACATGGGAAGAAAAGGTAAAAAGACAAAAGGGAAGGAAAAAAAGGGAACGGAACTAAAACCAAGGACTCAGCACAAAAAGAACGTGCCTATGATGTAAGTGGGAACGCTAGCAGAGACAAGTCCAAACCTGGGATGAAAGAAGAAAACCTGGGGGGAAAAGAGAGGAGCATATGATATTGTGTTGTTAAGTTTTTGAAGGACACTTTTGTGTACCCAAGAGGAATGAATGAATATGCAACTCATCCCCGAGTGCGTCTAGTAAGTAGATGGGAGTTTTTTTTTTTTTTTTTTTTTTTTTTTTTTTTAGGGAGAGTAATAAGAGCACCCCGTTCGATGCTTTGGGCGGGATTTGTGCTAGGGACTATCCATCTGTATACTATGTGCACCCTCAAAAAAAGACCTAGACATCTCCAATCTTGACGGTAGAACTTGGTTAATTGGCATAGTCAAGTCACTGCCTTTCTTTCTTGTCCCTGTTTTCCCTTTTTTTTTTTTTTTTTTTTTTTTTTGGAAACGGCCAAGTGCTAGCGGATATGAACTGCGCAATAGGCAGAACCAATACGACACTATGTAAGCAGGCTTCTTCTAGCCAATCACCAACCATAGCAGGTACTTGGGCCAAGCAGGATAACCTGTGACTATGTCTCCCCCGACGTTAATCAATATTCTGCCAGACGATTCGCTATACATAATGTAGCAGACTCCAGTTCTCACTGCGCCTTTCATTGTTCATGAGAGCCAGACACAAGTATATCGTGTAGAACCGGTATACCAAAATCAAGGAGGTATATATATATATATATACAGCTCTCACCTTTTCCTGCCCGACTACATCTTGTTGTAGCTGCCACATGTATAATCCACAACATCTGCTGCAAATAGGAATGCAAGATGGTCTATACCTATAATACCAAAGAGACACAAGTTCGTAAATACTACACTCGCTAAAGCCAAAGCAATGAGAAACGCGAACCATTACCACACCACCTCCCCACCAAAACACCATCTAATCATCCCAAGCCATCTCCAGAATCTCCCTCACCTCGTCCTTGCCAACCTCAACTGGCCCGTTCACCGTGCACGGATCCTTGAGACTGTTCTCGACCAACCCATCAAACTGCTCCTTCTTGATCCCCATCCCCTTCAACGTCCGCGGCATGCCCAACTCCCTCAGATACGCATCCAGCAAGTCTCCCGCATCCGCATCCCCCTCCTTCAACCCCCTTTGCGCAAACACCTCCCGGAGCAACGGATCTGTCCAGAACGCCTTCCGCACCCTTTGCTGCCGCTGCCGTGCGAGCTCCCCGCCATGCTTCCAGTTGAACTTGAGCACGTTAGGCAGCAGGATACAGCTCGTCTCGCCGTGCCCTACACCCAGCGGACCCAGCTGGTGACCAATCCCATGGCTCGGCCCGACACCAATCGCCACCGCGCGGGCGGTAACCACCGTGGCCAGCTGGCACTGCAGCCGAGCGTGCAGGTCGTCGTACCCTCTGACCTTTGTGGCGAGGAGATTCGGCAGCATCTTGCGCAGCGCGTCCTCGAGCACGTCGCGGATGGCGTCCGCATTCTCGACGTCTTGCTTGGTGCTCGACAGGCCCTCGATGCAGTGGTCGATGGTGCGCACGCCGGTCGAGAACCAAAAGCGTTCCGGCAGCGGGAGCGTCAGCGCGGGGTCGTAGACGACGAGGTCGGCCCACATGGAGACATGCTTGAAGAGGGACTTGGCGCCGTGTTTGTCTGTGGCGCCCGAGAAGTGTGTCCATTCGCCGCCGGACAGTGACGTCGGGATGAAGATGCTGGGGATGGTGGCGGGGGCTGCGGCGTCCTTGTTGTGCGCGTTGCTGTCCTCAAAATCGGCTTTGGCGATTTTGTGCAAGGCTTCGCGCGCACTGTCTGTGAGGATATTGTTCGCTGCAAAGAGGCGGGCGAGCTTGACGCCATCGATGATGGAGCCGCCGCCGAGGGTGATGATGAGGTCGGGCTGGGTTTTCTTGAGGTCTGCAGTCAGCTCGTAGACCTCGTCCCAGGGCGTGTGCGGCTGGATGCCGTAGCGGACGCCGACTATCGTCCCCGCTTGGCGTTCTAGGGCTTGCTGGAGCGTTGTCCAGTCTTTTGTCTTGCTGATTGTCTTGGAGACAATGACGTAGACGCGTGAGGCGTCGAATGTGTGTTTGGCGTGCCATGCGGCCGCTTCGTGGAAGGCTAGACCGTAGGAAAGGTATGGTTTGGGCGCGGATGGATCGGGTAGCTGGTATGTCTCGCCGGGAGCAGACATGGTGAATCTTGACCATGCAAGTGGTTGTGGTTTGCCTTTAGTTTGTCCAAAGTAGAGTCTTGGAACTTATTCCTAGGTTGCTTCGGTGGTTCTGATGATGATATTCTGTCGTACCAAGAGCAGGTTGTTCAGTCTCCACCGGATCATCGGATATGACAACACCATGACCAAAAAGCACTTGAGTATCAAGGGGTGGGCATGCCCATGATTAGTCAGAAAAAACCACCGCCCAAAGGTGCGCACATCAAGTACCAGGCACACATGCAAAGTAACGGACATATCATGGAGATTGCCGTGTCCTTTTACCCTGAACAGGTATCGAGCTGTGGGAATTTCTTAGCTCTTTTTGCCCGCAGCAGGCAGCTTCTTGCTGCTTGCTCCTCCCATGCCCACATTCAAGAGGAAAGCAGTCCGCAGAGCGGCGCCGAGATAGACAAAGGGGATGTTGCCCCAGTCGATGGCGTTCCAGCGTGCAAAGTTCCACGGAAGATAGATGCGCAGCCCCAGCGACTGCAGGGTGTACAGGTGGCCGATGTCAGCGACGAGCAGCACAAAGAGGAGCGTCTTCCAGACACGCAGGTCCGAGGTGGCGCGCAGGACGAGGGCCTCGTTGAGAGCAAAGAGCAAGTACAGGTTGGCGAGCTGGGAGAGGACGATGGCGGTTCCTTGGGGCACAGCAGTCAGGACGGGAGCCGAGGCAGCATGCGTGAGCAGCAGGTAGTCGTGCTGCTGGAAGTGGGCATAGTATGCGCCGACGAGGGCCGAGATGGGCTCGATGACCAAGAAGAAGAGGCGGTAGGGCAGGGGCAAGCCAAAGCCCAGTTGGCGCGGTGTTGTCGTTTGTGCTGGGGAGGCCATGTCGGTCGGTTGGCTGGCTGGCTGTTAAAAGTGTTGAGGGTGCAGTTGGGCGTGAACACTGAAGCTTCTTTTTCGCTGTGCATGATGATAGTATTTTACTATGTATGTACGTACCCATGATTACATCAGCAGTACTTGTATGTAGCGGAGGGATTCAGTCGGTCCGTGCGCACCCTTCTGGAGCACTTTTGGCCAGCCTCTGAAAAAGCTCCAGTATCTCCGGCCAGTGACTGATTCCTTTGCACCTACACCGTTCTAAATGCGCAGTGTGTCTTCTCTCAGCCCATTGTACACAGCTAGTCATTCAGCCACAATCCAATCGAGCAGCATGCCCGAAGAGGCCTTGGAACAGATGCTCCAGAGATTCAGGCTAGCCACAGGAAACATAGTAAGGAGCCTTCCGTTAGTGGCTTCAATCAGTGGTGGTGGATCTCCCCAGTGATCGGCGTGCTGTCCGTGAACCGAGGAACTAATTGATGAGCATCCACTTGAGCAGGCCAGGTGGCTCTCGTGCTATGCTGCTTACATAATTCACGCTGTGCATAGTACTATGTATCCGTGCCGTTGCTTGTCACTGCAGCAAGCATCGCTCTCGACGCTCCTCCTTTCGCATTGTCAATTCGCTGTCTCTGGCTCCTTCCATTTCCTTTCACGTATATGTACATGGTAGTAGCGAGTAAGCAAGCCTCTACAAAAGGAAAAGATGCCTATCCCATCAAGAAACCAAACTAGTTCTGCTAGCCTCCGGTTGTACCGACAGTTTCGCATGCTATGATTCGGCACTTGATGACTACCGGCTCGTAGATGTGCTAAGACGATTGCATCTCCTAGCGGGCCCCTAGCGGCCCCCCAGTGCCCCCCAGTGCCCCCCAAGCGCCCCTGCAGGGTCATGGTTACAGGGCTGCAGCCTCTGTACATAGTACTATGGCAGTACGATAGTGATCGTGACTTTTTCTTCTGCCTCCTCCTTCACTTCGGCGACATCTGTTTGGCAGGAAAGCTGACGCGCCAATGCGCCAGGCCATAACCGAGCAGCATTGGCTTGCCAACTTATGTGCAACCGAGTGTAGCACAAGCGAGCCTTCACCTTGTGCTGCCACAACAAGCGACTATTTGCTGCAATCCTGTGGATCCCTTCCTTTTCCCTCTTTTCCCCATTCGCACGTCGACGGTATCATGGTTTGATCCATCTGCCATTTAGCCCTACAGATGTGGAGCTAGCTGTGCTCCTTGCCAAATCGCATTCGAGCACCGCACCGTTGTTGGGCTTGGCCCCCAAAAGAGCTGGCTGGCTGGCTAGCTGTTGGAAGGAAAAGGGGGTTGTCGAGGGGGACAGGGACAGACTGACCGTTTGCAGATCCCCAGATCGATCCTACGGCTGACAAAACTTGCCCGCGTCTTCATCAAGCTCTCCAATCATCAACCTGTCCGTCTGTCTGTCGATTCGTCTGCCTGTCAATCCTCAACAACGACTCATTACACTGCTTCCCGGCCTCGACCATCCAGCAACCACCTCGAGTCAATCCAGAGATCCACCCGTCGTCTCCCTCTGGCCGCTTCCCCAGGTCAAGCCACACCGACCCTCCCTATCGCTGCACGTATCGCACTGCGCATTGGCCCGCTCTGCTTCCACCGTCCAGCCTTCTTCTTGGCTTGCTTGACCAGCGCTTGCATAGCAGACCATACTGGGCTCGGTCGACATACAGCGTGCCCATCCTCTTCAACCACTGCCACACATGGCGGGCCATGCCATGAAGCCAACACCCGTCCTCCTCGAGGATGGCACAGACATTGACCGATCAAAATGCACCCGAATCGTGCCCATGAAGGTGCTCGTCCTGGGCATGTGCCGTACCGGAACCATGTGTGAGTTTGCCCTCACATCCCCTTCCTTTGCTACACCATGACCGACACAACACGCTGACCTCGGTCCTGTCTGTCCGTTTCCAATGCTCATCAGCTGTCCGAAATGCCCTCCGCTCTCTCGGCTACCTAGACTGCTACCACATGCGCGCCGCAAGCACAGAGACGCCCCGAGACTGCCTCATGTGGATGCGCGCCATCCGCGCCAAATGGGACGGCGAGGGCGAGTTTGGCAAGCGGGAGTGGGATCAGCTGCTGGGCCATTGCCAGGCCGTCTGTGACTTGCCTGCTGCTGCCTTTGCCCCCGAGCTGATCGCCGCGTATCCCAATGCGAAAGTGATTCTTACGAATCGAGATGTGGATTCCTGGCACCAGTATGTATTTTTTGTATTTCTTTTTTTTTGTTTCTTGCCCATGAGAGAGATGCTTTTCGATCAGAGCGAATAATCATCTTCCTTTATATAAAAAAAGAAAAAGAAATACTAATATCCCACCACAGATCCACGTCCCGCACAATCTACCACGCCATCAAAGATGAAACCTCCCAAATCATCTCGCACTTCGACTGGGCCTTTTCCCTCTACCGGCCCATGCTCCTCCTCCTCTGGGACCGCCTCTTTAGCGGCGACTTTGAGGGCAAGGGCAAGGACGTCTACCGCGCCCACTACACCCTCGTCCGCCAGCTCGTCCCGCCCGAGCAACTGCTCGAATACGACGTCAGCCAGGGCTGGGAACCGCTGTGCAAGTTCCTGGGCGAGGAGGTCCCCAACGCCCACGAGATGCCCTTTCCGTACTATAGTAGTACGGCCGACTTCCTCAGGGGTATGCGCAAGAGGAACCGCAGGAAGGTTAGGGAGATGGCTGTCAAGGCTATGGTGTTTGTGTTGGGCATTGCGTGTGTGTGGATAGTATTTGGGTATTTGTCCAAGTGGACTGGGATGATATGAATGGTCTTAAGACAGAGGCATGTTCGATATGATTACCTGGGAAGGTAATGGGATGGCTTTGGGGGGGGGGGTAGGTTTGGCAGGTTCAGCAGGACTGGTTGGGCTGGGCTTGACTTGACGTTACTGGCTTCTTTTTCTCTCTCCTGTTTCAAGGATGGAAGAGGCATGGGATGAGTGATTTTGATTCCCCAACGAGCTACGACAGACGGCGTTCTTTTATTTGTGGGGGGGAAGCACGGATATCAATTTGACATTTTCGCATTATGCCACGAGCGAGCAAGTACACTGTCCATCTGAGAGTGGTCTCTCTGATTTCGAGTCCGCAGCGCTTCTGCAAGTTCGACCATCTCCCTTTGGCTGTTTCTTCGGGGAATTTGTAACCCCTCGACGCGATGATGGGTGCTTTACCGGACTAGCTTTTGCTTGCGAACATACGGGCCTGACTCGGGAAGTAGTTGGAAGTCCACTTGATCTTG
Source organism: Coniella vitis (assembly GCA_011317545.1). Classification (NCBI taxonomy): domain Eukaryota; kingdom Fungi; phylum Ascomycota; class Sordariomycetes; order Diaporthales; family Schizoparmaceae; genus Coniella; species Coniella vitis. Next base: position 577,797 of record WUJK01000012.1, read on the forward strand.
ACCAGGTAATGGGGTGGCCTTGTGAGATGAGGACTGTACAAGAATGTACGATCTGATCTTTAATCAATTGCTCGAGAAGAAGATGCAACTCCCCGGCTATATCCTCTTTCTTTCTTTCTCTCTTTCTCTCTCTCTTTCTTTCTCTCTTTCTTTCTCTCTTTCTTTCTCTCTTTCTTTCTCTCTTTCTTTCTCTTTTCTCTCTCCTCCCTCCAACGCAATCGAGGCTGAAATCAAAGTCATTCACTTGCTCCCCTCGCCCTCTCTCCTTGAGCGAAGTACACAGTAGAGAATCAAAAAGGGCGAGGGTAGTCCCTGTAGAATCAACACCGCTAACATAAAAGAGCAAGGTGGAAACCCCGGGATGGCCGCGCGTGATCCCGCTTGGGCCTTTTTCCTTTTCTCCAGATGCCCCCCCCCCCCGTTCCTTTGCAGAGTCGTATCTGAAAACTTTCATACTATAGTAATGGGGCAAGGAAACTTTCGTCCCAGACGGAGCCCTGTGCTGCTCTCCGGCTCCGCCCGGGACGATACTGTGCCCCATCCAATCAACGATAATGACCATCTTGATGTCCACATTTCGGTACAATTCCCGTCCCGAACAATAAATAGTGTGTATACTGTATTGTGGGACCCCAATTTTTTGTGGTAGGGTTTTTTTTTTTTTTCTTTTTTCCCTCCCTTCTAGAGCACTCTGGAAAAAAAACCCCGACGGCATAACATAATCAAGAAGAGAAGCAAAAAAGATAGACTATCTGTGCTTCCATGACAAGTACCGGGCTCCACTACGATGGCAACATAACGCAACGGAGTCCGTGTCGATCTGGCAACGGGTAAATAGAAAAAGAAACAAAGGGAAGAAAGGCAAAAAAAGAAAAAGAAAAAAACGAAAAAGTTGCCTCGGCTCAAACAGGTTTGATTTATCAGCCAGTTTCCCCGAGCGATGGACTAAGGCAAGATAGTGAATCGCGAATCGGGGAATCGTGATGGAGACTGGTAGATTGTCGTCGTTTTCTTTCGTTTCATTTTTCTGCGTTTGTTGATCTCGGCCTGGCCTGTGGGCGGTGGGGTGTGATAAGTATTCTAAATCATGATATATACACATATATAATGGTTGTTTTCCTCTTTACGAGTCTTTTTTCCTTCTTGATGTTCCCTGATCTCTAATTCGTGAACACAAATCTGAACCCTCCTTTATTGCTTTGCTTTTTTGAAAAGCAGCATCCACCCATTGTTTCTGTTTGATCTTCTTTTTTCTGTCCTGTCGTTTCTAGGCACAACAATCCCGAGATACCCTGCATAGCGTCTGTGGTCATTCCCTTGCGTGGACAAAAAAGAGAGAGAGAAAAAGAGACAAGGTCGCGTTTCAGAAGCTGAAACTCTTCGAGATATCAGTATCATTGTCCTTACGTTTTACCAGACGACTTCTTTGAAACGGACCACCTAGTCTTGATACCCAAGCAGGATCCCTCACCGTGAACAACGACAACAACTACTACTACCACCACAGACCCAACGAATCTCTCCTTGCACACACAAAGAAGAATTGACCAAAAATGGCCTCCCTCCACATCGCCCAGCCCTTGACCCTCCCCAGCGGCCTCGAGCTGCCCAACCGGCTCGTCAAGGCCGCCATGGCCGAAGCCCTGTCCAAAGACGGCCTCCCGACCAACCCTTCCTTCCTGGGCGCCTACTCGACCTGGGCGACCGGCGGCTGGGGCCTCATCCTCACAGGCAACGTGCAAATCGACCAGCGCCACCTCGGCCAACCAGGCGATGTGGCTCTCCTCGACGATGAAGCCGCCATGCTGCCCGCGTGGAAAGCCTGGGCTGCGGCTTGCAAGAGCAGCACCGCCGCCTCCTCCTCTAACAAGAACACCCCGGTCCTCGTCCAGGTGAACCACCCAGGCCGCCAATCGCCCCTCGGCGCCGGGACCCGCGGCTTCTTCGAAAAGACACTGGCGCCGTCGCCTGTCCCGCTGCAGCTGGGCAGCGGCTTGCTCGGGCGGGTCATGTCGGCGCTGCTCTTTGGCACCCCGCGCGAGATGGCGCAGGCCGACATTGACGACGTGGTGCGGCGGTTTGCGGCGACGGCACGGCTCAGCGCGGAGGCCGGGTTCGACGGCGTCGAGATCCACGCCGCGCACGGCTACCTCCTGGCGCAGTTTCTCAGCGCGCAGACGAACCGGCGCACGGACGCGTACGGCGGCGACGCGGTGCGGCGGGCGCGGATCGTGGTCGAGGTGGTGCGGGCGATGCGGGACGCGACGCCGGCTGGGTTCACGATCGGCATCAAGCTCAACAGCGTGGACCACCAGTCGGACCGCGAGCTGGGCGAGGTGATTGCGCAGCTGCAGGCGATCGTGGAGGCGGGCATCGACTTTGTCGAGATCAGCGGCGGGTCGTACGAGGACCCCAAGATGATGCAGCAGGCGGGGGCGGCTGCGGAGAAGATGGCGGCGGCGGCGGCGGCGCAGTCGGAGCGGACCAAGGCGCGCGAGGCCTTCTTCCTGGACTTTGCGCAGGCGATCCGGCACCGGTTCGCGGGCGTTCCGCTCATGGTGACGGGTGGGTTTGCCACGCGCCAGGGCCTGGAGACTGCGGTGGCCGAGGGCGGCTGTGATCTGGTGGGTGTGGGCCGGCCTGCTGTGCTGGACCCGTTGCTGCCTCAGCGGGTGGTTTTGAATGCCGAGGTCAGCGACGAGGATGCCAAGATGTATCGCAAGGAGGTGCCAGCGCCGTGGTTGGCCAAGAAGATTGGTGCTGGTGTGGGTGCCGGTGCTGTTTCGGTGAGTTTCTCTTGTTTCCCCTTCTTTCTTTCTTTCTCTTCTTTTCTTTTTCTTTTTCTTGTCTTTTGCCTTTTTCTCTGTTCTCGCCGCTTCTTGTGATGAGCACATGTGCTAACCGTTGGTGATTATAGCGCTGGTATTCCCAAAAGATTGGCGAGATGGCGTACCACAAGCCGTCAGACTTGTAAATATGTCATAGTGGTGGTGACACTTGAAGCGTCGGTGGCTGACTTGTGTGTGAATATATGTAACGGAAAGGTGGTCGGATCTTGTATACGCGCTTTATACACACGGGTTTAGAAAAGGATAGACAACATTTGGGTAATAATAACGTGGATTTTCCAAGACAATATCCGCTGGCAACGGCTTGGTTTCTGATGATGTAGCAGTCTGGAGAGCAAGGAAAAGGGAGCCATATGCTTGGCTTTCCTTGAGCGAGTGGGCGGATGTAGTGCGCATACGCGCGAGATCTGGCTGATCAGAGGATCTGACGATCGATGGTGTGCAAAGTCTTGATATTGTTGTCCAAGCTGGAGGAAGGAAGCCACATAGTCCTCGCCGTGCTGACCAAGGGGGGCCCAACAGTAGAAGAGCTGGTTCAAACCCGAACTCGCTTGCGAGTATATTGCCAAGCAGCCATCAAATAGATGTGTAAGTGGACTTACTCGTAGAATATTCTCTTTTTCTCCCTTCTTATTGTGGTGGTGCTTGGAAGCCATACTCAACCCTCGGCGCCCGACAAAAGAGCGAGATCCAAGTCCTCGCCCAACAGTCAAAGGACAAACCAAGCAAAGAAAGATGTAATGTAGAGCGAGAGCGAGAGAGAGAGAGAGAGAGAGAGAGAGAGAAGAAGAAGAAGAAGAAGAAGACATATCCACAACTCATGCCACGCCACCATGTCCTCCGTGCTTTGTGGCCCAGAAAAGCGGAGAGAGAACACCTGCAGAGTACATAGGAATGCATTTTGGGGGTACAATATACATCGTAATCTTATCAGATCTGATCAAAACCGGGCTCTACCGGCGCGGGACCCACAATAACCTCTCCGGGATCGCACATACGACGTTGGGGGTTGCCCAAGGCTGCAAGTTTGCCGGAGCGAGGCTGCTGTGCTATTTTTTTCTTCTTTTTCTTCTCATTTTCAATTACCCAGGCGCCACTTTTGATTCTTTTGCTGCTGCTCAGCTCTTCTTCTCTTCTCGCTGCTCTTGGAAAGATCGGCCATCAATCAAAACCGTCATTCGTTGCTTATCACTTGCCCGGTGGGACATCGAACCTCGGCTCGGCACACGGCTGCTTCAACTCCTCGTGAAACCGGCCACCCTCCTCTACACGCCGGCAAACACCCCGCAATAGAACCATCGCCAACAACACCACCCCCACAACCCAAAGCCAAAAAGAGCAAGGCAAGAAAAGAAGAAGAAAAAAGGAGAAGAGACAAAAAGAAGAGAGCGAGAGAAACATGTCGGCCTCAACCTCCTCCGCCCCCGAATCCCTCCCTACAGGCGAGCCCGTCCCAGCCAACGACCGCCTTCCCACCCCGCACACTCCCCATCCTCCACCGGCCTCGCCCGCCCTCATCGACAGCGTGCGCAGCCTCGCCAAAGCCCTCGCCGCTGCGCCAGCCCACGCCGACGCCTTCCTCGCCCACCTCCAGCGCTGCCTCGCGACCCCAGCCGGCATCGACACCATCCTCCTCTTCCTCTGCTACACCGCGCGCCTGTCCGCCGCGCTGCTCGCCCACGCCTCGAGCTGGCTTCTCCGCCATGGCTCCGCCCGCGACCTCCTCGCCATCGCCTCCTTGAGCCCCTTTCTCCTGGACCGCTCGGCAGCAACCCCGCAACCCGCAACAACAACCATCATCCTCAAAACAGCCTCGCACCCGCTCCGCCTCGCCGCAGCCCGCCTCGCCGCCCTCCTCGCCACCCGCCTCAAGAACCTCGGCAGCCTCGCCAGCGAGGCCCGCACCATTGCCCGCCTGTGGGCCCTCCTCGGCTACTACTTCTGGGCCCGCCGGCTGGTGCTCCCGCTCTTTTCCTCCGCCTCGAAACCACCCAAGCAAGGAGGAAGTGGCGGCGGCGAACAACAAGTACAGCAGGAAGCGGACAAACCAAGCACGGCCGTCACCCTCGTCTCGTGGGCCCAGCTGATTGCCTGCACGGGCTTCCAGTACCTCGAGAACCGCGCCTACCTCTCTGGGCGCGGCGTGCTGGGCTGGACTCCGCAGCAACAAGCACGCGCCTATGTCCTGGGCTCGCGGTGGTTGGCCGTGTACACGGGCTTGGAGATTGGCAAGTTGCTGGCAGCGCTGGTGCTGCGCCCGGCGTCAGACGAGCAGAAGAAGGAGAAGGAGCAGGAGCAGGGTGGTGCGGCCGAGAGTCAGGATGCCAAGGCTCAGGCGGAAGCAGAGGCTGCTCTCCGGCGCAGCATGGCGATTAACCTTGCTTGGACCCCCCTGACACTGCACTGGGCCACCGAGGGAGGGTTCTTGACGGATTTGGCGGTCGGCGCCGGTGGGTGTATTCCTGGTGTGTTGAATATGCGCAAGTTGTGGAAGGCGACAGCACAGTAAGGTCTGTGTCCGTCTCGATCCCCAAGGTTTGGGCTCCCTCTCGGGGGGGGGGGGGGTGGGTTTGGAGAGCATTAGAATTGTACATGGAGATTGATCATTGAGTATATATATATATATATATATTGAGGGGGTGGAGATGAAGGACAGTACAATATTCACAGGCTTGTGATAGAATAGAGTCACCTTCATGATATAAAACTTGTCTTTTAATCTTGGATCCAGGGGAGAGGATCAGCATGTAATGAAGACGAGGTTGTTTTGTGTGTACGGCTATTTTTACGGCTCGCTTTACGGCGTAAATCACCATCTTACTTACTTACTTACGTATGACTAAACTTCACTTTACACGAGGTCTTCACTTTCACCTTGGTGTGCGCGCAATAGCAATTTCACAGAGTTTCAAGCAATTGTGGCCTTGCCTTTTCTCATCCCTACCACTAGTCTGTACATCATATATTGTCCCAAGCGTTCCATGGTCTACTTGCATATAAGCACTATACGAGAGATGCGTACAAGAAGCAACGGTAATGCCTTTCCATCTGCATGCTTTCAGAGAATACTATACAATATCTGGCGAATTCTCCTTCTCTGTGGAAAATAAATCGAGAATATTAACCACAAACCCCAAGAGTACACACGTAGAAAAGCTATATTGACCGCAAGACACACCTGTATGCATTATTCGATGTATATACAGGTCGTATCCCCTATTCCGCAATGTACACTGTTGATTCTGCACATTGCAAATCACAAACAGTCTCATCTAGAGCGTGTATAGTGTAGAATCCATCGTTCAGGCTTGTACATTATCATAGGTATTGTATTAATGGTATCACATATGCGTGGCTTGTCTTTTTTTTTGTCAGGCCTATCATCAACTGCTGCCCTCGCGTCTTTCCTGCTATTTGAATCAACCAATCATGAAATTTGCCCTCAACTGCCCCCAACTCACAGATCCCGCATTCGAGTTGGCATCAGAACCTACTCAGTGTATGGTGTCCCAGTTATCTGCCATGTTTTTCGTTCGGTATCGTTTCAAAGCAGACTCTCGAGTTCTTTCTTTCGTGGCCCAAATTCATGGTAGAAGTACCTGCCCTTTGTTTATAATATAATACACATGCCCCGGGGTATATCCTACATCGTTCCTTTGACGTTTTACTCGTTGGCCCAAGTTCTCATCTGAGACCTGTCCATCAATCACCAAACCAAGAGGGTGAATAGCACACCGCCTAATGGTATGAACAGGGACCAAACCGTGATTGATAAATGGCAAGATCCTGACGTCGTGTCAAATGGGCTTCCGCGGCCCACTTGATCCGTGCTGCTTTGCTGTGCAACGGTACTCGTGGTAGAGGAAGCTGTGGACGACGAGACTGTTGTCGTGATATCTGCTGTCGAGCTTGTTGCTGGGGTTGGCGTGGGTGGTGGAGGTGTGGAGGACCGAGTAGATGTCGTTGTGCTGGTTGACAGTATAGTAGGCGTGGCAGAGGATGAAGTGGTTGTCGAAAGCGGTAGCGTTGAGGCTTTTGAAGTAGATGTTATCAAAGATGTGCTTGTTTTGAGCGTTGTTGAGGAGGTCGACGTGGGTAATGTTGACGATGATGAGGACATTAGACTTATCACCGTGGTGGTGCCTGTTGTCTGCCCCAAAGTAATCTGATGCAAGATGCACACGTGGTTGATGAGGGTGCCTCTTTGTGCAAACGCCAGGACCGAGTTCGACGACACAGTCACATTATCGCACTGATCTTGTATGTCATCTCCAATGTGTCGGAGTCCGGAGAGGCAGGAAAGAGAGCAAGTAGAGTCTGATGCAAAATCGGCTATGGCGCATCCCTGAATAGTCTCTTGGTATGCCGTTGCACATGCTTGGGGCAGCAAGGTGACTTGAATGGGTTGTAGGTCGTTGAGAGACACTGCGCACGCCGTCGAGACCAGTGCCAGAATGATGGTAGACCATGCGCTTCTCCGTCGCCTCGTCCGTGAATGTGCAGTCATTTTACGATGCACTTTGGCGCAGTCGCTCCCAACCAAGCCTGGACCGGTTGTTGTGTCGTTCAGTCACAGACTATCCCTTGAGATCTTCTGTGTGGATGTGTGGGTTGGTGCTGGATGAAGGCGGCGTGGTTGGAAAGAACAAAACTCGCAACCTCGAGGGTCTGGACCACCCCCCAGGACACTCGACGATTTCCCCCAGAAAATTCAGTCTGCCGACAATTCGACCAACGGCGTGGCGTGGTCCGTTTGGTTTGTGAACGCCGCCCAGCAACGTCAGAGCCAAACGAACGTCAGCAAAGTGTTGGTGTGAGGTCGGGCGAAACGGAGCGTGTCTCAGGGTTTGCACCCGTCTCGGCGCCAGTGATGGAACAGTTCGGATGGCAAGGGATGAAGAGGCCTTCTTCGTTTTGTCTTTTTGGACTTTCCAATGTCGATCGATATGTTGACCGTTCTGCCCGATTCCCTCTGCTGCGATTTGGAGGTTTGTTTTGGTGCGTCGAACCGCTCGTTGCGTGGTGACCGAAACCAGTCGACTAATGACAGGAGCTAGGGAGCTAGCCAAACATGTGGGCCGCGTGGTGGTTGAAGGTGTATCGAGCTCGCTACGTACCAAGCAAGAGCTTCGGTCTCTTGTCGGTTGACTGAGGTGCAAAAGGGGCGCAGTTGGGGCCCAAAAGAAGGTCGTCCGGGGTAGGCCAGCTCCAAGCGGCAGTGTAGTTGAAGATCAACAGGCCTCGATGATGTGCCAGATGCGCCCAGATGCGCGTTTTGGTGGTACTGACAAGCAAGCCGATGCAGGGGTGGCAATTTCAGGACGGAAAGTGTTCGTCTGAAGAGTGAAGTGATGGGTGGTGACAGTCCCGGGCAGGGAGAGGGCCCGTTTTGATGGACGACAGAGTCGAGTCCCTTCCTCACTTGGTCACTTGGGCAGCTCCAAATCCAGACATGCTAGCGGGGGAAGCAACGTCCCGCGCCTGAATCTGGATCTGAATCAGGAAGGAAGCAAGCGTCGAACCACTGCCGCCTTCCTCAACCTCCTGCCCTCCTTGCCAATCACTCAACCATCATCTGGTATGCCATGACGTCTGGGCCCAGCAGCCGCCGCCGAGTACGGTGTACCATAGTACATAGCGAGCTGCCTGGGTAGTACTGGGATACTTACAGCCGCCTCGCTTCGGTTTCAACAGAAAAATGCTGCAACAAAGTGGCCCGCCAGTTTCCGCACCCCTTACTATATACTATGTATGTATGTACATAGTCAGGGCTGGTCGGTGGCCAGCCAGTGCGGGTGCGTCGCCAAAGAAAACTTGAAACACAAGCGCGCTGTGTGCAAGTGTGTCGTGTTTGTGTTTGCTGCAGATGGATTGGCTCCGGACAAACCCACAAAGAACCCCTGCGCTCCCGCACTCCAGCACTACGGAGGTCTGCAGCGCTTAGTGTCCCATATTTCATTTCTGATTTAATTTTCATCCAAATTCATCAAAATTTTCACCAAGTCAAATTCGTACACTACCAGTATATAGCCTCTCCTTTCAGCACCGTCGGGAGCGCCCAAAAACACAGAGTTTTTCTTACTTTCCTTTCACTCTTTCCTTTCACTCTTTTTTCACACTCTTTTTCACACTCTTTTTCACACTCTTTTTCACACTCTTTTTCACACTCTTTTTCACACTCTTTTTCACACTCTTTTTCACACTCTTTTTCACACTCTTTTTCACACTCTTTTTCATACTTTTTTTTTTTTCAACTTTTTTATAGTATAGAATAAGAAAAAAAAGAGTGAAAAGAAAAGAGTGAAAAGAAAAGAGTGAAAAGAAAAGAGTGAAAAGAAAAGAGTGAAAAGAAAAGAGTGAAAAGAAAGAGTGAAAAAAAGAGTGAAAAAAAGCGAGATGTACTGATAGTGTATTTACTGAATGGATAGTGTATATAGCTGTGTTTCCTGGAAAATTAAATCAGAAATGAAATATGGGACACTAAGCGCTGCAGACCTCCGTACAGCACACCTGCTTCGTGTTAGTTGATTGGCTGCAACGGTTCTCTACAGCGGCTCCCGCCTGGGTGAATACATAGCACATCATAGTACGCCCTTGACTGATTGTGCAACTCAGTACTACTGTGACAGTACCTAGGTACACAAGTAAGACCCGATATGGGCAACAAGTTGGACAACGACAAAAACAAAATGACACAACGTTGTTTGCGTCTCACCACCCATCAAGGGCGACCATGTGTGACCTGATTCGGCATCAATACGAGGGATGTAGAGCTGCCAGTCGAACTCGCACCTCATTCTCTCGTCCTCGGCCTGCAAAGGCAAATGTTTTGTCTTGTCAATCGTGTCTTGATCTTCCAAAACACGACACTGCCAAACCACCAAACGACCATCTATAGATGCAACATTGAACGCAGCCAAAGTATCATAGCAGCGGCCCGAGCGCACAAGCGGAAACACAGCTTCATACATGTACCACTGCAAAGGAAAGGCGATTTAGACGCTATATCTTCGTCCCGTAATCCCCATCTCACACAAATCAGTCGGCCACCACCAGCAGTATCAAATAGCAAGAAAGAAAGAACAAAGTTCCCTCGTCCCGAACCCATGTATGCAATCATAGAGCCAGTCATTCAACGAAAATCAACTACCTCTTCAACGTCTTCTGCTTTTCCGCATTCACAGCCACCGTCCGCCCCTCCACCAACATACCCTTCTTGCGCCTGACCTTGTCCATGTACCGCTTCGCCACATTCTCCTTGTCGCCAAACTCTCCCAGATCCTCCATCTCCTCCTCGGTGAACGGCACCCACAGCGGGTCTTCGTCCAGAATCTCAAACCCGGCGAAAATAAGCTGGGGCTGTGCGGCGCCCGACGTGCGCTTGCGCATCTCGTCTGCAAATCCAAATGACTCGGCCACAGGCACTACAGATTGGATCGTGAAGAAGGGTGTGCCTTCCTTCATAGCTTCCGATAGGACGTGGCCCCGGCGGCGGGTAAGGACATCGTAGACACGTCCGAGAACCTCGGCTGTGAGAAAGCATGTTAGTGTCTGTATGCGTCAAGGGAGGAGGAGTCGAGTGGAAAGTGACCATCATGACTTACTGCTCGCTTGGATTTCACACGAGTACATGGCCAGCATCAACCGCGGCGACCAGTCCAAGAACCCCTTGTGAATAGACTGTTGCACCGTCTTGATCACCTCACCCGTCAACCGACCGAGGTTGCCACCCACAGAGTTATCCTCTTCCTGCGTCGTAATGGACACGTCCTCGACAAACACAGCAATACCCTGCACCGGCTCGCGGCAGAGGGGTCCTTGCGCCGTCGCCAGCTGGAACCCGTACGTAATTTTGTCCGACAAGTGTCGGCTCGTCAACTTTTCGTTGGCTTCTGGTCGGGCATCGTCTTCGCTCTTGTCCGTCTCGAAAGCTTTGGTCAGGCAGCGATCCTTGGTCGCGTCAATGAGTAGGTTGGCCCCCATACGGCGAGGTCCAAACTCGGAGATACTGTCGACAATGTTTTTGAAGGCGTCTCGGCCCTTGCCAGATTCCAATACCTTTTTAAGCTCCTCCTTGAACTCTTGTGGCGAGAGGCTCCTTGCTGTAGAGACCCCCACATCCTCACCCAGGCCCTCGCTTTCGTTGTCATCTTCATCGTCACCAGCACCATCAGCTGGCAGGTTGTTCGTCGCCTCCTTTGCTCCAGCCTTTTTAGCGTACAGTTGCTTAATGGCACCAGAATTTCTGCCCAAAAAGTCAGTCACCTCTGCCGGTAGAGGTCGGACCCGCAGGGTCAGTGTGACCTGCTTGGAACTCGTCACACCAACAACAGCGCCACGACCAAGCTCTTTATTGGCTGGCGGCTTCATCTCCTCAGCGCGCACAATGGTCTCCTTATAAGGTACAATGGCCTCGCCAGCTTGGATCTCACAGCGAGCAAATCGCTCCCGCAGGTCTGTCAAGCATCGCTCCAAGTGCAGTTCACCGGCGGTCAATAGCACGTGCTCGCCGCTCGAGAACTGTTCATACTCTGCACAGGCATCCGCCTGCACAAGCAGCTTGAGCCCTTCAATCATCTTGTCTAAATCAGCAGGGTTGGCTGGTTCAAGCGCGACTCGAACGATGGGCCGCCCGCCCATGCTGCCTACACCGGCAAGGTTGACGGCGCCGTCAAGCTGTGAACACAGTGTTCCGGATTTGAGTATACCAGAGCCCTCGAGGCCGCCAATACCAAAGACGACACCTGCAGGCACGCTGTCCAGACTTTCCAGGCTGCGGCCCATGAGCATGTAGAGTGCTGTGACAGTGACCTTCTTGGGAGCAGGCTGATGATGTGGGTTCGCAGGCGAGAACTTTGGTGGGAGTACGTAAACCTCATCGCCCACAGACAAGACGCCCGAGTAGATGCGCGCAAAGCCAATCAGATGCTCAGGCTCAACCTTTTGCTGTTCTGTAGAAGTCGGGTCCTCATCATCATTCAGAGTCGCGCTGTTGAGGGCCTGTGCAAGAGGGTCCATGACGGAATCGCGGTTTTCAACGGCTGCTTGTGCTCGGGCGGCCTCTGCGCGCTTCTTTCGCGCCATTTCTCTTGCTTCTTCTGGGCTGAGCTGGCCCCGGCGCTTGTTGTGTGGCAGCTCGCTTTCCGGGACGGAGACCATTTTGCTGACATAAACCACCACGGGGTCGGATTTGGCTGTCTTAAAGTTGACCACGGCGTCGCGAATTTGAGGTGCAACGCACTCGCCACCAGGAGATTCATCCAGTAGCTCCGGTAATCTCTCAGCCTGAGCGGCACGTGGTGACGGCAGCGACTCGACCACGGACACGAGAAGAGCGACGGAAAGCGGCAACCAGGATGAGAAGACGGTCGTTAACAACGTTCGGGGGTCGCGGGAGTTGAGTATATGCCGTGGAATAGTAATGTTGAGTGACTTGGTGATCTTCTCCAGCATCGCAGGATCGCCCTTGCCGCTGTCGCCCCCGATAGTTGCCGTGTAGACAGCCCATATTTGCTCCAGGACAAGCTGAACAAACAGAGGCTTCAGGTTGCGTCCCTTCAAATGCTTTTGTCCCAACACCTTCTTGGTTTTCGGATCCAGGTAGAAATTACCCCACAGAACCTTTTCCAGACTGCTTCGCTTGATGCCCAGTTTCTTTTCGTACAATCCTGCAAATTGCCTAACGGTGAAAGCCCATCCATCAATGGCGCTGCCAAAGATGACATTGTTCTTCTCAGGCGCAAAATAGAGATCCTCGTCGTCTCTTTCCTCAAACTGCAACTCGCCAGAGTCGGTCTGCTGGTCCGCAAGTTGCACCTCCTTGGCAGCTGAAGCCTGCACTCGCTCCTCGATCCGCTCTCTCCAGTTCAGGTCTTCCTCCATACGCTCGCCCTGGAAGAAGCTGCCTAGTACAGCGTTCACCTGCTCGAGCAGTTTGCTCAGATGCACATACGCCTCGCCAGGCGTCATCTTGAGCTCGGTAACAAGGCGGTCCATCTTGTTTATGACAAGGAGCGGCTTGAGTTTCTCCTCCCACGTCTGCCGCAAGACAGTGACTGTCTGACTACAGACTCCTTCCACTGCGTCCACTAACACTACGGCACCATCGCATAATCGTGACGCGGTCGATACCTCGCTGCTAAAGTCGATGTGCCCCGGCGAGTCTATCAGGTTGATGAGGTACTCTTTTGGCTGTGGTGCTGCGTCCGGACTTGACCTTCTTAGCATGCTAAAATAGAGGGATATTGCTGACGACTCCATGGTGATGCCACGCTGCTGCTCATCTGGTCGGGAATCCAGGTACCGAACCTTGCCGGCGAGCTTTGGGGAGATGATGCCGTTGGTGGCCAGGAGGGCGTCGGTGAGAGACGTCTTGCCATGGTCGACATGGGCAAGAATGCAAATCTAGGATTGATTTAGAATGGTTCCCAGCTGTGGGACGAGAAAAAGGGAATCAGCAGCTCCCGTTGCGAATCACTTACGTTGCGAACATCGTCTGCGTGCTTTTGCAGTGTTGCCAGCTGCTGCGGGCTGACGACAGGCATTTTGAGCAAGGTTTTCGGCGTCGCAGTGAGTATCTCAGATAACAAAGCCCTGAAAAAGGAAAATACAAGAATAAATGAAAACGTGAGGTGCCAAGATCTATGGGTATCAAGTTGTCATGCTCCAGGGATAAAGAAGGCAATGTTTTATTATGAAGTCTTTCAAATCTCTGAGTAGCACTGTCATAGCATTATTCAGAATGAGCCATCTTCTACAGCATCAGAATGAAAAACGGCAGTAACCATGAACTGCCGATGGGGGGTGGTGGGGCAGTCCAGGTAGCTTTTGTTAGTGCACCAGCCCAGGGCCGACCAGAGCACTAACAGCTGGCTTGAAAGTGTGGTATCTTCCAACAACACATAGTATATGCCAGGCGCAGCACCCCGCTTTCAGCATAAAACTCAACTCTAAAAGGACATGGATGCAACTGTAATGAAGCGAGCAAAGCCAGCTTTACAAACCTCAACAAACAGCTCCTGGACGAAGACCTGCCAATATCTCAAACATCAAGTTCGATAATTGAGTTCCTCTTTCTGATACGGGTTAGCAACAATCTCTCTTTGACCTTTATCGCCCGCAATTTGCGTCAAAGAACTAGCCAACCAGCCCGGAATTCATCTACCGGGGGTTTGCACTTAACGGCGATCGCACAAAACCCCCAGATTTTTCGTCGCGGCTGGAAATCTCTACTATCCACCCACCCCCGCGACGCCATTCTCTCGCGTCCACCACGAGCCACACGAACCCGATCGTGACCGCCAACGCCAACATGGCTACCTACCAGAACGGCGCAGCTCCTGCGCGAGCCCTCGATGACAGCGACGTCGAGGAGGAAGCCCTGGTTGCCGACTACCAGGAGCAGGTCCAGTACGAGGATGGCCTCGAGCTCGAGCAGGTCAGCTCCCTGACCATGGCCCAGCAGGCCGACGACATCCAGTCCCGCCTCGTTGCCGCCGCTCAACCCCTCGACTTTGCTGCCCCTCTCGAGGTCAAGTTTCAGAGCTACGACTCGTACTGCAGCTTGTTCCACTTCATCCTCAACTCTGAGGGCCCAGTCGACCTTGAGCCCCCTTCCGTGAGTTTGGTCCGCCCGTCCGCCCACCCGCTTTCATAGAGCGGGGACCCGGCGAGTAAGAAAGAACAAAGCAGGGCCTGGGCACAATACTAACATACACCGACGCCATAGTACTACTGGGCCTGGGATGTCATCGACGAGTTCATCTACCAGTTCAACACCTTCTCTTCCTACCGCATGCGGCTTGCGCGCCAGGCCAACAACGACGAGGAGATCCAGATCCTGCGCGAGAACCCAAACACCTGGGGCTGCTACAGCGTCCTCAACGTCCTCTACTCGCTCATTCAGCGCTCCAACATCACCGAGCAGCTTGCTGCCAGCCGTCGCAATGAGGACCCCATGGCCGTTGCCGGCGAGTACGGAACCAAGAACCTGTACCGCATGCTGGGCTACTTCTCCATCATTGGTCTGCTGCGCGTCCACACCCTTTTGGGTGACTTCAGCCTTGCCCTCAAGACTCTGGACGACATCGAGCTCAACAAAAAGGCCATGTTTGCCAGAGTCATGGCTGCCCACTACTCGACCTATTACTACGTCGGTTTCTCCTACATGATGATGCGCCGCTACGCCGACGCCATTCGCATGTTCAGCCACATCCTGGTCTACATTTCCCGCACCAAGAACTTCCAAAAGAACGCCCAGTACGACAACCTGACCAAGGTTAGTAGCAACGTCCCTTGTACAAGCATCCTTATGCAGCATAACTGACTGTAGCGAACAGAAAAACGACCAGATGTATGCCCTCATCGCCATTTGCGTCGCCTTCCAGCCTACCCGCCTGGATGACACCATTCACACCGCCCTGCGCGAGAAGTACGGCGACCAGCTTCTCAAGCTGCAGCGCGGCGGCCCCGAGTCTCTGCCCATTTTCGAGGAGCTTTTCCGCGCCGCCTGCCCCAAGTTTATCTCGCCCGTGCCACCAAACTTTGACGACCCAGAGTCCAACGTCGACCCCATCGAGCACCATCTGTCTATCTTCATGGATGAGGTCAAGACCAACATGTGGAGCCCTACCGTCAAGTCTTACCTCCGCCTGTACACGACCATGGACCTCAAGAAGCTCGCTGGATTCCTCGAGGTGCAGCCTGAGGAGCTCCGTTCGTGGCTGTTGGTCACCAAGCAGCGCACCAAGCAGCTGCGCTGGAATGAGCGCGCCCTTCTCGAGGGTGACTTGGTCAACGTCAGCGACCTGGACTACGCTATCTCAGGTGTAAGTTGAGGCTCTTCCCAAAAGTAAGAGCGTGTTCAATCGTGCTTACACTGAAATCTTATAGGACTTGATCCACATCTCGGAAGCAAAGGTTGGCCGGAAGCTGGTCGATTGGTACCTGCGCAACCTGAGCCGCACCTACGTTTGAACTGTTTGGCGGACCGATATTCTACAGTTTCCATTAAGATGACTGCTATATGAAGTAGCCGCTGCTATATGGGTTGTCTAGCGGGCTCGAATTCTAAGCGGTTACAAAAGCAGAAAAGGTTACTTCATTGCACGGGCGTTTTTCGGTATCCGGGGATTGTCAATTCTGGGTTTCTGCCTGATCGGATGGACGGATTCAGATCTCATGACGAATTAGAATAACGAAGAGGGAATTGAAAGAGCAAAGTAGGAAAAAGCTACGACAAGGCAAAGCCAGAAGGGCAGCGGAACGACTTGAGAGAAAGATCCTGCCAGTGTCGCTCGCTGCCCGGGGATCACTACGCTTTGCCAGGAACTACGGGCAAGATGCATACTTCTGGAGCAATGCAGAGTGAATGGGTGTATGAAAGCCATGGCGCCTCGCTCGCAGTGAGGCTGGGCCCGGGCCGCTTCTAGCCGCACGAAATACTAGCACCGAGGTCAAAAGAAATCAGAATGATAAAAGGAAAAAAAAGTAAAAACCACAATGTGCCCATTTGCCTGTCCTTGGGATCTTTTCGCAACACGGTGACGTAACCGGAATTCAATGTATTGGTGGTTTGTTGCAGCATGACTAGACCCTTGTTTTTCTGTCTTGACCGGGTTTGCTTGGAGCATCGTGATATAGGACGCGTGGACTGCAGTGTATCCTTGGCACACGAAACAAGTCTTCTTAGCCAATACCTGGATGCTACTTTGGCTTGTAGACGGACAGTATCTGACGGCTGTATATGAGGAAGAGAAATATCTGGAGAGTATATACTTCTTGCACGCTTGAAAGGGTATATAGGAGGTAAGTGGTGCAACGTCCTCGCGCAGTGATATGAATCGTACCAAGCTATGGTCGCAATAGAGAGAGAGGATCTATGTAAACGCTTGCTGCCTACCAGAGTATGTATCACATATTGCTCCTTATTAGCACGTCTACGGTAAGTAACGGTTACCGCGCTTGAACCTCGGCTGACTCTGTAATAGATGCATTTATCAGATTTCTTTTCATCTTATACGCGACTAGTAGTCGCGTATGTTTCCTTTCAATGACTTCGATAGTTGATCGTAGCCGTCAACGACCACGGTATGCACCGAGGCAACCTGCAAGTTACCATTGTTTGCTTGGTTGCTTGCCTCTCCAAACCGAGCAGTATCGCGACCCGCGAGCCGCCATTGCTCTGCAGTATATCTGGACAGCTGCATTCTCGATACATGGTTTATCTTGGCCATTCTCTGTGATTCCGCACGCATGCTTGCATAATGCCAAGCTACTTACTTGCAAGGTAGGAAGCATATGAGATGTTCTGTGCAGCAAGGTGTGCCGCTACGCCGCACGTCAACTGTCTGGGCGGTGGAGTGAGTAATTAGCTGAGGCCTCCAATCCTTGAATACGAATTTGGAAGCGTGGTGGTTGTTGTTGTTTATCTTTGCAAAAGAGTGCTACTATGTATATGTTCTCGTGCCGGGTTTTTTGGTGGCTGAAATGCCTTCATCGGATGCCAACAGCGCAAAAGCACAAAGTATATGATCACCGTGTAGTGATCGGCGTTGCACGACCTACCACCAACCGAGAAGGATGAAGTTGGGCTCTTCTACCGTGTACTTCTGTTATTGCTGCTTCTCAAGAATATATCCCCTCCCTGCCACCACGAAACTTTCGACTGGCTATCGATGTGTCAAAAAGCATAGCGTCCCGGCCCCCCGCAAACCGATGGGTCGTCAGGCTGTCTGCCGGAGTATGTATCCTCTGATATGCAGGCAAACTTCTTGGCAGCTGTACGAATCCTATTCCATCCTCACTTGACAAAACGGTGAGAGTTGAGCACTCCACCTATCCAACGAAGTGAAGAGGGAATTCTCGCTGAAAAAGTCAACGACTTCTTGAAGAAGTTGTTCTTGGCCGGCCATCAGTCGGTCTTACAAGGGACATTATATGAGGTATGAATGACATAGCACAATGGTAAGCCAGACTTGCTTTTGATTGGTTCCGGCAGCCGGCTCACTTGTGCATGCAAAGTATATAATAGCAAACATCTGTACGTCGACCAATGCGGAGGTTCGAGGCTCCCGCCGAACGGGCGTATCGGTCCCCTTCAAACATTGGACGCATGTCGGGAGCCGTGGAGTGACCGGGGGGTGGGGGGAGGGTTGACAAACACCAACACGCGCATTCACACGAAGATATGGTGACGATCTCCCCTTTCCGCCACACCGGTGTGGTCAAGGGCACTCCCCAGTCTACTTTTCCCTGAGCGTGTGTCTTATCACTTTTGGGCTTGTTCTTTCTTCGATATTTTAGGTGGGGGGGGCCATCAACAGGCCACAGCCTGGGCAACGGTGAGAGGATCTTTTGGCATGGCTGATGCTGACCATGATGATCCACAAGCATTTCATGTGGTAGATTGCTTTCCAGGACGTTGATAAGCTTGCATTCAGCAGTACCTGGGTACTCTGGTACTCTACAAATCTTCCCGTCAGGCCCAAACAACAGTACCAACAGTATCAGACCCTCGGGAGCCAAGACAGCCAAGACATGTGCTGTGGACTTTGTGCGCTGGAAGGGCAATCCAGATATCCGGCTCCCAGCCCAGCGCGGAGGTTTTTCTGTCTTGGCTGTGCTAGGGCAGGCTGGGCAGCTGGGGATGGGCCTCGTGCTCAAGCTGCTTAGCCGTCCTTGGTGAAGAAAAAGAAGACGGTGAATGAGACACGCGAGGACACGGTCTCCTATAAGAGCTGGTGGAGTGAGCCTTGAGGGTTGAATGCTACATGTCCAGACCTGTTCTTTTGTTTCCCCAACACGTGGTTAGAAAGATCCGTTGGTTTCCTCAAGGGTCTTTGCTCTAACCAGCTATTTCATCAACAAGTCAAGCCTGCATATTCTAGCTGCTGTGTTGACATGTGTCATTCACCGTGAGTTGGGGCCGTTCCTTTTCAAGCCACGTAAAGTGCACAAGGTTTCTTGGCATGATGTTGTTCAAGCAGCAGAGGTAAGGACCATATCTTGGAAATTTGGAGATGACTCCCGATGTCTGTTTGTTCTGGGAACTAGCAGACACTATGGGTGAGCTATGGGTGAACCATGGGTGAACCACAGTGACCACTCTGCTACTGTGTATTAGTAGCAGAGCCTGTACATAGCAGGCTGTACTTGGCAATAGAAGCTTTGAGGCTTTCAGCAGGTCTAGGGTGCTGGGGGTTAGGCCAGAGCGGCAGTGCATGGGCTACTGGCTTCCAAGACCTGCCCAGACCGACTAGGGCCAATGGCTGGCAAAGTGGACCACGTCACAAGCACGGGGTTTTCCAGGTACCCAAGTACCCATGTGAATGTCCGCAATGGCTTTCAAAGGTCCATCAAAGTAAATCAGATCATTCATATGCCTTTCGGATGGCCTGCTCTATGGCTGTGCCATTTTCTCGTTGCTTTCACTCACATTGACAGATTCAATCAGAATTTTGGCTACCCTACAGACCCTTCAGAAAGTATAGGAGCCTACTGCACCTAGTACCTGAGGACCTCTATCGTGCTAGCAGCAACCTTCCTTCCGTTTCCCTCTGCGACAGCTCCAGCCACGCTTGGCATCATTACATCACCAAATGGCCTGCCTGCCTGCTGGATAAGGCGCCACAAGTCCCAGCAAAGGCTTCACCTTACCTCGCTTCTAGGTGTGGCTGTCGACGAGAGACAAACAAGCAGGAGCATCAGACTTCCAAAGAAAGAGGGTCTGCTCGCCGCCAAGAGTGCTCTAGGGGAGAGCAGGGCCACCCAGTTGATTACAGGGGAGTGGCCATTGGCCCCAGCACACCCAAAAACTACATATTGGACCTACTTGCTCTTTGCTCTTCTTGCTTCTTTTGCCCGAGTCTGATGGGTGCGCAGTCCCGTACTCTCTCCTCACCCCCTTCCACCGTTCTTGCCGCTGCTCCGTCTGCTCCTGTCGCTGCCGTGGTTCTTGAGTTAAAGCGCGAGTACGGCGGCAGCTCTTCCATCTGCGAGCAATCCACGTCCACTGCGACCTGCAACAACACCACCGCCGCTACCGCGATTCGGTCGCCGCCAAGAGCCACCACCGTATGCATATCGGCACCCGCCGACCTGCTCTTCTGCTCGCCCCTCATGGAGGCGACCAAGAACCTAGCCCAACGCTTGCGACACCGCGCCTCCCTGCGCAGAACCAACAAGAAGACGGGGCGGTCAGCTGCCTTCGTCGATGACAAGCAGCCCCTCGAAACGGACGACCCCGAGCGACGCGAGAGCAACACAAGCACCACAAGCAATCCAGCCACGCTCAGTGATGTTCCGGCCGTCGTCACGCCCTTTGACGACCCACTAACGACCCCGGCGGTGGCTCCACCAGCCCCGAGTCCCGGCGGCTCTGATGTGTCGCCCACCACAGCCCAGCCGCCCAAGCTGGCCATCAACGGCGCCGCCCTCGCGTCCGCATCCTCTCTTAGCCCTGCGAAAAGCCCTACCGGCGGATACTTTGACAATGCGCCATCGCCCAGGATCACTTTCGCAGTGCCTAGCGAGTTGCAAGATAGACAGGCTTCGGAGCGTGCTTCCGCTTTCCCAAACCTTGAGTCGGCCGTGTCTAGCACGTCGCAGTCTTCAAGTGCGACATCGCAAGAGTCGAATGAGGACGAAGTGACCGCATTGAGACGGATAAGCACGGGCGGTAGGTTGCAACAGTCTCAATTGGATGATACCCATTCCAGTTCCTCTCTTTGGTCCATCATCGTGGCTAACAGTGTCGTTTTGTGCAGGCCAGAGCAGGTCATCGTTCAATTCTCGACACCGAAACTCGTCGACATCGATAGCTTCGAGGTACGTTCGTCCTTATAGTAATCGTGCGCTGCTGCCATTCTTTGCTCTTCTGAACAGGTCTTTTTGATGTGTTGCGCAACAAAAAGTATGCAGACCCCTCAATCGAGTGGTTGGAGGTGCTGCTGCAAGCGATACAAGATATTGCACAAGGGAGTGGTACCAGAGTACATGTACGCCCAAGGCCAGGACAACCGCAAGTGGAGGCGCCCTGCGAAACCCGCTCGTTACGCATCGTCTGCTCGCATATGGCTCAGCACAATACCTACAAAACATTATTCCGAAACATGCAAGTCGCTGGCTGGCTGGCTGGCTTGTTTGTTCAGCTTGTTTTGGTTTTTCCTCATGGTGGTCAAAGGGACCAGCATTCTCTTTGCTCGAGCTTTTCCACAACCACAACCACGCCGCCTGTGGAGCCTACGCAGACCCTTCGTCCCTCCCTGGCTTGTGATCCATTCACGACGTTCGGCTCCATCCAGCCAGATCTGCAGTGTCCTGCAACTGCGCACTGCACAATGCACACCATCAGCCCCTTGGTCCCCCATCTTCGAGGCCTGGACTCTCTACACCTCGGAGCTCAACCATTCCTTGCCTCCCTTTCTTCCCCGCTGTCTCCCACCCTCCTCGGCAACGATCGGTAGTTTCTGCACCCCGCTTTTGCACCTTCTGGAGAGCTCCGTTCGCGTGCCTCTGACGGTCCTAGACAGTCCAGCCGGTACACTAGGGGCGTGGACAGGATCCACTTGGCTGCGAGTCTATCAGAACACTGCTGCTCTGGCGGTGGCAGCCAAGCTTGGCTTGCTGTACATTGCCAAAAAAGGTTGCTGTCGTTGTTGTTGCTCCCTCTTGCATGTCGGACATGAGCCTCATCTGCTTGCGCGACACACGCGCGCTCACCCCAAGACAACCAGCCCCTCTTTTTCCCCGACCCAATTTCCAGCAGGGCTCTTTGTGAGGCCCAAGGCCATAGCCTGAACACCGCCATTCGCGCCTGGTACGTACCCAAACGTGTCTTGCCCAAAAAAGCAGCCTGACAGGATCCAACCCACAAGAAAACCGGGCCTGACAAGGCTCTGTGGAGTCATTGCTTCCCCATTAGCTCACACGCGTAGTTTGCTGCTGCTACTGCTCTACTCTCCCGTAGCAAATCTTCCCATCCTCACCATCTTTACTTTGCGCTCACTTTGCTTTGCTTCTCCGCAGTGTTATCATAGGACCTAGTGCCTGTGGAAATTTGTTTGCTCTCAATCATACACGTCGGTGCAGTCCACGTTGCGCAGCCTTTGATTGCATTGTCCCTGTCTTGTCACACGAGCGGTCATTCCTTGGCAAAACCTTATGCAATCTTGTCGCGCGCGTCCAACATCACCACTGGTGTTACCGCTACAAGACACATTTCATTCGCAAAAATGGCATTGCTGACGGGAGATGATCCTCGCAGACGCCAGAAGCATGTCGCCTTTACCAACGTCAACCTCGGCGAGCCAACCAAATTCAACTTTCCGTCGCATACGCTATTCGTCAAGCATCCTGCCTACACCACGAATCGGCGGTCGCGTACGTTCATGGTAGGCATAGATGACCACCAGTATTCAGACGAAGCCTTGCAATGGCTATTCGACAAATTTGTCGACGACGGTGACGAGATTGTCTGTGTGCGCGTGGTGGAGCGAGACGTGCGACTGTACGAAACTGAAAAGCGATTGCATGACTTGAAGAAGGAGGCTTCGGCAGAAGTCAATAGGATAAAAGCCAAGATTGGCGACAACAAAGTCGTTAGGATCATTCTTGAATATGCCGTGGGCAAATTACACTCAACCTTTCAACGCCTGGTATGTATTTGTTAGCTTCTTCTCAACTTGTGACCTCTTGTGGCGCATGTGTTGCTTATGTGGTTGATTGATTAACCCGTTGTGCGCTGCAGATACAACTCCACCAACCTTCCATGCTCATTGTCGGCACGAGGGGCCGAACACTCGGCGGCTTCCAAGGCCTTGTGGCCTCTCGAAATTCCTTTTCCAAGTATTGCCTACAATACTCGCCGGTACCAGTGGTTGTCGTCCGACCCGATGAGAAGCGACAAAAGAAGAAGGATAAACGCGACAACGATCCCGAGAAGCAAAGTTACCGCCAGATGCTACAATCGAGCCAAGGCATCCATGAGGCCAACAACGAGGACGCCAGCGCTTGGGAAGTTGAGTCCAAGATATCGGCAGACGAGGAAGCGGGTAAGGTCGCCAAGGCATTGGGTCTCCCAGCCAAGTTCTACCCGACACTCAAACCGTACAAGCCGCAGCGCACAAAGAGCACCCTTTCGGTGATATCGACACTGAGCACCGAGCCCGAACCAGGACGGCTGGTGGCGGACACCGTGGCCACTCCGACAGCTAGCGCAGCCAATAGCGAGGATGAAGGTGAGGGCAGCGGCGAAGAAGAAGACGAGGGCGAGGGCGAGGGCGAGGGTGAATTCGAGGTGACTAGCGGAGCCACGCTTTTACAGGCAGCGCAAAATAAGGAGTTGAAGGCACAGCTACAGGCCCAAGAAGAGGAAAAGAAGAAGAAGGACCGCTTGCATGCGATGGAAGTAGGCGAAGGCGCAGCGTTGCTCAAAAAGGTGGGTTCAGACGAGGAAGAGGCAGACGAAGATGAGGACGACGATGAAGACCAGGAGGACGGAGGGGGGGCCGTCAAAGTGTCATCAACGTAGTTCGTATGACCTCGGGTGGCTGAGAGGATCGCTTTGATGGTTGTATTTTTCCGACGGACATCGGCTTGCATTCTGGCCTGGGCGGATTCATCACATTTGAGAGAGTGGCTGTTCTTGGGGACACCAGGAAGCCCTCTCAAGCGCAGCTTGATTTGGAGTTTACAGGACAGGGCCATGGCTCAAGATGGGCAAAAGAGGGGGCTCCAGGTTTTTACAGAGCAGTGGAATAGGTCGCAAAACCAGCGATTTGAAGTGGGTATCTACATCAACAGCGACGTGGTTGGGCGGTTGGGCGGTTGGGCTATATCATGTGGTTGTGAGATGCTCTAAAGGATAAAAAACCCCTGGAAGCACATCGTTCCTCTTGCAGGACGCCATTGCTTTCTAGATGGGAGGTGATGGTTTTGCTTGGTCGATGGTAAAAGAGAAGACCAGTGAGAGCGGTTGGATGTGAGTAGAGGTTTTGCTTTTTTGAAAGAAAATACCCCAATAGGCCGTAATGGATAAGTACTGTGTATACACTACCAAGGCTTGAACGTGCTATTCTAATCCTTCAATGCAAGAGAATGAAGAATGGATAGCTTTTGTCTATGAACCTGGAAGTGATAATGAATATCAAAATCAATCAAACTCGTGGGCGCATGGTTATGGCATGGACATTTATATTTATAGAGCCTCGAGTGGGCAATCTACGGGCGCTGATACAAGGCTAGCAGGGCACTGCTGCACCTGCCAAACCGGCGCTGTTGCGCCGAGGTTACCGGCCTAGACCTAGTAAGATACAGTCCTATACTATGTAGTGCAGTCATGACAGAATACCTAGGTACACACCACATAGTACTACCATAGAATGTAGACGGAAGATGCAGGCTCCGTGGGGCTTTGGGGGCAATTGAGTGGGGCGGGAATGTGCCCTGGAGGCTGCTGGCTGGCTTTGGCTGGCGTTGGCCGGCCGGTGGGGGGAAGCTTTCGTGGAGGGGGTACGTAACCAGGTGCCCAGGTGCCCTATCGACTGGGGCCCCCGGGATTCACTGGGCGCTAGACGTCTTTTTGGAACCATCGTTTCCATTGCCGAGTCCGGCTTGCGTGCTGCGGTTGCTGTTTGGGACGACACTTGTGGAATTTGTTTCCCGCATTTCTCACTGTTTCCTTTTCCACTCCATTATTCCTGGCACGTCTTGTCTGTTTCCACCCTTTTCGCTTTCACTACAGTTCTAGTACTCAACCAGCAACGTCTGACTTGACTGTAGTTTATTACGCTTTCATTTTACCGAGAAAGTACGGTCATCAACAAGGAACGACTGTAAAAAAAGAAAAAAAAAAAAGGCCATTTTCAGCCATGACTTTGCAGTAATCCGCGGGGGAAAGCAAAGAGCAAGAAGCAGAGGTCATTCTCGCAACAACCCCGCGCACTGCTTCCTCGCCTCCCTATTCGTTCGCTATCTGCGTCTCTTTATTCACTGCTGCGAACAAGGAGAAAACGGGGGGCAAAGATCACCGTGCAATGCGCCACAAATTCTCGAAACGACCCCCGCCTCAGGCAGACCCGACAAGCACCCCAAAGCCATCCGAGTCCCTACACGAACGATCGATTCACTCGACAAGGCGATAGACGACGGCAGCAACGACCAAATTCCTTTCCCTCTCCGGAGCACAAGCCAACTATCCAATGAAACGCTTCTACTCTTCCTCGTGTGACGAGGCTGCTTGCAGCGCCACACCTCCGTCAACCTCACTGGGGACCGCCCTCTCCCTAACCCCCTTCATCGCCACCTTCGCCCTCGTCTACATGACCGTCTCCCGCACTATTCTACCGCGCCTCTCGCGCCTCAACCCTACTCGCGATGGTGAAGACCACTTTCTCCCGTCCTCAGCGCCTGCCTCCTTACAACAAGTCCACGCCGAGCACGGCTCCAAATCCCCGCGCCGCCGTCTCGCTGCTGCCACTTTTGCCGCCACACTAGGTCTAGCCACCGTACTGGGCGAGCTTATACTCTCTGAAATTGCAGATGTGGTCTCGGCTCAGGCCAGGGACACTGCGTTGGGCGTCGTGGTGCCTACGCTGCTCGTCATGCTGGTGCTTGTGATCCCCTTTTTAGAGATTCAAAGCGTACTCGCCAGCTCGGGCCTCTGCAGTTTCCAGGCCTCTTCACGCGGCCGTTTTCCTCGTTGGGCTTGGACCCTACAAACACTTGGATTTGCACTGTGGCTGTTCGTCTTTTGGAGCATCGGCAAGGCTGTGCCCGCAGGTGCCGTGGCAGGTGACACCGAAAGCTTCCTATACTCGCGCGCCGCCAAGCTCAAGGGCAGCTTCGACGCCACCGGTATATCAATCGCTACACGATGGCACGAAGGAGCATCTGGCGGAAGCGCTTCGTCGATATGGGGTGTGGGAGGAAGGAGTGGTCTGCTCGGTACTCAATGGACAGTAGACACGCTGGCGCGCGCCTGTCTGGAGCGCATTGGCATCATAGGCATCTCGCTCATGGCGCTGCTGTCGGGATTCGCAAGCGTGAGCAGTCCTTGGCACATGCTCACAGACGGTGCCGCACGGCGCAAGCGACCAGTCACCGATACGGACATTTCACGCAAGCAGGCTGGACTTGAGGCCGCGCGGGAGCTGCTCATGACTAAACGGCACCGCCTTGCTTCACTCCAGCGCAAAATGGCCGCCACGACCGAGTCCACTAGCCCCACGGGATCCGCTGTAGCAGCGCGGTCGCCCGGCGGCGCGATTATGGGGAAGATTGTTGGTTCGCTCAAAGGAATTAGCGGCGTGGGGGGTAACAATACAGATGTGAACGAAGTCAAAGCTCTCCAAATGGAAATCTCGGGCCTTGAAACAATGGAGACAACACTGAGTTCTGCCTTGTCAACGTTGAAACAGAGACAAGCCGCCGAAGCACGCGCAGGGACTCTCACGGGCCGTCTGCTCGCCATTCCCGCATACATTTTCAGCATCTACTGCGTCTACCGCATACTCGCCACAAGCCTCACCTCATTCCGCAGGCTATACTACCCTGCCTCCGCAACCTTTTCTTCCTCAGACCCCATCAACCGGTTCTTGGGTCTGCTCGCCAAGCACTGGGACCCGAAGCTCGACCAGATCGCCTGGGCACGGCAAATCTCCTTTTTACTCTCTGGCGTTATCCTCATTGCCTCTGCCAACGCTGTTGTGCAGACGTTCGCGCTGTTCGCTCGCTGGGCGCCGGGTTTATTACACCAGGCGCAGGCGAATCTGGCACTGCTCATTGGGCAAGTGAGTGCTACGTATGTGATCTCCTCGGGGCTGCTGCTACGCTCGAATTTGCCGAGAGATATGGGCAGTGCGGTCGGACACGCGCTGGAGAGTGCGCTTGAGCCGGGCTTTGTGGATCGGTGGTTTGAGGGTTGGTTTCTGTTTGCTTCTGCAGCGACGGCGCTTGGGATTTGGGTGGGGAGGAGGATCTATGGCCCCTTTAGTGGGAGTGGAGGGTTCGGGGAATGGGGGGAAGAATGGGATGAGTTTGGAGGGGAGGAGATGGGTGAGAAGAGGGCTTGATGAGGTTCATTGATATAAGAGTCGATTACTGATGTATTATTTTCCTGGTGGGTGTCTTCTTTCTTCTGTGACCAAGTATATCTTTGATGATCAAGGGTACTTGCACACCTATGTAGGCAAAGCTAGCCGATAAACAAGTGCCTAGGCAGGATACCATGCGGGGAGAAAAGCCTTGATGGCTAGAGTACAACAAATAATAGCTGCTGAGCTTTGTGAAAATGGCCAAGGGAAAGCTAAACATAACGAAGGTGTCCAATGTTCCATCTTGTGTTTTTTTATTTTATTTTTTATATGTTTGTGCATTATTCCTTGTCAGTGTTTGTTTTGTCTTCTTTGGTATGGAAGTTTGTTTCCTAGTTCCTTGGTGAGAGGCCGACAAGCTCATATTCAATTGTCAAACTCAAGATTGAGCAAGGCACTTTTTATTCATTACTAGGATTTCTTCTATTCATCATATCCGTAGTAGTATGTTGAGTCAACTCCAAAATCAATATCAAAATCAATGAGAGTTGATAAGGCAGGAGGACACTTGCCTGGTTATACTACGTCCCAGGTACTGGTTTGGTTTCTCCCTTCGTCACTTTGGTTTTTTTCTTTTCTCTCTCTCTCTCTCTCTCTCTCTCTCTCTTTTTCCTTCTTCGGAAGGAGGGAAGAGGGGGAATCGAGATGGCGCAAAGAAGGAAAAGAAATAGCCGCGGAAGCAAGGTGGACAAGAGAAAGAAGAAAGAGCATCAAGAAGACTTGCCAAGGTTGGTTGGTTTACAAACACACCTTTCTTTCTTCTCTTCCCTCCTCGGTTTCAAGTCTCCTATGATGATCTACGTTTTGTTCCTTGTAGACTGTATGATTGTCTATGTGTTAATTGCTTCCAGATTAAGGGCTAATGTTGGTAAAAATCGCCCCCTCTCCGCCGGGGGGGGGGGGGGGTTGGACGACAGCATCAAAACTACACAGGCAGCCGAAAGCATAGAATATGTAGCAATTCAGCTTCAAATTCTTTTTTCTTGAGCCAGGGCATCTTTTCCCTCACCTTCAGCTATCCACATGCACCAGGCATTAGCTGTCACTCTCAAAAGACATCAAGTAAGTCAAAAAGAATAGCCGTTTGTTTTTTCCCATGTCTAACTGTCCACAGTTCCAGTAAATCACTAGCCGATCAATATCAAGAGAACAGGTCCCTCCAAATCCTCCTCTTAAAACCGAATCACCTTGCACAAGTGCCCTTCAGACCAACGACGCACTGGAATTATTGTTTCCCAATCACACACACACACACACACACAGACAGACACGCGCGCGCACATCCTTTACCTATCCCGCTTCTTCGTTGGCCTCAATCTTTTCTTTCACCCCGACCAACCTCGATTTACTTCCACAGCCATCTCTTCATTCAACCATTTTCCATCAGTCCTTCCTCATTGAACCCGTCCAAGCCATGAGAATATGTGCTCAGGGAAGAAAAAGAAACAGGGAACCGAAAAGATCTCATGCTAGCCCCGCCTCAAAGTGGTATAAAAGAAACCACAGAAAAGCTAAGAAGAAAAAAAGATACCAAGGTATCATTCAAACGAACCAAGAATTCGTATGAGTGGGCGAAGTCCTCCAGGAGTGGGGAAATACGGGCCAAGCCAATGGTTGAAGGAGAAAATCGAAGTGCGTAAAAAAAGCATAATCGGACGATGCTGAGAAAACCCTGCCACGCCGAAGACCGCGCCGCCTTTTTCAAACCCAGATCTTTTTGGTTCGGGAGAAAGGAAAAAGAGAAGTCAATAAATGGAAGGATGGAATATCAGAATGTTCTGCGCTCCACGAATAAGGTGCCAGTCCCTCCTGCTGTATCGAAAGGTCCCTGACCAAAGCGTCGTTGTAGATGTGACACAAGAACACGGATACAGATGTTCTTCCTTTAACGTGTCTTCTTTCTATTTTTCATGCTGCTTTTTGGTAAAGGACTTGAGTGAAGCTCAGCAAGCCTTCGCGTACAGAAGCTGGCAGGTTAAATCACAGTGTTCAGGAGGGAACTGGACGGCCGCGGCGCCCCTTGGCAGAGGTGGACACGGTCGTCCAGCCGTCAGCGTCGACAACAGGAGTTGTAGGTGTTGAGGGAGTCTGATCACTGCCACGGCGCTGTTGCTCGTTACCTCGTCGGCTGGGCTGACGACCTTCGAAAGCGCGGCCACCACCCCTAGGGGCGCCACCACCCCGGCGGTCACCTCTGGGACCAGATGGCGCACCACGGGGGCCAGAGGAACGCCAGTTACCGCTCTCGTTGGCACGAGACTTGACCGCGGCCTGGTCGTCAGCTGGTGCCTCCCGGGATCGGATGGGCACCTTCTGCTCGGAGCCATTGACACCATTTTCAGCCTTCTCTGTACTGGCCTCGATGTCCTGAGGAGCCGTCTCCGTGGTCGAAGGCTGCTCAGTGGTAGCATCGGGGGCCTCAGTCTCATCGGGCTTGTCACTGCTCGCAGGGGTCTCGGTGACAGCCTTCTCAGAGGCCTCCTTAGCGGCTGCTTCCTTAGCCAGACGCTTCTCTTCCTTGGCCTTTTCCTCGGCTTCCTTCTTCTCTTGGATCTCGCGTTGCTTCTTCTCCTCGATCTCACGCTCACGGGCGGCAGTATCAATAGGCCTAGCGGCACCGAAGGGGCTGGCTTTGGAGTCTGAGCCGACAGAAGGCGACTGAATACCAGGCGCCTCGGAGACAGTACGCTTTGCCAGGTTGAGTCTTGGGCGGCCAGCAGGGGCAGCGGGGGCAGCGGGGGTTACTGCTGGTGACGAAGGAGCCTCGGAGGCAGGGTTCGATGGCGCGGACGACTCCTTGGCAGCGTCCGGTCGCATCTTGGCGCGCCAGTCGAACTCTTGCTCGGCGGCGGTAGGGGCACGAGGCTCGCGAGGCGGGCGAGAATCCTGACGGGACTCCTGCTGACGACCCTCACCGGGTCCCCAGGCGGCGGGAGAGGCACCGCGGTTGGCGTACGAGTTGGTACGCTCTCCCATTCTGTGTCCCGATCGGCTTCCGGCACGGGAATCGCCACGCTCCATGACAGGAGCAGGGGCTGCAGGCGATAGCGGGCCCTTGCGCTCCCAGCTCATCTGGCTGTAGTCGGGGCCAGCAGCACGCGGTTCACGAAACTCACGGGGCTCACGGGGCTCGTTGAACTCGCGAGGGCCACGGTTGTTACGAGAAGGGGCATCGGGCAGAGGGCCCTTGCGGGACCAGTTCGAGAAGTCGCGGTTGCTTTCATTACCGAAACGGTCCTTGGCTGTTGTGGATGTCAGTAACTCACTTAACCAGGAGATGCTTGGAAACGCAGACTACATACGAGGGTCGGCGACGCGAATACGGATATTACGGCTGAAGAAGCTCTCCTCATTGAGTGTCAGAGCCTTCTTCAGGTCCTCGGGAGTGGCAAACTCGGCGTATCCAAAGCCCTTGGGACGCATCTCGGCACGGTCTTCGACGATGCGAACGCTGACAACCTCACAACCGGCACTGGTGAAGAAGTCGGTCACAGCCTCCTGATTGGCATCGTAGGAGAGGTTACCGAGGTGAGCAGTGTAAGGGGGCTTGTCGGGAATGGGGAGCTCCTCGCGCTCCTGGCGGGCGTAGCCTGTCACAAGGGGCGTCAATTTTCATGTCCAACAAGTAAACGGGTAATGTGCGGCGCGTTTCCTCACCTGAATAGCGATCGCTTCCACCGCCGAATCCAGACGCACCATCGCCTCCACGGGAGTAGCTGGAGGTGTAGGCAGAGCGCTGGCGGTCGGTGGCAGGGAGGGGTTGAGTGCCTGGTATTTCGCTGTTAGTCGGAAGCGAGGTGTGGGTGGTCGGTCAGGTATCAGGCTCACCAGAGGCTGCAATTCACCAAGCGGGTCAGTCTCATTGTAGCGTTCAAAACGGGGCAAAATATGTTCAGACTCACCATAGGTCTCCTCAACCTCATCGGCCCAGTTGCCGCCGCCGAAAGCTGGATGGACATTGTCAGCGCCTAATGCGACGGGGATGGGGAGGGGCACAGCACAGCACAGCACAGGGGACAGAGAGTAAGAGAGGGGCACGAAAAGACACGCACAGCCATCGTTCATGAACTCATTAAGCGACAGCTTTTGAGCCTTTTCCTTCTTGGGAGCTGTTTCGTAACACGCGATCCGTCAGCAAGCGCACTTCTTTCTTGGGTCGTTGTCCAGTCGGGCCACGGGGAGGCACGGCATACGCATGATTGCGGTGTTTGGAGGGAACTTGGCTACGTGCGACACAGAGTTGGTGCACGTAGACAAGCGAGGGCGATTGGCGATGGCCGTGGAGGCTCGTTCGAATTCAAAGGCGAGAGGGTTGTCGTCGAGACCGAAGAAAAAACGGTGGGCGGAAAGTGAAGAGGCTTGTCGGGGTCTAGAATAGCTCTCGTGTGTGGACTCGTCGTGGTAGCGCCGAGATAAATGCTGCTAGTGGGGCGGAGATCAGCCAAGAGAGACAGCAATCAGGATATCCTGAACAGTCTCGCCTACGCACTGTCGCGGAAAAGAAGAAGGCTGGTGACGGCGGTGGTGGGATCTCACGGAGATCGTTTTCGAGTTGGCCGGCGTCGAAGAGACAGACGGACCAGGCGGGCAGAAAAGGTTCGTTGTGGTGGTCGTTGTGCTTCTTTTTGGGAGGAGCCTCACTAGCGCCGAAATTTTTAGGTGTGCCCGTCCCTTCCCGGCTCAGGGCAGGGAAAAAGAAAAAATGGCCCCTCGCCTGTGCTGTGCTGGAACTTTGGGGGGGGGCAAGTGCAAGTGTCAGTATCACCATTTGGGCTGCGCTATTCCCTCTGCGGGCTAGCGCGCCTGCCGCCCGGACGTGCAAGAAGGACGGGCTCAATATGCGATATGCAATCTTGCACACAGATATTCCCTTATCGTGCATTGCGAACGAGTTCCCATTCACCATCTTCCGCACAGCAGACTACTCCCTTGATTCGCTGACGGACGGACGGACGGACGGACGAGCCGCCATTGTTCCCTCATTTACACACCCGTGAAATACCGTCCTTTGCCTTTCGGACGGTTTGCTATTGTGTTGTTGCGTCAATGGCCGCCACTCAGCCTGCTCCCTGGGCCCAGCCACAGGTCACAGGGGCAAAACACGAACAACTGCCTGATGAACCCATGAATGTGTTGAGCCGAAGTCTCAAAGTGGGCGCAGGAGCGGGCGCTTGTGGGATATTATTTGGTACAACAGCTGGTATCGTCAAGGGAACGACTCCGGTCTTGTTTGCCCTAACATCGGGACTTCAATGGTTCGGATTGGGCTCGGTATACTATGGCAAGCACTGATGCCACGACTCATTTTGTTTTTGTTTTACCGCAAGATCAAGAATTAACCTTCGAGCAGGGACACGATATGCGGCTCTTGCAAGGTATGGTCCGGTGAACCAGGCGACATCTTCGCAAAGGATAGAAGCCAGTGCCATTGGTGGAGCTGTTTCAGGAGCAACCGTTGGAGGAATCTTCCGTATGTTATGCTCCTCTCGAAGTTAACATGTTATGCCAATACCCTAACGATAGGATAGGCGGGCCACGCAATGTTCTGCCTGCAGCTCTGATATTCTCGCTTCTCGGTGCGGGTGGTCAGTTTGCAATCAACAAGCGAGCTAGTAGTGACGATGCAGCGCCTCGGCAGAAAGATGACAGCTGGCTCAACTTCAAATGGAGCCCAATGAAGAAGCTTACCGATGCCGAGTATGAGCACATACTGAGTGAGAAGCTACTCGAACTTGAGGCCGAGATTGCAATTGTCGATGACAACATTGCTGAGCTAAAAGCACAAAAGGAGCAACAGAAGGCTAGCCTTGCAAATCAACCATCAAGAGGAGAAAGCAGCAAGTCATGATGAGCTCAAGCTACATGTATCTTCAAAGGCAACAACAATATCCAGAACCCGCACTACTTCTTATATGGAATCTGAATATCTGCTTCCTCCAAAAGCATTTCGACAATAGTAAGTTACTTTGGGTTAGGTACAACCTCTCGCAAGCCGGCATGTCGTGCAACATTCACCGTGAAGAGACCCTACACAATCTAAGCCCACAGAGAACATACCCGCTAGAACCGAATATTGAATTGAGTTTTGAGGCATCAATCATTCATACATTAAGAATACAAGCTAACAAACGCTTTTTGTCTAGACGGGTTTCCCCCAAATTACAGTGATCCCAGCTCAGTCTCCTTCGAAGCCTGCGTCACGCTCTCAGGCGGCACGTATCCCTCAGCCGAGATGCTGTCAGGCACCGACTCTGGCCTGTAGTAATCCTCGCCCTTGAAGTTGGAGCCTCCAGGACCGGGTGGGTTGGAGCCGACGTTGTGGACGGCCGCGCTGGCACCCTGGTCCAGAATGTCTTTGCCCTTGCGATCCTTGCCAGCGCCCACAATATCGGACTTACTCAGTGCCTGGCGAGTGACAACGTCGTTGTCATTGTCGCCAGTCTGCTCGAACTTGCTCTCGGGGCCGCCCTCACCTTCAAAGTGAGTGCCACGAGTTTGGCTGTATATGTCAGGAAAGAGTCAGCAGGATGTTCCCCTCACTTCATAAACCCTGACCTGAGCAGGCGTAGTATCAGAGACGACCTACCGGCCACGGGCATCCAGCTCGCCACCCTCCTCTGGTGGAATGCGCTTGTTGTAGCTGGCGTTGGTGCTCAAGTCGGTGTCGTACTTGACCTCAGCGCCAGGGAACTTGGTCTCGACACCCGAGTCAACACCAGCTTCGTCCACTGACTTGTTGTTGAGGCCTTGCTTAGCCTGGTAGCTGTTTAGGTCGACCTCGGCCTGCTTAGCGATGTGGTTGAGTTCCTCGTTGGATGGTGCCATTGTGGAGGTTGTTAAAAAGCAAAGACTTGTTTGATTTGAGGATTGTTTGGTGATTGTGCTTGGAAGATGACGGTCAATCGGTTTCGGTGGGCGATCTTACACAGTAGATGTGGTGTGGGAGAAAGGATGCAAAACAGTAGTGGGATTTTTAGGGCAACCCTTTTCACAGTCGAACCGAGCTGGAACCTTCTATATATAATAATCCTTTGTTGTCTTCCCTTTCTCGCCCTCCCTCAGAAGAATCTCGTTGGCTCGTCTTACTAGACGTCATACGACCATATCATAACCTTTGATGTAATGGTGGGGATCCAATCACGCAGCAAGGCTACTATGTACAGACTTCATAAGAGGTGTGATGATCTCATATGTTCGCAACATCACACAACACAATTTCAAAGGCCCCCCAAAAAGGGTCCTGCACTGCAAGCAGCGGTAACGGCCCATCGATTATACACCGAGCGTCATTGCCCTGTGGCGTGTGGATTCTTTGGCTGCAAGTTGATGAAATAGTGCCATTCTTGCCATTCTAGAGTATGTAATCCACCGATAGGGAATATGACTGGCAATTCTGTTGCCTTGCTTGGCAAGGCTGGGCTTATCGCGGGCGGATCGAAGCAGCGACGGCGGCGAGATGGATCTTGCTATAATAAGACCCACAGTGATTATGGTACAAGGCAAGTGATATGGCGTCTTGCATGTTATTTACTTGTACATATGGTGGCGCAATGGAAATCGCTTTTGCCCGATGAGCGATCGATGTGAAGGATCGTGATTGACCAGTTGTTATTAATCAGGGTTTGTCGCTCCTTTTGAAGGGCCTTTGGACATGGAATTTCCACTACGATCCCTGACGCGGCTCTGGCTGTGATGCTATACGACATGCATTATGTAGTTTTACGTAGCTTATGTGCACTAAAAGTTGTGCTGTAGAATAACCTGATAGGTCAATAGCATCTTGAGACCCTGGTATCCGTTAGGTATACACAGCACACGGCGGATACAGCATGTTGTGCCCTGTATCCGATATGTGATGAAAGGCACAAGGGTTGAACGCCATTAATGAGCCTCAAGCTCTCTATCGTTCGACCAGAGGGCCAGACTCAGCTCCTACGACAAGATACCGGCGGGCTTCTTGCACAGAAAATACAATACGCAACAGCAGAGATTGGGCCATGGCGTCCCACGGCGAGACAGTCCTGGTGTCACAAGCCAGCACAAGACAAGACTAGCCCACAACTTGACCCTTTTCCCGTTACGAACGTTGGTTGGTGCACGTTTGTTGCAAGCCGTCTGAATGTTGACTATGCTGTCCCCGAGGCCAAGGATCAAAAGGCCACCCTTTTGTTTTGCCGGATGTTGGGGCAAAGATGCGGTGTTAAGGCCATGAATTCCCCCTTATCCTTCCCGAAATCAATCCTGGAATGCAAAGGCAGATGAGGCAAAGCGGCACGGTGATTATTCTGGCGCTTGCTCTACAGGCTGTCGGCTCAACAGATTTTTCTACGTACCGGTGAGTTGAGGACACGACATGATTGGTATCTTTGTGGTCGCTAGTGGTCTCCGAGATCAAGTCTCGGGGCAAGGTCTTGTTAAACTGTTGCACAAAAATGTGATTTGTATGGTGGTTGTGCTTGGATGTTTCGTCTAGACTTGGAGGGACGCGCGAGACGAATGGGCCATGCTGACACATTGCCTCTTGATGCCCACTTGCTCTTGTTATTCATTTGCCAAAGTCAACAGACCTAGTCTCTGTGCCTTGCTGGCAGTCTGCTCAGGAGAGGGTGGGGTTGATGAAGGACAGCGAGAGAGAGGGCAGATGGGAGAGGCGGTCGCGCGGTCGGAGCCCCTCGCCCCGCCAAATCGATTCGGACGTGCCGTTGTGAGTGTTTGATTAACTGTGTAGTGGTGCCCAGAGCGCGGAGAAAAGAGGCCGAAGATGAGCCACCTTGCCACCCAGGCCACCCAACGGTTCTCTTAATCCGTGGATGTAACGCAGCCCAGGCGGCTCTGTCACGAAAGGGTGTCTGCGCTCTCGAAGCGTGCTGCTGCTGGTCTCACACACCACGCCAGGGCACGGACTAGCTGACAAGCAGAAGACACAAAAGACACAATGTTTTCCTGGTCCTTCAGAGTAAAGCCTCAGCCTCCATACTCACGCACCTCATTGGTTGTGGCGCAAGATTAAGGTGTGTCCGCTGAAGGCCATCAGAATTTCCGTTGCAGATAAACAGTGGGACTGCTCTGAAACCGCCCTTTGGGGGGCGGGGGGCTTCTGAACTGTGGGCTCCAGACTGACGGCCCTTAGCAGCCCAGCCAGCCCTATCACTGGTCCAATAGCCCTATGGAAGCATTCTTTGGGGTGGGGGGCTCGTATACTCCAACTGCAGTGGCATTTTCTCTGCGAACAGCACTGCACAATGTGATTGTCTCTCCTGTCCTGCCTTTTCGGCCGGAACGGCAAAGCATGCTTTTTGCTGCAGCCCAGCAATTGCCTCTTGTCGATCCAGCAAGGCCAACTCGGATTTTGCGACTTGTCTTTTCTTCTGATGGGGGCTTGTTGGGGTGGTTTGACTTGGCCTTCCCTATCAATATTCCGGCCATTTGGTTTTGGAGGAGCAACTGCTGATTACAGCACACCAGTGGCACTGCTGGTCAGTAGGTATACTAAGTTTACTTATCCACAGCAGGTATGGCCCCTGTTAAATTCGTGTGCTTGCTGACCTGCGCTGGCTCCGCTGACTGTGCTGCACAGCTGCAGCAGTTCGGGACCCACCCCCTGTCACTGATGACGGCGCTCGCGGCCGAATACCCATGTACACTAACATCGCAATCCCAGCATCAAAGCATACTTGTCTGCTGTCAGCCAGTTCTATTCTTGCTGCTCACCGTCCACGGCAGCCAATTCTAGCCAACACCTGCATTAGTACACGAGCATCTCACCAGATCGATCTGCCAACGCCCTGTCCGCCGTGCTCCTCCCCCACGCATCAGCATCCCAACTTCTGTCCTCGCCGTCGCAACTGTCTCCGCCCCCCGTTTTCAATGGAAGATGCCAGACGTCCAGTCCTCTTCATGTAAGTCACGCACGCGACCGGATTTCGCGGAAACCGTTTCTTTCTGCCATAATCGAAGCACACATACATACATACTGACGCGCTCGCTGCCGGCTGCCGTGACAGATAGGAAAGCGGCTTGCGCCAGGTAGAGAGAGCGTCGCTGCCTCTGGCCCCAACCCCATCTCGGCGAACATGGCCCTCCTGAATCCATCCTTCATTTTCGGCGTCTTCGTCGTCCTCTACCTCTCCTCCTTTGTCCTCTTCGCCATTGTTCGATTTCTGACCGGCCTGTCCATCCAACGCATCGGCTACTTTTCCCTACGCCGTCTGGCATACGTCCCCAAAGATGGTATCAAGATCGAGATCAGGGGCCTTGGCCTCAACGTCCACAGACCGACTTTCGCCCAGCCTACGTGGCTCAGTATCGTTGTTAGCGAGCTGGTTGTCACTGTCGATGTCCGAGAACTCGAGGCGAGCAAGGCCAGCGCAACGGTGGCCACGACAGACCCTGACGATCCCGCGCTCTACAAAAAGGAACAAGACTCTCAGCCTGCGTTGGAGGTTCCTCGAACCCCAATCACCCGCCGTCCGACAAGCACACAAAAACGCAGCGAAACGTGGAAACAGCTCACAAAGATCAAGGAACGCATAAAAAAGTTACATGGGAATGTAAATTGGCTGCGCATGGTCGATGTCGTCGCTACGAACTCGACTGTCAATATAGTGGATGTGGGCAATGTCCAATTCGGCAGTGTCACCGTCGCTGTTGACACGCGGCGCAAGATGGTCGACCGCGCCCGCTTCGTCTGGGCGTCAAGATCACGAACGAGCCATGGACAGCGCCAGGCCGAATGGATCATGACAGTCAGGAGTGTTCTGTTTACGCCCTTGGGAGCTGAATCGGTCGAAGTCCTCGACAATCTCACCCTGAACGTCCATGGCTTCTTATACGAGAATCTTGACGGGCTGCGCGAAGCCTCTATTGCCCTGAAACTCGGCCGCGTTCACATACCCATGGACGACATCGTTAGCTCGGCAAAACGAATGCAAGAGCGCAAGGCCATTTCGGCCTCGACGCCGCTTCCGGCCCAGGAGCCAATGGAGGAATATGTCGACAAGGTCGTACAAGAGCTGGACGAGCCCGGCAGCACCGACGAGCAGCTTATGCAAACAGTCTCGGATTCAAGGGAATTTGTGGGCTCCATACTGCGTGGCATCAAGGAGGTTCAGTTTGCCGTCAGTTTTGTTGGATTGACAAAGAAAGTCGAGACGGTCAAAACCGCCGGTCCGCCAGTCATTCTCAATGCCTCTATGAAGGAAGTCGGTATAGATCTCCACCGGCTAGATCCAAAGTCCCCAGCACATAGGATGTATTTCCCATCGAAGGACTTGGCGCACGAGGCTCTGCTGGCAGCGCTTTCGATATCCGTTGGCCTGGACGACGGTGGCGGAAGTCCGCAGCGAATAATGTATGTGCCCATGGCAACTACAACGGTCAGAACGACATTGCCCTCCAAGACGGTAGAGATTTCTGGAGCGAGCAACCCAGAGCAGAGAAATGCCAATATCCTCTTTGCAAACTCGGTCGTAACGTCTCCATCTGTCGATTTGGACCCCAAACACCTCCCATTGCTCCTTGCAATGATGCGATCCAAGCCCAAGCGGAGGCGACCACAAGCGCCTATAGAACGGCATACTCTCATATCAAGATTGTTGCCCAAAGCTAATATCAAATTTTCAATGCATGAGCCAGTGGTTCGAATTGCCTTGCCACCGGTGGGCAAAGGAGCGGACCCTGACGATTTCGACCTAATCATATCCTCCATCTCGTCAATATCCATTGACGCGGAATCGTTCCATTCGACAGTCGAGGACCTCCACTATTCCCTCGCCTCTAATCTCAGAATACAATCTCACAGCCTCTACTACCAGACCTTTGCTGGTGAACGCTTTGATCTGGTCGAGACGGAATCTTTTGATCTCAAAGTCAACCTCAGCGCATCCCCCGA
The DNA here is from genome assembly GCA_011317545.1 of Coniella vitis. Taxonomy (NCBI): domain Eukaryota; kingdom Fungi; phylum Ascomycota; class Sordariomycetes; order Diaporthales; family Schizoparmaceae; genus Coniella; species Coniella vitis. The sequence continues at coordinate 616,628 of WUJK01000012.1, forward strand.
TGTGCAGGTTCTTGCTACTGGCAACCTGCAAACGTTTGCGATTCGGTTGGTGCGCCCGGAGATCACGGATGGCTTGCGTCAAATCGTGCGCCAGTTGCGTCTCAGGGTAGAGCCCGACAAGCGCGGATACTCAAAAGTTTCAAGGGATTCAAATTTTCTCCGTGGACTGCCACCCTGGCTATTGCACGTCAAGTTGCAAGCGTCCGACTTTAGCGCCGAGATTGCTGGTGTGGATGAGGACATATCGCCGGATTCGAGAGGGATCTCACTCTCTCTGGAGGAATGGACGGTGGAATACCGCGCGCAGAGACTGGAGGGCGTGCCGCGCCGTGGCGCTAGGAAGCGCGCGAACAGTCGGGTCAGTGTCTCGATCGATCCCGAAATCATCAAGAGTCTCCCAGTCTCTCCCAAGAAGAAGCATTCTACGCCTGGTGATGGACGCCGAGTAGCCTTCCACGTCCGCGGTTTGGAGGCCTTTGTGGTAGAGTCGGCCGACCGATGGGAAATTGACCCTTTCATCCGCATGCCTCGCTTTGAAATTGCATTCTCTACCACTACGGACAAACAGGGACCGGTATTCCACGTTCACTCCCACATCAAGACTCTACTGGTCCAGTACTCCCTGTACCGACACTATGCTATCGGGGTTGCCGTATCAGTCTTGCGCAAGGCGTTTATCCACGGCAGCGCTGGTCCTGCGTCGCCAACCGCACCGTCCACACCTTTGGCGCCCAAGCACAAAAAGACGGGCTCACAATACCTATCACCTCCTTTACCCGATAATCCTCTGATGGAGCCCGAAGAGGTCAAGCCGGCAACTGAGCTCATTGCCATAGACTTTAAAGCAGTCTTTGTGCAAATCAAAGCAGACATGCCAGCGGAGCCGCCGTTGATGCTGCATGTACACGGTCTGGAGGCAGGACGCCACCGTTGGTCTTCGCCATTCTTCCATACAAGGCTGATACGGCTGTATTCACAGCCTCCTCGGATGCGTGGCGTATGGTCTAAGCTTCTCAGTATCAAGCACTGCCGCCTTGATTACCGCGAGTCTCGGCGGAAATTGCCCACGGGTGCCTACCAAGACGAGAAGATGTTTGATATTGTGACTGAAGCTGTGAGAGGCGCTATTCCACATGAGTTCATCCTCAGCAAAGTTTCGGATAATGTGACCAACGTCATCAAGGCTGTGCAACAACTGCACCATCGCTTCAAGACTGGCACCAACGAGTACATATTGGACAAAGGGCCCGAGGGACCAAAAGTTGTTCCCAAGGTTTCCTTCAGGACCAAAGCATTGCTGTTCGAGCTCGAAGACGGTGCTTTTGAGTGGAAACTTGGCATGATATACCGGGCTGGTCGCATTGAGCAGATGCAGAGACAAGCACGAGAGGAAGCTTTCCGCATGAAGGTCAAGAAGATACACGAGGAAGCAAGGAAAGAAACCAGCATACGCGCGCGTTCGACTGGACCCAGAGCATACTCCAACCGTCCCGGTACGGCCTGGGACAGAAGTGATAGCGCCGATGGTCGTCGACCGCGATCGTCTAGTGTTGGGCGTGGGCGCGGCCGCCCACCCAGATATGATCCGGACAGCGGTTGTGAAATCACCGGACATACCTTGGTTTCTATCGCGGACGCCCGTGCCAAACTCAATGCACACAATTCCAGGAGTTGGAAGAGCAGAATCGATCGTTTCTATGCAATGGCCCGCAACGGCATGAAAGACATAAGGAGCACTTTCTGGGGAGCCGAGCAGATACCGGACGATTTTGATGACGCAGAAGACATTCTCGAGGTGCCTCATCGACCAGCCCTCATGGCAGCCTTGATCCACGACTTGCACTTCACGATCGACAAGCCGTCCTTTCCCCTGGAAGAACTTCCCGACTTCCTGCACAAAGTCGGCAAAGGCATGCCCCGCGATATGAAATATTCTCTGTTGGTTCCCATGAACATACAACTCAACATGGGCGAAGCAAGGATATCCCTCAGAGATTATCCTCTGCCTCTGCTGCATGTCCCAAGTTTGAGTTCCACGCAGTCTTCTCGATTACCTGCCTTGTCGCTCAAGACAAATTTTGTGGTTGCAGAAGAATTCAGGGGCATCGAATCCACAAGGCGAGTGCGCGTCAACGTGGTTCCAACACCGAGCCCTGGGATGGAGGGAAGCAGTAGCTGCGGCTTTGCCATTGATGTTAGGCGCACCATTGGCCCAATCAAGTCCTATTCTGACATGCACGTGGATATCAACACGGCTCTGCCAACACGAATCACTTGGGGGCCATCTTATCAGCCTGCTATTCAAGACATGATGATGGTCATTGAATCTTTTACCAAGCCTCAGCTAGATCCTTCGGAGCGAGTTGGGTTCTGGGACAAGATCCGTCTTGGTTTCCACTCTCGCGTGCGCATCGCCTGGAAGGGAGATGGCGATGTCCATTTCTGCCTCAAGGGCACTCGGGATCCCTACCAAGTTATTGGCAATGGCGCTGGTTTCTTGATGTGCTGGCGCAACGACGTCAGATGGAATATCCACACTGAAGATGACCCCCGGGAATTCATGACGGTTGAGAGCGGCGAATATGTCCTGGCAATCCCCGACTTCAGTCACCATGCACGTGATACAGCTCGTCGACAGAACGATGACGACAGTGTCTTGAGCGACAGCAGCACCAAGTCTGGGGCGGCCTTCAAGAAGGTGGTGATGAAACTATCTGGCAAAGTGCAGGTGATGGCAGGCTTGGTTTTCGAGCAGGCCATTGGGGATGGCAAGAGAAGATTTGATTTCCGTCCACATTATGAAGTCAACCTGAAAGCGCCATCATATGCCAAACCAGAAGCAAACGGGCAACCCTATGATGCGTTCAGAGGGTTCAGAAGCGAGCATATACACTTGTCTATTGCAATCAAGGCACCCGTGGACCGAGATTGGGTTTCTTCTAGCGTCGAAACTTCACGAAGCTACAATACTGTGCATCTTACTCCTCGCTTTTTCACTCACTTCTTTGCCTGGTGGTCCCTCTTTGGAGGGACAATGTCACTCCCTGTGCGACAGGGCAATCTCTGGCCTGGCCGAGAAAAGAACAGCAAGAAATTTGGCAGACATCTGGCAACCATCAAGTACAATATCCTACTTGCGCCGCTATTTCTCAGCCACATCTACAAGCACAAGGATGTGGAAGACTATGATGAAAATGCCGTATCAGCGACAGGTGTCAAGGTGCGCTTTGACAGCTTCAAACTAGACATTCATCAAAGGCGCGAGGAGTTCAACACAACCAGTGATATGGCTTTGAAAGCACAAAGCCGGACCACAGGAATGAAGATTCATGCTGCACAACTGGATCTGGCGGCTGTGGACATTCGTGCTGTGTCTGCTAGCATCAAGGGCACCACAACGGAGGCGATTATGAGAAATAATCTGGGCTCACTTATTACGCAACAGGAAGATGATGGCACTGATCTCTCCAAGTTCACCATCCCTGATAATGATTTGAGCTGGATTGATATGGATGACTTTGTGGAGCTTGACTGGATCTTACCTTCTGAGCCAAACCCAGATACCAAGATACTGCCTTTGGCTTTCTGCCCCAGGCTTACCTACTTCCGACAAACAGATATTGGCGGAGTGATTGCGGGGGATCCTGATAGGACAAGTCCATTTGGCCATGAACCGACGCACTTGTGCAGCATGAGCCAGGACGATGACCCTCGTCGTATACAGGCTCAACTCGTTCAACAACGACTTGATCAAGTAATCCAGCAATTGCAAGACAATATGCGCAACATTGGCGAAGCAGAGCTCAAGCTGGTCCGTGAAGGAGATCAGAACCCCGAGGCACGCAGCAACCTTGATGCTTTGCTGATGCAGGGTAACTTTTTGCACGACAAGAAAGAGTTCTTGGAGACGGCACTGGACCAAATGACAGGTTCGCCCATCTCTTCCAACGCGCCAGATGCGCACCTGGCAAGCGGCAAGTCGGAAGCCTCTGCTAGTACTGGAGACCAGGCTGGCGACATACCCATGGGAGCCGAGTTTGCAAGCGATTTCTTGAACCGATTTGTTGTGCACAATTTGCACCTCAAGTGGAACAACCTGCTGCGGAATATTATCCTCCGCTACATCCACCAAGTCAGCCAGCGTCGAGGTTTCATTTACTACCTGTCACGCCCCGCGGTAAAGTTCATCCTGGACATTGTGGAAGAGCAGACCAAGTTGAAGAGCACCAGGAAATCGGAGGATACTTCCAGACATGCTGACAAGGCCAAATCCAATGGAGGCCTTGGCGTCAAGGACGACATCCAGGACAGAATCGACAAGATTCTTCAGGATGGCCGGAAATATGTCAATGCAGACGACGACACCAAGAGCGCGGCCGATGTACCGAATGTTTCCATGCAAGATCTGACGGGCGGTATCGCCGAAGGCTTCACGCCTCAGAAGAGTTATCACGTCCAACTGATTGCTCCGCAAATCCAGCTGCAGAGCGACAAGAACAAGAACAACGTCGTCATGATCACCAGCAAAGGCATGGAACTCAAGGTTGTCGAGGTCTCGGACAAGGAGCGGATCTTTGATTCGGTCAGTGGGCTCGTTCAACGTCGGTTCTTGGTCAACATGGACAGCACGCAGTTCTTTGTCACGCACCAAAAGTGGTTCTCTACACAACTGGTTTCCATGTATTCGGGCAGCACCTACGGTACACCAAATGGCTCCTCTTGGCCTCCATGGGTCCCCATGGAGATCATGTCCGACTTCAAGACAGACCCCGTGGGCTTCAAGCGTGTCGTCCAGAAGACTTCAGCCATGCTCCGCTACGACAAGTACAACACGCTGCGTCTCAAGTACAATGACGACGTCAACACGGGCGATCCAGCGGACAGCGAGTCTGAGGACACGGCTGCGGAGAACCGCATGGACAACCTCACTGTCGAGTTCCCGCAGGCACGAGCCATTTGCAACTCGTCGCAGTATTACGCAATTTATGTCATTGTCCTTGACCTGCTCATGTACAGCGAGCCGCTGGAAAAGACACGCAACGAACGCCTGGAAAAGATCATGCTCGCCTCCGACTTTAGTGACCTGAGAGGAACACCCGAAATGGTCATCAAACTGCAAGAGCGAATCCGACAGTTGGAGGACATCAAGTCACACTTCCAGATCCATTCCAAGTACCTCGACAAGCAGGGCTGGCAAGACCGGCTCTTGGTCGAGAGAGACCTGGCGGCCTGCGAGGACGAGCTATTCTTCATGATGAAAGCCATCACAACGTCTCAGCGCAAGTATGACTCTACCCAGGGGAACGCCTTGCTCAAATGGTGCATCTCGGTCAAGGACATCGTCTGGCACTTGGTGCGGGATGCGAACGAGCCCTTGTGCGAGTTCCAGCTCAAGGACGTCGAATATGACCGGACCGACAACTCTGACGGATCGCACATCAACCTCATCCGCGTTGGTAAAGTGCTGGGGCTGAACTTGCTTCGCGACGCCTTCTACCCGGAAATGGTGGCGCCGTATCTCGAGGATGCCCGCTCAGCCTCCAACCTCGAGAGCCAACCCATGGTTACGGTGTACTGGTATATGCTCGAGGCTGTTGCTGGTATTCCAGTCATGGATCACTTTGAAGTCAATCTGTTCCCACTCAAGATCCAGCTGGAGCGTGAAGTTGGCAAGAAGCTCTTTGAGTACGTGTTCCCCGGTATGGAAGGGGATAAATTCTCAGCCAGCGGTGGGAAGAACGACTCGCCACTGATGCCAAGGACAAACCTGGCTGGGGTCGAACGAGAGGCAGAGGAAGAGTTCTTGCAAGAACAGACCCGACCCATGACGGCTCGATCGGACATGGATGGACTCGACGCCGCTGCCTTTGAGACGCGCGCCGGATCCCTCGAGCTTCGCCTGCGGCCAACGCTCACATCAGACGACAAGCTGGGCTCCCCTCCCAAGAACAACAGCGACAAAGCATCAAGCGTCCATTCCAACGAGAAGCCCTCGGGCTTTAGCAGCTTCTTCCGCTCCAACAAGGGCGGCCTAGCCAAGAAGAAGTCGTGGGACTCGCTGCGCTCTGCCAACAACCCCCGCCCCGGTGTCAACCGGTCCGGCACGAGCTTCTCCTCTAAGAACGAAACGAGCTCCATGAGCTCCGACACGACCAAAAAGTCTCGCTTTACGCTGCGCAGGTCCGACAACAAACCCGAGGAGCCCTCGGACGACTTGACGGAGATGATCTCTCGCGCTTCCAACTACATGACCTTCTCACACATCAAGCTCCCCTCCGTCGTTCTCTGCCTAAGCTACAAGGGGAAAGGCGACCGCAACATTGAAGACGTGCACGACTTTGTGTTCCGCCTGCCGACCATCGAGTACCACAACAAGATGTGGTCCAACCTGGACCTCGCCCTGGCGCTGAAGAGCCGCGTCATCAAGGCTCTCATCAGCCACACGGGCGCCATCATCGGCAACAAGTTCCGACACCGCCCCAATGTCGCGCAGCAAAACAAGCTCCGCGAGCTGGCCAGCAGTTCTGTCATTATCGCGCCTTCCAGTCTAAGCGACAGCCACACGGGTGCCAGCGGCGATGACTCGTCGAGCCTTTTCGGCCTCGACTTTTCGCGCTCGCCTCCGCGCTCCATCCAGGGCTCAGCATCGTCGTCCATTCCTCGCCCGCGGAGCAACAGCCGCAGTTCTAGCATTACATCTAGCAGCAAGTCCATGCACAGCGGCCATTTGCAAGCCAACACCACCAACTCGACACTCACCCCGAATCCTGCAAACGGCAGCACCGCGTCGCCGTCTTCCATCCACAGTACCGCCCCGCCAGGCAGCAGCAGCAGCAGCAACAACAACAACAACAACAACAACAATAACAGCAATAACAGCAACAGCAGCACCAGTGGTCCCGTCGTCCCCAGCTTTCAAATGATGCCGCCCACACCCAAGGAACGTACCCCTTCCGAATCAAGCAGCAACAAGCACTCTGGGTTCGGCATCTCGATGCTCCGCCCTTCGTCCAGCAGCAGCATGCGATCCTTCAACAGCTCGAGCTTTGGGACAAACCAGCGTCGTGGGAGTAATTTGAGCATGGCGAATAGTACGGGGAGCGGATCCCCTGAACAGGTTATTACACGGACGCGGACGATACTTGGTGGGTTCAAGGATAACAATAACAATAACAACACCAGCGGTGGTGCAACAAGCGGAGGTGGTAATGGTACGGGCAACAACTATTTCAAGGAAAAGTTTTCTGCGCTGGCCAATAAGCTCAACAACAACAACAACAGCAGCAGCAGCAGCAGTAACAAGGATGGAGCAAGTCACAATACCTCTTCTCGCAGTGGTGGCGAAGCAGACAATGGGGGCAGCGGTGGCAGTGGAGCAGGAGGAGAAGGACTACCAGCACTGAAACCACTGGCCACTGGACAAGCCTTTGGTGGTGGTAGCTTGGACGCACGACGTCCTGCCTCGCGATGGTCGTCTCGCAGCGCGGATGTGATTGAGGAGGATGTCGATGAGGATATCATGGGGGTCACTACTACTATCACTGCTGGCGGCGACGAGGGTGAAGGAAGTAGCGAGGAGAAACAACAACAACAACAGCAGCAGCAGCAGCAGCAGCAGCAAGGTGAAAAACCCAGTGGTGGTGGTAATGGGAGTGGTGGATTGGGTAGGGGTATCAAGCTCAGAACTTGAGAACGAGTCGAAGACAAATGAAAAAGAATGAAGAAGCAAAAAAAGAAAAATACATTTCCTCACCTCATCGAAGCAAACACAAAGGTTTAGGAAATTAAAAGAGGAGGCAGAGGGGCCAAGCACATAGATGATTAGAAGAAGGATAAATAATATGATGGTCAAGTAAATGATCAGTTTAGAAATTTGATGGAATGTTTTTTTTTTTTTTAAAAAAAAAAAAAAAAAAAAAAAAAAGTGTCTATATATATATATATATATATATATATATATATATATATCTTTCGCGGCTGGATACCTTCTTGTCGTTCGTATCAACAGACATTCATTGGACAATATTGTTCGCCGGATAATCAATATTACTAGAAGAAACGGAAGATGGCAGGATCGGAATGCATCAAAAGACAAAAGACGATCAGAGACTAGATTTAACTTGTTGGGACTGTTGGACAGCGGCGGAGGCATACACGTGAAGCAATTCTTGTCTTCTCTTTTTCTTCTCCATCAAAATAAAGACCATTGCTTTTGCTATTAGTCAACAAGGCCGAACTCTGCATTTACATATTACTCTGTATTCAGTGTCCACTGCATTATCGATGAGTGCCGGAAGTGGTATTTTAAACCTCAGCAAGCATTCGGCACTCGACAATCACCCATTTGTTCGCTAGTGGTCAACCAATACATAATAGTTACATAGGTAGTAGTCACTCTATTTCTCAATCTGCACACTTTTGTTCATCCTATGCAATGCCAATGTTCAATCTCATTTATCCAATGTTCAATCTTATTTATAAGTGTCTTATATGTTCAAATGTTGAGTAGATATACAGCACCAAAGATTCCAATGCCAACGTCTCCATAATGCTTCATCAAAAAAAAAAAAAAAAATCTTTTAATACGCCATGCCGATGAAAGATGCTTCCACGCTACCCAAAGATAAATCGAAACGCCCAATGCATAAGGTCCGTGTCGGCGCCAGATGAGAAGTTCAATAGGAAAGGAAAAGAAGGCGGGGGAAAAAGGGCTTTCATCGTGAATCGCTCGTTTCCAAAACCAAAAGTGTCAAAATCGTTAACAGCAGAAACTGCCCCGCGTGAGCGACATCAGTCTGTATAAGAATATAAAAATCAGGTGAGTGATTGTAGGTTTTTTTCTCCCCACCCAAAAAAAGGGCAAAAAACAATCTCAAAACCGTCTGTCTTTTGCGTTCAGCGTAGCAGGGCAACCCAAGCGACATTGCTGCTATCACTTGTCCCAAGCAGTTCCCTGGTTGGGAATCGAATTTCTAGTTTCTGGCGTAGACGCCGAGCAGCGAGCACTTACGCTACTCATACGCCAAGGCTCGTCTTCAAACTCAGCAGTCTAAGCCGGTCATGCCAATGCATCATCGTTTGCTGTGTCGCTCGCTCTTGTTCTTTGGATCGACGGCCATGTGATGTAAAGGTGGCGAGTGTCTTATCCGAGCCAAGGTTCGGCTACCACGGCCGATGCATGCTCCACCTCTCGTCCAGGCGACAGAGATTCGAGTCTGCAGCGAATTCTGCAGCTTCAGGAAGGCGGTTTCGAGGGCACTGCACCTAAACAAGGTGAACCCCCTCCTCTCCGATAAATTTTTGCTTCTTCTTGCAGGTAAAGCAGCGAATGCGCCAGAACCCCTAACAGCCCCACTTGCTTGCATGGGCTTAAGATGTAGTGGGGACGGTGTGAAGCGTGGGCTGTGGGGCAATTGATCGTGTGCCTAGCCTGCAACCCTTGCCAATTGCATGCAAGATGATGTGCCAGCCCGAGTCACACCCGATGACAGGGCTGGGTGAGCAAGACAAAGAATCCGCGATATCGGCTGGTCAATGCATCGTTCGATGATGCCAGCGAACATATCCGATTCATCCCTAGAACCGCCGACAAAGAGAAGCCAGTCAGGATGAAGATTTTGCATGGCAGTATCATGAGGCAGCCAGCATCGGATCGGTTCGCGAGATATCAAGGGGCGACAAATGTTGAATCAGGGTAAAAGAAGTGAAAAACCACTTCCACGGTGGGAAAGCGGACGCCGCTTGCCATGCGTGCCAAAATCACATCTGTCGGAAAGATTTGCTCCGTCTAGTATGTGACAGCGACCCATCGCGCCGGGATGCCATCAGGGCCTATTTCGTACGGTTTCGTAGTCGCTTTCCTTGGAGGTAGTGCCCATCGCGCTCGGCCAGGGCGTTGGTCGTCGAGCTTGCCGTTTCTGCGCATAGCCATTTCCATGACTGCCACACGGATAAAGTCCGAGTTATCGCGCATCTCACGTTGCCGCGGGCCATGAGGAAACGATAACATGGCTTCCTTGCCTCGATTTGTCTGCTCGCCGCCAGAGCGAGCAGTGCGTGTGCCTGGTGGCGCACTGCGTGATCGGTGCACTTTGTAAGTCTGCATCTGGATGGATGCAGTGAAAGAGCTGTGCGGAATAGCCACTAGAGGCGATATCTGGGACTCGAATCGAGTCGTCTGCGTGGGATTGAGATATCTGCGGACAGCAGCAGATGGCTCTTCCTCTAATGTCGGGGGCCTGCGCTCATCCGTAAATGGCACATTCGGCTCCATAGTGAGAAGCGAGCGTGTCAAAAAATCCTCTGGCGGAATGGACGGCATATTCATGGACGAAATTGATCGGGCTGCATTTCGCAGGGCTCGGAGACTGGCAGTCAGGTTCGATTTAAAGGCAGAGCGGAAAGGACCAAACATTCTTTGCTCGCCTTTCTTCTCTTCACTTTCAGACGAGGTATCAAAGACAGTGAGATCCAAATCTTCTGTTTCGGCATCGGTTCGGTAGAGTGGATGATCTTGATGCCCGCCAGGCGGCGACGACACCGGTGTCAGCGAACGTCTGGTGGGCCGCACTCTTTGGCCTCGAGACACACTTTGGGGGCTTTCGACTGAAGAAAAAGCCTCCGTGGCGAAGGAATCGGCGAGAGAAGGCACCGAGTCGCAAGAGAGAGTGCGGGTAGACATGGGAGACGCGATGGTGTCTTCGCCAATCGATGAATAGCCATCGCCCAGATCGTCCGGAGGGCTGAGCAGCACGTCCAGAGGCCCCTTTATAAAATTCAAACTCAGCTCTTTTTCAGACTCTTGACTCTGCAGAAACGATTCGACAGTGAGGCGCTTTTCGCGCTGACGAGCTGCACGTTGGCGTGAACTTCGTCTTTGCGGTGGAATCGCAGTGACTGCCAACAACGCCGCAACTGAAGGGGGAATTGCATCTGGAGAATGTGTATCCCTCCATCGTGGTGAATTGGAGCGATGTCTGGGTTCGTCATAGTCGCGGCGTGTTCGATGCAATGGAGCACGTGCAGTGTTCTTGGATTTGGTCGGAATCTGCACAGGGCTCGTTGGGGTAGTTGGTCTTGCGTCACTTGGAGGAGACGCAGGGCGGTTTGGGATTGGTGTACCCGGTACTGGGCGCATGGGTTGGCGAGTCTTGACAGTCATATTGGCGGCGGTAGGCGCAGGCGCAATGGCAGGGTTGTTTCGAAACAGTTGGGCAGCGTCGCGACCATACTTGTCCCAGAATGAACTTGTCCGAGTCGTTGCAGGAGACAGTGGCAAGATGGAAGACGAAGAGTTGGTGGTGGTAGCAGTGGTTGGGGGAGTAAAGCGGCGGCTCTGGCTTGGTTGAGGAGCCTGGTTCTGTCTAGAAACCAGGAAAGATCTGGGGGACATCATGGCGGGCGGGCCAGAACTACTTCAGGCCGAATAATGCAAAGGGCTTGGCTGTGATTGGGAAACACGTCAAGTGCGCTGGGTCTGAAGTCGGGTGTAACGGTGGACATGTCCGGCTGGGTCGCGGGCAACTTGTCAACGCAGGGATCCGATGCGGACCAGGGCCAGGCTGCGAGTCCTATGGGCAGTACTGGGCTTCGTACTTGCGTAGGTATCGCCAGCCAAAACCGCAAGCGGTTGATACAAGTAAACCGGGCAGTGGAGCCGGGAAAGAGTCGTGGCCCAAATGACAAGAGGTGGGATTGCCCAATGGACCGGGAAGACGTGCGGGTATGACGATGACCCGTATGTATCAACCAGCAGGTTGGGCCGTGGAAATGCACACACCCGATTGCTGACTGGCTGACTGGCAGGACGGGGCCTGGGGCCTGGGCCTCGGTGCGTTTTTTCGGGGAGGCGTTCAGGGTCCTGTTGTGTGTACGTAACAATTCGTAACAAGAACGCTTTTATGAGGAGCGCCGCGGCGGGAAAAGCAGCACAGCCAGCGAGCAAGGCTGTCGGTAATTGGCCAGATGGAGCCCGCAGTCTGCTTCCAGAAGGGGCGTTGACAAAGGGTCGAGAAGAATCGAGTGTGAAGAGACCAGGCTGATAAAGGCGAGGGCCGAAGTCTCAGATTTCGGGTACTTGTAGTTTTATATTGTCAAAAAGCTCCAGAGATGACTCTTTGTGCATGTGTCTGCGCTAGTCGGTGCGAATGGGGAAGCGTGGGTTCTCATCAGGCTGGCATCGCTCTGAAGAATGCCCAACAGCCACACATGCAGCTTTATGGCTTGAACAGGACCCGCAGCAAGTCGATGGGGAGCTTGATTAAGCAGCTGCCAAGCAGGGCCTCGCAGGAATCACTGGGTGGGCAAATGGGGCAGCAGGTGGTCGCGTGTGGTCGCGTGTGGTCGCGTGTGGTCGCGTGCTCCGGGAGCGCAAGCACTACTACGGTATGTAGCGCAGTGTTGCTGCTTGATGCTGGGCCCGGGCCTGCGCTGTGAAGTCGACGCAGCGGCTCGGTGCAAATGGGCCAGTGGTGAGGGGCCCGAAACGTGCTAGTCTGCGTGCCCACTCTTTTCTCTCTTCCTCTTGCCTATCTGCCGTGCGTCTCGGGATTGCTTGGACGAGCGTGGACTGGCTTATCGAGCGGGCCGAGAGTCGAGACTGCGAGTGCTTGTAGGCGGTCGAAAGGAGCGCCCGGAATGCTTGGAACGAGGATAAATGATGATAGATATGACGATGACGGATGGAAAGAGATGAGAGAGCGAGAATGGAACAACCTAAGAGGGAGGGAGGACAATACGAGCATGACCAGAATGACGGTACCCGGGGGCAAAGGGCTGTGTTAAGAGAAGGGAGCCGCGGCGCTGGGTAAGGGAACAAAGCCGTCCACGCGCACTAGGTACTTTTACTGGTTTGGGTATGTACACAAACGGACTGATAACGCGCCTTCCTGTCAGTCGTGCGTTGCACTTGCACTTGGATGGCCTTTCATGTGTGCATGTCATCCGTCCCTTTTGCTGATAAGGGAAGGAGCCAAACAGGGGTTGAGGAACTGGGGCTATCTGCCGTGCATCAGGTTACCATGTACTCTCATGCATACTCTGGCATTTCAGGTACTTGCTGCAAGTACCTATCCGGGGGTGCAGAGCCACACGGCTGCGCAGGCAGCCATGCTGCTGTAGTACAAGCCCCTGGGCGGGCCTGGCGGACTGGACGGTACCCCCGCCCCCTGAAGTACATGGCATACATAGTATTATGTACTATCAGACTACTATGTATACTACTATGGTACTATGTATAGGCCCTGAGCACTACTATGTACCCCTACCCAACCACGCCAGGTAGACGAGGCACAAGACACGACGCTTTGGCTGATGGGGCTGACAATTTCATCGCCCACAAAGGCTCCAACGGGCGCCCTTGATGATGCTCCCTCGCCATTCCCGCCATCCATATGTGGCAAAGAGCAGGTCAGAAAGTCACAAACAGAACAAAGATAACCCAGAGTCTTCGGAACACCGCAGACTGTTATCTGCTACTATGTGCTGGTTTCTTGACCGCAAATCGGTCCCGGATCGATGCACTAGAGCAGAACAGAGCAGAGCCGATTTGTTGATATCGCACCGCTCTCTGCCTCCACAAATGGTACGACAAGCCATCTCTGGAAAGTATTAGCCCGTCAGACTAATGACATTCCTCCACCTTCGCTCTTGGGGCTTGCTCCTTGTTACACTCGAGATGCTGATGAATCCTGTCCAGATGATCGACCTTCCGCTTGCGTACACCTTCATCCACGCCAATTTCTGCGGTTTGTCACCACTGGAAAAAAAAAGAAAAAAAAAAGAGCAGACCATGTATCAACCCATCTCCCTGTCTGTGCCGACTCACAGAGACTTTTTTACACAGGCGCCCCGTCGAATGGCACGTTGCTTATTTCCAGTCTGCCGACCGAGCCGCTTTCTCGAAATCCCGCCCACCGTTCAAGGAATCATGTACTATGTACTGTGAAAGAAGGGAAGAAAAAAAAACTTCGATTCGGTTTCCATCACGTTCAGAGCCGAAGACATACAGGGATGTCCGGATGACCCACTTGGAAACGCCAAACGCGACAAAACACAGCCAAATCCCAAGGGTCTGTCCGTCTTGAGGGAATCCCGCGGACCAGCACGGCATTCTGCCACTTTCCCACCGCTCTGATCGACAATTTCTTCATTTTTTCCCCGTGTTGCTCTTCTTTCTCTTCCTTGTCCTACCGGTAGCGCGTCCCGGGTCCTCTGCCATGGCTTCCATATCTGTTTCTCTTTCCTGTTCGTGTTCTTGGTCCTTGTCTTTCTGATTTACTTATCAGAACTTGCAACTGAAAATCAAATCAGAAACCAATGCTGCCATTTTCTCAACGAAAATAAATACCAGAGACAAGAGGCTACATAGTACTATATGCATAGTAGACAGTGGGATGTTTTCTGTGGGCTATGTACTATGTACTATGTCGTATCCCCACATGTCACTTTTATCTTCTCCACTGTTGCAGTTGCGGTGGAATCCGTCCTCGGCACTTTTGTCGTTCGGGCTGCTGCGACGTTCCAGCATTCAGGCCCTTCAGGTATCAACCATGTAATGGGAGCTTATCTTTGTCCTTCTCATTTACTTACATACGATGTAGTACTACATAGTATAGGATTTGCAGCAATGGGCTTCTTCTCCCACGCGCCCCTGGCGTTTCCCACAGCCCCGAAAACACGCATGCAAAGCCCCAAGCCGAAAGCCGAACCATTCCTCACAGGAGAGGAAAGAAAAAAAGGACAAAGAAAAGCAATCTGATCTTATCAGGCAGTAGTAGCAAAAGCCAGCGAAGATTACTATGTATTGTACAGAATACGCATGCCCTACAAAGTACATAGATACTCGTCCCATTAGTAACAACTCTCGGAAACAAAAGACAAAAGAAAAAAAAAGAGAGAAAGAAAGGCAGTGAGCCGTGTAGATCCAAAAACAAATTGTGCACATCATGTACATAGTAGTAATCCGTGCATATTCCTGATTGTATACGGGGCTATCGGATCCGAACTCTCTGGCTCATGCAATGCAGGGCTCCGAATATGGAGGAGGGAAGGGGAAGAAATGATTTTGATTGACAGACAGGAGGAAAAAGAAAAGGACAAGGAAGGAAAGAGCACAGGCCGGGGAAAGACGTCTGCAAATGGGCTGAAAGTTTGTGGTTTATTCTTTTGCTGATCCCATAATATCCAAGCCTGTACTGTGAACAGTGTCGTCCATCTTTGTATGTTCCATGATATTCGATATATGGTACTATATTGTCAACAGACCTGAGCACTACGTATTGGGTAGTGCTGTGTACCTGACTAGAAAAAAAAGGACAAAAGTGCCAGAATTCCTCCGAACAAAGACGGATGTCGGCCCGAAAAGCAACACTTGGAAGACGGCAGAAAGAAAGACAGACAGACAGACAAATACTTGGGACATACTATGTAGTACCATCCATCTTGATACTTGACGAACCGCCCATTGGGTGGATTCCCACACACTCCTCTGCACATGGCCGCATGAAGGCATTTCTTATCATTCAGCCCTTATTCGCCACACTCTAATTCCAGGGCGGGCTGGCTGGCTGGCTGGTGAGTAAGAAGCCTGTACATGTTTCCCTTTTTTTTTTCACTTCATTTGCTCACAATCCGTCCATACCAGCCCCCCCCCATCCTTTCCTTTCCCCCGGGGGCGGGTCTTTTTTCCCCAGCCGGGGAGAATGGGTGCGTGCGTGTGTACTATGATGTGTATGTGTTTGTGCACGTACATGAATGCATCACCTTATGCATGCCATTGACCAGGACCTGCCAGATGCGTATGTGTAAGTGCTATGAATACCACCACATCGTATTTACCATGTAGTGACGGCTGTTGGGAAACTCTGTAAAGATCTGCCTCCCATGTACATGCAGATGTTTCATTGCACAGCACGGGGAGAGGGGGGCCGTCGAAATGTGTCCAATTCAGATTGGAGAGCCAATACCACAGTAAAACTAGGAACCGTCGAATGCGAGTGAGCAGAGCAGTGGGAAATGGCCTTATTGGCGAGTCGTGACGGCTCAACCATGGACATGGAGTTAAGAAGGTGACGAATAGAAAAGAATAAGAAGCCGCCAGCCCTCCAGCCCCAAAATTTACACCTATGGTTGAAGAAATCCTGATTCCTCACCGTTGCCTCGATGATACTAGCACG
This sequence comes from Coniella vitis, assembly GCA_011317545.1. Classification (NCBI taxonomy): domain Eukaryota; kingdom Fungi; phylum Ascomycota; class Sordariomycetes; order Diaporthales; family Schizoparmaceae; genus Coniella; species Coniella vitis. The sequence continues at coordinate 632,803 of WUJK01000012.1, forward strand.
TCTTGACGTGAGCACGTGAGAAGAGTCCGGGGCCAGGGTTAGGGGGGAGGGTGGTATTCCTTTTCAGCGACCTACAGCTACCATGTACATAGTACATCTTAGTGTAGACTACGTAGTATGCGTTGCAGACCAACATTATGGACTCTTTGCAGAATTGTTCCTGGCGGTCTTTTCAAACAAAAGTCTGTCTCGGTGAGAGAATTCGAACCCGCCCCTTGTCATTGTCACGGTTCACTATCAAAACTTCACGCCCGTCATTATTGGCTCGGATCCCCAATCCCCTGTACTAGGTACTGCATAGTACTTATTATGATCCATGGGATCGAGCCCATGTACGTCGGCTCTGGCGGGCTTTGGGAGCTTTTTTTTTTTTTTTTTTTTTTTTTTTTTTTTTTTTTTTTTTTTTTTTTTTTTTTTTAATGCTTATCACATTTTAGAACCGCGTGTATCCGATAAACCACCAAGATGATTCGGGGGAGAACACCAAAGAAAGGCTGTTTATCTGGATATCCTCGCTAAACACAAACACTACATTCTTATCTATGACTGCAGATACAAGCCAGGTCACTACTAGGTAACCAGCCCTCGAGAGATATAGCCTATGGGCGCCATGGAGAGAATGATCCGAAGATCGGGACTATGGGAATCAATTCAGAAGTTCCACTGCGCTGAGTGTCGGCAAGCGCAAAACAAGGCTCGCTTAACGTACGATGTACGCGAGTGGTCCTCGCCAGTCTGTTTTCCTGGTCACACGGCGCCAGGCTCTGTTGTCGTACTATGTACACAGGAAAATAGACTTTCTGGATATGCACGGTGCCTAGTCATGATGATGAGAAGCCCAACAGCCGCCCACCCTCCCGACGGATCGACGCGGGAACACGCCATGGCTCCTTCGCATGGTGCCTAGGATGAACTTCCAAGACGAGTTTCAACTTGACGAGCCAAACGAGTAACATCCGAATGATAACCCTTGTTGGATAATTGATATTCTTTTCCAAGATAGCCTCTTATCTCTTCTGTACATTCATCCACCATGACTCTGGGTATTCTAACATGACACAGCCTCTATAAACTCTTGTTCCGTCTGGAATTCTGTACAATGTGGCGCGTTTCTACTCGTCCTCCCCTGCCTTGGCAGCCTTCTTCCTCGCCTCGGCATCGCGAGCCCACTCCTTGGCCTTGGCACTGACCCGCTCGCGGCTCTTTGCATCGCCATTCTCCTCCTCCCACTTGGCCCAGCGCTGGAACCAGCCCTTTGCCTTGTGCGGCTTGAGACCCTTGGTCTTGAGCCCGCGCTCAAACACCCCGCGCACAGCCGTCGCATCCGCAACCTCCTTCTTGCCGCTGGCGGCACCGCTGGCGTTCTTCTTAGCCGCCGCGTGCGCCGAAATTTCCAGGTCAAGCAGCTGGTTCCACAGGTCGAACTTCTTGGGGTACGCCGACAGCAGACCCTCAAACATGGTCCGCCCGCGTTCTTGGTCTCCGCTGGCGGAGCGGAACTCGAGCGCCGCGAATTTGGTCATGAGCGACACGTGTGTGTGGGGCGGGAGAGCCTGTGTCGCGCGGGGCAGCAGCTGGCGTGCGCGTTCGGCGTCCTGGACCGTGTTGTGCAGGAAGTGGGCGTAGTTGGTCCAGACGGAGGGGGCTTTGGCACCAAACTTCTTGGTCATGTTTTGGAAGAGCTCATCGGCCTTCTGTAAAAGCGGGAAGAAAACGTATTGTGTCAGTGTATTGAGTTTGTCGTAAATGTACGAATGGGAAAAGGTAAGTATAGTGGGTTTGGAGGAGGGGTTGTTATACGTACCTCTTGCTTGCCAGTCTTGATGTAAATCGTCGTTAGTCGCTCGTGCACGACCTGCTCGTCATTGTACTGACAGGCCCGCTTAAAGACCTCGTCAAGAGTCTCGTCCGTGCCGTAGGCGTTCTCCATGTTGAGGTAGGCGGTCCAGACGTTGAGCTTCTCGGCCTCCTCGCGGATGTTGATTGTCTTGAGCGCGCGGTCGGCGATCTCGCGGGCCTTGGAGGCTTCGCTGACTTGCAGGTGGAAAGCCATGTACTGTATCCACAGCTCAGACGAGTCGGGCTGTCCCAGCAAGAGCCTCTCAAAGTCGCCTGCGTTTTGGGGTCCGTTGGTATCGAGCTGAGCTGTGCGGTCCACCAAGATCTCGGGCTTTCTCTTCTTCTTTTTCTTCTTGTCTTTGTCGTCGCCTTCGCTGGCTTCTGCCTCGGACTCGTCACCGGCTTCGTCAAGAGCACCGCCAGACCAGTCAAAGCCGCCAACGTTCAGACCTTCGGCAGCATCAGCATCTAGCATCTCTTCATCTTCATTGTCACCTTCCTCTTCCGAGTCATCTTGGTTATCGGTTCCGCGAATGATAATCTCGGGAGCATCTTGGAAGATCTGGTCCTCGTCGCTAGCCTCGTCCTCATCCTCAGAGCCGAGGAGAGCTCCGGCAGCATCGTCCGAGTCATCCATATCCTCATCAGACTCCTCGTCCTCAAAATATGAGGGCTTGAGGCCAAAGCTGATCTTCTTCTTCTCGAGGTCAATCTTCATGATGCGGGCCTTGACAACATCGCCAGGGCTGTACAGCTTCTTGGCATCCTTAACGCGCTTCTCGGCCATCTCGCTCCTGTGGCACAGACCGCTGACATTTGCGCTGCCATCAATGACAATGAAAGCGCCAAACTCTTCAACAGCACGCACCTTGCCAGTGACAATCTGGCCCTCGGTGAAGTCGGACAGTGTCTTCGGTGGCACATACTCCTTGTCGACAATCGAGGACTTGAGACTCATGTTTACCTGACCAGCAGTCACATCAACGGCAATCACACGACCCTTGACGAGCTGGTCAACACGGAAGCTCTGCTTCCAGTCCTTCAGGAATGAGTCAGACAGGTCTGAGATCTTGACGAAAGCAGTGACGTGACCGCCCAGGTTGATGAAGAGACCTTGGTCCGCAACATTCTTGACAAACCCCCGAATGATCTCGCCGTTCTTGAGCCCGGACACGGTGGTGACCTCGGGGTCCTTAACTGGCAAGTTCGAGTTGAGGACACGAGATGGTCGGGTAGACAGGCGCAGCTTCTTATTGCTTGCATCCACGTCGATGACTGCAACACGAATAATCTCGTTCTTGTTGTGCTTCTTGGGCTTGGCCTCATCGTAGTCATCTTCAAGATCGGCAAGATGTACAGGTCCAGACACTTCTTCGCTGAGCTGCACTATGATCTGGCGATCGCTGACCTTGGTGATCTTTCCCGGCAAAACCAAACCCTTCTTCACCGTATCCCATGTTATGGTGTTTGATGAGTCGGAGGATCGAGCTGTGAGGTCCAGTCGGCCCTGCGATGCGTCCACTGCCTTGACACGCACTTGCAGGGCGGAACCAACAGGGAAACTAGCAGAGGGGTTGCTGAGTAGGGACAGATCGTCAGACGCGTCGCTGATGGCCATTCTTCCACGCACAGAGGGCGACAGGTTGATCCATAGACAATTTGTCTTGATATTGTTGACAAAGCCCACCCACTCAGAACCAGCCTCAATCTGGTTGAGCGACAGTACGTCTGGTTCGCCGTCTTCCTTGAGGTCGCTCGGCTTGGCAGACAGCTCAATCAACGCATGTGTCGAGCGGTGCGAAATAGGCAGGAAACGGTGGTTTCTCGCGTCGTGAACGCCAATGACCTTGACCTTTATGACCTGGTTGGGTCTGAACTTTTGCAAGGGGTTCTTGGGATTGCGGATCTCAGTCCAAGAGTCAAAGACTTGCGATACGTCGACACGGCCCTGGATGTTATCAGCAAGCAAGACATTGAGCTGCGTGCTCTTGATCGACACAACCTTGGCCTTGATGACCTTGCCCACAGAAATATCGTCTTCAGTCTTGATCGAGTCATCCACAGGGTTCTCAACGGGCTTAGACGCAGACTTGGGTTTGGCGACCTTGTCTTCCTTGGCGTCTGCGACCGATGGGATGGCCACAACCGCCCGCGAGTGCTCCCTATCCACTGAAACAATCTTGACAGATATTGACTGTAGCTTGTGCATACCAAAGTCGGTTTCTTTCTGCTTCTCCTGGGGTATCATGGCCACAGGCAGCAGTGCTGTGAGGTTGCCACCAAATTGCACAAAGACGGCGGTAGGGGTGATGTTCCTGACGAATCCGTGAACGAGCTGTCCAGCTTTGGCGTCTTGCCATGATGAAAGCAACTTGCCCTCCTTTGCCGCAGTGACCAAGCTTGGCTTCATGGTCACCGTCAGAGACCGACGGCCTTCGTTCTTTTCCAGAACTGCCAGATCGCTCAGAGTTTGTCCGACGTGGATTCTCTTGAGTGCGGCTCGATCTTTTGCAGCGGATTTGTCGGTCAACTGGCCAACAGTAAGGACGGCCTTCAGCAAGCTGCCCTCAAGTTCCACAAAAGCATCGTCCTCGGTCTTCTGGCTTACTTTGCCAGAGACCAAGTCGCCAACGTTGAGCTTCTTCAGGGCCAGCTGCTTGTCCATGCCGAATGCTGCAGGGTCTTTGCAGGAAACAATCAACCTCTTGGCCTCAGCGTCCACCTCAATCACATGCACGTTGACAACCTGGCCTTGGCGGAAGTGCTCCTTCGGGTCACTGATGTATGCCTCACTCATCTCAGAGAGTGGAAGGAAACCACGCAAGTGACCATAGAACTGAACCACAGCACCATTTTGGAGGACGTTCATGATGGTGCCGAGGACCTGGATGCCGACTGCTACATCGCCAAAAGACTTGATGGGCTTTTCCTCGGAGTTGACCAGCGTCTTCTTGAGCGTTAGGCGGAGTTGGCGCTTGGAGGAATTGAACGACAAAACACGCGCTTTGACCTTCATGCCTTCCCGGAACTTCTTCTCTGGATGCTGCAGGCGAACATCGGAAAGGTGCATCTCAGGAACCAGTCCAGATATCCCCTCGGCAAGCTTGACAATAAGCCCGTGAACGCCGTTTTCGCCAACAATCAGCTTCTCAATCACACCGTTGACAACGTCACCTACAGGGACATCCTCGATGCGCAAAAACGGTTGCTCAAGGACAGTCTTCTCGAACGACAGCAGGAAATACCCATCAAAGGCGTTGTATCCCACAACACGACCCCGATGCTTGGATCCCACCTTGAATGGGCCACTAGTTTCATACAGGCCGTCAACCTTTCCATCCTTGACTCGAGAAATGTGGACAAAACCGGGAATGCCCTCGATTCCCACATCAACGAAAAGACCAATGTCAGCCTCTACTTGCTTGACAGTGCACTCATCGACAAATGAAGATATCGGGAGCACTTCCAGCGGCTTCTTCCTCTCCTGACCCGTCTTGGCGCTTACGCTCTCGAGAGACTTGACATGTTCCAGGACAGAAATGCCCAGTTTTGGCTTCTTTGCTTCTGGGAAGGTGCAAATGACCCTTGCCTTGAGCTTCGAGCCGACTTTGTACTTGGTAACTAGGTCGACGCCATTCGGGCCAAGGCCTGAGTGGATGTGGTCGGCGGTAACATCGAGGTGGCCCATCACCTTGCCGATAAGACCTCGTTCAGTCGTCTCGGATACGAGCACCTCGACGGCCGTTCCCGGCACAAATGTGTTGATAGTGGTGGCTTCGGAGGGAAGATTCTTGACGCTGCCAAGTCTATCCTTCTTTGTTGACAACTGGACGACCTTTTTGTTGGCGCTCAACCCCGTCGAAATACACAAAAATATGTTGCCTGGTTGTAACCGACTCGCGCTAATGCTAGAATCGGCTTCTTTCTTGGGCATGAAACCGCTTAGCTTGGACCCAGATATGCCCAGGTCCATGACGTATCCGTGATCTTCCACACTACCAATAGATGCCATGATCGTGCTGTTCGCGACAACCTCCTGCGTCGACAGGGTCGAATTGGCGTCTTCTGGTCGTAGGGACAGCTCTATCCGCCTCTTTGCTTTGCTCGGCAGCGCGGCACCATCCTCTACTGTCGACACAACATATGCTCGGAGGTATTGGCCGACTTCGAAAAGCTCCTTCAAGTCAACGTCTTGAGCTTGTGAGTCGTCTTCTTCCGTGTCTTCGGATGCTGCAGCCTCTTCGATGCGCTTTGTAAGGGCTGGGGAAATGGCAGTGATCGAGACGTGACCGAGTAGGTTGTTTGGAAGGGCGAGAACAAGTTCCAGGTCGTTGATTTCATAAACCTGACCGAGCACCAGCGATCCTTTTACGAGTCGCTATTTGAAAAAGTCAGCTGCAATCAGGCATGCAAATTGCGCAAAGGTATGGCGCATACCTTATAGTTCAGACCCTCAATTCTGACAGCATCTTCGTCACGAGCCGCCTTGTCTGACTTCTTGCCTTCCTTGCCCTCTTTGCCGTTGGACTTGCGCTTCTTCTTCTTTGACTCCTTGTCTCCCTTCTTCTCGGACTTTGCAGTCTCTTCCTCGAAAAGCGCATCGCGCTTCGCTTCTATCGTAATTTGTTTGTGCTCGAGAGGAGTCAGGACGCTGCCGCCGCCGCGAGGGAAAAGAGGCTCTTCATCTTTGAGCGTCGCAATGGCCGGGGTCGACGAGACAGGCTTCTCGGTTGTCTTTGAGCTCTTGGAATCTCCACTCTTGGCTGGCTTCTCTGACTTTGCCTTCTTGGAGGGTCTCGTGTCGCTGGCGGGCTTCACATCTTTGGTGGCGGTGGTGTTGGCGGACGGTGCGCCCTTTCTCTTGAGAGCGCTCATGGTAACATATGGAGGGGGGTTTTCGTGCTTCCGCTCAGTGCAGGATGAGCTGGAAGGTTGATGGTAGCACGATTCACAGGGTGACTTGAGGGTCGCAAAGTGTATATACAAAACCCACACCAAAGTCCATACAAACTACCTAGCAGACATTAGAAAAAAATTCAGGATCAGGCAGGGATGTGCATTATCGATAAGCATACATGCTCGGCGGCAGGCATCTAGCGGAACCCCACTGTTGACATGCAGGTGCAGGGAGCCAGGGAGTTCGGCTCTATTGAATGCATGTGCTACTACGTATGACACCAAAGACAGTCCGTCAGTTGCAGTTGTGGGCACTGATAAAGGCAGCCAGAACACGGGACGCTTCCACAAAGCGCCCAACAAGGACTGACTTCTTCCTCTTTCAGCACGCGACGATGTAATATTTCACGACTTCGTTTCTGCTGCGTGTTTAATCTTCAGCAACCCAATATCTCATCATGGGCCCTAGAAAGCGCTTCCGGCAGGGGAAGGCTGCTGCCCCGTCGAATCCCACTCCGGCTCCGACTCCGCTACAGCCCAGTCAAGCAACCACGACGTCACAAGTTTCGTCCCTGTCTGCTGCATCAGAGCCGTCCACCCAAACAACAACGCCGTCAATGGCCAGGAGGGTCTCTGACAAGGTGGTTCCACCGCTGCAGCTGGAGCCGAGCAGCACTTCAGCCGGAAGTAGTAATATCCATGGGCAGGATTCCAAGGCAGTACGCTCTATTCCAGCGCAAAGTGACCAAGATGTGGTCGCAGATCCACGACTAACTTCGGCGTACTTTCTTGCAGGTACAAAAGACGACGAGCTGGTACGGCTCATTATCGCGCAAATCTACTGCTTCCTTATCAATACAACGAGAAACTATCAAGGGGAGTCCCCTCAAAGCTGGCTCTACCCCTGATTTCCACCGCTACGACCTGAAGCGGACCGCCGACACGGCGAGTCTGAGTGGGGCGAGTCAAGCCTCGGTCAACGCATCCAGCATGCCGCCCTCTTCTGGCGCCGAGGCTCCCGCCGCGAATGCTCTAGGTACGAATTCGAACGACTTACAAGCCGAAAATAGTGAAGTCGCCGAGAATACAAGAAAAAGCCTAGATGGCCATGCAACACAGGGTATAGATCGTACTAGTGGCACGGAAGCAGAGGCACCTACATCAGATGCGTCGGCAGTTGAAGACAGTCCCCAGCAGCAGGTGGCTTCCTCGGGATGGTTAGGGGGTTGGTTTGCTCGCGCACCATTGCCTGCGAGCACGACCAAAGATGATGCGAATCAGCCTACGATGCCTGCGCAGCCGGAGGTTGCCAAGCCGACTGAAGCCAGCCAACCCTCTCAAGAAGACATTGTACCCACGACAACGACGGTGAAGACGAACACCGCAATCTCAAATGATCAAACAACACCTACCACGACCACTATACAGCCTACATCCTCGTGGCTGGGCTATCTATGGTCGAGCAAGGCTGCGCCGGAGGGCGAAAAAGCAGAGCCTTCCAAGACAACCGAGACTGTCGAGATCCTAGCGCCAGCACCAGAAGCCTTGCCAAAGAACGATGAACCGTCAAATAATCTTGAACACGCGTCCAAGCCAACAGCAGGATCAACCTGGGCGTTCTGGTCCAGAGAGACACCTAAGACGCCTGGAGTACAGGAGCAGCCACCAGAGACCGGTGAATTGGCTGTTGTGGGCGACCGCTCGGAAAGACATCCTAAGAGGGCAAATTCGACGGATATGAAAGAAGATATCCAGCCGCCGAAGGAGGAGCCTTTGAAGGCCCAAACTGATAAGTCAAAGTCAAACAAGGACAAATTAAGCAAGCGCTTCAGCAGGGCTAGACCCCAGGGTACGGATCTAGACAGTATACCGTCCCGTCCAGTAACGCCTCAACCAGATACCACTCAGAGCAAACCCGAGTCACCATCCAAGTCCAAGTCCAAAGCACCTGCAGCAACCCCAAAGCCCGCTCCTCCCAACCTTTTGCTACCTTCGTTTAAGGACACATATAGGATGAAAGAAAGCCCTTCGATATTGAAACAAATAACAACTTTCCTCATGAGAACCCAACAAAAACCGCCAAATCATGTCTTCCTTACAGAAGAGACACCCAAGATCAGGAAGGCTATAGCTATCGGAGTGCATGGCTTGTTTCCAGCTTCATTTCTCCGCCCTATGATTGGCCAGCCCACAGGGACATCTATCAAGTTTGCAAATCACTGTGCAGAGAGTATTCGCAGATGGGCCGATGCACACGGGTGCGGTGACTGCGAGATTGAAAAAGTGGCCCTTGAAGGCGAGGGCAAGATTGACTTCCGCGTCACTAACCTCTGGTCTCTCCTTCAGAATTGGCTGGATCATATTAAGGAAGCGGACCTTGTCATGATCGCGTGTCACTCCCAGGGAGTGCCAGTGTCAATGATGCTTTTGGAGAAATTAATAGACTGCGGTGCCATTGGTCATGCCAAGGTCGGAGTATGTGCCATGGCGGGTGTTAATCTTGGCCCCTTTGCCGAGTATAAGAGTAGTATGGGCATATTGATGGGCTCTGCTGCCGAACTGTGGGAGTTTGCCAACTCCGAGAGCGAAGTATCAAAAAAGTATGAGTCAGCACTGAAGAAGGCACTACAATACGGTGTGCGCGTCTCTTATGTCGGGAGCATTGATGACCAACTGGTCCCGATGGAGGTACGTCAACCCTTATCAGACACTCCGTCATGTGCCAAATATGCTGACCACTGACTGTGTTCCCACAGTCCGCTATCTTTTCGCCAGTCAACCACCCATATGTGTACCGAGCTGTCTTTGTTGACGGCAGGATACACGCATCAGACTTTATCACTCACCTCGTGGGTTTCGCATGCAAGCTGCGCAATTTGGGTATTTCAGACCACGGTCTGATTCGCGAGCTATCTATGTCCCTGGCAGGAAGTCTCTATGGAGGCGAGGGCCATTCGCGGCTCTACGATGATGTCCAGGTCTACGAGTAAGTCACCAGGATTTCTCAAGTCTTCTATGCCGCAGTGCAAACCGCCAAGGTCAATAAAGACATATTGCTCATCATTACATAACAAATAGCCTTGCAATATCCCACACTCTCGAAACAACAGACGTTGGCACCATCCCCTGCGAAATAGCAAGATACGAAGGCCTCACACAACCCAATCCTTTTGTCCTCCCATGGATTATGCGAGGCTTGCTCGAAGAGGACTTTGTCAAGACGGAGCTCAGCACCGAGACGGATCAGCTGTTGCAGCGCTTTGACGATTGGAAACCCACGACGAAACCCCTGCAGAATGTCAAGTATCGATTAGAGGCTGTGCGGTCGAGGCTTTGATGGTAATTTGGTAAGCCTTGATGGCAGATTACCGGGTCTTGTTTCCCTCATTCTTGTGGAAGGGATAATTACTATTAGGGCAAGCGATCATTTTTGTGCTTTGATTTGGGTTTGCTTTACTTTTGTTCTTTTCGGGCAGAGAATCTGCTGCAAAAGTATCTCCTTCGCGTCCTTACGGGGCGTGTCTTGTTTGAAATAACCAGCCGCCGGGGTGTTCAAACTTGGGTAGCAGCAGTATAGCGGGCGTACTTTACTTGTGCAAGGCGTCGATTTCGGAAATGGGCCATACTCTTGGGCAACCCAGAGTGTTCAACATGGTTGTGATCAGGCAAACAAACAAACACACAAGAAAGAAGCCAGACACGCCCAGGGAAGCAGAGTCCACAAGATGGAAAACGGCTCCATGGCAATGGCACTGTAAATACTAATAAATGAGTACATAATATATATGCATCATCCCATGATACGGACCAAGCATTCAAAAACTAGGGATCCGCCACGTGTACTGGGCACATTCAAATAGTATGGCCACGAACATGCCGCATTATCTACCTTTTCAAGTGCTTTGTATGCAACACTTTTCTCTTGAATATGGATTGGAATATACCCACGACGTGTTCGTGTTATAATTTTGCATGTCTTGTGGTTTCCCGCATAGACGATATACCGAGGTACTTGAGCAGCTATCTATCTCTTTGAGGACGACATAGTATATGATATATCACATGAGACTGGCCTTTTCGACTTCGTTTTGTCTCACTTTGGAGGGAAATGGTAACGAAAGGTTCGAAATGAAATGCTCGCTGCTTTCGTTCATGAATTACACCATCGTAGCTTGTAATGAAATATACTAAAAATAAAAATAAAAGTCCAACCAACCCACCGGATGCATTCTCTCTGTGCTGTTTGCCTTCTCTCTTCTCGCTCTTTGTCCACTCCACTCCTCTTCGCCCGCGTCAAAAGTGCACACCATCGCTTTACTTGCTTTTCTCAATGCTTAATGTATATTCGCGTTGCGTTGCGTTTCGATGGTTTCTTCTAACGCTTGAATCTGTCCCGTCGAACCATATGCCTTCAAGCCTTACTCCGTCTGAAATGCCCCCGAAAAGTTCTCACCAGGCCTGGTAGCGAACCGGCCCCATTCTCTCGCAATTGATAGGTCGTCATATTAAGTGAGGTTATTATGTCTCGACATCCATGCCTTCCACCACACCATTCAGGCTTTGTCTAACACCAGTAGAGGGAGCAGCGGCTATACGAGCTCCACTACCATCAAACACCCAAGGACCGGCATCGTTTCGCGGCGTGATTGGCCCTTCGTGGCCATTGGTTGCTGCAATGCCACCGGTGCCTGGACTAGGGGTCCTCCGGGTATTGGGCGTGGCGGTAGGGATCGGCATGGGTGCCGACATGGCATGCGTGTTATCGGCCGTCGAAGGCGTGCTCTCGTCACCGTCACTTGCTGCCGTGTCAGTCATGGCCACGTTGTCCGACGAGGCAGAAGCAGATGGGCCGTGCGTCTCGTCTAGAACGGTTATCACAGTCGCATTTGCAGGTCGCGGCCGGTCCATTGAGGTTCTTGATCTCTCGGCGGCTGTTGCTCGGGCTCGTTCCAAAGACGACCGTATTCTGTCCATTGAGGGTCTTCCGGCTTCGACTAGGGCGGGCGGGTCCAAGCGAGGCTCTTTGGATTTGCTCTCATCAACGCTTCCATTGTCCTTGCTCTCCAGCTCGCCATTCATCTCCTCCCAGTCCTCGGGGTCTTCGACTTCGGCCTCGAGGTCGGCAGCCGCTCGGCAATTTGGGCAAATAAAAATTGGATAATTCGGACCGGATAGGAGGGCTCGAATGCACTTGAAATGCCACGTGTGCGAGCACGGTGCAACAAAAAGGCATTGGCAAGGCTGTACGTGACATGTCAGTACGCGCAGGATTCTGATGTTCAGTATGAATATGCTCTCTGAAAGCGACATACCGCGATCGAGTTGAGGCAAATGGAGCAGTCTTGCGAGTAATCCTTGCCTGAACCTTCGCTTTTGGTCATGTTCCAAAGTCTCTTGTGCGAACTCATGCTATTTCGGAGCGAGAGAGGTAGAAGGGTCAGCATAAAGAAACCAATCGATGGTGCATATGTAAAGAACGGGTTGACGTACTTGAACTTGTTCAACTTGTTCTGCCAGCCACGGTTGAGCTCCAGTCGCATCTTGACGCAGCGGAAGATCATCTCCTCGCCCCCTTTGAAATCGATTCCAAGTTGAACGACATCTCCATCGTTGACAGGGAAGGGCTTAGATTCCTGCCCAGGAGGGCTAAGCCGTATGTGATTTAAAAAGGTGCCACTGCTGCTCTTGACGTCCTTGATGTACCATTTGCCATCCTCATACCAAAACTCGCAATGCCGGCGACTCACCACCTTTGACTTGAAGCCGACGGGCGCTGAAGAGGGCACATTGGTGGGCACAGCAGGCTGACTGTCCCGCTCGGAATAACGGCCGACCCGAATCACCTCCTGCCCAGTTGGCAGGGTTCGGGCGATAGGCGAGAAGTGGAGTGAGGGTCGCGAGCTTCGCGGGTCGACAAAGACGGAAAATCGAATCGAGGGAAGGATGCCAGCGAGGCCACTGCCATCTTCGGCTCTGTTGCTCGTTGATGAAGTGGCCATGACAGAGCCTGTCGTCGCAGATCTAGAGCGCGTCATGCTGCGTCTGCTTGCCGCTGCCGACTCGTCGTGTAAATCCGAAGTTGTAACGGCAGTGCCAGGGGGCGGAGTGGCTCGTGCGAGTGGGTGGCTGGCCGCAGGCGGTAGTGGTATGTGATCTTGAAGACCGTCAAGGATAGGACTCGATGGGTTAAGTGGGTGCGCCCAGTTTGAAACCAGGGTGAGGCGGTGCGAGCGGGATGTTGAGCGTTCGGCGTCAATGGCAGGAGCCGAGTTATTGGAAGGCGTGGTCGACGAGGTATTGTCGGAGGCAGACCGAGCAAGGCCAGGGGCAGTCCTGAAAGCAGAGGATGTAGGCGAAGTGGGCGAGCTGGTGTGGGTGGTGCTGTGATCGCGGGACAGCAAATGATTCTGAGTGTAGCTGCGCAGGTATGACAGGCCCCTCCTGGTTCTCGATGTCGATGAGGGCGGGCCGTCAGCGGTAATGGGTGCGTGGGCGTGGGCGTGAGACGCAGGCGAGGCTGGGTTACCGGCAGTGGCCAGGGAGAGGACGCCCGGTGAGAGGGAGGAGGCTGTCGCAGGAGCGGGCGAAGTAAACATGACCTCGAGCACTGGGAACGGGGCAGGATGCTGCAGTGCAGTGTTTGTGCATGGAATGAAATGACGGTGGGTTTCGCAAGGTCAGACTGTTATGCTGGGCTGCTGGCCGGGCTGGGCTGGGCTGGGCTACTTGCGAGGCGAACCGAGCCGAAGGAAAACTGCAAAGGCCAAGGCGCAACCTCAACTCGTGAGCAGCAGCAGCACGCGGCCCGAATGAGTGAGTGAGTGAGTGAGTGACTGGCTGGCTGACTGACTGACTGGGGCAGCAGCAGGTTGGGTTGTCTGGTTGGTTGGCTGGTCTTGGACTTGGAACTCGTTTAGCTGTCTGGTCAGGTGGATGGATGTGTTGTTTGTTGTTGTTGCTGCTGCTGCTTTTCGTTGCGTTTTAGGTGGGTTTGTTGGCAGGAATGAAGGCTTGTTGGCGGGTATGCGCTGCTGCTGCTGCTGCACTGTAAATACAGGCAGTAGTACAGTTGGCAGTAGGCAGATTGGCAGGTTGGCAGGGTTCGTGTCTCGGTGGGGGCCGCTGGGCTGGGCGAGTCTGGAACGGGGAATAGTGACTACCTAGGTATTGGTCGATCTGAAAGCAGGAGGATTGCCTCTGGTTTCCTCGCCAGACAATTCCACGGGGACGATGACTCGTCAACAACTTGGTTCTTAGTGCAATGCCGCCGGCAGACGAGAAAGATCCAAAACCAGTAAAAAGCAAAATAAAATTATAAGTATAATCAGCAATGAGAGGCACCAGGAGGCGAGGAGAAAGGGGAGAAAGAGGAAGAAGGGGGTCACAGGAACAAAAGGAGGATGGACTGAGTGGTGGAGAAGTCGTCTTTTTTTGGGCGGCCAGGCCCGCAGCCCGCCTGCATGGTCCGGATTACAGAGGGCACTCTGGGCAGTCCACCCCTGGCAGCGGCAACGGCAGGGCCTCGCTTGGGTACCCGAACCCCCCATTTCCCTGCTAGCCCGCTACTACCATAGTAGCCCACCAGTGCCCTCTAGACCCAGCCAGGCAGCCCAGGCCAAGCTGCACCAGGACCAGCCTCTGCCCAACGACTGACAGAACCCTCCTGAAACAATAGGATAACTGCGCGAGCAGGAGGGCGTTGGGCACGTGGCCCCTCGACAAAGAGACAATGTCGCACGCGTGCTGCAGAAGACGCCTTGCAGCACTGCGCAGTCTGAGCGTGCGCACACACACGTACGAACAAACACTCTAACACATCCACTCAGTACAGGATTTTACAGAATGTGAGGTTTTTATGGAGTCCGAATACTAGGTGGGGGGATCGTGAATTGAGAAACAGAAACTGGAATGCGATGGCTGTTCACTTGTGGACCACCAGGCCCTATGGGCACTGCCGCTCGTACTGTACATTAGCCTGAGTAGGTACCCTGTACAGGGTCTTGACACAGTGAGGCCTACTACCACTGTGATATACTGCAATTTTGCTCAATTAGAGCCGGTGCGTCGCCTGACAACCCCTGTAGATGTACACAGGGGCCTGCGTAGAGGACGGCCGTTAAAATGATGGGCTCAGGTCAATGCCCCAAAATCACAGCGCACGGAATGTTGAGTTGACTATCAAGGAAATAGACAAATATGCTTGCGCAGCCACACATGACCCTCTGCATCTGTTTGTGTGCAGCGACTCGCGTAAGGAAAGAACGCCTCAAGTCAAGTACCGACCGAGATGCGTGCCATGGCGCACAATGGTGACGCACTCCAGCGGAGCCCCACTTGGGGGCGTGCCTGCCTTTCCCAGAAGGTGGCCCTGGAACCTGGCACTGCACTGGACTTGTCGAAGTAGAAGGAGCCTGGAAGCCTTCTGGAGCATGTACTAGAGTACACGGCACAGGTAGTGCACCTATGGATACATAGTAATCCCAGCCACAGACACACTTTACCTACTATGTACATACCTAGATACATCGTAGTAATTAGATTCACCACTTTACATAGTACATAGTAGTCTTCCACGCTTGACTTGCGTTTTGCGCTCGTCGGCCCGTGCAGAGGGGCCAAGACCTTGTCTTTTGTGTTCTCTGTGGCCTCCTCATCTCCACAGTTGAGCCTTTTTTAAAGCATTCATTTTGGTTTGACCAACACTGACAAGCCGTCATGCTGCCAGTCCGCCTGTCTCGACATCGCCGTGCGTGAGACGGGTCGAGGCTCGAGCAAGCCAAAGCTTGTTATCGTCTTCCACAGGCTGACGCAAAGAACCGTGGCACGCCCGTGCTGAATGTGCTGTCGGCAAAGCTTTGATGAGCCAAAACATCTGGCACCGTCTGGCGGACTGGACGACAGAACAACACAATAAAGAGAGCATCGAATCGAGATCCCATGCATGCCAATCTGACGCTGGCTCCATTGACGTTTAGCTCGGCTGATACTGGGGGCCGGTGTGACCTACGCGAATATCAATCAAGGAGATCTTCCACTTCCTGAATCCCCATAACGGACTCCCGCCTGGTTGGACGCCATTGCTGACATGTCCGCGCCTCAGGTGCCGCCGATTGCGCACAAGGTTAACATCCAGAGTGTATTGGAATGACGGTCATAATTCGCTTTCTCAGCTCTGGTAATAGTCTGTCGAATGAGCAGTGTGACACCGCTTCGGGGCGACGAGGGACATTCGCAGACACAGCGCGCAGCGCTTGCCTGTCAGGAATGTCTTGATACTTATCGCGGCCCCGAAAAGTCCCAAAGTCGATAAAAGAAACCGAAAAAAGAGAAGGAGCCGGAGAGACAAATCTTCAAGCACTTTTCGGAAGCACTGTGCCCAAATGCTTCTTTGGTGGCAGCCGGAAGTGGGCCTGTAATTGTTGTTTGTAAACTGTTTATTTTCCTTTGTTTTTGTCTTTGCAAATTCCCGGGCTCCCAGGGCTCTCGGGAATTGCACCTGTCAGCCTTGCCACGCAACACCGAACCACCGTACGTACTCCGGCACTTTGTGCATGCATGGGACACTTGGCGTCACAACGCCTCGGTCACCCGTCTCGCGCACACAAACGTACAGCCAAAGCTAAGATAGTATTCTGGCAACCTGACAAATTCAGCCGTCAAAGAGTAGTCAGTGGAGCTTTCCGCGTCGCTACTATACTATATCGGCATCCAGATCGAACGCTTCTATAACAGAGATCGATTATTTGGTCAGCCACATGGCCGTCTGGGTCAAGAACTGCATCTGTGTGAGTGCCAAAGAGTTCGAGCAGAAGCAAATTCGTTGTGCTGGGATCCGGGAGGGCCGCGCTTGTCGGCTCGGCCGTCGATACCCATGTCTTGGCAGCCAAAAGACAACGAGGAGATGGGTTTTCTGTGCCTGGCTTCTAAGCAGATGACGCAAGATTGTTGTAAGGGCTTGTTAAATAGTAGTCCCGCAGGCTGATCGATGGCGGCTTCGTTTAGCCAGATTGTCAGGATTATGTATGTTCAAGCCGTGGTGATGCTAGAGTACTGCAACACGTTTGTGACAGAGGATCGGAAGGCATCTGTTGCGCCAGACTCAGCGGGAATTGAGGTTGAAAAAAGTAGAATTGCAAGGCTTCGAGATGATGTCCCTCTTTTTCCTTGTACATATATGCTCACTCGCAAGTTCGGCCTCCACTCCTTGTTGTTGTTCTTCAACCCTGTTCAGCCAGACCGATGTCCTCATTATGATGAGTATGAAGTAGCCACTGATAGTTCAGAAACTTTGCTCTTTACCTTCCCGAGAAGCGGACCGCATCGGGTAGCATGACTGACCACACAAATAGTAGCGAAGCAACAACCCAAAGCGCTAATCGGGACCGCCTTGATTGCTCCGCCTTAATTCCACTTCTATCCTCCATGGCCTAGTCAGCTGCTGGGACCTTGAAAGGCTCATCCAACGTCAACATGGTGGCACACGAGACTAATGGCGCTTGTCGACAAACCTGCCAGGTCCGCCGGCTATGGCAATAAGGTCGTCGATGGAATCAACGAAACAACTTGTGTTGCTACGTTCACTGATACCAGCTTGCCACGGCCCTTGCCAATAATAGATGATCCATATTATCGAAGCCAACGGCAGCGTAACCACAGAAAAGAAAAGAAAAAGAAAGGGAGAAGAAAGGGAGAAGAAACAGTGTGCTTAAAGTAAACAAACCACTTCTGCATGACCGCGTATTGGCCCGTTACAAGAAACCACATGGATCACCATACTGGTCTTCATGTCCTTAAACTCTCGTGGCAGTCACTCGCTGCTCTCTTAAACAGCAAAACCACATGGATAGACACCCATGCGGTCATTAGAGAGTTTTCCCGAGGAGAAGAGGGAGTTATTTCGTCGTCATTTCGTGTTGGGCTGGCGCTTCTGTTTGTAAGTCGTTTTGATGCTGGAATTAATGTTGCTGTTGAAAGAAGAAGAAGGGGCCCATAACTGTCGGGGGGGAAGGTGTTTGGTTTCTGACTACGAGAAGGGAGCCCGGCTGTTATTTTGTCTTTGTACCTGGCGTCTATGATGGTGCGGATCAGTTTATTGAGCGGCCAATACCCATCAACGAGGCTGTTGGACTTGATGTTGCAGCTGTCCTCGATGGGGAAGAGAGAAGGGAGAAGGCAGGAGATAAAGTCTACAACGAGTTGAGAAGCATCGTGGGATTTGTGAGATTGTGAATATGGGCTAATTTGAGTGTATAATAACCTCAGATATTGATGGCCGGCTGCGACTGACTTGCTTGGAAGAGGGGAAGTCGCCTTGACCTCGGGGGTTATATTGGAAGATTAATTACAGATCGTTCCTGTTTCAGAGCTTCGCCTTCAAATCATGGAATTATACAAGAGATTGCTTAGGTTTTGGTTAAATAATTGTACAATATACTGCCTTGCAGAACGTTACATCCATAGGGTATTCGATTTGATTCGTCTGGTCTGTGTATTGAACCAGCTGCAAAATTTATGGATATATTGCTATCAAGGACGAAGGCTTTACGGAAATAAGGTAACGAGCAAATATCACGCAAATAAATATAAATACGTTCATCTTGCAAGACTGCATCGTCTGTAATCGGATAGACATGTACGTGAGTTGATTTGGATTTTGGTATGCATTTCTAGATATTGACTCTCGGCTTCTTCATAGAGTGTCTTATTCATCAGTTGCTCCAACAATAAGGATAAGAGAAGAACAAACCAGACAGGAATCAGGATGGTTAGATTTGTGAGTGTGAACGTATGAACTCTTTTGTTAAATATATCGTATGCCAGTACGCATTGCTCCCATATATATTGAACGACTTTCACGTCGGAATTTCCCTTATTTAGTGACACCGGTTATGAATCCACACTTTTTATATTGTTATTGTATTATACCTCATTCTACCTCTTTGTCTGGTATCCGGTACTCACACCTTTCATATATTATTGGCTATTTTTATATTTCAACTACAGCATAGTATCATCGACACTTTATATAACCATTATATTCAAATATATGGTCAGAATGTTCCTTCAATGGGTTCTTGAGCTGTTCTAATTTCCATCATTACTCTATATAATTAAAAAATAACCGTAGGAGTGATACCAAGGCAGCAGATAGGAAGATCAAACAGAATTCGATGTTCATAAAGTACCTGTATTTTCTGATCATAACACTCATTTGGATTCATATTTGTGCGTAAGTGGTAGTTTGCGTTCCTCTTAATGGGTTTCAAATGGCTAGCTTGCTTTTAAGTTATAGGACACGAGTTGATACTCTGGCAAGATACATGAATATAGCCATTGTTATACAACTAATTGTCAATCTGAAGCTGTTCTATAGCCAGCTTAGTGCTAGACGTTTCAATGCAGCTAGGCATCCAGACAGGAAGTTCTGTGCTGCAGACATTAGTATTCAAGCATTAGAGGCTACTTGTGTACAGGTTATGGGGTGGTAGTCAATTTCATAGATCATTTATACTAAACACAGCAATCAAAAGAACCGGAAATGCTCAAGTCTATTGAGGGAATACAGTTTACTCAGGGTTACAGACCTTGAAAAATCCATGAAAATCCAAAATCCCGAGCCTTGTCCTCTCAGCTCCCAAGCTATGAAGGAGAAAAATACGTCCCATATTTTGTCCCTGGTGCAATTTCTCACATCTATCATTCAAATCCTCGGACGAAATCTTGACAATTTGCAGTCATGTGATTTGAAAAGTCGACGTTTGGATTGTGTGTGAATAATGTGAAACACATATGGATAAAACCTGACCTTGCGGAATGTTCACCAGCATAATTTGGGCGAATACAAAGCCAGGCCGGCAGCGTGGATAACTGTTGCAGGCCGTTTTTCCCAAGAGGAAATGCCAAGTGGTAGCCTTGCGCAGAAGGCTGAGAGCCTTGTCTCAATAAGTGGAGCACAAACACACACAGCCTTGTAAGCAAACTCATTCAAAGTGTCCAGCGGAGAAAGACTCCATGTGGACTGCGCTGAAAAATGGCACTTTAGCCATTGAAACGACACAAGCTGGATTGATATAAAACGGAGAAAAGGCTTGCACAATTCTCCAACTTTGCTCTCACGCCGCGATGGTCAACTGGCGTATATTCTAAAAGCGAGCGGGAACCTGTCCTTGTTGGGAGGCTTGTTGGGGGTGGGCACGTACAGGCCGTGGTGATACATAGTACTCGCATAGGTCAGATCATCGTTCAGCTGACATGGAAATGCAGTATAACATTGCTTGGAACATGAGTCATTGCATAAAGAAAAAGAAGATGGGATGAAGACTATGATGCGGACCAGGAACTCTGAGAGATATACCAGGATGATGCTCAGCACGAGGAGCTAGGCGGATCTTGAAAGTCTAAAAGAGTCGACTGGGCAATATATAATATATACGTGGTATGAATGTATGGCAAAATATTCCAAGAGCACGTTTCCAAATCAGAGCCCCCTACCCTCCCGCTTCCTGTACTACATCACAGCTCTGTAGGCATTGTCGGTTTTAAGGAGCATACAAGTCCAGTAAACGCCGCGCAGAGCCAAATTGTCTAAAGGCCGAAACCAGTCGAGTTATCGTGGTGATTGCATCAGACAGTAGGTAGTCTGGACAACTCATGACTACGCATGACTACGCACGCTGTACAATAGCTACGACTTCCCGTGTCATGTTGCTACGCATAGCGTTGTGCCAGCTGGCTAGGTGCCGTTCTGCGGGTGTTAGTAGTCTCTCCCGGGCTTAACGGCCGCAAGCAGACAGCAGCAACAAGAGGAAGGAAGGACTGTCGTATTATTAATTAGCCAGCCATGCATGGCGTCAAGCGTAGAAGAGATTGGGCAGAGCAGAGCTAAGCAAGTACCTAGGTACCTCCCCCAGCGCCGAGAGGACGTACGTAGTCCAAGAAATCCTTGGCGGATCTAATAAAATCATGGCTTTCTTCACATTGGATCCCGCAAACAGCACCAACCCCCGGCAACAAACATGCCGGCGTGAGTCAAAGAGCCCATCAAAAAGACAAGACTGAGCGGCGAGGCGCTATGTGTGCTTTTCGTGGTCCACTCTTCACCGCTCCACAGGCTTGCTTCCTGTTTGGTGCAAGGCAGGAAAGGAGGGGAGGGTGCGTTTGATTGCCTTTCCCGCTCGCCTGGCTTTGGTGCCAATGCCGTGGTGCGTGGCTTGTGGTAATGGCACAAGAATAAAAAGCTGACGCAGGTGTCGATCGCTTCTAGATGATTGGGTCCCGTATCTGGTAGCCTCAGTCTCTGCTCCATTGTCCTGCCGCCCGTTAAAGTCCGATGGGCAGGAATTATGGACAGATCCGAGACCAGGGGTATGTTGAAGGGAAAGTTTGGGCTCTCCCTGAAAGGGTCTTACAGTAGCAGCAATGTCTTTGCTCCTTTGGCTGTCATTCTTTGATTTGTAATGCCCAATTCCTTATCTGAAGCATGATGGACCCTCGCACAAGTCACTTATAAAGTTCCGTCGCTGCCGTCCCATTTGCATTCTCATGGTGTTGACGTTGTCGTCGTCGTTGCTGTTGCTGAGCCCTTTAATCTATGCCCTCGTCCGTCTCCATATTCAGCCTCGCGGGAATTCCAAGAGTCCATAGCAGCGCCCATCATGTGGGGGGGCTCGACGGTAGATGATTCACAACTCACCCGAACCGACAGCTACCAGAGAAACCAATGGCATAACCCCGACGAGCCTACCATAGGCGAAAGCCAAAGGTCACCAATCCCAGAGACCGACGATGACGGCGACTCGGGAGGTCCGTCCGGAACCTGGGGCGAGCGGGATGCTGGGTTGCCTGGCGAGAGAGTCACGCCAGAAGAGCTCAACGAGCTGCGGCGCGAACTCACATTGCTCTCGCAAACCAAGTCAAGGGATGGCGCGGCCTTGGAGCAGTCGGCAAGTCGAGCTACCACGTCGAGAACGCATCGTAGGGCTCTGTCCCACGCCACAAGCCACGACGTCGAATCGCAGGCTGCCGAGGCAGACGCAGCGGAGGGGACAGGTGCAGAAGACGATTTTGCACTTGATCAGTTCCTCCGGGAAGGCCACTTTGAGAAGCGTACCCAAGGAGAGTCTGCCAAGAAAGTTGGCGTTGTCTTCAAGAACCTCACCGTCGAGGGAGTAGGTGAGACTGTTCAATTCGTCAAGACGTTACCAGACGCTGTGATTGGAAGCCTTGGGCCCGACCTCTACCGCTTTCTGTCGAGGTTTATACCATTCCTCAGAGCTGGCAATGGCAAGCGGCGGACACTCATCCACGACTTCAGCGGTATCGTCCATGATGGAGAGATGATGCTCGTCCTAGGTCGTCCAGGCTCGGGCTGCTCCACATTTCTCAAGGCGATTGCCAACGAAAGGAAAACATATGCGTCGGTGAAGGGAGAAGTAACATATGGCGGTATCCCGGCGGCCAAGCAGAAGAAAATATATCGTGGCGAGGTCAATTACAACCCAGAGGATGATGTACATTTCGCCAACCTCAGCGTGTGGCAGACCTTCACCTTTGCCTTGGCAACCAAGACCAAGAAGCAGGGAATGAGCGAGATTCCAGTCATTGCCAATGCGCTGATGAAGATGTTTGGAATCTCCCACACCAAGCACACCCTGGTGGGTGACGAGTACACGCGCGGGGTGTCTGGTGGTGAGAGAAAACGTGTCTCTATTGCAGAAACGCTCGCATCCAAAGCAACAGTTGTATGTTGGGACAACTCTACTCGTGGTCTGGACGCCTCGACAGCCCTTGACTACGCGAGATCTCTGCGTATCATGACAGACATCAGCAAGCGAACAACACTCGTGACGCTCTACCAGGCAGGCGAGGGCATATTCGAACTCATGGACAAGGTGCTGGTCATCGATAGTGGGAGATGCATCTACCAAGGACCAGCCAACGAGGCTCGACAATACTTTGTAAGCCCTGCTGTCTTCCTTGTACTGTCCCTTTTGATTGCCCGACCACAGACTGACACAGACTAGATCGACCTTGGATTCAAAGCCCCTGACCGTCAGACAACCGCCGACTTCTTGACTGCGGTGACAGATCCAAAGGAGAGAAAGTTCAGACCCGGTTGCGAAGCGAGTACCCCCAAGACACCCTCGCAACTGGAGCAGGCATACCGAAAATCTCGATTCTATACTTATGTCCAGGAGGACATCCAGAGATACGAGGCTAATTTGCACGAGACGGAACACAGAGATGCTAAAGAGTTTGAGTCTGCTGTGCGAGAAGGCAAGTCCAAGACGGTGCCGAAGAAGTCGCCGTACACCGTCAACTTCATCCGCCAGGTCCAAGCGTGTGTGAAAAGAGAGTTCTGGTTGCTTATGGGAGACCGGACAGCGCTATACACCAAGATATCCACGTCAGTCTACCCTAACGCGTCCTTGCGCCATCTTATGCAACCATTGCTAGCCCTGCTAATCAGTTCAACGTTCAGAATCGTGTGCAACGCTCTCATCGTGGGCTCCCTCTTTTATGGCCAGTCGCTCAACACAGAAGGCGCATTCACTCGAGGAGGCACCGTGTTCTTCTCCATCTTGTTCCTTGGCTGGCTGCAGCTGAGTGAATTGATGAAAGCAGTTAGTGGTCGATCCATCGTCGCAAGACACCGGGAGTACGCTTTCTATCGACCGAGTGCTGTGACCGTCGCCCGTATCATCACGGATTTCCCGGTCATCCTCATTCAGGTTTGCATCTTCTGTATCATCATGTACTTCATGTCGAGCTTAGACGTGGTTGCTTCCAAGTTCTGGATCTACCTTCTCTTTGTCTACACAATGACCATGTGTTTGACGGCAATCTATCGAATGCTGGCGGCTGTCTCGCCGACAATTGATGATGCAGTCCGGTTCTCAGGTATCTCGCTCAATCTGCTCATCATCTTTACCGGCTATGTCATACCCAAGACGCAATTGCTGTCTGACTACATCTGGTTCGGCTGGATCTATTACATCAACCCAATCGCATACGCTTTCGAAGGCGTCATCACGAATGAATTTGCCGGCCGCAATATGGCTTGTGCGTCGTCCATGCTCGTGCCACAAGGGCCTGGGATCGACCCAAACTACCAAGGCTGCGCCCTTGCAGGTGCAGCTGTAAATGCCAAGTCCGTCAGTGGTCCTGCTTACCTTGAGGCACAGTTCAGCTATACTCGAAGTCATCTGTGGAGGAATTTTGGCGTGGTCATTGCATGGACTGTCCTCTACATTCTCATCACTATTGCTGCTGTTGAGGCATTCAATTTCGCTCGAGGCGGCGGAGGAGCTCTCGTCTTCAAAAAGACCAAGAAAGCAAAGAGCACTGTGAAGGGTACATTATCTCCGGATGATGTGGAAAAAGCGAACCCAAGCGGTGCGGCCTCTCCCAGCGAGACATCAAGCGGCACCGCCGGGACAAAAAGCCCGGGCCGGGCTGCCAACGGAGAGGCTGATGGTCTGGAACGAATTACCAAGAGTGAGAGCATCTTTACCTGGCAGAATGTTGAATACACCGTACCATACCAAGGAGGAGAACGGAAACTATTGAACGGGGTCAGCGGATACGCCAAACCCGGCGTCATGGTTGCTTTGATGGGTGCTTCGGGTGCTGGTAAGACGACCTTGCTCAACACTCTTGCTCAACGACAACGGGTCGGTGTTATTTCTGGAGAAATGAAAGTCGATGGCAGAGACCTTGGCCTTGAGTTTCAGCGCGGAACGGGCTTTTGTGAGCAGATGGATTTGCACGACGCCACTGCCACCATCAAAGAGGCTCTTGACTTCTCTGCACTCCTCCGCCAAGACCGCACTGTACCTCGTGAAGAGAAACTTGCATATGTCGACAAGGTTATAGACTTGTTGGAGTTGGGAGAGCTGCAAGATGCTCTCATCTCAAGCCTGGGTGTCGAGCAACGCAAACGCTTGACAATCGGCGTTGAACTCGCTGCGAAACCGCAGCTGCTTCTCTTCTTGGATGAACCAACTTCTGGTTTGGATAGCCAGAGCGCCTGGAGTATCGTAAGCTTCTTGAAAAAGCTCTCGCGAGCGGGACAGGCTATTGTTTGTACCATTCATCAGCCGTCATCCGAGATCATCCAGGTGAGTCGCAAGTTTTCAACGGATCCAACGGCTACAGTCCTTTTGCCCAACCCAACAATTTCTTGATAAAACTGTGCTCGTCACTGACATATTCTCAGCAATTTGACATGATCCTTGCTCTCAACCCCGGCGGTAATACCTTTTACTTTGGCCCTGTCGGCGAAAATGGAAGTGCAGTCATCAAGTACTTTGCCGATCGAGGCATCCAGTGTCCACCAAGCAAGAATGTGGCCGAGTTCATCCTTGAAACTGCTGCCAAAAAGCCCCGAGGCAAAGATGGCAAGCGGGTTGACTGGAACGAGGAATGGCGTAACAGCCCAGAGGCCGAGGACGTTGAAGACCAGATCAATGGGCTCAAGCTGTCACGCAGTAGATCTGCTACGGCGCCCAAGAAGCCGCAGGATGAGACAGAGTTCGCTGCGCCCGTGTGGACACAGACCTATGAGCTCACAAAGAGGCTGTTTCGGCAGTACTGGCGCGACCCATCCTATTTATACGGCAAGCTGTTTGTGTCATTCGTCATCGGTATCTTCAACGGCTTCACCTTCTGGCAGCTGGGAAACACGACCCAGGATATGCAAAACCGCATGTTCACCAGCTTTCTCATCATCATGCTACCACCAACGATTGTGAATGGTGTCCTCCCAAAGTTCTTCTCCAATATGGCACTGTAAGTCGAGCCACGGCTCTCGCCACGCCCCACGATTTTTGGTGGAGTTTCCTCGACTAATGCATCGTTTGCAGCTGGCAAGCCCGCGAGTTCCCGTCCCGAATCTATGGCTGGGTGGCATTCACTACGGCACAAGTTGTGGCCGAGATACCCATGGCTGTGGTCGGTGCTGTGGTATACTATTTGCTTTGGTACTTTCCCACCGGTTTGCCAACCGATAGCAGCACAGCCGGCTATGTCTTTTTGATGACCCTCCTGTTCTACTTCTTTGTCAACAGCTGGGGCCAGTGGATTTGCGCCTTTGCTCCAAGCTTTACCGTCATCTCGAATGTGCTGCCCTTCTTCTTTGTCATGTTCTCACTGATGAACGGTGTCATCCGCCCCTTTGCGCAGCTGCCTGTCTTTTGGAAATACTGGATGTACTACCTCAACCCTTCGACATACTGGATTGGGGGCGTTCTATCCGCCACGTTGACCGGAATCCCTGTTGAGTGCACGGCAGAAGAGACTGGCCACTTCGACCCACCGCCAGGCCAAACTTGTGACAACTATGCGGGCTCCTTTGCACAGGGAGCCGGCGGGTATCTTGTCAATCCGACAGCGACGGCAGATTGTCAATACTGCCAGTACTCGGTCGGCGACCAATACTTGGCGACGCTGAATATCTCTGCGAGCGACAAGTGGCGCAATTTTGGCATCTTCTTTGCCTTCTGCATTAGCAATTGGGCTTTGGTGTATTTTTTCATCTACACGGTCAGAATTCGCGGCTGGAGCTTTGGGTTTGGCCTGTTGTTCAGTGGAATTTCAAAGGTCATTGACATGATCAAAAGTATTGGAAGGAAGAAGAAATAGGGAAAGGATGAGTTTGATGAGATCAAAAAGTTCAAAACTGCATATTATTTAGAATGAGTTGGTTTTGATTCTGCCCAGATCACAGCTGAAGGAGATGATGATGTTACCAGGAAGCCGGTAGGGGAGAGACAATTGCTTGCAGATTGCACTGCGGGTTTGGAACCAAGTACAGTGCTTGCAAATATAGTATCGATGCTTGATCAGAGAAAAGAGCGACGAAGGTATTCTGCAGTTTGTCACCTGTAATTCCGACCAAGGAAGCAAGTATCTAGACCAGGTAGCCGTATCAAGCAGAGTTACGTTCTGTGACTCAGCAAAAAGCCGTGGTGCTTATCGATAAGCAAGGCCGTTTAACAGTTCTGGGATTTCTCGTGACGACGTCAGCTTGCACTCTGCCTCTAAACACGTCCTCTGCACGCGCCCGCCTCCCAGCCACAATGTTGCGGTCATGTTCGACAAGATTGCCAGCGAGGCTGCGCCCTGCAAACCTCGCCACGGCTCAAAACATCCGTCCAGCTTTCCGCTCCAGAACCTTTGCCTCAGTCGCTCCGCCTCCTGTCGGTCGAGTACGCACGCGCCCTTCTCGTTTGATGAGCGATTCAGCTGTTGCGCGCCTGCCACTGACGATACTCTTTGCCTTTAGGAGCCGACTGAGCTTGACAAAGTGACCACACTGTCCAACGGCCTTCGCGTGGCGACCGAGGACCTGCCAGATGCCTTCTCGGGCGTGGGCGTGTACATAGACGCTGGCTCGCGTTACGAAAATGATTATCTGCGCGGTTCGAGTCACATCATGGATCGATTAGCCTTCAAGTCGACCTCCAAGTACACGGCCGACGAGATGTTGGAGCAGATCGAGAGCTTGGGCGGAAACGTACAATGCGCGTCGTCGCGAGAGTCCATGATGTATCAAGCTGCCACTTTCAACAACGCAATACCGACTACGGTGGGCTTGCTTGCCCAGACGATCCGAGACCCTCTCCTGCACGAGGATGAAATACAACAGCAATTGCAAACTGCCCAGTACGAAATCTCAGAAATCTGGTCTCGGCCAGAGCTTATCCTCCCTGAGCTGGTACACACTGCGGCTTTCAAGGACAACACTCTGGGAAACCCATTATTATGCCCAAAAGAAAAGACGGAGAGCATCGACAAGGGCGTCATACAATCCTATCGCGATACCTTTTACAGGCCAGAGCGGATGGTACTGGCGTTTGCAGGAGTGCCACATGAAGAGGCCGTCAAGCTGGCCGAGCAGCACTTTGGCGACATGAAGGGCGCCGAGCTTCCAGACGTTCCAGACACTGCTTCACAGACATCGACCGAGTCTCTCGACTCGTTTCAGAGCTTCGACTCTCCGCCGTCTTCCCCCACCTCAACGTCTTCCTCGTCCTCTTCACCGGACTCGCCGTCCCTCCTCTCCAAAATCCCATTCCTCAAGAACCTCTCAACCTCTGGACCACAACAGACTCCCAAAATCAGCCGCCCACCAACTCCTCTCTCTGCCGCAGAATTGCATCAACCTGCTCACTACACAGGCGGATTCCTCTCTCTCCCACCGCAAGCCCCCTCGCAGAACCCAATGATGCCCAACTTCACTCACATCCACCTCGCCTTTGAGGGTCTGCCTATTGGATCGCCAGACATCTACGCCCTCGCCACCCTACAAACCCTTCTGGGAGGTGGCGGCTCCTTTTCTGCAGGTGGTCCAGGCAAGGGCATGTACTCGCGCCTCTACACCAACGTGCTCAACCAATACGGCTGGGTAGAGTCGTGCCAGGCCTTCAACCACAGCTACTCAGACAGCGGCCTCTTTGGTATCGCAGCCATGTGCTACCCAGGCCACACAACGCATATGCTCGAGGTTATGTGCCGCGAACTCAAGAACTTGACCTTGGACACGGGCTTTTCGGCGCTGGGCGAGGTCGAAGTGTTGCGCGCCAAGAACCAGCTGCGGTCCAGTCTGCTCATGAACCTCGAGAGCCGCATGGTCGAGCTCGAAGATCTCGGCAGGCAGATTCAAGTCTACGGGCGCAAGATTCCCGTGCACGAGATGACCCAGAAGATCAGCAAGCTGACGATTCGCGACCTCCGGCGCGTGGCCAAGATGGTCGTGGGTGGCATGGTTAAGAACAAGGGCCGGGGCAGCGGTGCGCCGACGGTGGTCCTTCAGGAGGCCCAGGCTAGCGGCTTCACAAGCAAGTCGATAAGCTGGGACGAAATCCAAGACATGATTCACCGATCGCGCCTGGGACGCCGGTGATCGAAGACCTTTGCCCAGTTTTGAAAGCTTGACTTGCATCACCAAGACATTTGGAAAAAGGCTATAACGAGATAAATTCAAAGAGCTTGGATGGTTCATGTACAATATAGAAAAGTCTCGCTGTATAACACTTTGACCACACTCTTCCCGATAGATCATTCAAAGCTTCTGCGATCACTCCACCAGACCACAATACAAGACAGCCGCCTCCGTTCATCTTTGGCATGTCTGATGACAGCAAAGTTGCACTTCAGCTTCCTCATCGGTACTGTCCATCCACCGCGTTAGTCAACAACCGGATTCCTCACGCTGTTTGGGCATAACGCTTTCCCCGAAACAGGTACTTACCTTCTTGAAGCCAATCTCCTCGGCCTTTTCGCGGAATGCCTGGCGAGACATGTTGAGGCCGTACTTGCGAATCAGGCCGGACTTTTTCTTGTCGCCCGTTACGCGGCTTATGAACAAATGGAAGCACTTAGTCTTTTTTCCTTTTTTTTTTTCTCCCCCCTTCTCTCTCGCTCAATTACAACCCAATTACACCTAAATTTGCCTCGCCACCAAAGCGTATGATGTTATATCGCGCCATCAAGGCTGGATCAGACCAGTCCCCATTTGACGATAACCCATGTGTTTGGAAAAAGCGGGGAAAAGAAGAAAGGCAAGAGACAAAGCGCACAAAAAAAGACGTACCAGCTACGGGAGCCCTTCCCGTACGTCCGTGGGTGCGAACTCCACACTTGTTGATGAGACATTGGCCCTTGGTGTGTGACTTTGTTGATTCTGTAGCGGTTATGTACAGTGTGAAGGAAACAACAAAAGAGGATACAAGGGAATATTGGGAGGGAACAAAGAAAAAGAGAATACGGAGAAAAGGACAAAACAGAAGATTCTTTCGGACAGAAAGCGATGGTGCGATAGACCTAGATATGTTTTATACATGTTGGGACTACTGCTGGTAATACTTGTGTATATGATGTACAAAGAGCTATCAGCGGCTTCTGACCATCAAGGTGCAAACACATCAGCCAGCAGTGGACATCAGGGTTCTCAGCCTTGCAGCATTTCCAAGCTGTATATGTAGTCTAGGCTCAAACAACGCTGGCCAGGGTAGTTTGATAGGTCCTATATATATTGGAACAAGAGTGGGTGCTTAATGTTGTAAAGTGTCGGACACAGGAAATCAAGTACACTGCCCCCCCCCCCCCCATGCCCTGCGCTGCAATGCGTTGCCGTGCCATGTCCCCCAGCAGGCACATACTTCTGCTTGTTAGTTATTCTACTTCTTAAAAACCTGCAATCCCAGCCGCTCAATCTCTCTCCCCTCCGTCGAGTTCATCCCCGCAGCCTCCCACAGTCTCTGCCACGCCTCTGCGTCCTTAATCTTGACGGCTTCCTCTGCGGCCTTGACGCGCATGCCGCACTTCTCGTACATGGTTATTGCCTGGCCCTGTTCGAGGTTTGTGCACTTGGGGATAAAGGCGGAGGCTAGGCGCGGATTGCCTGCTTGTAAGGTCAAATTGTAGAAAGGCTGTTTTATATTAGTGAAGTGTCCGTTAGTAGTCGTTCTTTGAGGCGAAAGGGTTCAGAAACCATACCTCCCAGCCAATAGGGCTCTTTCTCTGCTTTGATATTTCTTCAATTTCGTTCCAGTCACGTTTGGCTACAAGCGCTCGAAGTCTTGAAGATGTCAGCAGCTAGCCTGTGAGCGTCACTCTTTGAATGAAACATCGTCTGGTCCAAACCAACTCACCGTATCCACCAAGCGACCTTCTCAGGCACCTTGAATTCACTCTGTATCCTCTTGGCCCTCTTGTCGTAGCCGAGCCTAATCAGCTTAAACATAGTCTCATTGACACTCAAGCCGGTGAAGCTGTCCGTCAAATCACGATCAAAGGCCTCTTGCATCCGCAAAAGCGTCGCCGCCTCCTTGAGAGCACCGAGCTCAAACGCGCTTTCCCTGCTGTTGTCGCTTAGCAACTTCGCGGCAAGTGCCATCTTGTCCGTTGCTGTTCGATTGTCTGGCTGGCTAAGTGATTCACGGATGAACACGGAGGCACCGTCTAGACGCCGGTCATCTTGGTAGTAGAGGTCTTTGAGTAGAGTGCTATCGCCTTCACGGATAGCGGAAGCTTCGACCAGAGCAGTCGCAACCGGGCGGCTATTGATAGTGCGGAAAAAGGCGGCCAAGGGCAATTTGCGGCGAAGAGTGTGAAGGACATAGTAGATGAGGTCTGTGTCCCCGCTTTCAATGGCCTTGTCGAGAGCGACTTCATCCTCTTCCATGCTGAGAAGGAGAGGCACTTGGCGACCGGCTCTGGGTTCGTGGTTGAGTAGCTCCGTGGCCAGGCGACCTCGGCCCTCATCGTAGGCCGCCCTTGCGATTGACTCAAAGGAAATGCCAGGATTGCCAGACAGTTTCTCTACTATAAGACGACACACTGTCTCATCATCCTCGGTACCAGCCCGGACTTTAGCTGATGCCCAATGGACATATATCTTATCCGTTGGCAACCGAAGATAGCCTGCGATTCTGAGCGCGAGGAGATACTCATGTCGGTTGAGTAGACGACCAATGAGCGCCTCTGGTCCGAGGCGTTGATATTGATCATAAGATAACGGGATGCCAATTTCGTAGAAGCGCACTGCGTTCAGAATCCGAAGCGTTTCGCACATATCGACAAAATCATCGCTATTATATATATCCAGTACAGACTTTCCGAACGATGCTGCCTTGAGCAACTGTTTTTGCCAGTGGACATTGAACTCATGACCAGCGGCATTAACGCACGTATCGACTGCCTCCACCAGGCTCGACCGAATGAGCTGAATGTTGTCATCTGCTTTGGGAGACTGCAATTCCAGTTGAGCAACTGCATCCAGTAGGATCGAGGCCGGTGACTCGGTGCCGAAACGAAAGACCTCATCCGTGACATCCGGTACTTTTTGAACAAAGTCACAAACTTCATTCGAAAGTACTCGCACGCCGTCATGGTCCTGTATCATGTGTACTCTGCCGTCGTAGAAAAACTTGGCTGCTGCCCCTGCTGGTCCGACGACATGGATCTCATCCTCCCACGAAATAACGACGGCGTCATTGCCGCACCACTGAAGGTATTTGGGCGGGATCCGGGACCTGGACTCATATTCGCTCAGACGGCTTTGGAAGTCGCTTGTTACTACATGTGCTCTGCCAGTCTCGGTGTACAATGCTGCGAATCTTCCATTCGGAGAGATACTGATGTGGGAGAAGGGTCCTATGTCCAGGAACTTGTCTTCGACATCTGTTGCGTCTACCAGATAGACAGTTTGGCCGATACTAAGAAGGGCCTCGACGGAGCGAGACAGCGTAAACGTAGGAGGTATAATGGTCCACGCATGCACCTGGCCCTCGGGAGGAGACATGAGCGGCTTTGGCCGTGGCTCATCATAGGAGGAGACTGAGATGAGCGTATTGTTTGCCAGCAGGGCCACAAGTCCGGTGTCGTAGAACCTGAGAAAGTGTCAGTATCCCATACAATGTCTCATCTTCTTTGGCGGTTCTAGCACGGGTCGGCTCCAGCTCACCTGCAGGACTCGACGCCGATTTCCTCGGCATGGTTGCCCAGCGTGAATTGGGTAAAGTCGCCTTGTAGATCGTAGTAGCATCGCACAATGCCGTCTTTGGTGACAACAAGGAGTTTCTCATCTTCGGACCAGCCCAACCCCCTGATGGATCCGTGTTCCCATGGAATGGACTTGATGGGCTTCCCGGCGCAACTGTAGATGTCTATGCTGGGCTTGGAAGACTTGCCGGCACGGTAAGCCAGTATCTTGGTCTCATCTCGGTAGAGCGCTATGAAGCGTTAGCTTATTATCCTTCTTGTCAGGAAACGTGTAGCAAGAGATGGACCACAAGCCTGCTTTCGTCCGCAGGTACAAGACCACTGTCTGTCCAAGAAACACTAGCAAGGAAGCAGACGCAGCATCACAGCAACGCAATAGAATGGGCACACAAACCTACAGCTCCGCCATAGGGAGCTCCAGCGACAAAGTAGTTGTCCAAGTCCAGGTCCAGGTCAAAGACGGCCGTGTACAGCTGTGTCTTACGGTAGAAGCGATCGCCGACTTTCTCCCAGCCAGCGGTGGGATGCGTCGATTCCATCTTGTGTGATAACGGTCCGCTACCGCATCTTTGGCTCGGCGCACCTCCCCAACAATGACCTTGCTCTTTCAGACGGCTTCAAAGGTATTCAAGCGTCGTATGCTAGGCCCAAAATAGAAGAACCGACTGAGCCACGAGCGATATATGTTGCAGCGGGTTGCAGTGTTGTTGAGATGTTGCGTATGATATATCCACTCATTGCCTTGTATCCTCCAGCATAGTAGGTAGGTAGCATCTGCGTGGCTACTGAAATGGGGACAAAGTTACAAGCGGGACAGCCCCCCGGGTACCGGGGTACCTAGAAACTTACTCAAGTACTATATACATGTCTAGGTGACTACCCCTGCCACCCACCAAAAAACTCTCATTATCTGCCCTTGTCACTTGTCACCGCAACCCATGCCAAGCAAAGCGAAGCAAAGCGCATGTCTGGTAGGCTCCACAGCCGGAGCCACCAAAAGCAATAGAGCCACTACCGTCATCGCTCTTATGGGGATTTGGACGCGGATTATTTGGGAGGAGTGGTTACTCACGTTGTGCACCGCCCAACAACCTCGCATCCAAACAACGACTACACCACGTTCCACTCAACAACCTCGTCAGCAACCAGCAAACAATTTCGAGACTGTCCCCGTGGTAGGACTGGGAAGTCTTTTGTCCCCTCCGCCTCTGTTTCACAAGTGCAGCGGCAGCAGCAGCAGCAGCGCCGCCGCCACCACCACCACCACCTCCTCCTCCTCCTCCAGGTGACGGAAATTCAGACAGCTGCCCCTCCCTCCGGGCGCTATCATCATGCCCAGCTGGAAGGACGACTACCTCGCTGCGCTGCTCGAGGCAGAGCGCAATAATCCCGTCAACCTCGAGCTTGTCGATGCATGTAAGGAGTTTCTTGTCCCTTCTTTCTGTCACGACTAGACTTGGCGCATTGGTATAAGCAGTCAGCTTTACTTACAACCCGCGACGTTGCGCCTTGCACAATAGGCTCCCAGCTCAACGATCAAATCGCCCTTCTCGAAGCAGAACGCGCCGCTCAGGCAGCCCACCAATCCCTCAAAGCCATCACATCCGCCTCGACCCACTCCTCAAGCCACCCACAACCATCCGAACAATCGCCCTCCCTTCCAACAACAATAACATCCCCCCCCGCACCAACGGATCCCACCTTCACCCCCTCCGCAACAACAACAACCTCACCACGCGACCCTCTTGTCCTCCGCCTCCGTGCAGACCTCGCCCACGCCCTCCGCCAAAACACAGACCTGTCCACCCGCTTGCGCACAACAAGCACCGAGCGCGACCGCCTTGTGTCGCAAACAAGACATCAAGCCAAAACCCTCGTAGCCCTAACGGCCGAGCGGGATTCTCTCGCCCGCCGCGTTCGCGACCAGGCTGAAGAGCTGCGCGGTAAGAAACAGCTCTACGACCAGGTTCAGGATGAGGTGATTGCGCTTGAGATGCAACTCAATGTCGCCGAACAGCAAAAGACGCAGATTGCGGCTGAGAATAAGAATCTTATTGATCGGTGGATGAAGAGGGCTGAGTTGGAGGCGACGCAGATGAATGCATTGAATGAGAGGAAGATGTGATAATGCGCGCATGAAAGAAGGATAGAGGGCCACGGTATGGGACGGGTCTCTTTATCATTTCGTCACACGTGACAGGAGGATGAGCAAGATGTTTGGGATGAATTAGTATTTGCAATTTTCTATGATACCCTGGGTTGGCAACCTGTTTCTGATGGAGTTATATTATAAGAGGAGCTAAGTGAGCAAAGTTAGCTGCTTTCTGGTTTTTCTTTTTGGTTCTTTTTGTGTGTTCAATGAGCAGCTCAGACTAGAATCCAGCATTGCTGGATATCGCTGCTCTCTATGCTGCATTATGTTTCGCTGGGGTTGCCCATCGAGGAGGCGTATAAGCTACAGTACTGTTCTAGTCCAATGTACATCTTTATCAACTCCGTCCCAGCATCCGCTCTTTGGACCTGTTATCCAGCTCTCGATCCAGGCGCATGACTCTTCGTCTCTGAAGAGGCTGAGTCGTACCCATCATGCCAAATGCGAAAGTCGGGTATAAAAATACAAAATAAAAAGGCGTTTCCAAGCCAAGAACGCTGCCGCCATAATGTCTATACATATACGCCGCTCGCACGCAGTGAATGCTTGTACAAAGTCTCTCACACATCAAAGAGCTTCTCTTTGCCTCCTTCCTTTTAGCCCATGAGCGAGTTGGTCGATGTCCAGCTCATTTGTCTTGTGGTACTAGAATTCCTGACCACCCTCAATCTTTGTCGTGATGTGGTAATCTCCCGGAGAGTCTGTCCAGCTCACACCATTCTCAGGCCAGCGATGGCATTCGGGCTCAGACAAGATGCTGCTTGCAATATCATTTTCATTATATTTTGAAGACGTGGGGAACTTCTTTAATGAAACGATCTTGCAGCCCTTGGTAAGATCCAAGAATTTGATCTTCAGGCTCTCGGTGAGATCGGGAGTGAAGGCTTGGTTATTGGCCAGAACGACGTCCGCTCGCTTGATTACTTCCCCAATAGCGTGATTGTTTAAGAAATCGTCCTTGATGATGCGAACCTTGCCGGGCTGGATTCCCCACAGCTTGCACCGGGCCTCAAACTCGATATGCTGCTCTTTGGCCAACTTCGAAGCGTCCTCCATGACTTCGCATCCCCAACTTTCACAGCCTATCTGCAAGGCCGCCTGGAGCACGACGTTGCCGACTCCAGAGCCAAGGTCCACAAACACTTGCTTTGAGGTCATCTGAAGGTCTGTGCACAGTACCTTGGTGATGAAGTTATGCTTCATCTCGCCGTAAATGTTGTCGGTGCCGTTTGTGTATCGCCTCAGTCGGTCGACGTTAGGTGTCACTACTCGGTCGTATACCTGCTGCAAGATGTGCGTAACAAGGTCGTCGGACAGGTCGTGTTGCCGGCTAAGGTGCTTAAGGATAGCACCAGACTTGAGTTGTTTGAGAACAATACGGTTATAATCGTCGATGGCCGCTCTAAATGCGCTTATATCCAGTATCCTGTCGTTGGAGTTGCGCTCCAGTTTTCGAATAATGAGGCCTAGGTCCTTTTTGATTTCTTCGTCGGTGATATATGCCTCCTTGACATGCTGAACCACCTTGATTATATCCTTAATAACGTCAAGTTTGTCTCTTTGGTTAACGAGTTCAAAACTGAGGCCGGCAGAGTCAGCCAAAACATCCTTGACATATTCAAATTATCTGGTGGACCCCAGGATAATATCAGCATAATAGACATACCGTTCCCGGGTGAGCGAGCCGGGATACTGCAATTCCACCGCAGAATCCTCGTTACTCGCATCAGGAAAAGACTTGACGTCGCCCAGCGCAAGTGACACAACATCGGCAGCGTGAACAAATTTGAGCTTCTTGGCAGTCTTGTCGTCGTAGTCATTCTCTGCAAGATTCTTGAGTGCAATGCTCGGCAGGCGGCGATCGGGATCGGTGCGCCTTGTGTGCTTGCGCCTCTTTAACCGGTTCTCCCAGTCATCGTCATTGTCCTCGCCATCCGAGTTGTCGAACGTGATTCTGGTCTCGCTATCTGTCGTGGGCGAGCGTATACGTTTATTTCTCAATGAGGCAGCAGGCAGCGCAAGGTAGTTGCGGTCGTCGGCGGAAGAGGATGAAGCAAAAGGACTGTTGCTCGAGCGTGCGCGGCCTGAGACGGAACGCTTGAGGCCTGTCGAAGAGGGGCGCGACGGGGTTTTGCTGGCACTGGTGGCACGCGACGAGCCACCGCTGAGGGGCGTGCGCGGTTTAGCTAGGGCGCTCGCCTCGACGACGGTGCGGACCTTGACCTTCGGTTTGGGCAGGGTCTTGGGAGTGAAGCGCCGCTGATTCGAAAACATTTTGTGGGCGCAAGGGTTCGGACTCGAAGGAATGCGTAGTAGGAGATGCGCAAGGCTGAGGCGGGGGGCCCGAGATCAGGCGGCGAGGAAGAAAAAGTCGGGGCTGATAGACGTGTAGGATAGAAACGTTTGCGTGTGTGCGTATTTGGGTGGCCGAGTCCAAGCTTTCGGCCTGTAGGAGTTGTGCTAGGCCAAGGCGGCGGGTGTAATGCTGAACGACTGATAATAGTAACGATGATGTGTAGGAGCTGCGTGGGCAGACTGGAAGAGATCGTAGGTTTCCCCGAGAAAGTTGGAGGAGTGGTAGAGGAAGGAGGAAAAAAAAAACAAGAGAAAAATACCAAGCAGAGAGCGCGGCGCCGTGGCAGGCTTGCACAAGCAGGCAGAAAGAACCGACTGACTGGATGGAGGGCGGCGCCGGCGGGTGGTGGGGTGCAGGTGCGAATGAATGTTCAAGGAAGCCGCGAGCCTCGAAAGCGTCTCACAAAATCCATCTCCCGACTTTGAACCTTTGCCGTTGCCCGGCTTGCCATCCAGAACCTGCAGGGTCGCCTGCTGACAAAAAGTCAACCCATGCGATAGGTCCTGCGCATTTCCCTCTGCCCAGCCGGGTCACTAGTACTTTGTACTACGCGGGCAAGTACATAGTAGTAGAGACGCTAATTTTAGCGTAGCCTGCCCCTGTGTGCAAGTTGCCCGGCTCTCAGAGGCAGAAGTACGGTACCGCCATGCACGCCAAACAATAGACGGCGTCGACAGCAGCCTGCCACAGGTGCCGCTTTTTGTCTTGTCTTTTTTCCCTCTTTTTCAAGTTTTTCAAGTGAGATATTTTGAGCGAATTGATCTTGATCAGCTACAACTCACACCGACGCCGAATCAGCTCTCCATTGCAGGAGGCTCAGCTGGTCACTTGACGGGCCACAAATGTGCAGATCTTGCGGGGTTTTGTCCATATGAAGAGGGTGCTGGGTTTGATATCGAGCCACTCTCGGTGCAGGATTTACACTATTTGCCACGGTCTTCTCAAAGCCACACCTTTGCTGATACTCCCCTCCGAGGTTATCAAGTGCGCCGTCATTGATATCACACATGTGACTCGGAGCTACCTCCTTTCTCCCACCATTGTTGTACATACAACAATGCATCCAGGTTGGAGCAAATACGTGACGGCGCAGCTGTCACAACAAACAAACCACAAAGGAATTACACCGGCTTATCCTCCCGCTCTCGATCCATCCGTGACCGCGCAATCGTTGTGATAATCGCCTCGTGCCGGTCAAGCAGAGCCGCCACCGCGGTCTTGAGATTCCGGTTCTGCTCCTGTATCTCGGCGTCCTCGACAATGCGTGCCGCGTTGGGCTCGTTGGGGATCTCGCGCGCGAGCGCCAAGTACAGCTTCTGGTCAATCAGCTTGCCAATCTCGTCCATGACTTCTTTTTCGCGCGCTTCCATGATGGCGGGCGTGAGGCCTTGGTCGTGTGGTTTGAAGGACATGTTCTGTGGGTGTGTAGGTGTAGGGTGAGTCGTGGGCAAGTAAGACTGTAGTACAGGTAATTGTTGTTCCTTGACAGAGTAAAGCCGTTGACGGAGATTGTTGAGCCCAATGTGCACCGAGAGACAGGTCATGTAGTGTGAATAAGAGAACTATAATAAAACTGTCGACGATCTGTGCTATGAACACATGCCGAGGCTGGAAAAGGAGCCTGAAGAACTTCCAAGGTCGTCTGAATGCATAGTACATAGTACAAGCCTCAAGATGACGTGGCTGGGCCTGCCTCTGCTTAAATAAGCCAGCCGTGTGCACCGTCTTGGATCGACACGCTCTGGATGAATAAGTTGTACTGTACCTAATACGTACTTTATTAAGTATAGTGTAAGTCAACAACATAATAGTAGATATGAGGAGTTGCGACTTGGTATTACGACCCCATCATCAACGATTGGCCTTGACAAGAGTCACAAGTGAGCGTAGCGTGAATTCAAAGCGCCATGCTAGTTCTACATAAGAGGATGTAAATGAGAAACCGTCCATGCATGATCTCCCAGAAACAAAATGCCACAGTTCCCGTATACAGCATCTGAAAGCCCCAGAACATTCATGCTCGTAACGATACAAAAAACAAAAACTGCTCAGCGCTTTGAATGAAAACACAGACGTGATTGGGGTATTCAGCCTGCCTCGGCCCTGCTCTCCTTCTCATCTCATTCTCAAAACATCTCCTCTCTTGAAACACCCAAATCTACAATTCAGCCCTTCAAGGCGTTATTATTCTTCGTACTCACGGCCACGATCCCAACGTACCCTCGATCGCGATCTCTCCCCGCCACGTTCCAGATCCCCACTAAACCTCCCCCTTCTTCCATCAAAGCTCGCTCTCGACCAAGGCACTCGTTCACGCGACCTCCCCAAGCTTATACTCCGCGTCCCGCCCCCGTACCGCATGGGCGACCCTGCCGCTGCCGCTCCGCCAAGTCTTGTCTGGTGGTTATGCGCGTACCGACCCCTCTCAAGGCTCATTCGGGGCGACGCTGGTATAGTAGCTGTGTATCCGTTGGGCGCGTGCATAGTTCGACTTCTGGCTTCTACGCCCTCGGAAATGGAGTGGTATACTGTTGGGGTGCCGCCTGCTGTTCCTGGTTTTTCCATGTAGGTTGTTGTTGCGAGGCTCTGCAGTAGTCCGTTTGTAGCGGTGTGTGGTACCTGTTCTTGTTCTTGGCGGTGGTGGTCGTGGTGGTTGTTGTTGTCGTCGTCGTCTTTTGATTCGAACCGAGATAACAGATGGTTAAAGTGTATCTTCGAGCGCCGGACGATGGTTTTCCAAAGGGATGAGATATCCTGCACAAGGAAAGCTGCTGCCACAAAGACAAAGGAGACTGCGAGGCCGATGCCAAACATGTATTTGGATACGTAGCCAATGGTCAGCTTATCGCCCCAGTCCTCGAGGTTGATGGCGAAGAACGCGGCTATAAAGGACATAGGGAGGAATATAATGGTGACAATGGTGAAGACCATAACCGTTTGGCCTAAAGAGGCGAGGCTGTTAGCCAACTCCCAGACAATGAAAAGAGCCCAGCACCGCGATAAGAAGAGAGACAGAGAGAGAGAGAAACGAACCTTGCTTAGCAGCAATAATAGCCTGCTCGCGCGCGAAGCGTGCTTCCAGCGCGTTCGAGTGTTTCTGCTTAAGGTCCAGGAGGTTGGTTAAACTGAGTGCGATGCCACTCGACTGCTCACACATGCGCTCGATATCGTCATGTCGTTCGGTAATGAGGCGCATCTGCTCTTGGTATCGATACTTGATATCCCTAAGCACCAAGTCCGTGATCTTGCGGTTCCCTTCGACACGCAATTCCTGCTCAATATTGAGCTGCAGCTTCTCCAATACCGAGCTCTGCAGACGCAGAACCTCATCGATAATGTTGAGCTCGTCTTGGATGTCCTTGATCTCGGCGAGTAACATGGTTTCCGAGTGGATGTTGAGCAGATCATCTGCAAAGTTTTCGTCGTACTGGTCGTCATTGTTGCGGCGAGCGTGTTTGAGCCAGGCCATTGCTTTCTCCGAGGCCTTGTTGAACTTGGAGAAGAGCTGGGATTCTTTATCTGTCACGTTGCCGATACTGCTTTCAAACATGTCTAGGAACTGATATTGCTGCTCGTCGATGCGGTGGCGGTCAAACATGCCCGCGCAGCGACCCGTGATCACCATGGCGAGATCGTACACGGACTGAATGCGACCCCTAGTTTTGGCATTGGTCTCTTCGATGATTCCCTCTACCATGTTCAGAGGGTCTTGTTTCGGCTGGTCCCAGCGTTGAGGGAAGCAAGTAATAACAGTATCTGGATATCCATTCTAGTCAGTAAATGATATCTTTTGCTCTTTTCTTTTGCAACTTGGTCATCTTACCACCTCCAAGAATCCACATCCACAGTTGATCAACCATGAATAACTTGAGATCCTCGGGCTTTCTGTAATCTCTACAGTAGCGGTACACAACTTGATCAATATCTCGTTTGCTCGTGTCGATACCATGGTAAAAGAATTGATCCAGAGTTCTCCGCGGGTGAAGATGCTGGCTCATGTACGCATGAATCAGAAGCTCGTCCCGAGACGCATTGGCAGATGGCGGATGACCTTCTCGCGCTTTTTCAATTGTGCTCGTCATTTTCTGGCGTCGGTCATCCGTCTCGTAATGAAGAAAGGGCATCTATACAACAGTGGTTTAGCCGGGGAATCTCTGTCGTACAAGATGTTGCGTTACAAAATCAAGAACGTACAAAGAGAACCATTTTGCCGTGGTTAACGAGCTGCTTGAAAGCCTCAGTAGACGCAAAAGACGACTGCCTGCTCTGGAGTTTAGCCTTTTTGGTGCCAGGAGGATTCCCAGGGTGCCCTTTATTTCTCTTGGGCTGTTGCGGATGGCGCTCGTTGATTCGCTCCGATTTGGATTTCTTCTTGGTCTCGGGTTTCCCACCGTGCTCAGATTGGTCAGGTGTCGATTCCGGCCCGTTGGTCTGACTTTGTCCTCCATTATGGTCAATCACCTGTTCCCTCACAGAGCCTAGAGAGGAGCTGTCTTCCCTCTCTACCCTCTGACTCGGTATGCGCTTGCAATAAGGTCGCATGAACTTTGCGTGGGCTAGGGGACCCCGATATTCTTGATCAAAACACTTGCCCAGTGCCTTGAAACCTTCGACATCCCGATTCCCCGCCTCAACAAAGGACTTTGCAAGGAGGGTTTCAATCCATGCAATATTATTTGCGGGCAGATGAATCCATCGAAAGTGAGGTTGCCACTTGATGTTCTTGGTCAGAACCGGCACGGTCGCCTTGCCAGTCTTTTCGTCCAAACCGTACAGTAAGTCATAGACCGTATGCTTGAACACGAGCTGCAGCTTCTTCTCTTTCACCGTGTCTTTCAGGTAGCGTTCCTCCTGGAACTCACCAAAGTCCACAATAGTGGCTTCAAATTTTTTGGACGCCTGGCGAGCACTCTCGGAAAGCCTGTGGGCGTGACGCGCGGGAGACAGCAGTTGCACAATGTTGCCATCGCGTCTCTCGGCAGCGCAGATCAAAGGCGTCCTCTCAAACTGGTCTTTTCTGTTCAGCTTCGTTTCAGGCCTCTCCAGCAGCAGTTTAACGACCTCCTCATGGCCGTTTGAAGACGCCCAATGAAGAGCAGTCATATGGTTGGAAAGTTCGGCGTTGACATTTGCGCCAGCGTCCAACAACTTCGCAACCACAGCCACATGGCCCTTTTCCGCCGCATTGACGAGAGGCGTCCACCTTCCATCGGATTTGGCGTCAACATAGGCGCCATGCTCAAGCAACAACTCGACAAATTCCACCCGATTGAGCGCACTGGCAAGATGAAGTGCCGTCTTGCCGCGGTTCTGCGCTGCGTTGGGGTTTGCTTTGACCCCATAAGCGCCGCTCAAGAGACAGCGGGCAAAGTCAAGTAAGCCGTTCGTTGCGGTCCAATGCAAAGGCGAGCGGCGCGTCGAGTCTCCAAGGTTCGGGTCAGCACCATTTTGCAGCAGCAAGCTCACAATGTCGAGGTTCCACTTGCTCGCTTTCTCTGACGCGAGAAGTAAAAGCGGCGTGCGTCCGTCAGCTGCCCCTAGTTTGCCATTCTTGTCTTGTCCGCCATCCGGATGGGCGCCGGCCTCGAGAAGGGCCTTGACGACAGCGGTATGACCTCGTAGGCCAGCCGAGCACAGCGCCGTGTGGCCTGTTTTGGGCTGTCGCCAGTTTGGGTCCGCTTTGTGCTCGAGTAGTTGCTTCACAATGGTCAGGTTGCCCGCCTCGGCGGCTTTGAAGAGGGCAGAGATGTCTCTATCGCCGCGCGGATGCACATCTGCCCCAGCATCGAGCAAGAGACGCACGATGGGCGGACCGCCTTTTATTGCGGCTTTGGTCTTGCAAGGAAGAACATATCAGCAATTGAATGATGGAGGTACTTCCGTACGGACCTATCAATATGACCGCTCTATTTGATTTCCACAAGTTGGGACGAGATCTCGGACAAGGATCCCCAGCCAGCACGGGGACAAGGAAACGGCACTCTTATTAAGCTTTCTACTTACCAAAGCTTGCCGCAAAGTGTTGTGGTCGGCAGGCGATGTCCATTTCTCAGAAGCGAGCAGGTCGCGCACCCGGGTCTCATGGCCTGCAATCGTCGCGCTTAGCAATGTTATATGCTTCTGGACGTGATCTGGCACATTGCTGCTAGCCAAGCTCGCCGTCGTCGCCATGATGAATCCCGGATAGGCGGCAGCAGCACAAAAGCATGCCTCGGAGAATTCGACAACTGAGTAGCTACCCTCGAAAGCCAAACGTGGTTATACCACTTCAGCAAGCATATCACTTGACTGGATTTTCTTTTCTCTCCCAGCTTGGCACCTCAGCCTGCTGCCGCTGCTGTAGTTGTGTAGCCAGTCTGTGGCGTGAAAAAGGGGCGCCGAAGGCTGGAGGCTTGGCGGACTGTGCTGGGATGTGTCTGCAGCTAAAAAGAGCGCTGTGTGAGTGGTCAATAGTGGAAAGCATCTGCTGTGTACTTACAGCAGTACAAACTACTTTCTATTATATATCAAAATTCCGCAAATCATCCTTTTCTTCCTCCAGACTATTTCCACATGTCGCAAAGGATATCCGGAGCATAAGATCAGTGATAAACTCACTAATTAGACCTGACAAATGTCTCATGTATATTGCGTGGGCTTCAAAGTGATATAATGTGCATGTCTGAGCAACCAGGTAAACGACTCACGATGGTGGGTGCAAAAGCTGGCTTTCCACTTCCAATGCATAAGTACCAGCAGGCGGCTTCATCACCATTCAATCACACCAACCTCCATTGACAGAACATTCAGTGTGGCAAAACAATTGGCGACATTGCTCAAAACTTCAGAAGAGTAGGCGGCCCCAGCAAGAGAAAAATCCACTTGAGTTTGTGTTAACATTTCGGAGACAAACCAGTGCAATAAATATGTTCACCCCGCAGGGCGTTCAGTCTAATTACTAGTATATATAAGTTCCTCAGCCAGCACCGCATAGGCGAAGACTTGACGTTGATAATTCCACAATCCAATCATGAACGCAACCGTAGCAAAAGACTCCTTTTCCCATCCGCTCTATGCCAAGTAATCTTTATGATCTTGATAATTGCCTTGGATGATGTACATTGATGCACTATCCGCCGTCATCCATTGGTCGTCATTTAGTCAAATGCGATCTTGGACATTCTCTTTGACATGCTATCAAAAAGACGAATGGTTAGCATCAAATGCCTGTTCGTGAAGGAAAGTCGGAGACGATCCAATTCCAGACAAGGAAGTAAAAAGAGGCAAACTTACAAATCATAGAAAGCAAATTGACTTGGCTGACTACCGAATTCATACACGAAGCGACTGGCCAAGTAAGAGCCGAAGATGGCGCAAAGGTACGCATCAGGAACCCGCTCAATGATGGTATCTAGA
Organism: Coniella vitis; assembly: GCA_011317545.1. Lineage (NCBI taxonomy): Eukaryota > Fungi > Ascomycota > Sordariomycetes > Diaporthales > Schizoparmaceae > Coniella > Coniella vitis. Next base: position 676,947 of record WUJK01000012.1, read on the forward strand.
CCAATCTTGTCAAGCAGCAACTGTGGCAGAGCATCCCGCAGGACGGCCTTGCGGATACGCGGGTTCTTCCACAAGTCACTGTGCTGCAACTCCTCGTCCAATGTGGTAATGGCAATAGACAGATTGTCTGACAAAACAGAGCGAGGGATTCCGGTTTGCTCATGCTCACGCCAGATTGCCTCAAATTCGAGCCGAGCGTTCTCGCAAATCTTTGCCTGCACCTCCTTAACGTAGGATTGGTAAAAGACCGGTGCATTGCCTTTGGCGTCATGGCACATGTGCTGCACAAAGCCGGCATCGTCAAAGCTGAGCGAGGCAAGAACTTCAAGCGACGAAGATGTCACTCCACCCTTGTTCGCACTGGCATCCTTGAAAACGATGCAGCCGGCCTCTTCAAGACGCAGCTTGGCATCCTGGGTGATGAATAAGTTGGCACCCTCGACAATGTATGGAATCGTCGCCTTGCCATCCTGGATGATCTTGGCGACACTGACCAGGTCGATCGATTCAGGTCGACCACCGCAAGGCACAAACATGTCGGTTAAGCCAGTGTCACGGAGGTGGTAAGTGTTGCGGAAGGATGTACCGTTGCCCACAAACTCTCCATTTGGCAGTGTTACATTAGAGTCGTCGCACAGGATCCGGAAACCATCCTTGGACAGCTTGGACATGTCGAATTCAGAAATCATGACACGCTTCTTGGCCAAGCGAAGAAGCTCCTCCTTGTCAATTCCGTTGGGGTCCACCAGAACGCCTGCTCCGTCAACAATCGATGTGTACTTCTCGTTGCTGAGTAAAATTTCGTTGCTGCCAAGGTCGCCGTCTGGACCACCTGTCTGCATCTTTCTGACTGTGGCAGGGTCGAGCTTGAGCTTCCTGTAGATACCCTTGACATATTCGCGCACGCTAAGAGTAGTCATGCCGTAGGAATCATGAGGAATACCGCCCAGTCTGGGAGACTTGCCCGTGAAGAAAGACTTCCACCACGGTGCGCCACGAGACCGGGCGTGTTCTGTTGCCCAGTCCACAAGATCGGCAGTGTTCTCGTCGGGACCCATGAAAATGATCTCCTGCTTGCCGTAGAGATCGACAATCGGATTCTTGATTCCGGGAGTCTCGGCAGGGAGAAGAAGATCGAGGATACTGTCAATGTACTTCTCGAAAGCCTCTCGTGCCTTGTTCTGCTGCTTGGGGTCAAGTAAAATCACGCCCTTGGACCCGCCTTCGGGAATGTCCTTGTTCTTGCGTTGCTGTGTGCTGGCTAGACCATAGTTTTCGTCAAACATGTTTCGAGCATTGATGGCGTAGGCTTCCTTGCTGCGAGACTTGACAATACGGATCCCACCACGAGCCACATCCTTAAAGCGGAGGTGGAAGCCACGAGACTCGGCTGAGATGACAAGGAACATTCCAAACAACGGCTTCGAGTATTCGACTGCAGGCAAGAAGGAAGGCTGCAGACGGAAGCTTAACGCCACCTTGGTTGGTGTGAAGTAGTTGGTCTTCAGTATCGCACTGTTGAAGGTTCGAAAAGCATTCATCACCATCTCTTCGTGCTCTGTCGACACCTCTCTGGTAATTAGCTCCTTGAGCCTTGCATCAGAGTACACCTCCACGGCTGGAGTAGGCTCGACAAGATGCTGATCAAACTCGGCACCTACACTCAGGTGTACACTAGCAAATGATGCGTAGAGGGCCTTGATGAGTTTTGGGTAGGACGCAATGATTTCAAGAATGTAGTCGGGCGTAAAGGTCTCAGTTCTCAACCTGCGCTTCAACTTGGACAGAATTTCTTGATGTTCGCTCTTTCGAGGGTCGAGTGCTTCAGACAGCGAAACGTACTCCGAACCAAGACGGTTCAAGAAGTGCTGGGTAAAAACCCAAACACAGTGTCCATAAACAGTCTCCTGCAGACTCAGCTCGCCTGAGGCGAAGAGCGAGTGCAGCTTGGTTTGTGGAATACAGTACAAGAGGGAAACTTCCTTCATGATTTGGTGAATAGACTGGTCAAATGAAGGGTAGCCGCTGCCAAGATTGGTGGCAGGCCTGAGGTAGATACTCATGACAGTGATGCCGTTCGAGAATTGCTCGACGTATTTTCTCGAGCTCGTGACACCGTAGTAGTGGTATAGGTCGGACAAAGCACTGAACATGCCGCGGGCCGTACGAGAGCGAAACGCCACGACAAGGCGCTTTTCGTTAGAACCAGCATGGTCAAAGACCTCAATGACCGGACCAGTTCTATTGACGGCGACTTCGATGATCTCTCTGTACATTTGCTTCGTGTTGTCGGTGGCCTTGGCAAGGAACATGCGATCGCTGATAACCTCCAGCCGTGTCTCATTCGGATCAGCTTTTGGCTCGACAAACTGGCACTGGTAGACAAAGTAACAGCGCAGTGACAGCTTGGATCCGGCATTGGCATCCAGGTTTCCAGACGAGCGGAAGGTCTCGACTCGAAAGCGATCCGTAAGGTTGCCGTCCAGGTATTTGTTTTCCAGCCTGGTTTCGAAGCGAGGGCCCCCAATCGCACTCTTGCCGGGCTCACTAGTGTCGATGTAAATGGCATGATCCCTGGCTTCCATGTCGAGCCTGATCTCCTCTCGTCCATCTTGACGCGATGAGGCAGCAACCTTGGCCGCATATAGAGAGGTGATGTGATCTGCAATGACAGACGTCTGCTCCAATTGGAAGTACACATCATCAATGCCAAGCTCGTTGTAGAACCAGGCGATTTGCGCATCGACCCGATCCGATGGGATCCAGCCATTTTGCAGAATGAGAGTCCTGACTATAAAAGGGCAAGAATTTGAGTCAGTATCTCGCCAATGGAGGGATCAAGCAAAGTTTAGACATGTGCATGCTCACCCTCTTGCATTTGGTCCGCCTTTCCTACAAAAGCGGGAGCGATATAGCCCACTGTAGCGGACCGCAGCACTCTGTAACCATTTCCGTTGACCTTGGGGGGCACACCATGACTAACCGAGGTCGGTTGAGGTGAAGCATGGCGAGAAGGTTCGTCCCTAAGCTTGTCAACCAGCTTGTTGCTGGGACTTCCTGGGGCTGAAGGTGATGCAGAAGACATGGTCAGAACGTCGTCCGAGTCGGCAACAGTGTCTTCTGAAGAGTCAAAAGGATCTCTGTAGGTAGGAAATCTGTCAAAGAGTTCAACATCAGTCTTGACTGTCAAGTCTGGCGCCATGATGGGCGTGGTGAGAACAGCCGCCGCCATGATGGTGGAGGATGTTGGCAAGCTCAAAGGGCTATATGAAGACAAACTGAACAAGTAACGGACTCATGGATATTGCTAGATACCAAGTGAAATGAGCGAGGAGACAGTAGATCTGCAAGAGGGCGTGAGGCAGTATTTAAAGCAAGAGAAAGAGCTGTGATGCTCTTCCTCTAGGCCAGCAGACCCCTTATACTGCGACCAGCCCGTCTGAGCCATAACAAGCAACGATGCACCTGGGTAGAGGAAAGGCTGTTGCGCCTATTTGCAAGGGGACGTGCCAGGGGACGCATTGAAGGGATACCAATGGTAAAAGGTACTATGGCCTCAGGCCTGTGCCAATACCATGTACTCCAGGTGACACAAGAGTACATAGGTACCTCGGGATGTGAGGAAGTATCTAGCATACAACTGTACCAAGCCTTGACATATACTGCAGCGCTAGCGCGCCATGCCAGAAAGGTACATGTGAGGAAGGTGATAACAAAAAAAGGAAAGAAAAAAAAAAAGGAACAAACAGGACGCAAAAAATGACACAGAGCCAAAATGGGTGCGAGGTGTGCAGAATGGTCGGAGCATGGCGGGCGTCAGCAAGCCAGCGGTCAATATCATGGCCGGAGCCTATTTCCGTGTGCCATGAGGACCAGCAGGAGCGGCCAATCGACGACCTGTCGCAGCAGCAAGTCGATCTGTTTCGCTTCCATGTTTCTGGATTCTGGCATATCTCTTGATGATCGACGGGTTCCAGGGAACGGAGAATACCAAACCACAGGCACGTCCCAAAAGGTGAGTAACTAGACTCATGGCCACTTGGCTCTACTTTTGTGTCGGTCTTCCCCAAAGGTATAGAATAAGGGCCGGGAAGCGAGCCTTTGGTATCACTGTGGTACCTGTCCTAGAAATGACGCTGGAAGAGGGGATTGAGAAGCACAGAGGAATGTATCTTCTGTCATGACCTTGACAACCAATTGCCATGTGGCATCCGACGTGATGCTGGAAGCGTGTTCTCAAGCGAGGTTTGCGAATGTTGCAAGTATCTCAAACCTAGTGGACCAAAATGCCCAGTGATGATGAGACTAAAGGCAACGGTGCGCACACTTGTTCACCGCTTCAGGGGACGCAGCAGCGCCAGCAGCAGCAGCAGCACGAGGGTGCTGATAAGCACATGTCCGTGAAGTGCGCCCATGCGTCTCGTGTTGAGGGGGGAAGAGGCCATGATTCAATATTGACAACCCAAGCAGACTGGGAAATTTAAACGTACCGTCTCTGTTGATCCACACCAAATCTGAAGAAGAGTGTTGGAACGAATGACGCGATTGCAGCAGGAGGAAAAGGCCATACAAGAGCAACAAACAGCCCCGGAAAGCAAAGACAATGACGATCTTTGATGAGATGGTTGTAATTGATCGCCTGTACCCGCTCTTTGGTCTTCCTATGGCTCCGAAAAGCTGGGAGAAAAGAGGTTGACTGGATTAGCCAGGTCGCAAAGAAACAGAAAAGAAGATAATGATGTGAAATCAAGGGAGAGTTCCGTTTCACTGCTTCACAAGTAGCTGTGGGGCAACCTTACAGTCTGAAGACAAAGGAAGTCTTGGATAGTATGCTAATCGTGGCTGTATGGTGGTCAGTTATAAATGGAGCAAGTAAGGAAGCACAAGAGATAAGAGAAGCTTGTCGCCAGGTACCAAAGTTCTGGAGGCCGCAAGAGGCTAGGAATGGGAGGACAACGGGAGTACGTACCGGTCGTGCAAGGAAATAGGATTTGGAGGCACTACTTTCTGTATGCGTACGTACAGAAAGAAAGGATAGCGAGTACCGTCAAAGTATGTACTTGTTGGTTTGCTCGCCGCACCCCAAATTGTCGGTTGTTGAAGTGGCGTCTTTGTGGATCTCGATTAACTTCGAATGGCGTATCCAGTACAAATAAATCTTGCTCTTCTGGGGCCCTATGGAATCTCTCAATGTTAGCCACCAGCCCTCACTCGTAAATTGCTAACCACAAGTCGAGACCGAGCAATAGAAGCAGAATGGAAGATTAGAAGGGCGACAGCAATCCAGCTGTGGCTAGGCTAGTCATGGTCGTAGGCCCGAACGATGCATGCTGTGCGTATATGTACTTCCTTGGCAGAGTACAGTACATCAAGGTGCGTTTGGTCTGCAGGTACCCAGCCAGCTCTGCGGCAGTGAGAAGAGCTAGAAAAAGCCAGTGTTTCCTGCAGTGTACATGGAAAGTAGTGCAAGCCGTCGGCAACCAGTACTGTGCGTATACATAGTGAACCTAAAGCCAGGGCCAGAGCAGAGTACCCAGCAGGGACCCCTGATGTCATGGCACAATCCAGCTGGATGGGATGACCCTGAAGAAGAAAGACAGCACAGATCCAGAAAGCGGCCCCCGATAAGCTGCTGCCAATGACGGGCGCGCATCCGGCGGCATCGACCCGAGCGATCCACGCTGGAGCCGCAACCCCTGGCCGCACTGATGGGAAATGGTGAGCTGGGCGAGCAGCCCCTTCTCTCAGGCGCCGCAGCAACAACAGCATGGCAGCATACTGATGGCCAAAATGGAAGAGGCAGCTAGCTGGGGCGGTGTCTGGACCGCAGGCTGGATGGCTCCACTCATTCGCTGACCGGAGGTTCCGAGAGGGATGGCCTCAGTGAGTTCGGTGATAAGGTACTGATGATGGACGAAGTGGGCAACAACAACACCAATATTTTTTTATAAAAAAATACCAAATAGACAGCAATAACAACAACAATAACAACAACAACAACAGACCAAAAAAACTCGACTCACCCTGTTTTTGCTCAATTGGTGGGTAATTTGGATTGTGGGGCGCGTGTTGCCCAATCTCGATTTCACTGCGGCTTTTGTTTGTTGCAACTGTGAAGGAACAGTACTGTTCTGAAGTGGTAGGGTAGCTGGTACAGCTAGGAAACGGTTTCGATCGGCTGGAGCTTGAAAGCCCGCATCGGGGAGTTGCCGAGCGCTTTTATATGGACTGTTGACAGCGTTCGTCCGTCAGGCCCCATCGTCAACGTCTCACTCTCGCCCTCCAGGTGCACCTGGGCACTCATCAGGCGCCGGCCTTCTTCATGCACCATGACTCGAAGGAGGCAAGGGCTCGGCGGGCATGGCTGCTGTCCATCGTGACTGTCTTCCTTGTGCGCCGTGCTTTCCCGGTGCTTGCCTGCTCCGTTGCTCCTCCACCGTGTGCAGGACGACAGCCAACCTGACAGCCTGGCAGCCGAACCTGTTGGCCGGGGCAGGAGCAAGGAAAAACACGCTGGAAAGATCGGGAAAGAACAGCCAGTCAAAGCCGCAGCAGCCTGGCAGCCTGTCCCAAATGGAGCCTCCTTCCCCAGATTCTTGCAGCTAGCGAAGACGATCAGACCGCCCTAAGCTCGATCAGGCAAATAGCCTCTTGGCCGCTTTTTCTTTCTAACTAGTGTACTACGTACTGTACTATGCAGTATGTAGAAGTACTATGTATAGTACATGGGCGACGGTACCTGAAAAAGTGGGGCGGTTAGTACTTACAGAGCCCCTTCACATGTTGGATGCGACCTTGTCACAGCACGCAACGGCTATTCGAGGCTTTCCAGATTCAAGACTCCACGGCCAATACGGTATCGTGAAAGATTTTTGCATGGTTTTGTTTTTTCTCGGTCTCCTTTTTCTCTCCGCCACTTTTGAGGACTAAATTTTCGCGCGGCCTTCCCACTCAAGTTCCCACAATTGCGTCTCGAGGCGAATCACAAGGGAAACAGATATCTCTTGCCTTGAAACAAGAGCTTCCGTTTCACCACTAGCTCGCCGACAAAGGCCGCTTAGCAGGTAATAGATAGTAGGTACTGGGTACCTGGTGGCGTCCATGCCAACAGTCCTGGTGATGCCAGAAAGAAAGTATGGGAAAAGAGTCGGCGCTATAGACTCTTGGGGCATGTACATGCGCAGTCCCAAGGACCTAATGACTACAATGTACCAAGGTACATAGTACTCGTATGTACATAATGGTGCACACAATCTTGGAAGAAAAAGGCGATCCGCCCGCCATGGCTGGGGTAAGAGTTACAAACTCGTGGTAGGTACAACTGCACTTGTAATTGACGATATTTTCCGTTGAGAATGCCGTGATGTACGGTACTTCCAGTCCAGACATGTTCATTGATCTACGACAGAGCGTTCGTCGAGTCAAGTGGGTATCGGCGATCAACGTTGGCCGAAATTCCTCATTTCAGGGCAGAATGTTGCAGAACTTGCCGCGAGCTTATCTCGTGTGTACATACATAGTAGTCATGGTTGACTGCTAATCCAAATTGCACGCCGTTGAGGAATGTGCCTGGGGGTGAATGGGGAATTTCCTTTTGACCAGATCGTCTTTTCTCCCAGAAAGGCTGTTCTGGCATTTTCCCCATGTCGCCTTTCAAAGTCCTCTGACAAAATGTCCCACGTCCTTATCACGACAATTGTCGTCGTTATGACTGCATATCATCCATCAAGAACGAGCACCCATCTCCTCGAGTCGCAGAAGCTAAGTAGTATGTAATAACACTCCCTTTTGAGCATCGATTGATGACGATAGTGCCGCCCTGACATCTAAAGAGCGGGCCTGCGTACCCAACGTATCCACTGACCGCCATCATCAGCAACATCAAGCCTGCGCAATTGATTATGCCATCCGTATGGTGCGGGCACGTTATTCTGGGCACGGATCCAATGCAGCAAGCAATGCCAGCAACGTGACCTCACGATGTGTCAAGAGTCGGAGCATTGTACGTAAGAAGCACGTCTCCCAAACACCCAGCCGTCCAGTCTGATGCTGGCTGCTGCAATGCCTTGCGGGCATCAAAGCGAACCTTGGTAGTCAGCCAGTAATCACCTCCATTACTGTTTTGACGACCGACACATCCATCCAGCCAGCCCCTTGGGGCCTGTGCTTTCAGAATGATTCCGTTTTCCGGCAGCGGCTGACCCCATCCGCTGCTTGTCTCTGTCTGTGCTTCGCTTCGTGTATTGCGCGTCTATGGCCGCTTCATCGTTTCTGTTACCCCCATTTTACTTGATGGGATGGCTCTCCGCGTCCATGTGCCGCTCCAAAAAAATACCAAAACCTGGGGCATCCAGTCACGCGCCGCTTGCCAGGGCGGGCCAGGCCTTTGCCCTATCTCACTCAGGGTACCGCTCTATACCCATCAAAGTAAAGTCTCCTTCATTTCCAAGGTCTCTGTTTGGTAATTGATTTTCCCCGGGTTTTTCAACGACTCCTTTTTGGGGGAAGGGGGTGGCGCTGGCCCCGCTCACTCTTGCCCTGCTATATGTTCGTGGTTGTCATCAACGTCTTTTTTGCTGCATGCTCGATTGTAATTTCTAATATAGAGTGTAGAGCGCTGGTTCCCTTTCAGTCATTCGTCCCACCGGGAGAGGGATGCACTGGGCTAGGAGGGGCGGAGCGGGCGACGAGCGTCCGTGACAGGCTGAGAAGCTATTTGCCAGTGAAAGAAAGGAGAACAAGAGACCATGGTGGTCACCCGCTGCCCATCTGATCCGGCCGCTCGTGTCCTGCATCTGATCTGGATCTCGGAAGAATAAAGAAAGAGAAATGCTTCTAGAAGACCGGTTGGCCTTCTGGGACCAGAGGGGCTGGGTCCGATTGCCATGGTGGGGTACGACTGTTACGACCTTCTTAGTGCTTAGTACTTACGTCTACTCGACTCGGCAGATGGAGGAGCGTTCTTCTGTGCGAGATGGAGCCCTACTATGTACTTGCTTGCAGGAAGAAACCCTATCATTAAGATACGAGACCGACAGATTCAATAATTACTCACTGACCGTCTGCTGCTTGAATTGCTCCCTTGGCGGTAACGTGGTTGTTTCGAACTCTCTCTGCCAGGATTAGAGGAAGAAGTACTCGAGTTCTAAGCAGAAGTATGTCCAGCAGGACTACGGATGTACTTGTGAGTAAAGCACAACTGCGCGTTTGAGTGAGTACCTTGCATGACGCTTCGCATGCCACGGATGACCAAAGAATCACACACGCTCTCTACACAGTACAACGCAGAGCATCGCCGCCAATCAAGAGCCAGATCTCGATGGCGTGCACCCCTCGGTGTGTCTGTCGTGCAGTGCCGTTTCCACTCCACGTCAATAATGTGTTGGCATCCACACGCGCACTTGCACCGAGATCAACTACCTTGGCAGAATGATTCCAGCCTATAATTCTCTCACTTTCGAATACTCTCGGGACGAGATGCAGAGCAAGATAATTCGCTCTCGGCATCGCCTGCTCAGCTTGCTAAAGGATTAAGTTCAGTAGCAGACTCTCACTAAGGCCGCCACGCCACTGGGCTGAAGCGGTGAGATGTGAGTGCACAGTCTTCGAATTCGGTCAGAGGGAGCCCTTCCAAGCAGCCCCTATTGTGTATGGCCTTGATACGGGCTTGAGGTCAAGTGCAGGTGTCTGTGCACATTGACCATTTTGTACATAGTATGGTGCAGCGGTTCCAAACAGGCGTTTCAACAAAACACGGCGTGTAACCAGCATCGAGAGTGTGTTTCTATTTTTGCACTGCTGGGAACCACTAACCTACCTGTACGTATCCGTTCAGCTCCCGTGGTCCAGCCCGGGCCGCAGCGCTCAGCAGCTGTGCACTAAGAAAAAGCGAGGCAGCCTTGATAAAGAGAAAAACACGAGCCATCCCAAACTTCGGGAAAACACAGCCACGCACGCCCTTCCTTATCATGACCGCTGCTTTTTCCCGTGAATTGAATATCATTTGCTTGCGCTGAAAGATACCTACAGGCTGCGGACACCAGCGTCTTTCTCAGGCCGCCTTTCCAAATTTAAATCATGCGACTCTTATCAGTTGGAGCCTGTAGGCCCTGTTCTATCTAAGGCTTGACGATGAGTCTCGTACTTGGATCCTAATTCGTATTCAGCATGGCTGGCTGGCTAGATGGCTGGCTGGCTGGCGCAGGGTCCTAACCAGTGGGCCGAACGAGTGGGACGTCTACTTGGAGGAACTTATAGACTGTTGCCATTTCGAGAAACTGATCCTATCTTACAAAAGCGCATACTTTACCAGAGCAGCAGCAACAGCAACAACAACTCACCCTGCTACGTCGCAGAATAACTGATGACTGTATCCTGCACCGCTGACCACCAGCCATTGAGTTTTGCCAAGGACGTCCGTCGAATGAGAGCTCTTTTTGTTTTCTTCCCTTATCTCTGCGGGATTCAGTATTTACTTACTTGCATGACTTGGCCCGGCCTGAAGCCGACATGGGTTCACTTGGGGGCGTCGTTTTTCTGCTTCTTCTTCTTTGTAATCCTACGAGCGGCTGAGTGTTTGTACCAAAAGGGGAAATGGGCGGTTTGGCATTGACTATCGTTATCGCAGGTCAATAGCTGCTTTCAAATGATATAGAGTTCGCAGCTCTGCAAACTAGAACTCAATAGAGTGCAGTATGATCAGGTTCCATCCATGTACCATGTAGGATGAGAAAACAACATGATGGGACCAAAAGAGACAAAGCAAAAGTATTGTACGACCAACAGAGTACCAGGCTACATACATAGTATAGCAGCCTACTGTGTACAACCTCTCGGATAACGTGACACGGCCTCACTGTGGCCAAGCAATATTGGCAGCCGATGCACCATCATCTCGGCTGCAAAGAAGCTTGGCATTTGGAGACTCTTTCCAGAAAACCACCTCTCCAATTTTGTGTTCGACGTTTGTCATGGGAAAGACGGCAGCTCCAGAATTACACAAACGCTCGCTATAGGCGCCATGAATGCATATCAAAGCAAAAATGCCTCTCCGCGACCTCCTCCTCTCACCGACCAGCAGCAACCAACAATCCATCCAGCAACTCATCAAGCCTGTCATAAAACACAGAAAAATGTCCAGGCCCTTCCACCAGGTGCGCCTCTACCTTAGTTTCTGGTAGATTTTCTGCGAGCCACTTCCCATGCCCAAACGGCACCATTTTGTCCTCGCCACCCTGCCACAGCACCACAGGCGTCTGGACTTCGCTCAGCGCGAATCCCCACGATGCGCTCACAAACGCCAAGTCATCATCCACCCATCCATCGACGCCGTGCTTGAGCGCCTGGGCAAACGTCGCCACCAATTCCTCGCCCACTTGCGGTTTTCCCAAAATCACCTTGCTGTCTGTTTCAGGGAGCAACGAGGACAAGCTTTCCACGAGCTGGGACGGGTTCGCTTCGAGCAGACCGGGGCGTTGTGCGGCAAGGTCGGCAGTGAGGGGCTCTTCGCCTTGGATGGCAAGGCCGAATTCTTTGATGTCTGTTGTCAACAATCAGTCAGTGTAAGCAGGAAATACGGTACAGTGTAGACTCTCAGCAAGCGAATTGGCATCTCAAGCCAGAGAAGCTCAAAAGGCGGAAGGAATCAACATACTATCCTCACCGTATCCCTCCCACCAATCGAACCCTTCAGCATTGCTCGGCGCCACAGAAGCGATGCTTAGCACTGCAAGACAACCTGGCAGGCGAGCTGCACAAGCAAGCGCATGAGGCCCTATACACCAGACCCAGTCAGCAACAAACTTCTGCTTCCAATTGATCGAAACCTCGATCGTGAAGAACGGGGCACAAAAAGAACAAGACATTGGCGTAAACCTACCACCGCCGCTGTACCCCGCAACAAGGCATTCCTTGATATCCAAATGCTCCAACAGCGCCTTGACATCGGCTGCGACATCCACAACCTGCCTGCCACGCTTGCGCGTCGAGCCACCGTACCCAGGCCGTGAAAAGGTGACGAGTCTGATTCCCTTGCGAGTGCAGGCGGCTTGGATGTCTTTCCCTGCAAGGTGCGAGCCCGGTGTGCCATGTATGAAAACGAGGGGGAGGCCTTGCTCTGCTCCAGAGAGGGCATAGTCGAGCTTGCGTCCGTCGGGGAGGGTTAGGACGTTGGCGTTGGCCATTTTGGGGCGATGCTTGGACAGGGTCGTGGAAGTGGATTTGTACAAGTGTGTGTCGTTAAGGTTTCTTGATGCTCGACAGGCTTGCTCTACGGGTTGAACGTGGACAAGAGCAGCCGCCCTTTTATATGATCATACAGATGCGGTAAGCGTAGGAGACGCAAAATTGTAGTTATGATATGTAAGCAGCATTCTGACAAATTTGAAGGGCGCACATACAACGCCTTGCTGCCCTTGCTGATTGTCATTATTTGCTTGTTGTTATGGAGGCAGTTAAGAGTCATACCGAGTGCTACACAAAGAAAACAGGCGGGTAGAATAAGACTGATTTTTAGTTATGTTCGCCTTGTCATCTAGAACTATAACAGTTTATCCAATAATGGAGTCACATGTTGTTGTCAAGGAGTCGCCGAAGAATAATTGAACGGTCTCAACGTGTGAGGTCGAGCTTTAGAACCCATCATTTGCAAAGGCCTCTCTAGAATGATAATTCTACTCTATTATTCCACTTAACGACGGTCGAACATTATCTAAAGTCCAGCTTATTGCTTTGCGCGCTGTATATTCTCAGGAACTGGCGAGACTTCAAATGCTATCATATAGTTTACCCCAAGTACTCATCGTTTTAACAGCAGGCCAAAACACCTTTCTGACGCAGTATTGTAACTACGTTCACTAAATTATCACTGATTGGGTCCTCTAGTCAACTCGAGAATAACAACTTTTGCCCCTGTGCGGTATCACAAAGATGGCTGATAATCTTGTGCAATTATCTTGGCTCCTACATCAAACGCTGGGAATGCATCAAGCCACGACAAAATGAGGAAATTAATAAATAATGAGTGTTAGAGATATACAGAGCTGTGGCAAGCTATAATTTCAAAGGCCTTGAGATCGTCCTCCATTACCCACTTTGTGTTTCTCCTATATTGAAATTGGAGGATATGGCTACGGCGTCGAGCATCTTGCGCAATGTCTGCTTCTAGTAATCAGTCCTGACCACGACGGGAAAGGACGTCAAAACAGCGCGCTGAGAATACAATATCTCCTACCAACACAAGAATGTCATTAACAAGGCTTTTAGACATACAAGGGTTCTTAGGGCAAGCAAAAGCATCAAATGCCTATGCCGAGCAACTGCTAGATAGGCCATATCAATTCAATAGCAAATGATCATCGGTTCCTTTTACCTTAAACCCGATGAAACAAAGGACATCCAGTACCACGATATCTGAGCTTTCAATGTTCTTTGCGCAACAGTTAAAATCTGTTCTGCTCGCTAATTCAAGATTCTCGGTGGAGGGAATTGCAATTTCAAGATATTCCAAGCACTTGGGATTTAGACGAAACTGTTCAGCAACTATCAAGTGTCTCTGTTGCAAAGCCATACTTATACACCGGCTCTTGTTTCGTCAATGACTTCAGAAACGTACTTGAGGCCTTCTTGTGGAAAACCTCAATGTTATGGGTCCAAAAAAGGCATTGTTGGTGGTTCACAGGCCAGATATCCATCAATCAGCCTAGATTGTTCTCATTCAAGTGCTTTTGACCGCCGTGTTTCATACGATATAATATTTGATGACTTGGTTGTATAGCCAAAGGACGTTGGATGTTGTGCTTCTCGTCTATATATTTGGATGCCAACAATTAACTCTGAGCAGTTGATGCTGATATGAACGATTATATACATAGTCTATAAGTATGAATTACTTTACGATGTTGCGTATTTGAGTCGTCCAATAAGTGAACACATATTATTGTACAAATTCAAACGCACATGACCACAGAGCAATATGCAGAGAGTTCGCTACGACGCTCGTCTTTCATCCCAGGGTAAGAAGAGCATGTATATTGGCCAACAACCAGCATACAGTCATTCTCAGAGGTATTTGGTCAGCGTATTATAACCCATGAATTCTTCTCTACAGGTGGAACGCAGGTATCTAGTTGACTGCATGTATGTCTACGAGGCCAAATGACTATCCGCACGACTCTCGGATGAAGGCAGTAGGGCGGGCGCAGACTGCGGTTGGTGATTTTTCTTTACTCGCATACGTAGTAATTGACCTTACCTTTCAGTGACAGCACTGTTTAAAACCTGGAATATATTACGTGTAACTATTCTTTTGTTTACCAAAATTTACAGCTTCGAGATGGTTGATATTGCGCAAGAACGCAACTACACGAGTACAAGTACGTTCCATGTAACCTGGGAAACTGAGCCTTGACTGCAGCAGCATCCCAAAGTATGGCCTCAATACAAGATATTAGAACGACTAGCTCATCCGCTCGCTGCTCTACGCCTTTCATATATTTGCAATCCAGCTCCAACCATAAGGCGACCCACCATTCACCGCATCACGATGGATGCTGCATCGCTATCTGCCCGGGACATGGCAGAAGTGACGAGAAGGTCTCTATAGACCTGAGTGTCAAGAAAGGCATATGCTTGCAGCGCTGGGCTGCAGCTCCGTTTAGAAAGACTATGAGGGACACTGGTACAATAATATTAACGATCTCTGTAAGATATCGCAAAGATTCAAGACAACAAGGCCGTCAATCTTTTTCACGAAAGCATAGTTATGGCAAGGTCCACTTGGACATAGTCCAACATATGAACGTAATTCAAACCATTGGCCGCATCATTCTCCTATACTGAATGTACTGGAAAGCTTGAGGCGATTTCAACTGTCTTGTGTGAATATGAATAGCCTTCAGGACTCAGTGCACGCTATATTCCGGGGTGGCTTCACCTCATCGGACCACAAAAAGCTTGATTATTCTGTTGATTCCAGTGTCACCAAGCAGCAGCGACGATTGGTTTTCCGAACCGATGTTCATAGTGGTAGGATCTGGTGGAACTGGACCTTAGAAATCATGTCTAAAAAGAGGAAAGTGCTGTGATGTACTCCTGCCTTGGGTATGAAGGAGTGAAGTCCGCGGCCCGGGAACGCCCACTAGCGTTCACGGGGAAGGCACCGCGTAAAGAAAGCCTTCTGATTGGCTCTAGCACCCCCCTCGTTAGCGGCCGGCACAGCAACCGAAGCCCTGTAACAGGTACCGCAGAGCCTCCATCTTTCCATTGACGACTTTGGCTTTCTCCTTCTTTTGTACCTTTTGACCCCCACTTCATCAATTATCTCTTTCTCTCTCTCTCTCCCTCTGTGTCCAGCGAACACAGACCACAGAGCAAGGTATTACGCTCGCGCTTTACGAGGGGATATTTATTGGATCTGTTTGCTTGATCATTGCTGTCATGAATGCTAACATCGGAGCAGTCGCAACAGTAGACGCTCTCTTGCCAGTGTAGTACCACAGCTCACCCCCGCCCGCCCGCCCGCCCACACGCCTGTCTGCTCGTTATGCCGCCAGAAAACGTCAGTCCGCCTCCTGCCAAGGACAATGAGGAGGATCAAGCACAGGCCCCTTCCCCGGCAGACTCGCGTTCAGAGGAGGGTGAGGCCAGAAGTGGTGACGACGACGACAGCTCGAGCGGGCAAGACGTACAAGACAAGCAAGACAACGATCACAGCCATGATGCGACAGCCTCGTACAAGAAAGGGGGCGCGGCAGATGCACCACCTCTCCCAGAAGAGCCTATTCCAGGCCAAGGGCTCAGTGCCGTCAGTAGCAATGGCGACAACGCGCCTCCCTTGCCGACCGAGGCCCCGCCACAGCAAGCAGACGACGGGTGGGAACCGCAATGGGACGCCACCCATTCGGCCTGGTATTTCTACAATCGCTTCACCGGCATGACGCAGTGGGACAATCCTCGTGTGCCGACGGCTGGCAGCTCCACCACCGCGGCGCCAGGAATCTCAGCAGCAGCAGCAGCAGCAATATCCCAGCCCGCTTCTGTAGCAGGCGGTTACAACCCTGCGATACACGGGTCCTGGGACCCTGACGCTCCGTACGCGCAGGCCTACAAGGCAGGTGATGAAGAGTATGAGGCGGATCTTGCCGCTTATAATGCTGAAATGATGGCGGACGTACATGGCGACGAGGCCGCAGGTGGTGAGCTTTACATGCAAAATGCGGCGTTCAACAGGGGCACGGGCAAGGTCCAGACGGGCGATCAGAACCCAGAGCGGTATTCAGACGCGAGCAAGTCCTACAGGCAGATGAATGCGTATTTCAACGTCGATCAGGCGGCCAACTCGCATGATGGGCGCAGTCTCAAGGCGGAGCGAAGAGGCAAGCAGCCCACGCGCAAGGAGCTGGCTACGTGGAAGGAGAAGCGCAAGGCGCGGAAAGAGGAAAAGAGGCGGGCTTGGCTTAGAGATTAATCGGACTACTCAAGCGAAACATGATGAAAAGTGAGCAGGGAAAGAGTTCCAAGAAGCATACTACAGGGTTGGCATAACCGCAATCATTTGCTAGGTTTTACTTTGCCAGAGATTCCAGAGGAGGAAGAGGAGCTTCCGCTCCTCAAAGAGACTCTGGTTACCTAGGCCGGAGAGTAGAGTCTCATCACTTTCAATAACAGTTACGATCTGAATGCGGATTCTATGAGTCAAGTCAAGATTGAAGCCTGGCATCGAAGTACTTATCTAGGTACTTTTGATACCTGGGTGCATAATATCGATGACCAATCGCCCCGAATGCTATTAGCCATTGAAATGACAGACAACGCCTAATTGAAGGGCCCCAAGCCGTGTATGTCGCTCTCAACATGTCAGTGCAGTGCGGTAAACACGCTTGGAGGTTTTATGTCTGCCGAGGGCTTCCTGAACTGTACACTAAGTTCAAAGTTGTAACCGTGTAATGTGGTTTCGATGGTCTGAGGGCAAACGTTGAAATCTCAAATACTCACTGCCCGACTAAATGTGCAGCTTGGGCCAGCGGCCCCAGAGCTCTTGACACAGTAGGCCACGGTCTAAACTTAAGCGCTCACCTGGACTCATCTTTGCTCTCAAGAGATTCACATTTTGTGTCCCAATGCACTCCTCTACTCCTCCTCTTCCGAATCCTCATCCTCCAGCGCAGCGTTAAGGTGCACACTCTCGTCACTATCACTGTCCTCAGCCTGCTCGCCCTCCTCAGCCTCCATCTTGGACCCAATAATCTCGGGCGCCTTGCCTGTGTCGATCCGTTTCGTCGGTGGTTCCCCCTCTGCATCATCCATCTTGCGCTTGAGGGTTGACGACAGCATGATCGTTCCTTTCTCAGCAACCGCTATTTCGCCATGCTTTGTGCTGGTTGAGGAGCTCTCGGCTACGACAGAAACAGCCTGTTCAATGGACGGCTGCTGCAGGCCGCCGAGATCGAAGCCTGCTGTGGGAGCTCCGCCATCGTCCTCGTCCTCATCCTTTTCCTGCTGCGCAACCTGCTTGCCATCATCATTTACGGATTCTTCTCCAGCCTCTGAGCCTTCCTCTTCAGCATCGTCTCCCGAACCTCGCTGCATCTTTTCCAACAGAGCCTCATCGTCCTCTTCACCCTCAAAACCAGTCGCAGCGACTTGCGTCAAACGCAGATTACTCCTCAGAACTTCAACTTCCGTGTCTCGGGGAAAGTCCCTCGCCAAAAAGGGGTACACACTCGCCAACATCTTGCCAGTCCGTGTACGATATGGGTTCAGCACGCTAACCACCATAGCCTCCTTGTCATGTGAGAGCACAGCCGTTCGGTCAAGCAGGGCGCGGTGTGTCTGCTTGAGATGCTCTTGCGGCACATGGGACAAGAACACAGGGAGGAGCGCCGAAGCGGCCTCAAAGTGCGCGGCAGGGAGCTCCGTCTGTTTGCTAGACGTGTCCTTAGACTGAATGTTGAGGTATGCGTCGGCGTTGGTCGAAGGCTTGGGGTTGGGGTTGGGTTTGGTGTGGGCGACCGGTTTGGCTGCCTTGGGAGGGGCCTTCGGCTTGCCGTGTCCTGCTGCAGCGAGTAGATCGCGACAGCAGAGTTGGATCGTGGTATCAAGGGAGTTGACGCTGAGTTTTGGCATGGTAGGACCGTGGAGGAGGAGCAGTTCGCGGACGACTGTGTAGCTGTGCTGGCGCACAGCTGGGATACGGTGTTGGGCGTCGGATATGCGAAGTGTTTGATGGAGTATGTCTGCTGCCAATGGTACGGTGCCGTCTCGCAGTCTCTGAATAAGAGCTATGAAGAGCTGCAACGTGGCGAGGTGGATGTCTGGAAGCGCAGTCCATAGCTCGTCCTTTTCTTCTCGTCCAATGGCGGAGTTGAGCCGGATATCATCCTGGCTCCGGGGCCCTTTTTGAGGAGGCAATATCATGGTGATGCGTGCAGTCAGATCCAACAAGGCTGAGACTGGGGTGGAAACAGACGCCTGAGTGGGAGATTTTAGGATTTCAGAAAGCGTTTCGAGAAGTCCAACTAGTCTTGCAGCGCCATTGGTCACGCCCTGCCAAGGAGGCAGTTGCTCGGGCGAATCCTCTCCACCGCTGGGCTGGCCGTCGGAGCTGACACTTTGACGAGCATAGCCGCTGTTGGATTCCCATGACTCTTGGACAGCACGGAAGATCTGATCCGCTGTGTGATGACTGGTCCAGATGTATCCCCCAAGTGTTTTGTTCCACTCCTCTGCATTGCCGTTCTTGGGAGTCGTGTAAGGTTGCAAGGCAAGCAGTCTGCGGACGGACTCGCGCAGAGACTGTGGCGCGATTAGCTTGTCTGCTCCTGTTGGAGCAATGTAGAATCTGAGAGCAGCCTTGAGCGCGCCACTGAAAGGCCGCATCGTCGTTGGGTACAAGGGCATGAGAATGCATAATGACTCTGTCACCGTTTGCAAGAGACGCAATGGCGGCCGCTCGGCCTTCTTTGATGTCGAAGACCTGGAAATCTGCACACATGCTGTGACGTAGTCTGCAAGAGTACGAGATACTATCTCTCTGATGAGGGCGTGGTACTCGTGGAGGAGCGTATACATCCTCGTCAGGGTGATAATCGCAATTTCTTTGGCAGGGTACGGATCGGTCTTCTGTAGACAAATTAATCCACTGAGTCTCAAGAAACAAATGTTGTATATGCAGGACTGGCTTACCTGCACTATCGACAAAAGCCCTCGAACCCATGGCTCTGAGCCTCGAAGGCACTCATAACCACCAACATCGACGACGGCCTTGATCAGAATGGCTGCTGCAAACCGGCCAGGCTGACTGCGTCCATTATTGAGCAGAGTAGTGAGTTGAGTCTTGAACTTGTGGACCAGAACTGATGACTCTGGCGCGCCATCCTTGGGTTTCTGGTCCACAGGTAGCGACAATACCTCACCGCAGCGGTGGATGTTGGCGATCAAAGATGGGCATAGCGGAGGAAGATCTGCAGCATCTGTCGAAGCCAACAGTCTGCAGAGCACTTGCAGGTCTGGCGGCAGCGACATTGTTTTGTGAGGCGGCGGGGTGAGTGGACGATGAGCTTTGATAGAAGATGAGTGGAGCGAGGCGTGAAAAGTGAGTACAGTATTTCTCAATAAGGCAGGCCTCGTCTCGGTGGTTCAGTTTGTCGCTACGCACAGCTTAATTTGGCTTGGTTAGCTGTTGCTCTGAAAGCTCCACCAGTGTTTTCAAGTGTGTGGCAATCTTGTGTTATCCTCCGTTCCAATTTTCATGCTCGGTGTGGATGGGTGTGAATATCGCGAAAATCTGGCTCATCAAATCTTCACAAGCCGAAGTTTGGACGTTTGTATAATCAAAAGGACGAACGAAATTTCTACAGGGGTGGCCTGCACGCCAAAGGAAACCGCTTCACGGCAACAGACCCCTGAGACCTAATCCCTGTAGGCTGCTACATAGTACATTGTACTAGTATGTATGTGCAAGCCATTCGCTGGACGTTCCTGGCTACCGCTGTATCCCTCCCCTGGGCCCACTGGGGGGACCGCTGCAAGATCGTGAGCTGAGCTGTGCTGTGCTGTCACTTCCCAGGGCTGGGCTGCCAAGGGTGCAAGTCTACTATTGCAGGCGTCAAGCGCGGCGTGTCAATCACCCGTAATGCTTCAACGGTCCCTGACTGGAGTTAATTGCAATTTCCCCTCCAAGCTGTCGATGCCCTGCACAAGCCTGGCGCATGCGCGGCCGCAACCTGGCCTCTGATTCTGAATTACCGCCTTCTCTGCAACGCCCACTACTCGCACGTCTCTTTCTTCCTCGTTCCTGTGCAGCCTCTCCCTGCTTTCTGGGGCTAGTCGTCGTCGAGCTTGTCGCCGCGCTTCGGGTGTTCCCCCTTTCCCTACCTGTCGTCATCGAGCTTTGCGCAACAATGGCTGTAGGTCTCTCCTCGCTCCGTCGTCCCCAGTGCTCAGTCCTTTTAGCCTATTGGTCCTGAAGTCTGACAATTGCATGGTATGCGACGACAGCCCAACCCAACAAAAGGCAAAAACTACCTGGATCAGCTCGACAACGCTCGTTGTGAAGGAAACTGGGATGCCGTCCCCGAACTCGTGCGCAAGGTTCGAAAGCATGCGCCCTCGAGAGCTTGTACGAGATCTATGAACACGAATCCCGGTCGTTTCGAGGTGTTTTTTCTAACAAGACCATTATTCAGGCCTAGCATTGACAGCAGAGATCGAGCATGGCATCGTCAAGGCCACCAAGTCACAGCAGGCATCCACAACACGACCAAGCACAGCCAAGTCCGACAGGCTTCCCTTACAAGACCTCGAAGTAGTCTCAGACCTGCCGAAACTCGAAGGCCTTATTGAGGAGGAACAAACATATGCCGAGGACCGCTTCCAAGCACGGGTCAGCGCTGGTTGGTTGCTCTGGGTCACGGGCGAATACGATATCGCATATGCTCGGCTTCCCGAGGGTCTAGACGAAACGACTGGGGAGTCATTGGACAACCTCTCAGAATGGACAAGAGTCTGCACGGTGAAGTCTTCCTACTTGCGGGCGAACTGCTTGGCTCGACAGGGCAAGGAGGCCCAAGCGCTGGGAGCTTTTGAAGCCGCCATCCCTCCCACAACTCACACATGGAACAATCACGCAGCCAGGAAAGAGCTCCGATATTGGTCCGAACTGCTTCTCACGGAATTCTGTCTGCTCTTCAAAGGGTGTCTCGCCAAAGGCCAGGTATCTTTAGAGGAGGGAAACTCATTGGCTTGCTTCCGATCTTGGGCGAGCTGGTGGGATATTTCAAGAGGCAACGGTATAGCGGGTGGATACGGGCTCAAAGGATCAGTGCCACGAAGGCGAATATGGTTCGACTACTTTGAAGCTCTTACCACCATCCTACAACAAGATCTCGCCTATCCTACGGCCTATCCAACCATTTCGACTGAGGATTCTCTGAGGTGCCAACTTTGGCTGGAATTGAGCCAGGTGCAAACCGCGTATGAGAATTTGCTTTTGAGCGAAACGACCTTTCCGAGAGCCGACGAGGATAGGGAAGAGGTCGAGCTTTTTGTGCAAATGCTCATGCAGAATTGGGCTATTCTGACAGGGCGCGGGTGGAAAGAACAAGACCTTGGGACTGATACAAAGGCCGGAGTTACTATGGGCGTTCTAGAAACATTGTATCGTGCCTCGATGAAAACCTTTCATTCGACGGCAATTCTGAGGAGCATCTTCACTGCTCACCTAGCTTTGGCAGATTTCGACCTCGCTTTCAAGGTCTTCGATTCATACTTGGATATTGTCAAAAAGGGCAAGGCACGAGTGGAGAAGACGGGACACCAGGAGAAGAGTCTAGATGATGATGCTACTGTTTTGGAAACAATAGGTCTTTGCATAGCAGCCTTGACCCGTTTTGGCGGGAGCGATGCAGCCGAAAAAGCCAAAGGACTCGCCACAGAACTGGAGCACTGGATCGAAAAAGTCGGACCGGCTGCACCCAACGGCGCAATGCAGTCTGTCAAGGAAGAAGGCGGCAATTCCGCAGTCAAGGACGCTCAAGTCTCCGCCAAGGCCATCGCGCTCGCCTGGCAATCAATCGGCCTTGCTCAAGCTCAATGGGCGCGGACAACATTTGACGCAAGTGCCCGAACAGATGTTCAGAAGAGAGCCATTGCCTCCTTACGCATGTCTTTGTCACCAGATGTTGGAGGCATTGCGGACGCTCGCGGCATATTCGCTCTAGGTTTGCTTCTCGCAGAGCAGCGAGAACTGACTACGGCTATTGAACTTGTCAAGGTTGCGTTACTGACTAAGGCACCCGACGATGATGCCTTGATCTTACGCAACGGGCCTTTCTGGAAAGAAAGGTCATTGATACCTCTCTGGCATTTGCTTTCGCTCTTGTTGAGCGCAAGACAGGAGTACACTCTCGCAGCTAGGACATGCGAGTGTGCTTTTGAGCAATTCAGGGATCCTTCAGTGTTGTTTGGCCGAGCACAGATGTACAAGAGTGATCATCTCAACGAGGTTGAGAAGAACCATGATGCTGTCAAGGGTTTGGTAGACTATATGGACGATTTTGAAAAGGAGAATATCCTAGAGGTGAAGATGACTCAACTAGCCATTGTTGAGATCATGGAAGGTCCGCGGGTGGCTGTGAATGCCAGTTTAGAACTGCTGACACTTTTTGCCCGCTTATTCGGAAGCACTCAACCTAAGCAGCAGAATTTAGCTCCGCCAAAGACCTCGAACCTGCCGAGGACATCGGGTACGTTCCGCAGTATCAGAAGTGCCTTTGGCAGTCGGGTCGGCCGCGCTGATGCTGCCGCGCCTGTCCGTCCCAACGGTGAGAAGGTCGAAGACAATGAGGACAGGCCTCAGACTGCGACTACCACAAGAACTCGCGCGCCAACCATCCAGATTCACGGTGCTCACACTGAACCACGCTCGCGACGAAAATCAGCAAGCCATGAAAAGCGGAGTGAATCTGCCAGAAGAAACAGTCTTCGCAAGAAAGAGCCCCAGACGACGCGACCTCGTGCCTCTAGCAGCGGACCAAACCCCCACCCCCCCACGCTCATCGATGGAGAGCCTTTCTATACCCCGATGGGAGAAGGCTTGCAGGCGTCTGATATCTTTGCTCATACACAAGGCCGAAATCCGCTCTCGCAACCATCGCCATCATTGAGCGGGCCAGAGTTCGTCAGGAGAGCGTCTCAGAGCTCGGATTTCCCCACACAGCCAAAGACTCCGGATCTGTCGGGCATCTCGATGGAGGCAATAGAGCCTCTGGGAGCTTCCCTACCACTGATACAGTTCGAGAAGGAGCATGAGAAGAAGCGCAGAGCTGCCACGCTGATAAAAATCTGGCTTATGATTGCTGGCTTCTACCGCAGAGCCAACATGTTTGACGACGCCAAAGAGGCCGTTGCAGAGGCCCAAAAGATTGTGCAGAACATGGAGGCGGAGATGGGCAACGAACCCCAGGACTCTAACAATGCTTTGGGCTCCTCTTCGCTCAGAGACCCGGGTTGGGCTGGCAAAAAATCAATTGAGGAGCTCTGGGCTGACGTCTGGTGCGAGGTATATTGTACCCTTCTGCCAAAGTTTGTCATGCATGACTGTACTAACCTGTAAACAGATGGGACATCTTTCTCTAGCAAAGGGAGACGCTGACTCTGGACGCTTGGGGTTCGAGGCAGCTTTGACGCATTACCCTGACCACCCAGCTGCAATCGTTGGGTTGTCAAACATTCTGCTCGATCTTTATTGCGAGACGGTTGTGCCACCCAAAGCTTTCCCGGGCCTTGATCTGGTTGGAGGCTCAGAGGCAATGCCAGGTACAGATCAGAGCACGGCCGATGTCATTTCACCGGTTGTCAGGCCCATAGATGTGACCGAGCTGTTGCCAAGGGAACCGCTTGGGCTGGGAGCCTTCAAGAATCCGAGGAAGGAAACGGTCAAGCTAGCAGAGGCCGTGAAAAGCCCAACATCTCCACATCACGAAAGCCCGCTTCCGCCCCCATACAAGACGTCGTCGCTACCGGTTCTCGACCGCCTTGCGTCTCGGGACCGAGCATACGGGCTGCTTTCCAACCTAACCAAGCTGGGATCTGGGTGGAACTTTTCAGAAGCCTGGTTCGCTTTGGCCAGAGCGTACGAGGAGAGTGGACAACCCGACAAGGCGAAGGAGGTGCTCTGGTGGTGCGTTGAGCTGGAAGAAGGAATGGGCGTACGGCAGTGGAACTGCGTGAATACGGGAGGCTACGTGCTGTAGTTCTTGGTGTAGCCTTGGAGTGGGGGTGTCGTCTGATGTCCATGTATATATAATAGAGTGGTATTGCTTCTATAGAGCCTGGACGGCGTCACGGGTGTATTTCAATTGTATCAGAGGGGCGAATACCATAGTATCGATACAAGCACACCAGCTTGATTTGAAAGAAGATGTCGAACCAGTGTTAACTAATCTCGGCCGAATGCAGATCATGTGCTTCCCCGGTGCACGGACCACGTCGCGGTGCGCGTGGTATTGCGACCGTTCCCGCTCGACTGTTTTTCTCCACCACGCCCACTGACTGCCCACTCCAAGCTTCCCACTTGACTCTACGACATCCTTACCTTCCCTGGATACAGTGCAGACTGTCCGCACGCTGACGCATTCGACAACTTATGTATACTCATTGACGACCTTTTTCTTGTCTTTCGCCACCCTCTGACTTTGAACAGTTGCCGTCTTGCTCTGTCCAACAACATATTCCGGGCCATGCCACGCCCAACTCGATCGCGAGTCGCTGCGGCTCGACGCGCCAAAGCCGAGTCCTCAACGCCCTCAGATATGACGCCACCAGCGTCCACCTCTAATATCGATACAGCCACGAACGATGCGTCTGTACCAATCCCATCAGACCACACCGACATCTATGGAGTCAGCGACCGCGAAATCGAGCGCCAGCGCAAGGCACAAGAATCCTCTGTCAACGCCGAAGCGACTTTGAGCAACACTGCCGTGACCAGACGCAGCACCCGTGTCAATGCGCGGACCGAGACAGCCAGCGCAGCACTTTCCGCATCTCGGGCCCGCCGCGATGAAGCAATGGCGCGCCTCAACGACCTCACATCGTCCACTGCCGTAAGCGGCGCCGCGAGCCCTGTTGTGGTGGAGACTGGACGGAACGGGGATGTCGCCATGGAAGCTTCGTCGCTTCTCGGCGGTGGTGCGAGGGGCGCTGGAGCAGGCGGTCATGACTTGCACAATCTTTCCGGGCTAGAGATCAACGACTCCGAGATATTTGGGAACTTGGACCACAGTATGGATGACACGCTGGGCCACGCCAACGGCGACAACAATGGCGGAGCGCAAAGTGGGGCGAGGGGCGCTGATACATCGGCTTTCAACGTGAGCGTGTTCAGACGTCAGCCGAGCCGGACACGCGGGCGGCGGCGTAGTATTGTGGGCAAGGACGATGCGCCTATCCGTCCGAGCAGTCGCGGGCCTACGACACCTGGCTTGAGCTCAACGTTCAGCCTGGGTAACTTCAAGAGGCGTCGGAGACAGCCAAGTATTCTCTTGAGCTCTGCACAAAAGACCACAGCGGAACCGCAGCATTTGCGGGGTCGCAGTGTGGCGAGCGGGGATGAAGGCAACCATGGGGATAACAATGAAGTAGAGAGTGACCTGGAGGATTCATTCTTGCCCGAGGCGGAGGGTACACCTATCAGGGCATCACGAGGCGCAAGGAAGTCTGTGGATGCGACTAGCGCACAAGTACAGAGTGACACTGGACGCGAGACCCGCTCGAGAAAACGAAAGTCCACAGAGTCTCATGATGTGGAGGTCGCAAAGAGACAAGCTGTCGGGCAGGAAGAGGAAGAGGACGATACAATCCACCAGTCCGTTGAGATGGACGAACCGCCTTCTTCTCCACCTAGCTTCGTTGCGCGCAGGCGCCGTGCGAGAACCCCGGAGCAAGATGACGCCATTTTTGCACCGCCAGCAAGCAGTAGCTCTCGCGAGGCTAGTCCCTCTGCATGGCCATCTCTGAGCAACCTGGGCAAGAAACATCATGGACGCGCAACGTCGCGACTCAAGACACCGGCTCTGGACGACGACATGTCGGATGTATCTGAACCTCCCTCCCTCACACACTCACCCAACTTCAATGCCACCAAGGCTGTTCCACCCACCAAGAAGAAAGCATCTCCTAAGTTGTCTACCGCTGACTTGGAGGCATTGCTTCCTCGGCGTCGCCGCAGGATCCACCCAGACGGCGAAGGTGTAGATGACAGCGCGCCAGAGCAAGATGACTTACCCCGCCGACCCGCAAAGAAGAAGGGAGCCTTGAAGCCAGCCGGCGGCCTGTCCAGGGCAATCGAGGTGAATGAAGCCGAGACTTTACCGGTGCTACCTGCGAAGCGGAGTACACGGCGAAAGTATGGATCACGCCATTTTGAAAGAGAGATGACTTTGGATGGCGACTCGATTGAAGCCATGCGAGACTTGTCTACGCCACTTGAAGACACGGCGTTTGAGGCTGACGTGAATGATGAGACAACCCTTGACCTGAGTGACGAGCTCAAGGCAGCGTCAAAGAAATTCAAGGAAGTGGATAAGTGGAAGTTGGACTTTGAGGAGATTGTCGAACCTTCTTCTGACCTCCCCGAGGGACGTTAAGGGAAGTGGAAGAAAACAGTATTTTACAGCCTTATTATTGGTCACTGCCTTTGGACTTTGAGGGTGTGGTAGACAAGGGACTGGAGCGGCGGTACAACGGATGCAAAAGCTTCGTTTTTCTTATTTTTTTGTGTGTGCATGGGAGGCATGATATACCCTGACGTTGCTTGGTATCAATAGCAGTAATCTCTGGAAACGAAACGGCGGGGAGTGCCGGAGCGCATCAATTGTATAGCTTGCTTGTTCGCTTGCTATATCTTCTTTCCTCAAATGACAATACTCGCCGCGTGATACATGCACTCGCTCAATATTGCCCGAGCTTTCCAGAGTGTGCAACCTCCTCCTACCTGCTACCGACTGCTCCCTTCATGCCATATGTTATGCAAGGTAAGAGTTAGAATGTGCCGATCTCATCGACTGGGATGCTCCGGGAATATTTACGATGCTGTACCTATTTGTGAAGGCTCTGAGATTAGCGTCATGAAGCAAGGGACAAGGCCTCCACGCGCTGCTCCACCACTGGCAGTAAATGTGCGACTTGGTTGGCATCTCGCAAAGCAGAGGTGATTCCTTCTGGTAGTAGACCGGACATGAGCAGACCCTGTGATTAAGTGCGTTAGTGGTAGGCTCATTGACCATACTATTCTGAGATTCCCTTCACGTTTGTGAACGGGGGACAGGCGAGTCTTTTTCAAATCAGATACAGGAGCGATCAAGAGAAAAAGAGGCTTACCCGCTTAACGTTTGCAAAACTATCCTCCTTGGCAGTGTACTCTCGAATCACCTCCTCCTTGCCGAAATCCACATAGACACGCGTATCTCTAACCCGCACAACGACATTATCGAGCCGCATGTACAGCCTCGCAAGCAACAACATGCGCTGCTCCATAACACGCACCTTTACACTGTACACACTGATGCCATTGTCGTCCAGTTCGCTCTCAAACAAGACAACCTCGTCAAAAAACAAGATGGGGTCGCGGCGTTTGAGCAGTTCGAGCGGTATCGCCTTGTCTGCAGCCGCGAGCTCCAGTGCCTTCTTAGTACCAGCAGCACTAATCGCAGCTGTAGTG
Source organism: Coniella vitis (assembly GCA_011317545.1). Taxonomy (NCBI): domain Eukaryota; kingdom Fungi; phylum Ascomycota; class Sordariomycetes; order Diaporthales; family Schizoparmaceae; genus Coniella; species Coniella vitis. The sequence continues at coordinate 704,665 of WUJK01000012.1, forward strand.
GGGGTGGATGGAGTTTCCGTGCCAGCATATGTCGTCGAATAGCTCCAATCATACGGCTTCACCACCTCGCGAATGTCGTGCGCAGAGCTCTTTTCCCGCGAGCTGCTCCATTCGCCGGCGTACGCCACCTGCAGCATGTTGGCGCCCGTCTTGTCGACCTGATCGAGCGCAGCCTCTGCGGTGAACTCGATGCGCCATCCGGAAGGCTCGTGGTGGATGGCGACGAGGTTGTCGCCAAAGATCATCTCCGGGATGGGAATGCCGAGGCGCCGCGACATGTCATCTATAGGGCCGGACTTAGAGATGGGCAACTTGCGGGAGGAGACGGAAAAGGCGCCCTGGTAGTGTGTTGTTGTGGCCTGACTCAGCATGGCTGGGTCCGGGTATGGCTCGTTGGGGGAGGTGATGTGGTTCATTTTGGAGGGTTGGCGGGAATGTTGTATGAGGCTGGAGGTGGAGTGGTGAGAGTTGTCATGTAGCTGTACTGCTGTGTCTCTTGGCTCGGTTGAATGCGCTGGTAGCTGGTGATGATGGCCCAACCGAGTGAGCGGCGACAGCACCGAGATGTTGTATTTTACGGATGGTCGCTTATTCCAGGTTAGACGGTCGCTTGGGAGAAAGCAGGGTATGGCCTTTCGGAGTGCTTTCGTTGATTTTGTCTAGAGATGCGAGCCGTATGACCACAAGCGCTTCAAAGGTAAATGTGCAAAGATACTGTTGCAGCTGTAAGGCAGGCGATGGTGAGAGCCGTGGCATGAGGAAAGCTTCGCTACAACTGAGCGAGTACATGGTACAACAGCGATACAATCCAATGAATGTACGGACTGGCCATCGTTTACTTACGTAATGCAAGGGTTTTTGTGCTGAGGAGCAATATCAGCCTTTGAACGAGGCTGCGCAGCCTTTCTCTGTCTCGACTTCAATTTTCTGCACGTGTATATATTCTACAGAGCGTGTTACCGCTCTTGATATACTTTTACGTTGTGCGTTTGCATGCAATTTGTGGAGATATGTCCACGTATTCGTTTTCCAGAAGTGCGGCTTTGCCAGTCAAGGACGGCCTGCTGTCCTTGCATCTGCGCGGAAGCATTGCGACAAGTTTGCCAAATCAATGGGACTGCTTGAGATAACATGATCTATCTACGCCCTGAGGTACGGAGTAATACATGAAGTTGTGTTAATGTTGATCTGTTACAGTCTTCTACCTGTGCTGCTGGTCAGGAATACCTGCAGCAGTCATCTTACACCGCAGTGGGACAGCAAGTACAAGGTTCAATGAGTACATAGTAAAGAGCCCTATACAAAAGTATCTAGGCAGTCCATAGGTACCCAGGTGGACAGTTGCTGGCGACGAGTGAAAACGTCCCGCCCCATCAACGTGCTGCAGGGTGTGGCCAGCCCCTGAGTATAGCGCTAACAGAGCCCGACGGCATCTTTGCAGGCGGGGCGTTAGCGACCAGCCTCCACTCGCTGGTTGCCTGGCAACACACCACAACAATTCCTCTGTCTTGTCGGGGACCCGCTCCACTCCAATGCGCTTCCCACTCTACCAACTTTCCACCCGCCCACATCCATTCTCCGTATGGGCCGCCCGTCACCCACGCTCCACGCTCCATTAAACCCTTTGAGCACCAGCAGCGTTGCTACTCACAATATCCCCGCCGTTCCTCTCGCCCTATCGATCGTGATACGCATCCCATGAGCAGTTCAACATCTTACCGCGAGCGTGAGCGCCCGCCGGTCCATTCAAAAATGGGGACCCGAACAATTGAGACCGGCTTACAGCGTATGTCGATAAAGGACGAGAATGAAATCATATACAAATCCTCAAAGGTGGGCTTCCCCTTGACAATGAACAAGCAACCATCACGCTTTCATACTCAGTTCTAACCGCAAAACACAGCTCGCTCAGTCCTTTAGCCGCCCAAACCACATCAAGGTCGCCCTGCAATCCCAAAGCACAAACACCCTCGGTTCTGTTAACCTGCCCTCGCAGGCTGCACAGCGGAAAGCCGCTGTGGCCGCTGCCTCCTCGACAAGTGGAATTCCTGCTTCCCCTGCCAGAAAGACAGCCCTGTCCACATCTCTTGCAGTCCAGACCAAAGCACCAGTCCGCAAGGTCCCCGTCCGAGACCCTCCTTCACCCACCAGAAAGGATAAGACAAGCTCCGCCAGCTCATACACCACTGCCGCATCCCATCCCTCAGAAGACTCTGAGAGCGAACGCTACTCTCGCAGTGTTACCCTCCTCGATGAACCTCGCACATTCCACCTTGGCATGTTCGAAATTGGCAAGCCCCTCGGTAAGGGCAAGTTTGGCCGCGTATACCTCGTCAAAGAGCGTACAAGCGGCTTCATTTGTGCTTTGAAGGTGCTTTATAAGTCGGAACTTCAGCAGGGCTCTGGTGTGGAGAAGCAGGTCCGACGAGAAATTGAAATCCAGAGCAACCTACGCCACCCCAACATCCTGCGGCTCTTTGGCCACTTCCACGACCCTAAGCGCATCTTCCTCATCCTTGAGTTTGCCGGCCAGGGTGAATTGTACAAGCTGCTACGAAAAGAGAGCCGCTTTCCCGAATGGAAAGCAGCACAGTATGTTGCCCAGATGGCCTCGGCATTGCAGTACCTTCACCGCAAGCACATTATCCACCGGGACATCAAGCCAGAGAACATTCTTGTTGGTGTGCATGATGAGATCAAGTTGTCTGACTTTGGTTGGAGTGTGCACACTCCCAACCGCCGAAGAGCGACGCTGTGCGGTACCTTGGACTACCTCCCTCCAGAGATGATAAAGTCAGGGAGCAGGGACAACACTTATGACGAGAAGGTTGATCTTTGGAGCTTGGGTGTCTTGACATACGAGTTCCTGGTCGGCGAGGCGCCCTTTGAGGACACTCCTGTCATGACACACAGGCGCATTGCGCGAGCAGACATGACTATTCCGCCATTTGTCAGCGCAGAGGCTAGAGATCTTATCAAGAAGGTATGTTCACAATGATCATGGTTACGTCCCCAGGTTTCATTGGCTAACCGCTCAAACTAGTTGCTTGTCCTGGACCCTGACAAGCGTCTTGCATTAGAGGCTATCCAAGAGCACCCATGGATCTTGAAGCATTGCGTCAAGGGGGAGCGTGCCTCCAACCGGGAGAAGTCCAAAGTAAATCATTAAGAAATGAAGGGCCTTTCTTACAGACAGCAGTGTGGAGTTTAGCGGCTTTGGCTGGGAGTATTCACGGACAAAGAGAGTCCAGCATGAGAAAGATTTGTACTATTTGGATTTTCTGTTTGGCGTTGGGTTACACCATATCGATGTATGGCCATGATTTGAGGTCTTTTCAAGGCCAAGGGGGCGTTTTGGCATTCTTAGCGTTTACGATGATTCAGTTAGTCTATTGCTTCCTGATTTTCAGGAGGACTGAAACGAATGGCTACTGGGGACAGCATGATTCTTAATGTGAGCTTGGCGTCACTTGATTGTTGAAGACTTTAGCCAGCATAGAATACGAGACTTGGTCAAGCGTCTATGGCAGATTGGAGTGGTATCATTTGTATTATGTCCCCTTCTTCTTGAACAAGGATGCGTATAAGCAGCTCATCTATATACCTCGTCAAAGGGTCTGGTGTCTGCAAAGCAAGAATCCCACACCTCGTTCACAGTCTTGACTGCCTGCACATCGTCCTTGACCCAAGGCCGTGCCATCATGGACTGCACTGCTCGCCTCCTAACACATTCTTGGAATTGTTCTGTCAATCTCCAATTCATTCTTGTCCAAAATTCTCTCGTGAATCTGCATTCGCCACTCAACATCGAAGCTCGTATCTGTTTGTGTACATTCTGTTAGCCATGCCTCTATGTGTCACCCAACAGAAAACAGCAGAAGAAAGCGAAAGAACAAACCTCAGTACAAGCAGCCTGCTTCAAATTCCTCTGGCCCCTAAAGTCGACCTCAAACCGTAGCTCATCATACGCATGCACCATCTCATGTGCAAGCACATCCTCCATATGGCCCCTCGTGCGAATCGCATTTGCACACACCAGAATCCCGTGTCGCGGCTCAAACCCACCACTCTGCCGCTCCACCTGGCCCTCAGCCGTAAGACGTGCGGGGCAACGACGGCAGAGGACGTTTGATGCGTCCATGCGCTGGCCGTGGTTGAGCTCTGCGATTCGGTCGTTGAGGAAGCGCACTGTCGGGCTGTAGGCAAAGAGCCAGTCGCGGTTGGCTTCGCAGGCGCGCACGTCGCGTTCCTCGTGGGCACGTCCGCGGGACTCGCGGTAGTGAAAGAGGCCTTCGGGGGTGACGCGACCGGTGAGGATGTGGAAGTAATTAATCCACCATTTTGTGGAAGGGTCGAAGCCTGTGCGGGCGGGGTCGTTTTCGAGGTAGAGTTTGGGGCTGCCGGAGGAAGCAGTAGAGGGGGCTGTTGTTGGTGGTGATGGTGGCGGCGGCGGCGGTGCTGCGTTTTGTGTGCTTTCTAGGCTCTGTGAGCTTGGACCCGTGGTCGAAGCCATTGTGAAGAGGAAGAAAGAGGAGGCGCGCAATGGTCGAGGTCGAGAGGAACAGGTTCGCGGTCAGGGACGAAGCGTAGAGTTCGTGTTGTGGGCTGTTTGTTGCGGGGTAAGGTCACCTTTGGGTGGCTTGGTGTAACCTATGTTCGAGACACTTCTGTCAAGATGAATGGGACGTGAGCGTGCGCGAAGACTAAATGTCGTGGTTTGGATAGTAGGGTTAGTTTGGAGGTTGAAGTCTCGATACTATGTAATTCACGATGTAAGTAACGGCGGGTCACTATGTACTATGTATATTCGAAAATGTGTTTAAAACGGAAGCAACAATTTTCCCGACAGATAGCTACATATCATACAAGCTCTTCGCCATATAACACCAAATGTTTTACAGTATGCAACCAAGACTGATCATCGATATATGGTCTTATATTGTTTTCAATCGTTCTCCGAACTTTACTACTATGAACAGAAGCCATCCATACTCTGTTATTCATCTGGATTGCTTGACCAGGTAGCGGCCACTGCACAGCGTTTTTAACGAAAAGCGCCAATCAAGTCTCGAACCGGTGGTACTTCTTAGTCAGGACGACCGGTGCCGGCTCCGACTCATCAGAACTCAAGTCACCGACCTGACCGGCCATACTTTGTGCCTCGCCATGGTGCATCGCATTTGCGCAATTCAACTTACGAGATCCCACACCTGTCCAATCTGACGCATCTCAGCAGCCAAGTAAATTCTTGAATGATTGTACATTACACGGCATTAGTCGTTGCTGTGCCTTCCTCCGCGGCCCCTGCCAACCCTGTGCGACAACCTATACAAAACACTTCCAGGTCCAAGTGGGTGGTTCGACCCCAGTGTGCGTGTAGCTATGGAGCCCAGGACCGAGTCACAGAGTAAGGATCAATGCTTGTGCTTGCTTCCTCTGCCCCATGTCTCCTTGATACCTTGACGGTTTTGGTTTCTTTGATTGTTTGTGCTACCAAGTCAACACCATCGTGAGATTGTGACACCACCAAGGATGAGCTTCTGATATTCATTATAACCAAGCCTTTTACTCGACTGGGCTCAATACTGCCGAGTATACAATCTCCCTTCTAAAATTGTTTTGGGCACCTACATTGCAAACATACCAAGCCATCAAGCTGAACCAACACCAACTGACAAATTCCGTTTCTCGGCGGCAGACATGAAGAGCCATAGATCGCTAGGCATAGTCATAAAACTCGGTAAGCCGCCTCTTTCTACCCCGAGCAAGTCTCCGTCACTCCTGCTGACACGATTCTTTCTTTTCTCCCTCCCAGGCACGTCTTCTATTATAGACGAAAAAACTCACCAGCCATTGCTGTCCAACCTCTCGCTTATAGTCGAGACGGCCCACAAGCTGCGTGAGGATGGCCACCGTGTGGTCATAGTCTCCTCTGGCGCTATTGGCGTGGGCCTGAGGCGCATGGAGAAGGACAAGCGGCCCAAGCATCTTGCTCAGCTCCAGGCACTTGCTGCTATAGGCCAATGCCGGCTCATGAACATCTGGGACAGCCTATTCAACCATCTCAAGCAGCCTGTAGCACAGATTTTGCTCACCAGGAACGATATAGCAGATGTAAGTCCAGGGCATTGAAGAACCTCACAAGTTCTTAGTGTCATAAAGAACAAGTACTCGTACCAAAGAGGTAATACGAACTAAGTGGCTGACTTGAAGACACTAAACAGCGTTCGAGGTACTTGAATGCGCAGAGGACGTTCAATGAGCTATTGGATATGGGTGTGATCCCCATCGTGAATGAGAACGACACCCTCGCCGTCTCGGAAATCAAGTTTGGCGACAACGACACACTCTCTGCCATAACGGCAGCGATGGTCCACGCCGACCTGCTCTTTCTCATGACAGACGTAGACTGCTTGTATGACAAGAACCCCAGAACGCATCCAGATGCTCAGCCTATCGAGGTTGTCGAGGATATAGGTGCCCTACAGGCTGATGGTGAGTTCTCACTCTTCAATATACCTCGATGCTATGTTCTACTTCAAGGAGCAATAAGAAGGCGAAATCCAAAGTATCTGACAAGCGTCCGCTCTCCATCAGTATCATCAGCAGGCTCAGCCCTTGGCACAGGCGGCATGTCGACCAAAATCGTTGCTGCCCGCCTCGCCACCTCAGCCGGCGTCACCACTGTCATCACTCGCGCCTCGAATCCAGGCAACATCAGCAAGATCGCCCAGCACATCCAAGCCAGTGCCTCCCCAGCATCCCACCTGACTCGTGAGAATGGCGATGTTGCCGAGCCCCTCACCGCCGAAGACCCGCTTTCCAAGTCGACCGCCTCGCTGCAGAGTCTCGATCTCTCCATACGGCAGACTGCCGCCGTGGTGCCGCTGCACACACGCTTCCTACCTTCGCCGTATCCTATTCGCGACAGGTCATTTTGGATTCTGCACGGGCTCAAGCCGCACGGTGATGTCTTCATTGACCAAGGCTGCTACAAAGCGCTCATTAACAAGGCCGGCTTGCTCCCTGTCGGCGTGGTGGACGCCGAAGGTTCCTTTTCCGGTCATGAGTGCGTCCGTTTGTTGGTGGTGGAAAAGACCAGCGCGGCGAGTGGTGATGCAACCGATGGCAAGCTGTGGCACGGTGAGCCGCAAGATGTTGGCCGCGCCATTGTCAACTACTCGTCGACCGAGATTCAGCGCATCAAGGGACACCAGAGCAAAGAGATTGAAGGGCTTCTGGGATATGCTGACAGTGGTTACGTGGCGGAGCGGGAACATGTTACTTTCTTCCGGAGGGAGAGCAGGCCGCAGACTCCTACGCCGATAGGGCCTGGCTCTGTGACGTTGCCTGTTGTGGGTGTGGCAGGGTATGAAAACAATGTCTAGAACTTGTTCAACCACAGGCAATGCGCGGCCACAGATATTGTCAAGGAGAAAAGACGGCTTTGCGTACCAAAGGGCGCAAGCATTCATGGTATCTAGATAGAGTGAATTAGACTGGCCCGCATGATGGCACTCGAACCAAACCAATCCAAACAAAAAGCAGACTCGCGATGTCCTCAAAGAAAAAGACACAACTCCCTAACGCCCTCCAATGATGCGATGCCCCCTCGCCCCGAGCTGAAGCGCGCTTTTCTTCTCCTCTTTTCTTTGTTCTGCTTCCTTCTACTGCATTGTCCAGCATCTTTGCCTCCCTGCCTCTTAACCCGAAGCAAACAAGTTATCCTCATCTCTCAAATACTCTCCACAATCTGCCTGTCGAAACGCAACCACACCCGTAGGGTCCAGCCGCCGCGCCTCGCTCGTGCCGCGCGCCGTGACACCAAAACCTAGCGGAGTGTCGTTCATGCTGTAGACGATCACGCCCTGGTGCTCGGGGCAGTCCTCAGACCATCGGCCGACGTGCGCCTTCACAATATTGCCGCCGTACAAAAATGGCATCTCACCGTTGGGCTTAACCCAGATCTTGTAACGCGCGTGCTCGGCGAGGATGGGCAGCGAGGTGATGTGCAGGCGGAACTTGCCCGTCTTGGTGAACTTGCCGAGGCAGATGCCAAGGGAAGTGAGCTTTTCGCGTTCTGTGTTTACAAATGGAAGACGTTAGCGCGAGTCTTGCGCCAACGAACATCGCTTGTCATTGCTTTGCTGCTGGACAGACACATTGTACATTGGTCGAGGGTTGTTGAATTGTCGACAAGGGCAGCAGAGTAGAAATAGGTATAGCAGGTGGGAGGAGCAGGCGACGCACCAATGGAGACGGCGAGGTTTGCGATGGACAACCTCACATAGTACACACGATCCTTGTGTATCCGGAAAACATAGCGATCTGCGTTGGGCGAGTCATCGAGGGGCGCAATCAGGTTCTTGAGCGAGTTTCCAGTCTGTCAAAGTGAAGAAAAAACCGTTAGCAGGCCAGGCCTAACTTTCCTTTACTCGCCTTCCAAGCCACCGAGGCATTGACAAGGCAGGACAAGATGCACGTACATAGTGTGCCAGTTTCTGGAACAGCGTCTGTGTCTCTGGTTCTGTGAGGGGCCGCATCTTGTCTGGCTAGCACTCGGGGCGGTTCAAATTTGGGGGAGAATTATGAGGAATCAGTGTGCTGCTGCTGCGACAAAGCCGGGGAGGCGTCCCTCTCTGGATGAGAACGGTCGGGTCGCTACAAGAAAAAAATGACTGGGGTTCAGCCTTGCATCTTATCGATAAGATATAATCCCTGCGTCGGTATTTTACGCTTATCCGAGCAAGCTGAACACTGTACCTTCCATTTCTACTCATTGTTCATGGTCTCGCGACAACCGCCATGGCACGGGAAAGTGTACCACAGTAAACAAAACGGTAATCTTTTGTTGACACAGCACTTCACAGGCTAGCGAGGTATGGACATTCTTCATAATAGCGTTAAGACAGTCCATAAGGCACTGCAGTGTGGTAGAACCCCAAAGCGAAGCTTCCTTCATTTCTATTCGTGGGATGCTACTAAAACCACCTTGACATGCAAAAAGAAACAAACACCTTCAAGACTGACGAATCACCTATTTTCCAGCCTCCCGCAGATGCCGTGGCACCCACTTGCCGGGTGCACCGGATGCCTTCAGAGTCTCCTGGGGAGCAGCGTCCTTTCCAGCGTCTCTGCCAGAGTCCCTTCCATTCTCACCGCGACCAGAACCCGAGCGGCTAGAGACCGGAGGAGGTCCGCTGCGCTCAGGAGTAGCGCCGCCAGCAGCATTCTTGGCAGCCTCCCGCTCGCGCCAGCTTGGCTTGTTCCCAGCAAGTGCCAAGCGTGGTGGACCAGATGGGCGTTCAGTAGGCTCGGCACGCTCGGAGCGCTCAATACGCTCGGGGCGCTCAACGCGCGCGGGGCGCTCAGCAGGCGGGGGAGTTGGACGGGCAGGAGCTGGCGAGGGCTCAGCATCTCCCTGTGGCGCAGCCGCGGACTTTGCGGCTTCTCTGTCACGCCAGCTGGGCTTGTTGCCGGCGAGAGCCAGACGAGGTGGTCCAGATGGACGCTCCGCAGAGTCGGTGCGCTCGATAGGAGCTCCCGCAGAGCGGACGGGGACGCCACGGGCACCCTCGCGCTCGGCCTTGCGGCGAGCAAGAGCTTCCTCCTCGCGACGAAGTTGCAGAGCCGCCTTCTCCAGACTCTCCTGGCGCTCTTGCTCGCGCTGAGCCTTGATGCGGGCCATCTCCTCGCGACGTTGCGCCTCGCGCTGCTCGCGCTCCTCCTTTTCACGGGCAGCCTTCTCCTCAGCCTCACGAAGAGCACGCTCCTTCTCCTCGCGCTCACGCTTCTCTCGTAGCTTGCGTTCCCTGTACTCTCTCTTGCGGTCGGCAATGGCCTTCTCCAAGGCACGGTCCGCCTCGCGTTGTCGCTTGTCAAAGTCCTCACGACGGCGTTCGTAGAGGCTTTGCTTGAATTCCTCATAGTAAGGCACCAGACGCTGCACGCGGTGCTTGAGCTCTACGTTGGCCTTGTGTTGCTGCTTAGAGGCGATGAGCAGTTCCTCCGTGGTTTTCTCATAAGCAGCCAAGTCAAGAACACGCTGCTTCTCGTAGTCCTCGCCGAGCTTCTTGGCTTCTTCTTTGCGGAAGGCACGCTCAAGATGGTCGATCCTCTTGCCAGTAATGCGCAGCTTCTCGGTGACGTCGTTCTTGACACGTTCGAGCTGGGCAAGCTTCATGGCGCGGAGACGGCCGCTGTCGAGGTTGGCAAGATCCTCTTCCTCGATGCCCAGAGTCTTGGACTCGATCTTGAGCTCCTTCATGGTGTTCTCCACTTCGCGTCTGTGAATCTCTTGGCGCTCCTTCTCCAGGCGGCGCTGCTCACGCTCCTTGAGCTCCTGTGCCAGACGCTGGGCCTCAGCCTCTTGCAGCTGCTGCTCACGCAGACGCTTAGCATTGGCATTCTCACGCTCAATGCGAGCCTTGAGTTGAGAAGCCTCCTCCTTGCGCTTCTGAATAATCTCCTTGCGGGCCATAATCTCCTTGTGCTCCTGCTCAGCTCCAGCCTTGGCGCGTGCAAGGGCCGCCTGGCGAGCCTTGATGCGGTCCTCGTTGAAGGTAGGGTCGATGTAGTAGCAGGTTGTGTGAAGGGTCTTGAAGAGGCGAGTGAGCTGGGTACGGACAATTTCAGAAGGCGTGCTCTGAAGTCTCTGAACAGAGCCGGTGTCAGCTTCAGCGGAGCCAGCAGCAGAGCCAGAGCTGGCAGCCTTGGAGGACGAGAAAATGTCGCTGTCGAAGCTGAGGACACCAGTAGCATGGTCCATGCGAATGGCCAAATCGCCCTTCTTGTTGCCGTTCATGATGAACTTCTCAATGGTAGCACGAGAGACCTGGAAAGGCTCGGGGAACTTGGCAAGGTTCTCGACATAGGCCAGGTCAACAGTCTCGTAAACCTGCGACAGCTGTTGGAACAGGCGAGTCAAGATGACCTGCTGCAGAGGCAGGATGTACTTCTCCATCTCGGGATCCGCGCCAATTTGCGCCAAGATGGGAGAAATCTTCTGGCAAATGGACAGAGGGTGGAAGTCGACCTCAAGGATGTTGTATAGGTCGCGAATCTCAGGGCGGGCACGGCGGAGCAACTGCTTGGCGCGAATGTCCAGGAACAGAGCAGCGCGAGTTGGTGCCTGAGTCATGCCCAGTAGGTGAGTGAGACGCGAGTTCTTGTTCTTCCGAGCCTCGTCAAAGTCGACCATGGCACCGCGGGAACGGGTGGTGCTGATGACGGGAATAGAGAGAGCCGAGAGCAGAACAAAGGAAGCAGCCTTCTGCAAATCAGCCTCGGTAGCGGGAGGGTTGTCCGACTTCTTGCTCTGACCAGCTGCAACAAGAGTGGCAGATTGACGAAGGAGCTGGTAGTAGCGGGACCAGGCAGCAGCGTGGAAAAGGTAGTTCTCGCCCACAAGGAAGATGCGGGTGAGCTTCTCGTAGTAGTTGGCCATCATGACGTTCTTGGGAGGTCGCTTGCTGAGGTTGAGAAGGGTGTGGATGTCCTCGACGCTGCGGAAGGCTTCCTGCCAGAGCTCGAGCTCAACGGCGACGTTCAGTTGCTGAAAGCGAGTTTCGAGATGGCGCTGCAGGGTGTCGGGGTCGTTGAGGTTGATGGCGTGCATCTGCTGGGAGTACTTGGCCGCAGTTTGGACATGGTTGCGGAGCAGCTCGCAAAGGCGGCGGAACTCGGTCTTGCGAGTGTACTTGAGGCAAAAGTCGAATGCTTGCGTAGCAGTGCTCTGGTACAGAAGCTCGAGACGCGCATTATTGCGGAGGATGTCGAGGACGGTACGGTAGGCTTCCCAAAGGAACTTCAGCCAAGGGGTAACGATAGCACGGTCGGTGCGGTCCTTGGATTGCTCGCCGGACACGGTGGCAAGGAGAATAGACTCTGGGGTCTCGCTGGCCTCAAGATCCTCCACACCCGCCTCGCCAGTGGTGGCTTCGATGCTGGACTGGACCTCGTCTGCCTTTTGTTGAGCGGCAGTGACCTTTTCGGCGGCAAGCTCAAGAAACTTCTTGAGAACCAGCTCGATGGTACCGACGTTGCTGTTCTGAGCAATGTTCTTGTATTGGTAGAGGGCGTCCTTGGTCAGCTTGCCCTTCTTCTGCTCCACGGACTGCTCGACGAGGAGGAGCATGACCGGCTCCAGCGACGCAATGGGAACATTTCGGGATCTCTTGGAGGTGATGTGCTCGTGGAGGAGGGTGAGAGCCGCGGGGGCTTGGCCGACGCCAATGAGCTCATGGGCTCGCTTGAGAACGTTCTCAGGCTTCTGGTGGGGAGGGGGAGGCATGCTGGGCAGCAGTCCCTCGATGGGCCGACGAGATTGGTGACTGTTGCGGGTATCGAATTCGATGAAACCCTAATGATGGGTCGGCTGGCAGAGGCCTCAAGATAGGATCTTGGAGGTTAGGCCTGGGCTGATGCAGGAAAATTCTCTTGCGAGCCTTGCTGGCGGGCACGAGTGCACAGCGAAAAAGGCGGGCAGTGGGGCGCGAGCAAAATGTGTGGTACTTGTCCGACAGGCCCGTTTGGGACCTAGCGCGAGCTTAGCGCGGTCCTAGTGCCGCAAATCAGGTGACCTAGGAGCCTGGAGCGAACCTTCCCGTCGAGTGACGACAACGAGCAGAGGCAAGTCACTCTGCGCAGCGGCGGAAGGGCGATGGAGCAAAAGTATTTTGCAGGCGTCCAGATACTGATTCTGCTTTTGAGATATAGAGACCCAGTTGCAAGGCTGCCAGGCACAATGTCAAATAATGAGGATACAAAGAAAATCCGGAACAGTGCGAGCATCTCAACGGGCTCGATGACTCAGCAAGCGTTCGCGAAACTGTTTGGCACGCGAGCGCGGGACAGGCCTTTGCAGACAACAATAAGAAGGCATAAACAGCAGTATCCCGCAAATGGCATTTTACCCTGGAGTGAAGGCATGAAAGACGATGCATCCGTCTTTTGTCACCTTCGGAGGCGTTGACCAAAGCATTCAGGGCTACCATTATGATCCGATCTGATAAGCTTCGTCCTCTTCAATGCCTGTACTTCCAGTACGCCCACCACCTTTTTTGTACGAATTGTGTCTCTGCCCTACCGCGATACACCAGCCAGGGAACTGTAGCCGCAGTCGAATCTATTCGTCAGCTAGGTCGTTGCTGATTTGCTGAACTCGTCGGCAGACTGTATGTTTTGATCCATTCTTGATCAAGGTTGGGCGTTGCTTGTGCGAATTGGCATTTGGAGGAACTCGACTGGTCCTGGTTGTGTCGGCAAGTAAGATGGACTCTCAACTGCAAATTTTATGTCGAAATCTGCAGTTCCCCTGAGTCCCTCACTGAGAACCAACGACGCCTGTTCAACGCCAAGAACAAGGTGACAAAGCAACCCGGGCAGGGCAGCATTTTGGCTAGAGTGCTTTTACGTGCTTACATCTGGCCGCCTATCCACCAAGGCTCACCAAGTGAAACGCGGGACTCTGGTTCGAGATCTTGTCGGTACATACTATGTATCAAACAGGTCATGAGGGCCAGAGGTCGCTATCAAAATCGGTAGGATCTCATTTCCGGAGGGGAGAACGGTGGATACTGAGAAGAGTTACATAGTACTACGTACTACTACTACTATGTATGTATGTATAACCTGTACTACTATGTACTTCTGTGTACTATGCAGGATGCGCAAGTGGAGCCTTGCAAGCGGAAATGGAGATGCAAGCGGCATGGGGACAAATGTTTTCACTGTTGCGCGTGAATTTCTTGTGGCACAAGCAGGGCCCGCCGAACAGAAGCAGCTGCTTGTGCAGGCCACCAAGTGTACATACATATTTCAATAAGTAGGATGTACCATATCACGGGCCGAGTCAAGTCGCAGGTCGGATGCTGGCCCAAAACAGCGAGAAATGATAGCTGATTTGGGGCAATAACATGGTGATGTTGCAGGTGGCCCAAATGGTCAACCCTGCCCACAGTAATATCAGACAGCCCCGGTTCTGGCCAATCCGAGGCCGATGCTTGCACATCTCTCTGCAAATGGCTTGCAGCCCCTAGGTGCCATTGGTTTTTCTATCTGCTGCCCGTCAGATGCGCCTGGGGAACTAGCTGTAATTGCTGTTCTTATTCTCTTTCTCCTATTTCCCACCTTCTGTGTGTCTCGCTCCTTCGCTCTCTTGCTTCTGTTTCTGCTTCACCTGCATCTCGTCCGCTTTTGCAGCTGTTCTCGAGACAAAAAGAAATAATACAGCGCAGTGGCTCGTTAAGCCCTGAACCCTGAAGCCTGTGGAAAGTGCGGAGCGTTGCCTGCCTGGTACAACATTGAACCTTGAACAGAACAGAAGTGCAGACCAAATTTCCCCGCCACACCGCCCTGACAAAGCATTTTCAAGCAGGCCAAGCCAGCAGCAATTCCAATTTCAATCATCCCCCAAAGACCGCACGGGCAACCACTAACAACACCCGCTGGCGCTGCCCGCTCCAGGCTCTTCCAACCCCTTGTCCCCTGAGCTTATTAGTTAGTGTACCCAGGTGCACTTATTAGTTGTGCGTACTACTGCTGCTGCCGCTTCCGCCCTAGCAGCGGAGCGCATCACTAGCAGAAGGGCGGCGGGCTTGGGACTTTGGTTCATCCCATCCCATCCTTCCGGCGACTCTCGTTCTGGGCAGCTAGGCCATCCTCCCTCCTCCCTTTGATCGCCTTTCTTCCTTTCCAACCACCCCCCCCCCAATCCATCGACGTGCGAGAAGCCGTCGTCCACCATTCCTTTCCTTGCATTCCAAGCCAACAAAGCCAACCGTCCTCTCCTTCCCACCGGCCAAAACAACCCGCAAATACCTTCATCCCGCGGCCCTTTCTACCTCCCGACTCGCTTGGTTCTTTATTGATTCGTAAGTCGTCATTTTTCTTCCCTCGTCCCCTCCCCTTCCCACCGTTTTCTCTACGTGTGCACCTGCCCGCTGCACGCCGCAACCCCAGGCCAGGAAAGCAGCGAGGCAAGTCAACATCAATCGCCAATTGTCCTACCGCTGCACTGCGTCAACATGCTCCGCCTCGTCGCGCTCGTCAGACTTTGCAAAGCACTGTGCCGCTCCCGATACAATACCTGATTTGATACATTGTTCTCGAACTCGATTCCAAGCCCATTCTTTGATTCAGTTTTCTGTGCGGCTTTCGGCTCGCCACGCCAGCCAAATCGTCCCTGGTCCGAACGTCCGATTGAATGACCGATCAATCTGATTCATCCACGCCACGACTGAAGTCATCCATTCGTGCATCACTTTGACTGACCATCATTATGTCTTCTCTTCAACAGGACGAAGAGTCTCATCGGCCCTCGCACCTCGGCCTCGTCATCCCCAACCCTGCGCAGCCCCCTGGACAACATCCCGAGATTAAGCACGAAAACACCTCCCCGGCCGCCGACGGCTCCGCCACAAGCCCAGACACGATGCCTCAATTCACCTCTCGCGATGTCGGCGATCCAAACCAGATGAAGAAGAACAAGCAGTCCATGGCCGACTTGAAACTTCGCCGCTTGACAGAGTTGAATAATCGTCTGCGTGAGGATTTGGAGCGGGAGCGTATCCCAGTTTCGCAAGCCAGTAAGAGGTAAGACGGCACCCCTAACTTTAACTCATGCTGCGCCAGCCTCAAAGCGGACTTGCGTACGATAAACTCGCAATCGCTTCTTATCTTGATATGGTCGACCTGGTTGCTGACAAGTCACGGTTATAGCATTATTGCGTACTGCAACAGCACCAGAGACTACATGGTTCCATCAGTTTGGGGTGTGGTTCCTAAGAGCGAGGATCCATATGCTCCCCAACAAAGCGGCGGTTGCTGTGTTGTCATGTAATAGTCTTTACCAGCGGATCGGACGGAGTCGATGAAATGATATCCAAAACAAAAGGCAAGTGGGTTCTCGACAAGCCTGCCATCGAAGAGTGGCTGTCGTCGAGTCTCGAGACATACGACCAATGACAACAACTCCCATCAGGAGCGCAGGCTCCTCTGTTACCTTTTTGGCATTATTTTCCTGCCGGCGTTACTACGTGGACAAAAGGGAGCGGGTTTTTCTGCTAGATCAGAGAAGACCCAAACGGGATAGGTTGTTTGGTGGCAAGGGGTAGTTCAAAGCACATCTAAAGGAGAGGGAGAGGGCCATGCTGGGTATCACGTTTTCTTGTTTGCGCGTTTTTTTATACACCCCCGCTGTGGAGGGGATCTCACTCGAGGGGTTCCAGAACTAGAGAGTGCTTGTCCTCTTCTGCGGTTCCGGGGCGGTTACGATAATGGTTCCCTTTTTTTCGTCATACCAAGCTACCTCTCCATTTGGGTTCGTGGTTACTGCCAACCAGAGGAATAATCCGGCATGTTTATTAATACTGCGTCATCACCATCTTTTTTCTCTTGTTGTACCTGGTCCTTAGGGCCGCATTCGCCAATCTTGAATACCCTCTGTTATGATGATTTAGGGGACCCCTCCTTCTTTATAGTGTTTGATGTGACTTCGCAGATTCTACCACACAGTGATCGGCTAGCTAGCTATTTCTAGCGGAAGACAAGCAGCTTACGGATTTCGTACTTGGCAAACCTCGCGTTTTGTGCTACGAAATAATTGAATCGTCTGAATCAGGAATGTTCGAGGGGGCTAGCAAGATCATGGCATTGTTGGAGTTGCTGGTGAAATGGACTTCATACTGCACCCTCTTGTCGCAGCTTGGCCGTGGCTAACAATATCTGATGTTTTGGTGCACAATATCGATATCGAATTTATCCAGCATATCTATTTAAGCACTTGAATCCCTTCCAAGAACGATAATACCAAATCACGAAGGCAAGGCTGTCGGTCCGGTTGCTCATTGGTCCTCATCATCTTGGCTAGGCAGGTAGTGATGAACGTACCTTCTCTAGCTAATGAAGTTCATGGTGCTCTTTCCTTCTTCGTCTCTGGAGACCTAGACAATCGTGCCATGCGCTGCTTTCAAGATCTCGCGGACTCAGTATAACCGTGTTTTACCATCAACAAGGACCGAAATCACCCTAGGCAGCTAAGGTGGTACCTCTTTCACCTCATACTGCTCCTTGACTCCGTCTGATCAGTTCCATAAATCGATCATGTGGGCCCGCTTCTTTCTGTGGAAGGCCATCCCCCTTCTTCTGCTTGCGAGTGTTGTATGCCATGTTCTACCGCAGAACTTGATCACACCTTTCTTTGAGCTTCGCGCAAGTTCTTTGGCCCAAGACTCGCAGACACCTTCCACCACACATTCTAACTCTATGCACCACATTCGTGATTTTGTTTGGACCGACACCGATGCCAATGCCAAATCGCAGAACCTCTGCGGGCTGTCTACGTTCGCCAAGTCTGCTCTTGACACAGCCGATAATGAGAACGAGGACGGTAGCGATGACACAAATACCAGCATGGTCAGCACTGACGACTGTCGACAATTTGCCGAGACAATGCAGCAACGAAATGGGTACTGGCTGGTTACGGGGTTTTCTGGCGGTGCTGGGGGGGGATTAGCCGACTGGGAGGAGTTTGCAACGCTGGCAAGCTGCAAGATGGGTGTGAGGAGGTGGAATGGCGGAACGCAGGTTGTGCCGTGAGTACTCTTTCCTGTCATGTGAGATAGGCTGCTTGTATGAAGACGTTTGTGATATTGATGGCGATGCTAATAATTCTCAACGACAAATAGGATTGGAAACCAGGATGTTGTCGACATTCTCTATAGTGTCATTGAAAAGTTCAGTGAGGGAAATGTGCTACCCCCGACTCAGGGAAACATGACTTGCTATAAGAGCTCTACAATCGCCGAGGTGGAGTGGCGTGTCTACAATGACTGACACAATGATGTTGGCGGCCAATGTACCAAGGTTGAACAGGTCAAAAGGACGTTCCAAGGCTTAGCATACATAGTAAACGTCAACGCATGCTTACAAAGACCCGAGGCCATTGGCGCTTCTTGGCTGAAATCAAAGGCGGCGTCTTTATCAAAGCGTGGGTCACTGGGAGGCTTTTGTACAATTCCGCAAGAATGGAAAGCTTGAATCACAAGTTACATGCCCCTGAATCCATTGTTGCTGTGCTGCCTCTGGGATTTTTTATGCGAGCTTCCGGGTCCGGGGCGGCCCGGTGGCGCCGCGAACTAGCCTACTGATCCGGCTTGTTTGTCCGAGACTCGGCCGGGACAACAACAGCATCTCGTCATAAGCAACCAGCTGTAAGCCCACACATCACCACAGTACTCTCGAGATAATTCTTGCCACCGACGTCCCCTCCAACGGGATTTCCTCTACTTGCGCAGTCTGGACGTTGTGATTATGGCGGAAGCAATGGAGCAGGACGTCGCGCCTTATCCGCTCCCACGAGTGACCATCAAGTTCTGCACCCAGTGAGTCTTGAATAATGACTAAGAATTAGTATAGCAGCGTGGCTAATCCTCGAAAGGTGCAAATGGATGCTGAGAGCAGCATATGTAAGTCCTCGTGCATTGTTTATACCAGATCCATCAGATCTGCCTCCTCGACTCTTTTCTTAATCAAGCTGTGTACTCCTCTTCTCTGATCCGTGTTCTGGCTGTTGGATCTGCCATGTCATTTGACTCGTCGTCTATATCCCGTCTTTTCCTACCGCTAACGATCTATTGTTTTTTTTTTTTTTTTTTTTTTTCACATTCAGTTCGCTCAAGAGCTCCTTTCAACATTTTCCACGTCTTTAGGCGAGGTGGCCCTGCAGCCCAGCACAGGCGGGACATTTGTCGTGGAGATATTCCACCAGGACAAGACAGCCCCTTCGTCTGAATTTTCGGCTTCTGGCCCAGCGGCGATAAAGACCCGTGTTCTCTGGGATCGCAAGACGGATGGAGGATTTCCCGAGACGAAAGAGCTCAAGCGGAGGGTGCGCGATGTGATTGAGCCTGGGCGGGATCTGGGGCACGTGGACCGCCAATACGCAAGTAAGCCTCCTGCTGCTGGCGGCAACAGTACAGCGCAAAACGAAGTGGTGGAGGTTGGCAAGGGAGAGGTGTTGCCTTCACGGAGCGAGCTGGAAGCCACTGGCCAAGCAGGTGGAGGATATCCTGGGTCTGAGGAAGCTGCGGCACAGCTGGTCAGTAGCCTCCCAGGCCATGAGGATGATGGCAAGGGGAAGGCTTGTGGGCAAAAGGAGGTTTGCGAGGATTGCAACTGAGGGAGATATCAAAAGCATTGACCAGTTTGTCTACTAGCGGATACGACAGGTATAATTTATCCATGGCTGAGATGTCACTCAAGTGCTTTTCCTTCAATAGCATATGAAATTATCATTTGACTTGTCTAGTCAAAGTACTTAACCTTGACCCCCTTAAGAATCTCCACCTCTTCGTCTGCATTGTCTCCTTCTACGGTGCTTGTTCCAGGGCCGATATTCTTGATCACACGCTGTTTCACCCATTCCCCAGCCTTGATTGGCCGACCGTCCTCACCAAGAACTCTGCTGCCCAGCAGACCCTTTTCGCGAAGCACCGGTGAGGCTTCGATGGGGACCATATCTGTCTCGTCTTCAATACGCACAACATAGATGACGCGCAAGCGGTCTAGGTGTTGCTGGTCGGTCGGTGGTGCGACGACGCGGTGGATGCTGGATTTCAAATAGCCGTCTGATTTGTGCAAAGAAGTGGGAAGGTTAGTCGGACTTCATTTTTTTTTCCCCACACGTCCTAGATAGAGAAGAGAATGCCTTAAGAGAATACTTACTTGTAAGGAAATGAAGAGCATCTGCGAGGTTGACGGTTAAAGTGCCCGGCACCATTCGCACGTCCTTCCATGATCCGTCTTTTGCGAGGACTTGAAGACCGCCTATGGGCTGGTAAAAGAGGAGCGTGAGACTTCCCAGGTCTGAATGTCTGTAAGGCCAGATCATGTCAGTTTTCTGTACATTCTTGGGCACCCTTCTTCTTTGATCCTCTCTCCATCTCAATTCGAACTCGTTCGGAGTCGTTCCTTAGGGCAGCTCTCCATGCAACTTACCCTTTCAACCAAACTCCACCACACTTTTCATTCTCTTCCTTACTCCTCACCAAATACTTCATATACCTCAAATGACACGCACTCTCCGCCTCGTACCGATGTCTCCTCACCAACCACTCCTCATCCTGCCCGCCAAGCCCCAGCGCCAGCGCAAACACCACCAACAGCCGATACACAATCACCTCGTGCACATGGCGCGCGAACCGCTCCACCTCCTCCCAGTGCCGCCGTAACAGATCCGGGTGCGCCATCCCAGCATGTGCCGCCGTGAATTTGGGGACATTGTAGAGTTCGTAGTTGTCGCGGACGCCCGGGACGAGCTCCCGGGTCCCCGCGGGCTTGTACCCGTTGTATTCGCCTGCTTCCATGTTGGCACGGTAGCGCATCTTTTCAGATTCTGGGAGGGAGAGGAGGGCTTGGCCGATGGCGAATTGGCGTTCGACTTGGGCGTCTGTGAGCCCGTAGTTTTTGACGTAGAAGAAGCCTGTTGAGTTGGTCGGGTCAGCCAAGTACTCGTGGTATAGTAAAGTGGAGAGGGGAATGGTTGACAATGGTGTTGATAGACTTGTAGCATTGTTTCAAACTGCAGTGTGAACAAGTACTGACCAACTTCCTGAATAGCTCTGGTGAACTCAGCTGCTAGTTTCTGTTTTCCTCCTGGTCGTTCGAAATTGGAGAGGTCCAGGGTGACCAGATCCGCCCAGTTGCCCTGCCTCGTGGAAACCGAGGGCTTGGTCCACGTTAGAGTCTCTGTGGAGGTCGACATATTTTGCTTGAGTTTTGACAATGTATGCTTCTTTGAATCTAGCTCTTTAGAGTTGCAGAGTTGAAGGCCACTTCGGTATTGGACAGTTCAAGGATATAATTACCCAAAAAGGTGTTCCCCTCTCTGAGTTCTAGCCAGTGGTCAAGTTGCACACTTTTGCTTTTATATCTTTGCTTCCAACATATTAGACAGCCAAGGCCAGCTTCCTGATATTTGTACATCATTTTTCATCCCACTCCCCATTTCAAAGAGCCCACCGACCTATTTGGCTTTTCCTCAGTGCCTTTCTCACGCTACAACATGAGCTTGTTTGGGATCAATGTATGCTTGAGCAAGTTTATCCCCACCGCACTGCGATAAACTTGCTCAAAAGCTGACCGACCGCATGAGGGGGGGTTGAGCATTGAACAACTGTTAAGTGAACCCCATGGGGTTCAGACCACTTACCATCGCTAGTTCAGCAAATCATGGTGGATTAAGCGAGCTTTTGTTTCGAGGCGCGGGTGCTTTTTGTGTTTCATCGAAAGATCCATGAAACGGCAGGGACGAAAGTCAGACAAAGTATGTAATCACTGATCGTCCAACGAGTCCCTACTAGTTGATGCGCAGCCGCTAAGTATTTTGGCGAGTAAGGTTGCAAGCTCCACGGGGCCTGACGGGGTATATCTGGCCCCCAGAACTCCGTGGCTCGTCGTCTCCATCGATTTGCTTCTACTGCTTGATGAGCAACATCTTTCCAAAGTTTCTTACTTCCAGACAAGTAATTAACATATCCTCCAATCGAACAGATCGATTCGTTTCTTCGGTCAAGTATCCAAAAGAGCAAGCCGTCCAGTATTCACACAGATCTCATTCTGCCACTTATGTACATGCCATCCTGCCGTTTTATCATGCTGTGAATATCCCCCGCTTTACCGGCATTGTATAAAAATAGATCTGTCCCATGCCCTCTTGGCATGGCAGTATAGTCTGCATTTAGTGCAACAGAGCTTCAATGTCCTTGTTTGACGCAATACATTGCCTGGTGTCATTGAGATCAACGGCTACCTCTATAAGGAACCAGATATATCATATGTGACAACGGTAAGAGACGCCTCCCACAGATCACTGCCTGCCTATGTGACAAGCAATATCGAGATTGGTAAAGACTTGATAGACTCGAAGACAGCAACAAGTTCGCGCTCGTGCCGAGCAACTTCACAGCCACTGCCAACATTCAACTCGCCAATAACGCTGAAGTATGCAGCAAAAGCAGTAATCACGCATGTAACAGTTGCATCGAGGTCAAGAACAGCATAACCACAAACTCAAGTATCAATACTTAGACAACAGTTAAGAAATTCTCCTCGATTTTCAGCCCTGACCCAACCTTTCCGTCCCATCACCATCATCAGGTCCACCTCTCCCGTCCATCAACCATAGCCTCAAATCAACGCCTTTACCTCCCGCAAAAGACATCCCAAGTATCTTCCCTCTCACCGTGTCTTGATGTACAAAATTGTTTTCCCCAAGCACTCCTTGCATGTGACCTGGAAGCGGCTGTTTTTGTAAAATCGCCATTTTCCCCTGCGTTGAGCCGCCCGACCCGGCATGCTTTTAGAGAATCCAACGAGATTTAAGTCCGTTCTCTCTCTTCGAATACTTCTTTGGTCCGGGCAATAGGACTAAGGCGGAAAAAGCGGTGTGCTGTTAAGGAAATCGGTGGCGAAACGTCGCGGATTTGGTCGGAAACAGAGAGTGGGCGTACCAGCGATTTGTGGGGTGCTTGAGAACGTCTTGAGGCAAGAATATGAGTAGTTATATCCTTCTCTAGCGGTACTCTCAATTCCTCTTATTCACGTGCAATCCAGAAAAGAACTGGTGTCTGTTCAAGTCGAGGTTGCGATTCCTTAGGTCAACGCAAAGTGGTGGTACATCGGGAGCGAACATCCGGTGAGAAGGGACCGAAAATAGAAAGCCTTTTGTGCTTGGAACGGCGAGAAGCGAGCATCTGATCGTAACGGTGGCGGCGGATTCGATCCTCGTTACGCAATAAGTGGAGGAAGCAATCATCGTCGTCCGAACCTAAAAATAACGAAGGGTGTTGGTGTGAATTCAAACTTAGGTTTTGGACGGCTTCCTGGGAGAAGTGATGGATCTACTGCCTCCAAGGCCGGGGACGTACTTTTGTTTCTTCTCAGCGGGCTTGAGGATCTGATAGGGGGAAAAACACCAGTCAGTTTTTGAATAAGTTTCTGCGATACGAGATGACCACAAAGACGTACCTGGAATGAGCATAGTAGACTCTCGTCTACGCTCATCATCGCACCAGCATTGTCAAACTCTCCACAGTAGTTGGGCGCGCTGAAAAGAGTGACAAGCTGGCGCTTGGAGAAGAATTCGTATCCGTCCTCGACCACTTGATGGGCGCGGCAGATCAGGTCCATGTCGTGCTTTTGCAGGAAGCGAGACACAACGTCAGGCCCGAACGTGAAACTAACACCTCTATCATTCTCACTCCAACCGGTGATGTCCTTGTCGGGGTCAGACCACAGCAGGTCGCACAGCAAACCGCAGTCAGGAATCTGTGCCCAAGAGTCAGTACCAACATTGTTGTGAACATATGTCCTGGGAAGACAGGAAAGGCAACTTACATCAGTGGGGCGCATAACCCTACGGATTTGCTCCATCGAGTTTAAGTCTGGGCTCAGGCCACCGTGCATGGTGAAGATCTTCTCGTCAATGATGGCGGCAATAGGCAAGCAGTTGAAGCAATCAGTAAATGTCTTCCACAGCTTGATATTGTACCGACGCTTGCACTCGTCGTAGAAACCATAAATGCGGTTGATAGAGGCGCACTCGTGGTTACCGCGCAGAATAAAAAAGTTCTCGGGGTACTTGATCTTGTACGCCAGCAAGAGGCAGATGGTCTCAAGCGATTGCTTGCCACGGTCAACGTAGTCACCAAGGAAGAGGTAGTTTGCCTCTGGAGGGAAACCGCCGTACTCGAACAGCCGCAAAAGATCATAGTATTGCCCATGAATGTCACCGCAGATCTGGAAATGGTAAGAAGGGGGAGTCAGCAATCGAAGCGAACGGCCGGCAGCAGCGGACATGGAAAGCAGTGCGAGAACAGGAATAGGACTGACCTTGATAGGAGCTTCAAGTTCAAGTAGAATGGGCTGAGAGATGAAAATCTCGCGAGCTTTGGTGCAAAGATATCTGATTTCGGCCTCAAGGAGCTGGACCTGCTTGCCGGGACGACTGCCACGGACCTCCAAAAGGCGGTCGATTATGGAGTCCAAGTCGACATCATGTTGATCTGCCATGGTAGATGTATCTGCCGCCAAGGGCTGGCGTGATGTTGGCAGAGGAGAGAAGGAGGGGGGACGCGCCGGCGGGGGTGGGATGCGCTGTGGTGGGACAAGATTTTACGCAATCAAGGCAGGCGGGGTGGTTGATGCACTTCTGTCGACTGCATATGAAGCGAAAAGTCAGCATTTGGCGTTTGAGGAACAGGGAGTACAGGGAGAAATAGTGCATGCAGCAGCAGATGCTGCTATGGTGTGAGAAGATCTCAACAGTGGTGGCAAAAAAGACAAGGAAAAAAACAGCCAACAAAGATGAGCATGAGCGAAATGATGTCAAGCAAGGTGCTCAAGCAATGCATGTCGAGGCATGATGGTGATGATTGGGGATACGGGGCAACTGAAATGGATACGAGAAAGGGACGTACGTACTATTTAGAAGTGATCTCAGCCGGAGGTTGCTTCCAAGAAAACCTGGAAGCGTCTGCAAGATCAGTTCGCCGGCGCAGCACAAGACGGTGACAGTCAAGTGCGGTGATGTGCGGGTCCTGCTTGGATGTGGACGGACGAGTAAAGTTGTGTTGAGCAGGTGTCGCGTCAAGACAGCTTCAGCTTCAGCAGCAGCGGGGCCGGGTAGGGGTGACGTGGATCGCCAGACCGCGATGCGAGAGCTGCGTCGAGAGAGTCGCGTTTAGTTCGCCTTTTTGATGCGACAAGGCGATGCAGCTAAGCGCAATGGATGGCTCAATGAGCCAGTGTCGCCTGATGGAGGAGCGGTAGAGCTCGTCGGTAAGGAGGGAACCGCGAGGCACGGAGCCAAGTTGCGAGAGTAGTTTTTTCTGTGTCTTTTTTTGCTCGTCTTTGTTCGCGGCCAGTAGGCGCCGAAACAGGGCTCAGTCGTCGGGCAAGCGTCACAGTGGGCCTTGGGTCGAATGAAAATAGTAGGAAATAGGAGGACAAAGTATCCTCGGTCGCCGTGCAGAGATTGGGATGGATGCAGAGTCCTGAAGCAGGTCTGGAGATCGCCTTGAAGATGAGTTGGATTGACAAGTTGCCGTGGGTGGAGGATGGTGGTGAGGGTGTCGGGTCAACAAAAGGTAGAAAAGGATCGGCCGAGCGCTGGCGAGGAATGAGAGTGGGAAGGCAACGGCAGAGTCAGGGACGTCAAGGCAGGCCAGGAAAATTCCAGAGGAACCCCTGCTTACAACTTGGCGGGCTTGGGCTTGGGCTTGGGCTTGGGCTTGGGGGCTGCCAGTAACGGGGTAACTGGGAGGAGCACTGGGCTGGGGGGCGGATTCAACTGAGCGCTCGCAGCAGAGTAGGCTTCAAAAAAAAAAAAAAAAAAAAAAAAAAAAAAAAAAAAAAAAAGCACACGAGGAAACGCACGCTAGGGAGACGGGCGGCGGCAACGCAACGCGGAATTTGGCGTTCCCAGCTGCGTGGACGGGCGGCCTGGACCTCTGAAAGTTGCAAAGCCTACTGCTCTTGGCCCTGGAAAATAGTGGAAAGTGGGGGGGCAGCGCCTGGACATCTGCAGGAGGGCCTGGAGAGCAAGGGAAGGGGGGAAGGGGGGGGGCCCGGGGGGCCCTCAACACTGGGCCACAGGCAGAGCAGGCAGGTTGGTAGGCAGGCATGTCGCAGAATTAGCTGAGACACTGCCACCGCACTCGTGAAATTTACAACCCAACCGTTCCCGTTATTAGAAGCGTTGGCGCCCTTTCTCCCAATCTTCGGTACCTCTGTACTTTCCGTACTGAAGCAGGCTCCACTTGTTTGAAAACCCAATTTCCATTGGCGATACCACATCAAAAGACGAGTCGCCGCAGCCAAACTACTAAAGCCCTATCAGCCCCTCTTGTGCCCTCCTCGTTCACGTCGGTTTTTTATTTTATTTTTGCAGTTGTTGCTGCCGCCGCCCTCGTCTCGGTCCCCTCTGGAGCCGCCCGCGTCAACCCAAGGCTCGCAGCATCCCGCTGGAACGTTGCTTCACGTACCTTTTTTGCCTTGGGGTCCGCTGAATACTTGACGGCGACACAGCACTGCGGTATGCACAGCACAACCCAACACCCCAGCCTGGTTCATGGGCGGATCAGAAAGAAAAAATTCAAGAACACACGCTGTCGCCTACACAGCCGGGCTTGAGAAAGCCACCTCGCGAAATGAGATACAGGCCCTAGGTCTGACAGCGCCCGCCCGGAAACCGACAGCTCGAGATGGGAAACATGTCTCCCAGCCCAACGACGACTCCACTGGCGGGGGTCTGGACGCCCAACTGCGGATACTCTGGCGCCGGCAACAGATCCTGACTCCCTCTGCAATTTCTCTGCCCGTCCAGACTTTGTTCAAGTGTCCGCGGCCCTTGCAAGAGACGAAGACAGGGACAACCGAGGCACACAAACACAAATGCTACTATGGCGTACTTCCAGACATGCACGCCAGTTGCGCAGCAGACAGCGCTGTCAGTCGGACGCATAGCGGCTATGGTATAGTACAGTACAGCACAGCACGCTATCTTGGTATTGTCTAGTGGCTTACGTCCCATGCCGTAGCGCAACTCTTCCCTGGACTACTGCTACCTAGTACTTAGTCTCTCGATTAGCAGCCCCTGAGGCTCTTACGCGAGCCATCCCTGCGCGCAACCTCGAACCCGCCCGCGCGGGAAGATCGAATATTTTAGTCGATATACCGTCGTTTGCCTCGGCCGGTTCCTACTGTCGATCCACGACAATGATCCGGTGAGGGTTTGCCGTGGGCGATAGAAATCAAAGACAAGCACCTGTTGCTTCTGTACTATGATACGGGTTGGCATGCACACCACCAAAGCCAGACCGCCCTCGACAACCCCGCTTACCGGTTGGCTTAGCATGCAATGGCGCCCACACTGCTGCTCGTGCAGGCCCTCTTGTGATTGCATCGAGGAAGAAACACTACTGTTGTGTAGACCTGCCGAAGGGGACTGACACCGCTTCAACACGCCGGTGATTGGACTCTGCCTACTGCCAAGTCTTCCTAGACCTGTCTAGCTGTAGAAGGATGTCGACCTGCAGTCCACTAGGCACCGTTCTCTCGTGTCCACGGCAGCCCGCCGCGCCACTTCTTGACAGTCTTATACCGTTTTGGTGGCACCGGTCACCGGATTCAACAGACGAATCTGTCTTATATGGTCGATTGATAGGTACTAACAGAGACAGACAGACACACACACACACAGAGAGAGAGAGAGAGAGGGCTCACTGATTAGCCAGGTATACTTTGCCTCACTTGTATAATTGTCTGCCGGGGCACTTATACACACACCATCACGACGTCGCTAAGTCGTCAGCGCCTCCTGGATAACATCCCGCCTGCGTGGCCGTGTGCCATCACTTACCCTCGCCTCCTCCCGTTTCCTCTGCCGGTAATACGGAGTCGAGCGTCACCGCACCATCATACTCCGACGTCAAGCTAGAGTTTGCTGCCGCCCAAGCCAAAAGATTGTGATGCGTCAATTTTGGGTTGCCACAGAAAGCACTATCAGCCTCAGCGCCTCTAATATGTTGGCGCTGTAAAATGCAGCCGTTGACTTTGATATGCGTAGCAACTGGTTCGAGTGGTTTCTTGACATCAGGTGGACCGCCACTGACCAAAGATCTGATCTGATCCAGCTCGTTGAGCATGTGTGGCAAATTCTCAACCTGGGCAGCTTATCATATGGCTGAAGTAAACTATAAGCACGTTGAAGACCTGATTGTTCCTAGAGACGCTCTCCCCTCAACTGGACTTCAAGAAGCCACCTGTAGCATCCGCAAAAGGTGGCCAGTGGCTCCAGCACACAAAACCATCACGTCTTCGAGACCCTCGATATGACTGGTGTGCATCTGTCAAACACCGCACACAAGCCTCCTTGTTCACACTTTGACACGCCAAGGAACCCAAGATGTCCTATGGAGTAGGCCGAAACCTTGTAAGAAATAGCATTTGGCGGTTGACGGCCCTGACGGTCAGACCTGTGTGCTGCCCAACAATGCTTGGACCAAACCATAACGCACAGTCCCTTCTAAGTATGATTTTGGGTTGCACCAGGGTTTCCTTTCCCCTCCACGTACATGCAAATGAGGGGTCCGAGGAAGAAAAAGGACACTCAAGGACTTGTTCAGGGATTTCTCAAATCTGCCGAGAAACTCGGCTCTGCTCAGTTTTTTCCTCCTCTATTTTCTTTTGGTCGTGGATGGACGGATATGTGTATCTTGATCTCGTGGACTTTTCTGATGATCATCTGCTCGTTGTGTTCTGTTGTTAATGCTTTGGTCTTTGACAAAGTGCCATTCCTGGAAGCCGTACACGACTCGGAGTAGGAAGAGAGAAGAAGAAAAGAAAAGAAAGAATCTGCCTAGAATGTATTTAGGGTTTGGCACCATGACTTGGCAAGGCGGTTTTGACAGCACGTGTTCAACCTTGTTCGTGTGCACAGTAGCTTGATTCAAGTGAAATGCAAGCACTCATCTGATATGATCGCTTCCGACTTTGGTGGTAATGTCGCATTCTTGTTCTTCTCTTTATTTTTGGTATATTTTGATGGACAGATTTCTATTCGGGCATATTGAGAGGCCGTTGAGGCGCGGTACTGAGTTATTGGTGAACTGAAAATATTGTTGTGATTGCCCGTTGTGATGGTTGGTGATGATTGGATCGCGTGAAGGCTCAAGGTTCAACAACCTGGTGAATGGGCAGTCTTAGCAGAGATGCCATACCTTGAAGATATTTAGACATGGAAACTGACATGATGAAGGATAATCAATCTTGCATATCGTGATATCAGATGTCTTCACGAAGCATCTTCATGCTCTCAATAAACCCAGGATCACTCAAGCAGTGCTCTACTCACCGTACGGAAGCTTGATCGCATGCCCATTCTTGCTGGGCCTTTTGTGGAGGTGAATACCATTGACTATCGTGTTGGCGCGTGCAGTGGAATCTGAAGGTGACAACAGGGAATGCGGTTGTTCGCTTTGGGCGTAGAAAGACCCCGATGGGCTTTTTCTTCAGGGACAACGTTCGAGTAACAAAGAAAGCTTATGATGAGCACTTCGCTATGACCTGGAAGAAACTTGACGGCAAGTATACAATCTCGTTGCAGAAACTCACCCATGTGCTGGGAAACCTCGATTGAAGACTGGTTTCGGAATGCATACGGCGTATGAGGGTCATTTTGAGAATGATGAGTTTGCTACATCATATATACCAGATTCAATATTATGAACAATATCTCCCAGGATTTGGAAATAGGGCGGTTAGATATATATATATATCTATATCTATATCTATACGATACATAAGACGCACGAGCGAATTCATGTATGCTTTACCTTCCCAGTGTTATCCTTGCGAATGCTTCGTGGGGTATTTGGTACGGTACGAGAATAAAAAATAGTAGAATCATGCTCTACCTGAATCCGTATGTGATGGCACTGTAGCTCGACGTGGTGAATATGGAAGCTGTATACTCGAGACTGGGCAGACTGCACGAACCTGTATTCCTAGTCTGCTTCCTTCTGGATCATTCAACCGAGACCTCTGGATTCAATATTTGCCCCACACGGAGCCCACCGGGCAGAAGCGTATGAGCATCTTGAGAAGTCGATTTTGAGCTGCCTGCTAGAAAGCATGTCCCAATCCATTTGTAGCTTTTCTTGCCCATGATTGTACGCTTCGGCATGCATGGCCATCAAGCAGGATGGAAACACTGCCGACTGGCGGCTTAGGTAGATGCTGCTCTAGTACATAGAAGTACTCCAGTGTCAAGATTACCCTTGAGAATAGATACTTTGGACGCTTGGAGCGCCATATATCATAAGTGTCAGTTCACGCTATTATTACGACTCTCACGGGAACCAAAAGGCGAAAAGCAGACCTGCAACATATGCTGGCAAATGTTTGGCATCAACCCGGGATAGCAATTTATCCACCATTATTGTGAGCCTCGCACCCAAAGACCTTTAGCGAGTAAGCTAACGATGGTTGTGTGTCCATGTCTGTGTCTGCGTCTGTGTGAATGTGTGAATGTGTGAGTGTGTGAGTGTGGGCGAGTGAGACAAGCCACAACCTCCTCCACGCCCGAAAAGAACACGTCTGGCTTCTTTTGCTACATGAGGAAACCCAAGTTTGGCCGAGGTCAAGCCGTTTGTTAGCTTCTCCTTAGTACGGCTACATGACATCAGTCGGACGAAAGGGGGAGAAGACTACGTTGTCGGACAGTGGCTGTTGAGGCTCCAGTTGAATGCTCTTGTTCGCCGGATCGAGACGAAAGAAACAGCCTGTGGGTTTCCTAGGAGTCCTTCGCAAGAACTTGTCCGAGTAGCGCAAGAGACGACGCCAGCCCAAAGGAGACCTTGACAATTCCTGAAGACAATATGCACAGCGGCGACACTGGTGATCTTCTCCCCGGGATTTTCCACAAGCTTGGCAAGCCGAACATCGTGTAGGAGGGGCTGCTGCGATTCAGCTGAAAGCACCCAGTAACCACTCGTGAAGAGACGGCATGGTTGTGGACTTTTGAGTTCCAGACTCTGTCCTATAATCGAAGCACGAGGCCATCGCGCCCCATGTACAGTACTATTCTTCTCAAGACAACTCGAAGGGAAAAAAACACCATTCCTCTTGACAAGCGACGGGATGAAGATATGGCAGGCTGAAGCATCGTACATCGTGAGTTGTTTGCAAGAAAACGTCAGGCAATTGTGCCGTTGGCGTCGTAGACTCGGAACAAACGGCAGATGGTAGATACTGCATGGTTCTAGGGCTTGCTGCCACGAGGACCACCTCGTGGCAATAGAGAAAAGTATGTCGTCGTGGACGTGGGCGGAGCAACAACCAAAAAAAAGTCAAAACAGACGTGGAGACGGGTCATGCATCGATCTGTTGCCCCCGCTCTCCCATGGCCGTATCGTGCGGTGACCATGAAGTACGAAAGAAAACCAGGGGTCTTTTGCAAGCCAAAACTCAACAGATAGCAGGCCAGAATTCTGCTAACTCATAGTATGTACATAGTAGTTTGTTCTATGTGAGTTCGTTCGTTCGGTCGGAACGCCGGCATACTAAGCGGCCTGGCCCGTCGGGAGCGCCCAAAACTCCGGTGGACAACGTCATTGTACCCTAGGGTGCACTGCCAGCCCCACAATGACGATGTCTTACGCAGCAGGGCTATGATCTGTGAGTGAGCCCTGGAAAATGGCATGGCCCAGAAAGAAGTTCGAACAGCAGACAGGAAGCCAAGCAGATATTTATTAGAGCCAACGGTTCCTGCATTGAGCCGCCAGGCCCAATTGTCTGCCGCGGCCAAGAAGTCATTTTCTCATCCATACAACCACACCAGTATCGTCGTACCAGCAAAGTCCGTCCCGTTTGCTGAGAATTCCCGGCTTGGACGACGGTACCTGTACAACCCGCGCACGAATCCTCACGCGATCCTCGCTCAACACGCATTTGTCTCCAGTGGCGCCGTAAAGAACAACCGCAAAGCACCACAATGGCATTTCCATTCTGGTTGATACCAGTCTTTTCAGGCTGCGTCTGGCTAGGTTTGTCCAACTTTGCGCGACTCTTGCCTTGCAAACTGCCCACCCAATGCTAACCGCGTCTCCCTTCCACCAGGCGGTCTGCTCGCAATGCTCTGCACATGGGTCGCCAAAGGCGAACCCTACTACTCCTTTATGCGCGAAACCTCGCAGCATATTGTCTACATCTCCGACATTGGCGCCACATCCTGGGGCAAGCCCATCTTCATCGCCACCTCAGCCGTCATGGTCGTCACCTTTGACCTGGTCTTCATCAACGAGCGCTGGCTGCGCCACAAGCGCCGCCTGGTGCCCAACTACAGCAAGTGGGAAAAGGCCATGTCCATCCTCTCCATCTTCTGGTCCATCGTCGGCGCCGCCGGCCTCATCCTGCTCACCATCTTCGACACGGCTCAGTACCACACCGCCCACGATTCGCTGCTGGGCGTCTTCATCGCCGGCTATGTGATTAGTGCCATTTGCGTCTGTATCGAGTACCTGTTGCTGGGCCTCGTGCGCCGCAAGCACGATCACCAGATGGCCGTGCAGTCGCACCGCCAGCACCGCCTGCTGCTCACGAGCTTCATCATCAAGGCCTGCTTTATCGTCATAGAGGTGGCTCTGGCTATTGCCTTTGGCGTGACCGAGTACACGGGCAGGTACAACCAGTCCGCCATCCTGGAGTGGGTCGTTGCGCTGATCTACATCTTTTGTAAGTCGCTTGCTGCCTTTGAGTTGAATACACACACACACACACACACACACACACACACCACACTGGCGATATTGGCCCAAGAAAATGCTAACAGATTGCATTCATTCAGATGTCTGGTCCTATGTCTTTGACTTCCTTCCAGTCAACT
This sequence comes from Coniella vitis, assembly GCA_011317545.1. Classification (NCBI taxonomy): domain Eukaryota; kingdom Fungi; phylum Ascomycota; class Sordariomycetes; order Diaporthales; family Schizoparmaceae; genus Coniella; species Coniella vitis. The sequence continues at coordinate 737,111 of WUJK01000012.1, forward strand.
TTGCTCACCACAGAACCGGAAGCAACAGATTCCCCGCTGTCAAGAGAGGCAGCGAGGAAATGGCCATGACCAACGACGGGTCACCAGCATATGCTTTTTAAACTCTTGGATGAGGAACCACGACAGCTGATTTTTTTTTTAAAGAAAAAAATAAAGACTGATATGCGGGCTGGTATGTTTTAATGATATTATAGCGACGTCTTTTCTATTTCTTTTTGATTTCACCTTCACGGACCGGTCATGGCGTTTTCTGGAATCATGTACAACAGGGTCAGCACGACGATTTACGTTCTTGAATCTTCGGTCATAGCACTAGATAATGCCTAACGTAAAATTGATACCCCATAATATTGTTACAATGCAAAACAAAAATAAAGGTCAAACTGTCGCTATAGGACCCACAACCACCCAACCATTCTTGAGACACCACAACCATTTCAGGATTATATGTATTGCACCGTCATCCGCATCCATATACGCAGATTTCAAGCTTATACACAATCATGCCCTATCAATTACAAGTCGAAACACATTAATTTAAGATAGAAAACGTGCGTAACTCCACTACGCACTCACTGATTTAGATTGCCTCCGAGTCTTTCCAGGACGCCAGAATCGCCCGCATACCTTTCAACTCGTCTTTCTTTCTTTTTGAAGAACAAAACTAATCGCCCCCGTCACTAAACGAATATTTCAAAGACATACATACATTCTCAAGCATCACCTTGCATCCAGGACAAACAACCTTTTCTTCTATTTTCCATGTGTTCTCCATCACAAAGGTCAAGCAAAGAACCAAAAGCAAGACATGTTGGGGAATAAAAAGAATGCAAGACTGGCTTCTAGTAATACAAAAATCAAGTAACACGATGCCTTCAACCTAGTCCCCCCTCAAGGCGAAACAAAATGGCCTCCCTGCTCCAAATAAGAATACACACAGATCTAGCGTTTCCCAGCATCAACGCCGTCTAGCCGAAGACCTAAGCCGCTTCCGCGTGATACCTCCAGAAGCGGAGCCGCCACCGCCGGCGCCCTTCCTCCGACTGGAAGAGTTCGCGCCTGCCTTGGGACCAGCGCTTAGGCTGGTCTCTGGTAAGGGATTCACAGGCGAAGCAGTGATCGTGCTGTCTTCAACGTTAAACTCCAAATCATTAAGCTCATCTTCATCCATATCCGTGAGCTCTTCGCTCAACGCACGGACGGCCTCGCGTCCTGCCCACTGTTCTTCAATGGCAGTTGTGCCTTCAGGCTCAAATGCCTTGAGATACCATGGAATACCGCCTTCAGTCAAAGTGTTATGTGTCCCGTGACTGAGACTGCCGTTGGACTGTGGAGGTGTAAGTGGTGCTGGGGGTCCAATTTGCGGGCCGTGTGCGTAACCATCGTTGAAATCGGGTGGCGTAGGCACCGACTTTACACCTTTCAGCATTGCGTCTTCGGGTTGCTGAGGTGCTACAACAACTGCATGCTCTCCCTTCGGGGCCGTGGCGTCAACGGCGTCAACAATAATCTCTACGCCGGAGTCCGCGGGCTGCTCTTCCTTGACTTCGATGCTCAGGTCGTCCAGCTCCATCTTGTCCGCGCTCTGTCCACCAGCTCCGCCATCCAATTGAGCTTCGGCGACAGTAATGAGACCTTCTTCGGCAGCGTCTGTCATGATGACATCTTGACCCGCATGTTTTGCTGCTGCGGCTTCTTGCTGCTGACGTGACGAGCTTTGCTTCCTGATTTCCAGGCTACTATCTATCATGCCCTCCAATTCCTTTTGCAGGTCGGCGTAATTCTTGGTTGCAATATCCGCTTCGGCTTTCAAAGCAGTTTCTAATTGCGGTTGAACTGACTTGAGGATACGCTTCCCAAGTCTCTTGCGGTCTCTAGCCTCAGAGTATGTGTTGTGCTTAGTAGGCGACGCATCCGGGGCCTCGACGCTGTATTGCTTAGGGTATTCGTGTATGTTAATGCCAACATGAATGACTTCGCAAAGATCATGAGCAAAGTCTAGGGTGGTGGTATAAAATCGCTTCTCGAATCTGCCTTGCAGTACGGTTAAGCCTTCCTTGAAGACTTCTTTGTCGAGCCTGGAAGAGATCATCATTAGCTCCATTTCGAATCAAAGAGGCTGGTTTGGGTGAAATACTAACGCTAGAGCTTTGTCAATGACAGGCACGAGAAGTTTGTAGATGGGGAAGTAACATGTGTCGACGAAATCTTGCTCCATTTCGGCTTGCTCCAACTTGTTCAGTTCACGGTTAACCACGTCGTCCGCAAGGGACTTGAGCTGTTCAAGATCCTTCAGGAGCGTCTCGGCGAATTCAATGCGTCTCGCTAGACGAGACTTGCCGGACGGGCCCATGGCAGCAAAGTCTCGCCTTGTCAGCTCGATGGATGAGAAGGACTCCATCTGCAACTGCAACCTTTTGAGTAGCGCTGCTCCTCGGCGGGATTCTCGCTTCAAAGTCCAATATCGACAAGCTTCTGCGACATACTCTTTGCGCTTACGCAATGTGAAGCGTGCCAATCCGCTCTCTACTAGATCGAACACGGCCTGCGGTATGACGGGTGCTCCTGAAGGAAGCTTCCAGATCTTGCCAGTCTGCGCCGTTTTCTTATCACCAGAACCGGACAATTTAGCACCAATCATTTGCGACTCGTCTGGAGGATGTTCGGTGAAGGCATGTCGATGCGTAGCGGCAAGCTGCCGAGCCGAGTCTTGGCTGCTGGCCCAAATGCGTCCCTTCATGGTGCGCTTGTAGAATTTCTTAGCTTCTTTGATAGCAGTGGCAACACCATGTTCCTCTTCGTAGTCTGGTGGGCAATGCTTATCGCAAAAGGCCTTGAGAACCATGCCGCCGTCAAGCACAGCAAGGGCGCCTTGGCTGTTTTTCATCTTGAGATACAGATGGGCCCGCCTTGCGCATGTGACGTGAAAAGCCTGGTAACATGCCTTGTTACCGCATTGTATGCAAGCTCCCATTTTTTGATTGCAGATGTAGCACTGCAGTTTCCAACGATTCTTGGGAACCTTGTCAACATCCATCACCGGCTCCATGAAGGTGTGATTTCCTAATGAAACCTCGGGGATCCACATTGCGCAGAGTAGGTGGGCCCATTTGGAGTTATTTGTTTGTTTGAATGCGCCGTCGGTGTTGGGACAGAAAATACACGTCTAAGTGTCGTTGTTAGTCGGAGCACGGATCGCAAAGGCTTGTTTCTTCATCACTTACAGGAATTCCACGGCCTGCAAGCTGACACTTGCGGCACATCCACTGGCCTTCCGGTATAAAGGGCACGCCATAGCACTCCTGGTGGACCGCAAGGTCGCAACCGTCACAGAACACTATTGCATTGGTATTTTCGCAGTCACCGTCGTCACAAATGGCGCATTTGCTGTCCTGCTCTTCCCCAGCTTGTTCTCCATTGACAGCCACGGCAGAGCTAGACCTAGGCCTGTGCGTTTGCGGGGGTTTCGGGTTTGGTTTTGGAATCCTCTTTTCGAGAGCATGCCACTCCTTTTCGATTTTGGTAATAGTGATTTCAAAGATTTCGCGGCTCACAGGTTCCAACTCGTGCGCTCTGCGTTGTGTATTCAAGGTTTCGAGCCACATATCGTCCTGTTCGTCCATGTCGTACTCTACACGACCGAGATTGGATCCGCTGTAGGACACGACAACTTCGCCCTCGGCTTTGTGTCCCAGTAATTGATCTACGTCTTCGTCCACGTGAGCATCACTGGCCTTGAGAAGACGCCGTTCCGGGCGGATGAAGTTGTCGCTCTCTTGATAGCCCACGTTCATCATAGCCTTTTCGACGTATTTTGCCTGGCCAAAGGTCTTGCTCTCAAACAATAATATCCGGTCTGTCTTGCGGTACGAGGGGTTCTTCAGGTCGAGACGCTCTTTCGGAGTCTGGTTCAGGGTGGAGAGGATTTTGGGTGTTCTTGGGGTTTGGCCCAAGTCTGAGCGCGTCGCATAGAAGGAGACAGCCTCACGAGGTCGAGTCGTCCGCCGCCTCGTGGGCGTCTCGACGACAGGAGCTGGCGTAGCTACCGGCGCATCTGTCTGCGCGATAGGCTCGCCAGCAGCAACATCGTTTGTATGGATAGCATCTTTGAGAGGCGTTTTGTTGCCGTTGGCGTTCGGCTGTAAGGTAGGAGGTAGCGGGGGTGGGGTGGATTTTCGGGTGCCATCGACGTCCTCGGAGTGAAAGATCATGAAGGTGGCTTCGGTGTCCAGGTTGGGGTGAAACTCTTCCCAGCCACGCTCTTCTCTGGGTTTATAGCCCTCGCTCTGCACAACGGCCGCAGCAACAGCGGCGGCCGAGCTATACTCCATCTCTTCTTCAGGAGGGCGAGTTGTGGAGGCGCGAACGCGGGTGCTTCTCTCACGCGGGGCGAGGGCAGCGCGGGAGCGATTATTGGTTCTACGAGCAGCGGATCGAGGCCGTGAAGAGGCGGCGCGAGGGGATGGAGCAGAGGGCATTTCAACCTGCTCCTCAGTGGGAATGACCCTGCCACCGCCACCCGCCCCGCCTGCGACGTACTTCCTCCTCTTCAGGGGCGGCTCTTCATAATCTTGGGTTACTCTGCCTCGCGGGCGGGCGGCAAAGCGGGCAGAGCGGGAGGCCCTAGGTGTTGCGAGGCGCGAGGACATTGCGGTGGGAAGAGCGGGCGATGTGGGCGAAGGAAGGAAGCGACGCTGTGAGCAGTAGGAACGGGTCGTGTCTGCGCGTCGTCAAGGGGAGACGAGGTGTACCTGCCAAAGGCCATCCGTAGCTGCTGGCATCGGAAAGAGCGATTATCAATGGCGTGCGGCTGTTTCAGGAGGGTGCCCAGTTGCTCGAGGTTCGCCAACGAGGAGTGCTGTTATCTGTTTTCGGAGCCCAGTGCAGGTGCGACAGACGGTGGAATTCAGGACTTGAGGTTGCTAACGCGCCTGCGGAGGTGGCCGCTAGCCGCTTTAGGAAACGATGTCGACAGGGATAGAGATCCCTGGTTTAGCGCAATCTGGGGCAAACAGCCCCGCCGCTTACGTAACCGACCACCGACGGCGGGCATCAACTTGCAATTCGTAAAACACAAGTACGTATAATTCATGGCCCATTGCCGTGGCATATGCAGAGGGCTTTGGTGCGTTGAGCATGGGAACCGGCGTCTGTTCCTGCTTGGTATGCAAGGCAATCAATCAAGTAAAGGAATCTTGTCTTTTTTTTTTGGCCCACGGATTCCATACTTTGCAATAGCGGTTGCCCACGTGGGTTTGCGCCGGCAGAGACAAAGACCCTGAATCGATACCACAAAGCATCTTGTTTGGCAATCAGATTCTGACATTTCAATGCGACCCGGCCAGCTGCAGGATGCAATGACGCCCACCCCCAGCCAACGCCAAGCAGACAGGCGTAGTTGCAGTGAATGGCGCCGCGACCTCCAGCAAAAAACCGCATGGTGGTGAATAAGCCAAAATGCACACCGTCCTTTGCAATTTCACACCTGTACTCCGTACTCTGTCATTGACCACACTCCGGTAGCAGCACCCATCGGCCCAAGCTTCCTCCTGCCCAAGACGTCATGCAAAGCCGTGCCCACGCAGTCCCCACAGGGGTTCCTTGCGTCGACTCCGTGTACCCCAGATCTGGGCATCGTGACGTGCAGCTCCGCGCATAGCAACGCATCTGGCGTTGCATCTGGCCAGTGGAAGGGTCGGCAGGGCCTGGCAGGGTCTTGGAGGGGGCCCTGTGGCCGCCCCAAGGCGATACTTTGTCCGACTGCCATGTGGCATGCTTCGACTTGATCGCAGCGGCCCCTGCATCCGAAGCACCAGGCTAGAGCAGTTGCCTAGAAGGCACACTTGCGCTTTTACGTACATTCCACCCACACTTGGAGAGATTCTAGACTGCTAAACCAGTCGGCCATTTGATTCGGTCCTTCCCAATGCTGCTACTGCACCTTCCAGGCTCGCTTCCTCCCGTGTGCCCCGCCTGCCACGGCGGTCTCGCCCATGCAGCTGCTCGTCAGGTATTCTTTCGCCTCTTTTTCATCCTCCCTTCCTCCCACGACGATAGCCAAGCTCGCACTGCTCCTCATTCAACTTACATGGCCGTTGCGAATCCAGGCCCTCCAAGTCCCTTGGAACAATGTAATGTCAACAGGGAAGTTCACGATGTGCCGTTGCCGCGGCTCTTCCGCCTTGAGGACGATTGCCCAAGTGCCTCAAGGGGCCAAGTAATTCCCTGTGCCTCAATCTGGTGAAATAGTAAATAACTTGTGCAAGAAAGGCAACATTTCCTTGATACAACAATGTAACTGCTCGCCGTCCACACCCACGGAAAAGTGAAAGCATATACTACAAGAACCAAGCTTCTTATTCTAGATTGCTCGGGACTCATTGTCAATTGCATTGCTGCCGAAAGGAAATGTGCTAAGCATAACATCTTGCTCACTGCGTCCGAGCTGACGGCGGGTTGCGCAAGCCAGTCGTGCAAGTGAACGCCGACCAGATGTGCCGTGGCAGGAGGGGCTTAAACTCAACAAGCCAACCAGTCGCTTACGCGCCCCGCCTTGTCAATGTTCAGCAATCTCAATATCAACCAAACGTCGAAGACCTCCCACACGGACAAAGGTACGCACAAGTCTTCAACAAGCGGCTTCAGATTCCATGTAGTTGGGCACACAGTGGATAGAGGCATCGCTGCCACTAAGAATCAAATTCATATCGCTGTAGTCAGCGCGAACCATAGTGCTCTATATGACTGGTTAAAACGGTACGGAGCTGATCGCTTTCAGGTTGAGATCAGCATTTTGAATCGTTAGCACTCGAACATTGGATACACAGTGTTTGCAGTTGATGCTTCGCTTCGGTATCATCAGCAATTTACCTGGATACTTGGCGGAACGTCTAGGCTGCTTGAACTCATGGTCTGAATACGCGACTGTAGTTGTACGTACGCACGTACTCTACAGTTGTATAAATGACACTAGTATTGTATGCTGGCAATATTTTCCAATAATGCACCTGCCGCCTTCAGAGGCAGATAGTCAGACGCGAAAAATCGACAAACTACGGCGAGTAGTTGGGAGAATCATACACAGATCAAACAGAAACATACCAATCACGACCCATTCGGTACAGGTGACCCTCGACCCCTTGGAAGGAAAAAGGTGATTAAACTTACCCAGGGCATCAATGATACAAAACATCTTCCCCGTGAGGACGTGAAATATTGTGTAGATGATAGTGCTGAAGACCTTGCAAAGTACTCAAGTCACGAACTTGAGCCAGGACTCCGTCAAGCATGACCAACCGAAAAGTCTCTCAATAATGATATCCACGGCACTATTGAGGCTCAATAGACGCCACAAATCTAGTATTCCTGTTTATATCCGTTGAATTCGATTGAATGGACAAGCCTGTGAGGTCAAAACAGAAAATCATAAGCTCAGGTGAGCACTTTGAGAGCAAGCCTCACTACCAGACAAGGGTGATGCTGATAATACCAGAAGGTGCTACCGTTTTGGCCGCCTTTACAAAATATCAAAATCAACAACTCAAGTGTATAATAATAAGATTGAATCACGTACGTGCTATATTGCGCAGTAATACTCCGGCTCAGCTTGCAATATATTGCATCGATGGCAATCTGCACAACAAACACCCCGAGCACTCATGGCAGCATACTCCTTCCAAACACACATTGACACCATCCCCGTTTCCATACTAATTAAGCTATACCAAGCTCGCAGTGTACACGATTCCTGGCTATCTGCGTCTTCAACTACTATAGTAAGCCTATACTGCCTGTGGGTTTCACGAGGTGCATGTGTAGCCCCTTGGCACCAAAAGAAGCCCCAAAGTATCTGAGAGTAGCCTCGGTTGCGTCATGGTTATAATACAATTACGAAAGCTTCTAGATTCTTTCACTGGAACGGGAAAGAAAAGAAGAAGGGAGGGAAAAAAGGGGAGGGGAGGGCCCGCTCTTTAAAATATCACCGGACGATGCAGAGAAGCGATCGATATCGAGCATTTGCACCCAATAAGAGGCCTCAAGCAGTGCAACAACTTATACGTATATTTATAATATGGCATGGATATCTACCAGTCTTTAGCCTCGCCTAGCATCAAGTTTCTCACTGTCTGCGTACTGGATAAGCGCTGAGATTAAACCAAGGCCGAGCATATATAGCTCCGTGCCAGTTGCTTGACCATGGCAAAGTCACTACATATCAGAGGCGGCAATTCAAGTCGATGCCTGACAATTGCAGGGCTGGAATCGTAATATGGATATCCATTACGCACAGTCAATGGACCTGAGAGGAATTTCGGGGGCGTGTAAAGTAGAGTTAAATCTGTGAGTGTCGCGTTGTCTCAAAGGGATGATTTGGCTTTTGGTCACTTTGACTACTCTGCCTGTACATTTTTATTATGTGACGAATAGGCAATATCTTTTTTTTTTTTTTCAAAAAAAAAAAAACGAGCATCAAGTGAGAGAATGCTTGCCCGAAATACGTTGGCGGAGGTATTTTGAAACATGCCAATCTCATACTATGGAAATCAAAGACTCATCATAACTTCCAAAGCAACTGGTACTCGTACTTGAATGCTAATTGCCTAAAACACACGACTGGACACCACGAGAAGAACCGGAGCTCGCCATTCACATCCCCTAACGATTCTTTCACCTGCGCTTCTATACAGAAGGGCTTGACGAGTGTTTGGAATATATTGGGCTACCACACTTTTCAATAGGGATGACGATAGTGATCCAAGAAATATGCCGCACGGAGCATTGTGACCAACTCACAAGTATTTGTCTCTGGGGACGCATTTGTATTTCCTTTGGACTATTTCCATACTTGTGTTCGTTTACATTTGGGCCGCTCATCTTGTCTTGCGGATAGGCGGTGCTCCCGAGTTGCCTGCTGTATTAGATCCGGCAGCCTTAAAAGAAAACATGGAAAGTGGAAACTGGTTTTGTAGTAGATTCGGACCAGGAGTCTCTTTTCCATGAGCCTCTCCATCAAATGATGAAGTATCCAGCAAGCATGAGATACTCAACAACCCCCAATATATCTATTCACGCCACGAATAATGGGCACTTAAGACGAGACTACAACCTTGAGTCTTCGCCTTGAACGTTGCTACCCACCGTTCAGCAAGTATTTCATTCTACATTTTTGAAAAGCCGGCACTTGGCCTCTTGTCTGAGGAGAAATACTACAGCACAGCTGAGCGAACGCTGTGTAGACTTGAATGTCGTATCTCAGGCTTCTCGAGGAACCTCGCCATTGGCCACGCTTGGCCAAGAGGACCGAAAAGTTCAACATGTCTCTTCTTTCCATTATCATTACAAAAGCTAAACAGCAAAATTCACGACCGAAGTGGAACCACCAACGAAGCAAATGCACTAGAATGGAGCCCCAATACTGGCGTCCTCGCTGAGAGGTTTCCTCAGAACCATACTTTGAAAGTCTCGCCTACATCAAAAAGGTTTTTGGGCATGCGTGACCCTCAGACAACACAAATACCCAAGAGGAGTGTTTCTGGTACAAGGATGCTATCATAAAGATACTATATATGGAGAGTCAAAGTTGAAAACCAACAGCGAGCGCATGCCCTATTTTCGGCCGCTTGCTCTTCCTGCTGGAAATTTATCTGCTCTTGATGGCCCCCTCCCCCGACTGAGCTTGGTATGATATTGGACACGGTACCACTTTTTATTTTTTTTCTCTAAATGTTTTTTAATCCGTGATCATAATCCAGCCAGCAGTCACCAGGCCTGGACCACAATACTTCAAAATTCCTCTCCATCCAGAACCAAGAAGGACAACACGGACTGGATGCATAGGTGCTCTTGGTCACCAACGCCAGCCACCAACAAAAAGTCTGCTCCTAGGGTTCTCAGACAGCACCACGAGCACGCTTTCCTCGTATCCGAGGACCATATCTCACATACAAATTGGGTCCATCACAGCGGGACTAGTCTGCATCTGGTGCATTCGCTGCGTTGCCCATAATGCTTTACGGGGCAAATGCGGCTACAGCAATATATTCCATGATCCAATAGCCAATCTCTGTTTGACACTTTCGATACTCAACTTGATGCAGAGGGCTCTCATACATGGCGCGAGGGAGTAGGATGCCGAGAATACAGCGGCCACGAAAACAGTGACAACACCCACCAATAATAACCATTTTCCAGGTCGACGCTGAAACAAACTTAAGGACCAAGCCCCCAACATCCTCCTACCCATTGTCCCCCATGACGAAGGACAAGTATGATTTCCCCCTGTCAAAAATGATTACTACCATCATGGATCTCACAGAGACAGATCTGAAAGCCAACGATCATCCGATCTTTTCTACGCCAGCTGAAAGCTGCAGCTGCGACAGGCAATGCTCCAGAATCCAAGCTTGGCATAAGGATACGTCAAGTGCGGATGAAAACAACTTGGGGAGACCAGGGGTTGGCGTTGGCGTTGGCGTTGGCGTTGGCATACATAGTGTAGCCTAGCGCTGCGATCACGTCTATAAAAGTCCCTCGGGCCAGAATGGAGACAAGCTTCTGTAGGGCGACGTTATCGTTGGCTGTCGAGCTCTCCAGTAGAACAACTACCCCGCGAGGGGCGGGTACTATGATGGAAGTACTATAAAGAAGCAGGGGCCTGGGAGCGAAAGCAGGTGGAGACGTGGCACGGCCAGGGTCGTCCATCGCGTAGTATGGTGACGCGCCTGTGCGGGAAACATCGTGAAAGTAGCGAGGGTTGCGGGTCGGGAAATCAGCGGCTGACCGACAGTTGTTGGTCGTCCTGGCCGGCAGCCTCATCATCAGACGTGGCCGGTATTGCGGTGTCAGAGAAGTCGCTGCATGCTAAGGTGGATCTCGGCAGTTCGTTGCGCAGAGTCTGGGGTAATGCCATGTTACATAGCATTGAGTCGTAGAAGAAAGAAGAAGATCAGCCATGGAAGACTGACATCAGCTTCCTCAGCCAAGGCGCTGGTATCAACGAGGCAAGTGAAGCGAAGGAGGACGGGGGAGATACTTTGGTTGTGAACCCTGAAGTTTGCTCCATGGCCAAGCGACAAGCCTGCAAGCAGGACGTCTCGAGCAGGCAATGCTACTATACCAACAAGCACCTGCGGGCGAGTGGAACTGGGCCAGCTGGACAATGAACAAAGCCCACTGCCACGCTCAAGAGATGCTTGGCGCATCAAACTGGGCCCGGGCAGCGCACAGACGGAAGGTGACCGACGATGAGGCTTCCCTAGGCGCGGCAGGCGAACCGAAAAAAGTACTGTGTACTATATGCACAGTGCTGGCTGCCACGGACTGTCGAGCCTGTCGGCCTGGGTGCTTTGGAGAGCACACACAAAAACCGAGAATAAAAAGAGGGACCATGACGACAGAGACGCAGAAAGGCCAGAAGCGCAAACCCTTGTCCCATCATGTCAGCATCAACAGCCGTGAAACGACATGCCGCCGCCGCCGCCGCCGCCGCCGCCGCTGCTGCTGCTGCTGCTCTCGCCCTCGTCGACCGCGTCAGGCCGTCCTGGCTTTGCCGACCGGCCGTCCCTGGCGGGTTGCAGGTCGACTCCCGGGCCCAGAGATGCAGGTCATCGTTCCTGGCCTGCGCGAAGCAACATAGAATCTCAAACGCTAGTCGGCATCCTGTGGGACGCTGTGTGCCCTGTGTGCCCTGGGAAGCCGTCAGCGTCGGTCGAGAATCGAACGATTAAACCCGGGCACCTGGCGCGAACCCAGATAGCGGGCAGCGGGTTCAAGGACCCTGGAGACGGTCAAGACAGGGAGTCAGGTGAGCTCGTGGAGGGCGGCGTTGCTTTTGCACAGCAATGGGAGCATCCACATAGTGTTCACTCACGATGCGGCTGTTGCTGCTATACATGCTTAGTAATAGTACATGGTAGGGAGGGGATGTGAAGCGGTGCACGTGAGCCACACAGTCTTTCCGCTGCATCAGGTGTTTTCTACGCTACTATGTAGGTACCTTGGTAGGTACGGGCTTTACGAATGTACACAGGTACTTGGAGCCAATACTATGTACAGCTGCGATGCTCAGCAGTCCAATCAGCACCGAGACTTGGCCCTAGGTCCGCCTGGAAGGGGAAAAGCCAGCAGCTGTCTCACACTAGAGTGGGTACTGGGTACTTTGCACCACGGTCTCTTGCCATCCAGTCAAACCAATCTATCCGGGACGCATCATACGTCGTCTGCGAGCCTGCGATGATCACCACGAGCGCACTGCTCCAAACGGCAGGCCGCACGAACCCGGATCCTCGCCATCTGCACGGCATACATGATACATGTTGCAGCGGCCGCACCTCGAGCGAGACGCGCAGCAAGCAGCAGCAGCAGCAGCAGCAGCAGCAGCAGCAGCAGCAGCAGAAAAGACCCGTCTAGGTCACCAGAGGAACAACAACGAGAAGAGAAGGGGGCTAGGCAGCTTGGCTATGTATCGAGGAGCGATCTTGCAGGAATGCTGCTGATCCTCACGTTGCCAAGGATCCCGTGATTCGGTTCCCCCTCCTCCCGCGGGCAGCCAGTCGGCACGACGTCGCGAGCAGGCGTGGCGAGCCATGCAAATATATCGAGCCCCATCCAGTCCGTCTTTTCAGCATGCCCTCTACCACAGACAGAAACCCGCCCTTGAACGCGGCGATGGGGAAAGTAAGCCGCGGTGTCATCCCGCCCGTCTTTGGTGGCGGTGAGAGCAACCGAATTGTCGTATCACAAGCCAGCCGCTCTCCCTCAAGCTCGCTGCAATGCAGTGAACACGGCTGTTCTGATGTCGTGTAACACATGCAAGCCCCAGTGAGCTCCTTGGCCTCTGGCCGCCAGGGCCTGGAACCTTGGGAAGGGTTTCGTCTCTTTACTGTGTAGCGGAGGATAGGAGCCCTTGCGAGATTTGGGGGAAAGAGAACCAAAAGAAGTTGTTGGACAAGCACAACGAGTGATTGTGGTTGGAGGTGGGGATGGTGGTAATGCACGGCAACCTTTTACATACTATCTATGTATTATGTAGGAGCTCTCCTCTCATTGCTCCATTATCACCCACAGATCGTGACAGGGGGTTCCCAGAAACGGCGATGCACAAATCAGGGCTAGAGGATGCCCAGGTGGTGCACAGCGGCAGCAACCACGGATTGTAATTTCTGACAGCCGCCATCAGCGCCAGTCCCGTTAGCGATGCCCAGCGACGATCCGGGGTCCAAGGAGGAGCAAGGAGTGCAATCCTCTTCTACCCCGTGCTGGGAAGCGGAGGAGTAGGAGGAGGAGGAGCTGTGCACGGTCTTCGGCAGTGGGATGGGCGACGTTGTCTCATAATTGCTTGACAAGGCGGAGAAGTCTAACCACGGTCCATTCCAGTTGTGCATCGCCCAGTACTATGTACCCAGCAGGGTGGTCAGGCGTCTTTGCTTCTTCTCCAAAGATTGGATTCATGTGTGTTTCTTCATGTTCCCTCCCTGGTCCCTGCTCATCGCGAAACGGCGGCCCCTCGCCCGTCAAGTCGCCGCGTAAGCCCCTCTCGTCTTTTCCCTCTGTCTCTGTGTCAACCGCACTCTTCCAGCCGAGGGCCCAGAGGTTATCAGTGACTCGCAGCACGGGCGCAGCGTTTCGATAACGTGCTTTGCGTCCCGGCGTCTGCGGAGGGGTTTCCATCGGCATCCCGCATCCGGAATCTATGTGCTACTTCTCGTCCAAGCCACGCTGAGCACGCCTTTTTTCTCCGTTGGCTTGAGGGTGTGCACCCTGTATCATAGTATGTCCCTCCTCCACCGGAAGCATGCAAGCACTCCCATGGGGAAAGGGCCAAGAACGCGTGCGCGATTGGCTGCGAGACTAGATGAGGGTGTGGATTACTAGATCTGCCACTCACTGGCCATACTATACAGCCACGAGGTTGTCCTTTGGAAGTCGTCAATTTGAGAAATCCAGATTGTTTCACCCTCTCATTTAACCACTTGGACATTTCTTTTCCTTTACGTAGTACTATGATTTTCCAGTACATAATACTACATGCATGTCTCAGCGAGGCGCAGCGTGGGGCATCGTGGCGCACACGTAATTTTGTCAGGATGGCGAATGATTCCCATTCCTCTTCTCCTGTGCAGGCGTTGGAATGGAACTTGATTTCAGACACAATCTGCCTCTTTCTGGAAACACAAGTTAAGCGATTGTAACGGTAAACAGAGTTATCACTGACGCTTCTATGGCAAAGGTGCGGAAATGGCCTCGATCTTTGGTGCCCGCCCTCCACACCATCTTCTTTCCACAGCCCTTCCCTTCCCTTGATGGGTGCGGCATGCACACACGCAAGCTGCACAACACGGCGTTTACCAACGCCACTCAGAGGCAACCAAGGCATCCCACCCTCTCTATCTCTCTGTCTCCGTGTCTCCTTCACTCTTGCGTTATCTAAAACCCCGAACCGTGCATATAATTATGCATGTGCAAAGGATTACTTACCTGCAGCATGAGGTCAGCATCCAAGTTTTTCTTTCTCGTTTTTTTCGTTACTTTTTCGAGAAGAAAAAAAAAAAATTGTTCCAAAGGACGTGTTAGAAGGTTTGGGGTGATATCCAGATTTGCACACCCGATAAGAGTGTTACTTGCAAAGTACGCTTGTCAAATCCATTCATATAACCTCCCCTGGGTTTGAAGAAGACAAGGAGAGAAGGCGGTGACCTGATCGTGGCGGACAACATCCCGAGCAGAGAAACAATAAACATACTATGATAGGCAGCATAGGTAATATACTATGACAATGTGTACAGCCCTCAATTGGGGGGTTCTTTTTTTCTCTCACTCACCGAAATTTGTGTGGAGCTCGAGAGTCTCTTTTCCCCCTCCTTTCTGACCGGTCTTGAGGCGAAGAACAAAAAAAAATCTCACACAAGAAGAAAAGAAGTGACACGGGAGCCGGTATACGTACACAAGGGTCCGAAGCAAAAGCCTTGCGTGCGAGGCTGTGTGTGTCCTTGCTGGCGGGCCCCTTGGTGATTTTTTCTCCTTCTTTTCCGTGACAACATACTATGTAATGGCCCAGTAAGCAGAGGAGAGTGGGTATACTACTGTACAGCTTTGAAGATCGACATGAACCCCCCTGTGACACCAGATTGCCCGCTGACAATGTGTACATAGTAGTAAATAATAAATTGTATTCCCCCAGGGATTTTTTATACCAAATTATCTACTATCGCAGTCGGTCGCTCTATACTGCCACGGCCTAATTGTTACCTAGTATATACATAGTGCTACCACTATGTATATAAATCATCAGCGCGATGATTTATTATGATTTACTATACTGTGACGTGTACTATACTATGTACAGCCGTTGACGCCATGTGGTTCCCTCCTGCTCGAATAATCGGCTGTTTCCTTGAATTTCACGACAGGGATCTTCCCGTCTGAAAGAGCCGTGCGAGCTACTACTGTACTATGTACACGGACGAAGCTTTTTCGTCAATGCTTACAGACCAATGATAATCCTTCAAGACAAGGCTTGCCGAAACTCTCTGTCTTGTCAGCCCTGGATGCATAGTAGAGGAGAGGATGATAATGGGGAAGCTTGCTGAGAATGTTGTATATTACGTGTGGTATATGGAGAACGCGCGACCAACAAGGCGGTTCCTGGCTGCGATGACCGTGTAGCATGGAGGATTATAGGTAAGAATGCAGCCGTTTTATTCATTTTTATTTTGATTGATTATTTTCTTTTGCTCGGCTTCTTCCAAGTTTCTTGCTTGGCAGGTTGGACTGTCAGTCTTTTGTCCACTTTTGAGTCATGTTGTTGTAATTGTTGCTGTTGTGTACAGTGCACATCCATTGTACACGGAAACCTTGAATTAGCTGGGGTCAGTTGGCTCTAAGACTAATAAGCGACACGCCGACTGGTTGAAGGAGTGGGATCGATAAACTGCCAAAGAAAACACGAGTGGATTTCATAAGTCGCAACTGCAGCAGCCGCCAAAGTTGGAATTGATACTGTGTTGTATATCGTGGTGTTTCTCGGCTACATGGCATCTTCTGCGTTCCCTGCAAGTTGATAACTGGCACCACCTACTCACCTTTGGCTCGGCGGTAAATGATTTTGGTTTAGCTACTTAGATATACTTCCACCCTCTAGCTTTCGTCCGGCACCGGGAGTTTGTTTTATTGCTGAATGCCGTTCACAAAACCCCAAGGTGCCCTACAAGAGTCAGTCATGGAACAATAGCCATCCCGCTAATTGCTTGAGATTCGACAGACCATTGGCTGATCATGTGTGTGGTTGTGTGCTGACTGACTTTAGCGGCTCTTTGGCTCGGTAGCATTCTTTTTTGGCGACGGACGTTTCAGGACGGGGATTCGTATGGCTTCCAAGGTTCTCGAAGCCCGACAAAGTTTTGCTGAAGGCTGGCAGGCTATTCAGGCAGCTCTCGGAAAAGATCGAATTCTTAGGACCGTGCTATGTCCGGCGCATAAGGAGCCCCTTTGCACCCGACTGGGGATTCGATTCAGGATGGACAAATGCCATCCAGTGCTTGTTCATCCAACAGGCGGCGTCTTCAGTGTCACTCCGTCAAAGCATCACACCCTGGGAAGCTTCCGTGCTTCTGCGCGGTTGATTGCCTTCTCCGGACGCGAGGAACCTAGCTTGGACATGGGCAGCAAGACTCGATGTGCAGAATCCGTGGCCATGCGGCACGGATAGATAAATGGGGGTCTTTTTCCGCAATGGCACAATCATATTGTCCACTCTGGCAAGGATGGCCCGGGCCGTGGACTGGTCGGTCCATGATAGCAGGGTCCTGAACCCTTGGCAGTGGGCTGCTGTAGTTCCGCTCGAAGAAGGAAAAAAAAAAGTGAGATCTTGCGTGTGCAATGGGAAAGGGCAGGAGACGCAGCAGCAGGAGGAGGAGAAGACCCATTTCTCGGTTCGACGGCGTCTACTGCACCAGTATACAAGCACATACGGGCAACATCTCCCAACGCAACTGGTCCTCGGTCGAAGCCGTCTGCAAGGTGTGGGATGCCAAAGAGCAATGAGCGATGCCAATTGGATGGCGGGGATCGCACAGGAGGTGGGAGGCGGTCAAGCCCAGGGCGGTAACGCAGCAGCACCAGAAGTTATAACCGGGCGCAACATGGGCGAGTATCTGCAAGAGGACTGGCTGATTCGTGTTGGTGGCGAAAGAAGAATGATGAATACAAAGAGAGCAATCTCACTATTTGCCCCCAAAGAACGGGATCGCCCTTGGATAAGTGGTGCTGACGAGGCGGGTTGATGGTGACGGTGATGTGGGTTTACCGCTGAGCTTGGCCCCGGCGTCGGTGTTGTCGTGTCGGTGTCAGAGTCGGTGAGAAGACTGACGACAGCCAGCCTTGGTTGTGCCAGTAAGGTACATGGTAGCTTGTTCGCATAGCATAACGTAGCATAGTGCTACAAAGCAGGCGTAGCACACAGTACTAGTACAACATGGCCGCTGTACTATGAGATTGCTTTTAAAGTAGGTACTTTCGATGTCTGCTGTAGACACTGCAAGCCTCTACAGGCCCAGAGGCCCTGAACATACTATGCAGTACTATGTACAGGAAGGACGTAGTGGTGGGCCCAGTGGTACAGTAGGTACTATGTACTAGTGATCGCTAAAAGGTGAGATGAACAGGGGGGCTCGGACTGGTTGAACACTGCACCCTTGTTCTCTAACTGACGCCATTCAAGGTCCCAAAGTGGCGCCCTCATTTGGAGCCAAGGGCACTAGAGACGAGCGCATGAACTTGTCATTCGGAACAGCAGTCGCCAGCCCCGAAGGAAGAGAAAGCCTGTTCTCAGCCAACATGCAATTGTGCCATTCCGCATAGCTCAAGGCAAGAAGGAAGAGAAAAGGGGAGGCAAAGAAGGAAAAGTGCAATGGCTGGTAGAGAAAGCCGCCTATGTACGGGAGATTTCCTGGTGGTTGGGGTCGGATAGGCCCGAAATGAGGATTTGATGCGTGTCTCTCGGTACGCTGTTGAGTAGTACATACTATGTAGAGGCCTATAATACACAAAGAGTCGGTATTAAAATGTGTCATTGCTCGCAACGGTTTCGGGGATTTGCAAAGCGATGGGCGCTTCCGCAGCGCCCAGAGCAATCCACCAAACGCATCTGGGGCCTCTCTGCGCCCTGAAATGTCCCTGCGGCGATGGCGCCTGGTTCAAAGCACACGGGCGTACTACGAGTGTGTATATTGTCACACGGGTCCAAGCTCGCTTGGGGCCGTAGCCACCATCCCCACGCTCCAGTTTGACCAAGAAGTTGTGAGTTGCTGCGGACATGAGGCTGAGGCTGCCTGCTGTCCAGCTCGGGGACGGTCCATGGGATGCGCCCGGGACTTGCCCTGGGCGCACGAGCCTTCCCGCGTCCACGATCTGGCGTGATTGCGGCCACGGGTTTCTTATCGCAAGGTTGCGTCGGGGTCGTTCTCATTCTCTTCTCTTTCGAGTCTCGTCGGCGACGCGCCCATCGGACGAGATCATGAAGCAACAGCGAAAGATTGAGCGCGCGAGAAGGAGATGGACGGTGGCGGCGCACCTGCTTCAACAGTCGAGCTCGGTCTCTGCAATCTTGTTCTTTTCCCCCTTTGCTCGTGACAAGCTTCGAGTTCTGGGACGCTGCTGCCATTTTGCAGCTGGCCGTTGCGGCAGCAGTCATAGCACTATCTTCCCGCTACTGGGTACTTGGACAGCGTACTATGTAAGCCCACATTTTGGTTCTAGCGCGGCCACATGCAGGTGCTAATGCAGCTCTGAATAGCACCCACCCCTGTACTATGTGCGCTCCATGCCGGGGCGAGTGCCTGGCTTTACTATGTACCACACGTTCTCATGGCTTTGGTGATGCCACAAGCCGAGCAAGGTCCCACGCTGCAGCAGCAAGCTCTCGTCAAACATGCAGCAAGTGCGAGTACCGAGTACGTACTATGTAGCCATGGCAGCAGCACGAGTTGGCTTTGTACTGGAGCCAGTCGACGTGGACTTGTCCATCACAGAACACCCAAAATGTCGGCGTGGGAAATTGACCATGAACACCTAGGTACTCGATACATTTGCACATAGTAAGTATCTGGGTGGACGGTTGGGGACGGAGAGATGGCGAGGGTCTCTTGGCTCCCCTGCCCATACGACTACTATGTACTATGTATAGTACGTACCACATACCATGTAAACGCATAGTCAACCACTACATAGTACTAGTAGGGCGCGAGCCACTGCTGCAGCACGCTGTAGGCCCGTGTTGTGGCCAATTCGATAAATTGGCAAACCCCATCAATGGCCCGCTGAGGAGAACGCGCGATAAGACAACCAACACACGGCTTGTCGAAGGATCAGCAGATTCCAGCAGCGAAGCTTCTGCCCAAGTATGGTTCAAAGTGTATAGCACCAGACAAGCAAGAACCGCGCACCTGACCAGCTGCAAACTCAGCCAGCCCGTGGCCAGTAACACGCTCGTGTGGGTCTGATGTTCATTTCAACAGGAGAGCAACAGTCAAGAAAAGCACGTCGATACGACGCAACTCAACCCGTGCACGTCCGCTTCGCACCCCCGGTCTGCGCTAGCAGGGATAACCTTGACATATGCACCACAAACCCTGAAGACTAGAATGGGGAATGGCTGCCCTGTGCCCTGTGCCCTGCTGTTGCTGGCCTGTCGGGCCAGTGCCCACGCTGCATGGCAATAAGACTAGCGCCTGCCCCGACTGCCTGCTCACAGGCCAAACAGGGGGCCGTTGGTCAGTCCGTTATCACTCCTCCCTTTTCCGCCTTGTGCAGCGCACTGCAGCGCAACCCAGGCTGCTATCGAGAAACAACAGAAACTCGCGCCGAGTCCACAAACAACCGCCCGCTGCTATCTCGAGCCTCTTCTCCCCTTCTCTCCTTCTCTCTCTCTCTCTCTCCTTTGTCGCCAACACCGTCGTCCTCCTCTCGCCGCTGCCGCCGCCGCCGCCGCCGTCCTTTTGGTTACCGCCAGCCTGCCCGCCCTCTGCACGCTGGTGCTGCTCGACCGACCGACCGGTCCTCCTACGCATACACACAGACTGGGGAGTAAGTTGGCCTTCTTTTTTCGTCCTGGCTGCTTGGTCATCTTGCTTCACGCCTTTCGCGTCCGTGTCTGTGTTGCCTGTCTATGTGTGTTTGTCTGCCTTTGATCTTGCCGTCTTCTGCTGCTCGTTGCTGTTGCCTCATCGACTGTTATTGCCGTTGCAACCTACATTCTGCCTGCTACCACTGCCGCCTCGGGCTTCGCCTGCTGGGACCGGCCGATGTTGAGCGGTCGAGCGTCTTGTCTCGTCTTGTCTCGCTTCCCCGCCAGCTTCAGCCTGCGCATTCTTGCCAACATTCCTGGATCGAAGCGCTCCCACCATATTTGCAGATCGTGTGCCATCAAGGAAACAATACTTCAACCAACCCACAGAACAAGAAAAAGGGCAACAAGAGTCACCCTTCAATCGGCCCTCAGCCTCGTCTTCGCCGCTCCGAGCCCTGCGTCGTCTCCCGCAACGGACAACCTCTGTTGCACTGGCTAGCCTCCTATCAGCTCAGTGCTACCGCTACACCTCGCTCCATTGCGCACATTCAAGAACGCAGTCCATCGTTCTGTGCTTTGGCCACCATCGGCTGACTGCGCCTGTATGTGGTGTGTGTGCGTGCGTGTGTGTGTGTACGTTTGTGTGTCCGAGGGCGCCTGTGCCCGTCAGTAGTTCGAGCGATTGCGCTTGGTGTTGACTACAAAACAATCCTCCTCCTCCAACTTGCAGCGTGCTGCCTCATAGACGACATACTACATATCCTCTGATATTCAGGCTTTGGGAGCGAGCCCACCAGCCTTTCACCAGAGCCTTCAATGGCCAGCCTCCCTTTTGTTCTTTCTTGCTGAAACATTCGCGGCCATCCTATCACACATTTGCCGCTGCCATGGTCACCTCTCGGGCCTCACATTCGCACCCGACCAGAATCTCGACCGTTCTTGGTGTCTTACACTTCTTATGCTTCCATGCACCTGAAACGTCCTTCCTGAGCAGTGTAGAGATCTTATCTCTCTAGTCGTGGTTTCCGGCACACTCTCACACTGCGCAACACTGTAATTTAACGCATACGTCCACAAGCAGAGGTTCCTCTGTGCCTGCCTTGTGTCTTGTTGCCTCGTCCTTCATCTCTCGTTTCCGGCTTCACAGCCCCCTTTTTGTGCTATATCGTGCCTCGTTTTGTACACCGGGATACTGACAGATGACCTCGCACAGGCTGCTGGCGACCACCCGTCAAGACAGGCTGTGTTCTCGAGCCTCTCGAGCTCCTCGATCCCCCACGACCCGGCCCTGTTGGGATTCATAGAAGATTACCGCGTCTTGCTGGCATCTAGCATCGCTGCTGTTTCTTCATCGTCTTTTGCAAAAGATTTCAACTGCTCATTGCTGGCCGCAACCCTCATGCCTTTGCAGCAATGAACATGGACTCGGAAGACGGGGAAATCTTCGTAAAGGTAGGAATGGGCTCGGCCTTGATACCAAAAGAACAATCAAGCAGCCCTTGGGAAACGGGCAAGCTGACGAGTATGGGATTTATAGCAACTAGCTACCTATGTGCGTACCCATGAAAAGGCACTGGCAAATTCGTTACAGCTACGCAAACAAAATGGACCTCGCCACGGTGCTTCGCATAGCATATCGTCAATGAGCACCAATCCTCTCTCGTCACCAACCGTTCCCGAAAGACCAGCTACCTCGAGCGCCTCTTCCTCCAATGGTCTTGCTTCTGCTCTCTCGTTTGGCTCCCTAAGCTTCACATCCCAGTCCACCAAATCTGCGAAGCTCGCTCTTACACCCCACCATTTATTTTATCTCCTTTCGCGCTTTGAAGAGCTGGGAATACCCGTCGGCCCCATGAAAGTTCGACTAGAAAATCTACATGACACGACCTCATCGGCAAATTACGTGTCCTTCCTCAGCCAGTCTCAACGCTCCCAGACGGGCACTTCAGAAGTTGGCTCGATACGTTCCGCCTCAAGCATCAGAG
Source organism: Coniella vitis (assembly GCA_011317545.1). Lineage (NCBI taxonomy): Eukaryota > Fungi > Ascomycota > Sordariomycetes > Diaporthales > Schizoparmaceae > Coniella > Coniella vitis. Next base: position 759,158 of record WUJK01000012.1, read on the forward strand.
GCGTCGTGTCGGGTATGTCTACTCTCTGGTCTAACTTTGGAATCGGGGCGAACATTTCTGCCGCACGCATGGAAAAGCAAAAGGCTGCTCTGCAAGCCGACCTCAAATACTTGTACTCGGCTTTTACAAAGATCCCTTGCCTTCGACTGGCACCAGATTGGCGGGCAAGGCTTATCAAGGGCTACGAGGAGTTTCCTTTCGATTCGGCGGTACCCCTTTACGTCTTCAAGAATTGTCAGGCCTTGGAAGTGTGCGATATTGATTTTAGACAATTCTTTGGCTGGGATCGTATGGCAGATCAGTTGAGGTCTCTGACCCTGAAACGGGCGAGCATCGAGAACCCAGCCGATTTGCTTGTCGACATTGTTCTCGATGACATGGACAAGAGAAGACGGCGGACATCGAAGCAACAGAGATCGCCAACGACCCCATGGCCTGCGAATTCGAGCCCTCAGAGGAGCATGGTCTTTGCCACACCAGCTGAGCTACAGAAAGCGATATCGGCTCCTGGATCGCCTGGATTACATCCCGCAGAGCTGACTATAGGGTCCATGGGCAGTGAGACTGCCTTTGAGGATGACAATGCAGCTCGGTACAACAGGCGCAAGTCTGTGGCTGTTACGCCTATCGAGCCGCCAAAGTCCCCTACGAAGTCGGCGAGGCCCAGAAGCCATTCTCCACGCAGACCAACGGGGTCTCGTCAAGGTTCGCACCATGTCCGTGGCTCTCACAAGCTGCAGCGATCTGGGTCTGGCAGCTCCAATTCTAGTCTCTCCGATTCATGGTACCAGTCTAGGGGAAGCATGTCCAACTTTCCCAGCACAGTCATCCTGCCTTCATCAAAATGGCGGTTCTTGAGGCATCTCAGCCTTGCCGAGAACTCGCTGACATCGATACCAGCGACAAGCTTCATACCACTGGCAAACACCCTCTACTCTCTTGACCTCTCTAATAATCTCTTCAAGGAGATCCCCGATAGCTTGGCCACTCTCACTGCACTGCGTGCTCTTAACCTGTCCAAATGTATGATTGAGTCATTGCATTCGCTCACTCGCAACCCACTTCCCGCAATCACAGCTCTGAACCTGCGTGAGAATCATCTCGAATCCCTCGCCGGCATCGAGAAGCTGTACCCCTTGGAGCGATTGGATCTCAGAGACAACAGCTTAAAGGATCCGATAGAGTTGGCACGCCTCACGAACATTCCGGAAATTCGCGAAATCTGGGTCGAGGGCAACCCATTCACCAAAACCCACAAGGACTACCGAATCACAATCTTCAACCTTTTTAGACAGTCACCTGGTTACACGGAGGACATCCTCATTGATATGATGGGTCCAACTTCTTCTGAAAAGAAGTACCTGGTCGAGCGTACTAAGGAACCTCTTCCAGTCCCGGTCATTAAGCCTCCGGTTCCAGAGATGAAGGTTGTGGATGTGAGCAAGCCGACCATTGTCTATGACAATCCTCCAAAAGCCACGGCGGCGCGCAAAGAGCGCCCTTCGCCACATACCATCGCAAGCGAAATCAACACAAGTTCAACCCGCAGTCGTCGTCGAGCCCCCAAGCGCCGAATTGTGGATCTGGCTGATAATAAGCCACTTCCCCCAAGACCAACATTCGTGGAAGACGCTCTCCCCGTCGTTGCCTCCCACGACTACAGTTACAGAAGCTCTCACGCTCCAGAGATCCATCAAATGAGCACCACATCTCCAGAGAGCCGCAGCCCAGGGACACGCGTTGTGCCCCGAATCGACACATCGACAGTCCCCAAGCTTCCCCCAGTGGTTCCTCCCCACGATCTAGAATCGACAACACCATGGGCGGACAGCAACAGATGGGACATGGCTAGTGAACTGTACAGGCGCAAGATCGACACGCTACGTAACAACGTCGGGGACGGTTATCTTGGCGCTCTTCGAGAAGAACGGTGGGATGCCAATGACACTCCGCACTTCAACGAATCGCCCTTTGGACGTCCTGCTTCACAATTACGTGCAAACACGGCCGTGCCTACACTCCGTCACCCAACGGCCGAGCTATCGTCTGTTGCTATATAAAGCAGAGCGTCATTGGGTGCGCCTCTTCGATTTTTTATGATACCCCTATTTTCTTCTTGCCTTTTGGGCACGTTGGTTTGAACCAACCTTTGTGCAAGATCCCTTTTGTCGACAAGTTCGAGTTTACCATGACACCTGTGGACTTCACGATCGATCGTTTCGATTTGTTTATTGTCAATAGAGCATAGCGGCTATTCGGCGTTCATGTTTTTGAATTGCTTTGGTACAACACTACAACTGCATGTGCTTTCTACATCAAGGCCAGTCATCATCTAGCATCAGGTCTCCGGAACGCAGCTACGACATGGACTGCTATAACAAGTGATATCGACTGTTATGTAACGCTATCTAATTGTGGAGTGACGGGAGGACTGCCTTCAGTCTGCCAATATCCCTTTTCACCAGCCAATTTCAGACGAAGGTGACAGCTAAGAGATGGTGCCCTTGCTTCTTCCGAAGCATCTGGAAAATTTACCCCTCATTCCTCACGGCGTCTGTCAATGTCTCGTCTTGTCACTATTTGAATAGTACATGTTTTAGACTTTTGAGTGCTGGATTATCCGATTTTGTTTTTCATTTCTACTGGAGTCAACCCTTTTTTTCTTCCTTTTTTTTTCTTCTTCTTCTTTTTTTTTTTTTTTTTTTTTTTTTTCGCTTTTTTCTTCTTCTCACTGAATTGCATTTCTCTGCATGGTGGCATATCCAAAAAAAAAATTGTAGGGGTTTCGTGCACGGAGTTTACTTTCCTATTTTTTGGTTTGCCTTTTCATATGTGACCTCATCTGTTCTTGTTTGAATTCCGACCGCTTTTTAATTTCTTCATCAACGTGCTTAGAAGGGGCCATGTGTGGGTTCGTCTTGTCTGGTACGTTGGGTTTGTTCTGTGAAACCACAGAAGACAAAGATGGATTTGATTACAGTTCCAGGTGCTGTTTGTTAGGATGGCAGTACTCTCTTAGGATCGGTTGCTTAGGTTAGATGGATACATGAATGAATGGCATGAGGATGATGATGATTGAGAGTTTGCGCTTTGCATGCTGTTATGTTTTTGTTGTTTGACCTGCTGGTTCAGGACGAACAGTGACAGTGTCGTTAGGGGTGTGCTTTCGTGATGGGAGCTTGCTTGCTGCAAAGGTTTTGTTTTCATGGCTATGACCCTGGGTTCGCCACTGGGTTCTAATCCAGATCATTCACTTTCCCACAGGACTTGAGTCTTCATTACTAGGATGTCAAAATGGAACAAGCATATGGACGAGTTATAGCAAAGTGTAATATGTTCACCTTCTCAGCTGTAGCTGTCCCGCAGATAGGGTCACTCACTGGCCACTCCAAAATGAATCCGGATTCATACTCAGATTCCCCTTTAGTGAACATATATTTAGTAGATTGTGTACATACGTGAGGACATGTTTCCAGTTTGAGAGTGATAGGGGTTTCGAGTAGCTGGAGACCTGGGCATAGTTCTTCCAAGACTATATGGAATGAACACAGAGTCATAATTTCCTAATCTAGTGTTTTCAAAGAGTAACAATTACATGTGAATTGGGACTTCCGAGTGTGTAATGCAAGTATACACCAAGTAGCCAAGGCGATGTTATACAGGCAGCCTCATTGGTATCCTCTCCGTGTTTACGAGTAAAAGCCTCAGACGGGGGATGGATTATGGACATGTAGGACATGTAATATTATTATATGCTCGGATGTACGACGGACGTCCTTGTCATGTTTTGACTTCCCAAGAGAGTTCAGGAATGTCGAGAGTGCTTGGCTGCTGTGGCATGGCAAGAAAGACGGACTGGTTAGTAACGGGTATCTGTCTTCTCCATTTCTCTTTCCTTTTCCTCTTCTAGCAGTCAGGTGAACAGTAGAGTAATAGGCGTGTAAGCTGTTGAACAAGATATACAGAAGCGCCAGTGAGAAGAACAAGATGGAGAACTTTTGAAACGCTTGTTTCGATCCCGATGTATTCCAGCTCGTTCCTCACCTTGAGCTTATCCTTGTCCAGGTAGGGTACAATGTAGAATTGCCGTTGAGCCTGCAGCTGGGAAATAATTTGTTGGACATAGAGCACACACCCCAGTCGAGTGGTTGGAATATAGGACGCACAGAGCCAACCCTAACCTCTCCATGGGGAAGGAATCTGCAGCTGATAGCACTATTTTTTCTTGCTTTGTTTTATCTGATGTGAGGTTGTGTTGATATAGAAACGGGGTTTTTTTTCTTTCTTCTTTTTTGGAGCAACTGCGTCTTGTTGACGGGGAGCGGACTCTGGATGCTATACTAGACTTTTAAGCCAAATACAAAGTGCAGCGTATAGTTTGTTTTGGGCAGCCTGTTTTCGCAAAGACCATGGGGCATATGCCATCTCATCTGAACAGGCGCTCCTTCCACGACTCCCTAAATTGTTCGGGTCGGAATGGAAATAGAGCATCGACCGCCTTGCCGTTGTCGAACAGCTTTCCGCCCAGCACATCGACCTTGTACCGCATTCCCTTGACCTTGATAGGTGCAAACCCATCCCTCAGTAGGCCTCTCCTGAGACCGCCAAAAGCGCCATTTACGCCCCGTCCAAGTTGGCGGAAAGGCCAAAGCAGGATATTGGCAACGCCCGAGGTAGGCGGCGGCGGAACGACGGGAGGCGGATTCAGGACAAGGGGCATTTCTTGGAAGCGGAAGGGCAACCAGATCTCACTTGGAGCGGCAATGACGCGCTTGATGGGCAAGAAGGGAACCATGGAGCTCATTTCGCAGACAATGCCCACGGGGCTCTCCTTGATGGCCTGGAGCGAAGCGGCGCGCTCTTCCGTCATTTTGGGGGCGGCGCGGAAGTACGAGGCGGGGATGGCCGACTTGGGGACAACAGCGACCTTGCGCACGATGAAGGCGGTGCTGTAGAGGAACCAAAAGCCGGTGCTGATCATGGTCAGGCAGATCAGGGCGAACATGTGCGGGACGTACCAAGGCAGTCCCTCGGGCGGGTTGGCGACGCTGTTCCAGTAGTGGAAGAGGGCGTAGGCTATGCAAAAGGTGGCGGCGCATGTGGCGGAAGCGTGCATCCAAAAATGGGAAGGGCTTTCGTATAGAGTAGTAGGCTTTTCGCGAGTCGCGAAGCGTTTGGCTATGGCCAGACTGCCAGTCGGAGAGGATAGCGAACTAGGTCGAGGGGCTGGGGCTCGTGAGCTCACCGGCGTTTGTGGTCCAACTGATGCGGCGGGAATTCTCGAGGATGCTTTGGGTTTGGGACTCGATACCGTCGAGGCATTCTTCTTTGCTGCGCGGAGGTAGGATGAGGTCTGGAAGCTGCGCGCGGCGCGTATTATTGGGCTCTGGCAGAGCATTTGTGTTACCGTAGCCATTGGTCGCTGCGCATGGCTGTAGCTGGGTCTTTTGGGGAATCCGGATAAGGCGCGATATCCTAGGTTTGAGCTCATGCTCAGGCCTAAGCCCAAGCCCAAGCTCCAGCCCCGCGAGAGGCCGGCCATGATGGTGTTGCGACTGTGCTGATCCAGGAAGCTGTTAGCAAGCGTTGTACAAGGGTAAGTTTGCCAATTGAGCTTCTACATACCTCAGACCCCCGGCAGATTCTACAAACAGATCGATCGCAGGTATTCTGGCCGACACGCCGTGGGATTCCAAGCAAGCATCAAGCGGCGGAGCGAAGGTAGCGAACAGCCAACGTGGAGCACAAATTCGTGGTGCGGTTGTCATGAAGTCAATTGGAGATCGCCATAAATTTGTCGGGCGGCTTACAGGGATCATGTCGCAGGTCGGCTGTCATTGATTCCCACCAAAACGCAAAGTCCCCCCACCACACTCAAAGTACCTGGCCACAGAACTTATCCCATGCCAGCAGTGGATAGAGTCGTTTGAGGATAACTCTAAGATACTACTTTTGCAAGCGAGAACCGCTAAAGCATTGTTGAGTGCTGGTGCAGCTTACCACTTAGGACGCGACGAAGTTATTCCGGTTTGCAGTATGTACATAGTACATACGTAGTAGTAGAGCGTGCCGGTACTCCCACGTATAAAATACAATAGACGGTATGGTGAGTAGAAGTACATATACAAAGTACAGGCCAGCTCTTTCGCTATAGCCACAGCTACGTTCTACTGGGGATTGCCTAGCGGGAGGTACCGGCTACCTTGCTGACGGGGCTGCAGAAGCTACTACCATACCATAGTAGTAGAGCGATACAGGCCCCTGTCCCGGACAAAAGCTCTCATCAATTGGGGGGAAGAACCACCGAGTCGGGCCAGACACGGAGGTCCAAATTATTTCTCTCACGCCAAGTCGATGCAGGCATATGCCGCCGAACCCTCCTCCTTCTCGTTTCCAGGTCCCCTTTGCTCGGCAACGCACCGCCTCCGACGACAACGCTGTCCATTCAACCCTCACTGCGATTTTCGTGAAGTGACGCAGCGTTTCCATGGCGTCTCTCTCGGCCGCATGCCGCCTGTCGGCCAGGCTGGCACGGTCAAAGCTGCCTCACGATGCAGCCGCCGTTCGGGGTTCGTGATATAATCCCCTACGCACTTCCTTACCGTTGCCATCGCTACCGGTCCTGTTCAATACAACGACTCGGCCTCTAGCATGGGTACAATGCATTTGCACTGACACGTCGCTTCCTCCAGGTTTCCGGACATCTGCTGCCTCCCTCGCCGCACAGAACTTCTCCATGCCCGCTCTCTCCCCAACAATGACCGAAGGCAGCATTGCCGCCTGGCGCGTTAAGGAGGGCGACAACTTCACCGCTGGCGATGTGCTACTCGAGATCGAGACCGACAAGGCCACTATGGATGTTGAGGCCCAGGACGATGGTGTCATGTTCAAGATCACCACTGGCGACGGTGCCAAGGGCGTCCCCGTCGGTACCCGTATCGCCGTCATTGCCGAGCAGGGTGACGACCTGAGCACCCTCGAGATCCCCGCCGATAACGCACCCAAGCAGGCTGCCGAGAAGCCAACGCAGGACTCGCGCGCCGAGGCAGTTCCTCAGGAGGAAAGAACAGCTTCCGGATCCGAGGCAGCCTCTGCTGGTGCTGGTGCTGCTACTGGAACTACGAGCGGCAAGGCGCAGAAGCAGACCTACCCGCTTTACCCGTCTATTATCCAGCTGCTGCACGAGAACGGCATCGACGTGTCCAAGGCCGACGAAATACCAGCCACCGGTCCCAAGGGCCGTTTGCTAAAGGGCGATGTCCTCGTATACCTGGGCAAGGCCAAGTCCGACTCGGCTGCCAATGTGCAAGAACGCTACACCAAGCTGGCCCACCTGGACCTGAGCAACATCAAGGTTGCCGAGAAGAAACCCGCGCCAGCAAAGGCAGGCGAAGAGCCCGCCAAGCCCGCTGCCCCAATCCCGCAAGACCTGCAAGTTTCGCTGCCCATTTCGCTGGCCTCCGTCCTCGAGGTGCAGCGCAAGGTCTCGCACAAGCTTGGCGTCGAGCTGCCCTTGTCCACTTTCATTACCCGTGCGTCCGAGCTTGCCAACGACGAGCTGCCCCTCCCCACCGACTACAAGCCTTCCGCAGACGAGTTGTTCAACCAGGTGCTGGGTTTGGACAAGGTGAACCCACGCAGCTCCAGAGGGTATTACATTCCCCAGATCTCGGCCCTGCCACCACCCGCGTCCTTGTCGCAGAAGGCTGTCAAGGCTTCCAAGCCCGACATTATCGACATTTTGGCTGGTAGATCGACCAAGAAGACAGTGGCGTCTCCTCCCAGACCTTCGGGTTTGTCGAGTGGCTTGAATGTTTTCAGCCTCAAGGTTCCCAAGGCCGAGGCTAGGAGGGCGCAGACGTTTCTGGAGAGGGTCAAGTTGGTGCTTGAGGAGGAGCCAGGCAGGCTGATTCTGTAGGGTAGTGCTGGAGTGGGGATAGAATCTACAGAAATATGTAATCTAAGTATCAGAACGAATCAAGACATTATAGACACAGTGGGCAATGGCTTCAGAAGATCAAGATTTTGTTTCATCGCCATTGTACTACAGTGAAATCACATGCTAGCAATTGTGGATGATTCCAAAAGCAAGGGTTTCATCATCTAAACCTTGACCATGGCTGAGTGTTCAGCCGCGCTTCCATCTCATTCTGTCTCCATTGTCCCCCTTGTGAGTATCTTGCCATTAGAATTATACCCATACTGCCGTGGCAGCTTGCACGACCGCATCACCCTGGCGTCCCAACTTGATCGCAGCAGCCTCGCGAAACGCCTTGCCGTTCCATGCAAGAATCGTCACCCAGCCCTGCTCGCTGTCCGTCAAGGCAATGTACTCATCTATATCGTTATCGTCATTATCATTACCGCCGTCCAGTAGTCCCATGCGTTGATAAACAGTCCGAGGCGCTGGCTCAATGGCATTAGCCAAGCCGCCACTGGTGCGAGTCTCAAAAATCGCCGCCGCCTGGGGGCTCTCGAGCGCGCCTTGTTCGTTGAGCGCGTAGGCGGCAACGTAGCCTTTGGTTTCGGGGTGTAGGCCTCGGGTACTAGCGTATAACCACCGAGGTTTGCGGCCATTGTCCGGTCCAATGGTCGAAAGGCGCACTTCGTCCGCCCAAAAGTCCTGGGCGGTGCACGACGGGGGCAGAATGGAGGCTCCGCTCATGTGGCTGAGCGTTGTGCCATCCTGGTCAATACCAAAGGCGTCGACCATGCTGCTGTGCTCCTGCACAACATAGAGCACCTTGCCGTGGGGATGTGGCCAGCAGTGGCGGGGGCCGTCGGTCGGACGCACTGAAATGTGTTTGCTTCCGAGCTTAAGAAGGTCTGTGTCTTGGACTGCCTCTCCGGCGCCGTTACTAACTCCGTTGCTGATACTGGTGCCAGCATCAACAGCTTCATTAATGGAGTAGGTCCAGATGCAGTTGTGGCCTATATCAGCAACGTATAATGATTTGCCGTCGGGCGACAGGTCGACACTGTGCGATCCCCAGCGCAAGCCGCCGAAGCTTCCGTGGGCCACGCCCTCACGTGCGCCGTCGGCCAGCTCGGCGGGTTTGCGAAAGGCCAGTGTCTGGACAAGAGGTCCGATGCGCCCGTCCTCTTCAAGGCGAAAGACCTCTCCGGTGGGCCCGCCGACGGAGATGAGATGGCGGCCGGACGGCGAGACAACGACATAGCCCGAGAGCGAAGCAACGGGAGCCGTGTTGAGAGGCGTGGGGATAGGCATCCCTGTACTCTGGTCTATGGCGTAAGCTCCCACAGAAGGCGGGTCGGCCCAGTTTGTGGTGTAGAGGCGAGAGTGATTGGGCGACAGGCTGAGCCACGAGTGGCCAGCCAAAGCAGACGCCTTGTTGACGATTGCCAGGGCACCGCCAACAGCAGAGGTATGATCCGAGGGAGAGGAGGGCCGCCGAGGCGGGCTGAAGCGCAGGGTATATAGCTCGGGACTTCTGAAGGTACCGACGAGTAGGGTGAAGCCATCACGGTCACCAGCGCCCGCTGGAAGGGCGCCGTCGCCTGGAGTGGCGACGGCGGCACTTGTCCGGTCCTCCATGTAAACACCGTGTTACAGAATCCAAGAGGTGCAGACCACAGTACTCATTGCTCCGCGGTTCGATCTTCTGCAAGTGGATTAGCACAAAGTTTAACCGTACATAGAAAAGTACAAATCGGGACGGTGAACGAACGTCAAAGGAGAAAGGACCAAGAAAGTGCAAAAGCAGCCGTGCGCGCACCAGCGAGAACAGCCCAACAAGAAAAGCCCTTTTCTCTTTCCGATATTATATAGAGGAAGAGTCTAGCCTTGTCAGGGCGAACAAGTGAGTGATCCACATGTTTCTATGGCTGGTCCGTCTCGATCGTCGGGGCAGCCGCGGCCGAGGGTGGCCCATCGCGGATGAGACACCAGACAGGACGTGCAGCTTTTGCAACGGGGGCCAGTCCTGCCGGACAAGGAGCACACAGTCGTAGCGTCGTGATTCAATAGTGCAATGCGGTTGCGCAGAGAGAGAGAGTGTGTGTGTGAGAGTGCGAGGCAAGCTTCTGCGGGATCGAGACGTGATTAGCAGCCTTGAGCTGTCCAGAGGCTGTCCAACCCACCTCCCACCTGCCGTCTACTCTCCGCGTCCACGCTGCGGACACATTGTGATACTGCGGATTGGTTGTACCAACGATGAGACCGAGGAGAGCCACAGACTTGGGCCGGATGCTAACAGTAACCGTACCCAGGCGGACCTAGTGCTGGTTCCGAGCCGATCTTGGTCCCGCACAGCCGGCAGTTGATGAAAGCCCAGGCAACAAAGAAGCTTTGCATGAGAACGAATCCCGAAAAGGGAACACCATGCCGCCCTAAAAGAATGGCTGCCCTTGCTCCGAACGACTTGTCGTTGCCAGCTGTTGCTGTAATGGCTGGGCGCACAGATATGACATGTAGTGAGAGGCAGATCCAAGGCCCTCGCTGCTTGATGGTGGGCAGGATTGGGGAACGGTGCCAGGTGCTCGATCCGATGGGTGCGAGGCGGCAATGGCGCTGTCAAACACTGCAAGTCCTGCCCCTAGCAGCCGCCGTGCCTCGGGTTTTCCTGGCACCCGAATCTCTTGCCAAGACGTCACTTATACATAGTAAAAACCATAAAAAGGATTTCTTCTTTTTTTTTTAAAAAAAAAAAAAGAAAGAGGCGGAGGGAAAGTGATGAGAAACGCAATGTGAGTCCAAAAGTTACTGGCTGCCGAGCTTCAAGCCAACAACAGAGGTCGCTCACAGTACTATGGTATTGTGAGCGGAAATAGAAACGTCCGTATGGACGTCATGCTTTCTTGGCCGCATCGTGAGTTTATACATAGTACGCAGACCCCAAAGTGTTGGGAGTGGGGAGAATGGAAGGTCTTTGTTAGCAGCAGCCATTGAATAATTGATATGTCCAGATTTTATGACAGCAATCATTCCAGACTTTGACAGCATGTGCGATCGTGGATGCAGGCAATCCCATGTATGCATGTACTATGTGTGGCACAGAAATTCACCCGGGTGGACATGCCTGATAACGGCAGCGGATTCGCGATTGCCGCTGCTCTCCCGCCTCCGCACCACGTTTCCCCCTAGTCAAAATAACACCCCCAACCCCAGCTGTCAACCCACGCTCATCATCCTTATCGTCGTCGCCTTGCTGCTGCCGCTGCCGCCGCCGCTACTGCTATCATGGTGCATGGTTTGGCACTTTCCCCGGCCTTGTCTTGGTTTCCCCCACGGGCTGCGCCAACATTCAACACGCAGAAAACATCAGGAGACGCGGAGGACAGGGCTTGACATAATTCAACAAGTAATTGTCTCCAAGTGCAACAGGTGATTCCTGTACATTGTATCGATTCTCCCCCTTCGCTTAGGATGAACTTCTACCTTGCAGCGTGCCTTGTCCACCGATACCAATGTTCGATAAGACGACACAGGACTATACACTCTGTACTATGCAAAGTAGTATAACTTAGCGAGACATCATTGGCTCTTTCGTTGACAGAAGGCATCATGAAAAAGGGCGGTCGCTTCCGGCAAGGGCATATTTATGTTTAGCAGCGCCAATGCCCCCTCTGTACGGCCATGGATGACAACTATGCGGGTGTCGCAGTCATGACTACCGTGGTACTCCGCTCCCAGTATATCTGCGAACCTCTGATATGCAGAAGCGATATCTACGTATCGCCTCCGGGCAACTGATAGGAGGACAACCCCGGATGATATGCGTACATCGACCTGAATGCACATGTGTTAGCCATTGTGCTACGGTCCGGACAATTTAATATTGCATCATGTCCACCTCGATCTTCAAGCTCTTTTACGGGAAAGCTTTCAGACCTGGAGCTCCAAATACTGTGCTAAGAAGAGCACTTCCATACACGTTGGTCACCACTTTGCATTCCGTGAGATCTTTCGACCGCAGAGATCCATCACTGCCGCCGCCATGGAAAGCGGAAAACCAACCATTGTCGACGATTCCGATCCCACTTGGCCACCCGGAACGATACAGCTGGAAAGGCTTCACGGTGGAGATGCGGACATCATCTTGCAACCACGCCCGACCAGTGATCCGAACGACCCCTTGAACTGGGCCAAATGGAGGAAATACCTCAATTATGGTCTGGCGACTTTCTACGCCCTTCTGTCCTTTGCGCAGGTGAATGCCTCCACACCGACCTGGGGGCCCATGGAAGATGAATTGGGCTTCTCTTCAGTGCTCATGTGCGACCTCCCGATACATAACCTGGCCATCACAGAGTCGCTGACGCTTGACGCAGGAACGACACGTACGCTATTGGCTGCGGCACGCTTGCTCTCGGTAGCTTCATGCTGATTCCTTTTGCGCTCAAATATGGCCTGCGACCCATATATATCATCAGCAGCGCCGCGCAAATGGGCATCATGATTTGGGCGGCACGAACCATGACCGGAGGCGACTGGTGGGGCGTCAACTCTCTGCAATGCTGGGTGGGATCTTTGGCCGAAACAATGGTTCAAATGACAGTTGCCGATCTCTTCTTCGTCCACCAGAGGGGCTTGATGAACTCCATCTATATCTGGATTTCCAACCTTGGAAGTTCGCTTGCGCCTGTTGCTGCTGGGTTCATCACCAGCTCCCAAGGCTGGAGGTGGGTGTGGTGGTACATGACAATCTTCTTTGGCATCCTTCTGCTTGCCTTCATCTTTGGCTTTGAAGAGTCCAAGTTCGATTGGACCAAGGCGACTATCACGGGAAGGCGGCCAGTTCCAACTGACCTCGGCGCAGCAACGGGGCCACATGTGACATCCTCTGACCCTGAGAAACAGACTCCGGCAAAATCATTTGTGGATGAAAGCTCCTCGTCGACATCTGTTTTGATTGACACATCGATTCCGCGAAAGACGTACTGGCAAGTGCTGAGCATTGCAACGACCACGCCCGGACCTCTCATTGTTTTTGCGCGGCACGCCTACCAGCCATTTGAGATATTGTTCACCATTCCAGGCGTGGCGTACATGTCTGCAGTGTATGCAGTGCTGCAAGCCTGGCAAACGGTGCAGGCAACTGCCATAAGCACCTATATGCTCGACGCGCCATATGATTTCAACTCGACGCAGATTGGTCTAATGAATCTGGCACCATTCATTGGCAATACACTGGGATCGCTCATTTGCGGTCCTCTCAGCGACTGGCTCATCCTGCGTTTGGCCAAGAGGAACAAGGGCGTGTACGAACCCGAAATGCGCATTTGGATATTTGTGCCTTTCATTCCCTTTCAGATCGCAGGCACCTTTTGGTTTGGATACGCTCTGCAAGATGGACAATCGTGGCTGGCTATAGCATGGGCCTGGGGTCTTTGCGGCTTCGGTTCAGCACCCATTCTGTCGATTGCCTTGACGTACATGACGGACGCGTACAACGAGGTGAGTAAACTGCTTCGCTCAGATCAAACGCCACAACTGCGCCTGTAACCAAGTTCTGATACTAACGGTTCAACCTTTATCCGGTTTTAGGTTATCGGCGACGCTTTGGTGGCCCTCACATTCTCGCGCAACGTATTGAGCACCATTTTCGTCTTCATCATGACGCCCTGGGTGGATGCAGTGGGTGTTGCAAACTTGTTCAACACCCTGGGAGCCATCGCACTGGCGGTGCTCCTGTTTGCATTTGCCGTCATCTGGCAAGGCAAGAGGTGGCGGTTCAGGTGCGCGAGACGATACCGATACTTTGCGGCAAAACAGTTCGATCCGAGGCCGATAGACCAGCGCGCTTGATTGGACTGGAGGCAGTCAGATTGTCGGTCTGGGTAGCAAACATGCTGAGAATTGAACATTTTGATGATGAGGACCAAACGATCCAATGATGGCAGTCCGTGTAATTAGTGCATCATTTGGGAACGATCAGCTTACGTAATGTTCTCCAATGGCTCCTAGCCCGTCAAGTCCGTGATCCCCAGTGGTTCTGGCCCCGCTTGCAATCAAATAGTAAAATGCTTTTCACGTGCATGTCAGATGATTGAGTACATACCTAGGTCTGTACTCTTTTCATGTATGGCAATATGACAAAGTATTGGAGAGCCTTCTATATTTTCACTAACGAACGACGAGCCAAGTCACCGCCGCCGCGGTCCATCGCGCAGCTTGAGCGTCAATTGCTGTTTTTGGAAGGGGCGCGCAGCAGACTATTTGCTTCTCAACATTGTGATGTGCCCAGTCAGATCGCAGGTGACCTGGTGTGCCTGTTGCTTCTCATTTCGAGCAGCATTTGGGGCTCTTGCCAGTCAATGGCGCTCACCCTGCGCTGCATGTACTTTGTACTTTGCACTCCAAGCATCCCCTGGTCTGGCTCCACAGCGTAGGTAACGTTGACTTGTAATTACGCTGCGTTGCCCCCCTGGATACATGGCTGAGTCCGTCGAGGCCCGAGTACCGAGTACCTGCTTCATCGTAGTACATAGTAGCCCGCCCAGCTGCCAGCCTGCCAGCTAAACCTGCTAACTTGGCAGCTTAGCAAAGAGCCTGACTCCCTGCCCACCACTTTCCTGGGGTCGCTAGTGCTAGCTGCTTTCTGTGGCTCCGACGCTCCTGTGCCTTTTGTCCGCTCCGGCGCCAGCTTCTGGGGGCTGCCTTGCCGTGCCAACCTTGGAACTGCAACACCCTTTGTTCGATTGGTCCAACACGCCAAAAACATTCAGACCTCGCCTTGCTTCCCTCACTCTGCGCCCACCGCCGTGTCCCATCAAACCTCGCGCGCGCAACCGACCCGTTGTCGCCAGCAGCCTGCTCTCCCCTCGCAAGACGTCAAGACCGCCTGTCCCAGCAAAGCTTCCACACCTTCAGAGCCTCTATGCCAGCTAGCCCTACCTGCAGGTCGGTTCAACCTGGTCTTGCGGACTGCCTCAGCCCCGCCTAGACACGACTCTAGCCCTCAACTGCTCTGCGCGGCCGCGTCGACAACCGAGTTGCTGAGGACACGCTGCAAGGTCAATGCATCCGTCTGCACACACCAACAGCGTCTCTACGCCTGCCTGCAGCTTCACGCCCTGAATCGGGCCGCGTGCTGCTAATCTGGCGTTACGGAGCACTCGGCCCGCACCGGGTGGGTAGGAGTGGTTGACAAGGGGAATAGGCCGATCAACCTCCGTGTTCCCACGGATCCGCTCCGGGACTCAGGCGCCGATATCGTGGTGCCTTCATCCTAGCCTTGCTCTCACCATCTCGTTCTGTACTAGCCTTGGGTATCTGCTCTGTTGCATTCGATCGCGCGTGCAGCATCCCTTCCGCCTTGCTTGTCATAGTTACTCTTGTTGCTCGCCACCCCACCTCGTCCTCGGGCTTCCAATCTCGACAATGACTCGGCCCAAGGTCCCCGACGACAAGAGGATCAGGACTGCTCAGGCATGTGAATCGTGCAAGCGTCGCAAACAAAAGGTGAGAGTCGTTCAGTTTCTCCAAAGCCCTTGACAAGCCAAGACCACCAACATCATCTCTGAACTCGCCGGCTGTTCCCTTTCATGGCGGTCTGCGCAGAGGCCTTTCCGTAACAACCAGCAGCATACCGTGACTTTCATAATTAGCTGCTGAGTGTCTGCACCCCTATCTGCTATGATGGCCTCGACCCGTGGTATCCCACTTTGTCCTTGTCGTGTGCCCGGTGAAAAATCCAGTTGTCAGTGGCTAATCTCAGGGCATGCAGTGCAATGGGTTGCAACCTTGCAACACATGTACCAAGAGAGGTTTTGTCTGTGAATACATTTCACAAAATGGACATAATACAAGCCAAGGCACCAGCGCAGCAGCCGGGTCTTCTGTTGATCGAAGGATATCCGTGCCAGAGTCTAATGAACCTGCGGTGCCAGCCGCCAAGCGCCTGAAAATCTCGGAGAATGGTTCTTCTTCTCAAGGTCAAGCGCAGCCTTCTCCTCGGCAGGTGTCCACTTCAAGCGAACCAGATCGCATCCTGAGCCTCCCAACCCCTATCCTTCCGCCCACGATCCCCGGCCAAGACCATGAGATGGATGCTCGCTCCAGGCAGAGCACTGCCAGCGGAGCTGACGAAGTTGCCGAGGTCTACACAGAGACCAGAATGCTCCAGGACCCCACTGGCAGACTGTGTATGTATATCCTCCCCTTTGAAGCCCGGCTCCCTACTAATCAAGCTCACAGTGTATCTGGGTGACTCTGCGACGCTATCATATCTTCAATTTATACGCATGATTGTGGAGAGTGTCGATGGCCCATCCCAGTTCACCATGGACCCAAGTCGACATCGGCTGATGGAGACTGTGTCAACTCTGCCATCGGATGCTAGAGTTCCGATATTACTGCCAGATCGAAAGACAGCAGACGTCCTTATTGCTTCCTATTTCACGAACGTAAGTCATTTCCGCAATGGTTTGTTGTTGTACTGCCATCAACGACACAATCACGCTTCCCAGGCGAATGAAAGACATCTTTCAGTGAGCGTACTCCAGTGGTCGTCTAAGCCGACAAAGCTCTTGCCCCGCTCCAGCAACCGTTGAGTTGTGTGGGTAAAAAGCAGTATGTGATGCATATTTTTGTACTGACGTCCTGCAGACCAATGGCCTTGTCGAGGTTTTTGAGCGAAATAATTTTGCTCGACGGCTCGATACTTGCTACGAGGACCCTTTAGCCGCGGAGCCTACCTTTTTGTGCCTTCTCAACCTAGTCTTTGCTATTGGTTTGCTACTTGCAACGCCAGCTCCAGAGAGTGAGGAAGAAAAAATAATACAAAAGCTCTATGCAGGTCAGGCGGACCGTGCTGAGTTATTCTACAGAAGCGCCAAATGTCTAGGTGATCCGACTTCAGGCTTTGAGGACGCCGACTTTTGGTCTGTCCAAGCACTTCTGCTCATGTCAGTTTATATGCTGGCCAAAACAAAGAGAAACGCTGCTTACGCATATCACGGTACGTTGACCGCCAATACCCAGCCATATACGATGGAGACATGAAACTGATGCTTCTCCAGGCATGGCCGTGAGATCAGCCTACGCCTTGGGCCTTCACAGGCTAGAGACTATGGTCATTTTCACAGTACCTGATCGTGTGCAACGGAGAAATGTCTGGCGAAGCTTATATGTCCTCGACCGTTTCCTCGCGGCGGCCCTTGGACGGCCGGTTTCCATTTCCGAAGATGACTGCTCACCAGATGCGCTTGTAACACCCGACAAGTATCTTGCAGACAATGATACGGATGCGTCATCTTTTGGTGGTCTTAACGCAGCTGTGCGTAGTTGTCACGTTATTGGCATAATTCTCAAGAAGATCTACGCGCAGCGAAAGATATCAGCTCGAATTGCCCAAGACATATCGGAGCAATGCAAAGGGGGGCCCCAAAAGTACAACCCTAACCTTCATTGGAGGCAGGCCATGGGTAGCGATGTCAACCCCAAGCACGGCATGGCCATCTTGCACGTCAACTTGTTATACTGCCACGCAGTCATCCTTCTGACCAGACCCTTTTTCCTTTTCCTCATGAACCGATTACAACAGGAGAAACGGGGTGTACCTCGGGTGACGATACGTCCCGGCTCAAGAATGGAAAAGTTCTCTGAAGCATGCGTCAATGCTGCCTACCACACCGTCACACTCGTCCATATAGGGTATGAAAGGAAATATTTACCACAACGTGATCCATTTGTTATGTAAGTTATCCTCGACTTATCCTTATGCACCACGAAGCCCTCCTAACGATTTCCATTAGTCATTTCCTCTTTGCTGCTACTTTAGTTGTCCTGAGCAGCGAATTCGCCTCACTTCACAAGAATTCTGCGTATTCCGAAACCTTCCAGAAAGCCATGACGGTCATGGACTATTGCGCCAAATCGGACCCTCAAGCCAGTAGACTTGTCTACATTTTGACGACATTTAATCACGTCGTTGTCCGGCGTAACCCTGTCCTCACGACGGCCATTCCCGACCCTTCATCTGTCCCAAACACACCGACAGGGGCGATGAGCAACTCGTCCAACGACCCCACAGCAAACTTTTTCATATCACATGGGCCTAACGCCAGCTCTTCTGTTGCTAATAACAATCCAGGGGTTACAGCCTTCCCATCGGTTGTTTCGCAAGCTACCGCGGGTCAATCGATTTCAGCGGCAGCAATATCGCCACACAACTCTGGGAACGTCGGAAACACTATGGCGTCTCCTGGCGGAATGCTGTCAGCCACAACCCCCACGACCTCTGTGGCAGGTGATATGTTGTCCGATAAGGACTGGTTTCACTTTGACAATCTATGGGAAGCCTGGTTGTCTCCACCTGGCGGTGCGGGAGGTGCAGCCCCAGCCCCAGCCCCAGCACCAGCACCAGTACCAGCGCCGGTGGCTGATCCCACCTTCTTCGCCGAGACTGCAATGAATGATTTCACCGCCCCAGTAGATACATCAACATCGACGTACGCCGTAACCCCGGGGACGGGGACGCAGATTGATGGGAGGTTTAATGGCGGCAGTGGCATGATTCCTCTCTACCCCATGATGAGATTCAATGAATAGTTTGACGGCTTTGTTATGGATATATTGAAATGGGATGGTATTCGCGCAAGAAACTTCAGGAAGCAAATTAAATAGAAGGACAGAATAGATGAGGTTGACAGTGTTTGTATTTGTCCAGAGCGGAAGTAGACATCAAAGTCTTTGAATACCTACAGTCCTCTTTAGGCACTGCGACTGGAAACATTGTTAGTTTCACTATGCCATGATGGATTATTTGGAATTGAAGTGCGCATTTCTAATAGTTGTGCTGCCGCACCCTGTAGCACTCACTCAAGTATTCCTTACAAACCTGACCCAAGGTAGTTATGCTACGCCGTCTTGGATCATGTCTCTCTTTCTGTGCAAGAGCGTACAGTGTGCCGTGAGTAAGGAAGAAGAGAAGGGAAAAAAGAAGGGGGAAAAAGGACAGACTTAAGAGAGGGTAATGAGGATAATCACCTTACTCAACCCTGGATAATATTACCACCGTAATTGTTATACACATGACCGCCATTCTGCGCAACGGACGAATGGTTCCTATTGCCTCGAGGCGAGACATATTGCAGATTCACCCCTACCCCTTCTTCGCCCTCCCCCTCCGCCGGTGTGGTAGTCTTTTGCATTGCTGTCTTTTTCTTTTTCTCTTGTTGCTTCTTCTTGCACTGCCATATAGTTACGCCAAGGGCGACAGTGGGGATGATAATCCCGCTTGGGATGCCGAGACCGATTGCTATTTTTTCTGTGGTGGTTAATCCGCCATCATCGGCGGCGGTTGAAGAGGAGGTGGAATTGTGGGACGGGGACGGGGACGTGGACGTGGACGTGCTGGTGGGATTTCCGCTTGTTGGCGTGGAGGAGGGGGTTGATGTTGATGATGTGGTTATTGCTGATGCACTTGCTGGGGTTTTTGTGTTGGTGTTGATGTTTGTTGAAAGGGTCGTGGGGGCTGGTGAAGTGTTTGTGGATGAGGAGGAGAAGTCAGATGCGGCTTTGATTTTGGAAAAAGGCAGGACAAGTTAGTACAGAAAACATCAAGGAGGCAAAGAGAAGGGAAAGAGAAAAAAGAACGGAAAGAACAAATGGGCAGGGACATTAGAAAATTCAAAAAGGCCCCTGTCTTGAGGGAAGGGTGAAGGAATAAGAAGAGGACGAATTTAACTCACCTATGAACTCTGAATCCGTTCCGCTCGCACTGTCTGGTGACGATAATGAAGAGGACTGATTATCATCAGTGCCAGCTGCAAGTGCAGCTGCGAGCACATTATATACGGTGGCCGTGGCAGCACAAGCCCAAGAAGTGATTTTTGTGCCGCCGTAGCTCGATGAGCGGAGGTAGGTGACACATGAAGGGGTGTCATCGGAGCTAGAACGAGAGTTGGTATTCAATTGTTGGTTTTCCCCAGCCAGCTCTCAAGACCAGAGAAGCACTGGTTCGTTGAAAGAAAAGAGGCATTCTGGGATCCCGAGTTTTCATTTGTCGTGAGGTTTTGGCATGATCAAGGGCGGGGATCATCGGCCAGATAGTCAATTGGTCAAGAGACAAGGAAAAGAGAGGATGAGGGTGGAGGATAGCAACAGAAGAAAGAACAATACCAGCTGTCCACTGAACATTGTTGTATTTGCAAATAGATGCAATTAGCCGACGCAACGCCACCACAGTACGGAACTCCTTCCGCATCGCAGGTTGCGGGACTCGAGCATGTCGTCGCATCGCAGCAGCCCCAGTAGTAACCTCCTCGATAATCGCAGGTAGATGTCCCAGGACATGTGATAGGAGAGTCTAGCAGAGCGACCTTATTTAGTTATGGAAGAGTTCCTTCAGTTGAGAATTGGGATGGAATTCCGTTGAATGGAAAGCCAGGTAATGGTTCAGATGCAACACCTAGTCACCGTAGGACAGAAGATTTGGGATTAAAAAGGCAGTTGGGGTTCTTATCAAAGAAAGGATTCCTCGTACTTGAATCACCGTTCACATAACCACACGTCTGTCCTCCACTCGCTCTATTTTGCAATACCGCTGGAGACGTGACAAGGGGAGCAACAGACTCCACGGTCACGGCTCTTGCGAGCACAAGATTTCTCTTTGCAAGGATAAGAACCCAGCAGACAGAACAGAAGACGTTTCTGGAGAACATGGCCAGAAGACTTGAAGTGAGCAGTAGAGTCGGGTTTGCAGAGACCCTCTAATGTCAAGGAGGAAGGGTTCTAAGCAAAGAGATTGCTATGATAATGTTGAGAAGGAATACGCGTCCCTTCTTCCACCTCCATGATTGGAAGAAGCCGGACACTATAAAGGGCAGAAAGAGGCAAAGGCTGGGCATACGAGACAGGTCCTCATGACAGCCTCAATTTCTCAGCAAAGAGCTAGACGCACGGCAGAGGCAGAACGTATAGATCATCAGGTTGGGGATTCAGAGTGGTTCGGATAAGAATATGCGAGACCCAACTAGTGCTCGTGAAGATATCTGAAGGCGCCCACGCATCTACAAGCCACACACACAGTGCATGCGCGATAGCCGTGAAGCCGCATACATAGCGAGTAGGGCAACTTGCCCAATCCGACATAGTCCTACATAGACCCTAACTTCAAGAAGGTAAGATTATACGTCTCTTCGAGCCGCGTGCTCAGCGCCCACGTGGTAACTGAAGGCGCAGCGCTCCATACGATGTACAAAGCGTCTTTACGCGTCTCACAAATCCGTATGTCGCAATTGGTTCTGGCGTCGGTGGCTTACTAGTCGCCACACCGGCAGGGCGTTAAAACTTGGCCTACACAGACGAAAAACTTGGATGTGCAGAAATATGTAATCATGATACTGTATGAATGAAAGCAACCATGCCGTCAACCTTACTGCTTTGGGTGCTGACACTGGGCCAGGAGAGTGGCTGGCCGCTGACAATGTTGATATAGCCAGCACATGATGATCCAACAAGATTGAAGTTTGAAATGTGGATAAGGGCCTCACGAAAGTTGGAATCTTCGGTGTCAGTACGTACGAAAGCAACAGGTATAAATTCTCAAGGCTCTGATAAAGAGAGTGCTGAGCACACAAACTCAGAGCTGAAGGTCATATCTAAGTACCGAGCACCCCGCGTACAAGCATACCAAGGACAATAATATATACACACAGCGGAACGCACCAGTCTAGCTTCTGCCTCGTGATCTAGTGCCACGTTGCAGGCCCGAAAGTCTGCCCTTCCGGCAGGACAACCTGGATCGCCGTTCCTTGGGCGTCCATGGTCTGTGTGACAATGTTGTTGCCCCACCATGAGGGTGGGTTGATGTTATTGAGCGTGAAGGCGAAGAATATGACCAGTGTGCTGAGCGCCAGACCGAGATCGAGACCTGACGAAGTGAGGAAGTTGAGGCGGCTCCACCATCTGAAATGGCGCTTCTTGATAAGGTACTGGAAGATGAAACCGACGATTCCCCACGAAAGATAGTTGAGCGGGGTGGCTGGCGGAATGGACCCAGAGCCTCCAAATATAACAGGAGCAATGAGATATCTAGCAGGAGACTTGGGCCATCGCTTCATAGCAAAGTAAAAGATGAGTGGCGCGACCGCGCCAATACCAAAGAATATGAAGAGGCCGGAGTATATTTGACCAGGGGAAAATATTCGAGAGGGACCGATGAGGCCCCAGATGACGGAAGCTATCATGTCTGTCAGAGTTGCATTGGAAAATTCTATGTGTTTTTGATGGATGGACATACCGGAAAAGAAGACCTTGCCACCGGGGCAAGTGAAATGCTCGCGCTGTCCGCTTGTGCAAACGTCCGGAATAGAGCTTAATGATGCATTCAGCACGGTGATCTGAATGAAGCACGAGAAGGTCGTTGCCACAACCTGAGCCATGAACATAGTTCGCGGTGGAATTTTCATGTAATGCCCAAACTTGAGATCAGAGACGAATGCCAGTGCTTGACTCATTGTGATGTATCCAAAAGTCTTGAAACTGTAAATGAGTTAGTCTCACCGGTTGCGTAAAGGTAACAGCATATGGGAAGATTTACATCATAAGTGCTAAAGGACGTCCAGGTTGGATGTAACCGTATATGAATTCCGTCAATACGTTCAAGCCAATTTGATTGTTCGTGATAGCCTGAATAATACCAATGGGCAGAGAGAACCCGAAAGATATGGCTACGGCTAGTAAAAAGCTCCACCAGTTCAGATTTGTCGGATAGGCCAGAACTGTTACGAAGCCGAGAGCCAGCATCTAGAGATTTGGAATTAATCTGACTGGCTCGTGAAGTAGTCGAGAGGAAATATCACTGACTATAGTAAACAGCCCCGTGTACCACCAAGTCGGGGCCTCGGGGTACTTGCGCATGAGCTTCATGTGGATGTCATCAGGCTCGCTCTGGCTATGTCGCCACTGCTGCCATATGCGTTTGCCATGGTGCAAATATGTATAGACGATGAGCGAGGCTATGGCAGCGAAAGACAGACCATATGAGAGGGCAAAGGTCGTACTAGACAACAGCTGTTATTGGCACATCTTACAGAATCTGGCGTAAGCGAAGACATACCTAATAAAGAGCGGCGAGTAGTTTTCGTAGGCTTCTTGGTCGAGAGTGAAATCTGCCGTCAAAATGCGTGTCGTGTTATAAGCGGCACCCGTGTTGTCGTAGGTTCCAGAGTCGCTCATGGGAAGGAAGCGACCGTACCACGTTCCCGTGTAATGGAATATCGAGGCGCCGAAAATGAAGAAAACTACCACACCAATAAGAGTATTGGCGATAGCATGCCAAGGAGGGATCAAAGGTGAGCCAACAAATCCGGAAATTTGAGTCCAGTCGAAGGTAATTGGGATGATGGATAAGCCAGTGCTTGCGCCAAAGAGCTGGTTGATGACTGGGTTGTTAGGAGCTAGCCAGGTAGCAAAAGCGAATGTGCTCAAAAATTGGGCAAAAAAGCCGGGGATGAAGTAGTATGCAAAGGCACCAAAGGTGACATATGCAAACCACCTGTAGCGTGGCATCTTGCCGCCGAGCACGGTGGGATCTGGTTCCTCTTTTTCCTCATACATGGCGTTCATCAGGGTCACAGACACAAGGTTTCCTGGCCAAATCATTGACGCGGGGTACACGAGAAACTTCCTCATAATACCTGCAATCCCGTAGCCAAGTGACTGCGTCGAAATGACCAACATCAGCTGCCACGGGACACCAAAGTCTTGCTTGTAAAAGACCTTTTGTGCCAGGATGATATCCGTAGCATAGGCAACGGAGAAGGATACACTCGCCATAACAACTATGATGGAGTGCTCTTTGATGTTAAATGGACCAGGGTTGAGAGACCATTTCAGGCCAAAGGTCTTGAACTGCTTCTTGGGCATGACTTTGGCCCAACCATGGCCAAGGGGCCAAGCAATGATCTGGGCCATGAGTGACCCGAGTCCAATCGAAGGATTTCGCAGCGAGAATAGGGTATTCATTGAAGCTCCAATAACGACAAGGACCATACCGATGGTCCAGGCACGAATCTGCACAGCATGTCAATTACTATGGGTCACCGATGGCAATCTGTGCCCCTCTGGGATACTCACTGTATTGCAAGGGACATCCATATCATAATTTCTGACCGCCGCGCGCACCTCGGGGTACGGTGAGTCCTCTTCAATACCATCCTCATTGTATATCTTGTTTGTCTTCTCTTCGTCGAAGGAGGAGGAAAGGCTGATCGTACGGGTAAGACCGAGATTCGAGGGCTGCTGAAGATACTCGTCCGGCAGATTGGGGTCTAGCAACAGTTCATATTCCGATCCCTCCTCGTCACTATCTGCAGGTTGGGTATGAGACTCACCCCATAGCGAGAGACGGTGCTTGAGTTCGTCCACAGGGCTCACTTGGCGGCCCAAAGGGGCCACCGTGCTTGTGCCAGACGACTCGGCTACCGCCTCCTTCTCACTGACCTCCGCCACATCAAACTCGATGGTCCTGCTCCGGTTTTCTCCTGTCATGCGGGTCTTCATGGCCGTACCAGACGGCTCATCTCGAAATGGCTGAGCCATCTTTATCTCAGACCCGACAACAAGGATGCTGAACCGAAGGATGCAGGACCTGAGGAGTCTTTCTGCGGAAGAGGGCAGGGCGCTATATAGGGATGATCTAACCTCTCGACAGTGTGTGGCCCGTTGTGCTCAGAGAGCCAGGACGTCGCAGATTTCCTTGGGCTCTGCCACCACTAGCGGGCTAGAAGCCCGCCACACACTGATTCTCAAGCGATCTTCAACTGGTCAAAGATAACGTGCTGCGACAATGTTCGCCCATCCAAGGCAGTATGGCTTCCGGCGCTTCAACTGATCTCGCTTATCTATGGGCTGCAACACCAGATCCCAGAGACAAAGACCAATTCACTAGAAGGTCAAACCCAGCGGCAAGAGGTGTGTGAGCCTAACCTAGGCTACAAAACCAAGCTAAGAAACAAGGTGTCGTAGACCGACCAAGCAGGGTGTTAGTTTGAGGCGGATGCGGCGTGAAGGTGAAGCGTCTCGGGTCGAGAATGGTTGTGATTGCCAAAACAGTAGCAGGATGTGGTCACGCGGTCGATGAGTGTGCAATGTTGGCGTGCCGTGAGGTGATCAAAAGGTTGATCCAGGCACCACCTTGCGTTGTTGAGCATGCGTCGCGATAAGGAGCGGAGACCGTGTCCGGATGAAGGCTGAAACAAACTTGCGGCGGGCACAGATTCGTTCAGTCAAATGATTAACGGTTGGTAGAAACGCAAGATAGATGAACGGACCAACAAGAGTAGTCACGTCATTATCATATGGAAAGAATTGATGGCGTGAGAGGAGATTGTCGATAATGACCTCGGTTTCTGCACGTGGCAGCAAACGCGGGCGGTCAAATGCGATTGGACACCAAGCGAAGATATCGTCGTCCTCGGACGTCGCAAATGCACGTGTAGAACGGTGTTCGAGTAATACTTTCTCAGAGACTAGGATTTTCGCACTGAATTGACCAATACTTGGATCACTTCGCGCAATCACTGTAAGCCCCGAGGTGTTGAGGTCGATGATATATGGTCCGAAACAGAAGATCAATTGCAAAGCTTGGACGAATGGATGGTAGAGACAGCAGCGAGGCGCTGTGACCAAGGTGAAGATCCAGACAATAGCCTTCGCAAGCTCTTGAGAACAAGAGAACACATATGCATATGTCAAAAAGCAGCCGTCCTCATGTTGTTCAGGTCGGTACTTTGTCCGTGGCTCTCGTCAGAATCCTAAGTGGCAAGATGGATCGTTGGGCCACGTCTTTGTCAGATATGCGGCCAGGTGGACCCGATCGTCTAGATTTAGCAGTAGCAGGAGCCGCCTGAATACTATGTACTTTGAGGTCGTACCTGCCACGGTTAAAAAGTCGTTAACCAAAGTGCGACTGCGACATGCAATCTTCGTGGAGCATACCCAGAAATGGCTGCCCAGCGGGACCCTTGAAGCGCGGTTTCCTTATAAACAATGATTTCTGTCTGGGGTTGCTGTGAATGAGATGAATCAGACTGCGCGATGGATCTATGTTTGCACACTATGATACATGGTACTTACATAGTACTCCGTACTTCTGGCTCCGTCTCTATAATCTGGGGTTGCAGTGCTGATCCACAGGTTCGGGTTGGGATCAGAGGCTTGTGCCCCTACCATAGTACATCTGCATCCGGATTAGCGCTGTCTATGCAGGGCCTGGCTTTTCCTTCCATACTCGCATCCTTCCTCAGCCCCCATCTCACCATATGTCGAACCTTCCCACTAGGTTTAGACCCTCCGCACGACAGATATCTGATAACGCTCCCTCGGCAGGCTGCTTCCAGGCATAAGCGTCTTCAGGAGTCGCTTGTTGCAAGCTTACCGGACCTCGCGTCTTGGTGTGTGTCTTCGTCTAGTGTTTCCATTGGGTCTTGGGACATGGAAAGATTATGCGACGTGTTGTCGTGACAGGTCTCGGCGCCATCACGCCTCTTGGGGTGGGTGCTCGAAGGACGTGGAAGCGCCTTTTGGCTGGAGAGTCTGGACTCGTTGATGTTTCTGCTATCGAGCCCAGGTCGCAGTGGAAGGGGTTGACAAGCACAGTTGCTGGACTTGTTCCAAGCGGTGCAGACGGCCAGGCCGAGGGACTATGGAGTCCCTCGGAGTTTATGGATGGCTCAGAACAGAGGCGTATGGCGCGTTTCGCCCAATATGCAGTGGCTGCTACAGAGATGGCTTTGGTTGATGCCGGCTGGAAGCCAACCCGCCAGGCTGAACTTGAGGCGACCGGGATCTGCCTGGGGAGTGGTATCGGAAACCTCGACGAGGTCTATTCCACAAGCCTTGCTTTTGAGAAAGATGTGAGCTCGGCCCCTTGGATAATATGGGAACGCGTGAGAGGCTAAGATTAGAGGTAGGGTTACAAAAAAGTATCTCCCTTGTTTGTTCCCAAGATTTTGATCAATCTTGCCGCCGGCCATGTTTCGATGAAATACGGCTTCCAAGGGCCCAATCATTCCGCCACCACAGCCTGCACAACGGGCGCGCACTCTATAGGAGATGCATCAAGATTTATCGCCTACGGGGACGCAGATGTAATGGTAGCTGGAGGTTCTGAATCCTGTATTCACCCTTTGACATTTGCGGGCTTTGGGAGGTCTAGGTCTCTATCTACTGCGTTCAACCAGGACCCAAAGGCAAGCTGCAGGCCCTTTGACGCGGACAGAAACGGCTTCGTCGTTGCTGAAGGTGCCGCCGTATTGGTGCTCGAGGAGCTGGAGCATGCCAAGGCGCGACGTGCCAATATCCTCGCAGAGGTTGCCGGCTATGGTTGCAGCGGTGATGCGTACCATATGACGGCCCCCCGAGAAGACGGCTCAGGGGCCTTGCTAGCCATGAAGCGCGCATTGAAGAACGCCCAGATCAAGCCTCAAGATGTGGACTATATCAACGCCCATGCTACCAGTACTTCCATTGGCGATGCTGCGGAAGCCAGAGCCATTGCAACATTGATGGTGGGAGAGGACGGCGTGGAGGCGGAGAGCCAAGTCACCGTGAGCGGTACTAAAGGGGCAGTAGGCCATCTTCTCGGGGCGGCTGGTGCGATCGAGTCCTTGTTCTCGGTGCTCGCGATTTCAGAGGTATGTTTGCTTTCAACTATTACTTAGTTCACCCGCTGACGTATCTCAGAACGTGGTGCCACCGACTCTGAATTTGCACAATCCCAACGTAGGTGTTGATCTGAATTTTGTGCCTCTCTATGCACAACAGAAGGAGGTCAACACTGTCATTTCCAACTCTTTTGGCTTTGGCGGTACGAATGCTTCATTAGTTTTCTCGAGCTATCGGTAGATGTTCATACACAATAGTGCTTTGCTGGGTGACAGTAAGCGACAAAAAGGGTTTGGACAATACCGATTTGCTTGATAAGGACATCACCACTTGCGCAAAGACGAGATATTTGAACTTAGAGGTAAAACTCGTGCTTGATATCTGTGGCCTGTTGCTTGAACCAACAGCTTATGGATTCTATTTCGCTGCAGTCTTGGGCTCATTGGCACCAAGTTTTCATCCTGGAAGATATCACCAAGTACATAAGAAATTTATCATGCAGTGATTGGGTATCCATCAGTCACTGTCTCCATGTCAATCAATGTTGAATTTACCTATGCATACAGAAATATTTCGTGAATGAGCTAGTAGGCTCAGGCCTTCGATTAATCGTCGATATCAATCTCAAATTGCTGATTTCAGCGCTCGAAAGTGCGTGGAGGATGATGAGGCGGGTAGTACATGGGTACTTGAGCATGACATTGTCCTCGTCAAAAGGTGCAGGGGTATAGCAACTAAATTTTTGGATTTGAACGTGCCGGTCCTCCCTCCATGACGCGAACAATCCGTCAACCTACTGCGACCTCTGTACATAAGCTACGCTGAGGTTTACAGATTTGATTGCTTATCCCATTCTTGCAAGGTACCATCTTTCCCTTCTTCGTGGATCCAACCATTTCAGCATGTCACTCTGCAGACCATGTCGCGACGTCACGCGGCGCCAGCTGCGCGCACTCATCGAGCTGGGCCAGGGACCTCGCAACACCGTCTTGAAGACGCCGACGGTCACTAGACGACAATTCCACCAAACGGTGACCCATTTGGAGGAAAGAAAGGCCTCTGCTTGGGTCAACGCTATTAAGGCAATTCTTCCGCGGAGTGCAGTACAACCCTATGCCATATTTGGCGCCACCGAAACAATGTACAAGGCTTGCTCGCAACCAGCTGCGTACACCATTTCAGAAGAGCTGCGCAAGAAGGAGGAGGTACCCATGACAGAGGACGGCATGGAGCTTGGTGTGGGAACTGGTGTCTGGTATGAAGGTATGTCGAGCTGTGTTGTTTTTGGTTCTTGGGCGCATCTCATTTCGGAGCAGACTACTAACATGAGCGTATGCCTATTACAGAATTCGGCCTCGCCCCAACGTTCAGTAATTGGTCGCAAGTGACCATGTTACACGTTTATCTACTCATAGTGCGCCTACGATGTCTAGAGAAAGATGCCTGGCAGGCATGGCAGACGCAATTGGTGAATCATTTTTTCCAGCACGCCGAAGACATCATGGAGATAAATCATGGGATGAAGAGCCGGATGGTCCGTTCAACCCATTTGAACACTTTGTTCCAGACATGGCGGGGAGTGGTATTAGCATATGATGAGGGGCTGGTGAAGGGCGATGCAGTGATGGCCGCTGCTGTGTGGCGGAACATCTTTATGAGTAGGGAAGATGTCGACATGCGCCATGTTGCTGCGATTGTGAGCTGGATGAGGCTTACGTTGAGAAAACTCGACCGCTTGCTCGATTCTACCTTGTTATATCATGGTGCAAGCGTATTCTCGACACCACCGACAGCAGAGCTAAAGTTTGTTGACGAAGTTGTCTCGTTGAAAGACATCAAGATGCCAGCGCGGACCGCGCAAACAGCCTCTGTAAAGCAGGGCGTAAAATGAGCCATGTAGGCATGCGCCTTCACAACCTTGGCAATTACCAGGATGATCTGAGAGCACGTCTTATTAATGTATGGGGACGTTCAGTGCTCTAGGCAGCTCAGAACGCTATGCTGTCTAGCAACGTGTACATCAATGATACAAGCATCTTCATGAACTGCTCAATCTTGCTTCTCCCACATCTGGAACTCGTACTGCGTGTCGTTCTCAACCTGTATGCCCTCTGGCACCGTCTCACCAGCCCAAGCGTCCAGCTCTTGCTTGGAGCTTTTCGCCCACCCAGGAGCACTGTCCCCATTATCTCTAAGCTTTAGCGAAAAGAAGGTGTCGCACTCGAACTCCGTAATGACCTTGGTCAACAGCACCCGTCTCACTTCCTGTAGCTCCAGCGCCGAGGAATATATCTGGCCGCCTCCTATCACAAACACCCGGCCCACTGTGCCTGCGGGCTTTTTGCGCAAATACGAAATCGCTTGCTCCAACGATGAGGCTTTGACTGGGTCAGAATCGGTATGGGGGGGCTCTTCTGGTGGAGCAGTAAAGGACCGGCTGATAACGATGTTGAGACGTCCCTTTAAAGGGCGGAACTTGGGTGGTATGCTGTCCCAGGTTTTGCGCCCCATGATCACTGCGTTTACCGCCGTAGGCTCAACCTAGGATGGATAAGTCATAAATCGCGTTCCTTGAGCATGAATACGTTATGTCTTCTTCTTACTGAAGGCGGAAGTCTTTTGGTTATTCTCGCAAAATAAGCCATCTCCTTCCGTAGGCCTGTCCAGGGCAATGTGCCTCGCAGGCCGATGCCCATGTCGCGAGTGGCCGCGAGGACTAGTGTGAGCTCCGTGGAAGCCATTTCTTGCTGTGAAAGCGTGCTGCTCCTAGATCACACAATGCTCGAAAGCGATCCGGATGGGCCAAGGCGCTGTGTGTATAAGAATTTGATTTGCGGCTTCAGATGTCTACAGGTTTCAAGTATTGTAGTAGCGTCACCGGAAGACTGACGCCCTAGAATCCAGTCGTTTTCGTTACTGGAAAATCATTCTCATCCACCCTAACCACACATCACAAAAGCTCCAAAGCTACAAGTAGAAGCGCAAGAGTTTTTGATTCAGTGATTTTATTAGCAGGAGACTTACTTGCGAATTCTACAATTTAAAAAACGGTGCCCATTCTCCTACAGTACCTAGGTAGGCAAGAACAGCTAGTACTTACGCCAGTGACACGGAGGACCCTAACCCTGCAGCCAGCGCCGGACAGCAGCCAAGTTTTGACAATTCCGGCGGTACCACGTGACTCAAAGCTGGCTTACCTAACACATGTAGCGCCGGTTCCCCACCAAACATTGGGAACCATACAAAAATCGGCTGCTGCATCATTCCCGCATCTGACTTTCTTTCCTACACCACCAACGACTTCCCTCACCGCAGAACAGTAAGTTGCACCACACGCTATGCACATCACCTTTTGCATCAGCAGCGCTGGCACGCAAGCATCATGACCGGTCAATTGATCAAATTTTCTCAATTGATTCAACCGTTTGCAACGCGCGCGCGCCCTTGCTACTGAATGCTACATACGTCAGAGCTCTTGGAGCTTTAAGTAAGCCAAGCTAACCCCGCCTTCAATAGTATCAATCGTTCACGATGAGAGCCAAGTGGAGGAAGAAGCGTGTTCGACGCCTTAAGCGCAAGAGAAGAAAGATGAGGGCTCGATCGTAAGTTCCCAGATTTGCGGTCATGATTGCGTTTAATGGTACATTTGCTGACCCCTCATACAGCAAATAAACAACTCGCACCACATGACCTCACGACAGCTCGAGCATTACAGTAGAGCCATCATGATATCACAACAATGATACAATCGTATACATCACCGGCCTTGAGCACTCACTCGCATCAAGCCCCTCAATTGCTTTGCACATCAACGCCTGCCTGTGTTGGGAGGATCGGATCTTGAGTTCCCTGGACCCAAGTTTTTGGTCTATGGATGAAGCTGAGGAGCATGGACGACGCACCAAGGACGTCAAATTGACGGTATCTATGGAGAGCTGTCTCTTGTTTAACCTAAGAGGTCTGGCTGGTTCAGTGTTTACAGGACATGCCACCCCGAAGCAACTGCACTGCTAGAATGGACAACTGCGAAGTCATTTTGATGGAGTCTTAAGATAGTAGTTTGCAAAAATAAAAGCAGTTCGCTTCAAACTCTTCATACGGTTCATCGTGATGTTCTATATTATCCACTTCCACAACGCGAGAGTGCAACCTCCTTACTAAACAAATTGCGAGCCTCAAAATGTGCAATACGACTAAGTTTGTCCGCAGAGCCTGACGCTCTTGTTTAAGGAATGTTGCTGCGAATCTGATGGCCCAGGCGTCGGAAATCTTTGGTTCTTTTGTGCGGCCATCTCACATCTTGTTTCATCAGTTCGAGAAAGAGCAACGCGCTTCCTCCCCGCTTGGGCATGACGATTAGCTCACAAGCATGTGCATATGCGAATGACGGCCCCAAAAGCCGATTTCTTGCCATCAGAACCTCTCAACGAGGTAAAAAGAGAGTGACCAGCAATACTGTACCTAACGAAACATGGCAAATTTCTTGCAAGACCATGTCGAGTTCTCAATTCATCTGTTTTACCAATCCCAAGCTGTGCGCAGCTGCCTACCAAATATGATGTCGTTTGGAGAAGTCAGGACCCTTGCATTGCTCAAGGCAGGCAGGCGGTGAAGCCGGCAGTAGCAGAAAGTTTCCCGGGCCCCTTGTTGACTTTGGGTGCGCGCCCGACACCTAGAAATTTTTGGGTCTTTAGTCTGCAGTAAAGCTGCGTATAATAGACAATCTTGGAAATCCATACCTTTCGTTTGAACCCGCAATTCTCGATCCCAAAGATGGCAGAAACTACGAGTAAGAAGAGGAAGAGCGATGATGCACACGTATCAGAAAAGAAGTCGAAAAAGAACAAGACCGCATCCAGATCGACGACGACGGCGTCGCAGAACCGGGCAATCAAGGTCTCCTCTGTTGTGCAAGCACGAGTCTCGCCGCCAGTGATCGGTATGTGCACTACTTTTTTGTAAGACTTGTTCCAGGTCTAATCATATCAAAACAGCTACGGCCCCCGGTATCGCCGTGGCTCAAGATGCCGTCTTTAACACATATGCGAGACGACCTGCAAAACGCCCTCGACATCGGTCAGACGATATTCTCTTGCACTCTTCAAGCCATAGAACGCTAGACTACACCGCCAGAGAAGACAAGCCTAAGGATGGGCAGCCTCTGCTCAAGCACTATGTGGGACTATTCGATCCAGCCACGGGCCAGTTGCAGCTCGTAGAGGCGAAGAAGATGGTCGTCCGAGGGGCTGTCCGGGCACAGGAGGCAACTGAGGAAGACATGCAGGCGCAAGAAGTGACACAGGCAGGTTCTCCATCCTTCCACGTCTTTCATCTTTGGCTAACTGTTTGCAGTCCATGTACGAGCAACGTACGGACCTGGGCCATGCCTTTGGTACCAAGAAGGCGAAGAAGGCGCTCGCCGCGGTTATCGAAAACGCGATCGAGCCACGCAAGCCACAGAACGGGGGCCCACCAGTGCTAGATGCCTCTGAAAAGGCCCTCATGGAAGCCATGAAAACACAGGCCATGAGCGTGCCGACACGCGAGGACTTGCAGTCTGCCATTGACGCTGGAAAGCCAGTTCCCAAAGGCAACTTCGAGGCTGATGAAATCCAAGACGTATACAAGCCAGAGGAGCTAATCGGCAAGGATATACTCGAGTTGATACAGGTCACCGACTGGATGCAGGCCGTCAAGAAGAATGAGAACGTAGAGTTGCGGTCGCGGTTCGTGGCAAACCGGCTGCGGCGCATTGGATCCGGTGACAATGCTGTTGCTCGGCTGCGGTTGCTGAGGTACACTTACTTCTTGCTGTTGATGCTAGCAACATCCCGCAAGGGTAAGGACAGAGGTTCCCTTGAGATACTCAAGAAGGACAAGCTGCAGGAGCAACTAGCACCTGCACCACCGCCAGTCATTGAGAGCATCCGCCGCAAGTTCACAGAAGCTGGTATCATGCGCAAGCCGCAGATTGATCTGCTCACAACCCACCTCTGTGTGTTTGCCTGTATACTGGATAACTACGAAACCAATTCATGGGATCTCAAGGAAGACCTCAAATTGGAGCAGAAGGAGATGAACCAGTACTTTGTGGAAATTGGCGCGAGGATCGCCAAGAGAAAGGGCGAGGATGGAAGGACAGCCAACTTTGGAATATTGAAATTGCCCCTCGTCTTCCCAAAGATGAGGATGGGAAGACGGTAAACCAGAATATAGAAACAATGATAATAAGGCTGGTGCACCTGGCCAACTTTTACAAAGACCAACGTTCCTTTTTCTTTCTTTTTTTTTTTTCCCTTCTCTTTTTCATTCTTTGAATAGCTCGGGTCCTACATGTAGAGCTTAGCGGGGTTCAAGGTGGTGCAAGGAGGGCTAAGCGTGGGCATGGTGAGAGACTCAGCACACCAGAATTTTGACACTAGAAGAAGCTCCTGGGCTTCATACCTCGGACCGGCTACGGTTAGGCTTTTGCTTGCTACGGAGAGCACAGTAAATTGCGCGAATTATCCTATTTGAGTATTCTTCTGGGTCTTCTAACATGATCCGTTTAGGGTTCGTGATCAGTGCGCCTGACGCGCCTATGGCTAGGACAATTCTCTCCAAGTCGTTTTACTGGAACAGTTTTCTCAAGGCGAAGTGCCGCGCTGCAGGAGACGGCGCGCTTGCTAGCCCCCATCGACATGTCGTCCCGCAACACGCAAAAAGGAAGAGAAAAAGGATGCTTGAAAAAGAATTCTCTTTCAGGAAGGGCGTCACCCATATTCAACCAAAAGACACGGACTCACTGCGCGAGCTTTGCATGGTTCTGTTCATGAATCTGACACCAGCTGATGGGTTGGGCCTGCACACAGCGACACTACAGGAGGGCGTTCCGACGCTTGAAGTGCCGATTGAGATGACAAGACTGGCCGGTGAGGGCGCCAGCACACACAGCAGGCCAACAAGGCTCCGTCCATGCCCCTTTGCCTTTGCCCATCCCCCTACTGCCCACTCAGCCGAGAGCCATTGCATCCTGCAAACAGGGGAGATGGGCATCGGGTCCTGCCGATGACCCTGAGATGGTGCAGAGGCCGCGGACCACTGATTAGGAAGCGCGCCGCAGCTTCCGCCTTCTTGTCATGTCGTTGAGCCTCATCCTGCCCGCCCGCCATGTGGAGTCCGCTGGTGTCCCGGCCACGCGGTACCCCGGGCCACTTGCAAAGGGGAAATGACGACACATGCCCAAATAGATTTCCCATTCGAGTAAACTGTTTTTATTGTTGTCGATACCTGCGTTGCGCGGTTGCATGGTGTTTTGTGCATTGGCCCCATTAGCGCCCCATTGTTGTCGCAAAATATTCAAGTGATTGTCTATTGTATTCAATACATCTCGATATGACAATGACATGAAATTGATCACAAGCATTGTTGAGCTGGTTGCATATGTCGAGCTTCGCATTATTTCGACGCTGCCCCGAAGTTCGGTTTTTTGGCGCGAGATGACCAGAAAAGATAGGTGCTGCTGCCTGCCTCTGCGACCTGTGATTGGCTGGACTCGGCCACACCAGCCGTCCGGGCTAGGGACGCGTTCTAGTGCCTACCATTTTCCTGTCAGCAATGCTTTTTGGAGCAGCCGAGGAACGCTTCTTTGCCCAAACAACCACGTCCATTGTCTTTTTGGCATTTGGATCCATCAAACACCTCGTGCTGTCTGCCTTGCCCATCATATATGCAGCATGCGGCGTTTTGTCGCGTCCTAAATCTCTGTTGCGCCTGTCCTGCATCTTTAACCGGCCGCGACTACCGATTTACCGCGACTGCGTCACCCAGAAAGCGCAACCTTCACCACTTCACGCGCGGAGCCCGGCGATAGCCCATTCATTAACTCTACGGTGCTGGCTGAGCACTTGAAAGGTACAGTACGAGCTGTCCTCTACATATCGTATCCATGACCCCAATGTCGTTGGAAGATAGCCCTCTGCAGCTGTGCACGATCTGGCGCGAACAATCGACGCTTTAAGCCACCCACCAGCTCAACACCATCATGGAAGGTAGTCTAGCTAACTTTGTGTCATCATAGTCTCTATGCATGCTGAGATACGCACTGGAGTTCTGCTTTGCGTCTGAAACCCAACAAACTCGACAGCGGTATTCCTAACGCTAGACTTGCCGCCCGCAGTTGTTGCCAACCAAGCTCCACCAAAACCGACCATCACCCTCACATTGAACACTACCACGTCTTCTTGCTCTGATTGCCAGAATGGGACCGAGTAAGCGCAAGAGGGATATCCTAGATGGATTTGACCCCAACCAGTCCGACCCCGACGACGGGAATTTCGACCCCAGCGAAGACCGCCCCCGCCGCTCCCAGAAGACACCTCGTACATCTCGAACAAGGGGCGTCCGCCCAAGCCGTCGGAGCAACAAGTATCGCGGATCTGATATTGATGACGATGATGATGAGGTCCTTTCGGATAGCATGGATGGGGGCTCATTCGTTGACGAGGATGATGATGACGATGACGCACCGGTCAACGCCGCGGGGCGCCGCGCCAGGAAAGCTGCAGTCAAGTCGGTCAACTACGCAGAGGCCGAGAATAGTGATGAAGATGATCTCATCGAGGACTCGGAAGAAGATGCGCGCAAGCCAAAAAAAAAAGCAGCAAAAGATTGTAGTTCTGAAGACACACCCTAGGGCCGCCGCGGCCTCCACCGCCCCAACATCTAGCGCCCACGTCAGTACCAGGCGAACCCGAGCTCGAACAGAAGATGCAGATGAGGAAGAGTTCGTCGAGCTTTCAACCTCAGGCAAGCACCAACAAGCTGCACGACCCGCCTCGAGAAGCAAGAGCCCGGAAACTTTGCATCGCCAAACCCGCAACTCGAGGAGCGGCAAGGGTATGAAGCAGCCGACTACCAGCACAATCGAAGAGGCGTCTCACGAAACCTCATTCCAGCCTGACGTAAACAATGATGCAGAGGTCGACGCTGAAGCAGACGCTGAAGCCGACGCTGAAGCCGACGCACAGGCCGACGAGGATGAAGTCATCCAAGATTCCGGCGCTGAGGGCCCGGACCGTCAGGTTGAAGACCACGAAGGGCAACCTGTTGCGGGTGGCGATGTGCAGATGGGGGATGATGAGCAGCCTGCGCAGCAACAAAGGGATGCAGTTGAGGAGGATGAAGATGACGACCCCATAGTCGGTCGTAGAATGACTCGGTCTCTCCGTCAAAGCATCTCCGGACCTGCCACCAAAGAAGGTGACGAAAAGGAACGTGACGAAGAGCCTGTGCACTCACGACCTCGGCGCACCGGACGACTGATTCGCAAAGGAAGTGACAATGCAGCGAAGCACGGCGATGATGAAGTCAGTGATTTCAACCCTAACGAGTCCGACGAAAATGAAGGCTCCGAGGGCGGCAATGCAGGAGACGAAGAAGGCGATTCTAGCGAACGGCCTGCACGTGGTCGGAGGGCCACTACACGTGGAACCAAGCGGCGCAATGATGACGATTCAGCAGATGAGCTGGATTTTGATGCAGACGAATTGGCAGTGGAGGCTGAAGATCTTAAGCGAAGTTCACGCTCACGCTCGCGTCGAACCAGAAGACGTCGCCGAGAGTCTACCCCCATTACATACGAGGAACGATCGACAAGAAGACGTCCGGTTGTTGACTACAGGATTAGAATTCCTGCAGACCAGATTGAACAGGAAGATGACGAGGAGGTACCACCCCCTGCATCGCAGCGTCGACGCAACGGTGGCGGCGCAGCGAAATGGCAACGTACCTTGAATTCAACGTTCGGTCCCTTTGGGGGAGCTGGCGGTGCTGGAGCCTTACTGTCTGGTCCATGGGGCACTGGGGCTACCACAGCCATTGGCGGTGCGGACTCAGACAGCAGTGACGATGAGTTGGGCGCTCGATCTGGAGTCGTCGGCGGCGCGGTCGGCATGACACCTACAGCTGCGAACGGGCCGGGGTTACACGGAGGTGGCGGAGACCTCGAGAAACTTGGTCTAGGCGCATCACCTAATGTTGGCAGGATTAAAGACCGCAAAGCGCTGGCAGACGCTGACCCGCTGGGTGTCGACATGAACGTTGACTTTAGCAAGGTGGGCGGCTTGGCAAACCACATCAACCAGCTGAAAGAGATGGTGCAACTGCCGTTGCTCTATCCGGAGCTCTTCCTCAGATTCAAGCTCACACCGCCCAGGGGTGTGCTCTTCCATGGTCCTCCAGGTACCGGTAAAACCCTTCTTGCACGCGCCTTGGCCAACTCAATTGGTAGCGGAGGCCGCAAAATCACCTTCTACATGCGCAAGGGCGCTGATGCCCTCAGTAAGTGGGTGGGTGAAGCTGAGAAGCAGCTGCGATTGCTATTTGATGAGGCTCGCAAGACCCAGCCCAGTATCATATTCTTTGACGAAATCGATGGATTAGCGCCTGTCCGCTCCAGCAAACAAGAGCAGATTCATGCATCGATTGTGTCTACGTTGCTCGCGTTGATGGATGGTATGGATGGGCGCGGTCAAGTTATTGTGATCGGAGCGACCAATCGGCCAGACAACATTGACCCGGCTCTGAGACGGCCAGGACGGTTCGACAGAGAATTCTACTTCCCACTACCCGATATCGATGGCAGGAAGTCGATTCTCGACATTCACACCAAGGATTGGGGCCTCTCAGAGGAATTCAAGAGGGGCTTGGCCGAAAATACTAAAGGTTATGGTGGTGCGGATCTTCGAGCACTTTGCACTGAAGCTGCATTGAACGCTATACAGCGAACATATCCTCAAATTTACTCTTCTGAGCAGAAGCTCGTCGTGGATCCGGCAAAGATTAACATCCATGCAACGGACTTCATGATCTCCATCAAAAAAATCGTGCCATCTTCTCAGCGATCAGCATCGTCAGGAGCCGCACCTCTCCCCAAGAGCATTGCTCCTCTTCTGCAGGACCAATTCGCAGATATCCAAACCCTGCTGAAGAACATTCTGCCCATCAAACCCAAGATCACTGCCCTGGAAGAGGCCATGTTTGAGCCCTATGAAGACTCTGACCATGGCTTCGGGCGGGAGAACATGCAGCAAGACTTTGACAGGTCTCGTATCTTCCGTCCCCGACTGCTGATTGCAGGTGTGCCCGGAATGGGGCAAACGTATATCGCTGCTGCTGTGTTGCATTATTTCGAAAGGGTCCACGTTCAGAATTTCGATCTGGCCAATGTTCTTGGCGATGGTCGTGTAAGTCGCGTCTGATTCCTCAAAATACGAACGAGAGCTGACTTGGTGTGTGTTTCTAGCCTGCTGAACAGGTAATTGTCAGCATGTTTACCGAAGTCAAGCGTCACAAGCCGAGCGTAATTTACATACCCAATGTCGATGACTGGTGTGCGACGCTCGGCGCCCCTGCAATCACCACGCTCTTGACTATGCTCAAGTCTATACCTCCTACGGACCCGATTCTCTTGCTAGGGACTTCGGAGTGTCCATTGCAGCAGCTTGACAAGACCATTCTCAATAGATTGTTTGGCTTCGCGAAGAAAAACCGCAAAGAGATCGAGCGCCCCAACTTTGTAAGCACCATGAACTTTTATTGACGCCGGATACCTGACTGACAATCATGTAGGAAAAACGCAGAGAGTACTTCGAGAGCGTTGCGGCTCATATTCGGAAATCGCCAACTGACTTTCCTGATCCCCATACAAGAAAGAAGCGGGTACTAGAAGAGCTTCCAATCGCTCCACCGCCGCCTCCGAAACCCAAATCCAAGGAGGAAATCAAGCAAGAACTCAAGCGCGACAGAACGATGTTGAACCAATTGAAACTCAGGTTGCAGCCCGTGATGGACCAGATCAAGCGACGCTATCGGGCATTTCACAAACCTGTGATACCACACGAAAGATATGACTACCTCTTTGACGAGGCCGATCCAAACTTTGTCAGCGCCGACGTACCTCAAGAGCGACCTTTCATCGTCTCCAAGGACAAGGAAGGAACCCAAGTGCTGTACGAGGTTGCGACTGGCAAGTACTACTACAATCTTGACACTACAGTCATTGAGGAACGCATATCAAATGGGTTCTATGCTCGGCCCAAGGACTTCTACAAGGACATCAGGTCTCTCGTTCATGACATCAAGAATACCGGCGACCGCGACAGAATCATCAAGGCCAACGAGATGGAGAGCAATGTAGATGTCGATATGAATGATATCGAAATTGCAACAGGCACCGTCCAATGGGAAGCGCTCCACCAACGGCAGTTGCAACGTCATAACGAAGACAACGAAAAGGCTAAGAAAAGAGCTGCGATGGAAGCTGCCGTTGGTCTGGTCCAGACTGATGTTGTCATGAACGGGTCAGCTGAGGCCTCTCAACATGGCGCTGTCATGATCGGTGCTCCTGTGCCACGTGATGGAGGTAGGACATTGGCGCGCTTTCAGGTGATGAGCCCTCCACGTGCAATTAACGAGGCACACGAATCATCTTTGACCAACGGTGACTCTGTGCCTTCACGAGCTACACAGAGTGGGTCAGACCAAACCACACAACCGCACTCCCAGATGCGGCCACCAGAGATACCCAAGTCGGCCAGCTCACAGTCTCAGGCAACGTCCGCACAGGCGACGGCGGGGGCCACGCAAGGAGGCACACAGCAGATAACGCAAATGTCAGCGTTGACATCACTACCGCCCGGCGTGTCGCCTTCTGCTGTGCTGAATGACGCGTCCACAACCAATGACCCGAGTACGCCTCGCAAGTCGTCTAGTAACTGGAGTGCTCACGCCACCAATGGATACCATACAGACATGGAAAATTTGTCACAGATGCCAGACACGCAGCCACCCGGCTCTCAGCGGTCTGGCAATAGCCAGCTTACAGCCTCGAGCCAATTGCCATGGTTGCACTCTCAAGCGGATGCACTAGCTCATGGTGGTCTGAGTAATTTGGGCGGACACTCGTCGACGAGTCCTACCTCATCCCAGGTGCCGAGCGATGCGCGAGTTTCTAGGATGGAACTGACAAGTATGCTCAACGATTCCGCAGCCTCTGGAGAGTCGTCAATCCGCCACTCTGGCGGTTCAACTACCACCTCGTCGTCACAGTTGCCCATGATTCACGAGGGAGAGATTAACGATTTCCTGGATCAAATCACGCGGCAGACATCGGGCTGCTCCATTGAACAGTTGGAGCAGATTAATCGAGAACTGATGGATCATGTCTGGGCTTCTAAGCACGAATGGAACCGTATGAAGGTACTCAATCAGCTCATGCAAGTCTTCAATATGACTATCCAGGAAATCGAAGAGATTCAAGGCTGTGAGCCACTAAGCCAGGACCTTGTTCCCAAAGACCGAAATATAGGTTACAGCGCTGCAGGTAGTTTTGAGAGTCAGGCATGAGATCAAAACGTCTATCATCAAAGGGGAAAAGGCCGTTGATTGATCTGTATTGATTCGGGGCGTCTTTTTCTTTTTCTTGTCCTTTAATTCTATTAGAAAGAATAAAAAGGGGCTGATGTGTGCAACAATACAATGAATGATATTACGGCTTTGAGTCATTTTTTGGAAAGTGTTAAACCCCCCAAAAAGGGACAAAGAAATCACAGGAAAGGGAACGCGTGCCCATAAGAATTGGTGTTGATCAAGTCATTTCGTTTCCTGTTTGGACATTTCCAAAAACTGGTTCATACATACAAATCAAGCAGGGGCGCATATCTCTCTACAGGTTTTCTTTTTTTCTTCTAAAAAAAAAAAATAATCTCGTTGGGAACCAACACGTTGGATGGTGCGATTCCTTGTCAGCTACTCTTTCTTTCCCTCAACATTGTCTCATCAAAACATGGAGATATGACGAAACATAGCATTGATATTATTGAGAGAAACAGGGAGGGAAAAAGGCGAGGAAGTGGGTAGTTTGCAGTGCATTTACTAAGAATCCAAAAATCAAAGCAACCAAATTGAAGCCGCGCCAATTCCATCCTCTTTCCAAAGTATTGAGGGAGCGCGGACAGGCAACAAGGTATTTAAAAGAGTGATATATATGTGGGGGAAAAAAGAGAGAAAAAGCAAGTAGAGTCAAGTCTCCTTTTGGAGGTATCTGTATCCCGTTCGCTGACGAGCCACAAGCAGCCAGGCGCCGTGTTACCTGTTCTAATATTCGCCCCGCGGCTGGCTTTATGATATTGCCAATTGCGTCTGTGGGAAATACTGCAAGGTTGTATCAACCAACCACAACGGCTCATGTACCGCTCTTTGGCCTTGCAAAAAGGCTAGGCGGGGGAGGCTTGGCAACGTTGATTAAGCGCTTGGGTACAGGGAGTTCTTGTTGTGGATGGGTGGCCTAGTGGGGGACGGACCACTGTGGGCTTGTATGAAGTCCGAGAATTAGTTATATGAGTGCTGAGCTCTGGAAGTAAGAATTGTTCAGATACTATGTATGTAATCTATTACCATGTCAACATGGAGAAGGAGGGAAAGGAATTCGCTCCGCCAGAGAGTCTGACTATTGACGGGCTGTTGATATTGTCTCTAAACAATATCTGAGGAGATCAGCCAAAGTGACAACAACTGAAAGGTGCCAATTAGAAAAAAAGAACAAGAAAAGAGGGAAAATAAATGAACAATCCCCGCGTCGATCGGGACGGCGGATGATCGACCGATGGTGAACAGATTGGATTAGGCAGCTGGGCCGGCCACCAGGCAAGGGGGGCGGTTAGCATTTCACTTGCCGACGTGGCCGCAGTGCTTTGCCCCCCTTTGGCTGCTTGGTGGAGTGAGTTTGGAGGAATAGGTATCGGTATTTCGGCGGCTCGGATGGGCAACATTAATGGTAATTAATAAGGTATGGGTGTGCATAGTAAGCGTGGATTAGGGTAATGAGGATTGAAATCTGCAGCAATAAGACCCGCAGCAATGTATATTCAAATCAAGGCAAAAGGTGGACAAAGTAAAAAGGAGAAGCGGGCTGATGGACTGACGGACGGATGAATGCTGGTCTCCTCTCGGCGTGTATGCCTCGAGTGAGGCAACAAATACTGGAGTGGTAGAAAAAGCCCACTTGCCACACGGAGCAACTGCTGATTGTTGAAGGAGGTGGATAAGGTTAAAGAGGCTTGAGGTTGAGATATTGATATTAGCGTGGCGTTTATTGGCCGCAGCCCATGTGGCAGGAGATGAGAAAGTGACAAAATGCCCCAAGCACGCATTGTGCTCGGTAATAACAGCAGGAAAGCACACAAGCTGGCAGGCTGGCAAGCTGGCAAGCTCGCAAGACAGGGACGAAGGGGAAAAAATAAATAAAAAGAGGACTCAGCGAGGCTCGAATAACGGTCGGGTGGGGCCAGGCTAGATTTGGCGGCACCTACCATAGTATGATAGTTACTTTTTAGCCGCTATCTGGGGCGGCCCATGGGCCCCTAAGAGAGCCCCAAAGCGCCCGTACAGTGTGCTATGATGTACTTGCATAGTACAAGCTAGGCTAGCTAGCGCCATCCAGCAGACTGCACAAGGCAAAGCAGGCAGGCAGGCAGGCAGGCTGGCAGTGGCAGTGGCAGTGGCAGTGGCAGTGGCAGTTGCAGTTGCAGTTACATTAGTGCATTTACATGGCACACTTACTACTGGGCATCAAAGTTTGGGGCCTGGCATCATCTTCCTCGATCCCATCCCAGGTGCGGAGAGTTAACTCAAGGCACACAACTCTCAGGGTCAAAGCACAAGCACAAGCGACAAGAGATTATTACTCTTGAGGACTTGCAAACATTCAGACTCGCAGGCTAAAGCCTGCAATTTCGTAGCATACAATCACAAGGCCCCCGAGTGCGCCACGCCCGCTACAAAGACACACAGGCCACCCGCCGCAACATCGTCATCAACCAGCCATCATCAACCTCAAACACCCTGCATATTGGTCGCTCTTCTTTCTGGTTTGTTCTTGTTGATCTATTCCGTCGTCACCTCTGCCGTCACCCGTACCTGCCGCTGCCGCTGCCGCTGCCGCAGCCACCGCCCAAGCCCGACCTCAACCTCGACTTTGACCTCTCTGCGCTGTCGCTGTGCGCATTGCCAGGTTGCCAGGCTGCCAGGCAGTCAAACAGTCGATCAGTCCGTCAGTTGGTCACGGCCCTTGTCGCTGTCTCCGTGTTCATCTGCCTATCCGACCAACCAGCCAGCCAGCCAGCCAGCCATCCATCCATTCTGCTCTCCATTCTGCTCTCCCAGCCCTGAGCCGAGTCGACCTGGTGGGCGGACCCACGCGTGCCACCATCCCAAAAAGCTGCTCCACCTGCATTGCGATTTTGTCCTGCTGTGTCCTAGCTCGGTGCCAGACAGACACACGACATCTCGTCCCAGGCTCGTCCCTCTCTCTTTCTGTCCTGGCATCTCACGCCGCCGTCCTACTCGCCACGGCACCCAGCAAGCCGATCCTGCTCCATTCATTCCTGCCCCCGATCCTGGATAACAGGGCGGAGCAACCAGGGGAGCCGCCACAACCACTACTCTTAGTCAACAGTCGTCCGTCCTGCTCTTTGCCCCGGCCCTGCCAGCCAGCCTCTCCAAACCCGGCCGATCTACCCAACGCACTCAGCCCAGTCCAGCCCACCGTCCTGTGCCACGCGAGTCTCTCTCGCAGCTGCTGTGGACCTGCACCCTTTGCGCGCCGCCGTGCTCTCCCAAGATTACAAGACGGCACTTCTTCTCCCTGGCGGCCCCAACCAACCCTCTTTCTGGCCTGCCGATGACACTTTCTTTGACATATCCGACAGCTGAGACTCAGGCCTAATCAACCACACGAGCCACCTCGAAATCTCTAGCCGCAGCGGATCCCTCCTCGTCCCCGTCCCCGCCCGCCCGCCCGACCTACCGCCCTCGATCCGTTTATACAAAAGTTGACTGCGTGTGCCTGTGCTGCACACTTCACTCTTCGTCCTTGCCGTCTACGGTCCCTCTCTAGCCAAGTCTCCTGTGGTCGCCGACACTCACCCGAGCCATCGTCGCTGCTGGCCACACCCGCCATTTCTCTAGACATGGGCTTCAACCAGGGAACGGCCTACGCCGAGTCCGATGCCGACGATGAATACGAACGCGACATCCACGAGAGTTCTCCTGTCGACGCTACCGATGCCTCCTTCTCCCCGACCGACTCGGATCCTCCGTCGAACGAGCACACTCCTACTACATATGGCTACCGCTCGAGTGCCGATCGCTTGCCCGAAACGATCATAACAGAGTGGAACGCCGACGAGTGTGC
Organism: Coniella vitis; assembly: GCA_011317545.1. Taxonomy (NCBI): domain Eukaryota; kingdom Fungi; phylum Ascomycota; class Sordariomycetes; order Diaporthales; family Schizoparmaceae; genus Coniella; species Coniella vitis. The sequence continues at coordinate 803,968 of WUJK01000012.1, forward strand.
CGACTTTATTGCGACGATCGGTCTCCAACAATACTCTGATAGTTTTATCGGTGCGTTCCATCGAACTATGCCAACGACACCGCTGAACGCGCTGGCCAGGATCACACTGACGTTCGTCTTGAAATAGAAAATGAAATCGTTGGCGAAGCTCTAGTGGCTCTGCTGCATGATGACCTTAAATCGATGGGTATCTCCAGTGTTGGTCACAGATTGACCATTCTCAAGAGCGTCTACGATGTCAAGAAGGCGCAAGATATACCCATAGAAAGCGATCACTATGTGCCCTTGTGTAAGTTTGAACTCCTCTGCCTTGTTTCAGTCGACCAGGTATTTCTCTTCTTGCGCTCGAGCATTCTATTGATCTGACTGGTATAGCTGCCGACGCCGAGGCTCAATATGCCACCGCAACTCTCAAGGACATCCGGCATCTTGTCGAACAGCTGAGACTACGCGACGAGCGAATGAACCTATTTGAACAAGACTTTCGAAGGTTAAGCGAGGATTTCCGGAGATTGAGGGAGGACATGCTTCCAGCTCTGCGCCTTGCCAAAGATGCTCAACACCCTCTTCCCCACGTCAGCAATGGCCAGTCCTACTCGTACGACACAACCGTCTCGCCGCCAGCCCCGACGCCGTCCACGGGGAGCCAGTCGAGCGGGGGCCTCAAGCGACAGTATTCTACAAAGAAGATCATCCTCGGAACGACCCCCAAGGCCACTTCACCCTCCCATCTACAAACAAGTCACGACAGAGGCATAGTGGAGCAGACACTGGATCCATCGAATGCTGCCGAAAGAGCAGTGTTATCCTCGTCACACCTCGCCGCTATGAACGGTGCCGGTGGCCCCAGTGCCGTATCACCTGGTTACCCATCGCCGAATATGCCATCACCAACATCTCCTCCAGGCATGAGCGGCACAACACTCGCCTCACGATCCTACCGCGCCGATCAACCCACCCCTTCTAGCCGTTCGACCTTCTTCCAAAGCGAACACAGTTACGAGTCCCGCGACAAGCCACCAGCGCCACGACGCGGCCAAACGCCAGCTCCGGATACGCCAAGTAGTAGCTCTGTAGAGATTTTCAAGTCTTTCCGCGTGAGCCTCGACGATCCATGCTACAAGGTGTTGCCAGCGGCCCTCAAGAAATACCAAATCAACGCGCCCTGGGATCAGTATGCGCTATACATTGTATATGGAGACCAAGAGCGCTGCCTAGGGCTAGAAGAGAAGCCACTTATCTTGTTCAAGCAACTGGATAAGGAGGGTAAGAAGCCTATGTTTATGTTGCGTAAGACGAACAACGCACAGGTGGATATATCAGGCGAGACGCTGGGAAGTGCTGGGTTAGGCGCAAGAGGGGCTTCGACAGGGTACGATCCGCCAGGGGGGATCATATGAAGCGGTTCTCCGCTACACAGCATCGGTTCGGGGCTGACATAGCTTACCGGCGGTTAACCTTGGACCAGAATAGGCCCGGCCCCTCAGCTTGAGCTGAGTGACGCGAGACACGGACGCTCAGATGGAGGCCGAACCGTCTCAGGCTTGGCCGTTGATGCTGACACACCTCTCTGACTCGCCGAGAACACCAGATCAGTACCACTACCCATTGGCGCCCCCGCTTGCCCAGCCCCCACGCTTCGCTCCCGCTGCATACCCAGATGTTTGCAATGGGTGAACCACGAGCTCTACACGCATACTGGACGGCAATACAGCATCATGTTATTACGCTGGGGTCACTGAACGCACTCATGAGAACATTATTCCTCTCTTCCCGCATCATCAATTTATTAGGAAACCTAGGAATACACGCAAAAAACTCCTTCCCAAGCAGCTATGGTTCATAGCGGCTTGAAACACTTTGTCTTGAGAGGGGAAAACAAAAGCACGGATGGATCAGCGGAAGGCAGAATAACATGGGAAGCGGGGTTTTTGGGAGTACAATGTCCGGTTATTTACTTCTGCAAAATACAAAAAAGAAAATCAAAACATGATTCTCTCTCTCTCCCTCTCTCTATCTCTTTGTTTCTTCTTACCAAAGGTCAATTCACTGCCTTTTTTATACATGTGTAGAGTAGTGAAGGAGAGAAGGAAGGCTGGTATGGGAGGCGCAGATATTGTGAAATGGTCCATGGGTGGAAGAGCCAAATCATATGACCTCTCTGAGATGAGCAAATATCGAATAAAACGAGGATGATGTCTTTCGGGGACCATGCTTATTATGCATTTTAGAGTTTGTGATACCATTATCGCCTGTGCGTCTGAGCTTCTGACCATTCGCACTCAACAATGTCCGCGTGTGTCCTGCTTTCTTTCAGCAGGATATCTCAAATGTTTGGCTGGTAAGGTTGCGTTTCCAAATGATCAAGCAGACCGATCCTTGAGGGAGACCGTAATCAAAATGGAAGAAGCCGAAGAAGGAAAAAGGAAGAAGCTTCTACATAAATCTTTAATGCCCAATGAACTAACCACACCCTCATCTCGCATGTAGATAGCTTACCATCACTTGTTTGTTCTTTTTTTTTTTTATAAAAAAAAGTAGTTCGCATATTATTTCCCAGAAACGTTTGATTGGCAAAGTGGACTATGCTCAGTCATTCATTTAAACCCCTGATTATGGACGTTTTATATTATAATGAGTTTGAGTTTCCTCTTGTTATTGACCAAATATGTAGAGTAATAAAAACATCCCTTGAATCGTATTTGTATTTTCCATTTTCTTGTCAGTCTTCTCGTTCTTTGTTCTCTGGCTCCTTTGAGTGGATGTTTATGATATCAAGAGTATGATTGATAGAAAATCTTGATCCAATAAGAGTAGGTATTCTTCGGTATTAATTTGTTTTTATTTATATGACAAAATGCTCTACGATGAGAGAATAAAACACAAAGGAGAGAATTTCGTCAATGCGATGCTCTGTTCCTTCATCCCAGCTCTTACTTCATTTCATTTCTAGCCCTTTATCGATGACTATACTGCTTGCCTGTAGTAGATTGCGGAAATAAATGAATCGTCTGGTCGCTCGGGGGATTTTGCCACTCTGTGCATTGCGGTATAATATACGCCAGGAAGATTTTCTGATCCGAAAGAGCATATATAAGACATTCGAGCTGGCTTCAGCTATGTTTTGAATAGAAGAAGAACAAAGGTATGATAGAGCAACACCTAGGCATCCATGATATTTGAACCCCTTGGCCTCTGGGTAAAGGCTGTGATAACGAAGAGGCTGTTCAAACAGCCAAACAAGCCAACAAACACGCCATTATCTCGTGAAGGGAGGACTAGATTGCCAATGACCTGGCATTGCTTGAAAGTCAAGATTACCTCCTCCTATGCCTAGAGACCTTGGCAGTATCCAGGTTTCGAGCTGCCTCGATGTTATTCTTGAACTCGATAAAGAGGTTCTTGATGATGCCTTTCTCCTCCCAGTCCTGCACAATCTGATCGGCCAGCTTGAACCGCTTCTTGGCCTTCATCTTTTCCCGCAGTAGGATCTTGTCCTCATCCAGCCAATGTTCCACCCGCAGACGGTCTTCGACCCAATCCCGTAGAGCCAATTTCCAGTGGAGGAGGCTATGGGCCGTTTCGGCCATGATGTTGCAGGTCGAACCGACGGGGTATTCCTTGTCTTCGGATGGGATGGGGTTTCCTTCAGCGTCTACCCCAAGGGGAAGTATTGATTAGAACAAGTATTAAAGCTGCACAACATGGAATGTGTCTTACCTCGGTCGAAGTCTTCATCCTCCTCATCGGACTCGCTCTCAATCTCATCCAAGGTCTTCTGATCATATGGCTTACCCCGAAACGTAATGCTCCACGTCGCAGGATGTCCAGAGCGACCACAGGCCTGGCAGTGAGAGAACTCAGCGGCAAGGGACGCAGGACCCAGCTCTACTTGTTCGATATAAGGTCGCGCCCGGAGCGCTTTCATGAAGTCGGGCCGCCACGCACCCGAGAAAAACTTTGAGTAAGCCATGCCAGTGACCTCGTCGTTAAGGCGCCGCCACGCTGTGGTGTACACCTCATTGTCCCTGTCAAAGGCGGGGTTGATTTTGCGGTGAATGAGCCATTCAATAGCGTCCCTGAAGTGTGCCTTGAGTGGCTTGCGGGACGCTCGCGTGAACTCTAGAGGCATAAGGTGAAGGGCCTCGTCCGGCACGCCCATCGTGTCATCCTCGTCGTCAATGAAAGCCTCATCCTCGCTATCAGCATTTTCGTCGGGAGCAGCAGACATCTCTGCTCTGCCCTTGTTTTTCTTGTTCTTCTTGGACATTTTGCCAGTTTTAGCAGGCACCGCCTCCTCCTGCTGTTGCTCTGCTTCGGACTCGTCATCAAAAACCTGAAGAGCTTGGTGTTCAGAATCCGTGTCGTATAGCCCGCCGTCATCCTCATCGTCGTCCGTGGGGGTAAGATCCTCCATTGTCAAGTCCTTCTCACCTGCCTTTCGGCGCCGCAAAAGTTCTCGCTTCTTGTCTTTTTCGGAGCGGTGTCCTCTACGCGACCGAGTGTTGAGCCTCGCGCTTTGCTGCTCGTTCGATGGAGCCGGCGATGACGTTCGGTTATGCAGACGTCGCCTGGGCCGTGGCTGGGTTAGAAAGCCGTCCGAAGTTGAATCATCGTCTTCAGAAGACACGGCTGCCGTTGTGGTCTTGATAATCCGCCTTCTCTTAGCGGGTGTTTTTATGTCTTCATCCTCATCCTCGTCATCTTCTGTTGCGAGCTGTCTGGCCTTGCGTCGCTTGCCTACAGACATACTGGAGCGTGGCGTAACGAGCGGCTCGTTGTCAGTGTCACTATCTGCCTCCTTTGAGACATGAGTCGGCAGACGTGGTGAAGAATGGGCAATCCGCCGTGCTCTTGCGGGCCCTTCCTGTGTGGAACCTAACGAGTGGGTGTCACTGTCGCTAGAATCATTGAGGGCCCGTGTCGGGCGATGTACTCGGGATGGTTCTTGCTTGAGCGGCCCCTCGCCGTCACTGTCCGAGACGCCGCCAATTTCGTCTGCAGATATGTCAGAGTCGCTGAGCTCTATCACACGACTTTTGTTGATTTGCGAGCTGCGCATAAAGGACGGTAAGGGCGCCGTTCGCCGGTGAGCCTCAAAGTTGCCGCCTACGGCAATAGGCAGCTGGTCGTCGACACCAGAGTCCACGAGCCTGTGGCGTCTACCAGACGACACAGTCGCCGCATTTCCTGTTGATTGCATGGCCAGTAAGCCTACAGAACTCCCCGTCGATGTAACCAGGAAGATAGAGAATGGAACAGATGTTGCAAGGGAGAAAGATTTACGAGATCAGTCTGCAGCAGGTCGCTGGAAAGGAGAACTTGCTGGACAGTGGTTGCGAAGGGGCACCGACTTACCAAGAGAAGCATTTAGGGTTGCTTGTTTCCCAGAATTCTTGACACGGCCAGCCTTGTGCAAGCCCTGAGCTTTTTGCTTCTTCAGAGGACTGTTGCTCTGAACATAGCTTGCTGAGGCTAATGTGACTCTTGCTGGAGAGAGTCCACCAGGCGAGCTATGCGATGGGGCTGCATCGGTCACCGACTCGACAGGCTCAAAGGTGAGTCTCTGTTGCTGCCCTTTGCGGCCTCGCTTGCGCGAAGCCATTTTTAACTTCCCACCACCTGGGCAGGTAGGTGCTGGAGGTGCGTAATGCACGAGAATTGACACGAGCAGGTATTCTCTTTCAATGGACCGATGAAATTGGCCCAGTCCGCTTAAGAAACACCTTTTATGAAGTACTGTATAAGGTTACTGAAGGCGAGAAGTGCATTTCATGAAGGTGCGTTTGGTTGCATGAAGCCGTCAAGCAACGATTTGGAGTGGCAACCGCAATGGCACGAATACAAATTCTAGCGCAATGTCAAGATTACTGTAAGTTTGGCAGGCACTACTGGTCTACGTATTCTTGGCTTGCAGACTTGAACCGCAGTCTAGAAAGCACGAAATCCACATATCACATGTTAGTCTTGCTCTTCTGGGCCTTTCCCATTCATTGCTCAGACGAATCCGCCACATGGTTGGGCCTTTAGGCCATAGCGGGGAATAATCCTGTCCCGACGCCCTTTGGATGGGAAATGGTGACGCTTCAACAGACGTGCCAGTATCCCACGCGTCGCTGCTGCACGGACCATGCGCTTACAATAGCTCACCAATCTTTTGCGAAGCCCTGCATGCATAATTGAGGTGTATTGCATAGGTACATACAAAAATCCCTGGTGCACCGTATTGCTATGCAAACCTCGGGGTTTTAAGAGGGATTTAGATCACGACGATTGTAGAGTTCTCGAAATTTCTTGAGACTTGTGTGTGCCGTAAACCGACAATATGATACAACATATTTTCCTTATGCTGTTTTACTGGCAAGTTGTCATTCACCAGCCCAGCTCTGAACATGCTACATTCTGCTGTCAGGCAGCTTGAATGAGTCCTAATATCTTCGACAGCCCAGACCATTCCGCAATAGCATTGTAAAGCATTTATAGACAAATGGCGCAAGCAAAACCAAACTTGCAGAGCAGGTACCCCCTGCGAGACGCTCAGTTCGATTGCCAGTCAGACCAAGACTCCGTTCACAGCCTCCCTATCCTGCGCGCATACGGGTAGCTCAGCGCATTTCGAGAGACGGAAAATACCGTGGGCCAGCGAAGCCTTTCGCATACACACCTTGAATGTCGATATTCTCCGAGGGGTGGTACATTTTCAAAAGAATATATCTCCCACTGACTGGAGGATCGAACTTGATGGTGCAGCGATTCTTGCCTTTTTCGATAAAAAACTTTGCATGCGGTCGGAGAAGCTTCCCTCCCACAGCCTGTACAGCCTCTTGCGTGGCAAGCTGCGATGCTTCCGCCGCCTCCGCCAGTGTTATTTCCTGCGCTCGGCGCTGATATACAGGCAGTGGGGGTAGGGGCGGGGGCGTATCCTCTGCCTCATCGTCGATGCGCATATCGTCCCAGTCGCCCAAAATGTTCTCGTCGTCTTCACTGCCATCGCTTTCGAAAGGCAGTGTGCCGATCCTATTCGGAGGCTGCCGTCGGTGTCGTGAGTGAGCCGTGCTGTCCTCAGGCTCGCTGCAATCGGTGGCTATTGTAACTGGAAATGGTAGCGGCTCGGCAGGAAAGACTGCCGTCTTGAATTCCATCGCATCGTCGAGTCGTGGATGAAAGACTCGCCGATGTAACCTTGTGGTCGTTGTTCCATCTTCGTTGTGTCTCACCGACAGTATATGCTGACCCCCCCGCTCCGCGGCACAGCTCTGCTGTTCTGGTGACTGGACATATTTGACCTTGAATTGCGCTGTGCGCTGGAAGAGTTCATCTGTCTCCATCACTACAAAAACAAGGCCCTCTCGAATCCTACACAATGTCAGTCTCGGATTCATAAGCACCAGATGAGCGCGGCGGTATGACGTACGGTGCAGAGAATCTTGGGCCCGGTGCTCGTATGATTAGCTCTGTTAAAGTAAACGGCGTGGTCCCCTGATGTTTGAGAACGATGTTGCAACTGTCTTTCTTAGAGCAATAGACACTGTCATTGTTCATCAAGATGTTTTCAGGCGGATTATTCACATTGTCGGCATAGACGCCACCATCGCAACTTTCTATTTCCATCTTGAGCTGGCCAGGCTCAACCTGTCCAAATCTGCCATAGTGAAAGCCCATGAACGATGAGCCCGGCCGCTCCGCGTCAAGCTTTCGACGTTTGGCATGGCGACTGTCTTCTGGATGGTCGTGTTGCGGCGTATGCGAGTTTGAAGACGGGCTGAATGGTGAAGTGATACTCGTATGGGTGTACTCTAAAAGAGCTCGCAAATGAGAGCTCGCATCGTCCAAGTCGTATTGCAAGTCTTCGAATAGGGGTATGTCTGATGGCCTCTGTTCAGTGGCATTAAACCTCGACGAGATCCTTTCCGATCTGTGCCTAGAAGGGTGACCACTAGAAACACCTGAGCTAGGCGAATTGCTCGAGCTTAATCTGCTATTGAGTGCGCGCAGAGGTGGGAGCGAAGCAGCCGAATTGGAAAAGCCTGTGAAGTTGGGCAACTGGACATTTGAACGGCGTGGCGGTGGTTCCCGGGAAAACCTCCACTGCAGGTCTCGAGAAGGCGGATTGGAAGACATATCTCGTGAGCCGTCGAGTTGGATAGGTGGATCGTGCAATAAGCGCACATGCACATGCCTCCTCGCTGTTACACCCTCCGGAAATCTTCGCCCTGTCTGGGCAAGGGATGGTTCGTTGTATAGGTTGGGGCGGGCAACCTCTGAACCATCTTGTGCAGACAGAGGAGCCCGGCGATCCCCAGTGATGTAACGCTCGCGAGGAGTCCGACGCTCAGTAGATGACTCTCTCTCCCTCGAGGTTTCGGGATCGCGGAGTGTGTCTCGTTCTGCGGACACTTGTTCTTGCAACAGGGCTCTGGGCAGTGTTCGGCGTTGACTTCGAGGCTGTAATTGGGATCAGTGGCGATACGCTTCACAGATAGAGGCTCAGATTTCAAAGGGCGCATAGAAGGCACAAGTAAGACGCACCATGACAAGGAAGAAATTCTAGATCTAAGGTCAGTTGGCAGAAGACTCGCCGGTCTAAACGACCAACGGCTTGCACTGTCCAGGCCCGTAATCGTACGGGAGCTTTGGTATGGCCAGTAGATGGCAGGCAGCAGCCTAGACGGAAAGCCTGACAATTACCACCTGTGACAAATATGAAGATTGAATGTAGAGTATAGCCAATAGTTCTAGAAATGGATCGGCGTAGCTGCGCGGTGGGAACGAGCACAAGTGATGAGGTTGTAGGGAAGACAGATGGGATGTCGTTGGGGCGGTGGGGGAGGAGTATCATTACAGAAGGTTAGTTGGTCAGTTACAGCCTAGCGCAGATGCAGACCTTATGCACCCAATCGTACGGAGGGCTGGCCGTGGGACGCCAGAAGTCGCTGGTGGCGGGCGGCCCAGCTCACGCCATGATCTAGCATAGCAGCGCCGTCAAATGTAGTGAGTGCAGTGTGCCCTGTGCCTCCATAGTACTTATAGTGCCAGTGCGCCTATGCAAGTTGGTCAGTTCTAGGTACGACTGCCACTCCGAACTAAACCCCTGCATCAGCGGCTACATATCACCTTCATTGACTGAGACCATCACCACCACCTTTTCGAAATTCTCAGTGAGACGCCACCCGTGGAACTTGAAACACTTTGGAAGCCCAACCTGCTTTTCCGAATTTGAGAATTAGATGAGCCATCCAGAAGACTGCCTGCGCCCTTCTAGAGCTTCCGACCAAGTCTTTCAAACGTTACAAGACCTGCTTCCTTTCAAACGAACCGCGATCCTAGCTGCCGTGAGCAAACAGAAGCTGGCTCGCAAACACCCGTGCGCGCAACACCGCGCCCCCAAACAGGAGACTCCAACGGACACCGCCCCCACGCGCTTATAAGTTGAACGACGCTCCTGCCTTCGGTCGTTGAATTCGCTTGCTACTCTCATTTAGAGCTTCTTCTCAACCGCCGGGCCGACTGTTGCTTTACGCTATCCAGTCCCTCCTTACGCCCTGCCATCCCCGTCTCAATCAACCTCAACCTCAACCCAAGCCCATCATGGATCCTCCAGCACCCACAGCGCAGGATCAGAATCACAAACCCTCTGCCGCTGCCATTTCAAAACAGAACCCTCCAGCACTCGCCGCGCCCGCCGCACCTCAACAGACCCAAAGTATACCAGCGGCCGACCTTAGTGCTTTCCCTCAGGCCGACCTTGCAAACATTCCTCTGCAAGGCCTGCCAGCTGATATGGGCTTACTTCCCATGATGCCACAAGATGGAAGCCTGCTGACAGACGAGCAGCTATTGAACATGCCTCTCATGCCTATGATGATGGATGGCAGTAGTATGCTCAACATACCCCAAGCTGGCATGACAAATGGTACGATTGTTCCCAGTCTTCCTCTTGCCTCTCAAAGTTCTCGCTTGTACTGATGCGCGCTTTCAGATGAGATTGCCTTGTACGATCGTCAGATTAGGCTTTGGGGATTGCAGGCGCAGCAGAAAATCCGCAACGCGAACGTCTTACTCATCACCATGAAGGCATTGGGAAACGAGATTGCCAAGAACCTTGTTCTTGCAGGAATAGGATCTCTGACTATCCTCGACCATGACAACGTCACAGAAGCTGACTTGGGCAATCAGTTTCTGGTATCTCAAGAACAAGTGGGAACCAACCGAGCACAGGCGTCCTTGTCAGAACTCCAGAAGCTCAACCCACGGGTTAACGTTATTGTCGATACGGACGATGTGAGACTTAAAGGGCCTAGCTACTTTGCGCTTTTTGATATGGTTATTGCTACGGACCTCGACCCCGATGCTCTGAACATAATCAACACCGCGACTCGATTCAATATGCGCCCCTTTTACGCAGCCGGCGTGCATGGCCTGTACGGCTTCATCTTTACAGACTTGATCGAGCACACTTTTGTGATAGAGCGCGAGCAGCCAAACGTGGCTACGCAGCCCAAGGCTGAGACAAAGACTAGACTTATCTTTGATGTGCAGACTCGAAAGGAGGGCGACAAAACAGTCGAGATGGTCTCAAAAAAGGAGATGTATAGCACATGGCTGCTGGCTAGTGACGGCGCCTTTTTGCCCGAGGAGTATACCAAGAGCAAGAGACGGCTCAGGGCTGTCAGTCCAGCATTATCCTGCCTTCGAGCGCTTTGGGACTTCCAGTCGCAGCATGGTGGACGCAACCCGGCCGACAAGAACGATTTGGCAGCATTCACAAGAATTGCGACGCAAAAACACAAGGATTTGAGTCTGCCAGCAGAGACATTGACTGCAGAGTTCTTGAGAAGCTTCCTGCAGAATATCGGCTGCGAGCTTGCCCCCGTGACGGCTATTCTGGGAGGGCAGCTGGCCCAAGACGTTATAAACGTCCTGGGCCAGACCCAACAACCAATTCAAAACATGATCATCTTTGACGGCAATCAAATGGATGCCAACGTTTACCCGCTCCACCCACCCGGACCTCTCGGCGCAGCGCAGCTGATGAGCTCGCTGCCAGGTCTTCCTGGCATGGGCAATGGCGACATGAATGGATTTGGCATTCCTGACGCTTCCCTGATGAATATGGGCATGCCAACGATGGATATGAACTTGGAAGGTATGAGCGCTGCGACAGGTGCTGTGACCCTCGGAGTCATGGGCAACGCAGGCCTCGTTGATACGTCAGACCCTACAGGGGATGCAACTGGCACCGCGCAGGTCGAGTCCACCGCGAATCACAAGCAATGAAAGCCTTGAGCGTTCGATTCCCTCTGCTTGGAGTTAAGACAGCCCACAGCAGCCACCACTGGTGATTCGGACAGTCTTTGGGGGGGGGGGGATAGTCAAGGCTGTTGGCATGAGGACAGGAATAGAATATGTAAAATACGGGAGACTAGAAGGGTGTCTGTGGCGAATAATCCTTTGGAAGTGGACGAACACTGAGAAGTTTCTGCTGAATCATTCATGAAATTTGACATTGACATTGTCAGCAGCGGAATGTCTATGGTAGAACCACGAAATAGGGTAAATTTGTTCACGCACCAGTTGACGCGCATCAGAATGTGCATGCTTTTACTGCAATAGGACGCAGCATGTATGTGCGATGATGCAAAATGACTACAAGCGGGCCTTCCCGTTTTGGGGTCCTTGTGGCGCGGCTAAAGTACTCCAGCACGTAATGATGGCTGTTGGCGGGCGCAATGCTCAACAACCGTCAAAACGGAGTCACTGACAAACATACTGTTTCAACTCTACTCTGCGGGCTTCTTTTGTTCCTTTTTGAGCGATCCAAAGTCACAAGGCAGCAGATTCGCCAAATCTCCAATATTGTTGACAAATGCAATAGCCAGGCGTTGTGAGGTTGTCAAAAAATAAGTTTCAACTCGCCCGCCACCTGTGCCCCGCGATTTCAGATAAGAGTGCAAGCCTTCCCGTTCCAAAAATTTCGGACCTATCCACACCCCCCCCCCTTCAGACTTGACGACCACTACCCAAACAACCACACGAAACAAAACCTTCTCGACGCCTCGCGGTCCTTTTCTACTTCCACCAGAAACTTTCAGATCCGCAAACTCACGCCTGCGAAAATAAAACCATGGCTGTACGAGCTCAGTTCGAGAACTCCAACGAGTAAGTGATGGGCCCCTTTCGCATTCCAAGCAAGTTCTCGCCTGCGCAAGCCAGTAGCCCAGACTAACTTGTTTGCTTTTTTTCTTCGTGACAGGGTTGGAGTCTTTTCCACTCTCACCAACAGCTTTGCGCTTGTGGCTATCGGCGCAAGCGAGAACTTCTACAGCGTCTTCGAGGCAGAGCTGCAGGATGTTGTACCAATTGTCAGAACCACCATCGCCGGCACCCGCATCGTGGGCCGGTTAACAGCAGGGTATGTTACGCCTTTCCTTGGACAAGCCATGGGCGCCAAGAAGCCCTGCTCGAGCGCAGCACTACCAGTCTGATTTCAGGCACTGACATACGGCGCGCTACAGAAACCGCAAAGGCCTCCTTGTCCCAACCAGCACAACCGACCAAGAACTGCAGCATTTGCGGAATTCTCTGCCCGACTCGGTCAAGATTCAGCGGATAGAAGAACGCCTGTCAGCGCTGGGCAACGTGATTGTTGCCAACGACCACATCGCACTCATACATCCCGACCTGGAGCGCGAGACAGAAGAGATCATTGCAGATGTGCTGGGAGTGGAAGTGTTCAGGCAAACAGTGGCAGACAATGTGCTGGTGGGCAGCTATATGGCGCTCTCGAACCAGGGCGGCCTGGTGCACCCCAAGACGAGCATATCCGACCAGGACGAATTGTCGAGTCTGCTGCAGGTGCCACTTGTGGCTGGATCCGTAAACCGCGGCAGCTCGGTCGTGGGCGGCGGTATGGTAGTGAATGACTGGATGGCGGTAACCGGACTGGATACGACGGCGACAGAGCTGAGCGTTATCGAGAGCGTTTTCAGACTCGGCGAGGGCGCTGCACCAGGCAACATCAACACCAGCATGAAGGAGACTATGGTGGAGTCATTCTACTAGGCGTTTGCACGGCTTCAAAGGCGTACAGGTGCTTGTCTATTGACTACGTGCAATCTGGCTGCCAGCTTTGAAGTTGGCTGCCTTCAACGGATTTGGGTTTCTTAGATGGCGTTTCTGAACTGGCGAACAGGGTGTCGGGGACTCTGCAATGGGACGTGACTGAAAGGATTTCTTGAGGTTAAAAAAGGCTCGAGTGAAGTAGCATATCTTCTAGCTTCATAATGCATGACGTCCACCACCTCGGACACAAGCGATCGGTCCCGAACGGTAGATACCTGGCTGGGACTTGGCCTGTAATGAGCATTGCCTCTCTAACCAAAGCGCAGAATGCTCTTTCAAAACTCTATTGATAGCCATTCTTCGTCTGTTATGTATATTGCTACAACAAATGCGACTATATAGAGGCCACATCCGGGCTGTGATGTACTCGAAATTAAAAACCAAGTGATAAAAGATGCAAACGCCCACATTGTAGCAAATCGAAGTCGATTCATGAACGACTAGCACTCCTACAATACCTGGGCCAATCCAATGACGGGCTGGGCTGCAGTGGCTGGGAGCCACTCTGCGTGACTACCAAGCCAGAGTCCAGCCACTTGAACGCTTGCAAGATGACGACGTATGCTTCTTGTAAATGAACAAAAGCTTAACGGAGAGGTAGATTGTGGCCCCAATAAGAAAGGCTTTGCAGCGAGTTTTTCGAGCTCTAGATTTGATGCTCATCGATTTCGCATTATTTCCCATCTTCACCTAGGGCTTAAGCCATCCCTTGTCTCCCCAATATCTTCACACGAGGACGTTTTCCCATCCAAGAAGGGATCACATTCACTCTACTAGTGAACCAGACCCATCAAACCCAAAGCACCAACGCTTTTCGAGCGAGCCCACGTTCTGATTGACTTGGGCTCGCTTAGGCCGGGCACCAGAAACACCGGCTTTACAGCTACTTGTGCTTGCAGCAGCCACGCGAGAAGGCACGGTTCAGGGACTCGGGAGTGGACACATTGGTCTCCAGCCAAGAGTGAGTGTCGTGCGCAGAAACAGGATTGTGAGGCAATTGAGACCTGTGTTGGCTGCAACGGAAGCTACCACACGTTTGCTTGGGATTGGATTGGCTGAGTTGGCTGGGATTCGGTCAGCCCTGAAGAAAAGTTGTCTCTCGCTGGGGCCATTCTGCGTACAGGGCGGGTTTATTAATTCGCTGGACAGCAGGCGGTACAGGCCTAGCCAGCCAGTGCTTGTGAGGCCATCAACTGTACTGTGCTGCTTGCACCTGCGCCTGCATCTGCATTTGCACGCGGATGTCCAGTTCCGCCTCGTCAGAATACATGTGCAGCACGACTCTTGAGCCAACCAAGCCAATAGCACACGCTCTGGCATTCTCGGCATAATCTCTCGCAACGGCCCTGACGGAATCCAATCTCGTCTCTGGTGGCCGCGCTCCATCCCCACCCCGCCAAACGAACAGGGCAGCTGCAGGGGACTCAGAGGAGCCGAGGGCAGAGCCCAGACGGGGTCTCTCCTATACCAGGGCCCACTCACGGCTCCACTGGGCACTCTGGTCGACCGCCAACTCGCCAAATTCAGAGGTGCACCCGGGCCAGGATCAAGGTCAAGGTCAAGGTCAAGCCTGTCAATAACGCTGCTGCTCTCTCACCGCGTCCGGCAACGGGGGCCCTCCACTGCACTTCCTTGCACATCAACAAGCCGCTGTTCAAGAACGTCCTGCGGCCGCTGTCGCTTTTTGTTCCTCGCAGCCACCACAACTCTCCTCATTCCTGAAGGCAGCCGCCGCCGACAACAATAACAACAACACCACCAACTACCGCTACTACCATCGTTATTCTTATTACTAGTATAACGATAGCGACGAGCATATAATTACCATCCGCACCAGCACCAGCAATTCCACTCCAAGCATCCAGCACCAGCAATAAGGCGCCAATCTTTCCACTTGAGACGGTCAGCCTGGTAGTCAGGGGCACGAGCAGGCGGGACGTGCACTCGCTCCTTTCACCTCCTCGCTCCGGGACAGCGTCCTTTGCCAGCTTTCTTCCTGCCACTCTCATAACGCACGACTTCAATCGCCCCCGCTTGCATGACAACACTTGCTCCACCGGATACAGAACAAGCAAGACCGTCGCAATGGGCTTCACAGGCGAAGGCAGAAAGACTCGCCGAGAGTTAGCCGTCGAGACCGGCGCGAATGCTCCTCATCCGCAGCAGGCCGCATCCGAGGGCATCCCGTCGCCCGAAACCACACCCAAGAGACTTGTGCGCGACTCTGCAACACCTGGCGCTGCTGATGTCGCTCCGAAGAGCGCGGGACCGGCCACCGCCCCTTCTCGACTTTCTCTTCTCAACATGTTTTCGAAGCCCGCAGCACCAGTCATCACTCCCGAGGTACACGAAGAACTGCTGAACATGAAGGTGGAGGAGGCTTTGTTTCCTAATGGTCAACCGACAGGCAAAGAATCTTTTTCGCCCGCCGCGTTCAAAAACCTTCAAACACAAGCTACAGGCCTCCTGACCAAGATGCAAACTGCGTACCGACAAAAGGCGGAGGCCCTACTCGACGCCCAAAAGGAGCGTGAGGCCGAGCATGAAGAAATGGAGGAGGCCGAGACGCGTAGCAAACACCTCAAATTTCAGCTTGAAGACATGGCGCTCAAAGCGACAGAACAAGAGCGGCGTATGAAGCAACTTATGGAAGAATTAGCCACGGAAAGACGTGCACGTGCCGAACTAGAGCGCGTTAGCGCCTACTCGAAGCAGCGACTCTCTCCCGGTGCTGGATTGGCCTCGGAGGCTGGCAGTACTATTTCCGAAGACCTCGGAGTGGACGAGGAGGAGGCGCAAAAGCGCAAGTGGCGCAAGAGCAATGGCACCGACACGAGCTTCGAAACGGATGACGACAGCATCAGCTTCGAAGGCGAGAGTGTCTTTTCGCGGCCACGCAGCCCATCTGTATCAACCACCACTACTACCCGTGGGGTCGAGACTAGCAGCGTGATCGACATGCCCTTGCCCACACCCACCTCCATGAGGGGCCCCGGCTCGGCCTCCAAGCGCACCTCCCTCCAGAGCAACCGGCCTCGTAGCCAGATGAGCACATTCCAGAAGCTCATGAAGGGCATCTCGGGCGAGGACGGCTGCCGCAACTGCAAGGGCCAGGACTCGAGTATGGCATGGGATACTGTGAGCCTGCTGCGCGACGAGAACAAGAGCCTCAAGCAACGCGTCGGCGAGCTCGAAGACTGCCTCGAAGGAGCGCTGGATGCGGTCAACGGCATCGGATTATGACTTGCTAGCGCAAAGAAAATGTGCAATGAATTGCTCGTCCGACGGACTACCTTGTCACCCCTCAAAAGCGACAGCAGCATCGCGATGGAGTTCCTGGGGTTTCTCTCTTCTTCGTCTTCTTCTTCTTCTTCTTCTTTTATAACCATTTCTGCCTCGTACAATATGATGACAAAGACAACAACAACAACAAAAAGCACTGCCAGCTGCTCGCTAGAGCAACACCGAGCGCTTGTTCTCGCGAGCCTGGCAAGTTTGCATGCTACAGCTGTGCACGGTTTCGCTGCAGTTGTGGCATTCGCTTCCCGCTCGACCATTCTTTTGGTCGCGATCTGGCTCTTGGTTGAGATGAGCGTGCGCCTTGTCATCATCTTGTCATACGCGGCCTGGACCCTAATACTTGTAGTGGGTCTTACCACAACAGCTTTTGCATAAGAAGTCGATGTCCTGTATTCTTTTCTTTTCTTCTTTTCTTCTTTTCTTTTGGCTATATCTGCTTGACCTTTTGTTTTCTTTTGCATACCCCGCATGGCAAGGCTCTTTTTGATTAGGGCGGATATTCTACGGAGGAGGCAGTAAAGATACTATATAGACCAGACGACGCGAGGCTTAGCGAAGCGAGGCTTTTGTGGATTTTTCATATGCTGTGGTAGAATGATAGAATGATCAAATCATGATGAAGTTTGGACTTGATTTCTCGGAGCTGGACTCGGGATGGAGTCACAACTGTCTTTTTTTACTGCGGATAGGATGGATCAGCTGTTTATTCCGTGTGGTCGCGGGTGGTTTTGGACAAGAGTGTAGGTCTAAAGAGCCTCACAGGTTTGTATATATTTGTTCTCGATTCCTGAATCACTCACTTCACATGAATGTTGCTGGATGTATTTGTGGTGAGAATGCAACTAGACATGATCTCACCTCCACAAGTTGCTTGATAAAAGAGTGCTAGTGGAACTTCTGCGAGATAGGCAATCAACCATTTGTTCTTGCGGTTGTAGACCAGGCCATTTGACTACGTCCCGCACCATCTCACGAATTGTGTATACACTTGATATGCGATGTTGGACTTCCTCAGGTGAGATGAACAGCTCCAAACTGTCATATCCCGTCATCGAATGGCTTCCTCATAAAACGGACATCACTAGCGTGGCCTCTAGTAGGGCGGTATTCGGTGGTCTAGTTCGTGGTTCTGGTTATTGTGAGCCCTTGCATTGCTTGTTTGCTGTTTTTGGACGCAAAATGGTGATTCATGCCGGTCCTTGCATCTTCACTCCCTGCTCTGTCAATGAGCAATTGCTTTCACATAAAGAACCAGACTGGATCTGCCTCTTGCCCCAAGACAAGTTGACTGGCTCATTCTTTGGGATCGACAGATCCGGGGAAATGGAATGGGCATCATCCGAGATTCCTATAATGAATATCCCATTGTAGGTTGCAATCTCGCTGTATAGTATGTACACGGAAGGCCGTCTTCGTCCTTGCTTTTGGTTCGAGATGCCCCCTCTCCACACGCTCAGTCTCAATGGTGTGCCTCGCCATGACCATCACCGTGGTGCTCGTCCTTAGTGAAAGCGTAGTCATAAGCGCAATATACTGCAAAGGCAACCGTCGCAATTCCCAAGCCGGGGAAAGCACCTTTAAACCGACTCCATCTGCTAAAGAGGCCCTTGTATCTCCATGCCTCGCTAAATTCGCAACCGTTAGCATTTCATTTTGTTTTTTCCTTTTCTCGTTTCTCGGCAGAATCGGTCACTGACTATCGCTCCCAGGGGTCGTAAAAGGATTTCTCGCTAGCCTCCTTCAGCTTCTTGACATCGAAGCCGGTGATGTTGCGGCCGTTGGCCGAGCGTAATATCCTGGAGAAGTCACATCAGCGAATAGAAGCGGAGGCTAAGCGAGCAACTTAACGTACATGGAAGGTCGAAGCATCTTGTGCCAATGTGAGCCCTCAACAGATGTGTGCTGATTGTTGTGGTGTGTGGACGGGGAGTTCCAAGCCGCAGCGGTTTCGTCAATTGACGGAGCTATCAGATGTCGTCGGTTTACGATCCCAGTCCGCCTGCCGGCATCTCCAAGGCTAGGGTAGGGTGCCAGGGGTAGTTCGGGGTGGTGCAGCAGCTGGTGAAGGAAGGCACAGCCCGCGTGCGTTTAGCGCCATGCCCCACTAGTCATTCACTATTCTTAGCGTTAACTGTGTAGTTAGCCTGACCTCCAACCTCGAGACAAGGACGAGAGCTTGCCGTGTGCTCCTCGACCATACTCGCTTCCCGACAACCCACAACCCGACTTGCAATAGACAGCTACCTCGCGACTTCTTCCAATCTCGAAAACGACAGAAGCATCACCAGATATTAACCATCTTTCAGACGACAGATACTTGTATCTCGACGGAAACGCCCCATCCATTCGTCTTACCCGCGACGTTGGACGTCTGGACGCAACATACTGCGCGCTCATCTACCGACATCATCCCACCTTGGGTTCACCGATGCACCATCCCCTCCACTTTCCAAATCCACAGAGCAGATATTACACTTGAAGAGCCCTGCTCCCATTACGCGCGATTGTCAAACCCCAGTTCGCACTGGCGCCACGACCGCCATGCCTCCTCATCTTTCGCGGTTCCAGAGCGGACCGACCAATGTGGCTCCTTACCAGCACCAGTTCGCGGGCTTGACGCCGGGCCAAAACACAAACTACCCACCACAGCTCGGCGGCGCCCCGTCTCATCTCAACCCGAACGCACAAATACCTTCCTTCGCCACGAATGGGAATGTTTTGGGCCCAGGAGGCGGCATGGCCTCTGCGACTGCGGGCTTCGGTGTCGGCCCTGACACAGGCTTGGCGAGCCATGCCGCGCGGATGGGTTTCCACGGCGCTGCAATGCAGCAGCAGCAGCAGCATGCTCAACAGCAGGGTCACTCTGTGATGGGAGACCATCCTGCTCGAACTCAGGCTAAAGGTCGGATACGAGAGGTATGGAGGCATAATTTGGAAGAAGAAATGGCAGTGCTTCGAAAGCTCGTGCAGCGGTATCCATATATTGCAATGGTGAGTAGCGTCTTGTGCATTGGCCTATGATAGTTCTTGGATGATAGCATTCTGACGTGGAAATTCCTCGTAGGACACTGAATTCCCTGGCGTGGTTGCTCGGCCTATGGGAGGATTCAGAGGCAAGAGCGACTATCACTACCAATGTCTACGAGCGAACGTCGACCTCTTGAAGGTCATTCAAATCGGCATAACATTATTCAATGAGGACGGAGAGACGCCGGGTACGAGGCCAAACTCTGGCGACTTGATTGATGGTGAAGGCAGTGGTCGGCGAAATGCGAATCAGAACCAGCTTCCTCATGCGTGGCAGTTCAACTTCAATTTTAACATCGACGAAGACATGTTCAACCAATCATCGATAGAATCGCTACAACAGGCCGGCATTGACTTCAACCTGCTCAAGCGAGACGGCATCGACCCCAAAAAGTTCGCTTCTGAACTCATTCCCTCAGGTCTCACCTTTTTTGAAGAAGTAAAGTGGATATCGTTTCACGGTGGCTATGACTTCGGCTATCTCACTAAACTTCTCATGTGCAAACCGCTCCCCAAGGACGAAGTTGAGTTCGAGTTTTACATGAAGAAGTTTTTCCCCTCGACGTACGACGTCAAACATCTCATGAAATATGCCATCAAACTCCATAATAGCGGCATGTTGACTCCCAGTGATGCCAGCACCACCGAGCTTCTTCAGAAATTCGAGCAGAAATCGGGTTTGGAGAGCATAGCGGAGGCTTTGAAGATCAAGCGCGTCGGATCGGCTCACCAGGCGGGCTCCGACTCGCTACTTACCGGAAAGGTCTTCTTTTCTATGCGTGAGAAGGTGTTCCGTGGAGACATAGCAAACGACCACGTTGGTAAGATTTGGGGCCTTGGAGTGCCTGACATCAGCATTCCGCCGTCATATCAACCCGGCAACCCAGCAGTCGACCACACACCGCCGCAAAACAATAATAATGGTCAGAATGGAGGCACACCCAGCACCCCCAACACGGGCAACGCAGGCCTGGTGCAAACGCCAGCCGCACAATCTCACAATACGAATGGTTCAGTGGGACCAATGACACCAGGCGGGGTATTTGGCAACTTCCAGATGGGTGCGAGGTAGCCACAGACGCAGCCCGGAAGACTGGCCGCTCCCTTTCAAACCCACCGACGCTGGTCTTCTGCACCACACGCCATGCCCATGAGCTACATTAGTATGCCAATGGAGATGCCGCACTTTGGGATGCTGAATATGGGGATGCCGCACTATGGGACGCCGTAGGGGATGCCGAACATGAGGATGCCGCATATAGGAATGCCATACATGAGAATGCCATATATGGCGACGCCTCCAACCCCAGATGCATATATAACAAACCCGTTCATTCAGTCTCCTTCTATCGGCCGGGGACGATCCAACTCAGCCGTCGTACGTAGGCGACGTGTGAAGACGGGGGAAGAAGGGTCAACTTTGCGACCGCAAGCGAAACCCTTTGAGCGTGCAATTTCAAAAACAGATCCTCTATTCAATTATACCCCCAGCGCATCGCCTTCAAATGACGATGAGAAAAAGGAGTGAGAGCCTCAAGCTGCATGCATATTTCAACCATGGACAGGAATTTATCCAGCATGGCAACCACGTGGACGGTTGGGTCCAGCACAGCGCATCCATGAGCCGCAGGCAGATTCATAAAGCGAAAAGAGAACCCAATATTTGTTTATTTTCTTTTCTCCTGCCTTGTTTCCTAGTCCCTTTTATAGAAGGCATCGGGGGGAGAAGGGAGGGGGAGTTGGTTCGACAAGTCACAGGTCAAAAGCTCAAGTTGTTTCTTGTTTTTTGAACGGTCGGTCGGGCTCGATTCACTCAGTCTATCAATCAGTCTCAAGCAAGTCACTGGTAGGAGTTGGGTCTTTTCGTTGAATTTGTTGGGGGGCATGGAAGTGATCGCCTCGGGCTAGGGTTTTCAGATTGGGGAGGGGATTCTGCTGCTTGCCGTCCTTGTTTTGCAAAACGGGAATCAAACAATCAATCAATCACACTTGTACTGTAGTCTTTGTATATGCTTTATTTTCTTTCTGTTCTCTTTCCTTTCCTGCCTTTTTTTTTCTCTCCTCCAATGTCTTTCGTTGGCTTTCTCTTCTCTACCGAATGGTGTTCACAAAGGTGGAAGTGAATTACGGAAATATGGACAGCGATCATGTGCATTCATTTCTCCAGTACTTGAATTCGTACTACATATTGTTGGTATGCATTTGATTCAGTCTATTTGGTATCCAATGAGTTACAACGGGGGGGGGGAGTGGGGTTGACAAATATTGCGCTTTTATTGTAAATTGTGAAAACTTCCCAGGGTTTTTATGATTCTTTCTCCACATAACACGGTAACAAGCGGTCAGCATGCTATCGAATTTTGATACTCTTCTAAGGAAAGTCGAGGCTTTGTTGCTGTTGATGTAGATAGTGCTATTGATTTCACCCCAAACTCCAAATCCGGATACCAGGTCCCATCTCGCTATGCGTAGAATGCAAAAACGAACGAAAGAGGAAAGCATAAACCAACAAAGAATAAATATAGTACGCTGTACTCTGTTTGAGAGGAGGAAGAGCGGAACACATGCTGTGGACGAAACAAATGAACGTTTCCTTTAACAGATTACTATCGCTCAACATGTGTTTATTCGGCCAATTCGATAGGTAAAGCGCTGACGGCCGAGCCACATGTTAAGGTGCGAGTTTAGGTGATGTAAATCTTCTTTGCATCAGCCATTTCCACGATTTCGCCCGTCCACAGGTCTTTGAGGTTGTGGTCTGGCAACCCTGCCTTGCGCGCATGTTCCTCTAGTCTCTTTCTCGCGTAGACCCGACCGCTGGGAAGCATCATCAAGTCAGGCTCGACATGGCTTTGGCTGTGATGGGCATAGGGCACATTGCGCGCCAGCTCATTCAGTTCTCGCGAGCAGATGGGGCAGACGGAGTTTGTCAAGCTCGTGGAGCGGGCGGGTCCAGAGCCGCCGCTATGGGAGCTGTGGCAGGCGGGTGTTTTGAGCGCAGACAAGCCCGATTGCAGGGCGATATGCAGCACGGGGAACGAAGGCAGGCCCAGAAGTTTGTTGTGTGTGTCGACAAAGAGGTTGGCGAGATACTTCCACCGATCTTCAGAGTACATTTGCTTGTGTTCTGAGTCGCCGGCGTCTGGTGGGTAGGCGAGGAGCGTTGCTGCTCGTGCATGCTCGGCCGGCCATGTCTCGCGGAAGGGAAACAGGTATTTGCGGGCAAATGCAATGGCATCTAGAAGTTTGTCCTCGTTTTGGGTGCGGACGAGCTCAATGTATTGCTGAAAGCGCAGGTTGAACTCGAGGCTGCTCTGTAGTGGGAATGATTGTCAGACGAGTTCCTTCCTTCCACAGGGGCGCAGGATGTATGGCAAACTCACATCCATCTTCCTCAACTCCTTCTTGTTCTCGGTGCACCAGTCCAGGGCTTCCTTCACGCTATGTTGGAGAAGTCGCTGTCGTATACGATTCATTTGCTCGAAGGTCTGGATATCCACCAGGTTCTCAATGCCCTTCTTGGCCGCCAGCGCCTTGGCACTCTCACCGTACCCTTGCCTCATCAAATAGTCCACCAACAGTCTATCTAGTCTGACGCGGCTCCAATGCTCGTACTTGACGTCTTCAAAAGCATGTATCTTTTGCAGGTCCCCGAGGTGCTTCGCCCTGGCATCCACCTGCCGGTACAGGCGGGCTTCTTCGTCTGCACACGCCGAAAGCTTGCGCTTGATGCCACGCATACGCGCAATCATGGTATCGAGGTTCTTGAGGACATCATCTGGAGTGGAGCCGCCCTTGAGCGCTGCATTGGCCGAGTCCTTGAGCGTCTTCTTGATCGTGGAGCCCTCCTTCTCTACGGTGAAGCGGGCAGCGCGGAAGTTGGTATGAAGAAGCTCATAAGGGAGACGGACGAGCGGCTGGTCCTGTTGTACAAGAAAGAGGACGTGTTAGTGGACTCGAAGCGAACTCGCGAGCCTTGGGTGTAGAAGGATGCGTGGTTCTGTGGCTCGGGCATTTGGTTGCCGCTGTTTGGGCAGACGAGGTGCGTGCGATATGCCGAGGCTAAGGGTAGAAGGGAAGACGTACCAAAAGAAGGTGGTTGGCGTGGTCGATCTTGGTAACTGAGTGGTCTCCCATGTTGACAAGATCCCTTGAGGAGTAGCAGAAGCCCTAACAATGTTGTTTGTTGGTAATCCAGAGCGGAGAGGTCACACGATGATTGCTTAACGATTGCTTGCTCGTGGACAATGACGCCCTGTTCCCGTGGCGTGATAAGCGATAAGTACAATGTAAGCGATAAGCTGCACTCAAAATGGCAGTAGCAATGGCAACCCTCAGGGTCTCACGGGTTGGAGGGGGCTTCTTCAGCGTTCTGACAACCACCATAGATCAACCTTGCGTATCCGACGTAGCGAGCCAAACCCTCAGACCTTGGTACAACGGTCCTTTATCCTCTACTATGTACTGTCATGTGCCATATGCTACGGTAGACAGCGTGTGAAATCCTATTGAATGACTTGCGCACAGAGGCCTCTTCACTAAGAGTGGTGTGGTGGGTTGTCTCCGGTTCACTTGGGGTCCCAGATGAATCAAGTTGGTTATCTTCTTCCTCCAGTTGTATTTGTGTGTCTGCACACCACCTCCTTCGTATCACAGGTATCGGGTGACCCATGTCTGTCTCCTGGGTCCTTGAAGCCTATCCAAGCAGTGCCACGACGAGACTGTACAGTTTCCCATGCCCAGGAGCGGAGACTGTGGGACTATTGGATCCAGGCAATAGGCTGAAACAGACAATACAGTCAGTCATCTTGTGTGAGGCAGGTGAGTGTTGACTGGCTAAGTCGTATACATATTCAGCTGATACAGCACGGCATCATGGGACCCCATCCAGTCAGTCAGTATATCTACAACCTTGCAAGTGTGCACAAAGTACAATGTGCTTGAGATGTATTTGCATGTGTATCATGTGGGTGACGGATCATGCAGCCAATCGTGCAGGGAAGCCTTGTTTGTGATTCTCACCGGTCGCTGCTGAGGGTTGACAGCTCTCACGCTCAAAGTAGTGCAGTGCTGGGAGATTCGCTGCAAGCCAACTCCCAATCCAGCTGGGAGTCGGGTGCACCTCAACAATAAAGTGAGCTGGGGTGGGGCGCCAGAATGCACTGCGAGGCCTACCTGGCCAGGGATGCATCTCTCCAGCACGCAGCACCCAGCCAGGCCAGCACCCCACCCCCCAGGACTCAGCCGGCAGCCGGCTGCCTGTCCGTCGGCACGTTCTGGATCAGCAGTGACCTTGCAGCTGCCAGCCCGTCCGCCTGCTGCCACTGCAGCTGGCCAAATGACCAGGTAGCGTTTGTTAGCCACTGCCCACGGCCACCCACTGACCCTTGCTCGGCGGCCCATCCAGGAGCTTTTCCTTGAAAAGGGCCCCCTCTCTGCTTTCCTCCAGGACTCACGTGCACTTGGTATCAGTATCAGTGTCCAAGAGCAGGCCCCAACAAGACATCGAGTCCCGTGCAGTTCAGGTATGCATCCATCCAAACAATTGCTTTTGGGCCTCGGACATGATGGAAACTGACCTGCCAGACCGCGGCGGTCGCCTCAAGCTCTCCAGCAACCGTCCTCGACGTGCACATCCCTAATCCGAGTCTGTTTGCGCTGCCGCCGCCATACAACAGAAACAGAGCATCTCGTTTCCCCAAAGAACACCTGACTGGTCATGTGCAAGAACTCCTCTCCATGTGAGTCGCCGCCCTCCTCCAGTTTGTTCCCCTTCTCCACGCCCAGCCCATTCCACTTTCCATCCCAAAGAATCCTAGCTGCAACTGTTTGCCTTGCGTCTATCATGGCCCGTCATTGTTCCCACTGGCATTTTGTCATTATGGGCCTTCATCATCCGCCCGGTCCCCACGGCCGAAAGAGCCGCAAAACTGCCTGCCTCGTCGCGCCCGCAGAACCTCGACCACGGTCGCGCCGTGCCCGCAGCGCAGCAGCTCAAGTGAGTCGACGCGCCTCTGATGGGCGTGAACAAGCAACCCAATATCCCTTGATTGCGACCCAGACTTTTCATCTGTAAATGCATCGTGTCGATGTTTTGCCGAGTGCGGGTCCAGACATACGTGGTTCTCGGACCTCGGACGGTTTGTACTGTCGCCCATCAGCAAGCACCAGTACCATCAACACACATCAATCTCTGCTGCCGGTTTCGTTCGGGTCGGGTCATAACACCACACATGTGTTGTTGCATGCTAGTAGTCTAGTAGTCATGCCTGGCTTCTCGTTGTCTCTTAATCTACGACTGGCCTCTCGTGACCATCATCCTTGACCTCCTTTGGACACTCTGGGTCGCGTCGTAGTCTTGCGCTTCAATGACTTGCACGCGTTGCTCCTTGTTCGGCCACTTCTTTGCTTTTGTCGTCTTCAAAACTAATGCAGCACGCCCACAGACTGCCGTGCATTCGGATCAGCTTGAGCCCACATGTCTGCAGACCTCGCCGCCCTTGTGATGGCGCAAGTCTCGGCCAACACAGAGCCAGACTTATCAGCCCTCACAGACTCACCGCCCCAGAAGCGCAAACGCCTGGGCGAGACCTCGCCATCGGACTTGCGCCGTCCGAAGAGAAACATGGCCAGTCCGGACCCAACAGATGGCTACGGCAGCGCCATCGACACGGCGCAAGCTGCTGCGGCAGGTGTCAACGTTTCCGACTTCAACGCCCTTCAACAGGCTGCTGCTGGCGCTGATCACAGCGATGCTGCTGATCCAGCAAACGCGTCAAGTACGGCCGCTGCCGCACTGGTTTATCCCACCATACACGCCCCGCAGCCTTCCGAAGAGAACTTTGCGGCTCAACTAGGGGTCGAGGAACCACATCACGATGTGTCGCCGTATGCCCATGAGCATGAAAGCCTGCATATGGACCACCCAGCTATGGGTGTGGGTGGGCAGCCCAATGGCGTGATGCGGCAAGATATTCCTGGGGCCAGGTACTCGACCCCGAAACCAGCGGTCGGTTCCGAAGAGTGGCATAAGATGCGCAAAGATAATCACAAAGAAGGTAAGCATACCGAGTTTGACGAGAGTCATTGCTTTTCTTTTCTTTTTTCCCCCACTTCTTTTTGGGGGGGTCAGAGAAGGGGGAGGGTTAGGGCTAGGTTTGTTTACCATCTTGGAGGTTCCAGGCTAATAAGGGGCCAAAGTTGAACGTCGCCGTCGAGAGACTATAAATGAGGGCATCAATGAATTGGCAAAGATTGTGCCAGGCTGCGAAAAGAACAAAGGCTCCATCCTGCAGAATGCAGTCCGCTACATCACAAAACTCAAAGAGGACGAGCAGCAAGCAATCGAAAAGTGGACGCTCGAGAAGCTGCTCACGGAGCAGGCGATCGCCGAACTCAGCGCTTCCAATGATAAGCTCAAGGACGAGTGCGACCGGGTGTATCGTGAGCTTGAGGCATGGAAACGTGTTGCCCAGGAGAACGGACTTTCCATCGACGAAGAAATACACCAAATCAACGGCAATCCCGAGAATCAAGAGGCCAAGTGAAGAATCGCATTGGCATGATTGCTTCTTGGTGAAATCCTCTCTGCTCGAGTCATCCTGTTGCAGTTTTGACCGCTTCAAGGCTTCGGTTCGACGGCCCTTTGTTCGCCGCCCACCGTCACTCATGTCATGTTGCGGTTATAGAGGTTTCTCCATTGGCGGCCCTTGGATTGGACACCTCCACCCCCCAGCCTCTTTTTCTTTTCCCCTTTCTTATTCAGTTGTTGTTGTTGTGTTGTTTGTATGCCTTTTTTATGCGATTAGTCTCTTGGGAAGGTCAGGGAGCGGTCAATTACCGTGAGATTATCACGTGGCATACTGCTTATGCATTGGCGTTCCGGAGGTTTAACTTGTGTTCTACCATGGGTAGCAGGGTCATCTTTTTCTTCTTTACGGAGTTTCATGGTCAATGAAGTGCGTGCCGTTTGTCAGAAAACGACACACAATGTGTTTAGTACCAATATTCGATACCAACAGGGAGGCACAACTTGTTCCCAGTGGATATCTATACTGGACATTTGCTTGGGCTGTTAAAGTCACTGTGGTGTCTTGTAGTAGATCAACGAGACGAATAATCAACACCTGTAAAGAGATGAGCTCATTGGAGATTTGGACGTTACCTTTTCTAGTCGTTTTTGACGTTGTAGGTGGCCATGCCCCTTCATGAAATCACATTGAGGAAGGGATGGCTTATCAACAGACTTTTCACTGAACTCGAAGAGCCAGGCCCGGTAGACTCGCGTGGTCGAACACGAGCGAGGAGCACGGGGCCATGATGACCAGACGCATAGAATCTTTCCTGCTTTTGGCTCGGCAATTGTGTCTGTCCTATTGTTTTGCATGGTCGTTATTTGGATGACGACAAGATGGAGTTTCCCGACTAAGTATACGGTACTTTGAGCCCATGAACATTATTATCGCGGTAATGATCCAAAATCAAGAAAAAAAAAATAGAAGATAGATATGACCGAATAAGGCATGTCCAAGAGGGTGTGTGTTTGACCGTGTTGCGTTTTGAATACAAATTATTGATACTGACTAGAAGTATCATAGTAAGGCATGGTGCTATGTAAGAAGGGTCTTCGCATAGACATGCCTGTTTGGGAAGACAACGAGTCTGAGCTACTAGGCTAGATATCGTGAAACCCGAAGTCGGGTGGTTTTGGAAAGGTGGAAAGATGGAATTTGCTAACCGGGTGCTGACTGATGCAGTGCGGCTTCGTTGAGTGAGGGAATGGCCGGGGTCCGGACCGGTAGGCAGGTTGGCAGGTTCGGCAGGTAGGCAAATTGGCTATGTGCAATCTGGCAGACTGGGTGAAGGCTCTCAGAGGGGGGCCCGGATCGCTGCTCACCGGCTGGACATTCCTGAATGGAGCTAGCGTTTTCTCTTCTCCGCGCAGCGCAACTCTCTATAGACCCGGCCGGTACTAAGCTGGCTGACTGGCAAGTTTGGTGGGTGGCGAGTGCGATTGAACTGACATGCGTGTTTTGTTCTACCACTTGATTTGATAAGAGCAGGAATGAAATGCTGTGAGCTCGGTATTGAGAAGAATGCACGATGTCTTCCATCATAGCTGTGTATGCCTTTGAAAGTACCACAATGAGAAATAAACAAGCAATTCATCTTGCCCAAAGACACAAACCAAAGCACAAACCGAATCGAAGGCAATTGCTCTGGTGAGTCTGACAAACAGACCCGGGCGGGGGCCCCGTGTACCCCACCATTTAGGTTGCCCCACAGTTGTGATAAGCCTATAAGCTGGCCGCTGATAGCGGCTGGCAGCCGGGGCCACGCAGGGCAACGTCAGTCTACGTATTACCGTACAGTACTGCAAATACCATACATAACCGTCCCTCGCCTCTTTGTACCTGCGACTTCAACTTTTGCCTACGGATCCCATTGCTTAACTTTTACCTAGTTCTTCTGACTCCTAGCTTCGACTAGCTTTTCCACTGTTGCGCAAAGCAGCGGTTCCCTTGAACAGCTCAACAGTTCCGCTTTGCTCGGCCCAGTATCAGCTCAGCCCTTCTGGCCCACCCAGCTCTGCTTTGAAGCAGCCGCCCTCTCTTCTATAAAAGCACCGCAACCAGTCTCTTTATTCTTGGACCCGTCCCGTCACAATGTCTGCTCTTCGAACCATCTCAAGGCGCGCTTTCGCCACAAACTCAATTCGATTTACCACGTCCTCTCTTCTCGCCAGCCGCTCCTTCTCAGTCTCTGTCAAAAACATGGGTCGCTTCGACGGTGTTGAGCCCAGCGCTCCCTCTGTGCAAACGGAGATTCCTGGCCCCAAGGCCAAGGAGCAGATTGCCGACCTCGACAAGGTCTTTGACACGCGGAGCTTGAACATGCTCACCGACTACAAGGCCTCAATTGGCAACTACATTGCAGACCCCGATGGCAACAAGCTGCTGGATGTGTAAGTCACCGCCCGTCCTTCGCTTTGCTCTTTTGCAATTCCCGTGCAGGGCTCAGAGACTCGTTTCTTGGTCAAGACAAGTGACAAAACTTCATAGCTAACTTCTTGTGTGCTTGTTTAGCTACGCCCAGATTGCCTCCATTCCTGTGGGCTACAACAACCCTACCCTGATCGACGCCATGAAGAGCGACGCCGTTGTCAATGCTTTGGTCAACCGCCCTGCACTGGGCAACTTCCCCCCCAACGACTGGGCCGAGGTCCTGCGTTCCGGTATCCTCAAGGTCGCCCCCAAGGGCCTGGACCAAGTCTTCACCGCCATGGCTGGTTCTGATGCCAACGAGACCGCCTACAAGGCCGCCTTCATGTGGAAGCGCCAGCAGCAGCGTGGTGGTGCCCATGTCGAGTTCACCGAGGAGGAGCTGACCTCATCCATGAACAACAAAACCCCCGGTGCCTCGGAGCTCTCCATCATGTCCTTCAAGACCGCCTTCCACGGCCGTCTGTTTGGCTCCCTCTCCACCACTCGCTCCAAGCCCATCCACAAGCTCGACATCCCTGCCTTTGACTGGCCCCAGGCCACCTTCCCCCTGCTCAAATACCCTCTGGAGGAGCACGTTGAGGAGAACCGTAAGGCCGAGCAGGCTGCTCTGGCCGAGGTCGAGGACCTCATTCTCAACTACCACGTGCCTCCTTGCGCCGTCATCGTCGAGCCCATCCAGTCTGAGGGTGGTGATAACCATGCCTCGCCCGAGTTCTTCTGCGGCCTGCGCGAGGTCACCAAGAAGCACGGCGTGCTCTTGATTGTTGACGAGGTGCAGACCGGTGTCGGCGCCACAGGCAAGTTCTGGGCCCACGAGCACTGGGACCTTCCCTCGCCTCCAGACATGGTCACCTTTTCCAAGAAGGCCCAGACGGCCGGCTACTACTTTGGTAACCCGGAGCTGCGCCCCAACAAGCCCTACCGTCAGTTCAACACCTGGATGGGTGACCCAGCCCGTGCCATCCTCTTCCGCGCTATCGTGGACGAGATTGAGCAGCACGACCTCGTTGCGCAGACGGCTCGTGTTGGTGACTACCTGTACGGCAAGCTCGCTGAGCTCGCCATAAAGTATCCCGGCCAGTTTGAGAACCTGCGTGGCAAGGGCCAGGGTACCTTCATTGCCTTTGACAACCCCCGCCGCGACGAGTTCCTCAAGAAGGCCAAGAGCTTTGGTATCAACATTGGTGGATCCGGTGCCAGCGCTGTGCGCCTCCGTCCCATGCTGACCTTCGAGGAGAAGCACGCCGATATCCTGCTCGAGGCTCTGGAGAAGATTGCCAACTCGTGGTAAGATCAATATGCGATTCATTACCGTATTTTGATGAGTCTACGTACTGCAATTGTTTGTGGTCTTTTTTGGGCGAGTATGACGCAGCCATGGAAGAAGTTGTATGATTTGCAAACTTGTTACGAGAGGAAGGTCAAGACGGCACCGAGCGTTTTTGGATATTATCATTTGGGAGTTTTGGGAGTCTACCAACTTGAAGAGGGGTTTTCTTTTTGCATCTTTGCTCATTACTAGGCATTGGCCGGTTTTTGATGGTAATCAAGCCATTTGACGAATGATAGAATCGATATACTGCCATTTGTTGTTCACTTGTCGTCCCCTACCATCCACTGTGTCGAGTGTAAATCTTACTGTCTGTGTTGACAGTGTGGACATGTATTGAGACAATAGAACCCCCTGAAGTTCTGATGGAAATGTTCGGGAATTTGGAAAGCTGTAATACTTGGATAGTATCTGGATGTGTACGCATGCCTTGATTTGTTCAGGCTCTTTTATACTGAACCGGGATTTGATCAAGGGGTTTTTATCCAACTTGCAGCTACTGAACAGTGAGCAGGTTGTTGAGCAGTAGCTATTACTAGTAGCTACTCCTGGTATATACACACATATATACCCATGTATCATATAATCTTAATTGCATAGAAACTCTCGTTGAGAATCTTCAAGATTTAAAACGGAAGCGTCTAGTAAATTAAACCCCCCTCCTCCTCCTTCCTCCTCTTAACAAAGAAAAGAAAGTGCAGTGCGCCCGCAGGATGAATCACGGCTTACATGAATGCATCCAAAACCATTGCTTGTGTTTGAAGAACAAGATTGGTGGGATGGAACACTGACTGGTGAAGCAGGAGGTTAACACAAAAGTAAATAACAGCCTGGAACCTTGAAATCTTGGAACTAAAATCAAGGACGCCTTATTACTTTGCTACATCTTGACAGGCGGGGCCTCTCACTATTTTGTGTTTAGGTATAGCAGTTGTATCAAGGCAGTAGTTACTGATATAGGAAATATCTTGGCTCCGCTCGACTCCTCCTCTACTACGTACATGATCCTTTGTAAGCATTCTTATACTCTCATGCGATCTTTAAATAAAACATGGGGGAGTGACATCGTGAGATAGCAGAGGAAAGAGTTTTGGTATGCCCGCAAGTGTCAAGAAGAGAGGAAACTCCATGTGTAGATATAGCATAGAAAGGCTTGACAGGAAGTAATTCATGTGTCCCTAAAGCCCAACTCAAACTAACAGAAGCATTAACATAAACATAAGTGTCTCCCCATCCTCGCTGCCTCGGAAGGTTTGGTTAATACGACACAATAAACTTGCTTCCGGTTTTTGGATTCATTTACTAGAATCATGCGATGCTTGCCCTTTGTATTGTGTGAGGCAAAGAGCAAGCGTTGTATGTGGTTTTACGTTTTGGTGCTTTACAGGACTCCGCGATTGTGGAACAGTTGTGTGAAGTATACTATGTACATAGTCAAAGACAGGGCTGACAATGGGGATTGGAAATGGACTCGGCACGGTGGAGCTCTCAAAAGATCGACGACGGCCAGCTCCGAATGAACTCTGGCTCGGCCATTGAACGGGACTGGAGGACCTGTTGTGAGAGCTGGGAATGCCACTTTGCTACATAGCATGTAAGTACTCTCCATGGATCAGGGACGTCCGTAAACCCCCCCTTTTTCGTCTTCATGTTGGACAAGCTTACATGGTATACTGTATAGAACTGGCAGAAGTGGTTATGCTGCTAGTCATTTTGGTCGCCTTATGAAGATGAAAGGCATTGAAAATTGGCCCCACGTGCCATGGCAGAGAAGTGGAGATCAGTCAGGCAAGGCGATCGTGATGGGAGCCTCCGCGATGCCTAAAAGTAAGGAACGACGATGGCTATCGGAAAAGGGGTCTGTCCAGGTTTTGCCTTTTTTTTTTTTTTTTTTTAACTTTCTTCT
The DNA here is from genome assembly GCA_011317545.1 of Coniella vitis. Classification (NCBI taxonomy): domain Eukaryota; kingdom Fungi; phylum Ascomycota; class Sordariomycetes; order Diaporthales; family Schizoparmaceae; genus Coniella; species Coniella vitis. The sequence goes on from WUJK01000012.1 coordinate 836,657, forward strand.
CCTCTCTTGAATGCCAGTCCATTCTGAGAATGGGGACGGGCAAGGCATTCTCCTCTTGGTTTGCGGAGAAGCTACGCAAACCAGGGTCAGCGTCGGTTAGAGCGCTGGGACGACGAGAATTCAGGATTTGGTCAGGTCAGGTCATCCCATGACGGAGACGCTCGGATGAATGCTACATACTATGGTACGCACATACCTGACGAGCTGAGCTGAGGTCCAAAAATTCAAAAAGTCCCCGGTGGCTCGGGCATACAACGGCCCCGTGGCATTCAGCGGGGGAGCGGGACACTGTTGAAAAAGAAGAGCGAGCCAATTGGCAGTGAAGCCGTACGACGACGGTGAGAGCGCCATGGGGACCGTGAGGATGCAGGGACCAGATCGGCCCAACTCGCTAGGAATCATTTGTCAAGTAAAAGCACAGAGCATGCTTGTTTGCCATGCGGGCGCGGGCTTTCTCAAGCGTATGGGACGCAGGGCAGGCATCCAATAATCTCTGGCGGCAAAGCCAAGCAATCAAGCAAGCTGGCAAGCCTGGCAAGTAAGCGGGCATGCAGAGGCTAATTTCCATCAGCAGGATGGTTCTGTCGTCATGGCGATTGCTGATGTCAGGTTGATGGATTGCATGGAGACTGCTCTATACTGCGTCACCTCGACCAATGTCGCTGTCATGGTCCAATCGCGCTTCTTCCCTATCCATAATAGAACAGTGCATGATATTACTACATAGTACATAGTATACATAATAATATGTGGTGTTTCGTGTGCCAGCCGCTTGTTCATAGGAATGACAGGCTTCCCAACGGTGGCATGCATCGCAACCCATCACTGCAGCACTTCAGCTGCTGTGCAACCCCAGATCTGGTTCCACCTAGTTTAGCGCCAGGGGATGCAGACTCTTGAGGAATCCCCATTGTGAGAGGCAGTCGGGCAGTCAGGGCAGTCTTTTGCAGGATTGGGGCCCTGGGGAGGCGCACTGTCGATCCTCTCTCCAGTCTCGACTCGACTTGACGATTCACCCCACTGGTTGTGGCAGTACCAACGGTTCCACTGCTTCAGCTCTTCCTCCTCACGTCCGCAGTGCTGTAGTATCCTCAGATGATCGATGCCAAAGTGGGTTGCAAAGCAAAGAGTCCCAACTTCTGCTTGTCCACTCTACCCGCCCGCACCCTGCCGAAGCCAAGCCCACCGGGTCCTTCGTTCGCACAAGCTGTCGGGTCGCGACCCTTCATTTGCTCGGTTCAAGCCATTGTGCCCTGCGTGTGTATGTGGAGTCAGATTAGATGCCCAAGTGCAGCAACCGTGTGGAGCGACAACTGCCTCTGAAGTTGCTAGCAGCCGGAGCTGCTCGAGTGCACGTCAGCTTCTCGTCGTTAATTGCCCAAGAGCTCAGTGAGCGTACTTCTTACAATCGTAGCATACGTGAGCATCCCTTCACAGCGACCTGGCCTCGGTGTTCTGGTCAGCGGCGAAAAAGAAGAGGAACAAAACCCCACTGGAACCCCCTGCGCCGGCTCCGTCTCAGTGGCTCGCGACTATCGTACCACAAGTCCACAGTAGCAGTCCTTGGGGCCGCTAGGTACATAGGAGGCGCCTAGACCGGGCCAGCCCAGCCAGCTCAGCCAGCCCAGCCAGTTGCTGATCGCTCAGCAGAGAAGAAAAACAGCGCGACGGTGCGTGCTGCGGCCTATTTCCGGAGGCCCCGGCTCGACCGCTCCTGCCCTGTGCCTGTGCCTGTGCCTGTGCCTGCTTATGCTGCCACTCCCGCGCCTGCCTCCCATGGTGTCACATAGTACACAGTAACTTCGTACCACTGCCACTAACTGACCGCATCGTCCAATTTTTCCCTGGCCCAATCAGTTGCTCGCCCAGGACAGCCTGCCTTGCGTGGGTGCACCCTTCCTTTTCACTCCTCTACCTGCAATCTACAGCCACCTCACCTCGATCACCTCACCTCATTTCATCTTGCCTTTTCCTTCCTCTTGTCCTTCTTGCCCTCGTCCCTTTCCCTCCTCTCCCTCCTCCTGCCGCCGCCTCCTTCCGCTGTCCTGTCATCGCCTTGTGTGCGTGTTTACCCAAGCAAGCGCTTTGACTCGACCTGCCCAGGTTGGCTGCTTCTGTTAGTCCCTTGGGAATTGTTCGTTGACTCGTCCACTCCAGCTCCGCCTGTCGACCTCGACCTTGACTTCGACGCCGCGAATTTGCGCCCTTGCCTGTATATCCCTTCTGCAATTAGACTTTTGTTGTCATCCTAAGCTTCGGATTGGATCTCACCGGAGCTGTTCGCATACGCCTTGCTTCCCGCCCGCTAAAGAAGCAATGCCCCGCCGGCTGACGAACCCTTTCTCTTCCTCATCCAACGCGACGCCCTCTGACAAGATGGGTGATCGTAGGCCGTCCACCTCTCGGACGAACCGTCTCACCCAGCTCTTCTCCTCCTCCCCCAAGAACAAGGAGAACTTATCCGCCCAACAATCCTTACTGGCCGTTCAGCAGGTCCAGCAAACCTCCCACTCGTCGCAGATAACGGCGCCGTCCTTGTCTCTTCCAACAATCTCTCTGTCCACTGCCACCGCTGGGGAGCTCGACGACACAGAGCCCAGTGCCACTCTCTTCCAACCCGACTCGATCGCCGAGAGCAAGCAACTCACGCGCGGGGAGACTCAATTCGGTCCTCTGCTGCACCCAAGCCACCGTTATGTCAGCAAGCATCGCGGAGGCTCTCTCGAGAAGCCCATTGAAGACGAACCACCCTACTACTACGTCCTCACCACCTACATCAGCTACCTGTTCTTGATTATTCTCGGGCACGCTCGTGACTTCTTTGGAAAATCCTTTGGCGACAGGAAGCGCTACAGCATCATTCGTGGTGCCAGTGGCTATGCCCCTCTTACCGACGATTTTGACAGTTTTTACACGCGACGACTCAAGCGGAGAATCGACGATGCCTTTGCCCGCCCAACTACCGGCGTCCCAGGCCGCTACATCACGTTGCTGGACCGTATCTCGAACGACTTCAATTACACCTACAAATTCACTGGCACTTACACGGAGACTCTCAACGTCAGCTCATACAACTACCTCGGCTTCGCTCAGGCCGAGGGTGCTTGTGCAGATGCTGTTGAAGATGCCGTACGCAAGTGGGGATTGACTTCTTGCAGCGCGAGGGCCGACTCTGGAACATCCGACTTGACCCAGGAGGTTGAGCGCGAAGTCGCCAAGTTTGTTGGCAAGCCTGATGCTATCGTCTTCTCGATGGGATACGTTACCAATGCTGGTGCCTTCCCTGCACTGGTGGGAAAGGGCTGTCTGATTATCTCGGACGAGCTCAACCACGCCTCCATCCGTGTCGGCGCCCGTCTCACAGGTGCCATGATTCGATCATTCAAGCACAATGACATGGCTGATTTGGAGAAGAAGCTGCGCGAAGCCATTGCTCAAGGACAGCCACGCACGCACCGCCCCTGGAAGAAGATCTTGGTTGCTGTTGAGGGTCTTTACTCTATGGAAGGTACGATGGTCGATCTCCCTGGTGTTCTGGGACTCAAGAAGAAGTACAAGTTCTTCTTGTATGTCGACGAGGCCCACAGTATCGGTGCTCTTGGCCCCAACGGCCGTGGTGTTTGCGACTATTTCAAGGTAGACCCTAACGAAGTTGACATCCTCATGGGAACATTTACCAAGTCGTTTGGTGCCAATGGTGGCTACATTGCTGCGGACAAGCACATCATCACCAAGCTGAGGAGCACCAATGCCGCATCTCAGTATGGCGAGTGCGCCACCCCGGCCGTCCTGATGCAGATTCTCTCGTCTCTGAAGATCATCGAGGGCGAGCTCGTGCCAGGGCAGGGAGAAGAGAGATTGCAACGCATCACATTCAACTCACGCTATCTCCGACTTGGTCTGAAACGTCTCGGGTTCATTGTTGCCGGTCATGACGATTCTCCCATTGTTCCCGTTATGCTGTACAATCCTGGAAAGATTCTTGCATTCAGTCATGAGATGCTCAAGCGCAAAATCTCTGTCGTTGTCGTTGGCTATCCCGCTACTCCTCTCATCAGCTCACGAGCGCGGTTCTGCATCTCTGCTGCGCATAACAAGGAGGACATGGATCGCGTCCTGGCGGCATGCGACGAAGTTGGTGATATTCTTCAGATCAAGTTCTCGTCCGGCATTGCGGGCGGTCTCGAGCCTTTGCCGGAGGGCGTAACGCCTGAGATGGAGAGGGAATGGCGGAAGAATGGCGGTTTTGACAGTGCGATTATCAAGCCACCGCGGTGGAAGCTGGAGGACGTATTGGCCTCCGGTGTGCGTGATACCCAGTTGCCTTTGCGATAGGTTCAGGAAGCAGTGTGTTATGGACACGGACATAATCTCTATTACATCATACATGTATGATTGATCAGACGGAGTTCGCTTCTGGAGTTGCCAAGAGAGTGCCTTTTTCTGTTTCTTTTTCTTCTATTCTGTTGAGTCGAGACACGGCCAACACTAGGGCTAGAGGCCTCACGTTTTCAAGAAGGGTTTCAGACATAACGATTTGGCGTTTTAAGATATCATGTACGGAAATCATTAATTCAGGCCAACCGAAGGTTAGGCGAAAATAATCAATGGGATATGGCCTTCGACGGTTCTCGACTTGTGCTCGACCCTTAGTCACTCATGACGTGAAGAATGATGCGAGGCAACAAGTGCTTGGATAATGAGGACCAAAGCCTCGCCAGTCGTGATTACAAACCATTTGCCTCATGATACACAGTACCTATACTAGAAGTGGCGGCTCTGTAGGTGGTTCAATGGCTGGGATCAAGAACGTGATACGGCACGTTCACATAGTATGTACTTAATTTGCAGCCGTCTTTTACTGTGTAGGCATTTGTTGTATATTCAGTAAGGAAAAATGCTGTCTGTGTGTGCATCGATAACCGAGACTGTTGAATCGAGTTGAGCAAACGCGCGTACACAATACTCCGATTTTGTATTACCAAGCAAATCGATTAAAGAAAGTGGATAACTTGCATTTCCACATAGCACTACAACCCCTGCATTGCATTTTTCTTAGGTGCAAAAGACGGCGGCTTTGGTAAAAGCTATCATAATATAATGTACATTTAATTTAGAATGTACCCAAGTACATAGGTACGGCACCGTCTGTCTACCCACGTAAGTAGTTATTGATCGCAGAGATTGTCAGTTGCTCTGCCCACTGGCCTTTTTGCTAAGTCAACCCAAGCGGTAAGGACAGAAAAGGATTGGAGGAGGAGAATATAGACGGGAAAGGAGGGCTCTACTATGTAAGCCAAGGACGTCATCGAAGACAGAGGGCGATTCATCTGCGGGAAGGCGTGCGCGTTGGGAGTTTTGGCCCCAGTATTCTTTTTCTACATCTATCTCTTCCTCGGAAGACAAACCTCCCCCCCCCCTGCGCCGAGACGCCGCCGACATCTCCGGAAGAGGAGTGCACCTTGTCCTCCTTTTGTTATCTTTGGGCGCTGCATAAACCTTTGCCAGCTCAGCTCACGGACTCTTGCTTGGGCCAGTTCGTTTCGCAGCGGTGCCACCGTCTTTTGGGCAGCTTTGTGCCTCTCTGCCAGCCCAAAGCAACCCATTCATTCAACCTTTTCCCTATATACACACGATATATGCGCAATCGTCGCGATAAGACGCAAAAGACGCCTTGTTTTCGTAACCCTTGCCTCGCTTCTTCTCTCCCTCCCTCTTCTCTTCTCTTTGTGTCTCGCCGCGAGCAAGCAGTGTTTGTCTTGTATCCTTCCATCCGGCAATGCTCTTCGACCTCACCGGTGGCGGCGGCTCCGACCCGTCCCGGCAAAAGGCCCTCCTCTACAACTCGGGCTCCTTCAGCGGATACTGGCAGCCATCGACGCCAGAACACCTCGAGACTCTCTCCCAGACTGGCTACCTGACTGCTACCGAGAGCTTCAAACAGCCATTATGCGGTAACGCCGAGGGCTGGGGCCCTTTAAGCCGTCTTCGATACGATTTCACGCCCTGCTTTCTCGATGTTTGGCTTGCTTCAGTTGCAGCCTTTGGGCTGGTTCTTGGACTTGGAACTGTGGTCTGGTTGATTAAGAGAAGGAAGCCCAAGGAAGTGGCCAAGGGTTGGCATTTCTGGACCAAGCAGGTATGTGGGAGAGCTCAGATGGCAACCCAGTGACGAGATGTGTGGCCTGATTGCATGTATGACTATTGGAATGCTAACAAAATACTGGTGGCTTCTTTAGACCCTTCTTGCCCTTGTCTCTGCCGATTTCGTTGCCCAGCTCGCGATACAGATCATCCACTACCCTACGATATGGTTCGGTGACTTCCGAGTCTGGGCTACGGCTCTTACAATCCTCTCTCTCGGCGTCATCTTTACGGTCCAATGGCTTGAGCACGCGCGTCTCCGCAACCCCAACGGCGTCGTCCTCTTCTATTGGCTCTTCCTCCTGATCGCTTTGGCCGTGAAGCTCCGATCGCTCATTTCGCAACAGATTTTCGACAAGAATCTTGCATACTTTGTCACATATTGCGTGGGGCTTGGGTTCGCCATCTTGGCCTTCATCATCGAATGGCAGTGGCCTCGACCAAGCAGCCAGTATGACGCATTGGTCGAGGAGGAAGAGTGTCCGGCCGAATACGCCACCGTCTTTTCGCGCCTAACGTTCTCGTGGATGACGCCGCTGATGAAGTTTGGGTACAGCAACTACCTGACAGAGGACGACTTGTGGGCTCTGCAAAAGACGGACACTAGTAGGGCAACAGGAGAAGCATTCCAGCGCGCTTGGGAGTACGAGCTAGAGCACCGAAAGAAGCCTTCCATGTGGCTCGCCCTATTTCACGCCTATGGAGGCCCATACGCGCTGGCTGCCATTTTCAAAGCACTCAATGATGTTTCCCAATTCTTGCAACCACAATTGTTGCGGTTGCTTATTGCCTTTGTGGACTCGTACAATGGTGTCAGAGAGCCACAGCCGGTGATTCAGGGTGCTGCCATCGCATTGGCCATGTTTGCCGTCGCCGTGTTCCAAACGGCAATGCTTCACCAGTACTTCCAGGGCGCCTTTGTGACAGGCATGCGCATCAAAGGTGGGCTCACAAATGCCATTTACCGCAAAGCCCTGAAGCTATCAAACGAGGGCCGCTCCTCTAAATCGACAGGAGATATCGTCAACTACATGGCCGTCGATGCTCAGCGTCTGCAGGATCTCACCCAATTCGCGCAACAGACGTGGTCTGCGCCATTCCAAATCATCATTTGCATGGTGTCGCTGTACCAGCTTGTGGGCTGGTCCATGATGGCTGGTGTCGCTGTCATGATTGCCATGGTCCCGCTGAACGGCATCGTGGCGCGCTTCATGAAGACGCTCCAGAAGGAGCAGATGAAGAACAAGGACACTCGCTCTCGTCTGATTGCCGAGATCGTTGCGATGATGAAGTCCATCAAACTGTACAGTTGGGGCGCTGCATTTATGAATAAGCTCAACTACGTCCGTAACGAGCAAGAGCTCAAGACGTTACGCAAGATTGGCGCGGCACAGGCTGTCGCCAACTTCACGTGGAGCACCACGCCCTTCTTGGTCTCTTGTATGACATTTACCGTCTTTGTGCTTACACACGACGAGCCTCTCACGACCGAAATCATTTTTCCCGCTCTGACGCTCTTCAACCTCCTGTCGTTTCCGCTTGCCGTATTCCCCATGGTCATTTCTTCCATTGTTGAGGCCACCGTCGCTGTAGGCCGCCTGACGGATTACTTGACGTCTGAGGAACTGCAACCCGACGCGCTCATTTCCAAGCCCGCCGTGGAGGAGCTGGGTGAAGAGACTGTTGCGATTCAAGACGGCACGTTCTCGTGGAACCGCCACGAGCTTGGCAAGAATGTCCTGCATGACATTACATTTTCGGCGAGCAAGGGCGAGCTGTCGTGCATTGTCGGCCGGGTTGGCAGCGGTAAATCATCTTTCCTGCAAAGTATCCTCGGTGATTTGTTCAAGATCAAGGGCAGTGTGACTGTCCATGGTTCCGTCGCATATGTTGCCCAGCAGCCCTGGATCATGAATGCAACGGTCAAGGAAAACATTGTGTTTGGGTATCGTTATGACTCCACCTTTTACGAAAAGACGGTAAAGGCTTGTGCGCTCCTGGACGACTTTAACGTGCTTCCTGACGGCGATGAGACGGTCGTTGGCGAGCGTGGTATCTCGCTCTCTGGTGGCCAGAAAGCGCGTGTTGCTTTGGCTAGAGCAGTGTATTCACGCGCAGATGTCCTCTTACTGGATGACGTTCTGTCTGCAGTGGATGCCCATGTTGGCAAGCATATCATCGATGAAGGTAGGTTGGCCGAACATTCTTTTCGTTAACCCAGAACTTTGTAGTGATGCTAACTCGTACTAGTACTGGGCCCCAGGGGTCTCTTGGCATCCAAGACGCGCATCCTGGCGACCAATGCAATTCCTGTGTTGGCGAACGCCGACCATATTGTGATGCTCCGTGAGGGTGGCATCGTTGAACAGGGTACTCTGGAGCAGCTGCTGGCTATGCGTGGCCTCATTGCAGACCTCTACAAGTCTGCTGGTCAAGACTCTGGGCCCTCGAGGGCTGGCCCGGCCACTACCGAACAATCCATTAGCTCCTCCTCTGATGATGCATCCTCGCTCGAAGATGCTGCAGAAAAAGATGAGGAAATGGAAGAGGCACAAGAGAACCTGGCTGCACTGGAATCTATTCGGCCTGGACCCCGTGTTGGAGCACCCAAACGGCGAACTGACAGCTTCGCCACTTTGCGCAGAGCGAGCACAGCAAGCTTCCGTGGACCGCGTGGTAAGCTCACAGACGAAGAGACCGCGCCGTCCAAGACAAGACAGGCCAAGGAGCACCTGGAACAGGGCAAGGTCAAGTGGTCAGTTTACGGAGAGTACGCCAAGATGAACGACCCATTGGCTGTGTGTTTCTACCTGTTTGCATTGTTGGCTGCTCAGTGCGCCCAGATTGGTGGCAATGTGTGGCTCAAGGATTGGGCCGAGACCAACACCAAGGCTGGCAGCAACCCCGATGTCGCAAAGTATATCGGCATCTACTTTGCATTCGGAATCGGCGCCTCGGCTCTGACCGTCTGCCAAACCCTCATTCTGTGGATTTTCTGCAGCATCGAGGCCAGTCGGAAGCTGCACGAACGCATGGCCAAGGCTATTTTCCGAAGCCCAATGTCCTTCTTTGATACCACACCAGCCGGTCGCATTCTCAATCGATTCTCGTCTGACATTTACCGTGTGGACGAAGTACTAGCGCGTACGTTCAATATGCTGTTTGTCAATGTGGCAAAGTCGGGTTTCACCTTGGTGGTCGTTTCCTTCTCGACACCTGCCTTCATCGGGCTCATCATCCCCCTTGGGGTCATGTACGTCTGGATTCAGCGTTATTACCTCCGCAGCTCCAGGGAGCTCAAGCGACTGGACAGTGTGAGCCGCAGCCCAATCTACGCGCACTTCCAGGAGTCTCTAGGCGGTATCACCACGATTCGGGCATTCCGCCAGCAGCAGAGGTTCTTGCTGGAGAACGAGTGGCGGGTGGACGCCAACATGAAGGCCTTCTTCCCATCTATTAGCGCGAACCGATGGCTGGCTATCCGACTCGAATTCATTGGGGCTGTGGTCATCCTTGCATCCGCTGGGCTGGCCATCATCTCGGTCACACACCACAGCGGCCTGAGTGCTGGTGTCGTCGGCTTAGCCATGTCCTATGCGCTCCAGATCACCTCATCTCTTAACTGGATTGTGCGTCAGACTGTCGAGGTCGAGACAAATATCGTGTCGGTGGAGCGCGTACTCGAATACGCCCGTCTGCCCAGCGAGGCGCCCGAGATCAACCCGCGGAACCGGCCGCCTGCAAGTTGGCCGGCAGATGGTGCCATTCATTTCAACAACTACAGTGCCCGATACCGCGAGGGTCTCGATCTTGTGCTAAAGAATATCAAGCTGGACATCAAGTCGCACGAGAAGATTGGAGTGGTGGGTCGCACCGGCGCGGGTAAATCCAGTCTGACACTGGCGCTCTTCAGACTGATTGAAGCGGCGAGCGGCAATATTACTATTGACGGCATCAACACGTCAAGTATTGGGCTGCTGGATCTACGGCGGCGTCTAGCAATCATTCCTCAGGACGCCGCCCTGTTCGAGGGAACCGTGCGTGATAACCTGGATCCTGGTCACGTCCAAGATGTAAGTTGCTCTCTCCGTCACTCTCTTCCGTTTTGTGGCTTGCTATTCGGTGTGGTGCCACTCTGACGGTGTGGATGGATGGGCACGACGACGCAAAGGCTTCACAAGTCTCGCGCGTTTAGGCGTGAAGCCTGATCCTGGGGCGGCGCAGAGCGAGCGCCCATGTGGCTCATCACACCGTTTCTCCCTCTCCCTGACTGATCTTGTGCTTGCATTGGAATGACGTGTGCTGACTTAGATGATGCAGGATACCGAGCTGTGGAGCGTTCTCGAGGTGAGTCTTCACTATCGTTGGCCCCCAATAGGCTGGCCACATGGCAATGGGAGACGTTTATGCTGTGTCCGGTCCTTTTTTTTCTTTTTGGTGTACAGCATGTGCGTGCGTCGTGGGCTTGGCTATCTACTGACAGTTGTGCCACCTCTTAGCACGCCCGGCTCAAGAGCCATGTCGCGAATATGGATGGCGGCCTCGAGGCAAAGATTCACGAAGGAGGTAGGTCCATGTTTCATTCGTACAGAGTGACTTATCCCTTGCTTTTCACGCTTTCCATCGGCTTTCCAGCCCGTTTTGCCCCTGCCCAACATTGTTTTCATACATGCCGTGATGCTCATTGCACGGCATGGGCTCCGTTCCGCACCCTAGATGCGGAACGGCGGCAGCAGCGGCATCAGCGGCTTAGGCTGCAGAAGCCTTATCGCCTGTAGTTCAGTCTGTCACGCATCGGCTCAGCAGATACGAGCAGACACGGGGTCTCATCCACACCTTTCCGTGGACGGATGGGGGGATCGTTGTGAAGGCTCTCCCCTACAGCACATGGCTCATCTGCCGTCAGCCGACATGGCTGCACATTTCTCATTACGCGCAGCTGCTTGTGTTCCCGTGAACAGCCACACACCCAAGACTATTGCGATACTGTCTCTGGGCTCCTGCACACCCCGTTTCTCTCTGGCCTGACTCAAGCGTTGCCTGCCGCAGCAACTGGTTGTGTTTCTTATGTCTGCTTTTCGTCTTCCCTCTCTGTCTTTGGACCCGCGTGTATAGGACAGAGAGAGTATGAGACCATGGTTGCACAGCGTATGTGTGTGTGTGCGCGCGCGCCACGGCGCGGTTGGACTGGCTCCTTATCATGTGCTTGGGTGTAATCACGTACAGCGCACAAGCCAAGCCTTTTTGGTTTGACGCCTCTGCCATGATGTCTCTGTCAAACATCTGCCCTTCTTTGCTACGCCCATCTCACCTCGCACCTTGCATATCCGCTTTCGGACGAGATGCGGCTCCCAATACCACGGAGCACATGCTCCTAGCTTTGTTTGACAAAGAATTTAGCAGCTGGAGACTCGTCCCTGCTAGGGCTATCAACATCCAATTTGCGCAAAATCACAATGCTTTGACTGGGCGCCAGAACTCAAAGAGAGCTGATGATCACGATGCTAACCATGGTTTACTTTCAACAGGCTCTAACCTTTCCCAGGGTCAACGGCAGCTCGTGTCTTTGGCGCGTGCCATGCTCACACCGTCCAACATCCTGGTCCTGGATGAGGCGACCGCAGCTGTGGACGTAGAGACGGACGCAATGCTGCAGCAGACTCTGCGCAGCCCCCTCTTTGCCCAGCGTACCATTATTACGGTTGCGCACCGAATCAACACTATCCTGGATTCGGACAGGGTCGTGGTGCTGGACAAGGGCGAGGTGGCTGAATTTGGCCCACCAGAGGAGCTGATTGCGCAGCGGGGCATCTTTTACTCCCTCGTCAAGCAGGCGGGCCTGGAGAGGGACACTAACGGGGAGGGGACTGGCAGCGGCAATGGGTTGTAGCAGCAGCCAGCCAGCCAGCCAGTCAGTCAGCCTTCCACTAGCTAGCCTGGGTGCCTGGTACATGTAGATGTGGACGACAGGTACTCATAGTATGTACTTATGCGAGGTTGGAGCATCGTACAAAAAGGCCAGACTCCATGTAGAAAGAAGAAAAAAAAGAAAGAACGGGCGAAGGGGACTGTATTATGGACCATGTATGTAAACAGGAAATTAGCAAAACACAATACATATCATCTGTAACTGAGAGAAAATTTACCATGTATACAACACAGTAGGAGAGAGAAGCCGGAAAAGCAAAGTAAAAGATACAAAACAATTCAAAACAAAGTAAAAAGAAGAGGTGATGAGGGGGGGTAGCGATTTGCTTCTTTTTTTACATGGAAAGCAACATTTGTACTGGGTATATATATTGTATGCGTTGGTGATGAATCATGATAGTACTGATGGTTCTTGGGGGACTTGTTTGGGACCCCAAAAAACCAACCATTACATCGCTTGATCTCCCCTGTTGAGTTCATCTTCTCGAGAATCATCTATCTCATAGTGCCACACACACACTCTCTCTCTTTCTCTCTCTCCAAAAAAAAGACGACCAACACCAGAGGCCCTCCCTTAACAAAAACCTTCTCTGTTCTTGGTGGATGGATGGGATAAAACTTTTAGCTAAGAACATGTGTGTGCGAAGTGTTTGGTTGTGGCTAGCAGATAAAAATAACTGCCACTGCGAGGTATCCCGTTTCTAAAAGGTTATGTTTGAATTATTGGAGAGCACACACACGAACTTATTCCCATGAGAGACATCACAGGGATGGAGTAATTGTTCCATAATATGTAGATCCCTTTCTTTTTTGGTATTTATTTTCTTTTCCTTTGCCATAATTCTGTCCGAGTAAAAAGTTGGGCGTCTGTTGCGTCTTTTTGTGAGTGATGCGTTGTACAAGAAGATGCTTACGTTTTCTTACTTGTCTCGCCATGCTTACCCTCCTCCTCCACCTCCTTCTTCCTCTTGTTTCTTGTTCTTGTCCTTCTTTTTTTTTTTTATTCTTTTTCTCATTCCATCTTGATCTTTGTGGTCGGATGGGTTATATACCGGCAGCTTTTTGGGACACCACCTCGTGCTGCCAGATTTGATTGTACTACACATGTACTTATGTACAGTACGGTGAAGAAGAAAAAAAAGGCAGGTCCAACCCAGAAGAAAGAAGAGCCTTCACCAATGGTTCCCCAGTGCGAGCAGCGCCATAGAACCCCCTCTACTACTATGTATGACTCTTCCCCCAGCCTCCCTTCCCCCCTTACAACGAGGTCAGCCCAGCGTGTACCGTCCAAGCAAGCCAAAGCTAGACTATTTATGAATTGGTACTACGTAGTACGCACAAATGGCACACACACACACAACAACGCACAACTGGTGAAGGAAAAAGTAAGTTTTGCTTGCCTGTCCCCCCTTTTTCTTATCTCCTCTTCTCCTTTTTCTTGTGAGCGGTTTCTCTCTTCTCTCTCTCTCTCTCTCTCTCTCTTTCTCTTCTTGAGGGCCTTTTATGCTTTCTTTCTCAGGTATCTGCCCCTTCTCGCATTCCAAACTCTCCAGTGACCTAGCTTGAATGTTGTGTGACCCGAGACGTGTTGGTGTGGTGGAAGGTGAGAATTCCTCAAGTCTGCGAGGAAAAGGGAACCGCTCCTGGGACGAGGGGGCACAGTTTGTAGCAAGCAACCACCACCACATACTATGTCACAACAATAAGGAGAAGAAGAAGAAGAAGAAGAAGAAGAAGAAGAAGAAGAAGAAGAAGAAGAAGAAGAAGAAGAAAAGATTAACGTGTGTGACTTGCTTTTGCTGCTGTTCCTTCTGGCGATTTGCTTTTGCCGCAAGAAATGGAGGGGCGGGGGAAAGGAATAAAATTAACCAGGACAGGCAACCAATATGCAAGTTTCTGAACATCCTGCTGCAAGAGTAATTGATTCTTTTTGTTATTCATTGCCCCTGTAAAGAACGACGACTAGGAAGTACTGAATACTATGTAAAATCGAGAGAAAAGGAAAATAAAAATACAAGTTGTGTGCTTGTGAAGTTGCTTTTTCTCCCCTTCATGCTCGTCCAGATCGGGAAAAACACCGCACAAGAAGTTTGAGGGTAACAGTAGGATTCCGGATCCTGATGCCGGGTTGCACCGATGCAGAGGCAAACACACTTTTTCTACTATGGTATGCGATGTACACACACTAATGCGGAAAAGACTGCAACAGCAAACGCAGGTGCTTACTACTATGTGTCGGCGTCTTTGGCGACAATGCTTGGTGTTTGACTGTTGTTGACTTACACGGAGGATCGCTTTCCGGCTGCCGAGATGGCAGGCATATCTTTACACTATATGATGGTACTGTGTAAGCAAAAGTCATTAATTGTATGTCAATACGATGTTGGTATATGTAGTACATTTCTCCCTGCTATTCCATTTGCTTTTCGATTTTCTTTTTCAATTTTCTTTGTGCTTTTCTTTTCTCCTTTTCAAAACGCTCTCAAGTATTTCAACAAGCCCTACCCTTTTTTCGTCTTCTCCTTTTTTCTTTCTTTTTTCTTCTTTCCCACTTTCTTTGGCACACCTTACTCCTGAGTGCCAACGCATCATTCCGCGCCTCACCGATACCTTCAGAGCGCGCGGGCAGGCGTGGCCCTCAGCAAGTGCTGGTCAGCAGATGTTGTCCATAAGTACAATGTAAGTCGTCGCTTCGAGAGACACGGGAAAAGGTCCCGTTGCCAGCTGAAATTGACTGTTTGCTGTTTTGCTGTTTGCTCTGGCATGCGCAAGATGCCTATTTTTATTTTATTTTATTATTTTTTTTCCTTCTCGCAATTTTTGTTTTCCCACATTTTTGGCAGGATCTAATACTGTCTTTACATAGTACACACAGGCTGGTGTACTATAGCAAGTACGGAGCATGCTCTTATGCGTTGTTATTTAAGCCGTGCCTTGTACTCATCGCAAGTCAGTTTTGTGGTTTGTTTTCTCTCCATCGCTGCTTGTCTGCCTGTCCGTCTGCCTGTCTGCCTGCCTGCCTGCCTGCCTGTCAGCCTGTCAGTGCTACTAACTGACTGTACATGAGGAGTAAAACAAGAGCCGCAAGGACAACTCGGCAGCAGGACCGCTTTATTTGGGCGCTCGCTACACAGTACACACTCTGTAGATAGAAGCTCCTAGGACGGACTATGGGGGAGAGGGCATGCTCGATATGGACGGTACTTTGCTATGTTAGTATAATGAAATAGTAAATAAGTACAGACCACGCGCCACCAAAAAACACACACATCCCCCACACCACACCGACCGCAGAAGGGAGGGAAAAGTGGGCTTGACGGCCCCCCCGTCTGGAGAGCGGCTCGGGCAAAGATGGGCCTCATCTCTCTTAGCGAGCACCGAGTTTCGCAATGTGGCGTGAGGGGGGGGGGAAAGAAAAACCAAAACAAAAAAAAAAAAAAAAAAAAGAAAAAGAAAAACCAGTATCCTGTGTGGTACTAAATTGTGTGATCCATGGGGCAAGATGCTCGGGTTAGTCCAACCGGAGATCCACCCTGTGTCTATATTATATCCTATGTAGTGTATAATAGCACAGTATTCAGCAAATAAATCGTGATTCGACTACTGTGTAGGGGTTGTTGTTGGTTGTTTTTTTCTGGGGGGGGGTTCCGCTCCGCCTGCAGCGGTGGGCTTGCCACATAAGTACTATGTATAACGGGTCTGAAAGTAACTGTGTACTTACAAAGTACTTGTGAGTACTGTGTACTCATACAGCAAAGCGGAACACAGAACAACCACGCATGCTAGCTGCTTGAGCTTGGAGATATCGAACTGTCAAGTGTCTGTTTGCCACGGCGGGTTGTTGTAGAAACTGCAAACGAGATCCAGCACATAAGAATACAAAAAAAAAGTATATGCTGTACGTGGATTCTACATATTGCTACGTAGAGCTACCACTATTAGTCACGTCCTTTACAAGGAGGATACGTAGATATCAGCACGACCTACTATGTACCATGTACTCGCCCTGCGCGTGGGCTCGCTTGGCAGCAAAAAGATGAACGGCAAGGGCCCGGCACCGACCGCACAACAACACAAACTCGACAAGGTGGAGAGTCGACAAGATTTAACAACTGTATTTGCCAACAAGAAAAAGAAAAAGGAATGGGCCAGCGATGCACAAGTACGAAGTATTTTGTACATGATATATACATAGGAATTCCCATTTCCCCAGCCCAACTCATCAACTACTCTGATTTGGCAAGAAAGATTACCCCAACGGGAGAAAGGGAACGGTTATGCACAAATCCGTTTCAATTTCTTTTCTCTCTCGGTAAAACTCGAGCCTTTCCAGGCCTCCTTCAACAGACTTCCCTGGCGGTTATTGTATGTGCTTGTAATAAACTGCAATGTATTTCACTATACGAGAGAGCCAGGAGTCCTGCTGCCCCGGCACTGTCTTTCTCCCTCCTTCTCTCTCTCTTCGACATAGTATATAGTATGTTTTTTTTTTTTTTTTTTTTTTTAAAAAAAAAAAGGGGCGAGGTGGGAGGCATCTCCAGGAGTTCAAGATCGGAATTTGTGCCAATTCTGTCTATAGTACACTGCAAAACATGGTCTTTCTATGAGGGGTTCCGATTATCGAAATTCATGGATTAGTACGTAAGTTTGCTGCACCGTTCAGGGTTAGGACAAGGGATTCGCAGGTCTTGTCATAGTAAGCGCGTTAGTTGGCGATCAGCCGGTACGTACCTAGTAAAGAAACGCGTTGCCCCACTTATGCCGCACCTGATTATAGCCTACATAGTAGATTTCAAATGCACACAAACCAAGACCCTAAGTACCACCACACCTTCTTTCCTCTCTACTATGGTACACAACACAAATCGCCTATGATGATGATGAAACTCGTTGGATCAAGAGCTGGAATCAGTGAACGAATCGGCGATCTTGTGGACCAATAGCCAGCGTTTGGATCCACGACCTCTGGGCCGGCCATATACGGTCAGAGATTCGCGGCCTCAAGTCTCTCTCCTGGCCCATCAGCAATCCAGTCCCCTACCGACGCACAAGGTTGGGGATTATCAAGCTGTCTCGCCAAAAGATGAAAACGACGGATGAGAAGGTCGCCACCTCCGTCCAAGCTCTCAAAAAAATACAAAGATATGCTTCTGTTTCTGCAAAATCGAGATGCTCACCGTTCTAGCCCCAAAATGAACGCATAGCATCCCTGCGCCACTTCGGAAGCACCCGTTAGACCAGTATCAAGGCGACGATACAGCTAGCACGTGGTATACGAGTGTCCTTGCCGAAATCAAAATTCCTTATCGGCGAAGGTAAATGAATAAATGTAAAGACAGTTCAGGTAGTGCATTCATTTTATAATACCGGGGATTGCTACCAATCTTCCTACAAGCATGACGATATATTCTATTGCATGTCGTTGCTAATATTTGTCCGTTTTATTTATGCTGGCTGTGTATGTATAATATACGACCACTCGTATTATACGGTGCATGTACGGAATAGGTGAAGCTTAATAAATAGAAGCGAGAAACGATAACACTCTGCAGTTATCATCGAGAAGCGCTAGCTATGATTATACAAGCACTACAAAATACGTTAGCAATTACTAAAAACACCCTCAAACTAAAGGTAGCATCGTCGGAAACATTACTGTTATCAATGATTGCGTGGAGCGTATCAGGATCTGAAAGAAGGCGACGTACTATATGAGTAGTCCCGTCAGGTGACCCGACTTCGTTGCATCCTTGCCTGACCTTTCAGAAGAGGGCTCCTGGTGCAGTGGTAATGAACGAGCGCTGCATCGTGACAGGTTTCTTTTCTTCCCTTTCCCCACGAAGCTCAACTCTTTTCAGCTCAACATACTCTAAGGGACTAGCTATATCTCCTGCACACTCTTTTCAGTATATCCCATAAGCGCCCAAGCGTTGTCTGGCTCCTGATCAGAAGCTATAGACAAGGGAGGAGGTCCAGCTGGGATGGCTAACAGTCATTTCCGCCTTGCCAGCCGGCCATTTTCGCTGTTTTGGCATCACATCTGGCCCAACAGGTAGTCGATCCGGATGAGCTGTGTACTATGTAAGAGATTAGAAAGGTTAACGTTATCGCGTATAGGAGGCATAAGAGAGCGATAACTTACTTATCCAGAGTGCAGTATTGTCTTGTATTTCCGACTGTATGAATCGTGCTAGGATAGTGTTGTCCTAGTACCCGTGCGATTTACTTGTATGCCTAAAGAGCTGTGCGCGGTAAATTGCTATTTTCCCTTCCGTTGTTTTTGCACCCGCCTCTCGTACAGTGTACTGGGTATATTTGACCTGACAGAGTCTGCAGTGATCGTTGTCGGCACGGAGTGTCCCGAGCGTCCGGAGTTGCATAATAGGGGTTTGAGAGACGCAACCAGGGCAACCTGTGCCGCTATGTTCTGTGGATCTGTTTTGATACGTCTCATCGAGCGTTGTTTTTTTAGCCTCCTGCGTGGGCCAAAAACAGTACCCAGGAGCGTATTCTCGTCTTGACCTTGCTCACGCACGTCGTGATCGAGTTCGTTGTGCTCTTGGATATTATCTTCAGCGGGGTCCCTGGTTTGGGTCTTGTTGGTCGTCGTTTGGAACATCCAGTAGAGGCGTTTCCACCTGCGGACCGTCCAATGACTTTTTTTTGACAGGAAAACTGGGTCACGGTGCGACGTCAAGGATCATCTCTCGCCCCTATCCCGGTCGTGAAGGGGCGAGGTCAGACCATCCCAGCAGCTGGCAGGGCAGCCGATGCTGCAATTAAACAGAACCATACTATGCACATACTAGAGTAGGTTGATGAGCCAATCAATCCAACCATCTCACGGCATACACAGTGTTGATCCGGAATGCCTTCTGACATTTTGATTTTAAGCACCAGGCCCCGGTTTGTGATTCTGCCCGCAACTCCTCAGCACCTGCCAAGGAAGGGGTCTTTACCGTCCCCCGCAAGCAAGAGAACAAGTGCGACAACTATGCGAGGTTGCTGCTATTTGTACTCATTTAATCGCGAGGTGTGCAAAGTATCATGAGGCATGCCCCAGTTTATGCACATGCGTGCGTGTACCATACATCGTACATGTTACTGGTGGCCCTCTTCGACAATGGCCTCAGCCCTGACTGAGACTGGCCCAACTCTGGAGACATGATTTGCTCGAGGATGTTCGAACCCGGTCGGGCTTCCGGAGCGTGCTTCATACCGGACCCATTCGAGAACGTTCTATATGTAATCGACCACATGAGTGATACTCTTTGTTGGAGCGTAAGCATGGCCGCGGAGCTCAGCTCTGGTGAAGCCTCTGTGTGTGGCAAAGGTACGTGTGCAAGCTAGCTAGCTTGAGAGCCCTGCTACATAGGAGAGAGCATCTGCAAAATCGATGCAAGATGACGGTGAAAGGGGTGGGTGGCCGGTCCCGACAGTCTGGATGCACGTACTAGAGGATGCAGCAGCGAACAAGAGATGGGCGTGGCTGGCATCCTCCATGGGCTTGTCCCTTGCAGGGCGGGATGGCCAAAAAGGTTGAGGCTATCGAGACCGGTGAAGACTGCTGCGACATGCCCACGATTTAAGGTTTCTGGTGAGGGATCGAAACACCAGCCAGCTGACACGCAGTATCTCGGTAGCTTCCGAACCGCTAAAAACCGTGTGTGAGAACTGAGGCGACCAAATGTAGCAATGTCCTTGACAGGGGCGCAACAGCTATACACATGTATACTATGTGATTTTATACCATGATAGCCCTGCATGGTCCCTTTTCAAGCTATTAATTGATCGGTTGGCTGTGGCGGGGACGGAGATCTGCGCTGCTTTTGCACTCAACTGGGTGCTACTATGCACTCACTTGCCTGTTAGGCGCTCAGCTTTTTGGTGGTGCTTGCACGAAATCGGCATATGGATCCTAGTATCCGCGGCAGTGCCTGTCGTGGGCTCGTTTGTCGACAATCGATGCGTCTGGCACTCATTCCTCCGTTTCGTCCTCGATATTTCGTTCGCACGAGGACAAGGCAACTGAGTTACTGGCTGGGCAATTGTTGACATCAGCGCAAATTGCGCGGCTTCTTCTTCCTTGCCGATGCAAAGCTAGACGCGAAAATACCTCCAGACTCAAAGATGAGACTTGACTTGGGAGCGGGGCGCCAGGCCTCACTGTCGGTCCGGCGGTGCCGCAGCGCTACTAGATTTTGGTGTTGCGACCCAAAGTAAATTAGGAGGCCTGGATCGTGCGACGCCAGAGGGGTCTTCTGTGCCCCACCGTGCACAGCAAGTACTATGTAACCATGACTGGGTCAGCTCGCTAAAAAGCACTACTATGCCGACCAAGTCTGTGCGCCTGGATGTCGCGCTGGCCAGTACATAGTACGTACGGAGAATCCTCTGCAGCAACGACAGCAGCACTGTGTGGCCGCCAAATAGGACGGGAGACGTTGACAAGCGAAAAGCGAAACGAGCGCAGGACGGGAACCGGCTCCTGGACGTGGACATGTTATGGATATGCCGTTGCTTGCCCCAGGACCGTTGATGTTTTGTGACTCGTCAACGGGCTGGATCGAGATTTTCCGGCGACCTTGAGAGGGTAGGACAGCCGCTCCTTCCTCGTCGTGGTTGTTGCAGTATTCGATCTGGGGACACGGGCAATCTCGTTAGCTCAAAGCACCAGTCTTCGCAATACCATAGTGTGTAGACGGGCAGCCGCACTCGTGCCGCAGTCTTGCTTTGCCGCTGAGGCGGCTGTGATGCACATGGCCGAGTTGAAGTGTGTTCTGCAATCGCGGGACGAGAGCATGCATGGGGTTCGAGGACAGGCCTACATAGTAGTATGCCCTTTTATGAGGTACCCAAGTACTGCATCCACCTTGCGCCGGTCGGGGGCAGCAAAGCAGGTAGGCACGAACGGCAGTATTACTAGGTACAGTGCAATGGAAATTCAAGGTACCCGAGTACCGACCGAGGTGCTTTGCTTCACGAATACTTGACCACTGCATGCTTCCCCCGTATTGCAGGCCAATCAAGATTGCAAATATACCACGGACACTGCGATAGACATACGGTCATGAAGCCATCTCGGACGACATCTAAGCCTCATCTCGTCCACGGCTCTAGACAGATGCTTTCCGAGGGCGCGGACTGAGAGAGGGCTGAGAGACCTGACTACCTGGCTGAGCATGAGCACTGCTGTGTCCTATGACTGCATGCTACCAGAATATCACTGCGGTACTGGTACTTGGTAGACCCTGGGAGTACATAGCACAGAAGCAGCAGCGGGGCCCAAAAACGCGCAGGGGAGCTAGGACTCTGCGAGCCCGCCTTCCGAGATATGGTTGCCTCGGACCTTTACGATGTACATAGCTTGTACCAGGTAGCGCGCCAGCTCTGCGACCTCGCACGAAAAAGTACTACGCAGTACATGCGCAGATACTAGGTACCTACCTGGTGTTTAGTATGTAAGCCAATGCGACGACCGCTCATCTCGTCCAACTCCCCAATCCACCGCCGCATTACATAGCACACGCCCACACGCAAGCCGCCCCCGCCACGCTGAATTCCTTTGGCATGCGAGCTTCGGGATTTGCTTTGCTACCAGCTTCGAGCCTGTCTTTCCCCAGGCTGGAGGCGAGCGGCATCAAGAATGAGGCTCGTTTACCGGCATTCCAAGTCACGGTGAAGTCATGCTGAGCTTGCTTGCCCTTCACTGTCACCACCCCACCCTTTCTCTGAGGCCTCGGGCTGGACTGAAGCTCAAAGGACATGGTACTGACTGGTCTCGTCAGCTACGATAGCGATTCTACTTGTTGCCGCGGCGGTGGGCACCACGGTGCGGTACTATGTACTATTGCTTTGCAACGCCATGCAACCCCGTACATAGTAGCCACCAAACAGATCACTCACTTCTCGCCGGCAGCGGCAGCCGAAATCTTGCGCCCACCATGGCATACTATGTATGGCCACCAGCCCACAAGGGCAAGTCCCGCTCGCAACGTGCGCACTGCCACATGTCCACACTGCTTGCCCTCCTCCAGCTTGCAGGGGGCCTGTCACGTTTCCAATCTGGCATAGAGACCCCACATCACGACCTTGTCGTCGACAGGGCAGCAATGCCAACCAGCCGCTGCGCCTGCAAATCTGCAAATCGCTGCCCCCCGCTAGTTCCCAACGAGCTCTCTCCATGTCCCTTTTATACGCCTCGAAAACAACAACAAAAAAAAAAGGTGGCAAGCTCGCCTGTGAGCGTGCTTTTGCCCACGGGGCCGAGATTCACCATTTTGAGCTCCGCGAAAAGGCGACAAGACTTGCCTGTCGAGTTGTTTCAGGCGGTCAGTCGTCTTGAGCCAAAGGCCAGAAGAAAGGGGTGGGAATGAGGTCACTTCCGCCGCTGCTGTGCGATGCTGCCGGTTGTATGAAGTACTACACGCGCCGCCAAGAACCATTCGTGCTTCTCTCACTGCTCCTTGCTGCATTCATCACTGCACTGGTTGGTAGTGATGGCTCCCCAAAACACATGGTGTCCCAGTTTCCAAATCTACACCTTTGCGACGGAGAGTCTCTCGGGACCAGTTGTGGCCTGCATTTCAGGACCAGCCGGATGTGTGGCCCATGCTGTGTCGGCGCCCATCAAGCAGTCCAATGGCGTTCCCTGTGTCGGTCGACCTACTGCAGAAATGTAGCGTACGACGACTTGGTATAGTATACTATGTACTTAGGCCTCCGGATGGTTGCGCCAAGCCTTCAGAAGAGGAGGGTGCTCGGTACAAAGTTCACGACGCGCATTCGGGGGGGGGGGTTGTCTCTCCTTTTTCCCTCCTCCACTCCCCCCTCCTGTTCTTTCTGTCAAGGCTTACTCTGTCTACATTTGCAATCTGTTGGCACTGGCATTGGGGTTTCCGCTTCCTGTTTGTGACTCTCCTCGATGAAAGAGAGCCCGGCAGGGCAAGTGAAGATGCCGCGCCGGGTGGAGGAAGGGGGGGGGGAGGCACAGGGATCTGAAGCCATGCTCCAGCTCTTGCTTTTCCCAGAGCTACGATGCATCTATCATTGCTTCTCCCCACACCACGGTGCGAGGCGCATTTGATGGGTAGCCATCGGGTACACGCGAGCTACTTGGGAGCGGTTGCAGGCCGATGCGTGGCATCGCCTGGCTGTACTATATAGTACACAGTACTCTACCACGGGATCCACCCATATCCCCAGTGCCTGACATTTTCCTTCTCCATCTTCGTGCCTCCTCTTCCCTCTCCCACAGCACCCTACCATGGGCCTTTTACATGCTGTGTAGCGTCGCACACTCTTGCCTCCGCCTCTACATGGTACACGCTCGACTATGCTCTTCCCTTCTCACCGGGTTTCCTTCCAACTCCTGCTGTCGCAGCATCCACACCTACAACCCCGGACTTTGCCGCCGTTGCTCGGCTGATCAATGCCAGCCAGATAAGACATCTACGTCCGAGTCCCTTTTTCTTCCTTCTGTTCATCGTCCTTGGCATTCCCCCTTCTGTGCCATAGCACAGAGCACGCATCGGGCTCTTTGCGCCTCCACCGCCGTGCATAATCCGACCAGGGTGCTCGTAGCGCTCTGTGTCCTACCCGGCGCTCTCCCGCCAAGACAGACGCAAGGTAGCAATCTGGCCCAGCAGACTGCTCTTTGGCAAATTCATCACATACATTAGATTCTCGCTCGCAGCCAGTTTCAAGTTTCTGCCCGCTGCCCCATCTCATGACGGCTTTGTGCTTTCCTCCAACGCCCATTTTCTCCGGCTCAGAGTAGCGTGCCGTTGCACTTTTGTCCAGGCAGCCATCCGCATCACGACTATCCAGATCTGGACTTGCGGATTTGCAAAGCACCTTTCCGAAGCCGACTCGCCCCAACATTGGGAATCTGCCAGCACGGCTGTCGCATCGCGGCCACTGATTCTCACGGCGACGACATTTAGCTTCAAGATCGACCACCCCAGCCAACAGCTGCTGCCACACGAACACCACCATATCCACCTCATCGCCCTCTGCGTGCTTCTCGGGAAGCTATTCCTGGTTTCTTGTGGGCTGTGTAGCAGAAATTCGTCATCTTTGAGCGCCGATCCGGATCATTTGTCCTTGTACTTTCAGTCCACCGCATCACAGTCACCTCTTGTCCGCATGGTGGGAATTGAACTGTCCCCTTCGTCAGCACAGATAGCAGAGAGGAGACCCGCGTTCGTTCTAGCAGAACCAGCCAGCACGCATCATTTCGCTCAATAACAGCGTGGACCTTTCCATTCCATTCGCCTTGCTCATACAGCCATTTGATCCTTGAGCCGCAGTCTGCCTTCTGCTTCGCGGACGCTTCGACGTGGAACCAGTTCTCTGGCGATGTTTCACAGCCGCACAACAGACAAAGGAAACCGTAACATCTCATTCCAGGTTACATGCTGCAACGGTCTAGCTCTTTTACCTAGCAGAGTTTCTCCTTTGGAAATTGCCAGGGTTGCTGCGGTTTACACTTCTGTCATATCTGAACCTTACCTCTTTCCTTTCTCCCTCTTTGCGCCACGGCACTCTCTTGACAGTATCCAGAAAGTCCCAGGCTCCTCTGATTGATTCACACTGTCGCGCCCAGGGCCTGTCTTTGGTGTCCGCCCTCCCGTTCCACTCGGCAGCAAGCTCCCGTGCCAACAGACAAGCAGAACTCCTGCCTGTGCGCTTCCGATTCAACTCGAATACGCTGGTCCGCAACAAGTAGGAATACTAAGTCGGTCGACCCTACTTTTCTTTTTTGGATTAAAAAAAAACAAGAAGAAAAAATAGCAGGAAAAAAAAAACAAGGTGCGGCTATGTCTTCTTCTGTCATGCCCCCAAGGCAAATGTACCCTCTCACATATATGAATTGAGCCCACGCCACTCAATCTTCAGCACCTGGTTACGGGAAGAATCTCTTCTCTCCGGCCCACTCGTCTCGTTGCCTTATCCTGCACATCTCGTTCATTCGAAGCTCGTACATTCCATTCTCCTCCTAGACCTCGCCTTTGCCCCTCTTTGTCTCACTTTCCGCTTGTGGCACTATTAGAAACTAGACCCAGTCGATGAAATAGGAGGAGGCTGGAGACCCAGTAACGTGCGGTGGGACGCTCCTGTTCAAAAAAAAAAAAAAACCATCATTCGCATCTTGTCTCTTTCGCTCTTGACGGTCTCCTCGTTTCATCCCATGGCACTAACCATTTCTCAGGACTCTGCTCTACTCTAGGCTTATACGCACCGCAAATGATATTGTAGTGAAGACAGGTCTTTTTGTGCTGTCAAAAAGTCGGCATTGATCATTCTTTATTCTTCTATCGACCTCCTTGAAATCAGTCAGCGCCATACTATCAACAGGTTCAACATGGTCTTGCCAACCCATCCCTCACGTCAATGGACGACGGACAGGATGCCCGAGACTCGGCCTCCCGTCCCGGACCCCATGAATCACCACCGGTATCCCATGGTAAGAAAAACATGCATGCACATTCCAAATTAAACGGATCAGGCGTCTGACAAGCACAGGACATCCACACAATGCTCCAGCAACACTGCAACATCTCCTTGTCCCATTTCATCATGGCTGGTATAACGAAGCAAGGAGACTTGATCACGTTCAGTGGTCCAAGAGAGGCTGGAAACCCAATGGTCTACAAGAAGTACATTGACCTTGACGGATATCTCGCATGGTACAATAACAGCAGTATGCTCCCAAGTATGAAGCAAACTTCAAAAGACGTGTGTTGTGCTAGTGTAAGTGGCTAATACAATGCGCTTCAGCACCAAGCCCATCTTCGTATGATGAGGGCTATTTCGGCCATGGCGACGCCGACCGGCACCCCGTCAACCCCGTTTATGGTAGCCGTCGCCAATATGACCGCCGTCGAATGCCCTATGCCTACGAATACGAAGAAGAATCGGGCTTGAGGAACCGCAAGCGACAGAGAGCCGCAGTGGCTAAGCGAGACAACACTCTGGATACAGGTCCTTCTGTCAGCATCGTTGGACCACCGAAAAAGCGACTCAAGGTGGGAAACAAGGAAGAAGTCTGGAAGTTTTACGAGCAGCGATTCAAGAACATCCAGCAATCAGCCTGCAAGATGATTGCAAAAGCATGGATCAAGCTGATTGCACCAAAGAAGCAGTCGAACCATCCATACACAGGTTCAGACGCTAAAGCGCCAGACTGGTGGCCCAAACCGACGGGACCTACGAGAGATGACAGAGTCAGACACAAGGAGCCTGATCACTTGTACAAACCTGGTATGTGCGGAGACGCGACATAAGCTTGAACGTTGTCCGTGGACCCCTTGTTAACCATCTGCAGAGCGTGTCTGGCTTCTCAATCACATCTTGAGCATGGTCGTCGAGCCGAACCGAACGCAGCATCGGGACATTCAAAAGCTGAACATCAACGTTGCAAAACTCGAAGAAGCCACATTCGAAGCTCTATCCAGTTTCTTTGGAGACGTTGAGAATCCCAATAATGTGAAAAAGAAGCCGTACCTGAAAGAAATCTTTCGGGTGGCTAGATACGAAGAACGAGTGCGAAATGGCGAAATCGGTTTGTCATCTCTGAACTACAAAACCTAGATGAAGGGTATACTAATCCAGTCACATGTAGATGCCGATGTCGAAGTCTTGGTCTCGGCCGACGACAAAATTCCGAAAGACTGGCAAGAAGAGGAAGAGGACACACCTCAGGACGAAGATGACGCCCATCCACCCCCGATCACGTCGTCCCCCAAACCGGAGCACGTTCTACCTGCCGTGAGCACCGATGGCACCTTGCAGAGCAGTTCATCATTCAATATGGGCAACCTGCCGGTCCGTGGTCATCCCTACTCGCAATCCATCATGCAGCCCGATCTTGGTGCCGGCTCCTCAACCTTTGTGGAAGGCAGCTCGATAGGCGTCAACAACCAGCCATCCATATCACAATCGCACACCATCCCTCTGCTAGAGAGCTACTCCGACCCTCATGCCTCTAGTCGGCGCGCTTCGCTCTACACTGGTGCCACAGAATATGCGAGTGCCCCCGGCCCCAATCTGTACTCGGCTTGGCCGCAGAGCAGCCAACCCACAACCTCACCCGTTTATCCCTTTAATCAGCCGCAACAGCACCCACATTCGGCGGGCTCTTTTGTTGAACAAGCATCGGTCTCGCTGACGCAGACTCCTCAATACCTTGAGGCTCCACCTTACGACACTATGCACAGCAATGCATATCGCCCGACGAGTTTGAGCCAAGGGCCTGTCAATCCACAGGCTACGCACTCATTCCCTGCGTATCTCACCGCTCCAGGCAGCGGTCTGAAGATGGATTCTTTACGTTCGGGGCACCCTCATGAGGACGACGATCACAAGCGGTGGAGTTGATATATATTCAGGTACAATGGCAGTACGATCGAAGCAGCCTGAATAGAAACGGATCGTCCCTGGGCCGGCCAAAGTTCTTTTCCCCTATAAATCAGCAAGTGGCTCCGCAGCCCTTTTTATTTGAACGATTCGCTCATGTCCTGCTTGTTATTTGTTTTCTACAAGTTTTCTGTTCAACCTCCTGACCACCATACCAGTGATGACTCGAATCGCGGCATGTGGGTGGTTAGCGGCCAGTTCATCACAGGCTGGACGCTCCTTGTTTTTTGTTTTTGTTTTTTTTTGTGTTTTTCCTTTTTTTTTTCTTTTTTTTCTTCCCTTTTTCCTCTTGATCCCGTCGCATTTTCATAGTTCTCTTGTCTTGGTACGCAGACAACGCATCAGTTTGTCATTGGTGCATTTATAATATCCGACATATACATTATGTCAGCCCATCTCGAGATCAACTCGAGATCCGCCATGAATCTTACGACAACTTCATTTCCCGACAGCATATTCGGCTGATGTTCAAAAGCACTCCGTATACCCCTCACAAGATTGACCGACGAGGAGGAGGCCATTGTGATTTTCATTTTAGCCGTCTTTGTGTAAAAGACACAAGAGCTTGGCAAATTACAGTCTACAAGAGTGTTGAGCGAGCGAGGCGCGTAGGTGTTTGGCAAAATATATCTAGCAGAGCAGGGAGCACTGGATGGATGCGAAGACTGGGACGTCAGAATTCTCTTGATACTGGAGGCATACCAGGGCACACAACATGCGGATGGTTACTCGGTCTGTTTAGTTTCTCTTGCTTGTTGCACGCGTTCTGCGATTTAATTTGTTCTCTTGCTATAATGCTTGTCACGGTTGGCTTTCTCTCTAACGAATTCCTTTTTATGATTGTGCCTAATTTCAATTTTTCGCCGACTCTATACGGGTTTTGCTTTTTTCTCATGTTTCCTTTTTAGTCTTCTATACGTCTTGGAACGATTGTGAATAGCTTTCTTGGAGCTGCGACCTTTTGCTTGCAGGGTTGAAAACTGATAGCTCCTGCTTTCAACCTGTAGCAGGTGTGGTCTTGAGAAGCCCAAAAAGAAAAGCAGTAAGCAGTAAACAGTTTGGCCGGTTACATGTCAGTTCATTGTTCTGCAATGCCATTCATATTCTGTTTACAATAAGCAAGCAATGATTCTGCTTGAAGGAATACACACTGCAGCTTAGTCTGGCATGCTCTCCCATCTGTGAGAGCCTATCCTGCTGAATTGGCTTTGTTTTCGTTGTATGATGCATAACAAACCACATTCTCAATCCAACAGTTCAAGGCCAAATAGCGACAATGCTTGTATTGAACATGTATAAGTATTATGTTTGTTATCTTACTACAGAGCAAGGCGAAAGGAACAAGATCTTTGTTATCCAGTAGTGCAAACCATCATGTGCGCTCAACCCCTCCAAACGCAAGCCAGAGTGGTTCCATGTAGTGGTTCCATAATAGCTTCTTGTTGGCAGCAAAATCAGGGATCTTATGATTGGCTGTATTAGGGCGTTATTATGACGGACCATCACTTGACATGGGCTGTACCTCGTGATTAGTCTGGTATTCCCTTTTCCACGCCACCAGCCCTCCCTCCCTCCGTCCACTGGCTGCAGTCGTAGAGACCCCTTCATTGGCACCAGGAACTTCCAACAGCGAGTGGTGAGGTGAACATGGTCGTTGGCCCTGGTTGCTTGAGCTGCTCAAGAACCTTCTAGGAAGGCCTTGTTGCTGGCAAACCATGTCACCTGAGCCACAACTGGTGGGGGGGGGGGGTTTCTTCCTTTTTTTTTGGTCTCTCTTCTTGGATTTTCAACGGTGTACATTTCCGCAAAAGGAGAATGATATATCAGACTGATAAAGTTTGCTTGCGGCATTTGGACCGCCGGAGAAGGAGATATCCGTTCTTACTCGCCCAGCAAGACACACCCGCCACCACCACATGTGTGCAAAGATGACTCGCAGATACGGATTGTAACCCAACTTTTTTTTTTCCCCCCCCAAAAAAAGAAAAAATGACATGCGTCTCTCTGACGAAAGTCAAATCCCCCATGGTTGTTACCGTGGTGACACACGTGAGAAAAAAAAAACACGCTGAAGGTAGTTCATGGTTTCTCCTATTTAGAATATTTATATATATATATATATATTGTTTTATTGTCTTGTCTGGGCGGTAGGTGAACGACAGGGTTCGGGGCTCCTGTTGTCCCCTCGAGCTCAGCAACCAGGTCGGCAAAATGTTGAGCTGGAAATGCACACACAAAGATACAGCATGACAAGAGAGAGGCAAATAAAAGCTGAGCGCATGTACGACCGTTGCCTCCCATGTACGTCTGTCTATAGCCTCCCCAATAGGGAGCTAGCTAACTTGCTTCCAGAGCGGTGTAGATTCTGATGGGATGGCCTTGGGAAGCAAGAATTGAGGACGGCATACCCCATTGCTACATGGGATTTGCTCACTAAGTAAGACCCCTCAGACTGATGATATACCTAGTAACTATAATAGGTAGGTTTCCCAAGATGCCAAGTTTCCTCGTCACGCAAGAGGCCTAAAAAGGACCCTTTCCCCCCCCCAGCGAGACATTCATTTTAGCTGTGTAAGGAAGGGCAGGTGGTTTGATTGGGAGAAGGGGGGGGGGGACGCTATCGACTATACCGACGTGCATCTTTCCAGGATTGACCACCGCCACCCTTATAGGCTACTTTCTCGGTATGCAAGACGGCCGAGCCGACACCAAATTGTTAAAGGCGAGGAGGGCTGGGAGAGGAGAATGTAAAGGGGAATGGAACAGGGCAACCAGATCCAGCCTCGTTCTGGCTTAGTCCGTGGGCGGCCAACTCCCTTCACGAACGACCTGAGAGCATGGGTGAAGACGATCTCGGTCGCAGCTGGACAACACCACCAGATCGGGCAAGGAGCACGAACGGGGGATAGGAGAGGGCGCCGGGGAGAAGGAGGGGGGGGGGGCACCTGGACCTTCTCTGTCTCTGGTTTTCTTCTCTACGACGGTGGTGCTCTCGTCTCCTTTCCTGTGGAGTTTCTGTTCGTTTCCCACCCGGCCCGTCCTGAGACAAGCCACGAGATGAATCACAAGCTACAGAGGAACACTCTCTTTTCGATAAGAGTACAGGGCAAAGTATTAACGCGTCTGGGTGCTTGTACTTTTGTAGCCATGGGATGGATCTCTTTCACTTTCCCGCGGTCGTGGCCCGAAAGGCAGGAATGCTCGCCACGAGTTTCCCCTGGTGCGTGCGTGCGTGCGTGTATACTTACTATGCTGCTGATTGTATGCATGGCCACACGGCTGTGCGTTTGTAATGATTAAAAAAAAAAAAAAGAATGTCGACGGCCGTGTCACGCTGGATGCGCGCGGCAGGGTCATGTAAAAGTATCGTTGCTGGCACTGATGCCGCGGCCTTTCAAAAACATGGTATGAGTGTTCAACAAACTTCCTCCAAAGCAGTGGCTTCTTGAATCCCCCCCCCCCCTCCCTCTGGAAAGGCGGAGGGGGCAAAGGTCGTACTACCGATAATCTGTCATTCCCCCTTCTGACCGTCATCTCGCGTACACCACGGGAGTCAGGACACTAACGTTTACGGCTGGCTGCATCCCAGAAAGCTTGCCCGGGGGGCGGGGGGGGGGGAAGTTGTTTGGGAAAAGCAACAGTATCTCTGTGTTTTGTTCGAGAGAAAGCGCGAAAATGAAGGATGAACAGAGCACAAAGTACCATGCACGTACTATCTAAGGAGGCCCGCTCCAGCACAGTCACTGTCGGTTCGACCTGTTCTTCCTCTACGCTCTGTACTCGCCAAGTATCTTACACAGTGTGCTTCTTTTTCCTTCTGCAACAACACACACACGTCTCGTATGCATGGATGGCCCGAATGTCTCGGAACACACAGAAGACAAGAGGGGGGCGGGGTGAGAAGCAGAAGAACAGGAAGAAGAAGAGGAAGAAGAAGAAACAACGGTACCAGCAGACACATTGCGTCCCATGCACGAGCTGGATGTGCCAGGATACCTGCAGTCCATACCCAGGTGACGATTCCGTGTAAGCGCTGTGATGGTTTGGCTTGCTTGGAGGGAGCAGAGATCGCGAAAAATGGTGGAGAGGGAGAGGGAAGACCGCGGAAAGCAGATGCTCACTTCTCAGTTCCCGAGATTTCTGTATGTCTGATGGGATATTGCCCCATGCGGAAGAGAATGCAGACCGGTCAAGGCAGAGCTGAGACACATAAAGGTGGGATATTGGCAGAGGGGCTGGCGTTCTATAATATATCATCTCTCATGTACACAGTACCCCGTCGGAATTTGGAATATCGCCGGTACTCTGCACGCTCTTTTCCACAGAGTGACTGCTTGTCTTCGCACTTGGAGCATGGACCTTCATAACTGTGCATGTACAGCAAAAGGAAGGTCAGAACTCAATTGACGGTGACCCTGTGGGTGTGAGGGGTCTGGAATGGACCTTTTGGATACCGCTCACTCACTCCTCGTGGAGACATATTCTCACCAGAACAAGTCTGAGTGAGGTACGGAAAAGCTTGAATCTTGCTACAGGTATAAGCCGTTTATCCAGCTCTGTAGATGTGTAGTTTGAGAAGCGAAATCACATGACCCAGCAGCAACCTCTACCTGTTATCGAGATATTTATCTCAAGACACAAGAGGAGATGGCGATCATCTCGTTATGCAATATCCCTAACGCAGTATTCCTTGAATTCTATCTTGGTCATGGTAAGGGCGTGAAAGCGGTGTTTTCAAGATGCGTCTGGCTTAGCTGCTGCCTGAAGCAATACATTTCAACGGCCAATGCGTCTATCCATCTATATGCCCTGAGTTGTAGGCCCCGGTTGGCGACACTTTGGACGGTGAACATCAGGTCTGTCGCATTTCGATGCAAGGCTCATGTCGCAATTTCAACAATTCTGGTAGAGTTAGTCCCAAATCAGAACCTCAAAATGCAAATTATCATGTGTAGTGGATGAGAGTACGTTGCAGGATCGTCGAATATATTGCGCTCTTATGGTCTCATCATTCCATACTGCTATAGTTGAACAGACACAGCCAAGTTCAACTGGTCCCGATCTATTATCTGCCCGAGGCTCGGCGGCCACATATTGACACTGCTCACTCTGCATTTGTCACAATATAAATTGTAGATGTCTTGTAGTCACAAGAGCTAATTCAGTGATAACGCGATATGCTATAGGCTGGTACCAAGCCTCGGCGGACTGTCCTTTTCCACCCCGCCACAATGTTCGTGAACATTCTAGCAAAATCTGAGAACACTCTTAATCTTTTCTCTCTTCTCTTTTTCTTTTTCCGAAAAGAAAAAGGAAAGAATTAGTCGAAAAATCAAGGCTTGGTGGAAATATGCAGAAAGACTCGGTTTACCACGAAATGATCGCATGTATAATTGGTCACGGTCACTTGGAAGTCTGGCACAATTCGAGTATCTGTATGATCCAAGCAATCTTTTAAAAAAGGATCACAGCTCACAATAATTGCCATCTCCTATTCAGCTGTCTTGATATATCAGGAATGAATATGGTTAAGCATTAGGCTATAGTGGGATACAGTGGGATTTTTGATAATCATCATTTTTCCAAGCATTGCAGTTTGGCTACTTGTGGTTTGAATGATGGAGACATGAAGCACAAAAGTAAGTCAATATACTAATGTATCGTCAAACTGACTTGGTCAACTTCATATCTATTCACATATATAAACAAGCATACAACTCTACAATTTGTCAGGACAAAAATCCGTATCCGATCACCTGCATCA
The DNA here is from genome assembly GCA_011317545.1 of Coniella vitis. NCBI lineage: Eukaryota > Fungi > Ascomycota > Sordariomycetes > Diaporthales > Schizoparmaceae > Coniella > Coniella vitis. The sequence goes on from WUJK01000012.1 coordinate 869,913, forward strand.
TGCAACACTATGCTGAGGAGCAAGTCTAGGACCACCCCAAATCCTTTTCTGTATTCAAGTAGGTTTCAAGCAAATGTTCGCAATCTTGTATTTGGGTAGATTTCTCGCCAGGATATACTTGACGCCAACACTTGACGAAAGAGTTGCTGAAGAACTCTATGCTTGCTTCTAATTTATGTGTGTTGTCGAGATGATAAGAACAACACTGAATAATAAGGTGTTCAAGCTGTACAAGCCCTAGGCTAATACAGTCACGAATAGAAGTGATTTGATAGGGGCTAATGACTTTTGACAGTAAGAGACGGAGAGTCTCTTTCACTGGATACTGGGCATGGTAGCCCGTGAACTTGACTTATCGACCTCAATTTTTATACTTAGGGACACTAGTATTGGATAAAAGTCTGGCTAGCAGAGCTTCGCAATTTTTGAGAGCATTTAAATCCCATTACGATGGGAGTCAAACTCTGTGACTGGAAACTGGAGGACAACAGTACAATCTGGCAACGGAAACCGGAAAATACCCATGATGCTGGCCTCTCGAGACCACTCCGCGTTGAAATCTGTGGTGTTTCCTTTTTCTGAAACGCAGGGAAAGTGAATATCATACGGCAATGCAAGCAGTTTTCTCTCACCGACAAGGTGCCAGTTGGTCGGCTCGTAAGTTCTTCAACCTCTTGTTGCGGAATTGCAAGGCACGTCGAGGTAGGTTATGGTACGATTGCAGAGGAGTAAACAGTAGAAGAGAGGAAGTGGATAAAAAGAGTCCCCTTCCCCCCCCAGCCCAACCCACCCCGAAAAAAAGAAATCCGAGATGCTGTAAAGGAAAAAGTGAGGCTTCTGCTGAAGGACAGGTTGGAGAAGTATCCGGTCAGACAAACGCATATCTACCTCTAAAGGCGATCAAACAGATATCCTCCACCAATCGCAGTATACGATCATTGTCATTTTCCCTTCAAAGTGGAAACAAGAGAGATCATCACCGGATTTCACGATCTATCTCTGTCGCGTATCGCCAAACCTGGAAATTTGAAAGTACTCTTAATTCACGACTGCGACCTCTCTTCCATCTGGAGCAACAGACACCCTACAGTGAATTTACGTTGGTACTATCACCGTCAGACTGTCCGCATCGTGCTCCTTCTATCCATTTCGAAAGATTACCGATGGCGTCCTCGCGGCGAGCCACTGGCTAGTCTATCACAACCAAGCTCCTTGTTTCTTTCCACCAAGGCGGAGACACATTGAAGAATTTTGCACTTCACTAGGACGCAATTTCACGCCGGATCAAAGGAATACTTTTCTATTCCATCTGCCTGGATACGTCCTCGCTAACGGATACGATTCTGGTGCCACGTATATATCTGATGGCAAAATACCACTTACGTTGTTATCACCGTTGTAGTCTCGTGGTTCAGCCACATCCTTGATCGGATGTGGACGAAAATCTGCATGGACAGCATACCGTGTTGACAATGTTATACATTTCATTTGGTGTTGAGCGTGCTATGGCACACAAAACTGTAGAATGTCGCAAATTGAAGGCACCTTGCGAATCCACCATTTCATTGATGGTCCTTGCTACAACTTATAATCAGACGGAAAAGGGATATCTCAGCTATTGAGGTATATAGACGTCAAGGACATATTCACCGGAGCACACCCACATCCACTGGTGAAGCAATGAGCAGTAGCCATAGATCGAGCTATCCATAGCCTTGACACCATGACATACTATTCAAGGATGAAGTTGATATACAACAGATTATTTAGTCATCCCATGGCTTTTATATAGCTGAGATGAATATAGAGCGATGATTTGCCTGGGCCAAGGAGTCATAAACGGTCCAAGGCCTAATCTTGCCCTTTATTGCGCGGAATAGAGTATTATATCCAGTCCCTGGCACTAGTCTCTTCATTGTCCCCTTTATTATCCACCCAATTGGCATGTTTGATATTCAAAACTCCTGCCACTCGTGACTCGAGTTCTTAAGGCTGACCAAGAAGCGCCAGGGAAAAGTGTGCTACAGCACGGTCACGGCTCTGCGAACCTGGTCGCAGCAGACTGACTAAGCGTTTCGATAGTGACACCTCGAGTGCCCAAAACAGGACGTCTTGGATGGTCGTATAAGTCCGTGACGTGCTTCGCTTCATGCGAAATATTTGTTCTCCTCCCTATCGTAAATTGCTCTTGCAAGCCGTACATGCTTTCGCATGCACTGGCTTTGAGCGAGATGTCGACCAACTCTGGAGAGACGGCGGTCGCACGAGGAGCCAACCAGATTGTGAAACCTTCTCAAGGCAGGTCATCGAATAGACTGGCCTGAAAGTAATCCAGAGCCTTGGGCGCAGTCCCTGATTATGAGCAGCTCTCATGAGCAGAGAGGCGGCCTGAAAGCGTATCGACCAAGAGTGTGTCGAAGGCACTGTTCAGTCTGAGGCATCGTCGTCGTCATCGTCGTCATTGGTACGCTTCCGCTTCTTGGAAGATTGAACCGGCTTGGACATTTCGTCTCTCCTCACAAAGACATAGCTTCTTGCTGGACGCTCCTCGCCTTTCCAACCGCCACCAATCTCACCCTGTTTGTTCCGCACGACACCTAGCGTCCGAGCATGATGGTAGCCGGGATACGCAGATGCTTGGAAGCGGAAGCTTCGTTCGACTTGCAGACCCGAATGACGCCCAAGATCGCGGATATTCCAGAGGGTGTACGGTTCGCTCTCAAACAGGGTGACGATAATGGTACCGCCCGGAGCAAGCGAAAGCAGTGCGCGCTTGAAGAACTCGACGAGAAGCTCCTGGTTGTAGCGCACCTGGCGATTGACGTCTGTGGACTTGCCTCCTATGTGGGGAAAATTGAAGACTTTACAGAAAGAGAAGAGGGGATAAAAATCGGTTAGCAAAAAAGTGTTGGGTGACGAAAGGAGCTCGAAACACTCCCAATTCATATGGATAGACCGTACTGATTCTGTCAAAGGACCCCACCGAGTCCTTACCGGTTTTCTTGGCCCAAGGACCCATCTTCTTTGCATCGACACCGCAGATGACCTTGCTGCCCTCGCCTTCAATGACGTCGACATTGTCCTTGACATGCGGGTATTTTTCGGCGAGCTCATCTAGATTTGCCTCGAGCACCGTGGCCGTGACGTTCTCGCAGTAATGGTGCTCGACTAGAGCGCGAGAAAAGCTGAGGTCGCCCTCGCCGACTAAAAGAATGGCGTCCTCTGGCGAGAAGGGGATGGTGGGATCCAAGGCGCGTGGAGGTGCATTCTGAGCGTTGTTGTTGTTTTTGTTTGTAGAGACGGTGACCTTTTTATTCTCTGGCTTGCCGGGCTTGTTTGGTGTTGATCTGGAGGACTGGGTTGGATGACGAGGACCCGGCTTGGGTTTCTGCTTTTGATGCTGCAGTCTGCGCTTCTTAGCCATTTCGAGAGCAGGGGAGACAGATGCGGCAAAAACTTGAAAAGACCTCAGCCGGAAAGGGTGATGCCGTCACGGGGTGGTTTGGTAATCAGCTGCCAGGCGATTTAATGAATGGGTCTATCGCTGCCGGCCTAGTGTACCAACGCTGTGAGTTCAAAAGCGTCCATCTAGAGCTCTCATCAGACCTTGCAACTGCAGTCGCTTTTCACGCTTGCTGGTGCCTTTTTTCGCCGGCTCGGCCACTGTGCTGCTGCGTCCTCTCAATATGGAAGGCGGGTTTTCAGGGTCTCTGGACCAGGGTTTGCAGGGATGCCAAAAGTGAAGTCGGCAGTTCAGCACACGCACCAGGGGGTCGACCTAGCGTCCCAAGGCCCTTCTTTTTTCTTGGATTGAACCAGTCAGAGGCGGCGCAATGTGCCACATCCCTGCTGTGGCTGGAGTGGCCGAGTGGCCGAGTGGCAGTCTACAGAGTGGCATTTCACCAGCCTTATTTACCCAGGTACGCTCAAGATGGGCAGAGCGTGTCGTGACGGGCTCACAGTAGAGCAACCTCGGGGATTTGCAACTTGCTGTCCGTGGCAATTCTTGGTGGGCAATACAGACGGCAGGCTACTTGCTCAGACTCTTTACTGGAGTGGCCACATGAACTCCCACTCTGCTCGTGCTTTGATGAGGCTATTTGAGGCGGGCGCCCGAGCAGTGGGGCCTGCGGTTCAGGAGGGTTGTAATTATTACTGTACATAATACAATAGAAACAGCAGTATACTGTCATGCTGTCAGACTCGCCACGGTAAAGGCGCACACTGGTTGAAAGATCTGTCCGCACTACAACGAGAAAAGACAATGCTATTGAGGCTCGATCAACGACGATTGTCCAGAGCGTAGGCTCCAAAGCGATGGAGTGAGATGAAACGCGGGTCGAGTTCTACACATTCAGCCAGCCAGGCAAAACTCTTTGCAAAGAACGGACTTGGTTAAGTAGATTACATTTTGCCGTTGCTGGACTCAGTGACTGGCCCGCCATCAAGTTTCTTGCTCCCTTACGCACTTCTCCGTCGCCAAATGTTGGTCATAGGTTCTCCCACAGAGTCCAGTCTTTACACATTGACAGCATTCGTGCCACGCTTAACATAGTAGCAATGCAATGGACAAAGCGCAAGGCACTGTTTGAGAGGACTCGTCCTCAGTGTAGGTAAGCAGGCAATATACCGCAATAAGGAGGTCAACAGCAAGGGAGCAGTGCTCTGTCCATGCCTGGTAGGTACCTAGATAGTAGTAGCCAAGGGGCGGTGGTGGTGGGGATGGGGCATCGACACGAGGGAAGTACCTCCGACGCCCAATTCATGTAGTCGGAGTACACGTCCCCAGATGCAGTAGAAAATTCCGTTCCGTGACGGCTGCTGGGCCCCAGAGCTGCTGAACGTACCCCCTGGGCGTGCGACCGATCCTGAATCCAGCGGCCCCTTTGGCACCAATACCGACCTCGAGCACAACGGCACCAGTTCTTCAGCACAGGAATCGCTTCGCGAAAGGGCCACCACTTGACTGCCAGACGTGCATCTTGATCTCTTGCAGACAGCGGTATTACTTGTTTCGATTGCTCGTTTTTTCTACATCATTTTTTTGCCCGCTTGTTGCAGTGCTTGCAAAGCCTGGCGCGCTGCTGAGCACGGCTCGAGGGCTGATGTCCCAACTTGCCGCCTGCAGCGCATTTCACTCGCAGGCCTGGCCTGGCCCAGTTCACACACCTGAGTCCGAGTCGACTTGACAGCCAACCCGCACTCAACTCAGCATTCACTCATCACAGCACATCCTCTCAGCCCTCACCCGCCTCTGCTCCCTCCCACCAGGCAAAGTGTCTTTCTCTGCTGTCGCCAGCTTCTTTCTGCAATATTGTGGCCGTTACTGCTCGCCCGCCAGTCCGCTGCCACGCCGTCCTGCTGCTCGGGACAGGCCGGCTTTTTTTGCTACTTGGGCTGCATCCCTCCACGCCTCAACTCGACTAAACTCTCTTTCTTCTTCTCTGTGACCGCACTCGACAATTTCCTGCTTGCTCAGGTCCTCTTGAGCACCTCCCTCTCCTTGGTCTTTGCACCTCTGATTGTTGTCTTCTGCATCGTCTTTTTTCCCCTATCCTTTTTCCGCGGCGTCCTCCCGCCTTGCCAGCCTTTTTCTCTTTTTCCTCCCGACACCCGCACACCCTCACATATTTGAATGGCCGCTCCACCATGAGTGACGCTGCTATCCAACGACCCAGCCCGACCAAGCGCGGTCGCGGCCGTGGCCGAGGCGGCGGTGCCAGAGGTGGCGCCTCTGCTCGTGCCAGAGGAAAAGCTGCTGCTGGCCGTCGAGGCCGAGCCAAGGTCTACGAGACATCTCGTGCCCAGGCCGCCCACGAGCGCCAACGCGATCTCAAGAACGCATATGCCACGCTGGCTGCTGCTATGAAGCCGGCCCTGGAGGAACTGGCAGACCGCAATCTTGACCGCCTCAAGTCCGACTTCAACGCCCACCAAGAGGTCGATGAGTACATTCAAATCACCAATTTCCTCGACGAGCGTATTGCAGATCGCCGCAGCGTAATCGCTGCCAAGCTCGACCTCAGCATCGGCTGCCAAAAGCACCAACTGGCTGCCCAGTCATACTACCTAGACAGGTCCTATACGGTATGTTTTGATGATTGCTTCTTCGCGCCTGCGTGGAAATTTGCCCGTTCATCTGGGCTGAGATTGTGCTGACTCTGGCATGCTGCCAGACCCGTTGTGCCGACAAGGTAGAGGATTATTACGACGTCCTCTTGAGACGGCTTGACATCCTCCAGCAGCTCTACACCAATGGAGAGCCAATCGACGTAAGTGCTTCTACCCTCTCCAATGTCCGTTGTAATCCTCTCTTTTCCTTGTGTTGGTGGCTCACGGCCATGTCCCTTTTCTTTTTTCACTCTAGAAACAAGACGACTCGTGGACCTTCAAGTCAATTACCACCGCAGAGGCTGCCGAGCAAGGCATTTACTGCAAGATTCATAATGGCGTCGAGGTACCCTACCCACACCTCCATCCGGAGCTGGCCCAAGAGGCAAGCAAGACCAAGTCTCTTCGCACTCCCAGCAAGCGCAAACCCCTCAGCCTGCTCGAAGATTCTACACCCAGGCGCCCAGTAAGTGCTTTGGATGACAAACCACCCGCCGCTATTCCCCGTCACATTGGAGGTCTCCTCTCTGCCGTTGCTCCCGACGAGCCCGTCAGCCAACCTCCTTCTCCCTCACCCATCGACGACAATGGCGACGTACCTTCTCCACAAGCCAATGAGCCTGCAGCACCAGGCCGCGGTAGAAAGCGGAAAGCGCCGTCAGCGGAGCCCGACGAGTCTGAAGCCGAGGAGGACGAGACCATGCCTCCATTACCCAACGGCGCCGCGGAGCCAGACGAGCATGGCGTTCGCCTCATCAACAAGAGAGCTCGTGTCAACGACATGCCCAACAACCGTATCATGGTTCCCCCGTTATTTGACTTTGATGATCATGAGATCGGCTTCCGGGATTCAACAAATGACAAGAGCCGTGGCGCAACCAAGGCAAAGCGCAGAAAGTTCCTGAACCAGCCCAATTCTGGTGCCATGTTCTTTGACCGCAATCTCTGTAGTTACGATGCCACTCAATACACCGACGGCGAATTGGACCAAGCCCGCGTCCAGGAGCACAGCCTGCATCCCAAGTATGGCCTCTTCTTGGCCACCTCTATCAACGAGTCGGCGCCAGCAAAAACGTACGAGTCGGGCTGGAAGCCTACCGTGTTCGTGTCTGACGATGGCAAGGTGCTGCACACCTCACGCTCCATTGCTGCGGCCAAAGCAGAGGGAGCGTTCATCAAATTCACCATGCAAGACTTGATGCGAAAGCACATGGACGAGGAGGAGATTACCGAGGGCGACCTGCTGGACTCGGAAACCCAGCAGCTCATTACCCAGCGTGATGCTAAGAGACGCGAATTTGAGCAGCAAGAGGATCGGGCCCAGGACGAGCACCAGCAGCAGCTGGCAAATTACAATCTGTCTCTACTTCTCGATGCCGCAACAGCCGCCGCCACACCCGTCAAGCAAGAAATGCAAGTCCACACCGAATCACCTGCCTTATTGCGACCAGCAAACATGTCGAGGCCGTACGACGCTATCCGAGATGTCTTTGGTGGCGGTTCTGATATGCAGCCCGCAGCCTCGGGAGCCGCCGCTCCCACCGACAACAGCGCAGCTATGAACTTGCTTTTGTTGGCAGATGTCGCGTTCCAGAACGAGCAAGGATTCGAAGCGCCGCCTGGGCAGCCTCCTGTTGCCAAGGAGGCCTTGCGTATTCCCATACAGATGCCAGAGCCAGTCCGTCCTAAGCAGTTGCGGGATCCTTCTGACCTTGAACAACCCGAAATGCCCATTGTCGACTACCCGGACCCCGACAACGAATTTGTCCCCAGGCAACTAGCCTTTCCTAATAACTTTGTCGGTCGACCACATGACTTCACAGTACCATCAGCCCATGCATATCAGGACAGGACGGTCCCACCCAGTCCCCTGGCGCACCCTGAGAGCTTTGGATTCCGAGAGGCTGCCGCGGCTTACGACCAACAACAGCAACAGCAACAGCGAGAGCAGCCGCCGAGGCAAGTAATGCAGCCGCCGCAGCCATATATTGGCCAGAAAGGTCATCCCCCACCGCAGGGAGTGCCCGATCATTATGGATATGGTGAACCTGAGGTCGTCCAAGAGCATCAGCCGCGGTTGAGACGTCACTCCCAAATGTCGCAGCGGTCTGAGGATCAGTATAATCCTCCACGACCTAACACAGAAGACGTTGCCTTGCTTGACCCAATGCTGTTCGAGGGCGGACAGCGGCCTGCACCGTCGCAGCTCCAAGCACCGCAACCGGAACAAGCCAAAACCCAGATGTCGCAGCAGCAGAGTGGTGTTCTTCAGCAACCGCAGAACAGCTTCTTTCAGACTGCACTAAATTCTCCAAGCACTCCCACACTACCAGACCAGTTACGGGCGCCCGAATATCCTGAGCCTTCTCAAGTGCACCAACAACCTGGTCCGCCTTTGGCCATGGTTCCTCATGGTTTCCCTGCTCACGATGGGTCTCCTGGACGTACGCCGTTCAGCAACCCCAACGGCACAGAAACCCAGCCCCTCCCACCCCTCCGCCCGCTTCATCGTGGCTCAGGCCCTGGGATGCCAGGCCCTCAAATGCCACAGCATATGATGATGCCGCCCAATGAGGCCGGGGACCCATACGCGGCACCCCAACCACCGCCGCCTCCAGGCTCAGTCTATCCAGAACAGGCATATCCCATGGATGGCTTCGGACCAGACCAACCCCTCATGTCGACGGAGCAAGTTCCCCGAGCCGGCTATATGATTCAGCCGCCCATGCATCCTTCTCAGCAACCATCCTACAGCGCATACCCGCCCCAGCAAGTTTACCCTCCCCCGGGGCAGGTGATAGCTCAAGCACCGCCGCAGACCGACTACGCGCCCTCTGGTCCCCCTGTCCAAGTGCTTCAGAGCCCTCCGCGGTACGGAAGCAGTGGCCCAGGTGTTTCACCACCCCCATCTAGGCGCAGCAATAGTATATCGTCCAGCAGCAGGAATAATAAACAGTATCGGGAAATCAAGCCTGCGCCACGTCAGGCTGAGGCATGGGATAACGGCAGTTCGGAGTTGCGCACCTTCATGTACAACCCTGTCGAAGGGATACGTGATTACCCAGCCACAGCGCCGCCACCGTCGCATGGGCCTACGCAGATTCGCGGGTGGACGCACTCTACAGGGACCAGGAAGCAACGTGCCAAGAATTCAACTGATTCACAGATTGATCCTTCCTTGGGGCGAGAGGAGAAGAAGTAGGGTTCTTCTCCCCGCATCAAAAAGGCAACGGGTCAAAAAGTCATAGTATCTGGTGAGCGAAAGGCTCGCCGAGATCGAGGTATGTTGGAGGAAGCAATCAGAAAAGATTTGGCTCATGATGTGTCTATTGTGGATTCATCGATGAAAGACACACTCAAAGACGATGTACACGAGGATGTGGGTGCTCCTATGGAGACTGGAGAGTCCGTGATAGCATCGTCAGTGCCGGCTCCGCCCCTACCCGACCAAACTTCAACGTCAGACACACTTGAGTCAACCATGGGAAGCGAATTGACTGCTTTGGAAGATACTCCAAGCATCGATATGGAAGCACCTGATCATAGCTCTGATACATCACGAAAGCCATTTGGATTTGACCGTGCTCATCAAACCCCAGAAACACCAGGTTCTTCCTCTGTCAGCTCTACATGCTCACCAGGGCGGGGAGAGGTGGCCGAAGCACGACGACCACCTCGTACAAATGATAGGGTTGTGCAACTGCGAGGTGCCGCTGGCAAAAGGAAGATGAGGACCGAGTACAAACCTTCTAGAAGAAGCGCATATAACCTTAGAAGTGGCCGTCGCGTTGTCCCAGGGGCGGACGGGCGAGATGAGAAAGAGGGAATCCATGATGAAGGGCACATTGATTAGTTGCACAAGCGAGCATCAGAGTCGATTCAGACCAAGTGGTTCGTCAGCATGAATAGTAGTGAAGCCGCGGTCGAAGCACGGCACAGCCAGCTACACACTCTGATCTACCAGGAGAAGAAGAAAAGAAAGAGAAGAAAGTTGCGATTGGATCAAGCAATACCGCCACGAATCTATCATGTGCAAAGCATATCGGAGTTTAGGAAAAGTTACACAAGCAAAAGGCAACATCGACCAGTCAAGAGCAAGAGAAAAGGAAAATGGGGCAACACACAAGCACCGAGAGGGAACACAAATTTATGGATGGATGAATGGTTAAACACACACACACATACACACACACACACACACAAAGAATCGCGGGGGATCGAACACCCTCTTATCGTTTATTGCGGTTCTGCTCGGTATCCTTCACTGGTTTGATTTTATGGGAGTTCTTCGTTCTGAGTCTAGTTTCTTTCTCCTTTACCTTATTTTGTATTGTTGCGTCATCGTTACTGGGACGGACAAGGAGGGTGGAGGGTCAAGTACTCTGTCGAAGGTGGTTGGTAGGGCTTTCTCGTTGTTTGTGGTTTGCGAGGAAGGCTAATTGACGGCGTAGAGGACAGCTAGGACTGGTACGATGGGAGTTTGGATTCTACTGAGAAGCAAGTTGATTTGGCTCAGCTTGGTATGATTAGGCTCTTCTCACGAAGAAGACACCTTGACTCGAGCACGAAATCGAAATTTTGAGGGCCCCTAACAGTTGTGCAATTGAGATACTTGGTACAACACTTTCTTGGGCCTGCCTGCCTGTGGTGATATGCCCCACGGGTAGTGAATAATACTGCGTAGTATCTAGACATACTGGTAACAGAGACCGCTTAGCTCTTAATCGCAGCTACATAGTTGGCCTATACCTCAATTCCTTGCAACCGCTAACCTCTTCAGTTCATTCTGCTTCATTCTTTCTTGAACTCTCAATCTTTCCGGCACCACCTTCTCGCGCGGATGCGTAATCTTCCACTCCTTCAACCCTTCCTTTTCACGACCTAGCATCCTCAGTGTCGCTCGCTCCACGAGACTGTACTCGTCGCCCGCATCCCGATCGAAACAGAAGGGTTGCTTGAGGCTTACGGGAGGGTTGGTGATGATTCTCACATTCCGTAGGCTATTGTTCGTGCTACTATGTAGCATGAGCGGGTGCAAGAGATACACGTCGCCTACATCCCCAGCTGCCTCAACGAATTCACCGCCGTGGGCACCACTGCTAGCGCAGCTAGCCACCGTGTTGAACCAGTTAAGAGTCTGTCTCTGCTCAGCCGAAAAGTCTGGATCACCGCGCGGCACCATCCTCGGGCTGACGCCCTGGGGATGAGCGTACAAGTGCGCAGCGACGGCACGCATGCCAGCTGGGTAGAGTGCGGTGCCACCACCCTGAGGAGGGATGGGTGTGAAGAGAGGAATCACGAGGAGGGCTTGTTCGGGCGAATCAAGATAGTGGATGAAGAAGTCACCGTCGACGTGCCAGCCGCGGAGGTCCTGGGGCGGGTCGGGTCGGCCCTCGCGGGTGGCGGAGCCGAGGTTGACAATGAGGGAGTCGCGCCATTGACGGGAGGCGGGGTGGACGCGGTCCTGTAAGGAGGGATGATGTCAACTTTTGTTATTGGGAACGTAAAGTATTCTTGTATCAATGGATGCGTGCAGATATAACACTGGGATCCTACTGACCTCACCGCCACAGAGCTCACATATAGTGGCCCAAGCACGGGGGGCGAACTGGGCTACGTCAAAGGTGCGATGATGGGGCATGTTGGTGCGCATGGTGTGCCATGTCGACTTGTCGTTGGCGTCCATGCCGAGTCTCGTCCAGACGTTCCGTATCATGTCGGCCGCTTGCTCTTCTGTGAAGGCCTTGGGAACCCTAGGACAGACGCGGGCATGGATCCGTCAGTTAAGGTGTCTGTATGCATAGCCGGGCATATCGTCGTCAATGCTCCATGGGCAGTACTCACTTGACCCAGCCATGATTCAGGAAATGCTCCTTCTGATTTGGGCTAAGGATGGATTCTGGAAGCATGGTGCTTTTTTAGCGAGGTAACGGCCTTTGGGACACGCAAGAGCAACAACATCTAGAGGCATGCACATTTTCCGCCCAGGATAAGTATATCTTTGTGCGGGGAACGCTGTGAGACTTTGGAAGTTCGCATAAAAGATGCTATGGACGCACGCTGTAAGGGAAACAAGCTATTGCACGGAGGCAAAGAATATCGCCCTGTTGGGCCGCGGTATACCTAGTTGATGCTGTTAAGCCACGAGCTTACCACATATATTGAGTACGTGTGAAGCAATCGGAACGATATTTTTCAAGGAGATGATACATTTGATTCCAGATTGTTTAAGAAATGTAGAGGTGAGGTTTATCGGATTATGTAGGTGCGGACTGGAAGTGTATACTCCCGTGGGTAAGTATGCAAAAGGTACCTCAGTACCATCCAAAGGCAAAAGTGCAAGTGGGTCCGCTCAGGCAATCCAAGTATCCCTGCGATATCTCTTTCCTTTTTGGGAGCTCAGAAACCGGCTGCTCCACTAGACGTTGTACATAGTAGCCGGTGCAAGGCTGAAGGCCCACCAGCTCCTAGCTCCGTTACTGCGGTACTCCAGGTGCCGACCTTCAGGCAATTGTCTGCGATTGTACGCCAATAACCCAGGCCCTCAACTTCAGCACTTGGCACTCCTCTTTTTGATCCTTCCTTCACGACTATAGCGGAGTCCCGTCTCAGAGAGCGCAATCTTTCGACTTCATAGCTACCACAGCTTGAATCCCTTCTCGAACGAGGGCACAGACGAACCAAGCCTGACCGAATTACAGCCTAAATAGAACACTCCAAAGACGAGCCCAAGACGCCTTCGCGCCTCTTTCTCCTACATAACCCGGCCAAAGCAAACTTGCCAAGCTCATATCATTCATTCGTGTCCAGGGCACAAGGATCGACATCGTTCCATTCATTAGCGCTTCAAGTGTCCTCCCTCGACCCCTCATCTTCTGCGAGCCAGCCTCCGTTACCCGCGACAATGTCAACAATCGCAACCAACGCATTGCAATCCTCGAAGCCACCCCTGGCGCCTCTCCCCTTCGAAGCCAATCAGCCAGAAACCATCCGCCTCTACCCACTATCCAACTACACATTCGGCGTCAAGGAGACCCAACCTGAGGAGGATCCAAGTGTTGCAGCACGGTTAAAGAGGCTTGAGGAGCACTACACACACCATGGCATGCGCCGAACCTGTGAGGGTATTCTCGTCTGCCACGAACACAACCACCCACACATCCTGATGCTACAGATTGCCAATGCGTTCTTCAAGCTTCCTGGCGACTACCTCAAGCCCGAGGATGACGAGCTTGAAGGCTTCAAGAGACGGCTAGACGAGCGACTGGCTCCAGTCGGTAGCCTAAGCGAGAACCAGACCGAGGGCGACTGGGACGTCGGCGACTGCCTTGCCCAGTGGTGGCGACCAAATTTTGAGACGTTCATGTATCCCTTTGTGCCAGCCCATGTTACGCGGCCCAAAGAGTGCAAGAAATTGTACATTATCAAGTTACCCCAGACCAGTGAGTCTGCCTTCCATTGTGTCGGATCGCAAGTACGGGATAGCTAGCTGACTTTCTATACATAGAGGTGCTTAGTGTCCCAAAGAACATGAAGCTGCTTGCCGTACCTCTCTTCGAACTCTACGACAACTCCCAGCGCTACGGACCCCAGCTTTCCGCTATACCTCACCTTCTCAGCCGTTATAACTTTGAATTTGTTGACGAGGGTGGCAACGTGGTTGCCCAGACTCCTTGCGGAAGAACTGCAGACGCGCCCGAGACCAAGGTTCTGGCAGGAGACGACGTGAACATGAAAGAACAGGATAATGAGTAGATGTAACCACTCACCGCCCGTTTGGACAGAATATCCTTGGGTGATGAGTCGCAATTGAAGAGAGGATATACACATCCTTAACACACATACGCACGCACATGCTGGTTGCGACGTACTGCAGAGCAGAAGACAATCAAATCCGGCGAATAGTACAATAAGAGAGCGACAGACTCGAGGTGGTTGATTAACACGATTGTGACTACTGAATCATACTGCAATGCAATAGCAAGTATTATTCAAAAGCGATGATAGATTAGAAGAGGGTGGATCGAGCCCTGTTTGCAAGGCGTAGATATTCTGAACCCACTATTATCATTCTATGCCTTTTCTCCTTGAATGGTTGCAACCACGCGCCGTTGATGTTTCGCTGCGCGGAACTCTAGGTACCAGATACCCTGCCAAGTGCCTAGTATCGATAAAATTGTTAGTCTTTTCGTTTCGTTGCATCTGAAGCAAAGGGGGAATATAGTCTGCCGAACCTGTAGCAAGCTTGCCATCTCGGATGGGTATCGTAACGCTTGCACCAACAAGTGCGGATTTGACGTGGGCAGGCATATCGTCCGGTCCCTCTGCAACAAACAACAAAGTCAGCAAACAGTTCGACTCAATTCCTTACGCAAGGCGTCCCACTGGACTTTTTATCTTAGGGGAGGGGGGGTCGATTAAGGAATTACGTTGCGCCACGGGGTGCCAACTTACCAGCACTGTGACGGTACAGCTCCTCTCCCTTGGGCCCAGCCTCAGGCGCGATCCGGTCGAGCGCATCGCTCATGTCAGCGCGGACATCATCGTCCCAGTTTTCGTTGAGCGAGAGCGCGCAGCTCGTGTGCTGGATAAACAGATTGAGCAGCCCAACCTTGTAGTCCTTGATTTCGGGTAGCGAGCTGACGACGTGGTCCGTGATGAGATAGGACCCGCGGCTCTTGCTGGGCAAGGTGAACTGCTTCTGGTACCAAGAGGCCATGGTGATAGACGGGATGCAAGAGGCGCAATCGGCGGGTGCGGTGGTGGCGGTGGTTGTTGACCAACTGGGGGTGAGCGATGACGGTACGAGGCTAAGCGGGAGGCTCCAGAGGGTGTGGAATGTTCCTGGCAGGAAAGCGAAGAGGATGAGCAGGAAGAAGAAGACAGTGGTAGTGTGCGAGGCTTGTGGTAAGTTTCTGGACGGCGATGGTGGTGGTGTTGTTGACTTTGGCGACATGGTTTTTTCTCAATATTTTCTTCTCGGTTGTGAGGTTATCGCCTGCATGGAAGTTGATGAGGGTCGTTTTGGAGGGGGACGTCATTCGTGGGGCCCTTGCAGAATTGTGCCCACAGCAGCTTTAGCGCGCGTTGTGGGGGCAAGCTGCAAAGATGGGCGTTTGTCCCTAGGGTGCCGGGGTGCGTTACAACTGCTTGGCTAGGGCTGGGATCAAATCAATGGGTTTGGGTGACATAACCCTGGACGCCCCTCATAGTACTTACTTACAGCCTGTTGGGCACTAATCTCTTTCTTTGACCTCTTTTGTTTACAAACATTGGTCTGGAGAGCACAACAATACCGACACTCGGCACCTTGGTCACTCTGCCGCAAAAATGAGCGACAACGGAGACTTCGAGATTGAACAGCCTGAATTGGCAGAGGATGATCCGATGCGAGCCTTCCTGCCGGCTTCGTTTGGCAAAAAGTCCAAGGAAGCAGACATCGCGGCACAAATTGATCGCAGCCGGAGGACAGCAGAGAAGCCCAAGGCTTCGCGATCCCAACCACAGGTGAAAGGCTCAACATCGAGAAAGTCCAACTCAGATTCTGATGGCGGCGGCAGCGACGGCGACGACCATGATTCCTCCGACGATTCCTCTGACGATTCATCCGACGAAGATGAGTATCCCGTGTCCCACGAGCTGGTCTTGAAAACACACGAGCGCACCGTCACGAGCGTTTCTCTCGACCCCGCCGGATCGAGACTAGCCACTGGATCGCTCGATGGCACCATCAAATTGCACGACTTTGCCTCCATGACGCCGACGACGCTGCGCGCCTTCCGAAGTGTCGATCCCTGGGAAACCAAGGGCTCTGCCGCGGCAGAGTCATACCCCATCAATCTCGTGCAATTCAACCCTTTATCTGGCAGCGTGTTCCTGTGCGTCTCGGCGCATCCACAGGCCAAGATCGTCTCGAGAGATGGAGACATTCTTACAGAGTTTGTGAAAGGCGACATGTATCTGCGTGATATGCACAACACCAAGGGCCATGTTTCGGAGATTACAACGGGCACATGGCACCCTACCAACAAGAACATCTGCGTCACTGCTGGCACGGACAGCACGCTGCGGATTTGGGATATCAACAATAAGAGAAGCCAGAAAGAGGTTATTGTTTTCAAATCCAAAGCAGCCGGCGCAGCGGGAAGGACAAGAATGACGGCCGTGTCCTGGGGTGTATCCGCCTCAGGGGGCAGTAACGTACTGGTCGCAGCTGCACTTGACGGCTCGCTGGTTATGTATGGAGGAGACGGACCGTTCACGAGACCTAGTGGTGAGATTCGCGAAGCACACAAGCCTGATACGTGGACTGGCGGCGTGGATATCAGCTCAAATGGCCGCATGGTGGTGACAAGAGGCGGGGACAATACTGTCAAGTTGTGGGATACACGAAAGTTCAAGCAGCCCCTGGTATCTGTTGAGCACCCATCTACTTCAGACCGATTTGCCATGAGCAACATCAAGTACGCGCCAAATTCCGCAAGCATCATCACAGGTTCGGCGTCTGGACATTTGCATATACTCAACCCTGGCAACCTGAAGCCAGAGCTTGTCACGCCTATTACGCCAGGTGTGCCGCTCGTTGTGGTCGACTGGCATGCAAAACTCAATCAGATTGTCACTGGATCCGCCAACTCAGAAACCCATGTTCTTTATAATCCTACAATGTCGCAACGTGGTGCGGTCGATGTGATGAAGAAGGCGCCCAAGAAGCGTCATATTGACGACAATTCTGCCCTGACTATGGACCAAACATTGGGGCTCTCCGGCGACAGCATCATCACACCAGGCGCACTTTCAACGAAACAACGCAAGGCCGGAGTTACATCGTCAGGGCGGTCGTTGGACCCAAGAAGGCCACAAGTGCAACAAATCACGCCGTTCATGCGCAGTCAACCAGACGAGAAGCACATTGAGGAGAACATTCCGCTATCCAAAATGTTGCACGAAGATCCAAGAGAGGCACTGCTCAAATATGCAGAGGTTGCAAAGAAGGACCCGCTGTTTACGAATGCGTGGAAGGAGACACAGCCAGTGACGCAGTATGCGGAGCTGAGCGACGAAGAGGAAGAGGGACCAGAGAAGAAGAGGGTCAAGAGATAGGTAGCTCTTATGAGACTTGAGGAATCTTAGGTGGTGGTGATGGCCCGTTATCAACTTACAAACAGTTATGCAGCCATAGCACGCCGCGGTAGGCCTGGGCAAGCCTGGGCACTTGTCTAGTGCTGCCACCGAACTGCTACGTACACGCTGAAATCCATGGAATGCGACGTGTCTGTCCAGGGTGCTGGACACTGTCACCACTGCTTCTTCAAGTACTACTCCGGGGGCCTCGGCATGCTGGGCTGCAGCATCTCAAGCCAGCAATGCCCCCTGAAGAGCTGCATGCAGCAGCGAAGCAATGGTTGGTTTCAGGGGTGGTCAGAGACCCTGTGGGGCACTTTAGTCAGCGCTAGCGGCGCGTGATTGGCGGGCGCGCCACCCATGCTTGTGGGTGGCCTGTGCTCGTAATGCATAATTGTTAGTGCCTCAGGACTCAGGTTTTTGAGCAGGCCTGCACCGGGCGCCCGCGACTTGTGGTCAAACCATTCTCAATCACCACGGCGGACGGTGACTCCATCGAAAGCGAAGGCTGCGCATCGCCAAAACAGCTTGGATTCATCGATAAACCATCGAGAGCTGCCCTGCAAACCTCACGGCACGCTAGTATTCCGCCCCTCGCTTGCACGCACCGGCCCATTCACCCCTCAATAGGCTTGTTTTTTAACACTTTTTTTTTCCTTTGCCTGCACTTGCCACCCGCCTTTTGCCTCTGGCAGACAAAACAGCACTGCTACGCCTGGCCTACCTTTGGCCTGCAGAGGTCCCTTCCATCCCCCCTCCCCACTGCAGCCAACCAGCACCCGCATGTCGCATCGCATCGCATCGCATCACAGCGCATCGCCTTTCTTTTCCTCCAGGCGCAACGACTGCCCATTGTCTTGAGCTCGTTCTTCTCTCGACG
Source organism: Coniella vitis (assembly GCA_011317545.1). Taxonomy (NCBI): domain Eukaryota; kingdom Fungi; phylum Ascomycota; class Sordariomycetes; order Diaporthales; family Schizoparmaceae; genus Coniella; species Coniella vitis. The sequence goes on from WUJK01000012.1 coordinate 888,028, forward strand.
CGTCAGCATCCCCATTTCGTAGCCCATTTGCCCGTCCCACCGCCAACAGCGCCGCGTTTTCTGTCCAGCCTCGACTCAGTCCTCAGCTGTCGACACGTCTGACGTCCAACCTAACGACGCGCCTACATCATCCTTGTTCCCTTCGCGTTTCCTCTTCCGGACTTGTCTCGTGGGCCGCCTCGTGTGCTCGCACCAGACCGTCCTTGACCAATTGGCGCGTTGCTTGATGGATTTGCGAGCAGAATCTTACTAGGCCCTCGGCGTCGACATACCACCCGCACTTGACTGGGCGGAGCTCTCAACGAAGTCGAGATGGCTTCGGTTCAGCCTGCAGGCCCAGTGCACATTCCGGGTGCTGGTTTGCCCAACCTGCCCCCGAATGTGACACAGCAGCACGTCAAAGAAGCTTTCCAGGTATGTCATGAAGATGATGCTGTCCTCTCCCTTTCTGGTGTCGCGTTTTCTTTGCGCCGGCTCGCGCTTGCTGACACCCGGCTAGAAATTTCAAGAAATGAAAAAGAACAATACTCCTCCGACCGACCCCGAGTTCATCAAAACCTCGAATTTCCTGGCAAGCTTCCAGCAACATCAGCGGATGCGCGCCAAGCAGCTCGAGTTCCAGCGGATGCAGCAAAGCCAGCAACAGCAGCAACAACAACAACAGCAACCACCACCAGCTGCTGCCACTAATGGTACTGCACCCGATGGCTCAATTGCTACGAATGGCGTGCAAGCAGGCGTGCAAGCATCTCCCTCCTCAACCTCCCTGGGAGCCTCGGCCCTTCCCGTTGCGTCTGGTGAAGTATCGTCTAGTGGAGTCCCATCCGCATCGAACACAGCAACTGGCCATTTCACCCCCGCCCATCTCACGCTGCTAAGGCAGCAAATTGCCGCGTTCAAGATCCTGAGCAAGAATTTCGGCGTACCTCCGCAGATGCAACAAGCTCTTTTTGCTCATCGACAACGGCGCCAAGCTTCGGCTGCGCAGCAGCTGGCTCAACTGTCCACTACTCCGGCCGTGCAGGAGACGGGTAACAAGGCTGGTCCGGGCGCTTTGGACACGCCAAAGGCGGAAGAAGCTGGCCCGACGACGAGGGAACATCAGTTCAAGAGGCTCAAGCGTCCCGAGACGATGCTGGCAGAGACAATCAACTTTTTCAAGCACGCGCGTCGGGAAGATCGACTCTTCATCCCGGGCCTTTTCCCCCCTGGCATTGACTTTGACCAACTCAGGGCAGACCGGGAAAAGATTGTATTCAACAGAATGAGCGCCCGATACAATGAACTCAAGAATCAGCCTGGCAACCTAGCACATTGGGACACGTCCAATGAGAACCTCGCCATTGATGACAGTTTGAGGCGCAAAGCCATCATTGAGATGAAGTCGATTGCTCTGTACGCCAAGCAGAGAAAGCTGCGCGAGTATATCGGTCGGCAGATGATGCAGTATGACAACCTCGCTACCACCACAAACCGCAGCCAGTACCGGCGTTTGAAGAAACAGAGCGTTAGAGAAGCTCGCATCACCGAGAAGTTGGAGAAGCAGCAACGAGATGCTAGAGAGAACCGTGAGAAGAAGAAGCACTCTGACTTCTTACATGCCGTCTTTGCTCATCGTCATGAGATTTTGACAACTGCTTCAAGTCAACAAAACAAGATGGCCAGGATGGGCAAGCTCATGTACAACCACCACTTCAACATAGAAAAGGAAGAGCAAAAGCGCATCGAGCGGAATGCCAAACAGCGTCTGCAAGCCTTGAAGGCCAACGACGAAGAAGCCTACCTCAAGCTCTTAGATCAAGCAAAGGACACCCGTATTACTCACCTCCTCAAGCAGACCGATGGTTTCTTGGGTCAACTTGCTTCGTCCGTCAAGGCACAACAGCGTTCTGCTGCGGAGCGCTATGGCGACGACTCTGGTGAATTCCTAAACGAGGAGGAGAGCGAGGACGACGAGGACGAAGACGAGAACAGGAGCAAGATTGACTACTACGCTGTTGCTCATCGCATCAAGGAAGAGGTGACAGAACAAGCCAGCATTCTGGTCGGTGGCAAGCTCAAGGAATACCAGATCAAAGGTCTGCAATGGATGATTTCGTTGTACAACAACAACCTGAACGGTATTCTCGCCGACGAAATGGGTCTCGGTAAAACGATTCAGACCATCAGTTTGGTTACCTATCTCATTGAGAAGAAACAACAGATGGGCCCGTACCTCGTCATTGTGCCTCTCAGTACACTGACGAATTGGAATCTGGAATTTGACAAGTGGGCCCCAACTGTAAACAAGGTGGTTTACAAGGGTCCGCCAAATGCCCGAAAGCTTCAACAGGACAAGATTCGCCAGGGACGGTTCCAGGTTTTGCTCACGACGTACGAGTACATTATCAAGGACCGTAACATACTCAGCAAAATCAAATGGTTTCATATGATCATCGACGAAGGTCATCGTATGAAAAACGCAAACTCGAAGCTCAGTGCGACCATCCAACAATACTACTCGACCCGCTTCCGTCTCATTCTCACGGGTACCCCTTTGCAGAACAACCTGGCAGAACTCTGGGCTATGCTCAATTTCACCCTGCCGAACATCTTCAAGTCGGCCAAGACGTTCGACGAATGGTTCAACACTCCTTTTGCCAACACAGGCAGTCAAGACAAGATGGAGCTGACTGAAGAAGAGCAAATCCTCGTTATTCGTCGTCTGCACAAGGTCTTGCGCCCTTTCTTGCTTCGTCGTCTCAAGAAAGATGTGGAGAAAGACCTACCGGACAAGACGGAGAAGGTCATCAAGTGCAAGTTCTCTGCTCTGCAAGCACGTTTGTACAAGCAGATGTTCCTACACAACAAATTCGCTGTCAGTGACGGTAAGGGCGGCAAGACTACAGCAAAAGGTCTGAGCAATATGATGATGCAACTACGCAAACTCTGCAACCATCCCTTTGTCTTTGACGAGGTTGAAAACCAGATGAATCCCGCCAGCATATCCAATGACCTCTTATGGAGAACATGTGGCAAGTTTGAGCTGCTCGACCGTATATTGCCCAAGTACCGAGCCACAGGCCATCGTGTACTCATGTTTTTCCAAATGACGGCTATCATGGATATCATGGAAGATTTCCTTCGACTCCGGAACATTCAGTTCCTTCGCCTTGATGGTACCACGAAATCAGATGAGCGTAGCGAACTTCTGTATGAATTCAACAGGCCAGATTCGCCCTACTTTATGTTCCTGCTGTCCACCCGCGCTGGTGGTCTGGGTCTCAACCTCCAGACTGCCGATACCGTCATTATTTACGATTCCGACTGGAACCCTCACCAGGATCTGCAAGCTCAGGATCGTGCACACCGTATCGGACAGAAGAACGAGGTCCGAATTTTGCGTTTAATTAGCTCCAACTCCGTGGAAGAGAAGATTTTGGAACGAGCAAGGTACAAGCTGGATATGGATGGCAAAGTCATTCAAGCTGGTCGGTTCGATCAAAAGTCTTCGGAAACAGAGAGAGATGCTATGCTGCGAACGTTGCTTGAATCTGCAGATCTGGCAGAGGCCGGTGAGCAAGAAGAAATGGACGATGAGGAACTCAACTTGATTCTTGCGCGTAGCGACGACGAGCTTGTGCACTTTCAAAAGCTGGATGAGGAGAGATCAAAGGATCCCATCTACGGAACAGCGCCTGGAAGCAAGAAAATCCCGCGTCTGATGACTGAAGACGAGTTGCCAGATATCTATCTCAACGAAGACAACCCAGAGCAGCCGGAGGAGACGGATGCTATTCTTGGTCGTGGTGCTCGTGAGAGGACAAAAGTGCGGTATGATGATGGGCTGACTGAAGAGCAATGGCTTATGGCTGTCGATGACGATGACGACTCGCCTGAAGCCGCGGCTGCCAGGAAACAAGCTCGCAAGGATAAGCGGGAAGCAAATCGGACGAAGAAACTTGGTGCCCTGAATGGATCCGACGGATCACCTGCTCCTAGTCGGGCAAGTACCGAGGAGCCGCAAGAGACGCCTGTCAAGAAGCGTGGTCGCAAACCTGGCAGCAAGAACGAAAAGAGAAAGGCCCCAGAAGGTGATGATGAGCCGCCGCCACCAAAGAAGCGCCGCGGACCGCAGGGTCGACCCAAGGCTGTTGCTGCAGTCAACGGGGAGAGCAAGGTCGGCCCTGAGCAACGTGACGCCTTGCAAAAGAGTCTGCGGGCCCTCTTTGACAAACTCATGAACTTGGAGGTGGATGATCCCGACCCAGAGCCCGACGAGGACGATAAGGACGACGACGACGAGCCTCCCAAGCGGTTAATCATTGGACCATTTATTAAGTTGCCTCCAAAGCGAGAATACGCCGACTACTATGTTGTCATTCAGAATCCTATTTGCATGAATCACATAGAGAAGAAGATCAAAAAGGAGGAGTACAACAGTTTGAGCGACATGCGCAGAGACATTGAGCTCATGTGCAACAACTGTAGAACGTACAATGACGACAGCGCATTAATCCATATGGATGCCACAACGATTCAGGTGAGTATCGAATGAAACACACGCAACTCTTTTTGACGGCCCAATTATCCGTGGAATAAGCTTACTGATAACCATATAGGACTATTTCATGAAGGAGTATGAGCAACAACTCCAGGACAAGCCCGAGCTCAATGAGCTTGAGGACGGGTCCTCGTCGCAGAAGGACACATCTGCGCCGCCGACTGCCAGCGCGGGAACCCCACAACCTCGCATCAGACTGATCAACAACTCGTCGGCCAACAACACGAACGGTGGGCAGAGCAGTGCCGCCCGCAGCGAGGACGGAGAAGACTGACAAGATGGCAAAGCTTGGTGAAACCCGAAAGAACAATCTTCACACATGCGCATTCACGTTTGCGGCTGGAGTTAGACTGGACCAGGGTTGTTTCTTCGACTTCCTTATTTTTTATTTTATTTTGTTGTGACAAGGCGTAGTATGGGTGCAACGGGGAGGGAAATACCACGAGGGTTACGGCTGGGGTTGCTGGGACAGCGGGGTAACTGTGTAAATAAATAAACCAAAAATTGTTATACAAACATACTGCATGCTCTCTCCCTCCGTGTGTGAGTCTCTCTGTCTCTCTCTATGTGGGTGTGCCTACTGTTGTTGCTGGCTGCGTAAAAACAGGTGGTCAATAGCTACTGAGTTGTACATACTGTACTGCATGGGTTTGTTTGACGTATCTATCGATTCTGAATTTCTAGTGCAGCGGATTGAAGATGAATAGGGTCATAAGTAGGGTAACTAATTGACTTGTGTGTCTGGAGAGACGATGATGGTTAAGTCGGTGAGGTGTTGAATAAGGAGCGCTGTGACGGCTGTTGATTTGGCTGACCAGGGGAGCTTGGGAGGGTTCCTAGGCATTGCGCGCGCGGCAGGGCCAGGGCCAGGGCCAGGGCCAGGGCCAGGCCTTGGAGTGGCCTTGCTTGGTTGTTTGGTGAGTACATTATTAGGTAGGTAGTAGGTAGCTTGCAGCTGCACCCATTAATTGACGTCCCCAGTGGCAGCGCCACTTGGACCCATCTCCGTTTACTGTTCCTAGACAGACATTCCCCCTTTACCATTGACTACCACAGTACCCTTAACCTTAGTTGCCTTTTCCTTTCCTTAGACCAACTGCCCTTCAGACTCTCTCTTTCGTCCGTTGCTGACAGCAGCGTTCCCGATACCTCTCTTTGTCTTTACCACAGCATCCATCCCCGCGCGTCCACCGAGAAAGCTGCCCGCGACAATGTCTGGTCGGTTTGTGCGCGCCTCCAAGTATCGTAAGTACTCGGCACACGACCACCGCACGCCCGACAATCCGACGCTTGTTCGGCTCGCCCCCGAGCTCGAGGGCAGCGTGACCTGGACCTTGGTCTATAGCTAACCTTCTGCGCTTCTTCTGCTTCATCATCGCATAGGGCACGTCTTTGGAAAGCCGACCAGGAAGGAGTTCTGCTACGACAATCTCCACATCAGCAGGAATGCCTGGGACACGAACTTGATAAAGTAGGGCGCCGCCACGCACCACCATATGAACACACAACGCTACCCTTCCTCCGCTAGGCCATTCTGACTATCCAGCACAGTTCTGTGACGTGCTCGTGACAACCTCCGCCAGCTAACAGTCTGCTCTAACTGCGTACTTGTAGGGCGAACCCCGAGTTCCTGTCGGTCAATTGGGAGTCGGGCGGTGGTGGCGCATTCGCCGTCATTCCCCTGAATGAGCGTGGAAAACTCCCCGACCAGATCCCGCTGTTTCGTGGGCATACTGCAGTTGTTTTGGACACAGATTGGTAAGATTGCCCTATTCCGCACCCCCCCCCTTCTTCTCCCCTCTTCTCAATTTGGACTCGTCCTACTTGGTTGTGTGCTTCTATGGCGGCGTGTTGCGGTGGTTCTTCGCGTACTGACCACATGGCCCCCGAAACAGGCACCCCTTCAACGACCACATTATCGCATCCGGTTCCGACGACGGCAAGATCTTCATATGGCAGGTCCCTCAGGACTTCACCCTTTTCACCGACGCAGAAGAACCGAGCGATGTTACGCCAGTGAGCAAGCTCACCGGCCACACGAGGTATGATCGACCCATATAAGCTGTCTGCTACAGAGAAGCTCTAGCGGGAGGGTTACAACAGGAGGGGATGCAACGGGACATGGAATCTCCGCGTCACTACAGATTCTGACAGGCTCTACAGGAAGGTCGGCCAGGTTCTCTTCAACCCAGCCGCCGAAAACATCCTCGCCTCGGCTTCTGGCGACTTCACCATCAAGCTGTGGGACATTAGCACCGGTCAGGCGCCGCTCAAGTTGCAGCATGGCGACATTGTGCAATCCCTGTCGTGGAACGCTACTGGCAACCTGCTCGTTACAACCTCGAGAGACAAGAAGCTGCGCGTATGGGATGTTCGTCAAGAGAAGCCAGCGCATGTGGGCCCCGGACACGAGGGCGCAAAGAACAGTCGCGCCGTATGGATGGGCGAGCACAACCGTATTGCGACGACGGGCTTCTCGCGCATGAGCGACCGTCAGCTTGCTCTGTGGGAACCTGGCCAGGACAAGCCCATTGGCGGCTTCACCAACCTCGATTCTATTTCGGGCGTTTGCATGCCGTTCTGGGATGACGGTACCAACTGTCTCTACCTTGCCGGCAAGGGGTAAGTAAAGGCTCAAATACTTATCCTGCCTGGTGAAAGCATAGTTGTGACTAATCAGCTTCTTTCAGTGATGGTAACATTCGCTACTTCGAATACGAGAACGACAAGTTCGAGTTTCTGTCCGAATACAAGTCTGGCGACCCGCAAAGAGGCGTGGCCTTCCTGCCCAAGCGCGGTGTCAACGTGAGCGTTGCCTTTTGAAAAAGGGGGGGGTTCTTTTTTCACATAGATGGGAAATACTAACGGACTGTTGAATCTAGCTGCACGAAAACGAAGTTGTGCGCGCCTTCAAGACCGTCAACGACCTCTACATCGAGCCCATTTCCTTCACCGTCCCTCGTCGCGCCGAGACATTCCAGTCCGACATCTATCCTCCATGCACAGGATCCAAGCCCGCTGTCTCCGCATCTGAGTGGCTTTCAGGCAAGACTGACTTGCCACCAAAGATTGACCTTGAGAGCGTGTACGAGGGTAATGCTCCCAAAGAAGTCGCGGGCGACTACAAGCCCCCTGCTGCTGCTGCTGCAGCTACTGCACCGGCTCCTGCTCCTACTCCTGCGGCCAAGCCTGCGCCCGCTGAGCCCGAGCCCACGCCTATCGCCAGCCGCGGCCCACCACCCTCTATTGCACAGCAAAAGGGCTCCATGGCCGCCGCTGCCTCCAAGTTTGCCGACAAGGACGAGGAGGAGGATGACAACACGGCCGAGACGTCAAGCTTCGACGAGGTCGACAAGCCAACGCCTCGCGCCTCGCTGCCCGTCCGCTCTGCGGAACCGCCCAAGCCTGCCGCTCCTGCCAAGAGCAGTACAGCACCCACCACCACGTCCCCCTCTACATCGCAAAACCAACAGCAACCTCCATCACCCGTTCGCGCCACCCCCCCCTCGGCTGCATCTGCGTCCCCATCTTCCTCGTCTCACGGCGTCGAGGCGTCACTGGAGCAGATCAAGCAGCTCATTGAAGCGCAAACCAAGATTATCACGGCGCAGGGCGAGAAGCTTAACAAGCAGAACGAAGCCATTAACCAGTTGACTGGCGAGGTGGAAACGCTCAAGAAGAGGGTCGTGTCAGCTGGAAACAGCCAGGACCAGGTTGAACGCATTCGCCAGTTGGAATTAGAGCTGGAGGAGGCTCGTTCTTGAACAAATGAGCAAGAGAGAAGTGTTTTGTGATGGAAGCGTGGGTTGTCAGTGGTAGCAAAGGGAGTTTGAAGTTGATGAAGAGCAAGGGTGTGGATGGGTGTGGAAGTCAGAGTAAAGCAGGCTGTCATGTCTTCTTCTCGAGTTTGTATGACCTATTTGCACTGTAAATGAGAGTCAAGTAAAACAGACAAGAACCGAATCGAACGAAGCAAGTGAAGAGCAGTAGTGCTGGGGGTGCATCTTGATATGCCCACATATCGTGACTTCTGTGTAAAGTTGTACCAGTGATATCTACAGGCTAAGTCGCGCTTCACCATTCTTTCATTAAAACAAACCCGCTGTTAATGTCAATTTATACAGCCTTATGGGTGGACTCAATCCATAATTAAAAGAACCACACTCAAAACATTGATTTTAAACACGTGCCACTCTCCGTCATGACCTGTGTTTCTACCTGTAAAAAGAGCCTAGGGTATCCAACCGATGCCGATCCTTGGGAAGCCGATTCTTTGGAGTACCAGAAATATGTAACATGTTTTGCGTTCATGGATTGACTCTGGGTACAATTAGTCAACAGACCGCCTATCAACTTTACAAGTCATCTTCGTCTTCACCGCAGAAGCACAGCACAGCACAACACAACACAACCCACAAGTCGAAAGTCATCTTCTGATTCTCTCGATTTCTAGCCATATCAATGCGAAGTTCCCATTGATGCGGTCATCTCACATACATCGAATTTTTGGTTGATTTTCTTTCTAAACCCTCATCCAAACTTGAGATGAACCCCTCTGCCATCTTCAAAGACAAAAAGTGATTACCTAGGTACTCAAGTAGGTTCTTCCTCCCTTCCATGAAAAAACAAAAGCTCCATTTCTGCTTTGCTATGAACGCTGCTGGATAGGTGGGCGCAACTGCCCATATAGCGTGGACCAGACGCCCGCTGTGAAAAATAAAGAAAAGTACAGAAAAGATAAAAGAAAAAGAACCAAAGCCACTCTCAGCTGAAAATTGAATGCAGAACAAAAAAAAAAAAACAAGAGGAAAAGATGGGAATTTTTCAAAGAGAAATGCACCCCGCAGGGGTATGTGGTGGTATCAAAAATGGGCAAAGAGGTGGGCTCGGCCACGGAAACAACACTCAGATCCAAGGCTTTTTTCCTTTTATTTTTTTGTTCTTCTCGGTAAATAGGAGGTTGGAAACAAAAAGAGACAAATGAGAGTAGAGGACGCCAGAAACGATATTCTGTGTTGGCAGACTCATGTGGCAATTGCAGGACATTTTCTGGTGCAAGGCCTTTGCATAATACTATTGTGAGCTGCTGGTATCGTCTGGGTACAATTGCGCTTGCTAGCTGAATCGCGGAGCGGATTAAAAAGTTGATGTATTGTCGTGATCTTGATGCAAATCATTCGAATTGGGGGGACAAAAGGAAGGCCTTGATCAAGGTGCTGCGCACGCCATCCTTCTGGCGAGGCGTCTTCATCATAATTCAATGGAATTAAGTTTAGTAGGACGGCGGCCTCTAGTGGCCGTATGAAGTATGCTTCTGGTGTGCTTCTTGAAGAACTAGATGCGTGTATTAGTTGTGATCATAATGCTATTGGTGTTGATCATGGAAACTCACTCTGCAGTCCATTCAGCTGCTCAGCACGGTCCTGGAATGCAATTTGCAACCCAGACCCACTTTTGAGGTCCAAGCACACACTGTTCGCAAGCTCCTGGAATTCAATCTCCGGGATGTAAGGTGCCTTGAATTCGCTCATATGGAACCGCTTAAGTTGCTTCTCACGAGCAGAAACCGCGCCCTGAGCGGGCGTAAGGTGAAGGAAGCCAGTGGAGTCCAGATAGGTTGTCCTGCGCTTCCAGAGAAGGTTTTCGGGAAACTGCACGTTGACATCGCCCATGTTGGCAACAATGTCTGGCATGTTTGGAGTAGTAGGCACGGTCATACCGTGAGAAGATTGTGGCCGAGCCTCCTCAGTGTCAAACTCTTCTGCCAGAGTAGGGGGGCTTGTGGTGATACTCTGCTTGCGTCCAGGGCTAAACGTGCTGGAAAGACGGTGCATCAGGCGACTAGCACGGCTGCCCTCTTTGGATTTGTTCTCGTCTCCCGACTCGCTCTTGTTGGTATCAATGGGAGACAAAAGGCTGGGTTCGTGCGGAATCGACTTGCGCCTTGTGTTGATGCTCAGACGGCTCAAGAGAGAGCTGGACTGGTGTACAGATGGTGGCCGAACCTGGGTCGGGCTGTCCTTTCCAGCCATAGAATCGCGAATGAAATCGCGAGCCATTGTCAATGATGTCCGCTGTCCTGGGCGGTGAAGAGAATCGTCATTAAGAGAAATCTTGGACTCCCTGGAGAGTGTTCGTTCATGGCGTGACTGTCGACGCTCGCCGGCGTGGACCAGCGGCGTAGGGACTGGGGGGGCATTGGCTGCAGGCACGAATTCCGAGACATCGACGCTCTTGCGGTGATCCACGATTAAGGGTGATTGTTTCAATTCCATGAGCGCGTACTCCGAAGCGTCGGCCTGAGATCCAGGAGCCCGTGGATACATCTGGCCAGGATCGCGAACAATCTTGGCCGTCACCTGGACCGTCTCCGGTTTCCCCCTGGGGGCATTGCCGCCTTCAAAAACGGACATGCGACTGGCAACGGATCCAGATCGGCTTCGTGCCGATGTTCCAATGGTGAATTCGGGTGATCCGTCAAGAGACTCGGGAGTAGCTGTCCTTCCGCGATAGATGGAATTCGTCCTCTCCAATACTGAAGGTGATCGAGCTCCATCCCTAACACTATTTCGTTGGATAGAGAAGAAAGCCGAAGAAGGCCGTCCAGCTGCGCTGGAGTTGGCGGAGCTAGCCGAGGGGCTCTTGGTGGCCAATTGCTCAAAGGCCTTAATTCGCGAGGCCAAGCCGCCGCCCAATTTGCCCGGTGTCCTTGGGGCGAGGTGAGTGGAAGAGTTGTGCTGGTTCATCTTCTGCTGAAATGCTAGTGAGCCCGATGATATCGAGCGGGAGGCCGTGAGTGGGGCATCCCCCGTGACTGAATGTGGGCTGACAATAGGACTCGAGACAGTCCGCAGAATGCGAGGCGTAGGTGGCTCGCATGGTTGTGGTGGGGTTTCAGTGACTGGAGAGTGAACCATGGTTGACATGGCGTCCTCAAAGTCATTCGTGGCAGGCTGTGGTTCGACAGTGATAGGTTCATCCTGTTGCGGCGCTGGCTTCTCAGGGAAGTCAGAGTCTATCAAGAGGGGCTCTGGAGGTTCAGACCGCCTCTTCTCGTCAGTAGCGCCGTCGTCAACCATCTTGTCAGATGCATCTGCGGAACTGTCCTGACCGTTCAAAGACTCGTCAGGAGAGGTTGTCGCAATGGCAGAGGTAGGAGAGGGAGCAAGGGACTTGCTGGAATCAAGTGTCGAGTACTTTGAAGTAGGGAGATTCCATTTTGATGATGTTGCGCCTGTCCCATCTTCTGTCCTCTGTAGTGGACCCACATCGCCAGGGTCCGCTTCATCAATCCTGCCGGGTCCAGATGTAACATTGGGTGGGTCTTGACCCCTGATTTCCAAGGGGTCCATGACGGCCTGACCGGGTGGAAGGTTCGCAGCGAATTTCGATTTCGGAACAAGATTGTTCTCATTATCAGAGGCTCCCTGTGCGTATTTCGCGTCTTCAGTAATTGGTAGTCTGGCTTCTGGAGCGCTTGTTGACTGCTCGGATTGACCCAATGTTGCCGTGCTAATGATCAGCCCCTCGACGCTAGACCCCTCTGCAACTTCGGAGGGAGAAATTGCTTTCTCATCAGTCTCTCCAGCACCCGTTTCATGCGTCAAGGCCTCCTCTTCGATCTCTTGAGGGTCCACGATGTCAGCTTTGTCGTCCTGAGGATGCACTGTTTCGTCAGTGGATTCGGAGACGGAGGACGCCTTGGTTGAATCGCCAATTTCAGAAGATGTGAAGTTGGGAGAGTGAGGACGAGAATGCGTATGCTCAGAGGTATGATCGGTTGGCGCCGTAGAAGCCGTGTCGATGGCTGAATCAGTCTTCGAATACGTCATTTCGTCCGCAGTGAGTTCGCTCTCAGTATCTGTAGATACTCGGACAAGCGTATTTTGTGTGTCCATTTCCTCAGCAATGGGCTCAACAGGCTCGGTGTCGGTGTTTGTAGCGGAGGATGGGATAATCTGCACAGATGGAACTGGCACATCTGGCACAGCGCTTGCTCGCCTTTTCTTTTCCCTGAGCTGTAGTGCCTTCATCAGACGCAGCTTTTCAGGTGTTATTGTTTGTTTAACAGGCTGCGAAATAGCTGGCAACGACTTGACTGAGGCGTTGGAGCTGACTACTGGCCTCCCTTCGCTCGTGTGTGGTCGCAAGATGGAGGGCTCAGCCATGGAAGCAACTGGGACCAGCAAGGTGGGCTCGGGCGACTCCTCATTGATTACCGAAGGTGAATCGTCCTGTGTCTTGACGCTCTTTCCTCCCTTGAGTGCGAGCCGCAGGCCTGCCGGCATGGCGGCAACAGGCCTTACAACATCACTGGCTGCAGACCGCGGCCGGCCGGCCTGCTCTGTCAGAGGTCTCGGCCCGAGCCTCACCCGGGGCTTGCTATAAGGATAGGATGGGCTGCCAGAATACTCCTGTCGGGCGGACTGCGACGACATGCGCCGTTGAAAATCGCTCTCAATGGACTTTGCGGGAGACGCAGGCCGTGGCACGCCGCTAAAGGACGGAGGCTCCGCAGTGTCGGCAAAAGTGGTGTCTTTGGGCGAAGTTGCAAAGCTCGGATCGAGTATCACGGGTGGGCCCGTGATCGGCGACCGCGGTCGCGCAGGGCCATTGTCAATCTCGCCTGGGATATTCTGCTCTTCCAATACGGACTGGCGTTTAGCCTCTCTTTGTTCCTCCTCTTCTCCTTCTTCCGCTATTTCTCCCAATCTCCGCCGCCGCATCGAACCATGGGAGGATGACGTAGAAGCCGACGCTGTGTGCAGCGAGCAGGCATGGGACAGTTTCGTCTCGCTAAGTTCCTTGGCTTCGGTGATGTCGATGCTCGTCTCGCAGGGGCCGAATCGCTCGCAAACAGCATTAAAATGAACTGTGCTCCGTGCTGTAGAAGAAAAGGGAAAAGAATGGGCAATTACGGTTAGCCACAAACGATGCAGCGAACAAGCCGAAAGATGGTAATATTATCTTTTGGAACAATAAAGCAGCTCTGAACGCTACTCACCTTGAATTAATCGCGAGGTGCCTTCAGGCGTGTATTTGATGAGTACATTGCGCCTTCTGTACCGCAGAAATCCAAATAGCGGCGACGGCTCTTCGTATTGCTCAACATAGGTTCGCATCTCCGTCACACCGCCGCTTCCCCGAGCTAGAACCTCGACCTCATCGCGGGCCACATAATTGAGGAGGAACCTGCAAAAAAGGCAATTGCCGGGATTAGTGCCTGGGCTTTGTCTGTAAACAACACAGAGTTCGAAGAACGTGACATTCTACGGTGATACCGATAGTCTTGTTCAAGGTTGAATTCTGAAAGTCGAAGGAAAGATATGCGCGCTCGCGCATTCTGTCGTTTTGATTGCGCGTCAGACGTACCATCCTCCTGCCTCGGCAAGGGCTGCCTCATGGGCTTCTTTTGCCTTGCCGCCGTCTAACCCATTCAGCGACATGTTCGGCCACCATGCAATTTCTGGACCAGCGCGAAAGATGGCAAACTAAGGTCGAAAAGTGGCGCGAGAGTGCGCGGTACAGTGATCGCTGTGATGGTCGTCTATCGAGCCTCGGGGGCTTGGTGCTGAGAGGTTTGGTGAGGCCAGCGATCTGCGTGTAGGTGCGAAAAGCGGCAAAGCACGTTTTATTAGTAGCGTGATGACAATTGCGGACGTAAGTGACAGTGGCGAGCCGAAAGTCACGCAGCACGCAGCAGTTGGCTTGTACTTGTTGCAAACATGTGGGACCGCAGTCGAGGGTTTGTTGGTGTGGTTAGAGCTTCGATTTGCAGCGCAGCAGTCGCTGGGAATGTCGAAAAAATGGTGGTGCAGAGAAGGCAAGCGTTCGTGCGGTGGGGGAGGGAGCGAGGGTGAAAAGTAGAGGCAAGAGCGCACGAGCATGCGCAGGTGCCGCCGTAGTCGCAAGGGGAAGAAAAGAGAAGGAAAAGATGCAAGGGTAGATTCGGGATGGGATGCAAAGGAGTGGACGCATCAATGATGCAGGCGATGGATTCGGGGTAGCATCTGCCCAATCCAAGGTCTCAGCAATCACGGTCAAGCAGGACTGGTCACCGCCACAGACTTGAGCAAGATGAGAAAGAAGAAGAGCAAGAAACAAGAGGACGGCGAAGCTTGTGTCACGAAACTCGCAGATGCAAGAGTTAAGCGCTCGAGCAATTGGATGGCCCTGCCAATAATAGTACAAAGAGTCCCTGTCCCCAGTCGCCCCCGCCCACAAGAGTAAGATGCAAGGAAGGCGCTGCTCAGGTCCTGTAGCTTGTGTGCTTGTTGCATGGTAGTGCACGTAGCATCATGGTAGTAGTATATCTCAAGTGCGCTGCAGCAGCAAAGGGAAGCCGCCGCCCAGACTACCTAGGTAGAACGTAGAACAGGTACTATTTAATAACTGTATGCTTATGCTTGCCTTTTGACAGCGGACGGGGCAGCGATGGCCTCTACTGAGTCTCCCAATCTCCAGACTCACAGTGGCAGCAGGGCCACTCCCTATAGTGATTGTCCTCCACCACCTGGATACTATATGCCTGGGTACGTAGTAGCTGGATATCTTCTCTCAGAGTACAACCCTTTTCCGAGACAGGGGCATCACCAGCGGCCAGCAAACTGGAACCAGTCAAACTGCTGCTTCCCCTGCCCGTGGCTCCACGTTCCTGCATCGACCATTTTTTTTGGATCGACATTCTGGACTCACTTTTTTGACTGTTATGTCTTCTAGAAATCCCCCCCCCCGTCCTTTGGTCTGAAAGCCCACCGCTACTTCAGCTTGCAACAACAGCAAATCATTCATAGGTCCGCCCAGTATTATCGGGCTTGTTCATTCTCATGGGATAACCCAATGCAGGTATTCTTGGCCTGCCACGTGCGCGACGTGTTCCAGCATCCTCGTCCTGAACAACGGACCTGCATGTCTACAACTCCCTTCAGTCGCTACCTGAGCGATGTATATCGAATCATCGAATCATCAACAGGTTCAACACTGGAAATGGGATACCGAACCATATGATAAAATAACTGCGTAATATCGATATCCCAGCAAGGACCGTTAACTTTGGAGTCACTCAGCTGGGTTAGGGATTGTCCTGGTTGAAGCCTCCGAGCGCCATACCTAAGTACTATGTACCTATGTCCCCACACGGGGAACAGCGAGGCCCTTTCCCGCCGAAGCAGCATCAATTGATCTCATCGAAATAACGCATGAAAACTGAAAATACCCGACAACGGATGATTGATTACTTGACTAATGTACTATGGCCCACTACACCAGGTCCTCCTATTCTTCTTCTTTACTACCTCACAGGCCGACAACCTCGTCCACTCGCCTGGCCCTCGCCTACAGAAATACACTTGTATCCCCAGTCCGGGTGCAACACTGCTCATGAAGATCGCCAGAGAAAGCAAACAAAGCAGGCAGACTCCAGCCATGAAACAGAGTTCGCTCCCTGCGTAGCTTCCGTCACCACCTCACTTGCACCTGTCAAGGTCGCCCTTGCATCTTGCCTGACGATCCAACCAAATACCGAGGCTGCTGTGTAGGCATGGAGAAGCCGAACAGTGATTCCCTCGGCTCTAAAAAAAGAGGAAGCATTCCAATTTCATTTCTATTATCTACAACCACGATGGCCAATCCCTGCCTTATCGCGCTGTGTGACCCCCCCCCCTTCTGTTCCTTCTCCCTTTCCACCCCTTTCAGTTAAACAAGCATCTCCCTTCTTCTTCCTTACAAATCGTCATTTCCTTATGTGCACGATGAACAGATGGTCTGTGCTTAATGGCGTATTAATAGTGAAAACCTAGGCGAGCTGCTAACGTATCAACCCAGGTAAGCAAAAGGCAACCTTGGAAGTCAACTTGGTTCTCGACGGAGGTCCAAGAAAGGCCTCGGGGTAAGGAAGCTGATGTTAACATAGCCCTCACTTCCTGTTGATCTACCAATCATCATTGTCCATTTCAACAGCCAGAGGAATACTGAGGCCATCATAAATACCAAGATACTTAGTTTTTAATTCTCAGCACTATTTCAAAACCCCTCACACATAAGATAATTGAGAGGCAGTCTATCATCTACTTTAGACAGCCAATAATACTTGTGCTTTGCCCTTTTCGAATTTCATATCTTGTTGATGTTACTTCCCTGATGCCGTGGTCAAGGAAATCAATTCATTAAGAGAAAAAAGAAGAATAGAAAAAAAGGGTGGGACGGGGGACTAGGAACTAAAACATCGGCCCCCTTCCTTTCTTTTGCAACGGTGCAGGCATCGAAAAACGCCCTCCATAGATTTGATGATCTGTGTGTTAAGTATAATTGAAATCAAGACCGTAGACAATATGAAAGCAAGCCAGCTTCACAGCACACTCGCGTCCCATCCCTTTCCAAACCTTAACTCTTGGCTTCAGCCGGCTCCTCACTGGGCGCGTCGGATGACGACTTTGCTGCACCATCTAGTTCGGATGGTTCCTCCTCCAGGGAGCCGTCAAGAGTGGTCGGTGTGAAGGTTACAGAGTCGTCAGGCTCCTGGTCAGGTCGGTTGGGATCGCGGCCTTTGCCGCTGTTACTCGCCGACACCCCAACAGCACTGCCGCCTTCCTCGATTTGCTTCTTGACTTCTCCGACAATCTTTTCCGCCTCGCTGATCTTGCCCGTTGTCGAGGCTGGGTCGACCTCCACACCAATATTCTTGTTGTTTTGGCTCTCCACAAGCGCTTCCTTGTCAAAACGGACAATCATGCAGGACAAATTATCCGTGCTGAAGCGAGCAAGTGCATGATCGACCAAGATCTTGGAGGCGGCGGCAGGATCTTGCACGTTGCGGACCAGATCCACCGCTTCTTGGTCAGAGCAAACGTCCCATAGCTATCCAAGAAAGAAAAAAAAGTCAGCTAGCATTCTTATTTTCAACTGAAAAAAACTTGAGGATAAAGCAGATTCTGATACGTACACCATCGCATGCAATGATTATAAATTCATCCATATCCGGCTGGATGACCGTCTCTGTGGTGTACGGGTGTCCAGTGACCAGATCCTTCATATAAGTGTCGCCAAGCGCCCGCGTGACCGCCAACACACCATTAACGCGATTGTTCAGAATCAGGCCGCCAGCATTAGTGATGCGCTTTCCCTCGTTCTCATCACTGCCTTTGTGGTCGTAAGAAAGGCGGAGCGCCTTGCCAGAACGACACAGTACGATGCGCGCATCGCCCACATTGGCTGTATACAGCACGCGCTGTCTCGATGCAGAGCCCTTGAGCTTGGCACGTTCAAGCTCTGTATTTTGCTTCTGGTCAGACTTGGCGTCGATGCTGTCGGATGGATTCTCGGGTATCTTTTCCGTGGCCTTGGCCAGAGCGGGTGCGATGGACTGTGATCCGGTCTGAGAGGCATTGCTGGGCACGCGATCTTCCCAGCGTAAGACTGCAATAGCAGCCGTGCAGCCACTATTCTTAAGAGGTAGCTTCTCGAGTTGGGAGTCAACTGTAGTAAAGGTTTGGTCAAGAAGTTCGGGTATGGGAGCATTGGGATTCGTCTTGATAATGTCCTCTAGAATGATGTGTAACTTCTTGCCACACCAATCTGCAGCAAATGTTCCAGCATGGCCGTCAAAAATAGCAAAGTAGCCATTGTCCGTTTCGAGCACATCCTGGGCAGACGGTGCACCACCTTCACCCGAGAGTTTTAGCGACTTGACGCTACCAGCTTCGGAAGGCAAGGAAGGGGCAGGAGTGTGAAGGAAATTGTAGAGGAAAGCATGCGTATCCTCCATTGTCCGTCGACATTTCTTGTTTCTGTCTTCCCAGACGCCAACGCGGAACGTCGACTTTGGACCAGGCAGAGACTCTCCAGCAGCATTGTTGTGCTGGCCCTGGGGCACAGCAAGAGACGGGTCGTGCTTGCCCAGCTTTTGAAGGGGAGTTTGCTCAGAGCCCGCACTCGGATCGCTGTTGGTTCTGCCACCAACTTGGGCAAAGTTGAGCGTGCTTTTGGCACTTGCAATCAGACTGCTGGCCTTGCTACTGACGCCGCTACTCCGCCTTTTAGCGCCAACAGTACCGGTGCTGGGAGGGCTGCCATTGCCGCTGCGCTTCTCGCCGGTAGAGACTTGGTCTGCAGTCTTGATGGGCGTGGGAGAGGTGCCGGACGGGGAGCCGGGGCCGTCGGATTTGGCAGAGGCGTTGTCGGGCGAGGGCGACTTGCTGCCGGTCGACTTGGCTGAAGACTCGGGAGACGTGGGCTCTGCCTTTTGCGCAGAGCTGGATGAGCCGCCGAACATCTTGCTAAACAGCAGACCTCCTTGGGCGGAGATGCTGCGACGCTTAGATCCTGCCAGGTTGACTGAATATTTGAGTGAAAGTGCAGAATCAATGGGAATGTTGTTCAAAGAGGGTCGAGGAGCCGGGAAGCTGGTCGTTGAGGCTGCCGAATGACGTTTGTGCTCAAAGGCGCGGGCGCCTGTCGTAGGGTTAGCGCGAATGGGTTCCTTGGAGCGCTGAATCTCAAGCCGAGTCGCAGTGGTGGTGGACAGGTAGAAGGGCGTTGTATGTATGTATGTAAATGGAATTGTCAGATCTCAACTGAAGGGTCTAGTGGAGCTTATGCAGTCGATGATGGGGAGGGTGGGATGCGTGTTGTTGAAGAGAGGTTGGGGTCTGAGATGTCGTAAGAATGCGAGTACAGCAGGTCGCAGAGGGTCGAGATCCCAAGAGAATCCCCCGCGGTTGCGACGGAAGGTGAGGCAGGACCCACTGTAGGTAGCTGCTACTGGTGCTAGTCAGCGCTCTAGAGCCTAGTCAATACCAAGGTAGTAAGGCCGCAATCCTCCAAGCCTATGAGGGCCCCCTGTCGTGTAGTCCAAACTGGGGTTGTGATAGGGCAGATAAATCATATGTCTGCAGCTCTATAATGTACTTTGCAGCAGCATGTCAGTATGGGTAAGAGGAAAGCGCCGTGCTGATGCAGTGCAGCATCCAAAGAGAATGACAACAATGAGAAGGAGCTTTGAAAGGGCAAGCCTTTTGTTTACATAGGTAGTGGTGATGCTTCTGCTTTGTTAGCGGCGCTCACGGTGGCGTTTGGTGCGACGTTCTCAACCCACGACGTAGGTGCCGTTTACAGAGTACGAGAGCCATTACGTAATTGACAGGCACGGGGCGCAAAGCCAAAGGAGCAGAGTCACCCTGCCACTTGTTGGCCTGAGGGAAGAGAAAACACAGTGACAAGGTTGTCGCCTGTGTTTTCCTCTCTTCGACGTGGGGTCCTGCGACAGGCCCGCCACGAAATGATGTAATGCTCTTTTCCGCGTTTGGGGCCTGGCATGCAGGCGTCGCTTGAGGAGCAATGACAGCATCAAAACAGAAATTCTAGGTTAGCAGATATTCAGGCACGGTTCAATGTTTGGCAAACCAACGCAGAAGTACCTAGGTATTCCTCCAAATATGTGCTGTCATCTACTCGCACTGCTATGTGATTGAGCGTTGCCTACACTGTTTGATTGTCGCAAGTTGCAGATGTCCTGGCTTCAGTCACAGGCTTTAAACGTCGCATTCAAACTTCACTCGAAATATGAAATATTTCTGCCGAAGCCGGTGAATGCTAGATAGTAACGGGTGATATCCACCAACAAGCAATTCTGTCACGATCGCGAAAATATCTTAAAGAACCAGAACTCCATAACGCATGAATAAGACCTCTCGGGAAGCAGCCACACCCGTTGATTGCGAAAGACATGGCAACGCTCTCATCTTCTCAGGCTGTCCAGCCGCGCCTGAAGATCGTCATCACCAGGGTCGCCGCCACCGCTGCCGACAGCTTGGGCGACACGGCTCTCTGCCACAGTATTTGTTTGCAGGCCTGCTGGCGTTTCTCCGAGCTAATCGACAAGCCAAAAGTCAGTATCATGTCCTCAACTGGGTCCCTCGTAGCTTCGCTTACCGACTGGCTTAAGTCGACGCCAATTTCCTCCAGAACCTGCTCCACCACTTCATCTCCTTCCTCCTCCACGCCGACGTCCATTGCGTCGTCCATCACGTCGTCCATCATTTCCTGCCGTTGGTCCATGATATCGTTTTCCCTCTCAAACTCCATGGCTATCCGTTGTAGTTGCGGGAGGTTCATGCTCTTGTTCATACTGCCAAGGGCAACCGTAGCACCTTTCATTGCCTGCATCATCTGCTCGTTGGTTCGGTAGGTCTATGTTCAGAAAGGCTGCATGTCAGTGTCGCGTCAACAACCTAGTAGAATCACATTGACGGACCTGAAGACGCAGAGAAATCTTCTGCAGCTGGCTGCGCATGCCATAGAACTTTTCGATATACCTGCCGCAGCTTAGCAACAACGCGGATAAGCAATAGTAGATATGCTCTGGGCAGCGGTACCTTCTCGTCCGCACAAGATCCTTTGCCTGGATCTTAGCGGCGCCAATCTGGTTCTTTTGTGCGCTCTGCTTGATTTGTGTGACGAGTGTCTTTTCTTGCTTCTCCAGCTTCACCCGGACTTGGTCGAGTTCGCGTATTGCCTTGTCGAGCATACGCTGGTTCTTACGCAGACGCTCAGCGGGCGTCATGCGCTTTCCAAAAGCCCATTCCAGAATCTAATTATCCCAAGCTGCGGTTAGGTTATGTCTTGCTCGAAGCTCGTGGGTTCCGATAGCTGCTCACATTCATTGTGTTCCTTTGATGGGAATTGTCGTCCCACTGATAAGATTTCGATTCTGTGCTGCGAATTCGTCGCAGCTGGGGCTTTGTGACGTCGGTGCAGCAAGTTATGGTGTTACCGGCACTACCACGGGTGAGAAGAGCGTTGGGAGGAGATTTGGTTGCCTTCGACTTCTCGGATGACTGGTGCTGTGCGGCTTGAAAAGCAAATAGTTGCCAAGCGCGCGCAAGTGTCGCTTGGCTTGGCTTCAGCCTGATTCGAATCGAGGTGTTCCAGGCGTGCCCCAGCCCAAGCAGTGCCAAGCCACTGGCACTACGCAGGTACCTCGGTCTGTACTACGTAACATGCGGTAGGGCCTATCCGTTAGGTAAGCGACCCGCCAATGGCCGTCTTGAGTAACCCCTGTATTGAAACTCACAGGGCATCGCCGTCGCGCGCATTAGCATGAAAGCCGCGAAATGGGTCTTGTGTCCGGGGGGCAGCTCCATATTCCGCCCAAAAAATAGAGTCACCAGTTTTCGCCATCCCTCTTCCTCAAAACTCATTTCTCCCTTCCGCTCTCTCACCCTCTTCCTGCCCGCCATCTTTCCCTTTCAGATGGACGTGCGTAATGCAAAATGAGTCAAGACTATTTCAGCGACAAGGGCAAGTCGCCTGCGCGGCCAGGCGACGATGAAGCGTCCTCATCTTCACCCTCTAATGACGTCGCGGACTTCAGCGGCCCCGGTGGCGCCTCGCTCGCTCCCGCTTTCGCAACTGTCGGCTCGGGCTCAACATCGAAATATGCAGAGCATCTCCAGCAGATGCTTGAACGCGACTCTGGATATGGTGGCTCTGTAGCAAGCGGCTCGGTGGGCAACGCGCTACTGCCAGGCTCGCCGGCGTGGGAGCAGGCGACGCACGCCGACACGCCGAGCCTTCCGAATGGTTCCGATCGACGACAACAGCAGACCAGCGCCGTGCACCAGCTGTGGTACAACCAGCAACGCGGCGTTCTCAACCGCGCCATCACCAAGGTTGTGGACATGCTTACTGAACTACAAGACGAGAATGCCAAATGGCCAGCCCACTACCCCTCCGTCCAGCGAACCGAAGCCGATACCGTTGCCTCATCTCCCACACGACCCGACTTCCGACATACCTTTACCAACCTCGACGATTTTGCTGCTTCTTCAACAAGATCTCCTCCACCGCCTATTAGGCGTGCGATGACATCCCTTCAGGACAACAGCAGTGCTGAATCAAGCAGGGCGGGCGAAAAAAGACTGGCAGCAGAGCCACGGCTCGTTACACCTCAGATTGCACAAGAATTCTCCGTACTGAAGCTGGATCTCAAATTGGGCGCTCTGCACCAGACACAGCTTGTTCACTGTCTTGAGAAGGGATCCATTGCCTCTCTCCTCGATGGCAAGATCAGCTCCAGCATTACACATCTTCTCAAGTTGCGAGAGCGCATAGAAGACACGGCCAGCAAGGTGCTGATCACAGGAGACCTGAATGCAGGAAAATCCACCTTCTGCAATGCCTTGCTTAGGAGGAAGGTCCTGCCCGAGGATCAGCAGCCCTGCACCAGCATCTTTTGCGAAGTTCTGGACTACAAGGAGAACAGCAACATTGAAGAGGTACACGCCGTCCACAAGGATGCCATTTACGATCGTAACGACGAGTCTACATATGACGTCTATACCTTGGCACAGTTGGAGGATATTGTTATCGACAATGACGCCTATTTAATGTGCAAAGTCTATGTCAAGGAAGTCCGTTCCCTCGACGAATCGCTTCTCAACAATGGTGTGGTTGATATAGCACTCATCGATGCGCCCGGTCTCAACTCAGACACGACCAAAACGACAGCTGTCTTTGCCAGACAAGAAGAGATTGACGTTGTTGTCTTTGTCGTATCGGCTGCCAACCACTTTACACAGTCAGCCAAGGAATTTTTGTGGGCAGCAGCTGCAGAGAAGGCTTATCTCTTCATTGTTGTGAATGGATTCGATATGATTAGAGACCAACGACGATGCCAGAAGATGATTCTTGATCAGGTTGCTGGCATAAGTCCAAGGACGCACAAAGAATCAGCCGAACTCGTCCATTTCGTCTCCAGCAACGCAATACCGACCAAGGCCCCCCCGGGCGGACCAGGTGGTGATGGAAGCGGCAGCTCAAGTGGCGGTGGTGATGATGATCCGAGCGACCCCAAGGGTAAAGGAAAGGATGTCGAGAAAATTCGGGACTTCCAGAACCTTGAGCAGTCATTGCGAAGGTTTGTGCTCGAGAAGCGCGCACGGTCAAAGCTTGCCCCAGCCAAGCATTACTTGTTGAACATTCTGGGCGATGTCAACTCTCTGGCAAGCGTGAATGCAGAGGTTGCCCAGGCAGAGGTGGACCGAGTAGGCAAGGAATTACGAGAAATCGAGCCCCAGCTAGAAGCCAGCAAGAAGGCGCAAAGCAAGATTACGGACGACGTCAACCAGACGATTGACGAGACTTGCGATGACGTTTATCAGCACACTCGCTCTAACCTCAACGAGGCCATTGCGCATGCTGACGAGCACATCGACGTCCCATACCCTGGCATCTTCCAGGCCTTTGATTACGCCGAAGACCTCAAAGCGGCCATGTTGCAAGGAATCCAGGCGAGTGTCAGTGATTGTGAAGAGTATGCCCGGCAGAAGGCTGTCGGTGGCGTTAACGCCATCAAGCAGCTCGGCATCCTGCACCTGGGCAGTGAGTATACCGGGTTGAACTTCCATCCAGATGTCATGTTCCGGCGTAAACGTGACGCTCTAGCCAAGCAGATTGAGATACCCACTGAGCTACTTGACTTTGTCGACTGGTCCACCCTGCTACAGCGGCAAGAGAAGGTGGCAGGAACGGGGATGGCTCTCACAGTAGCCACGACTGTTGGCATGCAAGTTGTTGGTGGTTACAGCTGGATGGATCATGCCTTCAGCGCTGCTCGCATTGTTGGGAACGACAACCTCCGCCGGATGATCGTTCCTGGCCTGGTTCTAGCAGGTGTGTATTCTGTTCCAAGTTCTCAACCGCCTTCATGAAAGGTCTAAACTAACAATGTGAATCTCTACAGCCGTCGCAGCAGCCGCCTACGTCCTCAACCAAATCCCCCACTCCCTACCCCACCGCCTCTCGCACAAGATTTCTACCCAGCTTACCGCAATGGAGTATGCCCATAACAACGCCACGCGCATATCCGGCTCCGTACGCAAAGTCCTGCATACCCCCAAGGATCACGTTGTTTTCAACCTCAACCGCTCCGTCGAGCAGCTCGGCCAACGCCGTGAGGAGACGCTCAAGATCAAGAAGGAGAGCCACGACGCGTTACGCTACTTTACCAACTTGGCCCGCAACAGCGCGGATCAAAAAGCACAGGTTGAGGGTGTCGATCTCGAGGCTGTTCCGGGAGGCGCGGGTATATAAAGGAAAATGGATGACAAGCCCTTGTCTCTTAATTCGACAAGAGTGTGAAAATTGATGACGTGACGTGTGGTTCGGATAATTCAAAAGGTCGTATTGCAGGATGTGGTTGCAGCGGTTTCCAAAGGTCACACAATGAGCAGCGTGGTGGCAGAGTGAGTGCGTGAGGCTTAGGAAGGAGAAGAGTGAAAACAAATCAGGTTCAATACCCCTCCTACTCGGTCTAATGGACTCTAGGTAGAGTTTTTCGGTTTATTTTTAACGTTATATCTTGTTTTGCGGCAGACATTTATTTGGCGTTCATAAGGGCAGGGAGGGAAAATCACGATTCCTTTGAATGTCTTCCGACTTATGGCAGGAAGTGGTGTATTATTTTGACATATATGTAGAAGGTATCAGATTTCTCATCAAACCGAATGTTGTTCCGAGGTTACTGACGACGAACAATGTTGGCTGTTTAACTATGTATGAGCCAAAACAGTGGGATTCAGCTGGAACCGTCTTCTCAAAAGCTCACCAACGCGGAATAATCGTATAACAAGTTACTAAGAATCACCCGCAGGACACAAAGAAATACTTATGCAGAAACGAGAAGCGCCAGAGCATTTCGAGTCAGAAGAGCATAACTCCGATTCCATTGACCGTGCCTTGGCCTGTTGATTGTAGCCAAGGTCTTATGCAAGTATACAGGAGAACCCTTTCTGTTCTCAAAAAAAGAGTTGTGGTGAACAAGAGATGGGAGGAGTTTCTTTCCTCTTTTCACCCACTTCGAGGCCACCAACTTTGGATGCGACCAGGTGCATGATATCACATGATCTTTGTAAATTGTTCATACACAGGCCCCATGTCATCTGCTCGGCCAGTTTCTTCGTTCCTAAACGTTCCTCCTATTCCAAGACTTCTCTTGTCAACAAGCCAGTTCTTTGGCCCGCCCTACAAGAGAGTCAATTTCTTGACCGAGGAAAAAACACGCTCACAGCGCCGGTCTGGCTTGCACACCACCCTCCTTGCCAAGCGCCTCGCCCACGAAGTCAGCGGTGTTACCCTCTGGGCCACCAGCAGTAAGCAGATCCTGGCCCTGCTCACGCTGGCGCATCTCCTGCTCCATAACAATCATTTGCTGCTCCTCAGCCCAGCACAGGGCAAAGGGGACACCGAGCAGCAGCGCCGAAACGGAAATGGACCACATGGAGCGGCCGGCAAAGAAGACGACGCCCGTCACGATGCGGCGCGCCGTCGAGTACTTTCCGTAGAACCAGGAGCGGGTTGTCGGTGGGATAATGTCCTTGAGCGCCGACAGGCGGTCTGCAAAGGTCTCGGAAGAGGGGTCAAAGTCGGAGTCGTTGGAGATTTCCGAGTCTGTGGGGAGATGAGAAGCGTCAGTTGGAAGATGTGCTTTAACGACGGGATAGTCTCTTGGTCTTTGTTGCGCGTTTGCGTATCTTGCTGATGTGGTCCATGGGGAGAAAGGCCCGGGACGACGCATTGCGATGCAAGGTGGTTCACTTGACCTCGGCCTTGTTGAAAGTTTTGCAATGGCGTCACTTGGGAGCGCACAGGGACGCAGGCAACCACAAAGACGACTGAAATGGTGGCTTACCGGTGTCGGTGTAGTCACCGTCATCCTCTTCTGGGCCGGGCTGGGGCTTCAAGAACTCCTCATCCTCAACTTCGACGAGCTGGACCATCTTGGCGGTTTTCTGTAGCTGGGCTGGGGCACGCGCAGGTTGCTTGGATGCTGCAGCCTTTCAAGGCGATACGTACGACACTGTTGCAGACGAAAGGTCGAAAGGACAGCGCAAGGGAGCGCGAGGCGGATGTCGTCGCAACTGGAAGATGATGGACGGGGCAGTCTGCGATGCGGAGCTGATTATCCAAGTCGAGAGTGGCGGCTGGTGGGAAAGGCTCGTTTTGAGTTGACGTAGGTGGAACACACTGCAGCCCGTTCTTTGCTCTGCTGCAAAGCCGTCAAATTCTTGAGCAGGGGGTCTGTCATTCAGGCCCGTGCACGTGTCAGTGGGTGCTACGTGAGCTGAGGGTGTTAAATGATTGGCGAAGCTGAAGGGTGGCCCGTGCAGGCTGTCTGTTGTGGCTATTGAGGGCAAGGCTGATATTCGACTTGGGATGGCATCCAATTTTGCAGCTGGTTGGAATATCCAACTGCTCTAACCGGAAGCCACTGTGAGTTGACAACGTTACTTCCATATATCTGCAGGCAATTCGAACTCGTCAAAAAGTCTCATCATTTAACTGACTGGTACTGCTGGTGGTCTCAGTGGCCTTCTTAGAAGTAGCTATGGGGTTGAACAAGACGTAACAACCACCCAGACCAGCTATTTGCTAGTATAGCCACTTGTGCATGCTGAAGAAACTCACAAGCCAAACACCGTCGTGCAAAAACGATTCCATTGGAAGACGAGTTAGCAATAAGAAATATATATTTGTATTACTATAGCTTGTATCATTCAGCTGTCTACAAAAGAAACCCGACCCAGGAGTCAAGCCCCGATTCCGCCAATCTCAATACTCATCAAGGGCAAGTGCCATCGATATTGTAGACTTCCAGTAGCGTCAGTATACTGCTGGCCTGAGCTCCGTGTTGATCAAGAGTGCAAGAGCGCTCAGATGCCACCCTTCTTGCCCTTGCCCTTGCCCTGATGGTGAGGCTCGCGAGCTTCGATCTCCTCAACATCACGCGCGTCATTCTTCTTGCCCTTGTCCTTGCCCTTGCCCTGGTGGTGAGGCTCGCGAGCTTCGATCTCCTCAACATCACGCGCGTCATTCTTCTTGCCCTTGCCCTTGCCCTGGTGGTGGGGCTCGCGCTTCTCGACCAGATCATCATCATTGTTGTCGTTGTCGTCGTCGTCATCATCATCGCCATCATCATCATCATCGGCCTCATTCTCAGCATCCGCATCGCGGGTCTCGAGCAGATCGCGAACGCCCTTCTTCTTGCCCTTGCCCTGGTGGTGGGGCTCACGGGCGACAAGCTCTTCAAACATGGCACGCACGCCATTCTTCTTGCCCTTGCCCTGGTGGTGGGGCTCACGGGTCTCCAGACCATCTTCGGCTACATCGCGCGCGCCGTTCTTCTTGCCCTTGCCCTTGCCTTGGTGGTGGGGCTCGCGGATGTCGACGTTGGCAGGCAGGGCCAGGGCAGGGCCGGCCAGGGCAGCAGCGGCCATCAAGGCGACGCTGCGGCGGGAGAGAACCGCGGTGCCGGGGCTGTTGAGGTCATAGCCAGCGGCAGTTGAGACCGCAAGGCCAGAGATGAGAAGGCTGATGACGGAGGGTGCGTGCATTTTGAGAGAAAGAGATGCAGTAGATCTTTATAAGAGTAGAGTCTCGATAGTAATAAAGCACTGGCCCGGCCAGAAGAATGAATGAAGGGATTAGCTAAGAAGTGAAGAAAGACGACAAGAGGGCTCAGCCTTGTTGGTTCTCGACAGTGTATCAAGGCAGAGGGAAGAAAGGAAAGGAATTACTGCTCAGCTGATTGGAAAGGGTTGTGGCGTGAGCATGTTTGAGGAATGAGAAGGTTTCTTTTCGCTTTTTTATACGATATTTGCTCTTTCAATGCAGCAGAGCCTCAGCGGTCGCAGAGACGCCCTCCTTGGCAACGACTCAAGCATCGTTTGCACACTGCGGGTCGACAATGCACACGAGACGAAAATGAGCATCAAGACGATGGGACGGCGTTGCAAGTCGGGCTCATCCTGGAACGGACCAGCCGCGGAGCCAGACTGGTCGTCGGGCGCGCGCTCGTCTGGAAGTCCGTCTCATGATGGCCAGGGGCCCTGGGGGGTTGTTTATGTGAGCCAGTGCGTTGTTTTCCGTGCGTACGTGCATGTGCGTGTTGAAAACGTATAGATCCTGCTTGTCTCCGTCTCGAGACTCGAGCCTGGGAGTGCATCGTGGGAAGCTGGGGACTACCTGGCCACCTCCCACCACACGATGTGAGGCACCTGCCGGGACAAGACATCGATGTGCTGCCATCAGTCGCACGGGGGATAGCCAGCCATACTAAGGATCCACTGCTTCAGCCGAACATGTGTGATGTAGAGTGCGAGCATGTCCGAATCTACGGCGTCTTGTGGAGATATCGCTTCTGCCCTTGACCGGACGTGCCCAGATTAGCAACGTGCCACCCTCACCATGTACATAGAACGGCCAAGCACTCTGCTGAGGCTAAGCCTTAGACAGACGTTGGATCTACATAGCACATAGTAGGCCAGATGATATCAGACGGTAGATGGAGGGAATCGCTTTGCCCATGTCAAACAGTTGTGAGGGCACGCGTCGAAGGGCTTGCCGTGATGTTGTCAAGACAAGAGCCACGTTGCCCAAGCAGTCTTACATCGAGAACGTCCAAGACGGTCTGTCGAGTGGTTGCAGAAATTTGCAGCAGGCATGCTAAGGCAGCGCGTGTCATGAAGAGACTGTTGTTGGATGAAGAAGCTGCATAGTAGTCACTGAAACTCGATTGCCCTGGTTTGGCGCGAGGTCCAAATGTTCGAGACGCCCATAGTAGCAGCAGCTTTCATCGGGGCTAAAAGCGACCAACCAAACGCTTGAGAATTAGGTGTCAGGGGTTCCAACGTTTTCTTCTTAACCGCTAAACATCAACGAGCTTACAGCGGCTCTAGCCTGTTGCAAGCGCTATAGCATAGTTATAGCGCCCGGCGCCATTCCCAGGTTGGCGCCAAGTGAAACGCCTATGGCTTTTCATCCCATGCTGCTCTCCAGTTGCGATAGGCTTTCTCAAACCCCGCCGAGACGTTTGGGATGGAACGGGACGGCGATGCCTCTGAAATCTGCCTTGCTGGAGGGATGCTTTCTTTTCATTTCTGTTCTTTTTTTGGCACTTGTAGCACGCTATCAACTGCTTCAGGTAAAGAAGCTCCATGGTTGTTCATCGAGAAAGCGATCGAACAAATTCCCATGGTCCAAAACAGCGGCAATAACTCATGTCTCGATTGTCGCTGTCGTTGTTGCTGTCGCTGTGGGTGCCTAACTGTTTGGATGAGCATCACCAGGTGAGGATTGGATGCAACATCGACTCCTGATTGCCTCGTCTCTCCTGTCTCGTTCGTCCCTTTCAAACGCGCCCCAGTGTCTCAAGTTTGCTCTATTCACATCATCAGACGTCTCGTCCCCAGATCAAGCACCGCTCTTTTGGACATGGTTCACTCGTTTATTCCTTCTTCGACTTTTTCGTGGTCCCTCGCAATGTTCCCTCTGATTCTATTCGCATTCTCTTCCCGTTTTGAGTCGTCATCCTACACAGTCACCTACTGAGGTTCCTTACTTTCGATCATCTGCTCTTTCTTCTCGGGTTGCTAGAAGCTAGTTCCTGGCAAAACTTAGCTGGGACTGAGGCTCATCTTGATTCTTCCTCCTCGCCTTTCTAACCAACTCTGCCGGTGTTTTAACGTGACCAATAACGGACCAAGTAGACCACCTCGCGACGACTTGGTTTCAGCGAAGCATCTACTGCCTGGACCACCAACTTCCACCTCACGGCCATACCCATCCTACTGCTATCGATTCGTCTGAGCCAAGGGTCCCATTACCCGTGTTTCTGCCCCTCCCCGTCCTGCTCTTCTTCTCTGTTCATCCTTCCTTTGCTACACCTGGCGTGTATTCTTCTCTTTTATTCTAGGCAGCCTGTGACTCCTGGTTTTGGGCCTCCCTTTTGTCCGTCTTCACCGGCTCTAATCGGCTCAACCCTCATACCATAATTATACATTATACCCACCGCACCGCGCCGCGCCATCATGCCTCGAAAGATATACCGCCCCGTCGCCGTTGCCGACCAAGAAGACCAGCAAAGCCGGAGTAGCTCCGACACCATCTTTGAGGGCAGGGTGCCACTGCGCAACAAGTACCAAGATCACGACGGCGATGAATACAACGACAGGTTTGAACGAGACGTGCGCACAAGAACGCTGGATTTCATATTGCGGAATTGGACGTGGATAGCACACACTATCTTGCTATCGCTTTCCTTGACCTTCTTCGCACTCGCGTTCTGCCAGCGGACGGCTGCCACTGCGGCTGCTAGGATATCGGACTTGGAGGTTACGCAGCAATACTCTTCTTATTGTACGTCTATGTCTTTTGTTTTCTGGGACGAAAGAAAAGAAACGGCGATGCTCCTTTCCTTGGCTTTCAATCGTTCATCGAGTTCCACTATGAGGAAATAATTACTAACCTTGGCCAACAACGAATAGCACCCGTGGCGCCCATCGTCAAGTATGAGACTGTGAGATTTAATCTTACGCCTCTGGTGGAGGGTCCGTTTGTCGGCTTTGGACCCAAGGTGGACGAGGCATGGGACTCGATCGCCAATGACAGTATGTCTCTTCTTTTTCTGCCCCCCCCCCCCTCCTTCCTCTGCGTTGCCACAAAAGAGAGCTCAAGGCAAATATGTATATGTGTATCAGTGTACCCAATTGACTGGCTCCACTGACTGGTTGGTTTGTAGTGGGCGACCAAATGATCTCGGAACAAGAACTTGACAGACTCGGCCTGCCCAGGAACTCGTTAAAAGTCACGGACCCAAAGACAGGCAAAGAAGGCTACCGTGCTGCCGTTGAGGTGTTCCACCAACTGCACTGTCTCAACTTGCTGAGACAGTATATCTACAAGGACTATTATGTCAACATCTATAGCGACATTCAGGAGGAGGAGGAAGGTCTCAAGGGCCATGTTGGTAGGTTCTCGTTTTCCTCCCTTCTTCTGCTCCCTGTCTCTTAATTTCCCGTCTAAAATAGTCATGAATGTGCTGACACGAATGGTGTACCTTCTTTTGTCTAGACCACTGTCTTGAGGCGATTCGCATCAACCTCATGTGCACAGCAGACGTTGGCATCTTCACGTTCCGCGAATACCCCGAGTACGGGTACGAGAAGGATGACTTTTGGCCCGACTTCAGCACACTGCACACGTGCAGGAACTTTGATGCCATTCACCAGTGGGCTATCGACCATACCGTGTCGTGGACACATGATGCATGAAGCAGGCTGGTTCCACTGCGAGCCAGCAGTGAGCACGTGTGTAGATATGTGTGGTACTTAGTTGCGAATGATACCACGAGTGGTTTTATAGCGACCAATGCCAGAGATGCTCGAGTCCACTTTGTTGTTCGTTGACCTCTCCCCTACTGTGCCTTTCTCCATTGCATGTAATGCGGTATATCTGTCGTTATGTTAGGAACTCTGAACGGCTGGCCGGCCGCTTCTCTCTCTTGGCATGGCTGGGCGTCTGATATTGGCCACTGGCCATACGCAAAAAGAAGCAAGAGTAGTCGAGTTCTAACGGTTGTGAAACGCATGGAGACGCCAATGTGCAACCCTTTTTCCTTTTTTTTTTTTCTTTTTTTTCTTTTTTCTTTTTTGGTTTTTGGTTTTTGTCACGGGAGAGAATGCAACGACTGCAACTTCATGGCTCTGATGGCTACATAGTGGTACTTACTGGCCGAGCAGGCAAACTGACCAACACAGGTCGAATTGACTGACGCAGTGACGTGGTAAATGGTGGGGCCACGATGCTGTAACCGACATTCCATGGCCTCCTCCGCCTCAGCGTCTTGTACTGGTGAAGGGGACGACTACCTCCTCTCGGATTGTTGCGTTTCCGTTCGTGATGGACATGGGGCAGCGGTCGCCGCGCCGCGCAGTTGATACTGAACTGGGTCTGTTCAGCGAGCGGTCCTGTCCAGGGATGGCACAGCCGGATAGCCCGGTGAGCGAATTGGGAAGATCAATGGCCATCATGGGTGGCTATTGGGGGGCCCGGAGAGCCGGGTCGGTAGGAAGTGGAATAAGGATTGGCCCACGAGGCTGCGTTATCAGATCGAGGTCATTGCGTAGGAAGCTATGGCAACACCTGCTGTACAAGTTTACCAAGCATATACTTAGTACACACTATGTCATGTGCAGAGTGTTGGGCGGTGACAGGGGGTCCGTGCAATCTTTGCATGGTGCGTTATTAGCTTGCTGGCTCAGGACGGATCCGAAAGGCAGGACGTCAGACCACTTTCTGGCAGCAGCGACTGCGAGCCCCCAGCAAGCTACTGTGGAGTACCTCCCCAGGGGCTGCTAGGTACCTAGGTAGTACCAGAGCGCCGGCCCGGGTTGGTGCTGCAACGTACAGGTGTAGCCGTACCTTTGCAGGCTTTTGTGAGCCAGTACATGGTATACATAGCAGCGGCTTATTCCCGCCCACCCAACCCCCAAAAGGCAAAAGACCGGATCACTTGGACCCCTGCTTGGCCTACCTGGCCCTGCTGGCCTACCTACTCTGTCCTCTGTGAACCCCACCTGTCGTGCAATGAGGGCGTCTGGTTGCACGACGGACAGCAGACCAACACGCCGAGGATGTCGATAGTGTAGAGTACATCGTACGGTTTGCTGGAAGGGAAGCATCCTGATTGATCAATTGACAGTTGAAGATCAATGCGCTGAATGATGAATCCGTATCTATGATAATCGACACTGGAGTTCTCAGAAAATTAAAATACTGACAGCCCAGGCACATCATATGGCTGCTTGTTCATCCTGTAGGCGGCCTAGGTATACCTATGAGCTCGGTGTTTCAGGGCATACACGCATAGTAATAGGATTGCTAGCGCATTGTCCATTACTATGTACTAGTCGCCATGCAGCAGCGGCAACGTAGCTTGGGGGGGGGGGCTGCTAGGCTTGCACGGCGAGCAGCCTCAACCTTTTCTTTCTTTCTTCCTTTTTTTCCCCAATGTGTTCTAGCACCGCATCGTTTGGCCGTCAACGCTTACAATAGTACTTAGCATAACGAGTAGCGTCCCGTCATCGATAGACAGCCTGAAAAAGAAAACCACAGAAAAATGCCGGGAAATTGCACATCATACCACGCATTGCTCCTGCATAGTAAGTACTTGCACCCCCCTCACGACCCTTCCCAGGCCCACGATATGCCGTTCGGGATCGGGAACAGCCCATTTCCCGTCACGCCAGACAGAGAGATGGCCCCTCTTGGCGCTGTAGCCCACTGGCGGGCCCTGCCCTGTACACTGCTTGGAGAAATAGTTGACCACTACCTAGGTACCATTGGAGGCCCTGCTCTACTTTCAAGTACCTTGTGCCTGGGCCGCTGTACATACCTAGTACTATGCACAGAGTAGGCGCTGTGGAGCCCCTGAGCCTGTCCCTCCGAACATCTTTTTTCTAGAAGCACCGGCACTCACTTTCTCCTCCTGGATGCTCGCGCTCTCTTCGTGTTTGCCTCACGGAATCGCACTCCTCTTCAACTTCTTCTTTCCCACACCCTCCTTCTCCCCGCCCTCCCCCTCCCTCTTCCTCTTCCTACCCATCTTCTGCTGTCTCCATCACCCGTCTGCACTCCAAACCGTTGCTCTCCTCTCGGCGCCCACCATGGATGTCGTGCTCGAGATCGCGGACACCTTCGCTGGTGATTACATATATGCCACTCTCTTGCCGGCGCGTCCAGCCCCCTACGGTCTCGCAGATGGCTCGACCAACACCACAGCTGGCGACCAGGTCTTTTCGACGTGGACCTACAAGCCATCCACGGACTACTTTGCGCTGGAGCCGTCGGAATATGCATACAAGAGCGCCTGGCCGCGCGACAACATCTGGCGCCAGGCTCTGTCGCTGTACCTGATTGTTTGGTAAACAAAACCCTCCGAATTCCAGTCACACACACCCCCATCTGAAACTGTCTCATGGCTTTGCGAACGTACCACTAACACACCCTTCTTCCTTCTCTCTTGTCTCTAGGTTCTTTGGTATCCTGCTGTACTTCATCTTTGCCTCGCTGTCGTACGCCTTTGTATTCGACAAGAAAACCCTGGAGCACCCCAAATACCTGCGCAACCAAATCACGCTCGAGATCAAGCAGACCATGGCAGCCATGCCCGGCATGTCCTTCTGCACCATGCTCTTGATGTTGCTCGAGGTCCGCGGATACACCAAGCTTTACGACACGTGCGCCGACGCCCCCTTTCCCGCCTACACCTGGCTGCAGTTTCCCTTCTTCATCCTATTCACCGACTTCGGCATTTACTGGATCCACCGCTGGCTGCACCACCCGCTCATCTACAAGCGCCTCCACAAGCCACACCACAAGTGGATCATGCCGACGCCCTTTGCCTCCCACGCCTTCCATCCCCTCGACGGTTTCGCCCAGTCTGTGCCCTACCACATCTTCCCCATGGTCTTTCCACTGCAAAAGCTCGCCTTCCTCCTGCTGTTTGTCATTGTCAACGTCTGGACCATTCTGATCCACGACGGCGAGTTTGTCTCGGACAATCCAGTCATCAACGGTGCCGCGTGCCACAGTATCCACCACTTGGCCTTCAACTACAACTATGGCCAGTACACCACCCTTTGGGACAGACTGGGCGGCAGCTACCGCAAGCCCGACGCAAGCATGTTCAACAAAGAAGAGAACATGTCCAAGAAGCAGTGGGAGAAGCAGAGCAAAGAGATGGAGGCAATGGTCAAGCTTGTTGAGGGCGAGGACGACAGAAGCTACGACCCTACACCGGAGAACAAGAAGACGAAATAGAGGCTGCGCTTTCAATTCGCCTATTACTGCTCCACGACGCGTTTTGTACTCTACGATCATCAAGGGGATGATTCTTCTTTATAGCAGCAGAGCGAGCGGGCACAAGGGCCGGATTCTCAGCATGGGATATTCACTTGTTGATCCAGCTCGTCACAGGACGGGGGGGCACTTGCATTCCGACGAATAATCTGCTTTTCTTGTATATACAGCATCCCCCTTGCCCAGATGGGCAACTGGACATTGACATTACCTTGCGTCTTGGCTTTGAGTAGCATCGCCATGTGATCAAAACGCATTGTCCGACGAATATGGCACGACGTGGTGGAGAAATTCTGGGGTAATAAGGAAAACAGAATTGGAGCAAAAGGCTACATTATATTAGCCATGACCATTTGCGATGTCACATGGGATTGGTATTTGAGAGTCTTGCGTCTTCTTTCTGCTTGACGAGATGAGTCGAGGGAGACACGCGAATGTTTTTCTCGGCCTTTCTTTGGGTCACCTCTACCGCCCGGCCATTTCCCTGATGCGGTATGACTCTTCCCGCTCTCTCTTACAGAATAAAGGAGAGGTTACCGAATTGTGGGAAACAACAAAAGGAGAGGAAAACTTATGATAATTATATTGGTTGTAATGCTGTACACAGAAGAAATACTAAGTTAGCTCTTGTCATGAGTTTAATACGGGACATACAAAGCACGTGTATGAGATAAATTGAGCAAACCTGTACTACCGAAAACGCTGAGGAATTGACCAGGACTTTTAACGGCCTGTCACGATGGTGTGTACCGGGCTGGCAGCGTTTAATTGTTGGCGAGGCTGTCAAATACTCATTGTTGCGTGCTAGTACTCCAGGTCCAGGTCCATTAAGCAACAAACAGGCTAAATTTTGGAATAGAATTAAATAGAATCGAAATACAATCTAGATTTACCATATATGTTAAATAAATATTAAAAAAAGAAAAAAATACCTCATCTCCCTCGTGGAACAATAGACATCCTCATGTCATAAACTCATGATCTGACCATCTTTCGTCCCAATATTCAAATCTGATCTACGTCCCTCTCGGTGTTTTTCTTTCTTGCTTTCTTTTCTTTTTTACTTTCTTGCCAGTCATTGCTAAATACGGGCTACTATAGGATGGGTCGATAAGTGCGTTAAACGTCTTCACCTCCGCCCTCTCTCCGGCACGTCGGCAAACCGTATTCCCCTCCGCGCCGGAGGAACCCTTGGTGTATCATCGTCGTCACTATCCTCTTCCTCCTCGCCCGCAACGCCACTCACTCCCAGCGCAGCCTCGCGCCGCCTCCTCTCAGCAGGTGTCTCGGTTTCTTCCACGGCGACACTGCTCGATCCATGGTGGCCTCCACCTTCGCCTCCGCCCTCGAGACCCTGGAGTACAGCGAGGCGCCTACGTCGTTCGACGGCTGTCTCGGGGACATCGTGGCTGGGTGCGTCAGCATCGTGTGGGGGAGGGGTGTCGTCGACGTCGCTGTCATCAGATACTCGGCGATGTCGAAGCGAGGAATGGAGGGAGCTATTTGAAGGGGATTGGCGGCGGAGCAGTGGTACTGGGGCTGGGCCGCTGAATGAAGAGCGCGAAGATGAGGCAGTAGCGGCCTCGGTGGCGGTTGGGTCGTTCCCAGCATCGGATGTCTCTGCCGCTGTTGGGGCATTGCTAGAAGCAGGCTGCGGCAGCGAAATCGTCTTGCCACGAACGGACTTTTGTTGGGAACCACTACCAGCTGCTTGGGCCGCGGCTTCAGACGGCGGGTCTTCCTTGGCAAGTGTTTTGACGCGTTCCGGAGCATTTGACTGATCGACGACTTCTCTGCGCGTGCGCGTGTCGAGCTTTTGCATCTCACGTATAAAGTCTTCCTTGGTCATGCGTTGGCCCACGCCGCCAATGGTAAAGCGGATGTGACGGTCATCTTCCTGTTGCGCGCCGGCAGCTTCCTTCTTCTTGTCTGCCCTTTGCGCAGCGCCTTCGCCACGGCCACTGAGAGCCCCTACCCACGTTGGCTTTCTTGAAACTGGGTTGAGTCTTTGCGATGGCTTGGGTTCCTCCCCGGTGCCTCCGGCTGCTGATGTGCTGGTGTTGCCGGCGCTGGCGCCAGGCTTGGCCTTGACGAGACCGCCCATGCCCATGTATTTGAGCCCTTGACTCAATTGGCTTGGTTGCCCTTCAGGTCTAGCCTGCGGTGGAAGCTCGTACTTCTTGACGACCTCACCGTCCTCATCCTCGACAATGATGGTGTTGCCGAATTGGTAAGCACGCGCGGGTTCGTGCTTTCGGTCAGAGAGCTGCTTCTCCTTGCGCTTCTGCATTTCTTCGTCTCGCCAGTGGCCGAGCCGCTGCTTGAGACCGTCATACGTCCATTGTGACGGCCCTGCTTCCTTCTTGAGCTTCTCCTTCAGGTCTTTCAAATGATGTTCCTGGCGGTGGTCCTCGGAAGCCTCGACGGCAATCACGTCGCCCTGCTCATTCTCGACGATAATATGGTCACCCTCATCGTACACTTCAATTTGCGGGGACGGTTCCGCTTGCCGTTCCTCGGCTGTTTCATGTGAGCGTTGTCGCCTTTCCGACTCAAGTGCGTCTTGTGCGTCTTCTTCGGCCCTTTCTCGTGCACTTTCGTCTTCACGCCGAGACGGACGGCCCGCCTCAAGTTCATCTCCAGCCGAGGCCCTTCTGGAACCCATTGGTGACTGCTTCTCATCCGACGGTGACCGGCTGTCGCGTAGAGTTGTTGACGTCAACTCGCTCTGGCTTCGTCTTTGGGGGAAGATGGCCGATTGGCTCACTGGCCCGCCAGGTCCAAGTCCCTCATCCCACTTCTTCTTGCGTCGTCTGCTGACAATGGATGAAGCTCGACTAGGGTTTCGACTAGTCTGGTCATCCTCTTTGACGCGTCGTAAGAAATTGCCGGGATAGCCAACCGGAGGCAGAGCACCCGGAGGATATTCAGGCATCTTGAGATCGTCTGCATCCGTGTCTGACATTGTCTTGGCTTGTGATCGCGACTGCGAGGAGATTCGAGGCAACCGGTTCATCCAGCTTGGTCCATCTTCGGGTGCTGTAGTGTACGACATGGTAATTGTCAAAGTGTTGATGCGCTTGCCGAGGGTAAAGACGGCCACCGACGAGCCGTGGACAATGATCGACGAAATGACGAGGAAAGTGACAATCGGCCATACCAAGGTGAGCAGCTGATAATTCGGATGGTTAGGGTCCGTCGGAACGACGCTTTCTGGGATGGGATCTCCATGCTCTAGCTCACCACGAGCGAGCATAGCCACGAAAATCGCACCGACACCGATGGGACCAAAGTGGCCGGCAAAGAGAGCTTCGCGCCAGGTCTTGATATCTGGGATGAATGGCTTCAGGGCCATCATGATAGGGATCCGCCGGAAAAATATGACAAAGAGGGCAATGACGACAAGCCTCCAGGCTGCCAGGCCCAGTGCGGAGTCGTTGTATTGCTGCCATGGAATGATAGTGCCAAAGTAGACAAAGTATGCCAAGTTGAGAAGCAAGTCAATGACGTTGGAGACGTGGGATTCTTCTGTCTTGTTTGTGAACCAACCGTCGTTGGAGAAGCCGACACCGCACGCAAATCCAACCAGCAGGTCGTCAACGCCGAGAATGCTACCCGAGCCCGCGCACCAGAGGGCGAGAACAAAGTAGAAGACGAGAAAACTTTCACGGTCAATGAGGTCGTGTTTTTCCGCGTACTTGATACCATGACGAGCCGCATAGCCAATCAGAAAGCCGTAGACGGCACCAAAGATACACTCGTAAAGGATGGTGAAGCATATCCAATGGTACGTGACTTCTTTGGCAGACAGTTTATCCTCGATGAGATAGAGAGACAGGTAGATGAAGGGAAAGGCCATGCCGTCGTTGCATCCAGATTCGGCCGACAGCAGATCTCGCAAGTGCTTGGGCACACGTTTGGCAAACTTGCCCTTTCCGACGACCGAGGAAGCCAGGACGGGGTCGGTGGCCGTAACACAGGCAGCGACAACCAAGCTGTGCAGCCAGGTCAAAGACGGGACCATCCACCAGACAAAGAGGCTGGTAACGAGCCAGCCAAAGGTCATGACGGGGACGAGCAAGAAGATGACAGACTTCCAGTGCTTCTCCATGTAGAATTTTGGCAGCTCTACTCCCACGGCAAAGCACTGCACAACTAGGACCAGGCGGGAGAATTCAATGGTGATGATATCGGTATTGCCCCATGATAGTGGGTTGATGAGGTTGGCAGCGTGGGGGCCAAAGATGACGCCGCAGAGGGTGGCTACAGTGGCCTCGCCAATATACGCGCGCTCTTTGATAACGGAGGAGCAAAGCATAAAAAGCGACGTGAAGCCACCGAGGATGATATAGACCAAGTGTGGCTTGGTGATGGACAAGTGATCCCACGCCATCTTGTCGCGAAGCACGGGAGGAGTTGGCTATTAGAGCACTGGTATCTAGAGGCGAAGGTGGATTTTCCGGACTGTTTCTCCTGCTGCTCAAGATTGGCGAGAGCGCAGTGGGAGCACGGGGAAAGGCAAAACAAAAAGGCAGCAGAGCCTCACGACGGGCCTGTGGCTCCCCAGTCAATCGATCGTGGCCCAGATACAACAGACTGTCGATACATTGATATGAAGAGCGGCGCAGCAAGTTGGGCCGGTAGAGCCGACTGCAAGAGGGAATGGTAGTGGTTGTGGTTGTGGTAGTGGGATGCTCGATTATTGCTTCGCCGGATATAGAATCGAGTATATGCACGGCAGTGCGGGCGCGCTATCGTCGCTTGCTCGGCAAGGTGCTCGCTACAGCGTCATGATCTCTTTGGACTACCAAGGCAGGGTGACGACAGCGTCTGGCCTGGCTGCGTAGTCGCTCGGTCGCCGCCAAGGAGGGCCAGAAAGAAAAAAAAAAAAAAAGTCGGTCGAGTCGATGGAATTGCGCGCGACACGAGTGGCTGTCGTTGCAACGCTGTTGTTGTTTGTGGAGGACGAGCCACGTTCTCCACGAGGAACGGCAGATACCGGACTAGCAGAGATGGGAGGTTCTGGAAGAATAGCGAGGATTCATTCCAGTAATTATTTGATGGCGAAGGAGATAAAAACTCAAAAAAGGTTTCCCAGCAGTTGGCCCATGCCTGCAGGTCGCGGTACTTGGCAATGCTATGGAGTACTAAACCCTTGTACCTCTACGCCCCAGCCGCCTCGCACTCGGCCGAAGTGGGCCATGTGGAGAAAGCCACGGAGGCAGGTGGGCTGTGTTGGGGTCGCTAGCATCTTGCTCCACAGCCAGTTGAGCAAGGTCTCCGTCCACTGAGAGGCAGTAAGCGAGCAAAGTACAGGTACTTGAGCACCTTTGTGTGACAGCCTGCCCTACCTGTCCTGCCTTGTGCTGACAGCCCTGTAATATAGGAGCACGATGTGCTACCTTGACATGATCCACGCTTGATGGATCAGTTAGTGCCAGGCATACGTGCCCAAGACAGAATGAACAAGATTATTCACGGCCGCATTGACTGCCAGGGCGTCTTTCTTTTGGAAGGTTTGGACGTTGGGTCCAGTAGTTTGCCTACGCTACTATGTACTATGTAAACGCCTGGGCACTGCTACTGTGTAAAATCACGCAAAGCCAAGGCGCCGTATGCATTGTTTCTGCAGCGCCCAGTGAGGCCCAGTGGAGCCCCCAACTGCCCAGTGCGACACAGCGAGAACTGTCTACGATGTACAAGACACTTGTGCTGGTGGACGAGCTGCATGGTTAGCTTACTGCTTGGAGCCTGTGTATGCAAGTAATTAGCTTATACTTCCCTTGATATACTAGTAAACACGGTACTGTCAGAAACTCTCAGTCAGCCCCTCCCACTTCCTCTCGGGATCATGATCTCCAGGGCTGTTCGTTGGCTGACCAACCGGCGATATCGAGGCTAGAACTCTGTGGCTTTCTTGGGACCCAGCGGCTCGTCTCCACATTTCGAAGGCCATGTTCGGAGACGCCTAACCGAGAGCTACTGACGATGGACCGGCTCTCGCAGGATGCGGTGAAGTGAACCGCTCCTTTAAAGATATCGGAACCCCGTCCACTTTCGCCCTCTTGTCTGACTTTTTCTTTTCACCATTGTTTGCTCACCATGGCGTTTCCGTTTGACAATGGTGGCATGGCCGTTGCCTCGTACCTTGGCAACTTCGGTGGTAACCATTTCTGCCCAGGAAGATCCTCGGAGATGCCACACTGTATCTTGATTGAAGGCGAGCCGCAGCTTTTATCAGGACACCTTTGGCTTGGCGCTCAAGCAGAGCATCACCTGGCTGCTTCTGGTTTGTTCGCCTCCAGCGCTTGGCTACTACATAGTATGTCATGTTCTGCGTTCATAGTACGCACTCAACCAACGCCACGACGCACACAGCCACTGCCTTGATGAACCAAAGTATGCATGGAATCTGTATAGCAGGTCGTATCCCCCGCTACTATGAGGATTGACGACGACAACGACGTCACTGATGAAACGCAGTCCCACGGGCAGCGGGCGGTTCCACTCTTTTTGCGAGCCCGAACCGCCGGTGCTTCTGCGGGTTAGCGATGGCTAACAAGTTCTGCACCTCCAAGCCTCTGGGCAACCTTGGCGGCCCAAAGAGCACATAATAATGCTATCAGAGGTTGACGATGGACTACTGTGTATTGCTCCCATCTCTCTGGCAGTCTTCTTAGATTTCTCCGGGGACGGGGGGGGATTATTCGTGTCTTCTGCCACGATTCAGCAGCTGCTTTGCTGGCTCTCTTGTCCTCAACGGTTACCTGCACAGTAGGTAGTACTGCAAGTACAGCCAGCTTACCTGCAGCAAGATCACCGCCGTACACGCAGTTGTATCATCAATACTTTCCAGTCGTTTGATCACGGGAACTGCGGCAGATCAGTACACATCACAAATTGACAGTTGCTCGGCTAAGTGTCACTTGAAAAGACCCCGATTGTGAGAGGCTTAAACGTGGGGGTTTTGAGCGACGACGGTCAGTTACCGCATTGGGTCGGATGCAGCGTCAGCTCGACATTCGTTTGGCTGGTCCATGTCCAGCGTGTGTGATAGTGATATATATTTACGTAGTACTAGTACGGAGTCCTTGGAGCGCTGTCTTTCATCAGTGATAAGGGAGGATGGGGCCACGTGCAGATACTGAGACTACTGTGTACATAGTATGTACGTAGCTAGGTGAAAGATGCAGGATGAAGCGACCAATCACCCTGAAGCTGAATCTTTGTCGTACGACACATCGCACAGGCCAAGTCAGAAGTGCTTGCTTAGATAATCGACGCGTCTTCTGAAGCAACGCGACTTTTCACTTCAGAACTGCAACTACTGGAACGAGCCTGACCCGCCCCAACCGCCCAGCCGCCCACGCCCAATCCGTAACGCTGCCCTTGCAAATCAATGCGGCAATCCAAAATAGCCTTTTTACTCGCGTGACGGCACCGCTTCCTTCAACCCGTGTCTTGCTGAGAAGCCACCACCGGCCCTCCATTCCGTACTTTTAGCGCTGTATGACGATTGGCATCGCCAGCTCCGTCTGCCTCCGTGCTCTTGGTCGACTGCAACTTGCTGCGTACCCCAACACGACTCGATCGCCAAGAGCACTGGTGCGCGCGCAGACTATCCAAGCACATGTTGCACCGTATCGTCGACCACCCACCACCACCAACATGACTATGTTCGAGCGTGCAAACGCATCGTACCGGGCAAAAAATAGTACCACGACCAGCGCCTCCGCCTCAACAGGCACCTCTAATAGTGGTAGCCATGCCTCTCTAGCAAAGCAGCTGTTCCCTTCAAGCAGCCCAACGCCGCTACATGATACAAAGATCAAGGACCACTTTCAGAGACGCACCTTCTCCTCGACTGGCTTCGCTCGATCAGGATACAGCCACAGTTACGGCTATAGCCAATCCTCTTCCCCATCTGTCCCACCGCCCGTTCGACCGCGCACTTCGGATGCGCCACAGCCCTTGCCTTCTGCCAGTCGCCCTGCAAATGAACAGCCTATGGCTTCTCTTTATCGCGATAGCGAAGCCTCATTCAAACACGAACCCAGCTTCATAGACCTGACGGGTGAAGACAAGCAGAGCAGGCCCGAGTTCAAGTCTTTGGGCGTTGAATTCGACGAGGGTGACTTTAGCGACGATGACAAAGTTCTGGAAGAACTGAAACAGGAATCCTTTTCAACCTTACCACCCCAACCACCAAGGCCGATGCCAAAGACAGCCAGCGAGGCCCTGCCGACCGATGATAATATCAGTGTAGCATCTTGGCCGGAGTCTTCGCCAAGCCATTTACAAGCTGCTCAGCCCCGACTGCCCGATTTTCCGGTCCGTTCAGAAATTTCCGAGCCATTGAACAAACGTCCAGCCTCGGAGTCAGATAGCATAGCAGCACGATCAGTTGCAAAGAAGCGGAAGCTACCCGAGTCACTCTTGCTTCTCGAGAATGGATATGGGAATACACGAGCTACGCCTGCAGCAAAGGCCAAGTCGAGAAAAGATCCTTCGGCGTGGGAGATGACACCTGGAGCCGTCAAGGACCAGCAAAAGAAACTCAAAAACAAGGGCAAAACCTCTACACACTATGACTTGGATGAAATGCAACAGGCTATGTCGTCACACGTTGTCCGGCAGTCTGCCCTGACGCTCAGCAATGAGCAAGAACTGGTCAAAGAGCTTGTCTGTGATAAGCGCAAGAGTGTTTTCTTTACCGGTCC
Source organism: Coniella vitis (assembly GCA_011317545.1). Lineage (NCBI taxonomy): Eukaryota > Fungi > Ascomycota > Sordariomycetes > Diaporthales > Schizoparmaceae > Coniella > Coniella vitis. The sequence goes on from WUJK01000012.1 coordinate 931,984, forward strand.
TGCAGGTACTGGAAAGTCTGTGCTAATGAGAGCCATCATTGAGCAACTCAGAAGGAAATACGCCAACGACTCAGAGCGTCTTGCCGTAACTGCGTCTACAGGCTTGGCGGCGTGCAACATTGGAGGTATGACACTGCACAGTTTTGCGGGAATCGGACTGGGTAAAGATGATGTCGCAACATTGGTCAAGAAGATCCGTCGAAATCCAAAGGTCAAGAACAGATGGCTGCGTACCAAGGTCTTGGTCATTGACGAAATATCCATGGTTGACGGTGAGCTGTTTGACAAGCTGTCCCAGATCGGCCGCACGATCCGGAACAACGGGCGGCCATGGGGCGGTATCCAGCTGGTCATCACTGGCGATTTCTTCCAGCTGCCTCCTGTGCCTGACCGCGACAGCCGAGATGTTAGATTTGCATTCGAAGCCGGTACTTGGACCACTTCTATAGACCACACGATTGGTCTGAGCGAGGTGTTTCGCCAGAAAGATCCTGGTGAGGTCTTCGCATCCGCTTATTTTCTGAGCTTCGGCTTTTTACTAATATTGTCCAGTTTTTGCTGGTATGCTCAACGAGATGCGTCTTGGTCGCATCAGCGATGAGACTGTCAGGGCCTTCAAAGCCATGGCTCGACCTCTCTCGACAGCTGACGGCATGGAGGTCACCGAACTGTATGTGCTGATAATCCCCCCAATTGTACAAATATCGAACTGACGATCTGCACAGGTTCCCAACAAGACATGAGGTTGAAAATTCCAACGGCAAACGCCTCAGAGAGCTCCCTGGAGAGATCCACCGATACGACGCAATAGACACGGGCGACCCCACTATCCGAGACAAGTTGCTTGGAAACATGATGGCTCCCAAGACAATTGAGCTCAAAAAAGGAGCTCAAGTTATGCTAATCAAGAATATGGACGAAACACTGGTGAACGGCTCATTGGGAACCGTCATCGGTTTCTCGACAGAGAGCATGTTCGAGATAACCGAAGGCATTGTCAGCAACGGGGACAATCATGGCGATGACGGTATTGATCCTAAGATCAAACAGAGGCTCGCTGCCTTTAGCAGGTCACTTGACAAGTCTGCGGGACCAGATCAGAAACTGTGGCCGGTTGTGTTGTTTCACGGCGTCGACGGCACGCAGAGAACGCTACTGTGCGTCGCGGAACCATGGAAGGTCGAAACACCGACAGGGGAAGTGCAAGCATCCCGTGAGCAGCTGCCGTTGATCCTTGCGTGGGCGTTGTCGATCCACAAAGCGCAGGGACAGACTCTGTTACGAGTCAAAGTCGATCTGGGAAAGGTTTTTGAAAAGGGACAAGCCTATGTTGCACTCAGTCGAGCGGTCACGCAGCAAGGTCTGCAGGTGCTCCGCTTTGACAAGCAGAAGGTGATGGCACATCCCCGGGTGATATCATTCTACGAGAAGCTGTACAGCGCCGAGACGGCGCTAAAGCCCAGCAAGAAGGCAGCTAATGCATCCATTACGAATTATACGACAGCAACGACAGCATTGCCCAAATTGCCGGCCAAGAAACCGTTCGCGATGAGCAGCATGACTGATGAGGAAGAGGCAATGGCATCTTATGCATATGCCTAGTTTGGTATGGGCACTTTTGGCGAGCAAAGCATTAACTGCCCCAGAGCTAGTGTGCGTTAACCATAGTCTGTCCTCTTCTAGAGGTTAGTTGGAACCCAAGATATGGGAACCTAGTGTACATCTACGAAAAATGCAACCGAGAGGCAAGAATTGCGTACAATGTTGAATTAGCCTTTGCGCCTTGTGGCTGGTGGCAAGATGCCGTATGGGGACATACGTAGCTCCCCCGTATGATTTTCCAGTATAAAATAATGCCCCATAAGTAATATATCAAGCCAGGAACTATCATCCTCCCCTTTGCTTTCCAAGATGATGATTGAGCTAGCTTGTATGCTCTGCTTCGATTTGCTGGAGGCTTGTTTTCGCTGGTGATTTGCTTGTACATGTTATCTGAATATCTACAGAGTAAACACCACTAGGTTATCATTAGGCTATTGTTTTAAGTACTGCATAGCCCTGTAATATCCCTCTAAAGGTACCTAATCTGGGCTGGCTGCAGCCTCGGGCAATGCAATTGTACATTTGAGTTTGTAGGGCTTATCGATAACAAAAGTGTCAACAGCCGCTAGCTTGCAGCCAGCAGAGGCGCACCTCATCAGGTTAACCTTCCTCAACCTCAACCTTGGCTCACTTGTCGATACCTCCACCACTCCACCCTACATTGCACATAAGCTGGTTGCAACTCTCACCACTATCCAGACTCTGCGTAACTATAGTCACTCAATCAATTGCCCTGTCAGTTGAGCACTGTGGCATCATTACGCTTGCATCATGGCTGCCAACGGCGACTCGTGGACCGGCCAGATGATGTTTGTGCGCATGAAGAAGCCGCCCTATACCGTCACCGGCAGGATCGAGTCCATCGTTCCCGGCAAAGGCGTTGTGCTTCAAGCCTGGATCGACGGCCGTCCTTATGCGCAGCGCCTCGAGATCGCTTCGGACGACATTGAAGACCTCAACGTGCAAGATGTTACGCGCCCACCGCCCCAGCCTCAGGCTTACCAGCAACTGCCTATACCTGCGCCGGCGTCTGCGCCTCTGGCACATCCAGTCCACCAGCAGCAGCAGCAGCAGCACCGCATGGCGTTCCCTGCCTATCAACAGCCTATCCAGTCGCCCATGGTCCCGCCCACACCAACGCAATATCCCTCTGTCCACCATGCTTACCAGCAGCAGCAGCAGCACGCGACACCCTCGCCCCTGTCTCAACTCTCTTCGCAACCCTCACAGCAGCCACATTCTCAGCTCCAACACCAGCATGTGCCCGTCGGTGCTCAGAAACTTCAGCCTAAAGCTGCCTTTGTCGACCCAGCCATCTTGTCGATGGGCAAGCCGCCCACGCGACCTTCTCCCGCACCCGTCTCCTCTGCGAGCAAACTGTCATCTACAGTAGCATCGCCCACGACTGCCCAGCGGCCTTTCTCCGCTACGGCGAACAATAAGCTTCCTACGCCCAGCAATGGAGCTTCGCAGTCACCGATGCCCAAGGTTCTCCTGAATAACCTGCCGCAACAACCGGACACGCCTCAAGCTGCAATTCTTCAAGCTATGCAAGGGTTGGGACTGGACACACGAACTGAAGAGGCCGAAGTTCCAGTCGAGAGTACAGTTCCTGCTGAGCTGGAGGACCAAGAGCAGGAGCAGCAGTCGCCACAAAAGAAGCCTCGCAGACGCAACCGCGCAGCCAAGAAAATTGCTAGTGATCTCTTGGATCCCGAGGTCGCTTCTTCAACCGGCAGCAAACCCAGCAAGAAGGGCAAGGGTTGGCGAGAAACGCCAATGCTCGAGGATACCTCGCAGTTTCAACCCTACAAGGCGCTCCGCAAGACCAAGATAAACCAGGATGGCTGGGCTTCTGAGGATGTTACGGACGTTCAGGAGATGCCCGACTTTGATTTTGAAGGCAGCCTGCGCAAATTTGACAAACGGACCATCTTTGACGAGATGAAAGAGAAGGACCAGATTGAAGAGGCAGATCGGCTTGTTTCCCACAATCGCAAACCGAAGCCAGGCACTGCTGGTGGCAAGAACCTGCACTACACGGAAAATGTACTCGAAACACCAACTATCCTTGAGAAGCCCAACAAGACTCCGCCAGACGACTTCTGGAAGAGCGAGGCCGATGACGGAGCAGTAAATGGCAGCGAGCGGCTCAGTGGACGGGAGCTTGGCATGGGCAGCAGGCAGAGCTCTCGCAGGGGCGAAGGCAAGTCCGTCGGCAAAGGTCGATCACAGTCTCGCAAGGCCAGTGCTGCCCATGTCAATGCCCAGGCACCGAGCCGCACCAATTCGGGCGTAAGTTTTCAGAAAGCTGCCAGACGCCGCCGTAGGGGGCAACATACTGATAGCGATGACAAGCTGGTCTCGGGTGCTCCCGCCAATGCGGGCTTTGTCGTGGCCTCATCCAACCGGCGCATCGAGATCCTCTCCCCTCTACAGATGCTTAACCTTGAGAACATAGCACAGAATGACCTGGGGCTCACCGAAGACATGATGACTGAAAATGCTGCACGAGGAATTACAGAGGTTGCTCTGCACACCTTGACCGATCCAGCCATTCGGGTGCGACTGGCTGCAGCAGATGGCAACGCAGCAGAGCAACCAGCGACGGTGGTCATTCTGGCGGGCAACAACAAATCTGGCTACCGTTCAGTCGCAGCCGGGCGTCATCTACGCAATAAGGGTCTCAACGTCATTCTGTGCGTGGTCGGCATCGAAAGGGGTGAGCGGGATCTTTCCGTGGATATGACCAAGCAGTTGCGGCTCTTTAAGAACTTTGGTGGCAAAGTTTGCAGCAAAGCTGAGCTCTTTGACTTTGTGAGAAAGGCCTCCATGCCTGTCATATCAATGGATGCCCCTAGGAGTGTGCTTCCTCAGGCTCCACCCATGGCCGTCACCCTCATCATCGATGCTCTCCTCGGTCACGTCACACCGTTCGAGGACCTACGCGCATCAGAGCAAGCCACCGTTTACGAACTGATTGAGTGGACGAACCGCAACGAGGCCTTTGTCCTTGCCGTGGATGTGCCAACAGGCATCGACCACACAACAGGTCAGCCCACTGAGCAGGACGGGCACAGCTTGTACATCCGTCCACGCTATGTTGTCAGCATTGGCGCACCGAAAAAGGGCCTATTTGAAGCCATTGCAGCGGGCGCGGGTGAGGACGACGACACCGTCACGGGCCGTGCGTCTGACGACGTCGTGCTTGACTGGAACCTCTATCTCATTGACATCGGGCTGGGTGCGGCGGTGTGGAAGCGGGCAGGTACCAAGATACGCAAGGGGATTGACTTCGGCAATCGGTGGGCCTTGCAGTTCAAGTATCAGTCTTCGGATGCGGACCAGGCTGAGGAATAGAGATCCGCAGGCGTAGAGTATGTTATTTCGAAAGACATGGTACTATTGCAAGGGGCAGAAGCAGAGAATAGCAACAATGAGGACGACAAAATGGCTGGGGAAAAAGAAGCGGTCGAGGTGAATAAGCAAGAAGATGAAGATGAAGGCGTACGGGACATGGTGTTTTACCTCGCCCGCCTATTGAGTGCCCTTTGGAGCTGGACTGTCTTCCACATTCTCAGCATTAAGAAGTCGAGTCTGGCATAGGGCTTTGGTCCTCTTTTGTTTTCTGCTGCTAGACAAGGCGCGACCACAAAATCGGGTATACACATTAGAAAAAGGAGCCAGGGTGTTTTTGAAGCTCGGACGTGCATTGAGCCTGGCGTTTGATCATTTTTGACGGGAGTGGGTGGCCGTTGGTACACATATTAATTGCACTCAATCCTATTACTGCTTGCTTTATTGGTGTTCAAAAAGCCTGGAGTAAATGATATTCTTGAGCTAAGTTGTGTTATAGAAAAGGGAGTGAAGCGTGGCTTCACTATGACCTGGCCCATATATATCAAAATACCAACGTCAAAATCTACACTGATACCATATGCTTTCTACGACTGATTTCACAGTATAGTACTATACTCTGCCCTAATCCATAATACGCCTCAACCTCTCCTTCTCCTCCTCACTCCCAAAGATGACATCAATGCCTTTCCTTGTGAGGGTGCGAATATCGGTCTCAGATAAGCCAAAGTGTTTTGCGACGAGACGGTATTCGTTGGACAGGGGGCTGCCGAAGACGCCTACGTCGTCGGTCTGTGTAATGATGGCCAAGTGTATGTTAGATGGGTGGCGGGTGGAATGGAAGATGGGAATTTGAGAAATGGCAAACGTACACATAAGATAACGGTGCAACCTTCGACTTTCCCTACATATTAACGACATCACACAATATTGTTAGCAAAGAAGAAGAAAAGAAAAAAGCAGCGCACAAACCCTCGAAACCAGGAAAAACTTTAGGCAAGGATGAGAAAGACTTACACCACTCGCCGAAATGATGACTTTCAAACCCTCCCTGAATCATACCCGCGTGAACATTACAGCTCAAACACAACTCCAATCCCAGTCCCAATCCCAGTTTTCCTCTCCCTACATGACGTTGACTGCGGTACGCCGCCACCTCGCGCTTGACAACCTCACTAAGGTGAATGACGTGGCCGATACGGTCAGGCTTCCACTCGCGCAGCAGCATGAGCAGCTCTGCATCAGAGCCACTTGTCTCGGCCTCGGCAAAATGGAGCGTGAGGCCGAGATGCGGAAGACGTGCGCGCGCAGCTGTGAATGCTGGTGCGAGGGCGGCGATGGCTGTGTGGGTTGGGTCCCCGCAGAGGTCGAGGCCTACGACGCGAGGGATGCGCTTGGTAGTGTCTGAGAAAGAGGATGAGAAGGAGGAGGAGGAAGAACGAGAAGGGTAAGTGAACTTCTCGACAAGATCAACCACTTCAAGGGCTTCGGCGAGGGTATTGCGGCGGTCGATGGAGAGGATAAGGGAAGTGTGCATGCGGTTCTTGGGCGTGCTTGTTTCGAACTTGTGGATTGTGTTCAGGATGATGGAAATGTAGTCTTCTTTGGAAAGATTAGACTTGGGCAGGGCGCGCGGTGTGGTGCGCAGCTCGAGGTAGACGACGCCGTCAGCGGCAAAGTCGTGCAAGACAGAGAGGGTTGTTTCTTCGAGGGCCTGGCGGTCGTTGACGAGATGGTAGATGTAGGAGGAGAAAAGGGGGAAGAACCTGGTGTTTGTTTCAGTCAATGGCTTCGACATACGAGATAGACAGGATGCATATCGTGGGTATGTGTTTCGGCTCAGGATATTGTCGTCTGCCGTTGGCGATGGAACCCAGGCAAAGAGCTCAAGAGCATCTCGTAACTTCAGGACCCATGTATTTCAGAGGGCCATGCCTCCTTCACTTCACGTACGTTGTCAGATCATAGTCATGTTTCCCCTCTGGCATCTCAACCAGGGGATCTCCCAGATCGGTCTCACCGGCGGCCTTTTTCCGGAGCCAGACGTTGTGGAGGCATCGTCGGCTGATGCTCCCACTCAAATGCGCATGTAGCTTGACAGAGAAACAATGATTAGCCGAAAGCCTTAGTTTGGGAGGGGGGAATATCAGTCTTTGTAAAAGAACTTCCTCCTGCCACGCCACGCCACGACTATGGCGATTCGTGATACATGTCACTTGGTTGTTGCTCACCTCGATCTTTGGCAGTGCGATCCAATCCATAACTGGCAAGTACTGATTCACCGGATTACAGCTGTATAATTCTTGTCTATCCCAATCGCTGCGCCGAATCGTTTCAAATGTTCAAGAATTTGCAGATGGATTCAAATCTGGGAACGTCTGCTGAAGATATTCTCGGGAAAAGTTACTCATTCGGGTTTGAATTATTGAACAGGTAAGGGGGACATTGTAGACTGATAGACTATCCTAACAACGGCATCATGAATTATCTCTCAATGTCGGATCCGATATATTCGATACGTCAATGTTCTGATGTGGTTGTTCTTTTTGGTATATATATAAAATAATAATAATAAAAAAGAAAGAAAGTAAGAACAAGAAAGACCGGCAAACTACTATGTCGCGTTGTATCAGGAAAAGAAGTCGCAGGTACCGAGGTACAAAGGATAGCTCCCACAATCACTGATAAGATAAGCACACAGTGACAGGGCGGGCTCATCAAGGGGCCCTGGGCGCATGTTGAAAGCAACACCACCATAGGCTTCGGACCACTTACAACACGCACCGTACAGCTCCTGACCACTACTGCTACTTTTCTGCTAATAGCCCGCTGCCTTGGCTTATAACCTTGAAAGAATTGACAGTGAAAAGATCAGGCTTTCTTGCCGTATCCCCAACCGTGCTACCCGCCCTTCCCCCTTCTCCTCTCAAAAAGTCAATCCGTCCAAAACATACCCAATCGAAGGCATCACCACCGCCGCTCCGACCGGTCGCCTAGACTCTTAACAACGCTCCAGCCGCCTGATCTTACACTCCCATATCTCGAGAGGCACCATCTACCCGCGCTGTCCATCACAAATCACTGTCGAAAATGTCTTTCGAACCAGTAATGCCTCCTTATAACGCAAACGACCCAACGGCGACCTTCCTTAGCTCCTCGTGTCTCGACCTTCTCCTCATCGAGCTCGTCCCGATGGCCTATCGCGTCACCAATGAACTTGAAATCGCCTCCACTGCTGCCTCTGCCTCCGCCGCCTCGGATGTACCGCCTGCAGCAGCATTGAATTCTTCAGACTCCGTGTCGGGCACAGGTACGGTTGGGTCTGTCGCAGCGGCGCTGGGGGGGCCGCGACACCAACAGCGGGTTTTGGATGAGGAGGAGGAGCGGGATGCTGTGTTCTATAGGCTCGAAACACTAGGATACCGCGTCGGTCAGGGACTGGTGGAGAGGTACGTACGGAACGCATATTTATTATCTTATTTTTGAGCCCCCACCCTTTGCGTTCGAGTACAGTACTCTTGTCATAACTTCTCGCTGACCGAACGGCCACGACATCCAACAGATTCTCCCGTGATAGGCCACGCTTCAACGACACGCTCGATGTTATCAAGTTCATATGTAAAGACCTATGGACGCTCGTGTTCCGGAAACAAGTGGACAATCTAAAGACGAATCATAGAGTACGCGCTTTCGACATTCTACTCGGTCAGGAAAAGGGGCGCGTGCTAAAGGCGATGTACAAAATTGCTAAATCGATTTCATTCTAGGGAGTCTACGTCTTGACCGACAATCTATTCCGGCCCTTTTCCAGGATGAGTACTGCACCTGGTGTGAATGCTGTACCTCGAGCAGAGCCGGTACGTTCATCCTGTTGTCACAACCCACGTACTTCTTGTGTCTTTCAGAACAAACCTGCTAACACGGAACCAGTTCTTGTGGTTTCCCTGTGGTATCGTGCGAGGTGCATTGGCAGCCATGGGCATCAATGCAACAGTGCAGGCCGAGACAACAGAGTTGCCACAGGCAATATTTCAGATTAAAACGGTACCAATGAAGTCGTGATGCGGGACTACTCTTAACAAGGTTTGTTTTTGACTGCATATCATACAGGCACGGCGTGAGACCGGAGCGCATTATTCACAAAAGGTAGATGGAACAGGTTCCTGGCGTTCAGTGGCGTTCATTTGTGGCGGGCACATTTATACCCATCTTTGTAATCAGACGCAAATTATGCCGTGCTTACAATGACGGACTTGGTCAGGTTTCAACGTGAGCTCGTAAGCATGTACTACACTTTGGCCAAGGTCAAGGTTTCCTTCCTTCCATCCAACCAATGTGATATCCTCACAACCTGGAAGAATGGATTACAAGAATCAGCGGTTAGCTTTCCCAATATGTGCTGCTTACGAGCCTGTCACAGGCTCCCGCGCTTATGCATCGCAAAAAGCTAAATTGCGCGTTCCTTGCGCTTTCACAGAAAACTGAACAAGGAAATGGAGTACCAGAAATCGAAAGGGGAAGGGGAAATCACTTTGCGGACTGGTTGGCGAAGGTAACACCCTTCTCGATGTTGCCCTTCAGACCCTTGATGGCAGCCTCCAGCAGGGTCTTCTCCTTCTCGGTAATTTCGCCCAGGATGTCAATGGCTTTCTCGGCACCGTTGGGCTAGAAAATCGTTAATGATTGTTCCCCGCAAATTTAAAGGGGGTTTGAAAGAAAGTCAACAAGAGGAGGGACATGAGGGAAAAGCAAAGGGATAACAAGACATATCAAATCACTTACGCCAAGCTCGATGGGGACGGAGAAGAAGTCAAGGCCAGTCTTCTTGGCGATCTCGGCACCTCCAGGAACACCAGGGAGGTAGACATAGCTAGGCTCCACAAGGCCTTTGGTACCAGCAGCAGCCTTGAGCAGCTTCTCGGCAAATCTATAAGAAAAGAAAGCGTTAACCGGAGAGCGTTCCAACAGGCACGGATTGCTGAGTCTTACCGGTAACCGGCGTAGGCCATAGACAGAGTGGCAGAGCCAAGGCCGTCCTTGGCCTTGACGACCTCGTCACCACCAAACTGGACGCGGTTGACCAAGGCATCGTACTTGTCGTCAGGGATGCTGACATTGGGCTTCACTTGGCTGAAGAGAGGAACAATCGTCTCCCCGGAGTGACCTCCAATGACAGGAACAATGAGCTCCTGGGGGCTAGCCTTGCCAACAATCTCGGCGACGAAGGTCTCGGCGCGGACAATGTCGAGGGTGGTGACACCGAACAGGCGCTGAGGGTTGAAGACATTCTTGGCCTTGAGAACCTCGGCAGAGATGGGAACGGTAGAGTTGACGGGGTTCGAGATAACGAGGATGAAAGCCTTGGGGGCGACCTCAGCGGCAATCTCAATGAGGCCCTTGACAATGCCGGCATTTATGTTGAACAAATCATCACGGGTCATGCCAGGCTTGCCTATAGTATAACAGCACGTTAGCGTGACGAGCACACTCAAACCAAGCGAACTGGCCGAATACATACGGGGAATGCCAGCAGGAATGACGATGATGTCGGCATCCTTGAACGCGACTTTGGCCTGTGAGACATCACCCTTCTCCTTCGGAACGTAGCCAGTGACCTTCTGTATCTAGAGTTTAGCATTCAGATCCCTTAATAAGGTCTAGAGATCTACCCGTGAGAAACGTACAGCCTTTGAGGAAATGTGGGAAAGATCAGCGCCAACACCGGGAGTGTTGACGACATCGTAGAGAGCAAGCTCGTCGACGAGAGGAGACAGCTTCAGAAGCAGGGACAGAGGCTAATGGCGGGGTCACTTGTCAGCTCAAATCGTATCTCTTTGCGCCACCAACTGACGCCATGAGGAGGGGTAACCAGCACCGACCTGTCCAATGCCACCAGCGGCGCCAGCAACAACTGTTTGTAGGCTGTTAGCAATATGCCATATGAGGGTTCTGGCCTTCTAAGCATTGATGTAGGATTGACTGAGCAACGTACCAGCCTTGACCATTTTGAGAGCTTGTAAGCTTGGTGAGGTGGGGGGAAGGGGTCCTGAGTATTTAGATTGCAGTGGTGGGATCTAGCCGGTGATGCAGCGGCCAGTCAGATTGGATTGATATGCAGAAAGAAGAAGAGAAGCCTGGTGGTCGCGACAATGAAACTCTGCAGACTCTGGCAAAGTGTTGAAGAGGTTAGAAGTCCGAGGGAGAGGATGGAGTTTGGGAAAAGAAGGAGGGGTTGTTGTGCAAGTGGTGGCAGAGTTTCTGTTACCTACTTGGGTACATTTTAGCTCCTCCCTGGCAGGCTCAGCAATGTAAGAGCTTGGCTTGGCCCTTGGGCCCCTGGACAGCTGCAGCTGCAGCTCCCAGCAGCCCGCCAATCTGCCCACCTAGATTTGGGGTAGACTTTCGCGGGGTAATGCCAGCGTCTCCGGGGCTCTCTGGCATGGGACCTTCGGGACAGCAAACTGCGGCCCGAGTGCATTGCCAGGCAACGGGATACCCAACAACTAAATAAGAATGCCCTCTACATAGTAAGTACAGTGTAACTGCAGCGTTTCCGCTCGGCCTCTCCGCCCCACAGAGCTTGTCGCAATGCGCCACTTTTTCACATAACTCTACACAGTAGGTAGCTTGGCAGTTACATAGTACATACTGCTGCACTCGTGATCTCACCTGCCTGCACAGCAGAAACAACTGTCATCGCTCTGCACTCGTGACAGCGCTTAGCAATCGGTGAGGCCACCGCCTTGGGAGGCCCATGCGCACTGCTCTCCGATGTTTCACGACAGTGACGGGGGCGGCGAACAAATTGCCTGATGACGACTTACTCTTTGCCACGCTTTGCCGAGGCGCAGTTCGGCAATGCAATTTACATATGTACAAAACCAATGCTACAACTACGGCATCCGAGGCGTGATGTCTTGTGCGGGTTCCGCGGTTTTCTAGGCGAGCACCACAAGAGCAGCCCTGAGACTTGCAAGTGTTCCGAATCCCGATCAGCTCCGCACCCTGCGCACCAGCCACGCACGCCGACACTGTCTCCCATTGCAATCACGCCTGCGTCTGCACCAAGACAAAGAGTGGACATCTGCATGGATTTTGGAATTGGCTCTTGGTTTTGATCGCTGCGCCTAGCTCTGACAACAATTGTTGGGATATTGGTAGCGAGGAGTATGGAAAGTCATGGGGCCAACACAATACGCAATCAAAGGTGCTTGCTGTAAAGTGTATATTTTCAAGACGTCTGAACCGACGCCGGCCGTCAACCATTGACCATTGACTCCTGTTGGATGTATCACCATGTCACAAATCCCTTCATGGCTCTTTGAATGTGAGGTGACAGGCGCATATCTTCCAATGCGTTATCCTGGCCTCGAATAGTTCAGAAATCACCATATGCCCTGCATCAGACTTTTCCACCTTAAAACTCCCAAGACATGGTCCGTTTAGTCGGAGGCAGCAGCACGCTTAGCAGCATTGCCACGCAGCTTCTTCTCGGGCTCAGCACGGGGAGCGCGCTGGCTCTTGCGGACAGCGGAGGCACGGGCAATGGCAGCTTGGCGGAGGTCGGCACGGTAGCCACCCTTGGCAACGTAGTTGGCAACGTTCTTGTAGGTCCTGTACAAAAGCGCGTATTGCGTTAGTATTGTCCTTCGTCTTGAGTTGTGTCGTCTAGGTTTGGATGAATCGCTAAGTCAAAGCCTGGGTCTGACGTACTTGCGGTTGTGGCCGCCGAAGCTGGCCTTGGTGAGGGCCTTAGCGGGCTGGTTCACGGACTTGGCCTTCTTGGACTGGAAGGCAACGCCCTTTTCGCCATCGGCGGAGATGCTGACGGCCTTGTCGTTGACGAAACCGGCGTGCTGCAAAACGAGAAATGTGTGAGCACCTGGACCTCTTTTTCACACCCATCGCATCCCTGTCTGTTCCATCCTGGATATTCATACCTTGCGGGAGTGCTTGTTGACCAGGTTGAAGGGGTCGCTGGAGAACTGGACACCGCCAGCCTGCTTGCGCTTGACCAGGTAGGAGTTGTTGTTGCCTGTACCGCACAATTAGATGCTGATTTTTCCCAGTTCCGAACAGCTCATTGCTCTACGAGCCAGATAGCCAGGTTTGTACGTACGGACAATCTCCCAAACGAGATCGGCGGAGACGTTAGGCAGAGACATTTTGGCTGTGGTGTGGAGGGTGGCACGTGGAAGAGGCGTGAATGTTGGGCGTGGAATCGCTTGTTCAATGTCGTCCTCAACGGCCGGTGTGTTTTTCGCTTGACAAAGTCTCCTGCCAGAACGATTCTGTGGACGGCTTACATAATTATCCGCAGGGATCTGGCGCATAATGTTTTTTACGGGTCTCTGCCGGCCGCCGCCCAGGCCCCGACCCCGACGATGTAACTCTCAGGTTCGCCGGAATACGGCTTACGTCAGCCCTGGGATATGACGGCCGGTTGGGAGAACGAAACGAACTTCAACATCGTGGCTGCTCACGCGCGACGCATTCCTCTCTATGCAACCCTTTCTTTTCCCTCTTCCTCATACCTGGATTCTGTGATTCTGCTCCCTGTCGAGCCTCAGATATCGGATGCCTCGTTGACGTGTTTCCTGCTACCGGGAGATTGCGACCCAACCTTTGCTACCCAAAAGCCCAAGCCACTTTTCCCTTTGTCATCTTTAATTAATGGTTCTTGAGGCAGCCTACCCTGGGGCTCCTCAGCTCAGAGAGTCTGTACCAGCAGCATTCCAGCGCTCTCAACAGAAATCGACACAAACTTATCTACCAGCATAGTGGCCGCCGTACGTCTATTTGCCACCAACCAACGATCTCACTATGGACTTTCTATTCTACACTTCGCTCTTGCTCCTTCCGCTGGTATTGGCCACTATACTCTACCTGACGCGGGGACGCTGGACTCATCTCATTCCGGGCTCCTCGGCCGCCGATTATCTCTACTCACGCCTGCCTACCTCCTTCACAGGGGACATCGAGGCTGGATTATCATCTGCCACCTTCGACTTATCGGGCAATCTTGCAGATGGTGACGCGCGCGCTGGTCTTGACGACGATGCCAAGAGGGAAATTCTGACGATCATGAAGAAGCGACGCATGAAATTTGACGACGCGAGACGAGTCTATCTGGAGAATCGATTTGCAGCCCACGGTATCGGGCCCGATGGCAGACCGAGAGACCCCAAGCTTGTCACCTTTTCGTGATTAGGAACAATAAAAGGCTGCCGTGGGGGGCCGGGTTGTGCTGCGATTTGATGGAATTACAACTATTATGAGATGAGGATCCTGCGCCCGGTTTTGGGGGTGTTTCTGGTTTCTTGCCTTTTTTTTTTTTTCTCTCTCTCTCTCTTTTCTTGTCACTCTAATTGTTTCTTGACTGCGTTTTGGCAACGGTGCTATGTTGTTGTTTGGGGGTGGGGATCATTCAATACCACCATAGCTACGGTTTTCGGTCTGTGAAGTTGCGGCTTCCTATCATGGAAGGCTTTAAGGCGAGTTGGTTGAAGGAGGCTCAAACGAAATCACAGTGGACAATAGAGCCCTTGAAAAGCTCATACTCAGGCGAATGTCACGTTTCCCACTTCTACTCTGCTTTTTTCTTATTCTTTTTCGCCGCTGTTAGTTGACCTTGTACTATCTATTCATATACCCTTCATGCCTCACTACCTGAATTTGACAGTGTTCTGCTTTTTTACATCATAGTCGAGAAATACGAGAGCCCTCCGTTTGGTATCAGTGGTCCCAGAATACCTTCTCTGTCCAACTCCCAAGCTATACGACAGCCATGACTCGAATGTAATCTCAATCTCAGCTGGTACTACGGGCACGTATAATGTTCGCTCCTGGAACTAATCAAACCACGGTGGTCGCACTCTCCTGCTCAGCGTCGCATGTGGCCTCTTTTCCAATCGGAAGAGCTTGTAAGTGCGAATCCTTGTACAGTAAGTTGCTTACTCTCCCCCTGCTGACACTTTTGTTGAATTTAGTTGTGCCAAATCCGAATCACATGTGCCTCCTCACCAAATCTTCGTCAAGGCTCAATAGCGGGACGGAAAACTTTGTGCTTTCGCAATGAGGCTATCTGGCTTGACGATCTGGGAGCTAGCTATTCTTAGCTAGTCATCTCGACACTCCTAATATTGGGACTAATCGTGGCTTTCATATGTGAGGGTCGAAACTCGAGAGTTCTCATATTTTCTGCTCCTGTTAGTATTCGAGGCAGCATTACATCAGGAGACATATCAGTTCATCTGGTCTTGTGTTCAGATCCGTCAGACGTGCATCAGGGAGCGGCCTGTTAAAATGGTGCTAAAGTAAGTCTTGACCGTCGTATTCGTCTGCCATCACCAAGCCCCTTGGGGATCTTGCCGGTTTCTGAAGCAGAGTGCCAATGCTGAACTTGGCCAAGACCGTATGTCTTTCCATCCGTTAAATTGGAGAGCCTTTTTTTTTTATTTCAATGAATCATCATATACGCAGTTCTCCGCGATACAGAGCATACCGTCTGGGTAGCCCTATGTGGTGATCATATGGAAGAACATCTGCCAGCGGTCTGTCTTGCCGTGGCCCGTATGCCAATTGAGCTTTGTCAGGGGAATGAAAGCCTAGGTTTTGACCACGTTCATATATAAGAATTTTGTAACCGCGAATGCTAGGCTGGCCGTCTTATTCACTATCTTCCACCATGGTGCACAAATTGAACGCGCCTGGTATTTGTTTCGATCCTCTGATCGACTAGAGTACTACAGGCGTCACATTAACCGTTCCTGGATTCAAGATTGCTAGCGCCAGTAAGCAGCACAGTTTCAACCTCTGGAAGCACATTGAATGGCCTCATGTGAGTGCAAATGCGGCTTTTGTAGTGGGTGGGGTCGATCTACAAGCCACATGTAAGCCCATATTCTTGGACTACACAGAATACCTACCTTGCTGGCCTGTACCGTGTATGTCTTTCGAACTGTAGAGCCCGGATACGAGCTCTTAATGATGGTCGATCTTGCAAGCATCATACCTGAATGATTAATGTTGGGAAAGCGCACAGCAAAAGGCCCATTACTGTTCCTACCTCTCCCCGCCCCTTTCCTTCCTGTCCAGACGAACACCAACGGTTATCCAGGTGGCCGCGAACGAGAGTTACAAGAATTTTCGAGCACTTGGGCTTCCCGCATGTCGATCAGCGAGGTTGCGAGGTAAGGACAACCGATGCCATCGTCCTTTGGGCCACACTTCACGGCGTCATACGCGAGGACTGAGTGGATTTTTGGTCCTGGAGGATTCCCAGAAAATGCGGTGTTAGTTTCAACCAAGCACTGGCCGGGGCTTGCAGCTTCTCATGCCCCAGCCCATGCAGCCAGGTCGACTCTTGATGGCTCGAATCGACTGGCAAGGACGGCAGGCTGCCTTCCTCATAGATGAAGTAGTACTACTGCCTTGATGTGGCTAACAAATGTGTAGGCAGGTACAGGCTATGTAATATCAAAGTTTTTGGGCCGGCCCTGCTAGTTCTGGTCCCTGACCGCACCTGCGGTACCTGTGTAGCTCAAGGCCATGAGCTCTTCCTCCTTCACATCAGTTTGTTTGGCAAGGGAAGTACCCCGTATACAGAGTAAAGCAACGGCAACTTGTCTCCTGATACGGAAAGCGCACACTGGAACTTCAAGATGCGCTGCTATCCGGTTCTGGCGAGCATTTACTTTGCCGTTCTCAAGTGCTATTTCCCTCAACATTCTGGTACAGGCATTTGTTGAAGGAAAGAGGGGCATCTCCGCCCAAGAAAGTGCTAATGCAATGTTTACTCGTGTATAAAACGGAGATCTTCTTGAGCCAACCGAGTCCGGAAGACTTTTACCTGTACACTACCCATCAAACCATCACTCCAACCCAGGCCGGCCCTTCTCCGCTCATCCTTACGATCGTTTGTCCCGTTTTTGTGGCCAACTTCCTGGGTCTCGACCCTGACCATGGCTTTTCTCCTCGCTGTGATCGACATCGGCATGCTTGTTTTGCAGCCAGCCTTGCACGTGCTGTCGTCCTCGAAAGACAGGATTGATCGTTTTCGATCTTCTGGAGGGCAATGGCAATGTGGTCTCTTGGCCTGGTATCTGCTCCGAATTCAAGTATAAAAAGAGTGAGTGGTTCCCTTGCTAAGAGCTGTGATTTCTGTACTTCCGTGATCAGACTTCTCAGAATCTGTTGATTGTTGGAGTACTAGACCAGTTGACAGCAATTTGGAACTGTATAGGCTACATACCAC
Organism: Coniella vitis; assembly: GCA_011317545.1. NCBI lineage: Eukaryota > Fungi > Ascomycota > Sordariomycetes > Diaporthales > Schizoparmaceae > Coniella > Coniella vitis. Next base: position 949,199 of record WUJK01000012.1, read on the forward strand.
CTTTTACTTCATTATTTTTCGACCAACAGTCCCTCACTACCATCCCACACAGTCAAGATGCACATCGCATTCACGTTCCTCTTCTTGTGGCTTGCAGCTGTCACGGCTGCATTCTTCGATGGTGGGCTCAACGAGTCCTATCCCAAGGCCGTTTCGGTCTTGAATATGCACAAGTCCGACGTCCGCCTCCGAATTGTCGATAATTTCCTATCGCCCCCATCGGAGATCATTGGTGATCAAGTGGTGTCGCCAGGCGACAATGCTACGTTTCGCGTTTCTCACGGCTGGAACGGCAATGTGCAATTCCTGGACGCCCAGTATTGGGGCTGGAATGGCAACGAAGCTCTTGTGGAAGCGGCTTTTGATCCGACACAGGGAATCTATATGGACATCAGCTATTTGTGAGTTATTTGTCAAGCGCGATGATGGATTCTAAGGTGTATCTACCCTTGCTAATCCACGAATGACCTCAAGAACTGGCTGGACTCTGCCCATGGTGTGCGGTTGCGAAGAAGAAGTGCGGCCCGTCATTGGTTGCAACCTGGATCTTAAGAAATTGAATGGTGGGAAGTGTGATGACAGGCTAGACGATGGCCACGGCTCATGTGTGAACCCGGCCAGGTAAGTGTGCTCCCTGCAGATGACTTTGACTAACAGTGAGTCGCTAATCGTTTTGGGTGAAACGATCAGGGGCGATACGTATCTGCAGAAGGAGCCGCGCTTTTTCACGCCGTGCAGAACGTCAGCATACGTGATCGAAAGCAACCATGCTGAAGCCCTGAATGACGGTAAATGCAAGTGGGCGTCGACCATTCTCTGCTGTGTTGGTTCAGAGTGCGAGCCGTCTATGAAGCAGCGATAAGACTGAACGCTTGCATTAAACTGGCGTCATCCCTCAGGCTTCATGACATGCGCAGTACGTTATTTCTCTCAAGCACTTGGCTATGTCCCCATTGTGAACGAAACCCGCTGACATGCATGCGTTATCCCAGAAAGACACCGTTTTGGCCGGCCACATCTTGACAATCAAAGGCCAGCATCTCTGTCTGCTGTAGTGGCTTTAGTTGCCATCCCAAAGACAAGGAACATCCACCTCTTTCACACCAGCGAAACTTTCTTCGTTTCTTATATACCCAATAGAACTTCTTAAAGCAATTCTGGATCTCAATTCTCGATTTCTGATACTGAGGAGCCGTGCCCCGTTTCAAGCGCCTTTATTTGCGGTCACAAGTAGTCATGAAGCACCGTAGAGAAGCTCCAGCATGACCTTTGCTGTCCCCTGGCTAGGTCAGGCAACTCCCCGTTCTACAATCTTTTGATGCGGTCAGTCGCCTCAGCTGGGGCATGCCTTTGCAATGGCTTTCAGTTCGGACTGACATCGATATGCTTTGACGCTGAAACGAAGCGTGGAGCAGCCGAGCACGATTATATTTTGAAAATATGCCTGTAGACTGGCTGTCTGGCACCGTCAGGCGGCGCTCATGGGTATCTTCAACGAATACTGGTCCAGAACACGTGATCTCGGGATAGAGTACAGAAAGCAGGCAGGATTGCTACGTACATAGTATAATTGTGAAATGTCTCGAATCATCAGGAAGGAGAAAATGTAAACGGGGCTTACTGCAATGTGTTTCACGCTGTCGTAGTACTATGTACATATAGTATGCTGCCAACAGGGTGGCGAACAAGGTGGTGATAATTGCTGCAGTGTTACTGTGAGCCATGCAGTGCTGTATATCATAGTAGTGGACGTCTTCACTCGAGAGCACATGAAGTATCTTACCTGGAGTACAAGAGAACTTTCAGGTACGTACCGAGCAACCCCGCCGGTGAAGCTACCCTGTAGGTTCAGTACACGGGCCGTATCCTGGTCACTGCCATTTGCAGCGCGTGTGTGCAGCTAGGCCGGATCGGTTTGGCACAAACTTTGGCGTTGAGCAGGGTTGCAGAGTGGGTCCCTGGCTTGCCTGGCCCCATCACCAGAGGGAAAGGGGAGTTTGCCCTGTCTTAGCTCGCCCGTGCTCCTGTGCCCTGCTGCTAGCCTGCTTCCGCTTCTGCTTCTGCTTCCATCCTCGCGCGCTTCTTTTCCTCTTTCTCCTTTTCCCTTCGCAACGCCTTCCCCGCCGTCTCATCTCCACGCCCGTGACGCTGCTCTCCTGCAACCCGCAACCTGTCCAAGGCTCTCGCGCCTGACCTCACCCTTGCTGCCTTAACGGCTCTTGCAAGCCCCAGCGCTCGAGCTCTGGGCGCCACCACAGCAGAGAACCGCGCTCCACGCGCCCGCAACAGAATTCTTTGCCCGTCGCAACCCACCCACAAGGCCTTGGCTGATGCTACTGCTTGGTGCCCCAACCATCCACCCACCCCGTTTTGTCGCGATCGCATCCCCCCACGCGCGCCTCGCCGTCGCGCCATCAATCGCCATCCCATAAGCCATTCAACATTTTTCACTACAAATCACTTTTTTATCAAGAACATCTTCTGTTGTCGCGTTGTCCCACAAGACGCCGAGTCACGCTCCGTTTCGCTATCGCTGCCGCCTGGAAACCGAGCTTGCCAGTCGCGTCGCAAAGATAGAAAAGAAGACAATATAAAATGTCCATGTATCCAGGTCACCGTGGCATGGGAGGTGCGCCTCCCGGTGTGAATGGTGCCGCCCGCCTCAGCGAACTGCTTGACCAGATCCGCTCTGAATTCGAGACTCAGCTTCGTCAGTCAGAGAACTATGAGCACCAGAGTGAGCATCATCATCCTCCACGCATCTCTTTTGCGACGCTCGCCGCCAAAACGCACCCACTACCCATGAGGGAGGTTCCAACTAACATGCTTCGTAGTTCAGACACAGGTCAATGAGATGCAGCTTGTCCGAGAGAAGGTCTATGCTATGGAGCAGACTCACATGGCCCTGAAGCAAAAGTACTACTTCAAGCCCCCACATCCATTTTTGCGCTATCCCTCTAAGGCATCACCTTACTGACAATGGTTGCATCTCTCCCTGCTAGGTTCGAAGAAGAGGTCACTCACCTGCGCCGACAGCTGGAGCAGGCTCGTGGAGGCGCCCCTCAGGGCGCCATGGTCGGCCCTCCTCCCCATGCTGGCCCGCCCCAGGCCCCCCCACCTGCCATTGGCATGGGCACGAATGCCTTCAGCGCCATCATGTCCGGTCAGGGTGGCCAAGGCGGTCCCATTCCTCCACCACCGCCGCCCCAGGAGCAGCCTGCTCCTCCTCACCAGATGCCACAGCCGCCTCCAGGGCTCCAAGGTCCTCCCCCCCCACCTCCGCAGGCCCAGGCCCCGCCCTTCCAACCGCAATACCCTCAGGGTCCAGCTCCTGGTGGCTTCCCCAATCAACCACCTCCCAGCACCGCTAGCCCTGGACCTGGAAAGCGCGGAGTCGGTCGGCCTCCTGCCGGCGGTCCTGCCACGCCCCAGATCAACACGCCTATCCCTTACCCAGCAGGCCCAGGAGGCCCAGGCCAGAGCCCTCAAGTCGGCACACACCCGACTCCAGACCATGCCCGCATGGCTCAACCACACCACCCTCCTACAAACGCACTAGGCGATTTGGATGTCGAAAGATTGCCTGCTCAGCACAAGAAGGCGAGAGATGATTGGTTCGTCATCTTCAACCCATCCGTGCCGCGCATTCTAGACGTGGACTTGGTCCACACTCTGGCCCACGAGAGCGTGGTTTGCTGTGTTCGTTTCAGCATGGATGGTAAATACGTTGCGACGGGCTGCAACAAGTCGGCCCAAATTTACGACATTGTGACTGGAGAAAAGGTGTGCGTACTGCAGGACGATAATGCAGACACTGGCGGCGACTTGTACATTCGAAGCGTCTGCTTCAGTCCGGACGGGAAATATCTTGCTACTGGAGCCGAGGACAAGCTCATCAGGGTAAGTCTTTTTGGTCATGTTCAATTGTAGCCCTAGCTACTTGCATTGCTGACTTTATGAAATCACAGGTTTGGGACATTCAATCTCGGACCATCCGAAACACCTTTTCCGGCCACGAGCAAGATATCTACAGCTTGGACTTCTCTCGTGATGGGCGCACCATTGCTTCGGGTAGTGGCGATAGAACTGTCAGACTCTGGGATATTGAAGCATCGAGCAGTATTTTGACCTTGACTATTGAAGACGGTGTGACCACCGTGGCCATTTCCCCTGACTGCACCCTTGTCGCCGCTGGATCTTTGGATAAGAGCGTCCGCGTTTGGAACATCCAGTCTGGTCACCTCGTCGAACGCCTGGAAGGACCCGATGGCCACAAGGACAGTGTTTACAGCGTTGCTTTCTCTCCTAGCGGCAAGGATCTTGTCAGCGGTAGTTTGGATAGGACCATCAAGATGTGGGAGTTGAGCTCGTCTCGTCAAAGCCAGATGACCCAGGGACCCAAAGGTGGACGTTGCGTTAAGACCTTCGAAGGTCATCGAGTAAGATCAGCCCTTCTAGCATGCAAGTAACGTCGACGCGTCAAGACTGACTTTGTTTCTTGCAGGACTTTGTTCTCAGCGTTGCATTGACTCCTGATGCTCAATGGGTCATGTCCGGATCCAAGGACCGTGGAGTTCAATTCTGGGACCCCAGAACGGGCAACACGCAGGTTATGCTCCAGGGTCACAAGAACTCGGTCATCTCTGTGGCTCCGAGCCCAAGCGGCCAGTACTTTGCCACCGGCTCTGGAGACATGCGCGCGCGCATATGGCGCTATGACAGAGTTGGGGCATAGAAATCACTTTGACTTAAGCATGCTGGCTTGACATCGGCTTCCCTAAGGATAGCATTTTGTTTAGACGAGGCACTTCCTATCCTTCTTTCTATCGCTTGGGAGAGGGCACGGATTCGTTGTTGTTACGTCGCTACTGTTCATTCATCATTACATCTGACTCGGCCGGATTGTGGAAAAGGGGTGAAGAAAGCGGTGCTCGGGCACTTTTTGATGGATAGCCGAGGCCAGCAGAAGTAGGATTCTGAACGGGAAAGCATACCGACTGGTGCTCTTTACTTTTTATTTTTTTTTATTTTTCCCATTTTTCATTTTTTATCCTTCGTGTGTAATCGGAACAGCTCGTAATGGAATATGCTTGTGTACTACCACTATTCATTCACTTTTGATTTCTCGGAGGAATAGCTGGCTTGAGATGTCAGTGACTTTTAGAGAGGACATGTGGCTTGTGCTTGTTGCACAGGGTATCATTTTGTATCCATCTAAGTCCTCGTTACAGGAGCCCACTAAACAGATTATCAAACTCGTCTCCGGCCTTTTTGGACTTCTTTTTCTTCTTAAGGGCCTTGGAAGCTTTGGCTTCCTCAACATGCGACGGTCGATCTTCCCTTGGCTGGTTTGTATCATCTATTCTTTGCTTCCTACGCTTGATGGATCGTGATAGTAGTGATGATGACGATGCATCTTCTTCATCTGTGACTGCCGGGCGCTTTGTTGCAGCCAACTTGAAATGCTGATTTGGGGGGCATTTCTTGATTTCCCGGTCCTGGTTCGGTCTATTATTGCTGCTGCTGCTGCCATAAGGGAACCTGTTGTTCACCTCATCGCGTGAAACGACCATGCCGAAATCATCATTGTGATCGAGTGCAGAATGTTGAGAAGCAAATAGAGCATCTCTAGATACTGCTTCACCGAAGGGGTCGCTGCTGTTGCCTTGTTGATTGCGTGGTTCTGCACTGATTCCACGCTCGATCTTACTTTTGGTGGTGATAGAGGCGGTGGCTGGCGTGGCGTTTTGGTCTCGACATTGGACTTCTTCATCTACGGGTGATGGTGGGACAAGCGGCGTTATGGCGGCTTGGACTTGTGCTAGGACGCCGAGGAGGACAAGACCAAGTTGAGCAAATTGTCGGTCTGCTGTAAGCTGTGTGAATGCCCTTTTTGGGAAGAGAGAGGGAATGAGATGTCAGACTGGCGTTCTTCTTCTGATATGTTGACACCTTACCTACTGAGCCTAATGGATAGATAGACTTGACCAGGATATTATTGCCATGAACATGAACATTTCGGAAACTTACTCATAGCACTTCATGTTTAGTACGCTGTATATCCATAACAGCCTCTCCCTGACCCTATTCAGCTCGGGCTGTTTTACCTCCTTGTTTGTTACATCACTTGCAAGAGCAGGCGGTAGACCTTTGCGCCGTTTCTTGCTCGATGGTGTGAAAGCGGAAGAAGTGGAAAGCAGAATCTCTGCTCGCTGTACAGCGGCCTCGAGGTCTGGCAGAACCTTTTGGAGGTGTCGACGCAGCATGGAAAAGGCAGGCCACCATTTTGTGGCGCGATGCTGGTTCTTGTTGCGGTGGGCGAAGCCGTTGAGAATGTGCGCGGTGGTGGTGAGAGAGAGGAGCGAGGATTGAAGGTCGTGGAGAGATGGTGGAGAAGGTGGCTGAGCCATTCTGTGGGGATTTTGCCTAATATGAGCGAGCTCAGGTGTTTTCTCTCATGTTGTTGGTGATATGTTCTTTGAAGAGCGAAATAATCTACCGTTGGGTTTCTGCGTATACTAGTAATCGGACGCTTGGAGAGCGACATTTGAGTGAGGACATTTACCAAGGACAGGGTTAGGGCTAGTAGCATATCAACTCTCGCACAGTTATCTACCTCGGGCTGTACTGCCAATCACACAGTATCTTCAGCAGGAAAAGAAGGTACCTGGTACTTCCGCGACCGGGTAAGGAACGGAAGGAAGGGGAGTGCGGGGGAGGGGCGCAAGCGGGCTGGCGCGCAGCATAAAATTTCGCGACGTCTGTAGGCTTTTTTCTGGTCCGACTCAGTCACAAAGTTGGAAGAAAGAAAAAAAGATGTCGCCAATCACTGTCCAACGGGCCTGGTTCATTCAGCAGCACGCTTTTGGCTGAGATACAGACCTGTTGTCTTGATTGATCCAATCGATTGACGCATCAGCCATTCTTTTTTTTGAAATCTGCCTTTAATCATGGCCTCGCAATCGCTGCGCATCCTGCTCATTGGCAACGGCGGCCGTGAGCACGCGCTGGCCTGGAAGCTGGCCCAGTCGCCCCTCGTCGAGTCTATCATCGCCGTCCCAGGCAACGGCGGCACTGCCACCTGCCCCAAAACCTCTAATGACACCTCCGTCTCGGCCGACGACTTCCCCGGCCTCGTTGCCCTTGCCCAGGCCCGCAGCGTCAACCTCGTCGTTCCCGGCCCCGAGCAGCCGCTTGTTGACGGCGTTGAGGCCTTCTTTGCCAATGTCGGCATCCCCGTCTTCGGCCCTTCCCAGGCTGCTGCCCGTATGGAGGGCAGCAAGACCTTTAGCAAGGACTTTATGAAGAAGCACAATATCCCCACCGCTGCCTATGAGAACTTCTCAGACTACGAAGAGGCCAAGAAATACCTCGACCGCGTCGACCACGATGTCGTGATCAAGGCCACGGGTCTGGCTGCTGGCAAGGGCGTTGTGATTCCCCAGACCAAGGAAGAAGCCCATCAGGCTCTCAAGGAGATGATGTGCGACAAGACCTTCGGCTCGGCCGGCGACGAGGTTGTCATTGAAGAGTTCCTGACAGGTGACGAGCTGAGCATCCTGTCCTTTTGCGACGGCTACACCATCAAGAGCCTACCTCCGGCACAGGACCACAAGCGTATCTTTGACGGTGACCAGGGCCCCAACACGGGCGGCATGGGCTGCTACGCGCCCACAAACATTGCCACCCCAGAGCTGGTGGCTCAAATTGAAAAGGACATTCTCGAGCCCACAATTGCCGGCATGCGCAACGACCGCTTCCCCTTCAAGGGCGTGCTCTTCACTGGCCTCATGATCGGCCCCAAGGGCCCCAAGGTTCTCGAATACAATGTCCGCTTTGGCGACCCCGAGACGCAGACTGTGCTGCCACTGCTGTCTGAAGATACTGACCTGGCTGAAATCATGCTGGCCTGTGCCAAGGGCTACCTGAGCTCCGTCGATTTCAAGATACAATCCAAGTTCAGCGCCACCGTTGTCGTAGCCGCTGGTGGATACCCTGGCACATACGCCAAGGGCACACCCATGAATGTTGGCACCCCAGCTGAGGGCAGTGGTATTACCATCTTCCACGCTGGCACTCAGCTGGCTGGCAATCAGCTGCAGACTGCAGGCGGTCGCGTGATTGCCGCCAACGCAGTGGGCGCCTCTCTCGAGGAGGCCGTCAAGAAGGCCTACGAGGAGGGCATCCAACTCATCCAATTTGACAAGATGTTTTACCGCAAGGACATTGCACACCGCGCATTCCGCAAGTCTGAGGCGGCGCCAGCCCAGGGTCTTACCTACGCGCAAGCCGGAGTCAGCATCGACGCAGGCAACGAGCTCGTCGAAATGATCAAGAAGGCTGTTCGATCGACTGCTCGCCCAGGAGCTGACGCGGAGATTGGTGGCTTTGGCGGCGAAGTGGACCTCTCCGCTGCAGGCTACCCCAACGCTCCCATCCTCGTTGGCGCCATTGACGGCGTCGGTACGAAGCTCATTATCGCGCAGTCCATGAACAAGCACGACACCGTTGGCATCGACTTGGTCGCCATGAACGTCAACGACCTGATTGTGCAAGGCGCCGAGCCTGTCATGTTCCTCGACTACTACTCCTGCAGCAAGCTGCACCCCGCCGATGCCGCAGCCTTTGTATCGGGCGTGGCTGTTGGCTGCCGCCAGTCCAACTGCGCGCTTGTCGGCGGTGAAACCGCCGAGATGCCGGGCATCTACCACGGCGACGACTACGACGCCGCCGGCGCGGCTATCGGTGTCATGCGCAAAGAAGCCCGGCTCCCTCGCCTGACCGACATGGCCGAGGGCGATGTCCTCCTGGGCTTGGGCTCCAACGGCGTGCACTCGAACGGTTTTTCGCTCGTCCGCCGCATCGTCACCCATGCTGGACTGCAGTACACAGACGCGTGTCCTTGGGACAGCAGCTACTCGTCACTTGGCGAGGCGTTGCTGACGCCCACGCGCATCTACGTCAAGCCGCTGCTCAAGGCGCTGCAGTCCAACCTCATCAAAGGACTCTCGCACATCACCGGCGGCGGTCTGACGGAGAATGTACCCCGTGCGCTGCCCAAGCATCTTGCGGCGGAAATTGACGTGGCCAGCTTTGAGGTCCCCCCCGTGTTCCAGTGGTTGCGCAAGGCGGGTGCTGTGGCGCCGCGCGAGATGGCGCGGACGTTCAACAATGGCGTGGGTATGGTTGTCATTGTCAGTGCGGCGGATGTGGAAAAGACTGTCGCTATCTTGCAGGCGGAAGGGGAGAGAGTGTTTACAATTGGACGGTTGGTGAAGCGTGAGGAGGAACCGTGTGTGCTCAAGGGCTTGGAGTCGTGGGCATAGACAATGCGCTGATGCGATCGTTTTCGCTAAGGGCGATCAGTGATCCAGTTCAGTATGGGAGTACTGTACTGCTTTTGAAAAAACGCGCGGTGCAGAGATAGAATGAGCATGTTATTTGATGCTCTACAAAAGCTTGCAATCTTGATTCTTCTACTTGACTAGTCTTTGTTAACGGCCTAATCAGACATTGTCACGTGAATAAGGTGGTCCAGTCAGACCAGTCATTACCTACCTAGGTACTGCTGGACTGGAGGTACCATGGTCTGAACCGTGATCGATTTTAAGAGCACTACCAATTGGAACCTCCACCACCACTGCCATACCTATGAAAAGAGCCTAAATAAATGGACAAGACACATTTTGAGCCATACATAGTACTTTAGATTCACGTGTATGTAATAGGCCGTCGAATTCAAATTCAGATGTGGTACTCCTATTTCCAGTATCATCATATACATTCTCAATTTACACCTCTAACCCACCAATTAAGACGCTATCTCCATTAGATGAACATACCCCAAACAAAGCCTTACCGGTCCAAATAGGCTAACTGGAAGTGCCTCATGAGGCCACAGTCTCTATAAGACTTGGGTCAAAATTCCAATCAAAGTCCTTCATGAACGCATCCCAATCGATCATAGACGCTGGATCCGGAGCCAAAGCTCCCACAGCACAACTCGCGCCTCCGCCTCCTCCGCCGGACGCCGTACCAGAGCCAGCACCGCCGCCCGTACCAGCCAGATCTGTCGCTGCTGTCGATGTATTCACCCCGCCTGTACCATTTCCACCACTCCCACTGGAACCCGCACCAGCTCCGACACCACCATTATTACTTCCTCCGGCTCCAGGCACAGGTGTTGTCATTCTTTCCAACCGTATAAACTCCATCTGGCGCTTCCACCTCCGGATACAGTCAAGCGGCAACCCCATTCCCATCCGATGGCTCAAGCGCGGGGTATCCACTTGCGAGAGTTCGGTGGCCGGAAGCACGTTACGCACGTTCCAGGCACTCTCCATCATCTTGGAGCAGCGCATGGGAAGGTCCGCGTCCTGGACGGAGCAGGCACGCACGCTGGCAATGGCGTTAGCGACAACGAGGTCGGGCGTGCTGCCCTCAGTCTGCTGGATGTGGGCTTCAAGGGTGTCCTTGAGCGTGTGCGATACGAGGGCCGAGATGATGATGCACGAGGCTGTCAAAAGAGAGCGGAAGACAAAGTGCGGGGCGTGAGAGAGGAAGCCGATTTCAGACTGGAGTTTGAGGGCGAGGCGAATGATGGACTGGGCGGTTGTGTGGCAGCGGAGAATGTTGCGTTTGTATGTTTCAGTGCTGACGGTGGGTATGGGTACAAAGTAGTAGACTTGGACTTCGAGGAGGGTGGAGAGGATGGTAAAGTGATCGACATCTGTGCCGTAGTCAGTCGATCCGTGCTATGAACCAGGCAGGCAGCATTTCAAACACTGACCTGAAATGTCAACCGCAGACATGAGTCTCTGCACCTTGGTGAAATCTTCAGCCAGATGGTCCACAATGTGGTGAGAAACGCCTCGCTCCTCCTCCAAACTGGCAGCCATGGATCGGCTGAGCTGGTTGAGGAAAGCAGCAGACTGCAGCAGCACATAAAAGTAAGTCGGGACCTGGATGGAACTGGTGCGATCGAGCACGCTTTCTAATGTCCGATTGAAAAACTGTCCCGTGCTGGGTGTACCACTATAGGTTGATATGCGCTGGGAGACTATGTTGTAGCCGATCCACGTGTACATGGCCTCTTCATCCGAGACGCCAAGTCGATATGCAGGATAGAGCATCGAAGCTATATCTCCTCGTCCAGTCTGGATACCCAGCAGGTAGCAGCTGTTCATCAACATGGATGTATATATGTTCGAAGGGTCCTTCATGAAGCGTATGGTGGGCAGCGGCCATGCACTCAGAATGAGCAGAGCATTAATGGTTGCCAGCGTAAGTGGTGGGTCCGATCTGGTTGGGACAGTATAAGCAGAGTGATAGCGGGTCGACCCAGACACACAGAGGATCCCAGCAAACAGAAATGACGATGGTGACGACAAAAGAAGAAATACATACACTGCCTCCCAGACTTCGGACTTGATAGACTCCACCAAAAACTCAAAGACATAAGCAGCATCGGGCACGCGTCGGCACGCCGTCACCATGATAACCCAGAACAACACCGGCCCAGCCTGGTAGATGGCATCTGGCTCCCGAATGCGCACAATGGGGAGGTATGGATGAAATGACTCGAAATACTTGTCAAAATAAACGTCAATATCGTGGCCCGCAAATACGCGGGATTTCAAGGCGCGCGGTTGCGACGGACGGCCGCTGCTGGTACTGGCAGAGGGCGTAGGCACCTGCTGGCCGATAGATGGCAGGGAGTGACTGCCATTGTTGGGAGAGGACTGGTGGACGGGCCTGCTGGGAGGAGCAGGGGCGCTGAAGGAATTGATGCTCGAGATGGGTGTTGCGGCAGCCGAAAATGGCGCGGTGGGATAGAGGCGCAAGCCATCGTTGGCAGACGCGCTGGCCGATGCGGTGGGAGGTGGTAACGAGGGCAGAGGCAGCTGGACCGACGAGGCGCGAGGAGCGACGGCCTGCTTGATGTTCTGGACCTCCTGTACGAGCTCTTCAAATTTGGAGCGTTTACTGACGCGTTTATGGGAGCGGTCAACAACGCAAGTCAGCTTCAGCTTGGCGCAGCGCTGGCATGGCTGGCCGGGAACGGCGCTGGCGTTGCACTTGACCTTGGAATCGCGGCACGATACACAGGCCGTATTGCGTTTGATGCGCGACTGAGGCGACGACTGCTCGGCAGCCGAGGCCAGCAGATCGAGCGACTCTCTACTCTCACCGGGAATGCTCATGGTAAGTGGTTGGGAAGGCTGCAAAGGGATGGGAGGCTTTGATCGGACGGTTCGAGTCGGGGCGCCGAGACGGAGCCGGCGGGCGCTTGTTCGGGAGGAAATCGGCGGATGGGAACAAGCCCAGTAGGGAGTGCTGGTCTTGGCCAGCGTTGTGATGACTCAGCAGTCTGTTAGCCGAGGGTTGCACCGAGGCACCTGTCAGCGGCGGGCTGTGGACTGCCGTTCCGTGCCGTGGAAAGCAGCCTGTGGGTTTCATTGTATTTCGCATTCGAAGTTCGGAAGGGGGGCTTGGTTTGTTTACATTGGTACAAGTCTGCGAGGGTATCGGCGCGAGATATATTTGTAATTCTTTCGGAGCAGAGGAAATGATAATCGAGCGTCAGTGTGACTTTCCCATAACAGATCGAGACCGTGCCGTCTCAATTGTTCCTTCGATGCAAGTGTAGACCATGTACAACAGGATCTCAAAGCTCCTCCTTGCCCTGCTGTCCTCCCTCCTTCTTATTTCCACCACCGCCCATCAATCCGCTGAAGAAGGAAGCGCCAGGAATAGCGACGCGCGCAGCATGCGGGTACGACTTGCCATCCACTTCGACGCGGGGCTCGCAGGTGCACCAATTTTCCTCAGGTACGCCTGACATGGCGCTGGGGATGTGCTTGCCGCAGCCTCTCCACGACTTCTTGGCTGTCACAAAGGAATTAGCAGTTGGAATATACTCATTTTGGGCCGGAGTAGTCGATAAGTTCTGAGTTGAGTGGGAATGGGTGACAACATAAAGCAGGCGTGATGTTCGTGAAAACTTACAACAGTCGGCACAAGTGGCGCTCATACACATTGTGGCAGATTATTTGTTTGGTAGCTGTTCGGTTGTCGCCGCGGTGGAAGAGAGGCGTAGTAATCTGGTTGAGAACAAGTAGGCTGCAGAGGCGAGAGAGATTCTGGAGACCTTGACTTTGGGCAAGGTAAACAGGTGGAAACTTTGCCAGTCGACAATCGAGTACCTAGGTACGTATCTTGGTACCTGCCGTACGTACACGACTACTATATAATTTGCGATGTGCAGCTGGTCAAAACGGCGATGACACATGAAAGGAAAGCCTGACTACGACTCTTGTCCGAGCTTCTCCCTTCCCTTCCAGTGTTATTGGAACTCGTTCCTGCCTTACCCACCTACTATGTACATAGTAGGTGGGTATGCAGAGACTCATTCACCCGACACCGGTCCCGCTGAGTGAAGCTCCACTGTACCTTTTTTCAGGTCGGCGAATCCCTCTACAGCACAGTGTGGAAGTCTGTCGACGTCGCCGACCAAGCGCAATCAACTGGGAATACTGGCAAATCTTGAATTTCATCGTTACTTCCTACTCGTAACAAATTACACAACCACTAACACAATGAAGCGAAACAGTAATCGTAGATATCATCATTACACATACGCCTCAGCTCTTGTGCAACTTGGCCTTGATCTTCTCCTTGAGACTCTTCTTCTCGCCCTCGCCGTGACCCTCGTGCGCTGTCGTATCATCCTCAGGCTTCTTGGTAGCAGCGAGAGCGGGGTTCGCGATTCCCTTTTCCTCCAAAAGTCCTGGTAGATTCAAGTCCATTAGTATTTGCGCTGTGCCATGTGTGTCCATAGAACTCGTCGCGCAGCATTATGTTGTGGGCAGGAAACTTACGGTCAGCCTCGCGTCCTGCTCCTGGCTTGGTAGCATCAAAGTCACCGCCGTCAGCTTGCAAGCCAGAGCTTTTGACATACTGCTCACCCGTGCCCTTGCTCTCGCCATTGTCTTCCTTGTCGTTCCTGGCACCGCCCTCCGTGGAAGCCGGGTCAGTCGGGTCCGCCTTGGCAGCACTGCCGTCATTACCCGCGTCGCCACCCCGCTCCCGCGCAACCTCCTCAATCGGCTTGGGCCCCGCGCCATCTACCTTGGCCGGGTTCTCGGACTTGTCCAAACTACCTGTGTCGTCGACATTCTTGCGCTCCTCTTCCTTTTGTGGGTTGGCTGTCGGGTTGGTGTCCGGGTCGCGCACATCGGCCTGGGCTGCCTTGAAGCCTGTGTCGCCTGTCGTCGAGGGGTGCTCGGTTGTTGGACCCTTGCTTCCCTCAATAGCAGAGGTGTTACTGGCAGATGTGTCAATATCAGTGTTAGTGGTGGTGGTGGTGGTGTTGTTGTTGTTGTTGTTGTCAGTGTTGGTGCTGGCGGTGTTCGCGGCCGTGATGGAAGTGATGGTGGGCTCGGTGCCCGTAGATGCGGTCTGGTTTGCGGGCTCTATACGCTTCTTGTTAGTATACTACAATCGCAACTGCGTAGACTTTCCGTGTCGTCGGATTGAACAAGGCTAGCGAAATGAATCAAATAGCACACAAAACTTACCAATGTTACCAGCATCGTAGGGCTCGCCCTTGGAAACATCACCCTGCTTGCCAGAGATTGGCTCCACACCGTGCGTTTCGTTGTTCATAGTGGTGGAATCTGTTGTTACGCCTACAGGCTTGGTTTGGCTAACGGCTCCGTCGGTGGTGTTTGCGTTGGTCTCGTTGGTGTTGTTGTTTTCACCCCAAATGACCTTAGCAGCGGTGGCAGTGATGGAATTAATAGTCTCCATAGTTGCTTGTTTGGGCGTTGGGAGGCTGTGGTATGGTGTGGCGTGGTGGAGTGTGCTTGGAAACAACAGGGGAAATGTCTGGATAAAAAAAAAATAGACCCTGTGATGTAATATGTGCGGTGCAGTTGCAGCGTGCAGTGTATATCGCTTCCTTCCCTTCTCTGCGTTGCTGACAAGTTGTGGATATGTATATGTATATGTGTAGAAGATGATGTTCTTTATGCTTGGTGACGTCCTTGTCTCCTGTTTCCTCTTCCTTTCGATTTGCGTATGAATATCCTGCTTTGAATACAATCACTGGGTTTAACGAGGAAATCTGTTGTGTCTGGTATATGTTGAGATCATGTGCTAAATTTATGCGAGTGAGTAGGACGATGGCAGAGGATTAATTCTCCAAGAGACCAAATGGAACGAGAGATCAAGAGCCAAGAATCGACCGAGGCAACCCTATTTGTACTCCCGACACATCTCATGCTGCGCGCACATACACACATACACACAAGAGAGAGGACAGAGCATACAAGCAAGATCTCTACTGTTGGGTGAGTCTAGTCCCCTATCCTTACTCTCTTCCCTCCTATCCAAGGCTGGCTGGCTGGCTGGCTAGATGGAGGGGTGTTTTGCAAGCCCGCATGACGAATTACCCTCAACCCCAAAGCCCCGGAAAGCTTGCCAACCAAGTTTCCCGTCCCGCTTTCATGGTAGTACATGTGTACTTTGGAGCAGGGCAACCAACAAGAATTGGATGAGATCTCGAAAGAGAATTGTGACGTCTTGTGTTAATCTGCATGGCCTGGGTAGACCTGTTCATTTTCCACCCCTCCTCCGGGCAAAGGCATTATTAGCTTGGGTCTTGTCAGTGCGTATTGTCATTATACACGTGCTGTGCTTGGGCAGGACTAACAGGGCTGGTACAGAGCCGTTGTATGGCTGCCTCTGTTGACATTCCTGTGGTCATCTTGTTTTACCTGACAACGTACGAGGTCATGTAGGACAGTGCTGCACGCCACGGCTCGGCAATAGCTGGGTTTGGATCAATACGCATAACAAAAGATTCGCAAAATGCTGCGCATGGGAGGCCTGTTTCATCTCTCTCGGGAAATGCGATGAGGATAACAGATGTGTTAAACAGGACATCTTTTCCAAATGTTCACCGAGAGTGCTCTCAAGCACGGACAATATCGACTACCATTCCAAACTTTCAAACAAGCTTCATATTGAGGATAAAGCTCGAATACTGGGTGGCAACAGCACTCTATTGGGTGCGATAGTCAGTAAAGACATTTGCCTACTGCTTTGCAAGATCATCGTTCAACACCACCAACCAAGTCAACCGAACTGCCCAACCGATGACGTGGGTAGACAACAAGGGGAAAGACCCAGCAGCCGGATGAACCCCTCTTTGCTGTCTCTACGTCACATCTTCCAGGGTCCTGATGCTGGTGTGGAGATGCGCACACTAGTGCGGACCCGTCGCTTACTATGTACATGCCTGGTACATACCTAGGATCCTCGTACTTTTAGCACCCTTATCGTTGTTGCTGATATTCACAATACTCTTTCAAATACTGTCAGTTGATATCATAGCTTACATAGTAATTGACTTCTTGGCTTTACCTTTGCAGCCTGTATGCTGCAACTTTGAGAAAAATGCCCGGCGACACAATGTCAAAGGTGACATAGTACTTGCCAATGCGGCTCGTAATCCCTTTATTTTTATCCAAACATAAAATACTTCTGCCTCCCTAATATATAGGTAGAGAATGCCGACCCATTGGGTACTAAAAGTAAAAAAAAAACATATCCAAGAGGATTCAC
This sequence comes from Coniella vitis, assembly GCA_011317545.1. NCBI lineage: Eukaryota > Fungi > Ascomycota > Sordariomycetes > Diaporthales > Schizoparmaceae > Coniella > Coniella vitis. The sequence continues at coordinate 965,828 of WUJK01000012.1, forward strand.
ATTGGTATCATATTGCCCAAAAAGAAAAAGGAAAAAAAGTATCTCAGTATGAGCAAGAACCGGGAAACGCTGTACATGCACCAAATGGTTCCATGCATTCTCTTTGTTTTCTCCCATCAACGCCCATCATTTGGGGTTGAACGAACGCCGCAGGCTGATTCTGCGTGCAGGCAGCGGGGACAGGGTGCCGCTCTCAACCCTTGAGTACGGTTGCCGCACCTTCTCATCCACTTGTGTCGGTGTTCTGCTGCCCAACTTGATGGGATCTTTGCCTTTGCGGATGCTCCGTCTCTTTGCCGCTGCCATAGATCGCAGTTCGGCGTCATGGTCAGATTGAGGCTCGTCCAGCGTGAGAGGTGCATGATAGCTGCCATCTCGATTATCGCTCACCATACGAACTACTGGATCGCCACCAGGCAGCTTGATCACCGACGCCTCGAGCGTTTCTGCAATGTCGAGAAGGGATATGTCCATCGGACAGATATAGGCTACTTTCTTGCGTTGCGAAAAGGCAACCACGTGTCCGCATACCTGCCCGTGGTGTCTCTCGATAATCCAAGCGCCGCTATCACCAGGAAGACCCAACGGCAGGCGAGGTTTGTCCTTGTCTAAGGCTTCGCTCTGTGCATTGGTGACCTGATAGGTATGACTGGGCGAAATTCGTCCGTAAATCTTGACAGAAGTCAAGGCGGGCAGTACGATGCCAAACTGCAGGCCACTGGTGCGTGCCATACATTGGACTTCGAGATTTGGCAGGGCGGTGCTTGGCAGGACAGATTTCGGATAGATAGAGCGGCCATTGGGCTCGGGACTTCGAGGCAAGGCGTTCTCCCCGGGTTGACGGTCTTCGTTAAACTCGAATAGCGCCCAATCAATCTCGTGTATGAGGCCTCCCTCGTCATTCCTTCGGCGAATACCACTTGAGGCAAACACTTCCCCAAGGCTAAAGCTGTCCAGGTGGTCTTCATCCTGCGTTGTAGAGCCAGCGTAAAAGTCCTCATCAACGTCATCTAGAGCTGGCTGGCTAATGATGTATCCATCACCACACCCAGGCTCCACGCCCGGTATATCTCCGGGATGGGAATATTCATCGGCATCTTCCTCTTCGTCAGAGTCGGAATACTCGCTGGTCACTGCGGATTCAGTCATGGCATAAGAGTCGGTATCGGAGAATTCTGCTGCGAAGTCCTCGCTCTCACTACTGTTGCCAGACATGGGTGACTCGGAGGGGTATTGCTGCGCATACCATGCGGCGAGGTCAGGTACTTGAGACTCTGCCGTCCTAGCCATGCTCCGCTTAAGCCTTTCGGTACCTTTGGGTGTCAGGGTCGTCGACTGAGCATCTGGATCATCCAGCATGTGGTGCACCGTCATGCCGTACGTCTTGTCGTCAACCACAATTAGGCCCCCAAAGCTGACAGGGGGCAGATGACGATCGCCGACCCAGGCGCCAATGCTGGCTCCATTCGATGGGCGCTCCTGAAAGCTTCCATTAGCGGCAGCCATTACTTCGGATGTATCTGTGTGCGCCATGCTGCGCTTCGTACCGCTTCCATCGTTACGCGACCGAAGGACCTGGCCGCGGCAGACCTTCAGCGCGAAACCTGCGGGGCCCTCGAATAAGGAACCCAGCTTGCGTTTCAGTATGCCCTTGACTTTGGATACAGAGGTGCAGATCACCAGCACCGTGGGCGTAGTCTCCTTGGCAGACTCGCCAATGGACTCGAGGGAGATTTCGACAGACTCGGGGTGTTTGTGATAAAAGCTCCGTAGGGCCTGGTTGATCTGCGGCATCAAAACCTTGTTCCAGTGCTCAACGGCTTCGGGAGCCAGCGCAGAATGGGGATAGAGACGAGACTTATTCGACCGCCTGGTTCTTGCTTCAGGAGCTTGAGGTGCTGCTTCAACAATTAGAACACATTCTGGCCCGATAGCGAAAGTTCCTAAACATACCTCTGTGTGTTTCAGTTCTGGACGACCTGAGAGCAATTGAGTCTCGTGTGCCAGTGCTCTCTGGGTCCGATACCTGGAATCCAGCCTCGCGGGCCTTTACGTCCCGCGACGAGCTGGGAATAGAATTTTCGGTCTTTCCCCCCTGTTTTGTCGGTGACGAGATGCCTAAGTCACTGTTAAAGCGATCTTCCAGTCCTCCAACGCTATCCAGAATTGCGCAAGCTTCCAGGAACCGGCTGGCCTTGGCTTGAATCTGCACCATGACCTGGGTGCCTTCACTTTGAGCTCTGAGTTCATCATCTACTGCTGTAAAACAGGTTTGCACAGCCTTCATATATAGAGTTCCACATCTCACTCCAAGTTGTTCCAGAACCGACTCCGGAATGGATGTGGTAGCAGGTGTCGAGACTAGGTTTTCGAGCGGTGTCCATAAACCGATAGACAAGAGGAGCATTGCCAGCGAGTACAAATCAAAGGCTTTTGAATCAGAATTAGACAACAGTGACTTCTCCCCCGTTGTCCTGGGATCGAGAGGGTGGCGGTATAACGAGGGTGACGGAGACGTGCTCTCTTGGAAACTGTCGGAGAAGAGGTCAAAAGACGAGATCAGAGGACGTCGTATATCGACTTCTCCCGAGCCCAGGCTAGGCTCAATGCCAACAGCCTTGCAAAAGGATATGTTGGAGTTGACAAGGTTGCCATGTGTGATGCCTCGAGCATGCATATCAAACACGGTATTGGCGAGGTTGAATGCCAGGCGGAACTTGGCTTCCAGAGGCGGCTCCGAGTCTGGTCTCGAAAGAAGGTCTGCGAGCGAGCAGAGGGTATTCAGCGTGTTGTGTGTGATGGCCTCAAAAGACACGGGGTTGAACGATGGAGGGAAATGGTAGACCAGCCCAATTCTAGCATTCTTCATGTCCTCAAAATAGCCCAATAATTGCGGCAGACCAGTCCAGGAACCAGGAGAGCGTTGTGGCTCCGTCTGCAAGCCAGCAGAGAGCTTCTCAAAGCGAGACATGTCAGGCATGATGTCCACTTGTGCGAACATTGGATCAAAGTCGGCATATTCCAGCAAGAGAGCAGTATATGGTCTTCCATTGTTCCTCGTCAAATCGGTATATGCCTGCTTGCTCATGTAGACAATGTCTCTCAAAGGATCCTGAATCGTGGTTTCTGACATTGGCGCCGGCTGGCTTTCATTCAAGCTGGTCAAAGTCTGCGGATCTATCTTTTGTGGTGTCTGCATCCTGGTTGATTCGAAGGCACGCATGTCCTCGCCGGATGTGTTCTTCTGCCTAGACTGGGCAGACAAAGCCGTGTTGGCTCTCGTCTTTGAGAGGTCATAGAGTGTGTCAATACAGGTGGTCAGCTCTGTAAGAAGATCCTCAAATTTTGCCTTACTCCAAGGCACAATTGGTATCTTGCGGTCTCCGACGGTCGGCGGCGGCGATTCGCCGACCTGCCGCCGTGAACTTGCCCACAGGGGTTCTGCTTCGGCCAGGATCTCCTTGATGTTGGACATGATGCTGGCAACTACTTCACTGACTCCGGCCTTGGAAACAGCATCGTCGATAATGTCGGCATTGCCTGGATCGGACCAGCCGAGGCCCCATGTAACCAGACGGTCATTTTGGATCTTGAGCTTCCGGTGCAGCGATTTGACATCAGGATCCTCGGCACTTTGAATAGGTTGTTTGACGAAGTCGGAGGACTTTTTGGTATCTGTATACAGTCTGCTCAGCCGTCGTTGGACTGAGCCACCTTGCGGCAACCCGTAAGACTCCATGATGCTGACGTGGTTGAAGTGATTGTACCAGGCTAGTCGATAACGCAGTTTCAAGATATCAAGCTGCAAGGACAAGCGGACGACTCATATATCGAATAGAACCATTGTGTTGGACACGGCCGATTCGTAGAAAGAGAACGCTCAGGCCAGCTGGTGCGTGATAACGTGGATGAACGGTGGGTGGACTCCAGTCTGCCCTTCGTGACTTGCGAGACGCACGTCTCGGTCTTGTTGTAGAAAATGGCCCAGTCAGCGTCCTCCACAAAGAAGACTCGACGCTTAAGTGGATGCCCGCGCGTGCAGCCACGAGACCGATGAGGGGGCCGGCGTACAGGCGACTATACTGTCGATGGTAAAGCGTGGAGAAAGCAGCGAAGGACGGTGGACCCAGCTTGAGATGTGTGCGAGAGAAGCAAAGCAAGCGCTCAAGAAGCGTCTGATGCGAGCGCGAAGGAGCGACCCAATCCCTCGAGCCGGCGCACCACGCTGGGCACAGCGCACAAAAAATGAGATGGGCGTTTGCAGGGTCAGGAATGCAGCGTTTTCGATTCGCTGGGCAATGCTGGGAATCCTGCTGCCTGAAGTAGCTCTTTCTAGGCAGCCAAATAAAGTCGTGCTTGTAAGGTTGGCAGCTGGCCAGCGGGTCGAGCCGAAGCAACACCATCCCTGAGTGCTGGTCTGCATTGCTTACATAAGCCACACAGGTACCGCCCCCGCATTCCTCCTGTTCTATTTCACCCTATGCAAAGGTCTATAGTACGCAAAACCTTAACGGGACAATATTGCAATTGCAATACCTAATTCCGCCGGAATAAAGTATATAGTAGGTTTCCTCATTCACACCATTGAGCCAGTTTGTGGAGCCCTGTGATTCATTGGCGGCTAAGTTACCTCGAACAAATCTACCAACGCACTAGTTGCAAACGATAGGGTCCGCCGGGCATGATTATTGCTACGCGGTCATCTTGATTGCCATACGTTCACGACGCCAGTACGGCTATTACTCTCCATCCAAGTATGTATGGATATGTCGTCTTATAGGCTGCAACTTCGAGCCTTTCGCAGCACTGTGCACACAAGCACTGGTGATAGACGGCTTGGACAGTCGGGGACGTCTAATAGAGACCCTGGTCACCTTCACCGCGGCTGCCTGGAATATCCTCGCCCTTGCGATGGCTCCTGAGTCGGATCTACAATCATAGTGGGTAAAAATATGGTATTAACGTTAGCGTATACGCATCTCGAAAGTATTTGGATGCCTAACGGGCAGTCCGAACCCCATTGTATCCTAGTGCACAATCGTGTGGTTCTAACCAGGAACTTCTGGTTTGGGTTATAAAGAGTAGTTCGACACCTGCCTGTCTTTGATATAGGGTAAGCAATAGGACTAGTCCCGGTTTACAGGAACTTGAAACAACCTCAACTCCCGGAGAGCATAAAGACCCTGTCGCAAACCAGCAAGAGCTTCGTCCTTCGGCAGTCAACCCATATCAGCCTAGCCACCTATGCAAGCTTGGTAGTGCGTGCAGAGACAAAACAGAATTCAACGCTCAAAAGCAACCTGACCATTGCTTAGCTTGTTACCGGTTACACCGCCACTATGTATAATAGCGTTTGCAAACAACCAAAACTTCCGCACGTGGGCCGAGGTTTGACTGGATCCTGCCTGCTTGTCGCCCAGGCAGCCAAATTCTGCCATTCGATCTGGAGCCATGTGGTGTGCAGTCAGCGCTCCGACGACCCCTTCTGACTCGCTCCCACATAGTCTTTTGGCAGAACGTGATGGAGTTGTGACGTGTTGTCGGATGTTCAGGCAGCCGAATAGCGCTCATTCGAGTGACTAGATGTTTGGTCCTGCTTGTTTGTGTAATACCCAACGGCATGCCCCGTGGTGGAAGCGAGAGAGCTTCTGATTTCGGGTCTAGCAGACTGTTCTCAAGCCACGCAAAGCAGTGTTGTTATGAATAAGTGGCTAAACATCCAGCACTCCTGAGGCTAAATAGGCCACCCATGCGAGGCTGTTGGCCAGGTCTTCGACCAGCCTACATTCGATGCATCCATACAGACGGATTTGCCTTTGAGATGCTTTACCTGAGAGGGACAACCTTTCAACATTCTTTCCCATTTTGAATATAGCCTCTAAATGGGATTTGAGCGTCGAACAATCACGGACATACACAAGTGGCATCATCTGAGGAGCCTTCTACACTCCTTCTCAATTTCATTCATCAAATGCTTCTGAATCAAGAGAGTTCTTGGAACGGATACCAGAAGAAGAGCGTCACTCTGAGGCAAACATGTGAATAGTTCCTAGATCATATCACCTTTGATTAAGTGGAGCGCAAAGGATCCTAGGTGCCCCGTCCGCCAATCCAACCCCCGGTCATCTACCCAATCAGGAAGTCGCGATCCCGCGTGTCTCTGTATTCAGTCACCAGAAGAATTTCAAGGTTGCTGCGGGGCCTCTCAGCAGAATCTTGCCAGAAGTGACTACAGATGCTACAGTGACTGGTATCTGGATGTTTCGGACTCGGCAGCTCTCGTCATTCTATCTAAGCTCCTCACCTCACTGTCTAGAAGAACGCGGCACCTATGACTAGCGCAACTAGCTTACCGTGGAGCGGAGACAGATTAGCATACGCCGGTCCGACCCGGCCAACGCACCGTGTTTGTACATCAACCTGCGGCCCCGGAGAGGGCCTGGAGACGGGGGCAGGGGGTCACTCACTTATCAGCACAAAGTCTTGGCGGTTTGGTCGCATTAGAGGTTGGATGCGCCTGAGTGCGAGCAGTATAACTAAAAATAGGGTGTCTGTTCGGTCGTGCAGTCAACTTATACGAGCACCTTCGCTTCGCTACGGTTCGCCGCCCACGGGCGGGACCCTTGCAGGGAGCTTTTAGTATCGAAAAATATATAGGGCTTTAATGATTCTATAGCATCTGATTGGTCTATATATAAATCTGCCTGCCGCGGAGCTTGCGGTACCGTTATTATTAATATTTAAAGATGCTATACCTTTCAAAAAGTACGCGTTCTTTCTAACGAAGTACGCGCTACGCCCAAATATATATTTACTCTTTATAATAATAGCAATAATCGCTAATATACGTATAAGTATAAATACGGTTAATTCGATCTATAAGAATACTATCTCCTAATCTATATATCCAAATTTGTTAATATTTACGGCCTTTACTAATATTTTAGATATCTTTATTATAGAACTTCTATTTTATACCTCGCTAGAACCTAATATATCTACTACCGTTATATCCGCTACCCCCGCTATATATTAAACGCGTCTTAAAAGAGTACGTCTAATACCGTATAGGGGAACTAGTAATTTAACTACTACTATTACTACTACTATAGCTAGCCGTAACGCCGCTAATAGTAGTAACGGTAACTATAATAGTAATAACGATACGGACGGTAATAATAATAACGATAAGGACGGCGATAATAATAATAATAATAACGATAATAACGGCGGCGATAATAATAATAATAACGATAACGATAACGTTAACGCCGACGATACGGGCGTATATAATAATAATAATAACGACGGCGATAACGATACGGATAGTAATAATAATAATAATAACGACGGCGATAACGATATAGACGGTAATAATAATAATAATAATAATAATAATAATAATAATAACGATATAGGCGGTAATAGCGATAATAATAATAATAATAATAATAATAATAATAATAATAATAATAATAATAATAATAATAATAATAATAATAATATTCCTAATATCCCTCCGACTTAATTTAGTATTAGCGCCTAGCCTATAACTATTCCTAGTAATTAAGTGCCTGCTATTATCGCTCGATTCGGCCGAAGTATTAAAAAACTACCGAAAACCCTCGATACCCTCGACTAATACTATAAAGCCGATAATAATAATACTAGTAACGTTATTCTCTAGCCCCTTGCTTGCGTTAAATTTAATCGTACTTAAACTATTAAGGGCTTTATAATATAATTATTAGGATAACCGGCTCCTATTCCTTACGTAAAATATACGAATAATCGCGGGCCTTTTATTGAATATATTAACTTTATTAATATTACCTTTAATACTTATAGTAATTATTACTATAGTTCCGAGGATAGTAAGTATAATTATTATATTAAAGTTATTACTACTACCGCCGCTAAAGTCGCTTTACTTAATATTAGTATATCTTCTATTACTATTTATATAACCTATATAGTATTAATTAATATACTAATAATCTTTTATTATAGATAATAGTTAAATAGGTAAGACTCGTAAAGTATAGCAGACCGCTGCCCCTGCTATCGCCGCTAGTATATATTACCTTTTAATATATAATATTTGCAGAATCTATACCGTATTAATTATTATACTAACTATTATATATATAAATAATCCTTAAGTTAGTAAGAAGTATAAATTATAATAGCCTCCCGCCGCCGCCGCCGCCGCTATCGCCCCCGCTATAAAGAAGATTAAGAAGACTAAAACTAGTAATAAAAAGAATAAAAAGATTACTAAGACTAATAGCAAAAATAATAATAATAACGATAATAACGGCGAGAGTAGTTCCGACGATAATAATAATCTATATAGATTCCGATCTAACCCCGCCCGTAATACTCGTTAGCCGATACTTATAAAGCTAGTAAATAAGGCTAAGCTTACTAAGTCTAAAACTATTATAAAGTATACTCTTAAAACGGGTGCTATACTTTTATTAAAGAAGGCTACTACTATTATTACTAAGACTAAAGCTATTATTAAGTTACCTATAAATATCGCCGCTATCGCCGCTTAACCGATGCCTTTACTATAGTAAATATAGCAGCCGTAATAACCTTAGCCCTTTATAATATTCCCGCCTAATACTTAATTTCCCTATAATACCTACGGATTCCCTTAATATCCTAGATTCTTCCCGTTCCCGTAGCTATAGCTATAGCCTACGATTCCTATTTAGCCGCCCGTAGCCCTAGTATAGCCCTACGCCCCTACCGGCTATACTCTAATTACTATACCTAATATTATAATCTATAATATTCGCCGTAGCCTTTATACTTTACGGGGCGTAGTACCTATATTATAAACGTTAGTTCCTACGCTATAAAGCTTAGTAGATACTATTAGTAATAATATTCCTAATAACGACGATAGCGACGATAATATAATTATAATTATTAATTAGGAGGAATAAGCTTTACTATATTTTAATTTTATAGGTTTTCTATATTAAGCCGGTTAATACCCTAATATCTATAGGACTAGAGTTTTATAAAAGAGTTTATTAGGAGTTTCGGTAGATATATATATAGGTTATAGAATAATTAATACTATTAACTAACTTTATACTTATATTAAGCCTTATAATTATATTATATTCTTATAAACTAATAACTCGTTATATATAATATTTTATAACCGGGTCTTATTTATAGTCCGTAATATATATAAGCCGTTTATATTAGTAATATACGAGATTATTATATAAAATTAACCGTACGAGAAAACCGGAACTCTAAGGTTAATACCTACTACTGTAAAAGACTAGCCTTAAGATTTATTAATTATTATTATAAAATATAATCGTATAGGGAATTATAATCTTATAATCGGATATAGGGATTCTTACGGTGTTATTATAAGCTTAATTCGGGGGATTAGGCGAACTTAGCTAATATTCTCTCCGGTTAGAATATATATAATAAGGTAATATTTTTTTATCTTAATAATACTTAAACGGGTGCCGTTATAAAGTCTACCGTCTAGATTAAGGTTCCGTAGTAGAATAATCGGAGCCCCTAGCTTTATATAGAGATTTATAGGCGGTAGTAAAGTAACTTCGAAGGATTATAAATATTCCGGGGGTAATTAAAGAGTAGGCTTATTCGCCGAGCTTGCTATAATCGTTATAGAAGACCGTAATACTATAATATCTCCTAGATACCGATTTAATATTACTATATTAAGTTTATTAATAGTATTATTATAAGAGGTAAGAATATAACGATTAGTAAATACGGTAGGATTAGTTAGGCTAGCTTATAAGAGAGTTTTAGGATAAATTATAGTAAAGAAATCGGTAGTATAATCGTATATAGAAATACTATCTATAGGCTTAATAGATTCTTAGAGTTCCGGCTTATACGATAGGTCTTATAGCTATTTAATAAAGCTAGTATTTATAGTATTAGCCGACCGCACCCGTATATTCTTAGTTAAACGACGGATATAGAGCTTCTTCTAAATCGTAGGCCTCGAAAGTAAGGCTTAAATAACCTCTATACGGGATACTTTAGGAATTATAGGGGGGATTTAAGTAAAATCATTACTTAGAATAATCGGAATTCTACCGAAAAGAGAGGCTTCCCCCCGAATATCCTATAAAGTTCTATTAATAGCCTCGAAATAGTACCGATACTATATAGAAACTTTATCCTAGATAATTAATAATGTTTATTTTAATAAATCCGCTAAAATAGAGTTTTTACGGATATTATAAGTTAATATTTTATAGACTTATAACGGAATCTTTAAGCGAGAATAAGATATATAACTACCTAGTAATAGTAAAGTAATAATACCGGAGGATATTATATAAAGGACGATCTTTTATAAAGACCGAAAATATATAGCGAGACCCTTATAAAGGTAAGTTTTTCCGGTACCTCCGGCTCCTTAAATAAAGTAATACGTAGTCTTTAGATTTCTTTCGATATATATAATAATTTCGGAATAGTATTCGGCTTATATAGTATTAAAGTTAGTTATAATATTATTATAAATATCCTACTAGATAGCTAGAATATATACTATTTCTCGGGTAAGGAGCCGATTAATTCGTAAATACTACTAATCGTACTTAGGCTAAGGTAAACTATACTATTATAATATCCTATTATTATTAAGGAGTATTTCGCTTACTAAGTAAAGACCGAAATTATAATAAGTAATTTACGAATCCCGTAAACGTTAAGATAAGTCGTTACGCTCCCGAATTTAGTAAGGTAGGTTATTATAGAAACCGTCTCGAAACTAAGTTTATAATCTTAGCGGATCTATAATATCCTCTAATAATAAAGCTATAATAAATAGCTATTATAAAGCGTAACTACTCTTAAAGCTCTAGGCTTCCTAAAAGCAGGATATCTACCGATTATTATCGTTAAGTAGACCTATAGTAGTATAAGCGGCTCGAAAAGTAGGATAAACTACCGAATTTATTATACGGGTATACTCGAAGGATTTAAGCCCGGGAAAAGTATAAAGTAGTAGATATAGAAAGTATGCTTCTCCTATAATAGGAGGTATAAAATTTATATAACCTAAAGCTATACTACGTTAACGGGGTTTCCAGCTTTATAAACTTTTTTACTAAATATATTACCGGGGGAAATCGATATAGAAAGTATTTATAGCGCTCGAGTTTACCGAATTATACTTAAACTAACCTATAAGCTCCGACTTTAACTGTTATATAAGAGTATTAAGCTCTAATACCGCTAGATCGGTCTGAAAAAAAACCGGTTACTAATTTTTAAGATATACGGGTAGCTAAATAATTAGCGGATATTCCTTATAGATAGGAAACTTAAATAGTTATATAATAGCCTCCGCGGGATTAATATACTAGTATTATAAATAGTATATAATCTCGTTAATATTACCGTTTTCGTTATAAAGTAAGATCGTTATTAGATTTATACCTTTATAAATATATTTATATATATATTTAACGGCTTTAATATTTATATAGATCTTAATATTAATATAAACCTAATACTTTCGGTAAAGATATAGATTATACGAAATAACCTAACGGTTATTAGCCTAAAGTCTAATACTATTTATAGTCTTCTCGACTAAGATATTATTATTATAACGTCGATATATCGGATAGCTATCTCTAGATATAGTTATTTCTTTAGTAAAAGCCTTTGGAAATCGTTTCGAGTATTTCGATACCTTTCCTAGCGTAAGCGGGTATATATAAGGACTAGTAGGATTTTATAAATTATAGGGCGTATATATTATTGCTATAGTAATAAGATCCTATAAAAGTCTATCTAGGTCCTTATCGGGGGTAGGAATTTTAGCTCGAATAATTCGATTAATATTTTCGAGAGATCGATATAAGGAAGCTATAATATCGGAAAGGAATAATAGGATATACTTATATAATAACCCTCTTTTTTAGAACTCTATAATCTAGATAATACCCGTATAGTTACCGAAAATACCGCTATAAAGCTTATTAATTAAGGTAATAGACTTTAGGTAAAAAACCCTACCTATAATATCGGGTCGGTTTATAATATTTTCTCCGGCGCTTAGCTTATAGGTAATCTTTAGCTAGTTAGGATTTATAATTATTATAATAAAGAAAACTAAAGGGCTAAGTATATATATAATTATAATTAAGTCTTAATAATATTACTAAATAAACCGAGTACCGCTTATATAAGTTATAGGAAGAACGATATACCTATTAACGTTAGTAGTATCTCTATTATTATTTTATAATTAATCTATTAGCCTATTATATAGGTTTACCCGAATCTTATATTAATTAAGCTTAAACTATTATAGCTTCTATTAATTACCGTAAGCCTAAAGATCGACTAAAAACTATTAAAAAAGCTTTCGAAACCGAAACGGGATATAAGGCTATTATACCCTAGGATATAGAATATAACGGTAGTAATCTCGCTAGCCGATTCTATCCCGTTTTCTACCCTAATCCTATAAATTATATAACTATAAAGCTTAATAAAAACCCGTATTATTATAAGGGAATAGTAGAGGATATATAAGGGGTAGATATACCGGATAAGTTAAGGAGATAGTAATAAAGCGAAGGTTAAGAACTCCTATAGCGGATCTTTCGGTTAGAATAATATTATAAAAAAAAGCCTCCTCGCGCTTTATAGGAATAATAATAGTAATCTTATTTATAGTAAGTAGGTTAAATCGGCGGTAATTAGCACCTTCTTCGATAATTAATTATATTTATAGGTTAAGCAAGATCCGTTAGTAAGTATAACGGCTTTATAATAATCTCTTATAAGCGGTAAGATATATCGAAATAAACCGATTATTATACTATAGATACTCTATAATATCCTAAAGTACCGTAAACCTTAAGTTTTTATTCTATATACTATATAGTTCCGTAGTAATTAGCGGATCGAAAAAGTAAAGCTATATAAACCGCGGAGTAGAGATCCTTTACGGTTATAACGGGCCGTAATAATAATAGAAAGCACCTTAAATCTAATAATCGATATAGCTAATACGTAGATTATACTATACTTCTTTCCTAGATATTAATATAAAAGCGAAAGCATTATTATATTCTTATATATACTTCCGAAAGTTTATAAACTCTAGAATATCGCTACGGAGCAGTTATAATAAGAACCTCGGAATTAGTATAAAGAGAGGAAGAATAATATTGCTTTAGTTATAGTATTTACTAAACTTAGGATCCCGTAATAATAATCGTTATAAATATATTAGCAGAATTTACGGAATATTCGATTAATATATAGTATTTATAGCTAGCCGTTCGTCTTTCTAATATAAAGTATTATAATAATTATATATAATATCTATAGGTCCTAGATCGTAGATAAGTTCCGTTTTTACTAATATTATTAAAATCCAGCCCTTAGGGTTACCGACTTATAAAGGCTATAAATTCTATAAACCGCTCCGACGGGATCGTAATTCTCGCTATATAGGCGGTTTATTCTATAGCTATATAGAGGGTTTATTTTATAACTATAAATTAGGTAATATTAAAAGTTCCGGCGGTTATATAGGAGCTATAGGTTACCGTCGGAATCGTATATCTTTATAAGACTTATAGGTTAAATAAGGTACGCCGTTTCTCCGTAAAGGAAAGTTAGAAGTAGGATACTAATAATAGTACGTATTATAAAAGGAGGATTTAGAGGACCGAACCGGCCTTATATAGCGTTATCGAGGAGGTATTAGGGGTAGAATCGAATAAAGGCACCGTAAACTTTATAAAACTAGTACTATAAACTTTATAAAGCTATAGTAGGTAAGGGATTTATAGAGATTTACGGAGGCTTAGGAACAAACTTAGTAATTATAGCAGATTAAAGAGTAGATTATACTAGCAAAGAATATTTACGGTAGATACGAGCGATTTATTTGCGGTGGATATAGGCGATTTAAAAAGCTTATAGGCGTAAATACTAATAGTTAAGTATATACAAATATTATAATTTACAGCTAATATAGGTAGCGCTATTAACAATTAGTTAGGGCTGCTATAGGTTTTGCGGGCCGTTTTGGTTGTATGCACTAACGCCTTGACCGGACTTTGTGGATACTGAGCTATAGTATATAGATTAGGATGCCTACTTGAGGGGCAAAAGAATTAAAGGGGAGACCAGTTGATACCAGCGTTGATGAAATCTGAGATATTTACGGAAATCTCTATTATTCCAAGGATACAAGGGTCATCATGAGAGCCGATAATCATCCTAGTTGACTATTTTATTTTCGACTGGCAATGTTCTGGTGTTTCTGCTCATGACAACAAGAGTCTATCACTTATAGGCTAGGGAACCGACATATGGATCACTTCAAATCCCTAACTTAGGAGAGTTGGTACATATTCGTTGTCTTTGCATATATGTATACATCACACATTGGTAGGGTTGGCACATCGATTGTGTGGTGTGATATTGTTGAGCAGCCTGACTACCTTCTAAACAATTAGTGGAATACACCAGGAGACTATTCGTTCGGCAGATTCAAGTAATGCCTCTTCGGGTTGGAGATATGGAATTATTTATGGTACTCACTCTGGGCTTGTCAATCCAAGCGAATTAATTCTGCTACAGTAGACTAATGATCAGGATAGTCTACTTCTGAATCCTTAACTGGATAGTCCAAGTGTAATGATCCTTGCCTGAATCCCTGATTCTGGAAGTACCTAAGAGTTGTATGTTAGCAGGCGGGGAAGTATTACCTTTAAGTCTTCGTACGTTGTCGAGCAATATTAAGTGTCACAAGTGATTAAGAGGGATTACCCTATTATATGAAATAATACTTAGATTTATAACTAAAGACTATAAGGAAAACTATCTAATAGCTAGGAAATCTATCGTCCTTATATCTTTCCGTTATTCTATATTAAATACCCTATTTAACCCTAGATTATCTGGATTATCTTGCGATCTTAATGATCCGGCTCTGCTGGATTATCTAATGATCTTAATGATCTATTCCTGATTGGTTCGTATAACCCTAACCCTGACTATGTTATCCTGTGTGACTTAGTTATATAAGAGATCCCCATCGGTCCGTTGAGGTTCCGATTTGCTGGCATATGGTTGCGCTGGCCTGTTCCTGTGACCTGCATGACCGTGGGTCATAACACCAAGTGATTATCATTATCTGTGCGATAGTAGCCCTAAGATTGACAATGTATTCCGACGGGTTGGTAACACTTTGTATAGTTCCAAAACTATACACCTGTGACTAATAACTGATTGACGATACTGAGAGACACTGTAGAGCACAAAACTGTAAAGTATTTTAGCATGTGTAATCTAATCTCGTTTACGGCTCTGTTTCTGAAATTAATACAATTGGCTACATATTCCCGGCACTGGTATGAACAAGAGCTTCTGAGAACTATTGAGTATTTCAAAGATTTCAACTGTTATCACCACGAATAAGCCCACTGTATATTTATTGAAACCAATAAAAATGCCCAGTGAGGTCTACCTAAATACGAAAGAATACTTATGGTTGTCTGCATGAAAGTAAGTAGACATTCTACACGATATCGAGAGGTCGCCTAGGTGAATGCAAGTATACCACTACCCAACCCAGCAGGATGGGAGTAATATAACAATACAATTACCTAGTCTGCTCTCAACACATTCAGACTCATGTGAAGGGATATGTATCTTGCTGATTCTATGTAGAACATATATGTTTCGCCCGTGTGTACGGAAAAGCACCCTTTATTGTCATGAGGGTATACGTGTATGTAGTCTAGCCTTCTTGGTTTTTCCGGCTAAGAGGAGTGTTGGTGGCCTGTCCCTGATTATTCGTGGATCGCATTTCACAATCGTTACACTATCCGACGTACACAAGATAGACAAGCCTCGTATATTTTCTGCATAGTCATGACTCATCATACATGATATCCATTAACGCCACTCCAATGAAACTCAATAGGAAGATATTGTCCCAAAAAAATATGATCACAGCATCAGACCGGTGCCCAAAATTCCGGCCACGAATACAGCAGCTATGCTGCCAATTAAACCATTCATGGACGGCACAAGACCAGGAGCAACGGAAGCGCTGCTGCTGTGGCTGGCGCTGCTGCTGGAGGCCGCGGATGCCGTGGTGGTTCCGTTGGTTTGAGACTCGTCGGAGCTCACAAGAGGAGTCAGACTCGAGTCGGTGGCGAAAGCAGCGCTGACTCCAGTGGCATTTTTGCAGGTCGAGGTAGAGTAGTTGCCAGAACCAGCCACAAAGTTCACAGCGGCACACTAGATGGCAAAATTGTGTTAGAATCAGCCGTTGCAATGGAAATTGGGATGCCTGTAAGCAAGAGCCTCACCTGGTACAACAGGCCGTCAGGACCATCGCACACAACACCCAGCACGCCTTGATGGCCAGCAAGACTAGCAGGTGCGGCAACGGCCTCTTGGCAGTAGTCGCCTTCACCGGTCTGGGTGAAGATTGGGTAGATCTGGGTCCAATTTGAGCTGCCAGTCAGGTCGGTGGTGGCGCGGAAAAGCCAGCTGGCTTGAGGGTGGCCCAGGAACAGCTCAATAGCCTCGCCGCCAACGTGGAAGTCGGTCACGTTGTCCTTGGTAAAGTCAAGAGTGACGCCGCCGCAAGGAGAGGTTCCCTCCGTGTCCTCGTCAAAAGGACCAACAGCGGGAGGCGCCGTGACGGTGAAGTGGGCGGTTGCCAAAGCAGGCAGAAGAAACAGCTTGAGGAGAGTCATGTTGGAAAGGAGGTGAGGGTGTGTTGGATTGTACGATTACTGTTTGAGCTGGGCAGGATGATACCGAAATTCAATCCGTCGAAAGTAGTAGTTGAGTATGAGACTAAGAATTAAAATAACAAATTGGAAGTGCAAAAAGGACTGCCCATGACGATCAGCACGTCAATATATATATATACACACGGTAAACAAAAGTATTATGGAACAAAAGCCTTTGAGCTTCGATGTAATGACCAGTGGCACGCCGGGGTCCTGTCGAGCAAAAGGTTGCGATCAGAACAGGTTAGCGGAAAACGCCAGTGGAGGTTGGAAGACGAGTAGTGCAAACATTCCAGGCCTGAGCACCGGGCCTGTCCGTTGCGGTGTCTTGATCGGGGAGAGAAGGTGCAGGTTGTGGTCCGAATGTACTGCGAGGAAGACAGTACAAGGTACGCACTACCTGAGTACCTAATAGTTACATGAATGAGCAAGAAGTAGCCCACCAGAAAAGCAGGCATAGAATTGAAAAATGAGCGCGACACCCGAAAGCCGTGATGCCATTCGCATAATCAAAGTCGCGGTATATCTGTCAACCGATGCCGACAGCCTGCTGTTGAGCATCTTTCACCTCGATCCACCAAGGCGCCGTCTCAGGATTGTTTGCAACATTGGCGTCTGGAGTTCTCAGATGGTGGCGGTGGCGCTCATCCCAGGGATCCCCGTCCCCAGCCACGAGCCTCGCGTTGAATTCGTACATAGTACTTGAATAGCCACAAAGCCCGGTCACAAGTGTTCTGAAACAGAACTTGAGCAGGGCAAGTAAAGCTTACAAGGTATAGGTGTACTATAGGAACTCGTTCAGAAGGTTTATATTGAGATTCTCAATTCACGTTCTTCAGTTTGTCAAAGGCCGCGCTTTTCCTCACAAGTCACCGAGCGTAGATGATATCAGAGTACTATGGAAGTCAATTGGCTTGCAGGCCCCGCCTCTCAGGAACCCTTGCGGTCTTTGGCTAGCGGCCGATTACTTGCTCAGGCTAGGCCTACTGAAGCTAAGCTTAAGGCCCTAATTAGTGGGGCTGGACACAGACCCTGATGTTACTATGTACGCATCCTTGCTAAAACATGTGCGTAGGGCAGGTTGGGAATCTGGCCTTCTCAATATTGCCGAACGCGGGTTTTACTTTGTCACGGCCGACGAAACCAACACCTCTGCCAGCTCACGGCATTCCTCCCGACGTGAGAAAAGAATCCTGTCAAAGAGCCATACTATGGGGTAACGATCGATGTCGAATCAAACTCAGGTACTTCAGTACTAAGACAGTAGCAGTGGGTATCCGTGGTGGCCGGAGCCGAAAAGAGAGACGATGACAACAGTGGACGAGTTTCTATGGTATTGCCTTGACGTTCAAGAGCCGCTGCCCTGACCTGTCCAGGAATTACCTAGGAGACACCTCCTGTCGCCGACAAACCGAGAGCAGCACCGAGCCCAGTCATGTCTAGATGAGCAAGTTTCTCCCGCTCTGGCTCGATCCGGCAAAGATACTCCGGCCAGCGTTTTCGTCGTGCAGTGCCTCGACGAGTCTGAGCGAGTTGTGGCGTTAGCTTTGCCTCCTGACATGCGATCCTTGGCCCATACGCGCAGAAGCTGCGGGGCGCATTGTGTATGGGCGACCTCTTCTACGTCTGTTTGACCGCTAGTGGTTTGGACTGGCGTCCAGGCGTGGTCACAGCACACACCAAGAGCTCGGCAAGCATTTGCCAGGTTGCCCTGGGCCGTTCGCTGTGGTTAATTGCTACACTCCTGCGAGCATAACCTGCTCCAAAGATGCTCCCAAACACTTTGTAAACCTGATTCGTCATCCAGTGCGAATGGATGGCTTCCTCATCAGTCTTTTCTAGCAGAGCCTCATAACATGGCATTATACATCTAAGAGATAGAGTTGCTCATCGGCTAGCTGTTGGATATTGGTGTTTCTCTTGTTTTCTGGAGAAAATCGACTTGACGGACAATACAGTTGTATTCTGCTCTTATCGAGCATCCGACATATTTGGCGAACAAGCAGCAGCCCTTGCCTCGACCCTCTCTCTACCCACTCGCTGATTCCTAAAACCAGTCAAGATGGACATGTCGAGTATGGGCACGAGCCTGTTCCAGGTTGAGAACATGGGCTTGGCGCGCGCCTATTGGTACTTGATAGCTGGTGTCGTGGGCCTCCTCACCATCTTTCGTACAGTCAATTATGTCCAGAGGCGGACAAGGTATGTTTTCTTTTCACCTTTGCGCTCACTTGCGCTCATACTACCTCTATGTCTTTCTTATACACCTAGTACTAACAGCAGCATTACAGGTTAAGAAGATGTCACAAGCTATCCATCGAGTATCCCACCAAGCCAAATGGCCCTGTATCACAGACCTGGGCAACTGCGACAGCAATAGGTCGCGAGTTCAGCTACCCTCAGCTCTACGTCCCTAGTCGCTTCACCTCGTGGCTGACCCCACCTCCACTGGGACGCATACTCGTACTGTTTGTCTACTGGGCCGTTGTCATCTACATGGCCACCGCAGGCGCGATTGTCAAAGATGCATACTTTTGGGAACGTATCGGCTTCCGCAACGCGTGGGTCACGGTCATGCAGGTGCCTTTCCTCTACCTGTTGGCCTCCAAAAGTAGCGTCATCGGCTGCATCGTCGGCAGCAGCTACGAACGCCTCAACTGGCTGCACCGATGGGTCGCACGCACTATGTTCATCACGGCCTCGCTACACGGGTGGCATTTCTGGACCGAGTGGAAGCGTGCTGATATTATAGAGGAGGAACTCGCTATGATGCCTATGGTATACTACGGGCTTGGAGCTTGGGGCCTGCTACTGTGGGCCAACATTTCGACGCTGGCGCCGCTAAGGCACATTTGCTACGAATTCTTCGTCGCGCAGCACATGTTGACGTGGATCATCTTCCTCTATGTCGTGTATATCCACGTGCCTTCATACGCACAGTACAACATCTGGTTCGCGATTGCCGCGCTGTGCTTTGACCGCTTCTACCGGTCGGTATTGCTGATCTGGCAAAACATCAAGTTTCGACCGAATAGATCGGGATGTAAGGGTGGCCAGAGGATCGGTCACCAGGCACAGATACGAGCGGTCGGTGAGGACATCGCAGTCGTCACCATCAAAGATGTCCACTTTTCATGGAGAGCTGGCCAGCATCTGTATCTGTGGCTGCCGCAGATTGGCCTATCGGACCACCACCCTTACACGATTGCAAGCGCGCACACGTTGCCTGATACGTGCATCTGCAACAGCATCCAGCTGGTCGTTAGAAAGCACAAAGGTTTCTCGCGAAGGTTATATAACTACGCTAAAAAGATGCAAGCGGCGGGGAAAAAGAGCACTGCAACGGCCTTTGTCACAGGGCCGTACGGCCTGCCTCCACGGTGGGACATCTACGACACGCTGATCCTCATCTCTGCGTCCACAGGTGCCAGTTTCACTTTGCCAATTCTCGAGAGCGTGCTCCTGTCAAGGACCCAAGCGTTGTGTACACGGCGCATCGACTTTCTGCTTGCGGCCAAAAAGGGCGACGAGATTGATTACTATGTGCAGCGGCTGCACGAGATGGTTGACCGGGCGGCGGATGTGGGCATTGAGTTGAAGGTGCACATTGCCGTAACTCGGGGACCGCCGTTGCCCATGCTTGTGCAGAGGACGTCACCAACAGGCGGGCAGAGTTATGCCTTATGCGCCTCATCAACCTCTCCGACTACACCGACTGTCTCGACTAGGCCGTCCGCACCGGCTTCACCGAGGTCACCGAGTGTTGCTGCTACATCCTCCAACCCCAGAGGGAGCAATAGCGGCAAGGAAGCTGTGATTACGGCCGATGTGGAGAAGCAGATCCTGTTGGTAGGCAATAATGAGCAACAGCAACGGCGGCAGAGCTCAGCAAGCAACGACTCGCACGTGCAGTATCTCAGCTCGAGGCCCAACATCGAGGAATTCATCCGCGAGCCGGTCGAGGCGGCGGGCGGCGAGACGTCGGTAGTTGTGTGCGGCGGCAAATCGCTGGTTGCGCGAACGAGGAATTGCATTGCGAAGCTGAGCGACGAGCGGGCTGTACACAAAGGGACGGGGGCGCAGGGCATACATTTACACGTGGAAGAATATTGTTTCTGACGGAATTCGGAGGAGATGTGATATAACAATGACTGCCTCAAAATATGAAAGAAATTGTGCGAATAGAAACTGCAGGTGTGATACCTGGTATCGTCCATTCCACTCCGACCTCTTCTGTATGGCGTGGTTGGCCTTTCGTGTTATTAAGTTGTAAAGCCCCCGGTTGAGAAAGTGTTGAACTATTGGCTGCCAATTTCTCGGGAAAATTGTTTTATCCTGGGCCAGAGTGGACGAGAAAGAATGCAGAATGCAATAGGCGGTGGATGTCGTTGTTCTTGTCTCGTTCGTTAAAAGCACCAAGGACATACATATCTACACTTGTCAGGGTACTTAGAAACATTTCATGAGGGTTCCGTACCTTTGTACTATGTGCCCTGGTACCTGAAATGGCGGGGTTGGCTGGTGCTCTTATCGATAAGCCCCCATACTGCAGCAAGCGGATCAGAGGCCGTCGAGAAATTTAGCTGGCGGCAAGTCAGAAAAGAAAAAAACCCGAGAGAGGCGATTGAGTCACCAGAGCAGAGAGGGTATAATTGGGCATGAATGCTTTAATTCCCACCACACGCTAAAACTTCTGGGTATGAACGTCGTACATCCTCTGCCTTGCCGTCTCCTTCCATCTTCTGCCCAGCTACTGCGCGCTTCCATCGCTGCTGCATTTTCTTCGTCTTTCGCTCTGCAACGGCAGCTTGGACAAGGCCCCTCCATCTCGTTGCGCCGCCAAGTCAACAACCCCGCTACCTCGTTGCCCTCGAGCCTCTTCCACACCTCGCCAATTCTTCAAGTCAAACCAGCTTTGACCTTCATCCAGTCTTTTAAAATGGCTGCCCCTGCCGGAATCGACCATCTGGTCAAGTTGACCTCGGACCTCAATTTCGACAATGTCCGCGACAACTTCCCCACCGCGTTCCCTGAGACGAACCCTATCGACGTCTACCGCATCCACCTTACGCAAGTACTCCACAAGATCACTGGCGTCGACCACAAGATCATTTATCCCGCCATACAATGGACGCAAGGTCTCGACAAGGGCGACGTCATGATGGCCGTGCCAGCCCTCCGTGTCAAAGGCAAGAAGCCTGACGAGCTGGCCAAGGAATGGGCTGAGAAGGTAACACCGCCCCAATTCAGCTGGAAGCGTGTCTGATTGGTGATCGAGGAGAGTAGAGTGCTGAGCAGTCCCTTAGTTTCCCGAAGACGACCCTCTCGTGAACAAGCCCATTGCCACCGCCGTCCACATGTCCTTCTTCTTCAAGACCGAGCCGCTAACCAAGGCCGTCATCCCCTTGATTCGCTCCCTGGGCACCAAGTATGGCAGCAACACCGCGATGGGTCTCAAGGATCCCAAGAATCCAGAAGGCGATCGTAAGCGTATAATTGTCGAGTTCTCGTCTCCAAACATTGCCAAGCCCTTCCACGCCGGTCACTTGCGGAGTACCATCATTGGCGGTTTCATTGCCAACCTCTACGAGCTCGCCGGCTGGGATGTCGTCCGCATCAACTATCTGGGTGACTGGGGCAAGCAGTATGGTCTGCTGGCGCTGGCTTTTGAGCGTTACGGTGATGAGGAGGCCCTCAACAAAGATCCCATCAACCACCTCTTCAACCTGTACGTGCGCATCAACGGCGAGATTAAGGATGAAGAGGAGAAGATGAAGGCCCTAAAGGCTGAGGGCAAGGAGGCCGAGGCCGCACAGCTGGCCGAGACTGGACTGGACGAGCAGGCCCGCAAGTACTTCAAGAAGATGGTTGACGGTGACGAAACTGCGCTTAAGCAGTGGCGCCGGTTCCGCGATCTGTCGATTGAGCGCTACCAGAAGACCTACGCTCGGCTTAACATCCACTTTGACAGCTACTCGGGCGAGAGTCAGGTGCCCGAATCGGCCATGGAGGCCGCTGCCAAGGAGATGGAAACCAAGGGCATCTCGACCGAGTCGGACGGCGCCCGCGTTGTCGACTTTGCCACGCTGATTCCTGGTAAGGAGGGCAAGCGTCTTGAGCGGCCTATTATCCGCAAGAAGGACGGCACTGCTTTGTATCTGACGCGCGACATTAGCGAGCTGCTGGGTCGCCACCAAAAATACAACTTCGACCAGATGATTTACGTTGTTGCGTCGCAGCAAGATCTGCACTTGAAGCAGCTCTTCAAGATTATCGAGCTCATGGGTTACAAGGACATTGCCGCCAAGTGCCAGCACATCAACTTTGGCATGGTACTTGGTATGAGCACGCGCAAGGGTACTGTCAAGTTCCTTGATGACATTCTGCGGGATGTTGGCGACAAGATGCACGAGGTCATGCGCAAGAACGAGGACAAGTACTCGCAAGTTGCGAACCCTGAGGCCACTGCCGATACCCTAGGTATTAGCAGTGTCATGATCCAAGACATGACTGGAAAGAGGTGAGCCCTGCAGATGCCATTGTTTTTATTCCTTTTCTCTTGACTTTTATCCCTTCAAATAATGAGGTTCACGATGATTAACAATGACTGCTGTCAGAATCAACAACTACACATTCAATATGGACGCCATGACTTCGTTCGAAGGCGACACGGGCCCATACCTTCAGTACGCCCATGCTCGTGTGTGTTCCATTGAGCGCCGCGCTGCTATTCCCAGCGAGGAGCTGGCCAAGGCCGACCTGTCGTTGCTGACAGAGCCACACGCCATCAACCTTATCCGCGCGCTCAGCCAATGGCCCGACGTGGTGCAGAACACGCTCAAGACGCTCGAGCCGACAACGGTCGTCATTTACCTGTTCAAGCTGACACACGTGCTCAGCTCTTCGTACGATCAGCTGCGGATTGTCGGTGCTGAGGAGGAGGTCAAGAAGGCGCGCATGGCGCTTTACGACGCAGCACGGATAGTCATCAGTAACGGTATGCGGTTGTTGGGTTTGTCGCCTGTGGAGCGTATGTAAGAGCGATTGTTTGTTCTAGCTTTTTTTATGGGTTGTTGTTGGGCGGATTGTACTTTATAGTGTCTGTAGGGATCGGGCAAAAACTATACTGCGTAGTTGATTTATTTTACGAATTGATAGATATTAACCAATGATATTCTGGTGTGAGACTATCAAACTAGGATATGAAACTGGGGCGCTTCACTTCGTGAAGCTTGTGTTGGCACCCGTTGATTTTGTCTTACACAGTCGCCTCTGCCGTCAGATTTCTAGCCAGTCCAAAGCTTCGAATGCTTTCTCACCCATCATGCCGGAGTAATATCATCCAACTCCGCCACCGCCGCCTCCCAAACCCTCCCTATATGATTCTGATAGATCCAGCTCATATCTCCCCCTTCCTTGATAACCTTACTTTTAACCTTTTCCTCCTCTTTGCGTCTTTCCAGCTCTTCCTCACTCTCGCCCTCCTGCTTCAGAATATCCTTCTCCAGCTTGGCCAACTTCTCTGCCCTCAATTTCCCCTGCCCACCCAAATACTCATACATTCTCGAATAGTACGGCACCCGGATCCGATCAAACAGCGGCAAGGCCCGTGAGGTATCGTTTCCATAGCGTCTCAGCGCCTGCGCAAGCACCCAGCCATCTTCCATAGCAAATCCTGCCCCGGAACCGAACGCACCGGACAGGGCGTGCGAAGAGTCGCCCACGAGAACGATCTTGCTGTTCCATGTTGTGAGCTGGGCGAGTTCGGGACCGGCGAAGGCGGCGAATTCGCGCCATGCGCCGGGGGCAATGCGAGAGAGCGCTGTGCGGATCTGCGGCAGGTAGTCCTAAAGATTGTGCGTGTTACTGGATTGTTGCTGACGGGACGCTCACACTCGCACGGAGCCTCTCCACCAGAAAAGGAGGCTTGAACAGCCACAAGCCGTTTGTTTTGATGGATCTTGAGTGACAGCGACAAATACAACATACCTTGAAATGCCCCTCGACATACTCGTTACCCACGGGAACCCCCCATACCACCTTACTCGCACTATGCACCTTGGGATCCTGATACTCGCGGGCAGCAATCTCGCCCAGCCCTTCCCCAACCGGAGAAAAATAGACGTGCGAAGTAGGCAGATGCCACCACGCCGTGATGCCAAACCGTTCATCCAGACTCGTCAGGTCCTCAAGGGGCAGCAGCGCGCGCCAGATGGTCGTGCCCGTAAAGGAGATTTGGTAATCGGGCCAGGCGCTGTCGCGCACGACCGAGCGGATCCCGTCCGCGCCGACGACGAGGTCGGCCGTTTCATGAGTGCCGTCGGCGAAGATGAGTTTGACTCCCTTTGCGCTTCCGGCACCTCCATCTGTACCGTCCTCTGCTGTCTCGTCCTGGGCACTACTGTCCGCACCGTCCAGATCAACAATCCTCTCCAGCTTCTTGCCAAGCTTGATGACCCCCTTGGGCACCTGTTCCAGCAAGGCACTCTGCAATTTCGTCCGCTGCGTCCGGATCGTAGGCCTCGCCGTCCACGTCTTGCCGCGGTCCGGCCACCCTTCCGTGCCCGGCCTGCTGCGCGAATTCCGATGCAGCTCCTCCCCGGTGCGTCCGTTGAGGTTCAGCACGAGGCTGCTCTGGTGTCCGCTGACAAGGCTGTCCGCTGCGCCGAGAAGCTGGAGGACGTTCCACGAGTTGGCGCCGATGTTGATGCCTGCGCCGACTTCACGCAGCACGGCGTCCTTTTCGTAAATGTGCACCGTGGTGTTCGGCGCGGAGTTGAGGAGGGCGATGGCTGTTGCGAGTCCGCCTGGCCCGCCGCCTATGATGGCTACTTTGAGGGGCTTGGGGTTGGGCTGGGGCTGGGGATGGTAGGAGGAGGGCGAGCCGGCGGGAGTGGGCTCGTCAGCCGCCGTGGTGGGCTGAGAGGGGGAGATGCTGCCCATTGTGAGTGTGGAGTTTCGCTTTTCTTCTTCCAACGACAAGACTGAATCCAGTTGGCTCGTAGAGCAGAGAGCAAACTATCAAAAGCGACAGAACTAAATAGACTTGAAATAACAATAATCATGCAAAGTAACGGCGTAGGTAGATCTATCATATAATTCGACACCGGAGCCAACAAAAACAAAAACACCCAACAATACCGCCAGTGATTCAACCAATATCAACACAGTTCCGCCATACCGGGCCTCAATCAGCAATTTGTCAGTGGTCCCACACTTTGAGCACCATTTCATGCACTCGATCAGTTGGCTCTCACCTTTGAAACCCGCGAGTGCCGGTCCACGTACTACATCGTACGGTCGTTACGAACTTCTGCACTTACCTCTAAGCGTGTCGTCACTAACAAAGCTGATGGCGTGCTCTCCGCCT
Source organism: Coniella vitis (assembly GCA_011317545.1). Taxonomy (NCBI): domain Eukaryota; kingdom Fungi; phylum Ascomycota; class Sordariomycetes; order Diaporthales; family Schizoparmaceae; genus Coniella; species Coniella vitis. The sequence goes on from WUJK01000012.1 coordinate 992,009, forward strand.
AGACGTATACTGAGCCAGATACGGTGCCAGTACAGCGAAAACAGTCGGTTGGCAAGGTGGAGGTGACTGTCATCGATTACAGTGGCATCACCCTTCTCTAGCTAACAGCCATGAAAAGGCTTGGGGGTCCAGATCAGAACGAGAGAAGCGCATTCTCCTTGTTGGAACATCAACGACAGCACTTGGTGATGATTGGACGTAAGCAGGCTTATGACTAAGCCTGCGGAATCCAGCTATATAGTAGAAGAGAAAGTAAGAAAATAAAGTGTGCACAAAGCTTAGTCATCAGCTGAAACAGGCGAAACAAAAGAGAGGTTAAAAGAGTATATATATTCTTTTTTTCTAGCTATAAAAAAGAGCTATTGTTCGAATATTTAAGTATCGCCGAAGCTATTATTCTGCTTATATAAAACCTATTATTAGGCTAATATAATAGCTTTCGGGTTAGGGTTAAATACTACTTTTATATACCCCCTAACTGGTAAGGATATCGCTAGTTGCACTAGTAGCAGCCTAGTATATACTTTAATATATATTCGTCGCGTTTTACTAGTTTAAGATTCCTTCTCTTTCTCCTTTAGATTAACTTAAACTTATAAACTATAAGTTAAGTATAATTATTATTTAATATACCTAATTATATATTAATTAATACTCTAACCTATAAATCTAGTAATATAGGTATAGACTAGTCTATAAATAACGATACTAATATCCCGATTCGCCCTTTTTTATCCTTTAATAACGTTCTAAGTTATAATACTATTTCCGCGCTTAACGAGGTTAAAGAAGTATTTAGCTCCGAATTTAATAATCTAATAAATAGAATCTACCCTTTATAGGAGTTTACTAATATAATAAGAGAGGATAATAGAGTAATAGGTTAATCTAACGATTTAGCCCGGTTAATTAATACTATTATTATTAATACTAACTCTAACGCTAATATTAATACTAATACCGGCGATAATAACCCTTTTTATCTATCCTATATTAGTTATTCCCTCGGTAAGTCTTCTCGTTTAGGCTTATTTTATATAAATCGGCCGATTAATCTTAAAGTTATAGATAATATTTATATATTTATTAATAATAATATTATTCCCTATACCGATTCTCCCTGGAAACGGGTATTTAGAATATCTCCTTATACCCCTATTAAGAGAACTAAGTTATAAGTTATTAGTAGTTTTAAACCTATTAACTCTCGCTCCTAGAAACCTTTTCTTTAGGCTTAACCTTAACTTTTAGCTAAAGATAATAATAATAATAATAATATTAATAACGCTATTTCGTTTATTACCGCTACCCCTTTTAACCGCCCTAAGACCGTCCGTAAGTATATAATTACTATTATTAAGGAGGGCTAAATTAAGCGCTTAACTCCCTATATCGCCTATATTAAGAGTTATAATAATAGTAATAGTAATAATAAATATATCTCTACCTCTAATACCCCTAATTATAACCGTTATTATAAGCAAAATTATACTTATATACCTATCCCCCCTATCCTTAAACCCTTTATAAACCGAATCTTCCGTTTTAAACGTATTATTTAAGGTATCGAAGGAAACCTTAATCTTAATAATAGGAAGGCGGTATCCGGTATTAAAATAAAGGCTAGTTATACTTCTTAGGTATAAAAAGCTACCCTTAAGCTATAGGAAGGGGGATAATTTAATAATTTAAATAGCTTACCTAATAATATAATATCTACTACCGATTATACCGAGCTAAAAGGGGCTATTAACTATCTTTATAACGATCTCCGTTAGGTTAAGGAGTTACTTAATATAAATAAAAGGGCTAGATAATAGTTAAATAAGCGGAAAGACGAGCTTATATATAGTATTAAGGATTATAAGGTTATATATCTTACTTTAGAGGAGGAGAAAGCGAGTTTATAAACTAGGATAACCGGTTTTAAACGAAAGAGGACCCGATTTATAGATAAAATTACCGCTTTATAAGAGGAGAATATTAATTTATAAGGAGAAAGGACCCGTTTAAGGGAGAAGAATACTTCTTTATAGGCTAGTTCGGACGATTACGATCCGTATAAGAAAGCTTCTATTTAGCGAGAATAGAGAATTACTTGCGATAAGGCTACTTTAGAGATAATAAAGGTTTTTAATAAAATTCTCCCTAAGCTAAAGGTTTAAAATATAGAGTTTAAGTATTTATATTAATAAAAAAGGGGTTTTTAGTATATCCTCTTATTATTTTATTATAATATTATAATTATTTTATATTTAAATAATCGTAATTAAATTTTAAAGATTTAAAAGAGCTTTAAAATACTTAAATTAAGCTCGATTTAGCGGTTTAGTTAAACCGTCGGTTAATATCTATTTTATAGGTAAATATATAACTTTAAATATATCTTTTTAATATTTCTATTTAAGCTATAGTTAATTAATATTAACGTACTTAAGCTTTATACTAATTTTCTTACGTTTAGCTATTATTAGCTATATTATCTACTAATTATTATAGTAGATATTCTATATCTCCCTAAGGTTTATAGAGATATCTCGAAGTAAATATTTAAACGTTATTATTTCCTTTACTATTAAAGATAGGGTATTAAGCTCCGCCTTTATAATAGATATAATAATCGTAGATTATTTACCTAATTTCTAAGCGATTATACCCCCGAATAATATAAATATATATCTAAATATAGATTTTCGGTCCTTTATATTATCTATAAAGGATAAATCTCCCGATATATATAATACTTATACTTTAGAAGCTATACTATTATACTAAATACTTAAGAATCTAGTTCTATAAAGGTATTTAATTACCTAATCGGTAGCTTTATAATATACTTAACTTAGGTTTATAAGGAAACGAGAAAGGAATAAGTATATAAATATTATATTTAGGTATAGTATAATAGCTATATAGAGGATAGAACCGATCTTCTCTTAATATAACTTTACCTCTTCTTTTATAGCTTTATTTATATTCTTTTTAAGCTTAGCGAAGGGCGAGATTAGTAAATAGGGTAGAAATACTAATATATCCGTTAAACCGAACTTTTTAGCTACCTTTTCGATATAGGTATTATAAAGAAGGCGAATAGTTATTTTGCTTCGATTACGTATTATTCGGATACTTAGGAACTATTCGGCTAATCCTTAGTTAATAATATCGTACGCCTTAATAATACTCTCTTTAATTCTTATTACTTTTACTTTAGCCGATTATAGATAAAATATTAAGATATTATCTATATAGAATAATAGAGTAATTTTATTATCTTTACTTTTAAATATATATAATTTTTTAGATAATAGCTTAAGCTTAAGTTCTCTAAGGGTATTATAAAGGTCTTTATACTATATAAGGGGCGAATTATATAAATTATAGAGTACTTTCTTTAACTTAGCAATTTTATCGATAACTTTAAATCCGTTTAGTAGTTTAATATATATTTCCTCTTATCCTTCTCTATTAGCGTTAAGGAACGCTCCGGTTATATCTATTTAATCTACCTCTAGGTCCTTTTAAGCTATAATAGCTATAAATATACGAAAAGCGTATATTATAAGTATTATAGTATAGGTATCGAAGATATTAGTATCCTATAGATCTCCTTTTATATAAATCCGTACTTTAAATAAGGATAGGATATTATTACCGTCTATTTTATAACGAAATACCTATTTAAGCGGTAATAGCTTATTATATACCTTCGCCCTATCGACTTTCTCCTATATATATATAGTTATTAATTAGTATATCTCCTTTCTTATAGCCTTAAACTATTAGTTACGGAAAGGTAACTTCTAAGCTTATACTTAATTTAATAATTCTTTAGGTAGGTTATTAATATACTAGGGATATAATATAAATTTAGTAATTTTATCCTATATCTAACTAGGCGTATTATTAGCGTTAACCGCTATTATAAATATAGCGTATAATATAGTATATCTTATATTTAGTTCCGGCTATATATCTATTAGTATAATAGCTAGATAAGCTTATTATCGCCTAAATAGGTAAAATACGCTTATAAAGGCGAACAGCCTTCGGATAAATAGCTTAAGTAGCTCGGAGTTCTTTCTTTTATACCTACGAATAGGCGTTTATTTAAATACTCTTTATATTAATACTCTCTATCTATTAGATCTCTATAAAAAGGGCGGAATATCCTATTATATATCCTCCTCGATTCTAATAATTAGATATTTCTAATTAATTAGATTATCTCGGCTATTTATAAGTAATAGTTATTATAGTTAAGGCTTAGATTAATAATCCTTATTATATATTAATAATTAATATTCTAGCGGTTCCTCGATTTTAAGGGGTAATTTATCTACTTTAACGAGTTATATATCGCTAATAGGGTTTATATTTATAGATTATTTATCTTCTCTAGCTATAAAGCTAATAGGGTCTTTATCTACCTTTATATTATTATTAATAGGGTTTATTTAAGTTTATATATATATAAAGGCGTTACTTTATTATAATTAAATATAGTTATCTAAGCTTTAATAGCGATTAGAGAGTTATAAGTTCTTTATATTTAACTTAGGTATAAGTATATCCTTTATAATCTAATCCGGAATACCTTCTAAACTATCTATATAAGGCTATTTACCCCCTAGTTCTAAGGGCGGACTAACGTTAATATATATTATATATAGGTTTAAGTCGGTTACTTAAGATAAAAAGGTATAATATTCTCTTATATCTATTTAAATATATAAAGTATCTAAAATCTCCTTTAGTTTTATCTCTTATAATAGTATTTTCTCGAACTTATAATTAGGAAGGGGCTATTTAAGCCTCTCCTTTAACGGGTTATAGAAGACTATCTTATTAAACTAAATATTCCTTATTATATATATTATATTTATAAAGGGTATTTATACTCTAAAGATATTTAAAGCGATATAGCTTATAAGATATTTAATATATATACGTTCCGCTATTTTTATCTCTTTCCTAAAGTTTCCTACTTCTCTCTCTACTCTAAGTATATAAGTACGATAGCCGTAGGTATAAATATAGCTTTAATTAAGGTAAAGGTCTTTATCTAATAGTATTATCGGTATATTCCGATAAAACTATCCCTTAAATAGACTATTTAGGGATTATTAATACTTTATTACTATTAGGCTAATATTATATAAATAGGCTACTATTTTTATCGCTTCGGGCTATAGATAAGATAGTAGGTTTATAGATAATAGTATTACTAATTATTTCTTAATTAATTTATACCCTATTTTCTCGGTTATACCGTTAGGCTCTTTTATATATAAAGGGGTTACTTTAAATTCGATTCCTACCTCTTAGTATTATTATATATAGGCTATACTATAGTTTATATATAGAACGGCGGCTTTACCGTTTTAGCGGATTTTATATATATTAAGCTAAAACTACTAGTATACCTAGGCGATAAAGTTATAAACTAAGCTAAAGACCGTCGGTTTTATCTTATCTATAGCTATAGAGATAAAGATTTTACCTAAGAACTTATCTTTAAATACTATTATATACCTAGCCCCTCCTATACCCGAGTAAAACGTAAATATATCCTAATAAACCTTTTAGAAGGGCTTAGGGCTAGTATTCTTAGACGGTCCTCGGTATATAATATAAGTTAGGAACGCTTTTATATAATATTCGTAATTTAATCTTTATATACCGTTTATTTTAACTCCGTAGGCTTATTAGACTAGTTTTTATAGTATTTATACGCCTAAATAGCTTAAATATAAATACTATAGGTACTCCGAATCCTCTCGGTCTTTAAGTAGATTAAAAGATAAACGAAATAGTAAGTTCGAAACGGGTAGATATAGTATACCGGCTTTACTAAACGGAATAAAAAAGGGTAATAATAGATAAGAGGAGTAATATAGAATATATTTAAAGAAGGCTAAGTTAAAATATCTTTTTAAGATTATTAGAACTTTATTATCGCTTAGATCGCCTAAACGTAATATATAATTAAAACTATAATACTAAACTCCCCTTTTAGCGAATAACGCTTTAGAGATAATATTTATATAAAAACCTTCTATTAAGTATACCTTTTTAAGAATAAGGTTATATATTTTATTATTAAGGTATTATTTAATAATTCGTATATTATATCCTTTAACTAGGAATAAGGTATTACTTATACTAACGGTTATACTATTATCTTTAGGGATAAATAACCTATCCTCTAGAAGTAAGATATTATTAATAAGGTATATAGCTCTATAATTATCTAAAACAGTGCTTTATAAGAGGTTATAATAGCCTTCCTCGATTATAGAAAAGGCTCTATTAAACTAATTCTAAAAGAGTAGGTTTAGGTTAATTACTATTATAATTTAGGCTAAATAGGATTATAATAACTAAGATAAAGAGATTATATATATTATACTTTATATAAATATATATATAAAATATAGTATAACTAAAGGAAAAGATATAAAGAAATAGAGTATATAGGCGTTTTAAGCCCCGTTTATCCTTCGAGGTATCCTCTTATATACTTATTATCTTTATTATTATTATTCGTTTACCCTAATAGGCCCGAACTACCTAAATTAGGAAAATCTAATAAGTTCTAGCCGTTAGGTAGCTATTTCTTCGTAATAAGTTTATTAATAAGGTATTTATATTACCTTAGTCCTAACTTCTACTATATATAGTAAATCTCTTTCTTATTTAGTATAGCCTTTATATTATCCGGTTTCGTTCTATTATATACCTATCTAAGCCGCTAATAGGTTTATAATTACTAGCTATAATAATAAGATAGAGTTTTATATAGATATTTATAATCTAAACGCTTTTTATTAGTAGAGGATTTATCGGAATTACCGTTTTATACCGAGTTAATATAGATTAACGTATTAAATACGTTAATACCCGTTTTAAACCCTTTACTAAAGATTAAATCGATTAAGAGAAGGGTAGAATAAGCCTTAGAGTAATATTTAATAAATAGGATATCCTTACTAATTACCTAATTTATAATATAATCCTATAATATTCGAATTACCTAGTCTAAAGCTAAGCGATATTAAATAGCTATAAGGAATAGCTCTATAGTATATATTCCCGTAGCCTTAGGGAGGTTGTTTATTTTAGCTTAAATATACGCCTATATATACTTATTTAGCTATTTAGAGGCTAAAGTCGGATATCTAGCCTTTTCGAGAACTATAAAATATTTTTAGTAAACGAAGTTTTATATAATAATATCCGAAGGTAATAATTCCTCCTTTAGTTTCTCTATAAGGTCCTTAAGTATCTATTAACCTTTAATCTTAGCGAGGTTTATATAAATAAGCTAAAGTAAAGAGTTTAGGATTATCTTATTAATCTAGGTAGCGATCTTTTCGAGAGCTATTTTCTTCTCCTTCTCGGCCGATAGACCGATTTAATAGTTTCGGACCTATTTATTATAAAATCGCTAGTATTATTCCTATATCGGAGGTACGAATCCCTTATCTAAGTTATCGTAAATCTTCTTATAATCGTTAAGAAGACCTCCGTATAGTATTTTATCCGATTATACTTATATAGGGATATTTAGACTAGTTATTTATATATTAGGGTATAAACGGGTATCGAGAGAGCGTTCGTAGTTTCGATCCTAATTTCTATTATTAATTAACTTAAGGAGAGAAGTAAGGGTAGTATTTATATAACGGCGCGAGAGCTACTCTTAAATAGCTCTTATATTTAGAATCTACCCGTAGATAGAGTATTCTATAGGTCTACCGTCGATATAGGTTCTATTACCGATAGTCTTTTATATAGCTTATAACCTATTCGGAAAACGCTCTTATTTTAGCGCTTATATAATACTAGTCTCTAAACGAGAAGGGAATATATTAACTAAGGCTTTATACCCTAATATACCGAAGCTATATATTTACCTATAGGCTTATAATATTACCCCCCTGCTTAGGCCGAACGCCCTCTTATAAAGCTGTATATAATATAATAGCTACCTAAAAAGTATAACGATATAACGTTACTACGCCCGCTTGCCTTATTAAAGGAGCCTCGTTCTTATACCTAATAAGTATAAAAGGAGTCTTATATCTATAAAGCTCCCTTTAACCTAGCTCTCGGTAAATTTATAAGTTCTACTACTTATTATTTATTAATAGAATAATAGTAACGCCCTTAACTTAATAGGCGGTTATAGATATAATATCTTTACTCTTTAAAGCCTCGAAAAAGTATAAATACCCCTTTAACCCCTACTCTAGGGGTTATTCCTTCCTCTTAATTAAATTAAAGCCCTTATAAATTATACGAAACTAACCTCTATAATAATAAGGTAAGTATTACGCCTTCCCTATTTATCCTTTACTTATATTTAGCTCTATTAGTAATATAAATATTACTACTTGCTCTAAGTAAGCTAATATAGCTCTTACCGCTATACCTATTGCTACTACCCCTATTATTATTATAAGCTTTATAACTACTCTTATAGTAATAATACCTATAGTTACCGTTATAATTACTCCTACCGCGCTTATTACTACTCCTACCGCTGCTATCCTCGCCCTTACCGCTATTTAGCTCGATAAGGCTATTAATAAGCTTATTTAGAGTATTATCGCTACTAACCTATAGCTTTAACCTTATATTACCCTCCCCGAGGGTATTAAGGATAAATAATACCTACCTTATATTATAAGGGCTTCTAAGAACCCCTTCTCCCTCTACCTCTACAGTATTAGTAAGTAGCGCTTACCCTACTTCTTCGCAGCTCGCTCCTCCCCGTGCTTATATACTCTAAATAATCTCCGCCCCTAGGCCCTCGCCGCTCTCGCCGCTCGCTATACCTATAACTACCTACCTAAATTAGGTAAAACTTAGGCTAACTATAATAAAGTTCGGTTATTAAATAATAAGTATACCCGTAGTATATATACCCCCTATTCCTTCCCTACTTATATCCTATTAACTTTATATTAACGCTATAGCTATAAGCTTATATACTATTAGGCGGTAATACTAAAGGATATTACCGATTTACTAGTAAAGCTTATAGAAAGGGGTAGTAAGGGTAAGGGCTTAATTAGTATTAAAATAAAGCGTAATATTAACGATAACCCTTATTCTAATAAAACTAAGGAGAGTAATTCTAATAATAAGGAGGAGGTAAGTAAGGATAAATATATAGCTATATTAGTATACGTTTTATATATAGTTTTCTTTTTATTTATAGTATTTAATTTCCCCGCTCTTCTTCTCTACGATTTTAAGCTATTATAACTTATAATACTACTATAGTATTACTTAAACTCCTTAAGAGTAATTATATCTTTAAATTCGGATAATAGCTATTAATCTAGTTAATCCTATCCGATTTATTTAACTAGGACTTTATATTATAATATTCCGTCCGTTTTCGTATAGCCTTTATATAGCTTATTATATACTCTAATAATACTTTCTGCCTAATACTTAGGTTCCTTTCCCTCTTTAATTATAATAGGGTTAAGCCGGTATTCTTTTTATACCTATAATAGGAGCGGGTTTTATATAGCTCGAATTAGGAGATCTATATAAAAATAAGGGTAAATACCAGGCGGGATATCTAATTTTACTATATAAGGGCTAATAATATATATTATAGTATATTTCTTATATAGCTAGGCTAATTTCTTTAAAGGGCGATCGGTAGTAATATTTTATAGGAAGAGCTAAACCTTATCGCCCTTAATAAGCCGCTTTATAACTATTCGTAACTTATTTATAGATTCTTCTATTTATTATTATATAATTATTATTATAGCTTAAGCGAAAATAGTTATATCTTTAAACCGTTAGACGAAGTTCTCGGCTTAAACTTTAAGCGCTTATATTAATAATATATTATACTCTATTTATTCGATTAGATTTATATAATAGCTATATAGGATAAAGAATAGGCTAAAGCTAATTATACTAATATCCCTATTATTAATAGCTAGTTAAGCGCTAGGTAAGAGTATCGGCTAATCTAATTATATATATATAATAAACGCTTAAAGGTAATTTATAACCTTTTAGTTTACCTTTTTTATAACTCTATCCGTTTATAGATAGAAAGCGGTATTTAAATACTACTCTATCTTTATAAGCTTATATAATCGGCGCTAAAACCCTTTTACTTAATTCGAGCTTTAGTTATTAATTATTACCTTAGGGAAATTATAGAACTATTAGTAATAATATAAGAACCGCTTTATATATACTTCCGTACTTATATTATATATAGCTTCGAGTATAATAGCTTTCGTTAATCGGTTTATAATTATTATTAAATAAGCCTCTCTTATATCGTCCTTATAGGGGAGGTTAATTATAAAGTTTACGGATAATTCGCTTTATACCCGCTTAGGTATTAATAGGGGCTTAAGAAGGCCCTTCCTTTAATATCTTTATACTATTTTATATCTATAAACGTTATAATTTTATATAAACCGCTGAATATTATAATATATATCTAGCTAGAAATAGCCCCTTATTATTATCGTAATAGTAATATCCCTCCTTAAGTAGTTAGATAGGGTAGAATTATAGATACTTTATATTAGTTTAGTATATAGGGGTTTCTAATCCGGTAATTAGAATTATTTATAGAATTTAAATAATCCTTTCTTATCGATCGAATACTCCGCTATAAATACCTTAATAAGCTTACCTTCGGATATCCGTAGGTAAAGGGGAAAAGAGTATTTACCCCTATAAACTACGCCTATAAGCTAGGAGTATACCTTATTATATAAGGTAATATTATTCTATAAGCGTTAGAGCTCCTTTTATATAAAAACCTTACTATTTATTAATAATAGCTTATTATATATTATAACTTAGTTTATCTTTATCGATAATAATAGCTAGATTTACCTATTAGTAAGGTATTTATTAGATATATTATATAATATATCCTACTCCCTCTTTAAAAGGGTATCTAAACGCTTATTAATTACTCCCGTATAATAGACTAAATAATATTAAAAATAAGCTATTATCTTAGATTAGTAAACCTATCTTTCGGTAAAACGCTATAATATTATAAAATATTCGAAGTTCTTATAATCCGAGTAAATTATAAATAGTAATATAATACCCCTAAGCTTTATATCCTATACTCTTAAATAATTAATAATAGCTAATAATTCCTTATTATAAATCTTATAATTATACTCTATAGGGCTTAAGCGGTATAAATAATATATTATCGGGCGGAGGATATTATACTTATCCCTCTAAGAGAGATAGCTATTTAACGAATAACTAAAGTAATCCGCTTTTAATATTATCTCCTTATCCGGATCCTATTAGGTAAATATAAGCTTATTAATAAAAAGATACTTTAGCTATTCGAATATAACTTCTTCCTATTCCCCGAACCTAAATAAAACCCCCTTCTTAGTTAAAGCTAGAAAGGGCCTTATAACTTCGGAATAATTAGTAATAAACTAACGATAGAAGTTTATAAATCCTAAGAAGCTATAAACTCCCTTAACTATCTTCAGAGCCTCTTAATTATATATAATATATACCTTCTCGGGGTTTATATAAATCCCTACCCCTACTTCGATAATAAAGCCTAAATACTTCGTTTCGGTTATACCGAATTCGTATTTAATAATATTTAAATTTAGACCTATTATTTCGAGAGCGTATAATACTAGCTTTACCTTTACTCGGTAATCTTTAGCTATACCGTCGGTATATATTAGAATATTATTAATATAAGCTAAATAGAAGATATTTAGGTAAGGGCGTAGAGTATTATTAATATAGCGTTAGAACGTTATAGGAGTACTTATAAATCCGAACGGGGTTATTAGCTATTCGAAGAAGCTATACCTTATATAAAAGGCGGTTTTCTATTTATCTCCTTCCTTAATATAAAGCTTATAAAACGCTACTTATATATTAAGCTTAGTAAAATATTTAGCGTTTATAATATTAGATAAGGTCTCTTTAATAAGGGGGAGCGGGTAGCGGTTAGCTTCCGAAATAGCGTTAAGTATATAATAATCTATATAAAAATAAAGGCCGCCCTATAGTTTTTTAATAAAGATTATAAAATCTCTTATTAAGGAGCTATTAGCTCTAATATAGCTTATATCGAATAGCTTAGTAAGAGTCTTCCTTAGTACGATAAGTTCTTCTCTAGATATTCCGTATAATAGGCCCTATAAAGCGTTTATAATAGACTTATCTATAAACGGGTATCGAGAGAGCGTTTATAGTTTCGATCCTAATTTCTATTATTAACTAATTTAAGGAGAGAAGTAAGAATAGTATCTATATAGCGGTACGAGAGCTGCTTTTAAATAGCTCTTATATTTAGGATCTATTTATAAATAGAGTTTTCTATAGGTCTACCGTCGATACGGGTCCTATTACCGATAATCTTTTATATAGCTTATAAGCTACTCGGGAGATACTCTTATTTAGCGTTTATATAATACTAGTCTCTAAACGAGAAGGGAATATACTAACTAAGGCTTTATACCCTAATATACTAAAGCTATATATTTACCCGTAAGCTTATAATATTACCCCCCCGCTTAGGCCGAACGCCCTCTTATAGAGCTATATATAATATAATAGCTACTTAAAAAGTATAATAATATAACGCCGCTATACCCGCCTACCCTATTAAAGGAGCCTTATCCTTATACCTAGCGAGTATAAAAGGAATCTTATATCCGCGGAGCTCCCTTTAACTTAGCTTTCGGCGAGTTTATAAGTTCTACTACTTATTATTCGTTAATAGAATAATAATAACGCCCTTAACTTAGTAAGCGGTTATAGATATAATATCTTTACTTTTAAAGCCTCGAAAAAGTATAAATACCCCCTTAACCCCTATTCTAGGGGTTATTCCCTCCTCTTAATTAAACTAAAGCCCTTATAAATTATATAAAACTAACCCCTATAATAATAAAGTAAGTATTATACTTTCCTTATTTATCCTCTACTTATATTTAGCTTTATTAATAGTATAAATATTATTATTCGCTCTAAGTAAATTAGTACGGCTTTTACCGTTATACCTACCGCTACCGCCCCCGCTATTATTATAAGCTTTATAGCTACTCCTATAATAGTAATACCCGTAGTTATAATTATAGCTACTCCTACCGCGCCTACCGCTATTCCTATTATTACTATCCTCGCCCCTACCGCTACCTAGCTTAATAAAGCTATTAATAAGCTTATTTAGAGTATTATCGCTATTAACCCGTAGCTCTAACCTTATATTACCCTCCCCGAGGGTATTATAGACGAATAATACCTACCCTATATTATAAGGGCTTTTAAAAACCCCCTCTCCCTTTACTTATACGGTATTAGTAAATAGCGCTTTTCCTGCTTTTTCGTAGCTTATTAACTATTATAGCCGGCGCCCGTTATTTCCCTTATAGGACGAATAAAAAGGGTAAGAACTCCGGCTACTTTTATACCCCCCTTTATTAGACCGACGAGATATATACCGCTATTATTATTATAGTTAACTATTCCCTCGCTTATAATACTTCTAACCCTAATATATATTACTCCTTCCCTATTCGCGCTTTCCCGTACTTATATACTCTAGATACTCTCCGCCCCTAGGCCCTTACCGCTCTTTTTATATATTATACCCGCGATTATCTATCTAAATTAGGTAAGATTTAGGCTAGCTATAATAAGGTCCGATTATTAAATAATAAGTATATCCGTAATATATATACCTATTACTCCTTCCCTACTTATATCCTATTAACTTTATATTAATATTATAATTATAAGCTTATATACTATTAAGCGGTAGTACTAAAGGATATTACCGACCTATTAGTAAAGCTTATAAAGGGGGGTAATAAAGGTAAGGGCTTAATTAGTATTAAAACGAAACGTAGTATTAACGATAACCCTTATTCTAATAAAACTAAGGAAAGTAATTCTAATAATAAGGAGAAGGTAAATAAGGATAAGTAGGTAGCTATATTAGCGCGCGTTTTATATATAGTTTTTCTTTTTATCTATAATACTTAATTTCCCCGCTCTTTTTTTCTATAACTTTAAGCTATTATAACTTATAACGCTACCGTAATATTACTCGAATTCCTTAAAAGTAATTATATCTTTAAATTCGGATAATAGCTATTAATCTAGCTAGTTCTATCCGACCTACTTAATTAAGACTTCGTATTATAGTATTTCGTCCGTTTTCGTATAGCCTTTATACGGCTTATTATATACTCTAATAATACTTTCTACCTAATATTCGGGTTCTTTTCCCTCTTTAATTATAATAGGGTTAGGCCGGTATTCCCTTTATACTTATAATAGGAGTAGGTTTTATATAGCTCGAATTAGGAGATTTATATAGAAATAAGGGTAAATATCCGGCGGGATATCTAATTCTATTATATAAGGGCTAATAATATACGTTATAATATACTTCTCGTATAATTAAGCTAATTTCTTTAAAGGGCGATCGGTAGTAATATTTTATAGGGAGAGCTAAACCTTATCGCCCTTAATAAGCCGCTTTATAATTACTTATAACTTATTCGTAGATTCTTCTATTCGTTATTATATAATTACTATTATAGCTTAAGCGAAAATAATTACGTTTTTAAGCTATTAAACGAAGTTCTTAGCCTAAACTCTAAGTATTTACGCTAATAATATACTATACTCTACCTATTCGATTAGATTTATATAATAACTATATAGGATAAAAAATAGGCTAAAGCTAATTATACTAATATCCCTATTATTAATAGCTAATTAAGCGCCGGGTAGGAGTATCGGCTAATCTAATTATATATATATAACGAACGCTCGGAGGTAGTTTATAACCTCTTAGTTTACCTTTTCTATAGCTCCGTTTATCTATAAATAGAAAGTAGTACTTAAGCGCTACTTTATCTTTATAAGCTTATATAATTAATATTAAAACCCTTCTATTTAATTTAAGCCTTAATTACTAATTATTACCTTAGGGAAACTATAGAACCGTTAATAATAGTATAAGAACCGCTCTATATATACTTCCGCGCTTATATTATATATAGCTTTAAGTATAATAGTTTTCGTTAATCGGTTTATAATTACTATTAAGTAAACTTCTCTTATATCGTCCTTATAGGGGAGGTCGATTATAAAGTCTATAGATAACTCGCTTTATACCCGCTTAGGTATTAATAGGGGCTTAAGAAGGCCCTTCCTTTAATATCTTTATACTATCTTACGTTTATAAATATTATAATTTCGTATAAATCGCCGAATATTATAATATATACCTAGCTAAAAATAGCCCCTTATTATTATTATAATAGTAATATCCCTTCCTAAATAGCTAGATAAGGTGGAATTATAGATACTTTATATTAGTTTAATATATAGGGGTTCCTAATCCGGTAACTAAAGCTATTCGTAAAACCTAAATAATCCTTTCTTATCGATCGAATACTCCGCTATAAATATCTTAATAAGCTTACCTTTAAATATCTATAAGTAAGGGGGAAAAGAGTATTTACCCCTACGGATTATACCTATAAGCTAAGAGTATACCTTATTATATAAGGTAGCGTTATCCTATAAGCGTTAGAGCTCCTCTTATATAAAAACCTTATTACCTATTAGTAATAGCTTATTATATATTATAACTTAGCTTATCTTTATCGATAATAAAAGCTAGATTTACCTACCGGTAAAGCGTTTATTAGATATATTATATAATATATCCTACTCCCTCCTTAAAAGGGTATCTAAATACTTACTAGCTACTCCTATATAATAAACTAAGTAATATCGAAAATAAGTTATTATCTCGGATTAATAGACCTACCTTTCGGTAAAACGCTATAATATTATAAAATATTCGAGGTTCTTATAATTTAAATAAATCGTAAATAATAATATAATACCCCTAAGCTTTATATCCTATACTTTTAAGTAATTAATAATAGCTAATAGTTCTTTATTATAGATTTTATAATTATACTCTATAGGGTTTAAATAATATAAGTAATATATTACCGGGCGGAGGATATTATACTTATCCCTTTAAAAGAGGTAGCCGCTTAACGAATAGCTAGAATAATCCGCCTTTAGTATTATCTCTTTATCCGGATCTTATTAGGTAAATATAGGCTTATTAATAAAGAAATACTTTAGCTATTCGAATATAGCTTCTTCCTATTCCCCGAACCTAAATAGAACCCCCTTCTTAGTTAAGGCTAGGAAGGGCCCTATAATTTCGGAATAATTAGTAATAAACTAACGATAGAAGTTTATAAATTCTAAGAAGCTACGGATTCCCTTAACTATCTTCGGAGCCTCTTAATTATATATAGCGTATATCTTCTCGGGGTTTATATAAATCCCTACCCTTACTTCGATAATAAAGCCTAGGTATTTCGTTTCGGTTATACCGAATTCGTATTTAGCGATATCTAAATTTAAACCTATTACTTCGAGAATATATAATATTAGCTTTACTTTTACTTAGTAGTCTTTAGTTATACCGTTAGTATATATTAGAATATTATCGATATAAGCTAAATAGAAGATATTTAGGTAGGGGTATAGAGTATTATTAATATAATATTAGAATATTATAAGAGCGCTTATAAATCCGAATAGGGTTATTAGCTATTCGAAGAAGCTATACCTTATATAAAAGGCGGTTTTTTACTTATCTCCTTCCTTAATATAAAGCTTATAAAACGCTATTTATATATCGAGCTTAGTAAAATATTTAGTATTTATAATATTAGATAGGGTTTCTTTAATAAAGGGGAATAAGTAATAATTAGCTTCCGAAATAGTATTAAATATATAATAATTTATATAAAAACGGAGGCTACCCCTTAATTTCTTAATAAAGATTATAAAAGCTCCTATTAAAGAGCTATTAGCTCTAATATAGCTTATATCGAATAGCTCGGTAAAAGTCTTCCTTAATATAATAAGTTCTTCTCTAGATATCCCGTATAACGGGCCCTATAGGGCGTTTATAATAAACCTATCCGCCTTCTTATATAGCCGAATCTTATAATCCGCTCCCTTTTTATATAGCGGTAGTACGGAAGCTATATCCTTATTAAAGAGGTTCCGGAACTCGTAATACTCTAAGGGGAGTTTCTTATTAACCGAGGATTCTACTTTCGGTAATAAGGCCTTAATAATATCGGCTATTATAATATTAAAAAACGCTACCTAAGTAATACTTAAGCGTTTTATATACCGAACTTTGCTTTAAATAGTAAGGGTATTAATAAATATATAATTAAAGTTCTTAAGGCTATATCCTTGTTTTTAAACCTCTAATCCTCCTATTTATCTAATACTTAGGCGGTACTTATAAGCTATATATATTACCCTTTCTCTTTTTACCTAAGGTTTTCCTAAAATAAGGTTATACTAAAAACGGGGGATTATATAAGCCTAAATACGATATAAATATCCGTTTAGGTTTATATTAAGGTAGGTTATATAGCGGATAATAGGCTATTTATATAATATTCTCTCCTTTAATAATTAATAAAGGGTTTTAGGCGGAATAGGTATATACGGAAGTCTTAACTTATATATAAGCGTTTTACTTATAGTAGAATAATAATTATAGCTAGAATTAATAAGTATTAGGATAAATAGAATTAAATTATAGAATAAGTCTATTATAAAATAGTTTCTATTTATCTAACGCTTTACTTCTTATAAGTTAAAGTTAAAACCTATAAGCTCCTATATACGATTCTATATAAGAGTAGCTAGTTTTCCTCCTATTCCTCGGTAGTATTATTAAGGTCGATAAGGTTAATATTAGTAATATTAATATCCGTCTCCTATATAGCTCCTAAGCTAATAAGCGGGTATATAGGTAGGAAGGGATAATAAGCGATTCTATAGTTCGAATATTTATACTTATAATAAAGTCCCTACTCTTTCCTATATTTAATCTTCGCTTAATTAACTTACCTTATATACTATTTATTAGCTTATAGAGCGTTAATACTAGTTATAGCTATATCCCTATCGGGATCTATATAAAGGTTTTACGGTTTTTATTTATTTCCTCCCGCTTATTAGGTTATCTTAAAGCGTTATATTATAGCTCCGGATAAATAGCTTAAAGGTAAAGTATAGCTATTATTTCGGATAACGATATAGCTTTCTAGCTTAACCGAGATATAGAACGCTTTCTTTACCTAATCGTTATATATCGACGGTATTTTTATACTAATAAGCTATATATATAATATACTATTAATAGCGCCCTTTAGGTATATTAATTTAGCTAAATCCGGCTATTCTATATTATTAGAGTTTATTAGTAACTTTTCCTATTAAGAGAAGAAGTTAGGGAAGGGTTAGCTTTTCTTTTAAGTAAAACTCCTAAGCCTTTAAAAAATAGCGATAATATAGTTCTTATTATAATATTAGTAGTAGAGCTATTATAGGAATAAGGAGGGTTTCTAAAGGCTATACTCTCCTCCTATAATATAATAGCTCCTTATTATAACCTTTATATCTCCCTTTAGGTATTTATAGATTTCTTAGAACTTATCTATATAATTTCCGATAAAGCAGGTATCTCGAACGAGTTTATACCTTATAATATACTTCTAAGCTAGGAATTAAGTATATATACCCTTAAAGTTCGCTATCTAAAAAAGGGGCTTATATTTAGGTACGATTATACTCTCTAGGGCCTTATTTATATCGATATCGGCGTCTTTTATATCTTAGGAGGTAAGGGTATAGGTATCTTCTAGTTTATTAGGTATCGGGTTAGAATATTCGGTCGCTAGGTTATTAATACTTATTAGTAGCTCCTATAATAGTAGGCTATAAGATTATTCGATTTTCGTAAGTTATATTATAAACGCTTCTAGGTTTCGTATACTATCTTCGTACTATTATTATATTACTCCTTTAATAATATACCGCTATTCTTTTATTATTTAAATAACTATTTATTATATAATTATTATTATATTATTATTATCGTTATTCGCTTAAGTAAAGAGTTACCCGAATTATTCGTTATAGGGGTATAATATCCTAAGGCTATATACTAAATAAATATATAAATACCGTTAGATATATAAGGTAGGTAGGAAAGAAGTTAGTTAAATATAAACGGGTATCGAGAGAGCGTTTATAGTTTCGATCCTAATTTCTATTATTAACTAACTTAAGGAGAGAAGTAAAGGTAATATCTATATAGCGGTATAAGAGCTACTCTTAAATAGCTCTTATATTTAGAATCTACCTATAGATAGAGTTTTCTATAGGTCTACCGTCGATACGGGTCCTATTACCGATAATCTTTTATATAGCTTATAAGCTGCTCGGAAGACGCTCTTATTTTAGCGCTTATATAATACTAGTCTCTAAACGAGAAAGGAATATATTAACTAAGGCTTTATACCCTAATATACCGAGGCCGTATATTTACCCGTAGGCTTATAATATAAAGTCTTTAGGGTTTATATCGGATTAAATACCTTTTTACTAATAATAGGCCCTAAGCGTAGTATATTATACCGGAAAGGTAATAGAATCCGTATATTTTACCTAATATTTAAAGTCCTCTAAAGCTATCGTAAGAAGAGTAGGTCCTTACGGCTTAGATAGTCGATTTACGCCGTTATTAGGGATTAAAGATATTAAATAAAAGTAATTTTAACTAGTAAGCTTATACGTTTACTTAGGAAAAGGAGATTCTAGCCGTTTAGCTCGTATCCGGGCTTATAACTAAGAAAATAAAGTATATATAAAGCTTAGTTATTAGCTAAAACAGGCGAAACAAAAGAGAGGTTAAAAGAGTATATATATTCTTTTTTTCTAGCTGTAAAAAAGAGCTATTATTCGAATATTTGAGTATCGCCGAAGTCATTGTTCTGCTTATGTAAAACCCATTGTCAGGCTGACATAATGGCTTTCGGGTTAGGGTTGAATGCCACTTTCACAGAAAGTGATGCACTTCGTACGAGTCGTACTCCCTTTTACTTAGACATCATCATCATTCAAGCAATATAGGAATCATCCTCCAGCTATATACGTAAGTACAAAGCCCATCCAACACTCGAAAAACATTCTAGAGCCTGTATCGCGGTAGATATTTGCCAAAGCTGGGTGGCTATGGCCAAATGGCCCACTCACGCTCAGCCTTGGAACAATGCCTCTGTTGTCCAAGATTGAACCTTGGGGAACCACCAAAATTTCCATTCACTTGCAACATCTTTAAAGCCTGAGGACTCTAGTTCTTGGGACACACCTCTTCTCCAGGCGGTTCGTTCGATTTTATTGAGCAGTCTGTCAAACCAATAAGCGGCTGGCGACCACAATCTCCCGGTGTTTGCAAAGGACTCACCAAAGCGTGAGGCGATATGCCTTCTTGGTCCGGCACTATATGCGTGGGGGTTAAGTACCGCCTTCGACGCAGAGGCATAGGCACGCGTTCTATCAGCCACAACTTAGCTACTTATTAGATGATTGGATATTATGGTTGGTCGTTAAGAGGGAAAGAGAGAAAAAGTAGTAGAAGAAGAATAAAAGACAAAAAAAAAAGAAAACACTCAAGATTCATACCATTCCATCCCCGCTCGATAAATATAGGTAAACAATAATGCATCAATCATATCAACAGAGCCGTCATTTCAGAATAGACTTAACGACAACAACGCAACGCTCATGCTCCCCCATACAACAGACCAGTCGGGTATTAATGAAATGATGAAAATGCACCACCACCTTGTGGCATCTTTTGCTCACTCTCTGTCCCGTTTACCATCGTATACCTCTACCATCCATTCCTGTGTCCAGTCTTCTCGTCTCGTGGACTTTCAGCCATGGCTTCACCGCTGCAATGCATGGCTTCATCTGGCTCCTGTCCCATTCAGGAACGTGCGATGTGAGCCTCCTCTTCACCATCGAACCACAGCCATCTTTGACGCCTCTTTCTCCTTCACCGTCACGACATGCTTTGCAGCGCACTCAAAGCTCATCTTTGACGCTCTGTGTAGCGTGCTTGACTACTTCAGTGGCGTCCGACGCTAGGCTAGAGCCCGTTGCTGAAGCAGCACTCGCGAAATCGCCTACAGAAGAAGCAGCTACAGAATACGCACCAGCGAGGCGCGAGTAGACACTTTCACTAAATGTAGGTTCCTTGCCAACAAGCAACTCTGACAAGATGCTGCTGACGATAACGTACTGCTCAGCAGCCTTTTCGGATGCGGCAGCAGCATAACTCTCTGCCGCATCAGTAACAACCGCGGCATTGCTACTGACGACGCTCGTAACAGCTTCAGCGCCGCTACCGACAATGTCGGTTGCAGATACAATATAGTCACCAGCAGCGGTATAGAAGCTCGAGTACCAGGCAGTTGGGGTTGGCTGACCATAGATGCGCGCGCTAAGCTCGTCGAGTACGGCATTCCAGCTCTCGGAAGCATATGTGCCCGCCACACCGGCTGCCGACGCAATATTATCGTAACCGGCTCCTGCAACAGATGAAGCGGACTCACTGGCTACCGACGCAGCTGATGAGACGCTTCCAGCCAAGTCTGTCGGCGTGGGTGTTGCAGTCACGGAGCTCAAGGCGCTCGAGGCAGCGGCCAAAAACTCTGAATAGCGCACTTGTGCCAGACCGAGGCCAGCATAGTAGTTGTGCTGCGCATTTTGAAGTAGAGCCTCAGCATTCACCGCTGCAGCAGCAGTAACTGCAGACAGAGATTCGCCTGCGACAGAAGCTATGGACGACGCCGAACCAGAGAGATCGGTAGGAGTTGGAGTGGCAAGACCAATGGCGACCTTGGCACTCTCATATTGCTCTTGAGCCCACGCCTGGCCTTCGCTCAAGCGCTGAGCAGCAATAGACTCGACGCGATCCCACCCTGCAAAAGTAGGCAACGAAGGCAGAATATTGGTCGTAGGCGTTGAAGTTGAAAAAACACCGGTTGCTGCACCAATGGCGGCATCAAGGCGTGAACTTGCCGCAGCAACGGCATTACCATAGGCAGAGCTGACCGATGACAACAATTCCTCATGCGCAGGCTTGGGCGTGCCCGAAATCTGTGCCGATGCGAGGGACAGTGCCTGGGAATATCGCTCCCCAGCTGCGGACATGGCCGCTGAATACGCTGATGAAGCAGCCGAAGTAATTGTAGCCGGAACATCTGACTGCAATGCAGCAATGACACTGCCGATAGCCTCAAAGCTGTTGTCATCGTTCTCATCATCGAGAATTGGCTGGCGGCTAGGCACCGACTGCGCTGCAGCTCCCAAAAAGGCCGATCTCACAGAAGCAACAGTCTCTGAACTGTGTGGCTCCTCGTCGAAGTGGTGTACATTATCAACATCATCATCAGCAGCAGCAGGAGTTTGGCCCTCCAAGAGAGCTTCTCCTTCATCAAGAGGAGAGTCCACATGGACAGGAGTCACGTTTTCGTCGCTAGATTCGGGAATCTCATCAACTGGCAGCTGGACGGGAGCCGGGTCAGCAGATTTAGTTGTTTCGGGGGTTTGCTTGATTAAGTCTGGCGTCTGCTCCAAGGCAATCGTCGATGCGAGATCGGGAATGTCTGAGGCTTCCCCGGGATTCTGGCCTGGTGCAACAGAAGATAACAAGCCCGCGTCTTCGCTAATGATCGTTTCGGTAACTGGAATCTCGGTTCTGGCCTCAACTCTTGGTTTGAGCTCAGGTTCAACCTTGGTCTTAGCCTCTTCGAATGTGCGAGATGTGGACTCTGGGTCAAAATTGTCGGAGTCGTCTTGGACTGCGAGCTTCCATCCTGCGACTTGCTTGAGGACACTGAGCTCCTGGGCTGCGTTTTGGGCGATACGCATAGCTTGACCTTCGACAGCTCGGCCCTCGTCTTCCGCAGCTTGCAAGCCTGGGTGGGAGGTAATAGCCTCCTTAAGTTCATCCTCCCACTCATTAAACCGGTCTTTGAGCTGGTGATATTTGGCCCAATCTTTATACGTAACTCCGTCCATCCAAGCCCATTTCATGCCAATCTTTTGCAAGGCTAGGTCGCGAATGCTTTCCAGGATCTTGAAGTGGTGCGTGGCAACTGCGGTGATAGTTGCCTGAAGTTCCGTCTCATAGTTTTCTGCCCAATTTCGCACATCTTGAGACTTTTCTTTGATTACCAGACCTGCCTTTCGCACTGCAGCATTGATCTGCTCCAAAGCGTTTTCAGGGTCATCTGTGTCTGAGTTCGAGTCCTTGATGATCTTCCTAATTTCGTCTTTGAGAATATGCACCTGGGCATCGACAGACTCTTCCAGTTGTTTTACAAGCAAATGACCATTTTGGTGAGCTTCCACATCGATCATGTGCTTGGATATTTCAGCGATGCGGTCTTCAATCTCGGCCCTTCCTTCGTCTAGAGCACGAGCATATTTCTCTTGCCAAGCTTTCAAATCGTCGGCAACAGTTTCTTCGGTCGTCTTTTGTCCATTCGTCTCATCTGTCAGGATTTCTTCGTCCTTGAACTTGGCAGCCAAAGACTCAGTGTGAACGACAGCATCTTCAGAGCTTGCAGGAGCAGCATCAGAGGAGCTTGGCTCGATAGATGACGACGCTGCGGCAGAGGTAGTAGCTGGAGTTGCAGTGGCAGAAATAGTAGTCGACGTCAGCTCTGTGATTGTTGAGGCAGCCTTTACAGCAGCACTGTTCCACAAAGTGTCAGCTTCATTGCAACGAGGGCTTATCCGATATTGACGTACGTGGTCAGGGAATCAGTTGCCTTGAGAGTATTGTTGACATTATATTTTCCAAGTCTTTGGCCAATCTTGACCAGCTGGGGCTCGACATTCTCGGTGTAGACGAAGCGAAGATGAGGCCAGACTGTGCTGTCGAGGAAGAAGTAGGTCTTGTTCCAGGCCCAGGCGGCCGAGGGGATAGCAGCCTCGGTGGCAAAAACAGACGCAGTCGAGTATCCTCGTTGCACATAAGGCTCGACAAAGGCATAGCTCGGTACGAGCAAGTCATTGTACGTCTGTTGAGCGTTGGATTTTGCGATCTCATAATATGGAGTGACAGCGACAACGACTTGGTCGACATGTGGAGCCAGGCTCTGATCGTACTTTGCCTTGGCTAGGAGTTGATACTTTGTCAATCCCGGCTGGACATTTTTCTCCCACTGAGTCTGGCCGAACGCTTGAGCCTGGGCGATACGCGGACCGCCATACTTGGTTGCGTACCCCCACGAAGGGGTCAGAACCCTCTGATCAACTGTGTCATAATACGGCCTCGCAACCTCGACATAAGGAGCTGCGTAGGTGTTGTAATATGGTTCTAAATGGGGTGCGACGGCATGCTTGAGTTGGAAGTATGGCTTGCAGATTCGAGGTGAGGCCTCGGTACATTGCTCGAGAGTCGCAGGACAACGGAAGAGCACGGAAATGATCGAGTACCAGGTCAAGAGCCTAGATTGAAAGGATACAGAAGGTCAGCACCATGCTGTCTATACAGAGTAAAGTACTAAAACACAACGCAGAGTAACGAGACCCAAGTTTACCTAGCAAGTATGCCGAAACTCCAAGAAAGAAAGCTTCGCTGCTGCTGCTGCTTGGGCGACGTTTTCCTCTTGGGACTTGTCGCATGGCCATTAATGGATATAACAGTGCCATTGGCCTTGGGCGAGCCATCTATGACTCCATTCGCTTTCTCCATGCTGAAGCGCGAGCTGGTAACCAAAACCAGCAATGAAGACAGAAATGGGGGAGGCTTCGTGAGCTTGACAACGCCAAGTCAGTATTGTTCAGGTAAAGCTACGACACCGTCATCAGACGTCAGCGTTGCCAAGGGAGTGAGTCGGACTCTGTAAATTAATTGCGTGGTCTTGTAGCACAGCCGTAGGTTTGTTTGAGCTTCGCATAGAAGGTCTAGACAATGCCAAGTCGCCCTTGACACAACTGCCGGAAAGTTGTCAGCTCAGTAGAGCAGAAGTGAAGAGGAGTGATGAACAAGATGAAGAAAAATAAAAGCTTCCCAAATTCGCATAGAACCGGGAAGATGTTAAAACAAAACAAGGTGCGAGGCTAGCTTGGACGTCAGAGGCGGGCAGTGGAGATTGGTCAGTGGAACCGACTGGGGTACCATAGCAGGAGTTAAGGCCGTGGCCTGCGGGGGCAGACCCTGAACCACACACGCTGTGCAAGGTTGTTATCAGCTTCGGCCAGTGGCTTGTCGCTATTCCTCCCGCACCCCGTACCACGTTGCTAAGGGATTGACAAAGAAGCACTGACGGAGGTCAAGACGAGATCGTCAGATGCCCAGCCAGCACATTTTTAGAAGTAGTAGTGCATTCAAAGTGTGCTGTCGAGCAGGCCAAAACACTGCTTGGTCAAGTAATATGTTTCATAGAGAAATAACATTCTTCCATATAGTAGAGTTGAGCTTTGCCAATGGTTTTTGCTGCTAATAGCCTGCGTCACAAGGCATGCCAAGGAGAAAGGAGCCCACGAACCGGATATCGCGTTCTCGCGAGGCCACGCAGGAGCACGTCATAGGGATTACTATGAAAACATCTGCAGGATTATTGTACGGTAAGTACTATGTACACGGCTGCTTTTTTTTAGGGGCCATGTCTGTGATAGATCACCAAGGTAGTGCTAAAAACGCATCTGCTCGCTGGAATCCAGTGCGGGGAATACTCGAG
The DNA here is from genome assembly GCA_011317545.1 of Coniella vitis. Classification (NCBI taxonomy): domain Eukaryota; kingdom Fungi; phylum Ascomycota; class Sordariomycetes; order Diaporthales; family Schizoparmaceae; genus Coniella; species Coniella vitis. The sequence goes on from WUJK01000012.1 coordinate 1,017,691, forward strand.
CACATGTCGGAGCGCTGGGACGAGGCTGAAAGTAACAATGCGGGGCCACAAGTCGCGCAAGGCTATGAAGGCACAGTATCGCACCGAAACAAAAATACTATGTAGTGGTCAACTGCAAAGCATTATTATAACAGCAGTTTTCATCATATGGATTCGTATAACAAGCATAGAACACCTAAGTAATCCTTGATATTTTGCCGAGTGATGGATTCCTTGAACGAGGGCTCATTTGCTGAATTGTCTTTTTGCGTGCCCATCCCTGCAGCGCTGTTGATGAGAAGTACAAAGTATCGTGAGAAGTACCGTGAGAAGTATCTTGTACCCCAAGCCGTTATCGTTATCGATAGAGGTGGACGATAAGCAGGCCCTACTGCCCGTCTGCCGCAGCACAAAGAGCCCGTACCTGCCCCAATCTGTCGCGACTGCATTTACCACCACCACCACAACGAACATGAAACCCTATAACGCATTTCGACCCAACCCGCAACCATTCTGCTCAGCATTAAATTAAACCAACGCAACCCTCCACCTGTCTCTTACTTTCCAATCTCCCGCTCTTTGCCGAATCCAGTAATGCTGCAGTTGCCGTAACCATCCGCTCTGACAGCTCTCTGACTTTTGCCCTCTGACGCCCCTCTGTCCGTCCTTTTCCCGCCTGAGTCAGCATTTTATTGCGCCGCTCGTCGACCCTGGATTGCCGCTGTCGACGGCCCGTCTCTCTCACTCAAGACTCTTTCCTACAGAGTACTTAGGCCTCGAGCCACACGCCCTTGTTTCCCCTTTGCCGCCCTTCTATCCGATATTAACAGACATCATTGGACTACCGAAGAGACCAGGCCTGTTAATTCTATCACACGGTCAACTGTCCCTAGTATCTTGTTGCTCGGACACCCTTGGCCACCGTCAGATCTATACACGCCCATCTCGACTTGCGACCCCGTCCGCTACCCTATGCGTAATCCCTGATTGTTGCCGTTCACCATCCAGGGGCCTTGCCCCAGTCAAACACTCGACATCATGGATCACGATCCAACATTCGAGGCACTCGCCTCTCAGCAGACGCGGCGGAGGCGCCTCTCTGCTGCCGATACCGATTTGCCAGACGAAATGACTTCGAGACCAACTACTTCCAAACATACATATACCCAGTCGCAGTCGACACCACACGATGCGGCTTCGCAAGCAGACCCCGATACCTGTCGCATATGTAGGGGAGAGGGCACGTCCGAGGAACCTCTGTTCTACCCTTGCAAATGTAGTGGCAGCATAAAATATGTCCATCAGGACTGCTTGATGGAATGGCTGTCGCACTCGCAAAAGAAGCATTGCGAACTGTGCAAGACGCCCTTCCGCTTCACCAAGCTTTATGCTCCAAACATGCCAAAGACGGTACCTATGCATGTCTTTGTCAGTCACATTGCCAAATACATTTTTCGCAACATTCTCGTTTGGCTCCGCGCTGCCCTAGTCTTGATGGTCTGGCTGGTTTGGCTTCCTTATCTGATGAGGCGTGTCTGGTCGGCACTCTTCTGGCTCAGCGATGAGGGACTCGGTCCGGTCTGGGGCAAGTCAGAGCCCACGAGCGCCTTCAGCAACGTGGTAGGCGCCGCACCTAGTGCCACCGCTTGTCCAGCCAGTCCTCTGCTCGCAGAAACCACAACTGCTGCTACTCTGCGAACCATAATGGGCCAAGCTCCACCGGCTTCTGGCGCCTCTACAACCACATCCCTATATGGTATCAACATTACCACTGATAATCCTCTGGGCAACGTCTTGCTTAACATGTTTCTGGGAAGCTTCTACATGGGTGGGTCTGCAGCGCACGTTGACGCCTCCGTCGAGTGGCAGCAGATCGCTCCATCAACGCCAGCGCAGCACTCTTCGCTGCTGAGCGACGTCAAATTTCTGCAAAAGCTCTCGGCTTCTGCTCCTGCTCTTGGTGGATTCGCCGTTGACGTCGTGGAAGGGCAGATCATTACTGTTGTAGTAATAGTCTGCTTCATTCTGATCATCCTCGTTCGCGATTATGTCGTCCAGCAACAACCAGATATTAATATGCGGGCTGCTTTCGCTGCTGCAGGTAATCCTGTTCCTGCAGACGAGGCTATTCCCGCCCGCGCGCCCGTTGAAGAGGACCACTTGGGCCCCTTTCCCGCCATGGACCAAGAAGACGACGAAGCAAGCACGCAGGCCGTGGATGAGAATGCCGAGGATTCGAGAGACTATTGGCCATCCACCACAGACAACGTCCTTGACGATGTCGAAATGCGTCAGCGACGCGGTTTCGGAAGCGAGGCCAACCAGTCTTCCAACTTCGGGGCGGATGTCGCTCAGCCTGCATCAACCGGTCGCGCTATTAGTAGCTCTGCTGAAAATTATGTTAGAATATATCGCCAGGCAATGGGAGATCCTGATGAGTTTCGCCGCATCGCCCGCGAGGAGAATCTGGAAGGCGAGTTGGCATTGTTCCTGGGCATTGAAGGATCTTCCACTTCTCAAGCTCAAGATGAGCCTTCCGTCGCAGCTACTGATGAAGCTGCCTCGTCAAAACTCGACGATTGGCGTCAAGATTCGGACTGGGCCTGGCCGAAAGATGGTCCTCAAGATTCAGGTAGCAAAGGCAAAAATCCTGTCTTGAACAGCTCCATAGACGGGGCTGGAGACCACGACTACTCTTCGAGGTCGCGGTCGGCCACCGATGGTCCTCAAGTATTTGGTGGAGTTAACCCACTAGGTCATAACAACTGGTCCTTTGCCGAAGATACTCGAAACGAATCGCGTTCGCGCCCTTCGGATGCATCCCCGCGGGGTGCTAATCCAGAAACTTCTGCTTCGACAAGCCGCTGGGACTATATGACGCCTCCCTCAAGCACTCTGGCAGAGAGCGCATCCTCCAGCTTACAAGCTCGGACACCCAGCTCGTCAGGAAGCAACAACTCCGTGAACCAGTCGGCTATGCTGCCTAATCAAGATGCGATGGAAGCCGCTGTCGAGCTTCACCGGGTTGGTGATTGGGAGACACTCTCAGACTCCGATGTCCCACTTGGGGAAGTTCAACAGCCAGAAACACCCATTGACGAAGTGAGAGCATCCGAAGAGCTTCAACCAGCAGGGTTCACTCAGCGTGTCGCCGATTTCATGTGGCGCGATGTTGACGCCATACCACGAGATGAACTTGCTCCCTTACCGGAAGCTGGTGAAGACTTTTTCAACGATGAGCAGGATATCGCCCTGGCTGTTGGGAACAACCGCCTGCAGCACCAGGATGACGAGCAAGATCAAGAGGTTGTCGCCGCCGCCGCGGCAGCAGGAATCGATGCCGAGGCCGAGGCTATGGATGATGCGGAAGACATTGAGGGCATTCTCGAGCTCTTGGGAATGCGTGGCCCTATTGCTGGTCTCTTCCAAAATGCTCTCTTCTGCGCCTTCTTGGTTTCCATTACGCTGTTCATTGGTATCTTTGTGCCCTACAATTTAGGTCGGTTGGCAATCTGGATTGTTGCTCATCCGAACCGGCCGCTGCGCATGGTTTTCAGCCTTTCAAGTTTTGTGCAAGATCTGGGCATGTTGGTGGGAGGCTTCGCATCGACCTTGATCTTTGGTGCTCTGAACAGGGTTGTTAGCTTCTTCCGCCCGGAAGCGTCGCAACTCGTCATGATCCGCAACCTGGTGCAAGGGTCTTGGACCCTGATGGAGAACGCCGGTGGCAGGCTGCGTGATAGCGGGATTGTTGACTTGACCTTCTGCTCCGCAGATGAACTTCGGAACTTCTCCATCGTTAGCCACGCTGCCTTACTGACATTGAAAAGCCAAGTGGCTAGCGTATTTGCTGCCATTGGACACTGCTTATCCTTCATTGCAGGTGGGCACTACTTGGTCAAGGTTTCATTGCTCATATCGCAGTTCAAGGAGGCATTCTCATTTGCCTGGCAGACTCTGAGGCATCTCCCCAGCTTCTTATCGAGTCCAAACTCTTGGGTTATCGACTTTGCTGCGCCCGAGTCTGTGGAATCGTTGAGTCCTGAGTTGGCATCCTGGGGTGCCATGGACCGACTCTGGGCCATCCTGGGGGGATATACTACTTTATGTGTTTCGGCTGCCGTCTATCTCGGACGCGGGACTCCATTCGCCGGAAGACTAGGCCAAGACTGGGAAGCTACGATTGTTGACGTTCTGGTCCAGGCCAGCGGAGTGATGAAAGTCATCCTCATCATCGGTATCGAGATGCTTATATTCCCACTTTACTGCGGCCTGTTGCTCGACGTGGCGCTGCTCCCACTCTTCGAGAACGCAACTATCATGTCGCGCGCTATGTTTACCATCAACTATCCCTTTACATCCATTTTTGTGCATTGGTTTGTCGGCACTGGATACATGTTTCATTTCGCTCTCTTTGTGTCCATGTGTCGCAAGATCATGCGCAAGGGGGTCTTGTGTGAGTAGTCACTGATCATCTGTCAAATCTATTCTCCCCGCACCTGCTAATCAAGTCGTAATCCAGATTTCATCCGAGATCCTGATGACGCAGAGTTCCATCCCGTTCGCGACGTTCTCGAACGCAATGTGACTACGCAGCTTCGCAAAATCCTCTTCTCCGCCTTTGTCTACGGCGCCTTGGTCATTGTTTGCCTGGGCGGTGTAGTTTGGGCCCTTTCTTATGGTTTCCAGAACGTGCTTCCAATTTATTACTCGTCCAATGAGCCTGTTCTGGAATTTCCGATCGACCTGCTTTTTTATAACTTCTTGATGCCTCTTGCCGTCAAGTTCTTCCGCCCCAGCGACGGTCTTCACGCCATGTACACCTGGTGGTTCCGCAGACTTGCTCGCACTTTGCGGCTCACCTGGTTCCTCTTTGGCGAGCGAAGAGTTGAAGAAGAAGGTAGCCTTAATCCCGTTTCTGATGACCCATCCCTGGCTCCGGCGCTCTGGAAGAAGTTGGTGCTCAAGATACAGCGCAAGGCAATGGAGCCCGCGGCTGGGTCAGAAGCTTTAGATGACAGTTCAGGAAGGCCGACACGTCAGATTAACGCTGGATCGTCCCGGATCCATGATCCTCACAAGAAGCGTCTTGTGGACTCTGGCCAATTGACACCCAACGGGCGCTTTGTGCGCGCACCGGCCTCGGATCAGGTCAAGATACCCAAAGGCCAGAAAGTTTTCCTTGATGTCTCAGAACACAATCAGAGGCAAGATGGAAAGTCTGATGAGCCAGATGCCGACCTGTACTCATCAAGCACATATACCTTTGTCTATGTCCCTCCCAACTTCCGCTTCCGCATTTTCCTGTTCATCCTCTTCATCTGGCTCTTTGCCGCCATAACCGGTGTCGGCTTCACAATCCTACCCCTTATATTTGGAAGAGCCATGCTCCGAATCGTCATTCCCTCACACGTCCGCACTAACGATATTTACGCATTCAGCATCGGCTTGTACATCCTGGGTTCAGCCTTGTACTTTGCCTACAGGGTTCGAGATATCTACAGCAAAGTCAACACTTGGCTTCACGAAACTGCAACCACATTGCTGGATCGGGACACTATTCGACGGGTGCTATTTGTGGCTACCCGCGCAGCAAAGCTCGTATACTCGTACTTTTTCCTCTTGGTCTTGTTTCCTTTCATGGTATCCAGCCTCATGGAACTCTATATTTTGATACCACTCGATACCTACATGTATGGCTCAGTTGCAGCCAGCACCGATGCTGGCGCAGCTGTCATGCCCAGGCATACAGTCCGTGTCATGCAGTCCTGGACAATCGGGATCATCTACCTCAAACTTGCAGCGCGATTCGTTGTCCACTGGCATCAGGACAGCCGTCTTGCAGCTGCCACACGGGCCGTTCTGCGTCACGGCTGGCTGGACCCCGATGTTAAGGTCCTCACTCGAGCCTTCGTCGTGCCTGGTCTCACGCTTTGGATCATTGCCGTTTTTGGTCCTCTGATGTTGGCCAAGAGTGTCCTTCGATATATTTCAACCGTCTCTTCTGACACGCCGTCCGCTGCGGAGGCAGAGGTCGTTCTTGTCCACCGCTTCTGCTTCGCCATTGCATTGCTGAGCGCGATTTTAGTGGCCATTGTCAACAGCATCTTCGGCGTGCTTATGGGCTGGAGGGTTCGCATCAAGGACGAAGCATATCTGATTGGAGAACGATTGCACAATTTTAGCTCGCCGCCACAAGTTTCTCGCGACAAAGAACGGGAGAGGAGACAGACAAGAGTTGGCTGGGAGTGATCCGACCATGAACCGAGTGTGCCATAGCAATAGCACTATGGACTGTCATTTTCTGCATCCTCACAGCATCTGCTTTTCAGAATCCACCCAACTTTTCGGTTTCATGTTTTATTCTCGTCTATGCCTAGGACTGGCTGGACAGTAGATGAAGGGGCCAACCTTGATCAAGGCATCCAGTTGACCGTACGCGTCTCGGTGGCAACACTTGCCTTGCTCTTTTTGCGCGTTTCAACATTGCATTGCGATATTTCAATTATGCTGGAAGGCAGTGAAGAGGTCATCTGAAGTTACCTCAGTCTCAAGAAGACCTCGCCAATGGCCGAAAAACCCTGGTAATTGGTGGGGAAAACGATTTGGATGAGTTGGTGGCATTGGTGGTTACGATCGTGTGTGGGAACAATCACTACACTTTGTGTTTCTATTTTTAGCTTTACATGGCATGATGTGAATAACATTGATCGAAGCATTTTTTTTTTTTCGGGACGTATTTCTTTCGGTAATGGGGCTTGTCAATGGTGATGGAAACGAACATTGCCATCACTGTCTCACGTCAGATGACCATACATAGTATGTTACACATGAAGACGCGTTCTCAATTCCATTATCCCTCGTTAGCGGACGACTTCCTCTGGACATGATCTCACATCCAACACGCGGTTTGCACATTGAAGGTATGTATAACTCTCGCTCCACTTCTCCCTATAACGCACGAATTGATTAAGTACGGGAAAATGATAATGGCTCAAAATCCAGCCTTCTGGTATGGAATGTCCCAATCTATATCTATACAGTCTATAACTATAAAAAGGAAAAGAAAAGAAACCCCCATCTACCACGGGATGTCTAAGAGTTCTTCTAACATATAATTCCATCCAGGAATGTGTATCTTGAACGAAAGAAACCTGCCAACAAGGAGGAAATCCAACATCACCTCTCTTGTCCAATCAATGATCGTTCACATCCTCATCCCTGTCAGGATACATAATATCCTGCACCACCACAGCCCGAATATGGTGATAGAGCACAAAGCAATACGTCAACAGCAAACAAATGCTCATGAAGACCGAAAACCCTTTGACCAGATCACTTTGCAGCGCATTGCCCAGCGAGATGGTGGCAAGGGTAAATCCCGTGTTGGGGAACACGGACGCCCACCAGCCCAAGTGGAAATATTTGGGCCGACTCGAGACAACGGCAATCAGCGCCACACCCCACCACCACAACGCAAGACCCCACAGGAAGATCCCGGCGAGGATGGCGAGTGCGCGGATCGAGTGCACGTCGGCGATGCCATCGCCGTCGAGGTCAAATGTATCGGGCAGGCCTTTGGCCATGCCGATGAGCGCAAGACATGTGAAGGAAGGGGGGCCGACGTTCATGAATAAACCGGGGCGGTGCTCGCGGTTGGGCAGGCCAAAGGACATGAGACGGCCGACCATGTGTGCGTACATGAGGAACGAGACGGAGATACCCAAGCCTTGGGCGGCGAGGCCGCCGAGGATGATGGCTGATGACATTACATCAGGCTGGGTGTCTGCGATGACGGAAGCGATGGTGCCTGAAAGCATAATGGGGAAGATGGGAAGGATCCAGGTGGGCATCATTGTGTTGGGGGCGAGATTGTGTGTGCGAAAGACATAGCTGTATTGGCCGATGGCGAGCAGAATGGTGATGGTCATGTAGCTCCAGAAGGAGACTTGGATGGCCCAATTGAGCTTGTCGTCGCCGGGCGGGACGGTATAGCGGTAGGTGCTGGTGATGAGGGTGGCAGTGGTGAGGAAGAAAGTGGGCACGAAGAAGCCTTCACGCTCGTGCGTGATGGATTGGCGGAAGGAGCCCGAGTAGAGGAAGAAGCGGGCGAGGAGACCGGATAGGACACCAAGGAAAAGGATGATGTTGACAATGTAGACGACGAGGCCGATTTGGCGCAGCCCGGGAAACTGGTAGGGCTGGGCAAAGATGAGGAGCGAGAGGCCGCCGGTGCTCATGATGAGCGTCCACCAGGCCCAGGTGAAGTGCTTGAAACGCTGGCGGAGGTTGAGCTTGGGTCTGTTTGGATCGTATGGATCGATGCCATGGCTGTGATTGTGCGTGTCTTGCTTGCCTTTGTGAAGGGCCGAGTCTTGCTCAATGTCGACAAACTCTTGGGTCGGGGACGATACCCGGGTGCTGTTTCCGGAGTATTGGTGTTGCTGTTGTTGCTGGCCTGAGGAGGATGATACCATGTGGTCTCTCGGGTCCAGCGTCGAGGAGGCTGTGTTGTCGCGTTTTTCCACGTCGTCAAGCCGAAAGTTGCGACTCTGCTGGGGAAAGTAGGACGTCTCCATGATGAAAGACACTGGCTCAGATCGATACACCACCTCCTACAATTAAAGCATCAAGGCTTGATGTGTATTAAAGAAGCGAAAGAGTCTGATATGGGTGACTGGTGAGTATTTTCTTTTCTTCTTCTCCCAATCAAGTCTGGAGGCTTTTTCCTTTGATGGATTGGAAAAGGAATAGAGAAAAGAGAGGAGAAGACAATGAGGCTAAGGGGAAAAGTGCATGTAAATATAAACTTGGGCATGCAACGTTTGACGGCGACCTGGCCGTGTCCTGTAGCAGCAAGCACCCAACCAAGATTGTCTTTTCTATTATCCTTTCTCTTGATGTTTATTATCATTAGTGGCACGCTTCTTGGAACTGTGCTAGTCAACAGGGCGAGTTCGCGAAGGCAAGAATATATAACAGCATAACCGCCAAGTCGCTTGCTATCCATCGTTGCCTTTGGCCCATGCCCAGTAGCACCATTGTCCCCTATTCGCCAAGCAGCCGGGACTTGTTCGTGCTGTTGACGACGAAACTCCCAAGCCCGCTCGTCCCATGGGGCGGACGAGTTCGGGCAAGTGGAAGAAGCAAGACAGCACAAGCTGTGCGGCGGCAAGGTCTGGGACGTCTGGGGCCGTCTCCGAGGGCTCTGGCGACTTGAGCAACATGGATGGGGCCAGACGACTGGCGCTGGGGTGTTTGTGTGTAGGTTTGTTTCTGAACATAGTAGCCAGCGCAAAAGCCCTGTGCGTGCTCCGTCGTCTTATTAGCCCAAAAGGGGCGCACGGCCAAGAGTTTGGGCTGTGTGGATTGCGCGCCTCAAAAGATCCAAATGCCAAGATCAGCGACGCAGAGACCCGCTTCCCGCGATAAGTGCCGGGTGCCAAGACGACCACGAACACCTCGCCGCCGGGGCCATTGGGCACTGGTTGCGTATTTTTGATTGGATGCTGATCACATATATATAGATAGGGGCCGTGGCCCCTGCCCTTGCTGTTTGGGCTGCTTGACGTGGTGTCGTGGCCAAGAATGGCCAAGAGGCTATCCAAGAAGCCAGGGGGCCTCCTCCGAGTTGAGCCTCTTGAACGTCGAAATTGGCAATATTCGAGAGAAATATGCTGCGAAGGCTCAGCCTCGCTCAGGGGCCGCGCTAGAGGCCACACTTGAAGCCAGAGCAGTATTATATATAAGAATCCTGGAAGCGATCGACAGCATTGCGAGTATGTACATATTCCATGCCAGTTTGACCTTGAGAATGCTCCCATAAAGGCTTGCATTCCACAGTTTGCCACCAACATCCATCTATCTACCTTTGCAGGCAGTGGACGATGCTCGCTGTGTAATCTGGATGCCATGCCTCAAGCGCGTCCTTGGATGAGAGGCTGTCTTTGTGAGCGCAGATCATACCAGGCACTAGCTGTTCAGGCTCTATGATCCGATCAGTCGCGGCGAGGGCAGGACCTCAAACGCTGGATCGTAAATAACTCATATTCCATCCGGTCAGTTCCTATACATATGCTAACTTGGTGGACTTTGCACCTGTATCAGTATGAATATGAAACCAACAATAACGATGGTGATGCTTTTTCTCGTCATCAGCTGCTTCAGCCTTTGGGACAATTCGATGGGCTGTTGCCTTTCTGCCAGGTCAACTAGTTGTTGCCCAGCACGCATATAACAGCCATAGTGTACAAAGGTAACTTTTGAGGGACCTTTTCGGGGTCATTGATCAGCACGAAACGCCCACAACGCTGAGAGATAGACAGGCCAAGCACGCCATGGGCTTGGAAGCTCCTCTCATGGCGGGTCAATCATGGCTTTGGCGCTTCATGGCGGTTTCACGGGACCTTTGCCCGTTGGCCGGCTTGGAGAGCAGAAAGAGAGTCTTGGAGGCCGTTGGTTTTGAGCGTGGTTTTTCCCCATTGCCATGGCCTGGAAGCTACCCAAGTAGTTTCATAAACGTTTCTGTAGTGATTCCTGGCTGCACTGACATGAAAGGATAGAGAAGGGATATGATATTCAAGATAATGTAGGTATTTCAGCGTTGTTGAATCTGCAAGATGGAGGTAAAAGGGGAAACAGGAGCGAGTAAGAGTTCGGAAAGAAAGAAGCAGCATGAGTATCTGTTTTAGAGATAGGAAACTCGGCATATTTTCAACATACTCAGAGGCACGTACTTCGCAGCCGGGCGCACTCCGAGCTTTCTCTTTCTGCATGCAAGTTATACATTCATTTCCAAACCATCAACAAGCTGAAAATCCACGTCATGTCACTACACCATGTGGCGAGCACAATCGAAAGCTCTTGTAGATCGCCGTCCAGTCCCGGGTCCTTCCAGCCATGGGCTTGCCATAGAAAATCGCTCATAGAAACAGGCAAACTGAGCTATCCGACTGTTCAGCAGTCCGTTCAATTCTTTGCGCATCGCACTGGACAATTTATATGTCAAGCTTCACAGATTACTCACAGTCGACCGGAACATTTCGTACTTGGTATGCTCCGAGATTGATGTACACTGCCTTGAATTATCTTATCGTTTATGTTTGGCATTGATACGTTCCATGAGTGAGAACATTGATATACGAGATTGTGATTAAGGCCCACCTAATCACCACCAACATCGAAATTCTTTTTTTTTTCTGGTGCATACGACAACACCGGTGCTGTCATGCAACATGTGAGATGGTCAGACCGGCGGGTGCAGTCTTCAATCTTCCTTGATGACGGCGGAGATGTAAGTCATATGTTGGACAAGCTCTTGGCCCCTAAGGCAACAGTCCACGATGTCCACGAGATGGAAAGCTGGGATAACTCCATCCATAATTGTGATCTCTCGAGAATTTGCAATAGACAATGTGCCCTAGATCCTACGATGTACGAAGACCAAGACACCGCAGTTTCAGTCATGGCCGTGATACAAGCTACTATAGCAAATGCAGATTATTGAATGCAAAGACTAAATGCTGGAAGGATCAGGATGGCAGTAACTAGTGTCTAGGAGACCAGAGTCTCAAGAATATACTTGCTGCTTGTGAGTTGTAGATTATAACAGTGTGAGCCTCTGAGGTGTAGTCTTGATATATTGCGTATTCATCTCGTCGTCCATTGTCGCAGTTGCGCTTATATCAAGCAGACACCTTGCCGCTCAGCCGTCCCATAGTAGAACAATAGATCACCTAATGGGCCCACGTAGCATCGTCGCGCTGGACAAAAAGATGTGGGTGGCTTTTGCTATAATAATACAGGCAGGCGTTGACTGGCTTGGTTGGCCTACTGCGGCCAGGGTCCAATGTTTCGCCAACCGCATCATTGATATGCACTGAATTGGTTGTTACATTATTATTGGTAAATTATTGTTATATCAAGGATTCTGGTACAGGGCAATAATGGAACACAACCTATCCTTGAAGCTTTGAGTGCGAGTACCTTGACTTCTCGCGACGCGTTTATCCACCTCGGTCCCTGGACCTCTTTTGCCGGCTTACCAAGCCTAAGCTTACGTACCGAGTGCTTTCCCACAGGGAACCTAACTCCACTGCTTCTGCCACAGTCTGGTTCAATCGTTTCTTTTCTGTTGACGACGCCTTTCAGCCCCGTCACCGTCGAGCTGTGGGCCTGGCAGGCCAGCAAGCGAGATGGTCACCCTCCAAGGCCGCTCTGGCAAGGGCACCATTCTCTTGACGGGCGCCAATGGCAGCCTGGGCAGTAGAATGGCCTCGCAGATTGTTGCGACATGCGAGCTCTCGAGCTACCATGGCATTTACGCCGTGCGCAACGCCACGGCAGCCTCTGTGCTCGAGGCGGCGCTTGGATCTGGCACCCACTCGAATGCCCACGAGCACGATATCGTATCGCTCGATCTGGCCGACCTCGCCAGTGTTCGCGCGACTGCCGCCAACATTAATAGGCGTGTTGCAGCCGGCGAGATCCCACCACTGCGCGCTGTGTTCTTGAACGCAGGCTATCTCGAGTTCACAGCGCAGACTTGGACGCACGACGGCTTCGACATGACATTTGCGTCCAACTACCTGGGCCATTGGCTTTTAGCTCTTTTGCTGTTGCAAAGCATAGACCCTAATCATGGCAGGATTGTTGTCGTTGGGAGCGAGTCTCACGATCCTTTCAACTCAAAGAGCAAAGCAGCATTCAACCAAGAAAGATACACGACCTTTATGGCAGATGGCAGCGAAGCTATCGCCCGCGGAACTTGGAGCCCCGCTAACGAGGACGCATCTTTCCACTGCGGCTTTCGCCGTTATGGAGCGTCAAAGTTCTGCCAGGCAGCTATGGTGTAAGGCTCCTCCCTGTGTTTTACTATCTAGACGTATCTGGTGTTGTAATGCTGACGACAGGAAATACTCACTGTTACAACATAGGCCTGAACTTCAGCGACGCTTAGATCAGGACCCAACGCTCTCCAATATCTGCGTCCTTGGCATTGACCCTGGATCTATGCCCACTAACTTGACGCGCCGCGGACCTTGGATCATACGCATCCTTATGTTTAAGCTTATCATGCCTTGGCTCGCACCACTTATGGCGTGGCTGCAACCAAACGGTCCTGTACGGACGCTCAAGCTTGGTGCCAGAGATGTTATAACTGCAGGTTTGGACACAGCGCCACCGTTGGGCGAGTCGCCCAAGGGCATGTACTTTTATGGCAGCCGCGTCGAGGAAATAACACCCGAGGCGCGGGATGTGAAGAAAAGGGAGAGATTGTGGGTCGATACACGGGGGTATGTGCAGCTCCAGGAGGGTGAAACTGTGCTCAAAAACTGGTCTTGAAATTCGGTTGAAGCCACAGAGCACTCTTCTATCGTGTAGCCAATTAGATGCCTTTTTTCTTTTTCCTTTTTTTTGTTCTTTCTTTTCTACCTCCATATTATCCTCCTTCACGTCGACATTCTTGTTTCCCGGGGGGGGGGGCGAAGAGTGTTGCTAAACACACATCTTATGCAGCGTCCTCGATTAGATTGGATTGAACAGATAACATTGCCTCACATCCTTGATATTTTAAGGTATAGAGCAGCCCGGATTATCCGAGATAACTAACCGTACTCTCCCAGAGCTTGGTCTATCTCGCTGTCGGGCGTCTACTTCACTTGAGCAACACGCAACCAACCGTTGGTGTCTAGGGCTCAGCAGGTCAACTAGCTCCTCATCGGTTATCTTGAAGAAGTGTACTATCTTCACTCCTCACCCTCGCATTTCAGCACACGCTGTGCGATCAGACCATATCATTCTTGTCCGACGTCAAGGTTGATAACATGGACGCGGCGTCTCCCTTCCAGCCAGGAGGTTTCGTGGCACCCTGCGTCTCCTTGTCCACATCCACTTCAAGGCCTTCAAAATCCTCCACAAGCTTATCTAGGCATGCGGCGGGGAGATCATTGGACGCGGCGTCTAAATCCACTGGATATGCGCTGAGGAAGTCTTGGCTGCGGTGGTTTTCGCCCTGAACCTCACGAAGAAGTCCCCGTGCCGCTTTTGTAAGGACGATGCCTTGCCGCGTGGCTATGACGAAAATGCTCTTCATTATGCCGCTTACAAGTGGCATATACCGTGCAAGGTACTGGTAGCCGCGCATGCAGAGCAAAAAGTAAAACTGCGCTTCATTGTTCGGAAGGCCCCGCAAGATGTCATTGACAAGGTAGAGCATGCCACTCTGCCAGATAATCGAGTACTTGGCCGAATCAAAATTCGATCGGTATTGGTAGATGATGCGTTTGAGCTGCTGGATGGACGCTGCAATCACACTGGCTGGGGTTGTGCGTATCCCGTCCAAAGCCGAGATATTAGGCTGCGGCTGTTGGCCAGCAAAGGGTCGGAACAGATCGATCACGGTGGTGTGGAACCAAACACTTCGTGCCGTCAGCATCTTTCTTACTTATTGATATTCGTCAAGGCAGGGGAGGTTACTGTAAGTTGAGCACATGGTCCGGGCTCTGCTCATCACGTCTCACGCCCGCATGCAAGGTATGAGCCCAAGCCAACAACTTATGGAAAAGGGTAACGGCTGCCGACATGGACGCGGCCCTTTGGAAGTAGTATATAATATTCATCTCAAATGCGATCAGCCAAAACCGGCAGACGAATGTATAGGTAGACTCGAGACACGAGTTACCGGGTACAGAAACCGGACCGTGGACTTCGCCCGGAATGGGAAACATTGGTGGTCCCTTGGGAAGTGGCTCTTGGTGATAGCTCGTTGACATGACCCTGGAAAACCGGTCAGCATAGCACGCAACGAAACGAGCTTCGTGAGACAAATTTACATCTGGAAATTGAAGGAACCCCATGCTGTTGCAGATGCCGCTTTGCTGACCTTCTCGTTGTGAAGATCCAAGGAATTGGGGCACGGTGCGCCAGGCCCCGCGTACAAACCCAGGCGCGTAGCCATGCATGCGCTTTCATATTGTATACTATACCCAGCTTTGTCTCTTCCCAAAGTCGTGCAGGTCATACTTATTATCGAGGTGGCCGCTACTGTTGCCAGTCTATCCACGTCACGTTCATGGTCGTATATCAGCGACGCTTCATCCAGGAACTTTTGGGATAGAGTCGCAACCATCGGCTCATAGTGAGCATAACTTTGCTAGACGGGTAGATCAATGGCTGTATCATCTGGTATTGTTGTTAGGAGAACTCACAGTAGCCCAAGCAAGAACAGCATTCACGAGCAATTGTGAACAGAAGTCAGTTTGCCCACTAACCAAATCATTGATGAACAAGTCCGTGTCAAAAAAGGACCACCACGGCTGGTTCACCCGCAGATATAAGGAAATAGCCTCAGCAGCAAGCTGGTTACTAATGTGGATGTTTGTCCAACGCCTGATGTTCACATGGGCGAGGCGGGCATCCACTAGACCCCTGGCTCTGCTGTCAGTGTTTTTGTACATGATGGTTTGAGGATTCACAGTAGGGACCGGGTTTCCACCTGGTCCGTGGATATCAGACTGGAGCCCGGTCTTGACACCAAGGGGCTCGATACCCAGCAGCCATAAGTCGAGCGAAGCTGGATCCAGGGGAACCAGTGACGGGTATACATTTGCGTGTTCGACCACTAGTTGAAATTCAAGGGGTGTTTGGGTTGGGGGCAGTAAGCTCCGGTTCGTTGTGTGTAGCGACGGAGTGACGCGGCCACACATATCGCCACCGATCGATCGCAAGGTGGCTTCAGGAGATTGCCCCTGCCGCAGAGATCTGAATGTCTCGAGCGCAGCGTCCTCGGACTCACCTTGAAGCAACGCGAATAAGTCGGCCAACGTGCGTGCTTTCTGTTCCGGACATGACTCTAACACGGAGTCGACGGCGTGCTCGACATCTACCGAGTCTCTGACGGTCTTCAACGCTTGCATTGATTCGTCGAGGGTCCCTTCGCGCAGCAGTTTGATGACTGCATGATACTTGATCAGCTGCGCCCTTCGCGTCGCATGAGTGCTAAGGCCCGGCGGCGTCCCAAACACACAATCGACGGCCGCCTTCCTACAGGGTGCACACTGTGGTCGGGCCCCATCGCACTGTTGCGGAATGAGTCTCAGCCTCTCAGCACCTGGAAACCGAGCATCAGAAGTACCTTGATCTTTCGTTTCCTACAGCCTAGCGCGCCCAGTCAGCCTTCTGCGGGCAGACATCCATTCGAGATGACTGGGGATCGCACTTTCGCATGCAAGCCTTACGGCTTTACGTTTGCGGGCTAGGTCAGTCTTTGCCACGCTTGATCCAGGAACCTCTGCACCGCGGTTGGCGCTGAGGTCTGGATCCTTGGGTAGGAGTTCTTGCAGTTTCCTCTTCGCCGGTGTCATGGTGCGTTGCGGTGTAAACCTTCACATGTCAGTACCAAACCGAGCTAGAAGCGTACTACTAAGAATGCTCCAAAGGGTAGGATGCATGAGTTTAATTGGAAAGTCAAGCCGATATCACGTGATTGATGCTCATGTTATACATCAGTACTATGTAGTTGAACCTCTATTATTAATACTGTCCGTAGGCTCCACCCGCTGCGGTTGGCCAACTGGGCGCTTCCGTCCTCAAGACCGTCCGATACTCGATCTTTTCCAAGATATAATAATAAAGCCATTGAAACCCCTTGATTTCGAGAATAGACGCTTCTATTGTCAACATGGACGTCGACGAGTAAGTACTTTGCAGCGACTGCTGCGGGTAGCTCAGCGAGCAAAGGCCTCGACGTGAGTGCGCAACAAAGCAGTCAAGTCTAATACGTGAACTTAGGAGGTCACACTTGAGGGGGAAAACAAAGAGGAATTTCTTGAGTCTGATGTGTTTGCCCATTCTGTTTATCTTATGTTTTGGATGGACTCCGCACGTAGAAGAACTGGGTCAAGCCCGCACGCAGTTGCCGGTGCGGCCCTGACATTTCAGCACCTGCAACACCAAGCCCCAGGATAACCAATTCATCACAAAATGGAGAACAACAGGGTACAAATGAAATGGATGGCAAAATAAAGCCTCTTCCGACTGGCAAAACGCAAAAACACACGACGCGATCAGGATTCGAACCTGAGCCTCCGAAGAGAATAGATTTCTAGTCTATCGCGTTAGACCACTCCGCCACCGCGCCTTTGATGCTGTTGTTGTTGAAAAGTGGATTAATTCACGTCTTATATACTAATATCTGTTGCAGCGCCGGCGGGTCCATCGTGGAGTGGGGTCCCGTGTGGCCCGTGCACCCCCCTAAGGCATCGTTCCTGCCGGCCATATCCCATATGAAGCGACCGACTCTTCGTTCGGCACTCAAAAATTACCTTGGTGAATTATTACGTGTAGAACTCAACCAATACTGATGGGCGCTTGGTTGGGCATATAGAGACGGACATATATATGTCTCTGTCATATCACCTAGCAAGAGCCTTTGCGCCACCTCCAATCATGTATAGCCATTGACTCGACTCGGCGTAAACCAGTATTGTTGGCCTATCTTTGATTGACTCTGCATGATGTAGATTCCGGTTCTGTGGATATATTTACGATTCTGGCCAATATACTATATATCAAGACTGCGTATGAAGACCAGAGGTGAGTAAGCGCAGTGGGAAAAGACCCAGAAGGGAGAAAAGCCAGAGCAAAGCTATATAGCGGCATCTACACGTGAATCCTGACACCACAATCTGTTCTACTGTTCCAGTGGACTGCACGTTTTCCTTTCTTTCAGGAAACAGCTTAATCTTGAACTATTCCATAGCACATGACGCTCGTGAACCAATACAAAGAGCTAGCAAGAGCTAACTTGAGCTAACATGAGAATCGGCCCGTAGACAAGAGTGTGAGAACAGGCACGGTTGTGTCGAGAGTTCTGCAAAATGTTTCAAATGACCTGTCACAAAAGGGCGCGTTTCGAGTGGCGTTTAATGCTCTGTGTTTACTAAAACTGGGAGATATAGTGCTTGCAAGGCTTTAAATCGTAGTGGGTGTTGGTGAGCAGCGAGATCCTAACCAGACAATCGCGAAATAGGAGATAGACCGCAGTACTGCGAGTTGTTGCCATAATTTGACATGATGTAACACGCTGTGTTTGACCGATATCTGTACTGCAATGTTGCTATGACACACTATGTGGCAATCGGTTGCTAGGAAGAACTTGGACACGCTCAACTATGCTGCAGCTTGGAAGAGTAAGAATGGATGCCATCGAAAAGCGGTGGTGCTGGTAGCCTGGCGATACCCAAAGGAGAACCGTCGGGCCTAGAAGAATGTCGAAGTCAAGGATTATGACAAGTTTGACTTTCGGGGCGAAAGGATGATCGAGGAAGAAAAAAAACAAAAGAAGAATTCCAATATTCCAACCTTTTTGATTTTTGGTTTAGGAAAAAAAAAAGGTACTTCCAAAATTCATCAGCGTGTCAGTGCTGGTGAACTTGACAAGGCGAACTGATTTCCTTGGCCAGGCTCGTTCCACAGGGTTATCAATCGGCGTCCTTGTCTTGCACGCGCCAAACATACGTTGGGATTTGTACTATGACTGGTGCAGAAAAAGGTCAAGAGGACGGGACTCGGAAGGCGAGTACATAACTATGTAGTATCCGCTCGAAAACGATCCAGCCAACAGCCAATGGAAATGACATCAATTCTTATCGCGATAAACGCCCAGGACGCCCTGATCATGGAGCCCAGTGGAGCCTCTGCAAAAGCCCCCCCACCACCACCAAAGCCACACCAGGAAGCCGCGCTATACGACGGTATCTTTTGTGGTTTATAGTGGAGTACTCGCGGAAGCATGTACCTAATAGTTAAAGAGCCCTGTTACTGCAGATATCAACACGGCGTGGTCATTCTCACGCGTAATCAGGGCTTGTATGATTGTACTACTATGTATGTATGTACAAACCTCTCGGTGCCCCGCAAGCACGCAGCGAAAGCAGAAAACAATACTATGTAGCCTCCAGACAAGCCAAGCAACGGGGTGACTTTTGCGTGCAACAGGCGGCTGTGGGTGGCCCTGTGCCTCTGTGGCCGGCTGCACGATTACGTAGTGTTGCCCGGCGGTTTTAGCTGCAGCGTGCCTGCGTGCTAGAAAGGCCAATTGACAGAGAGGTCTCGGGCAAGATCGTGAAACTGCAAATGGCCCGCAGGGTACCCACCCAGGCACCTTTTGCTATCAAGGCCCCTGCCAGGATATATAATAAAGGAAGTTGACGTCGCAAGCCGCCCGCGTGCATTCCTTTTTTCCACTGGTTGGCAATTCTACCCTGCGACCAGCCAGCCCATTGTTGCCCCCGCTCGTGACTGCTGTGCCATTTGACCGTCGTCGCTTGATTCCAGCACCGCCGCCCCGTCCGGAACTGCGAAGTCGTCGCGGTCCTTGCGAGTCCTCATGTCCCACGAACGAAGTAGCCCCTCGACATGGGATGCATATGAGCGAGGAAACTCGCCCAACCGGTTTGGAAGCGTTTCCACGAGCGACGCAAGGCATATAGCCTTTGAGGATCATGATTACCTCGGTCAGAGCCCTCGTGCAGCGGGTGGCGAGGATGCCGAGGGCCATGCGACATCCAGGCGGAGGAGGTGCGTAGCGTGATCTTGAAAGTCCCAAGACTGACACTTGTTTCTCGCACTCACTGACAGCGATCCCGGGATTCAGGTCTTCCGTTACGAATCGTCTCGCAGCCCTTGGTGACATAGGAGTACGTTTGGTCCACTTTCCCGTGTCATTTGGTTGTTGGACCTTCCTGAGCCCCGGTGGGATCGAAAAGTCGCGCGTGATTATATTTGAAAACCGGACCCGGATTGGAGACAACCAACACTGACTGACTTCTTACTTAAAGGGTGTCAATTCCATTCGGTCATGGCAACGATCCTTCCAACGCGCGTCTGGCTTTCCAGAGGTTATACCACAGCGGCCGGCCTTCATCTTTGCGCCCGACCAGGAACCGCTCGCTGCACACGATGGATTCCCGCAGGGTTTTCGGGATGAGGAGACGGCACCTGGCACATCTGGTCCCCGCGTGTCTCTGCTGCGGCAGCACCTCGAGGCCTCGAGCCCGGAGCATGCGATCCATGACGACGGCTCCGAACCGCCTGGCCCGAGTGAATCACAACCGCTGCTCAGCCAGATCGACCGGCATCCCAGCTTAAACGGATCCTTCCGTGACCGTGAACGCAAGCCTTTGGATAATGAATTGCGGCGCACCTTCAGCTTCAGCAGTAACGGCACCCCCAACAGCATCTTTGCTGTGCCTCCTCACCTGGCAACACCTGATATCGTAGGGAGCTATGGCTCGCATCGCGAATATGGAAGCATCAGTGCGGATAGCGAGGATTTGGGAAGAGCGTCCATGGCCCAGGCTGGAGAGTTGTGGCGTCAGCAACAGACGAGCGGCAACGTTCCGGACGGAGAAATGGAACCTATCTTGGTGAAGGAGATTGAGCAAGAGGATGGAAAGATCATCTTGACCGTCAAGGGTCAAAGTACGCTTCCCCAGACAATATTCAACTCCATCAAGTAAGTTCAAAGTCGCCCCCTGCGGAAAAGGAAACCGTCCAGTAAGGGTGGGAGCGAGTGCTGACGGACATCCTCTAGCGTCTTAATTGGTGTGGGTTTGCTCAGCTTGCCAATGGGAATCAAGTACGCAGGCTGGATATGCGGCATCATTATCCTGCTCGGTGCAGCGGCGGTTACCTCGTACACAGCGACGTTATTGGCCAAGTGCATGGACTTAGACCCGAGTCTCATCACCTTCTCGGATCTCGCATACATTTCATTCGGTCGCAATGCCCGTATCGCCACGAGTGTGTTGTTCACACTG
The DNA here is from genome assembly GCA_011317545.1 of Coniella vitis. Lineage (NCBI taxonomy): Eukaryota > Fungi > Ascomycota > Sordariomycetes > Diaporthales > Schizoparmaceae > Coniella > Coniella vitis. The sequence goes on from WUJK01000012.1 coordinate 1,038,492, forward strand.
GAGCTGCTCGCGGCCTGCGTGGCTCTCATAGTTCTCTTTGCTGACTCCATGGATCTACTCTTTGAAGGTGTCTTATCTCTCAATGAGTGGAAGATTATCTTTTCGGCAGTACTCATTCCGTTGAATTTCTTGCCTTTACGATATCTCAGTTTCACCAGTATCATAGGCATCCTGTGCTGTTTCACAAGTAAGTATAAACAGAAGATGCGACGGCCTGACCTAGGCTATGGGAAGGCATTGGAGTCGGATGAAGTGACTGACATTTGTTTGTTAGTTGTCCTGATCGTCATCATAGATGGCTTCGTCAAACCAGACTGGCCTGGTTCGCTCATCACACCAGCTGTCACCTATCTCTTCCCTGCAAACTGGCTGACCTTGCCTCTATCGTTTGGTCTGCTCATGTCTCCTTGGGGCGGTCATGGCGTGTTCCCTAATATCTACCGAGACATGCGGCACCCTCACAAGTACGGCCGCGCAGTCAAGGTCACCTTCTCCTTCACATGTCTTCTTGACACCACCGCTGCTGTCGTCGGTCTCCTCATGTTCGGCGACGATGTGTTGGATGCGATTACTTCCAACATTTTCTTGACGGCAGGATATCCCAAGGCACTGACGTACATTCTGTGCGGTGTGATTGGAATCATCCCCTTGACCAAGGTTCCCTTGAACGCTAGGCCCATCATTGCGACAGCAGAGGTATTGTTGGGCGTCCACCAACAATCCATAGCAGAAGGCTCCTCGGTCATGGTGGGAAGATCGGCCTATTTCAGAGGAGTGCTGAAGATTGTCATCCGCGTCGTCACAGTGCTGATTTTCCTCATCATTTCAATCCTCTTTCCAGCCTTTGATTCGATCATGGCCTTTATGGGTAAGAAGCCTCCGCATAATCCTGTTGTAGCCCATGGGCACAGAATCACTGACTTGAGCCTGTAGGATCTGCTCTTTGTTTTACAATCTGCGTGACTTTGCCAATTGCTTTCCATCTGAAATTGTTTGGGCAACAAATCAGCAAGACCGAAAAACTTGTCAACTGGATCCTCATGTTACTCTGCATTTGTTTGTCTGTTGTGGGTACTCTCTGGGCCTTCTTGCCCAAGACTTTGATTCAGGCGGAGTGATTGGACACATTAGCGCCGACATTTAGAGTGTAACCCATAGGCGGAATCTCGAATATACATAGGTGGAAACACAGGAATCGCAGCGCCATTGTCTAAATGCCTGGACTAGATGATGGTCAGCTATGAGAAATAAATCCAGATCACTGTGACATGGCGTGTATATCCACACATCCTGTGTGTATCTTGGTAGTCACATGCGCTATATATAGCGGACAGTTGCAGTATATGTTGGCGGTAACCCGCTCAAGAACCACAGCGATCTTAGGTGGCCCATCCCATTTTTCATTGATATTCCGTCCTATAGCGTGGATATCATACCAGGTGGAGTTCTAGGAGGAAGTGATTTCCAAGGCACTGTTGAGCGAATAGATGCTAGGACTCTATTTTGGCAAGTCCTCGAATTTCCCAGCAAACAAGGAGCAAAGGAGCCCTTCAGAACCAAGAAGAGGTATATTGAAACGCGCACAGGGTTAGGGTATTGCCTGGACAAAAGTCCTGGAGCATTTTGAGATGGATGTGCTTGTACGCTTCCTCCTTTCCCAAGACCCAAACAACAATAAAATTACATGGTCTCGGTTCTCGCCCCAGTGGTCTGCTTCGCGTCAGTCAGCCATAATATTCCACTATCCAGTTGTTGATCAGAATTTCGTTGGGGTGAATCGAGCAACCGTCAGAGATATGCCAAACCTCCCGAGTCTCTACAGCAAGATCGAGGACTTGACTGACGGTCTGAGCGACTTCATCCAGACGCCTCTGGTTCGTCAAATAACAGGAGGCATACATGTGAATGATGCCTTCATAAAGGAAGCCTGGGCCCGGCTTCCTTCAGAATGGACGGCATATTGGGACGCAGACCCGTCCCAAGACCCGCGAATCATGCAACAGGACATGATTGATAGCATCGACGAGTACGGAATCTCGATGACCGAAGAGTTCCGAAATAGTCGGGCTCTCTCTCCACCTCAATCACTTCTTGCTTGGCTTGAAAAGTTGAAATCGGTGTCATTACCGCGCGCTCAACGCCTTGGCCCGCAGCTTGCCCTACCAGAAGAACTGACCGATCGAATGAAGACGAAGAAAATTAACGAAGTCTCTGTTGCAGCAGCTTACATCCACAACGTCTGTTCAGAAAACAACATCACTCACATTGTCGACATGGGTTCTGGGCAGGGCTACCTCTCCGTCACACTCGCCCGCCTCTTTCCCTCGCTTCGCATACTCGCCATCGATGGCAGTGAGTCACAGGTCGCTGGTTCGCAAGCTTTTGCTGCGTCACTTAGTGTCCCAGAGGATAACCTCAAACACCTCGTCCGCTATATTGACGGCTCCATGGCGCTCATCACGGACATTGACGCCTGGGCTGGCGGCGAGAAATGCCTGCTTGTAGGCCTACATGCGTGCGGTAGCCTGTCGGAGCACATGCTGAGGTACTTTATCAACTGCTCCTCCATCACGCATCTAGCCGCTGTCGGCTGCTGCTACAATCATATCGTGATGCGCTCAGAGAGTTGTCCGGACGGATTCCCAATTAGTGCTCGGTTGAGGAACCGCCATGTGACTCTGAGTCCCACTGCGCTAATGACAGGCTGTCAAGCACCCAACAACTGGGAGCGACTTGACTTGGCCAAGGAAAGGTCCAACTATTCAAAGAAGCAGTTCTACAGAGCATTATTAGAGAAACTCTTCCATGACAAAGCCATTGAAATGAGTACTGGGGGTGAGAGCAGACCGAACTGGGGCATCAGAAAAGGGGATTTGGCGTCCTTTGAAACATTCACCGCGCGGGCGATGCACTGCCTGGCAGTAGACCCGACGAGCATCTCAAGGCAGGATATGCGGGAGTACGAGGCCCTTTACGCAGGCCAAGAACACAGGATCGCAATACTATGGACGCTGAGTGTCCTCTGCTGCAAGGCTGTCGAGAGCATTATCAGTCTTGACCGGTATTGGTTTCTCGTCGAGAATGCGGCTAGCGACACCGACATTGTTCCCATTTTTGACTACAAAATCTCCCCAAGGAATCTGATGATAGTAGCTAAAAAGAAAAATTGATGTATGAATTAGCTTTCCAAGGGCTTTTGGTTGCTTGCTTGCTTTGCAGAATACTGCATATACCTGGTTATTGCGCGTAGTGAGCTGCTGCGAAGTGCCGGGGATTAGTAGTTTGGTCGAACTGGAAAACATTTCTTGATAACAACACCAACAAAGGAGCTGGACGGTCCTCGGATGTAAGTATGCATTTGTGGGCGTGGATTGAGGATCAGAGAAAAGACTCGCAAGTCGGCAAGGACTGAGCCAAGCCCACCAGTACTTTGCTTTCTGAATGGTCGAATCAATGCGCCAGAAGAAGCCATCGCCATCTGGGCAGTAAAGACACCAAGTCAACATTCGAGTACAGGGATTTCAAGTCCTTATAGTCCTAACACAGTCATCACCGTACACGTACGACCATACCTAGTGGAAAACTTGGGATCCCGTCCGCTCTCCCCTAAATAAGCCACTAAGGGCCGGATTAGTAGTTAAGTGGGTGACCATTAGCGAATACCCGGTGTTGTACGTTTTAGCCTTTTTGGGTTTTAAGCCGATTTTTTTTTATCTTTGAAGTTCTTTTTAGGAGTTTGATTTCGATAGGCATGTTGTGATCCGTGGTTTTGACATTTTGGTGGTTCAGTCTCACCAGTTCGATGCATTAGGAGCCCTAGACACACGTTCAGCTTTTGCGCAACAGCAGTAGTATGAGTTGCGGTAAAAGATTGAATGCAACAAAAGAAAAATAACAGGCTTTCACTGGAATTGTGTAATATTGTACTAGATACACGCCCAAGTTCTGAACTTCCAAAATAGGAGATTATGAAGACTGTTTGGTGGATTGAAAATTGAAATGCACCTTGTATTGGAACAAAGTAGAATCTTGACCACAGTATTCTGGAAGAATATAAGTTTAATAGTTTCATAGCCTTTTCAACCATTGGGGGGCTGGCGCAACGGTAGCGTGTGAGATTCCAGTTCCTTTTCTGGAGACTCCTCAAGGTTGTCGGTTCAAATCCGGCGTCCCTCATATAGCATTTAGCTTTTTGTTTTTTTCCTTTCTTCTCTTTTTGAGTCATTTGATATTATCTACTTCGATTGAGATTTTTTTCTTTCTTTCTTTTCTTTTTTTTTTTTTCTTTCTTTTGTTTTTTCTTTTTTTTTTATTTCCCCTCAAATCTCTCGGGATTCTTTCCTCATGACTATGATTTCTTTGCATCAGAAGCCGCCAACAAGGACAAAACCTAGGGTGGAAACTACACAGGTACCAAATAAACATGGTTAGCATGCACGCGGCACGTTTGTTCAACCTCCTATTTACAAAATCATGCACTACTTACTTACTTTGTTTAGCAATATTACTCCTAAAGCGCATGCGCCACTGATCTGTAAGGGAAAGGAGAAAAAAAAAAGAGGTTCGTTTTACAGTCGCCTTCTATCCCGCAGTATCAATTCTGTACTGATCACCGCATAGAGACATGCTTTTGAGGTAGTGCCCATAATAGATGTCCTGTAGTAAGTAGTAGTACAGAAGACATACTATATATATGCATCGCACATGTTTTCATTAATAAAGGTCTCTTCGGACCCTTGGGCGTTGCGAAAATCACTCATATATCAGTACAGTACTTTGAAAAACAAAGAACCTGCCCAATTCTATATCAATCATGCCAAGTCTTCGTTACAGAATGAAAGGACCCTCGAATTTCTCAGGATGGAAGGTAGGACCGGAGATCTTAACATACATAGTAGGAAAGTCTATATATAAAAGAGATCCGCTTACCGTCCACGCCACCTGATTGAATGAACAAACAAGCTGGCAAAAATTACATAAACACGATTACAATTGGCAGTTGAAACCATCTTTTGAGTGGGTAACTTCTGGTATTTTCTTTCTTGAGTACTCCAGTAAAGATATCTAATACACAGAAAGCGAGTTGAGTTAAATCGCTGCTTTTTCTTTTCTTCCTTTCGTCTTTTCATGTTCATCCTTCGGGCAAGAACCCGTGTTTTTTTTATGCCGTGCCACTCTCTTAAACCATGTGTGATTCCATCTGTATTGCCCGTGTCTGCTGTCTTGCCGATCCATCCCATGTTTTTGTGTTTTCCAAGCCAAATGGGGGAAAATGTAATATGTGACAAAATAAAAGAATTCCGACTCCCAATGCATTTGTCAAAAAGAACCCTTCAACCCCATACGCAATGCAGTCATCAAAACCACCCTTCCCACGGAGAGTTGTAGTTTAGTCAAAATGAAGGAAAGGAAAAAAAAAAAAAAAAAAAAAAGCAAAAAAAAGGTACAATCTCCCAAAACGGCAAACACGAGGCAGCAGATGAAGTATGGTCAAGGTATAAGAAAGCCAGATGCCTCGATAGGCAGTTTCCAAACCGTGGAGACATGGCATCAAGATAGAACAGAAAAGAGAGAGGACAAAAGGGAAACAGGACAGCCCAGCTACAAGTGGTGAGCAGACAGATGTGTGGAGAGCTCTCATTTAAGAATGAGCCTCCTGCCAGCTAGCACCAACCCACTCCATGTCGCCAAAGCGCTTCTCACGGCGCCAATTCCAGTTGAGATCTCGCGACTTGCTCTGGCCCCATGGGCAATCCTTGACCCGTTCTCGAGTCTGATGTTTGTTGTTCAATGTATGGTTGTGATGATTGGCGAAAGAAAAGTTGTTCAAATTCGTCGACGCATGATCCCCCGAAACTCCGTAATTCAAAACATTGCCCATTGGACGCCCTGACTTGATGGTGAAGTCTGGTTTAGGCATGGACTCCTTGTTGCCAGTGAAGGCTCGACGGCGCTCACCAAGCTTGGCCCACTTCTCCAAAGCGTCTCTCTTAGGAGGTGGCGAGTGTCGTGGGTGCAATTCGTGCAGCCTGACCGGTGTGACATCCTGGAAGAAGAACCCGTCAGGTAGATCACCATCCATGTCGATCGCGTCTTCCACCAATGGTACGTGAGAGTCCACAGCAAGGATCGAAGACTTGACAGCCGGGGACAGCCCTTGACGGGGCGTGTCATCGTTCTCGGCCTTGCTGTCTTGGCTCCAGGTCCGGGAGTTCATCTTCTTGAGAGCCCGCAGCTGGCGAGCTCGCTCCTCTTCTTGGTGTTCCTCCTCCTCCTCCTCCCACAAGTCACTCCAGCTCTTAGACACCGTGTCCTTGCCACCAAAAACTGAGGCCATAGATGGGATGTTACGCGGCTTGGACATGGAGATAGGCAAAGAACCTGCCATGGGAGAAACTTGAGCAGCTGGCTTCAACAGATTCGAACGATTGATTGCAAGTGACTGCATAGAAGCGGGCAGGCCAGAGCCCATTATGGACACTGTGGAGGGGGTTTGGGCGGACGAGGCCCAGTCGACAGTGGCCACAGACTTGGAGAAGAGGTCTTCAGTGTAACTCTCATTGTCAGGGATAACACTGAGTTGTCGAATGGGTTGAGCAGCCGTGCCATGCAAGGCCTTGGCCCAAGGGAAGGCTCCTGTGTCAACCTGGGGAGACTGGATTGATGGCGTCCGCAGTGGTTCACGGTTAGCAGTGGCAATGGTGTCCCGGCTGGCGCAGCAGAACTCATCATCGCCCTCATCGAGAGTGGTGAAGCTGATCACACGGTTCAAAGCCCTGCGCGCACCGACGAGCGATCTCTTCCTGGGGTCGAGATTCATGCACTCAACAATGACCTCGTACGTGTCTTGCGACATGGACGGGAAAACATCGAAAAGCGACTGCTTGTCGCGGGAGAAATCCAAGAACAAGGGATCAGCCTCGGTTGGAGTAGTGAAGGGGTTGCGCGAGAACAAAATGTTCAGCAAACAGATGCCAATGGCCCAGATATCAGCTGAGGCAGGCGAGTAGCCTGCCCCAGCTGAGTCGTACTGCTCCGGTGACATGTAGCGATCGCTACCGACAGCGTTCTCATATGACCAGTTCTCTGTGCTGGCCAGACCAAAGTCTCCAAGCTTGACTGCGCCATCCTTGCTGAGAAAGATATTCTCGGGCTTGATGTCGCGGTGGTAGACGCCCTTGGAGTGTATGTAGGCAACAGCGTCGACAAGCTCCAACATGAAGCGACGGACATGCTCAGTCTCGAGGGGACCCTGGTCGACGCGAATAGCCTCGTAGAGATCACCTTGTTCACAGTACTCGAGTACCAAGTACACGTGAGCATCCGTCTCAAAGGAGCCAAGCAGGTTGACTATGTTGGGATGGCGACCGAGACGGCGATGCAGCACAAGCTCTTCAGACTTCTCGTCAATAGCGAACTCGAAGCCAGCTTCGTCTGCCGCGGACCTTTTGGTCACGCACTTGATAGCAACGGTATCGCCCGTCACCATATCGCGGGCCTTGAAGACCATGCCAAAAGATCCATGATTGAGTGGTGCAAGGGTCTCGTACCGCCCATCGAGAATGACACCGCTGGTAAACTCGTCTCGCAAGCATTCCATTGTCGTGGATGGAAGAGAAAAAGGAATGTGAAAAGATTAAGAAAATATAGTGGTGCGGATGAAATCAAGACGCCTGATGGGTGGTACAATCTCCCCTCCCGATGCTTCCGCCGTGAGCACCAAGGCCACTCAGTCTACGTGAATGACGAATGACGAAGGAAGATATTGCCCAAAGGGAAAGCTTCAAGAAAACGAGGTTTTGTTTGAGGCTGCTTTGTGTACTAGTTGTATCGTCCAAATGCCAAAATAAAAAAAAAAGAGTAACGGAGTGTAGTTATGGTAATGCAAAAGTTCGTTCGAAGAGAGGATGGTTCTGCAAGTGCGATTGGATAGTGGCTTGTCGTTTGCGGGTGTTAAGCAGAAGGTGCCGAGGCTTTCGAGTTCAAGTAGATGTACCAATTCAATCGCGGAGGTCGACGGGAGAAAGAGGAAACCAAAGCAAAGCTGGGGACCGTTGTATGTTTTTCAGAGACTCATATGGATGGTGGGTATTTCAGGTTTGACAAAACAAATAACAAGAGGCAGTCTGTCAGAGATAAGGGAAGAAAAAAAAAAGGTTGAAGGAAAAAAGGGAGTCGCTTGTTGCAGTAATTGTTGATAAGAGTAAGTTGATAATAGTCGTCGAGGTGAAGGTGCCGCGGGGGACGAGGGCTTTGATAAGTAACAAAAGAAAGATCGTCAAAGACTCATTGGAAGAGCTTGGTCTGGTGCCGAAGAAAGAGTGATGTGGATCCAAAGGGAAGACGCCCTAAAGGGACGTGTGGGGAGGAGAATGACCAAGGCTGGGGGATGACAATGCCGTAATTGCTCAGCAGCCCAACGAGGTCGAGAAGCCGATGTCGTCCAGGTGAGGCGATGCCGCTGGCGGCAGTAGCGGAGAGCGAGGCGCCAACACAGTAGATGGACGAGGGCGAAGACGGGGCGGAAGACACGACCTAGTGAGTAATGGTCCACCCGGCACAGCCGTCAGGAAAGCGGGCCTCGGGTACTGGGAGGATCCCGGAGGTTTGGGTGGGTAAATGGGTGAGTTGCGTGACAGGCAGGACCCTATAATAGAAGCACTGGATAGGTGGCACTCGGAGTCATATGATGGCGGTGGATTCGACTTCTCCGGGGTGAGTTTGGGCGAAGACGAGATATGACTCTTCAGCCGCCGTGTTAGACCAGCGACTATTGCCGTCCACTTGTGTGTTCTTGGAGGATATTGTTCTTTGGTGGCCCGGAGCCTCGTGTGCAGCTTGTATTCGTTTTCTTAACGGCCGCGCCTTGTTGACGTGTGGTTGTATCGAAATCGGCAATCGAGATGTGAACCCGAACAGATGACGTGCAGGCAGCCAGACAAGATGAAGGAGACAAACAACCAATGAGTCGTTGCTGTTCGTAGTGCACTGTCTATCCAGGGGATAACGACGGATTGCTGGTGCCTTTTGTTCGGTGGACCAGGTGCAAGGCAGCGGCAGCAGAGATAAGGCAGCACCGGAGTCGGGATGCAAGCAGCCTCGCGCTGGATCGTCGAGGGATGGCCGTCGAGTCTGGGCTTGGTCGAGGTCCCGCGCGTGCTTGCGGAACAGGTGGTCTGAGGGCGGATTTTGATGGTTGTTTGATGACAAGGACACACAACACACACAACAAACACAACACTGACACAGTGACCTGGTGAGGCAACGTCGATCTCCAACAGCGGAGGTTCAGGCAGCCGAAGCGGGAGGTTGAGAGGGCGCTCGGGCAATTGCTGTCCTTTCCAAACACTGAACCGTCGTAGTGCGAGTGGTGCGAGGTGGGAGACGGAGAAGGACCAAGAGCAGAGCGTGAACAGGTGCAGGGGAGGGAAGGGCGGTGGTGAAGTAGGGTTGGGTTGGGTCGAGACGAAAGTGGCGTGAGGTGAGGTGGAAGCCGAGAAAGAAGGAAAGAAGGGCGAAGGTGCGCGAATGTCAGAGTGCGTGGGTGTGTGAGCGTGTGTGGGTGTGGGGGGAGAGTGCGAGAGGATGTGAGGTGAGGCAGAGAGAAAGAAGGCGGTGGGAATAAGAAACAAAGCGAGGAGGAAGGGCAGGCACGAACTGGAACGGAAACGGGCTGCAGGGTGGACGATTAACCAGCGGAGGAACAAGGCAAAGCAAAGGTAAAGGCAAGGACAGGCATGAACAGGCGAGCAAAAGAAGACGAGAGACGAGACGAGATGCACAGCACAGCACAGCACAGCACAGCACAGCACAGCACAGCACAGCACGCAATAGCGCAGAGAGAGAGACAGCGCGCGCACAGGTGAGCGAAGATGGCATGGGCTGAACTCGTTGGGTAGAGCCCTTCCCTAGACGCACGCCATCGTAGTGCATGTCTTGGGTCCCCGGCACGGTTCCCCAGGGGGGGAGGCGTGAGCCTATCCGAGATAACCGCAGGCAGGGGGTGGCCACTCACCCAGCCCAGACACTGAGACGTGAGATTAGCCAATCTCGACCGCTGGAACTGCCCAGGGTCTCAGCAGCCCCATTGGCTCCACACAGTGCTAGATGGCGTGCATACTAGTCCAAGAAGAAACGTTCGATGCTCAGCTTACCACCCAGCCAGCACCAAAAGAAACCCGTGCCGCTGTTACTGCAGACGGTGCGTAGGCTGGCCAGAGGTACAAAAATACCTTGCGACACGCGTGGCCTGCATTTGAAGCATGCCACTTACTATGACAGTACATGGCTAGGTATCCGGATACTTGTTGTACTATCTACTGTGTAGCAATCCAGCATGACGAGCCTGCCCCCCCAAAAACCCAAACCAGTGCCGTCACCTGGACCATGGGCCCTTCCCACCCGCTGTTGGGGATTAGTGTTCCAAGAAACCAGGCCGCACTAGGCCCAGAAGGTCAACGCGAGTCCCTAATTTAGTGGCCTTGCGTGACGGATGGCACGCTGGCTGGACCGTTTAGCACTTGTTTTCTGCTGCACGTACCAAGCACGGCACGTCCTATGTACTGTGAACTGTGTACTGTGTACTCTGTACTGGCTGCCAAGGCAGTGAGTGTACATAGTACTCTTTTACTCACGCTTTTCACTGTCCTTCTCACCGCCCACTGTGCGTGATGCACACCCAACCAACTTTTCGACCATTGCTAAGAAAAGGGCAGCCCCAGACGTGACGGCCATGACGACCTGCTGACAAGAAATTCTGGAAACCATGGCTCCAGAATTCCAGGGGCCTTCCTACTTTCTCCTCTGAAAGATGGAGTACAGGGCTCTACAGACCCAGTCCATTACTCCCGGGACGACCCCATCCCTCCGCATTCAAAGGGGCCTTACAGAAAAAGAACAGGACACGTTATCCCACACGAGAATTGCATACCTCTTCGTCATCTGGCATACTGGATCATATCCTGGCACCGAAGCCAAGGCATCAGGAGCTGGGCCTGCTGGACGACCCTACCCCCCCCCCAGCGTATCATAGTAGTAGACACCATGTACACAGTACCTGAAGCCCAGGTACAGATGCTACATATATTCAGACACGCACCTAGTAGTGCGTTACGACAGTCCCAGTACATAGCGCTGGCGTGCCACGAGGCCGAGAGCCTTCTGGCATCGACCCCAGGATTCCACGGCTTTCTGTTTCACCAGGATCATCCTCCTTGTGCTCGTTGGCGCCCCCCAAAAGCTTAGCGGCTCTCTCTTCTATTTGACAGCCAGATTCGGCAATCCCTCCTTGGTCTGCTGGTGAAGCCGATAAGTGTTATGGAGTTCACAGCAAGCTGACCTGTCACATACATACTATCTAGTAAGTCTCATGTAAACTGGCAAATAGGTTTCTAGAGAAACCCCTACATAGTAGTACCATCTGCTATCGACAGGGACGCTGGGCGGGACCCCTGAATGGCGGCATAGCAGAGGCTCATACCTCGCACACGCGCGCGCGCGCCTTCGTGCTGGGGGCACCCTGTCCTCTCTCCTCAGTCATGCAACAACACCAAAGGGGCAGCTTTGCGCGGGATGCCACCGCGTACATTATATTACAGTCGATCCTGTACTTTGTCCGTAAGCAAACGCGAGTACATGGCCATGGCTTATCGGAATCTTGGGCGCCAGGGCGCCAGGGCGCCAGAGGGGGGATGCAGGGCGGCGCAGGGGAATTGAATGTAATGCACCAAGAGCCGACAAACCAGCAGGACAGCAATCAGGAACAGCCACGTTCATCCTCGTGCTTGTTGACGAGATGCCAAAGCAAAACCCCATGGCAACCTCACCAACGGCCAATCATGTCACTTCGTCTCGGAACTCGCTGCGCAGCTCTTAACAACAAAGGCCTCGCGATGATAGGATTGAACAGGCCGCCGCAAAAATGCCGGATTGGGGATTTATTGTCCACCACATGTACATGCATCTGCAAGTACCTGATTCAATGCGCTGTGGTTATTGTGCACCGTTCTATATACATGGTAAAAGGACCATGACTGTGAGTTACTATGTACAATCCCTCGGCGGAGCTTCACGCGGTACAATGTGAACTTCAGTGGCACGAGGCAGGACCTCGTCAACCTGCAGTGCGGAAAGGCCCACCACTGCCTTAAGGCTCCACATCCAATGGACATGCTGTTCATGGCATTTCTGCGATAGTGTATCTAGATGGATCATCATGGGACTGTGCTGATACCCCAAGATAAACTTGAATAGGGTCAAGCAAAAAGGCGGCGGTAGCGGGCGTCCTTGCTCAGAGCGGGACCTTGACGGACCGCGTGACTGCTTCAGAGGGCCGATAGTCGGGCTGCTTATCTGGGTTAGTTAGCCAGCTGCTCTATGCCATGTCGGGATTGATGACTCGCGGCTGATGGCCCAAGGCCGTGCACCTGGAACCTACTAGCAGAGCTGCGAATCTTCTACTCACATCACGGGATGACTCGGTATGTACACACACACGTACTTAGTAATAGTTGCACCGGGCACACTTGTCGCATGCGGGCCGCCCGCAGAGTATAGACAACAAAGAAACGGCTTGCGTGCTACGCTCTTGGCTTCGCGCGCTGGTTCAAGGGTAAAGTGGTGGAATGGCAAACGTACCTGAGCATCCCTTGGCGCCTAAGCAGGTTTGCAGGTGCTTCAGCAGTGTACTATGTATGGAGCAGGCCAGAAGAAAGCTTTGCGCTTGTAGCCGCGTGCCAGCTGTTGTTATTTGTTGTTGTTGTCTCGATGCCTGCCGATGCCGAGAGCTTTGCATTTTGATGAGACGGCGTGGAAGCAGACAGGACGCAAGGGGGCATGGCGAGCGGGCTTGTGGATGAGAGAGGTGCTCGTCATCCTACGTGCGTGGCCGCGGCCCCCCGCCTATTGAAACAGACAGCCAGACAGCCCATCCGTTCCAGACTCGCCCAGTACCACAACGGCGCCGCATTCTTGCAGCTGTATTAGAGAGCATCGCCTTTCTTTGTGCGTGCAAGTACATAGTAAATTCGCCACCACAACACGGAGCGGTTACCATGGTGATAGATACTATGAGCGAGATTGCATATCACTTGGCCGCCCGTCTTTCCCTGGCTGTTGCCCAGTTATTCTTTTAACGCATCGCCATAGCCCTTTTGCTGGGTATAGATGCATGAGCAACCCAACATCTACTATGTAATATGGGTATTTCGGTATCAGCAAGTATGCCGTAGGTGAAAAAGTGCTGTGGCCTTATCGGAATCTCGCCACCCTTTCCGCGGAGGCGCATGGAGCCGCCCACATAAAGGGCCCGCGCGCCACTCAGAAGCCGTGTCTGATGCACGACGTGTGAGCTGCATGCAGTAACCAGCCAGGACTGCCAGGCCAAAGAGACGAGTCGCTTTCTTAGCTTTCGTCGTATGTTTTGCCAGCGACGGCACGCAATACTATGGCAGTGCTTGCGAAACACAACAGCAAGCCCCTAACGCTGCTCGTGTGTGTCCTGGCGGTTACCGACGCTTTCGCACATAGGAACATATCGGAATGGACGACTGGAGACAATCAATGTCGCGATGCTCTTCAGAATAAGGTGGATCTCCATCGGCTGCAACGGAGCGTCGGAAGATTGTGAGTACTGCATAGTACAGTACATATGCAGAATAGGTACATACTTTAAGTAAAGAGCGTGCATGCTGCATTGCGGGCTGCTGTGGAGACGTTTCCAGGGGCCAACTTGGCCAGAAGGCAAGAACCAGACGGCCAGAACGGTGCTATGTAGTACAAAGTACGGGCAACTGCCATATCGTACATAGCACAGTTCTGTAGCGCAATTGCCCTGTCGGTACCATGTAATATGTAGTCAGGTGAGGGGTGTGCTCTACACATAGTAGGCGCGAGCGGAGTGGAACGGGACCGTACCGTACCGTACCGTACCGTACTTTACCGCTGACCCGGCGGGTGGCGGGTGTGCACGGGCCAGGAGCCGCCCTCACCGTTCTTCTGTCCATTGCATGGCCGGCCCTGTAATTGCTGCTGCAGTATCATGCAGCATAGTAGCTGCATCAACACCACCGCCCATAAGTTAGCACAATCTCGCTGCCCGCCGCAGGCATGCAGTGAGCAATAATGCAGCCACAGCTTCAGAATTTTCTCCTCTAGCCAGCATCGCAGCCCTACGCGAGCCAGATCTCGTGCCTGACCGACTTGCAACCTTTTCGTTCAAGCCTTCCTTTTGTGGAAGGCTGCTTTTTTTTCACCGCTTCATTCTCGCCGCAGCTCGATCCATCGCGGCCTCTGCAGCTGTTCAGAAAACTCTTCCTGCGCTTTGCATTACCCGACTGCAGCAACCCGTGTGCGAACTTCTTAGCCAGCCCAGCCCTCCCTCCTTCTGTCTCGGCAGCCAGGAGATTGTGCCGGCTTTTGATCGTTGCGGTCCAGCCTCGGCACTCTGTTGAAACACCTACACAGCGAAGCTGCATAGCAGAAGGGTGCGTTGCTGTTGCTACCGCCATGGCTGGGGATCTGAGCTCTGTCAAAGCCGTCCTCCTCGACATAGGTAAGGTTCAGGCCCACGGCGCATTTGTCCCAGACTGGTTGGCATGGCGTTGCGCCGGCATTGCCCCGTACTACTTACAAGGTGTGCTTTGTATGCTTTTGCTCCTATACAGGCCACCAGTCAAAGAGCAAGTCAAGCCTCCAACAACGCGCACCAACAATGGGGCTGTACCAATCTATATGCATCGCCTTATACTCGTCACCGCGTTCCCAAGTCTGAGAGCACTTGTTGGATGCCTTGCCCCCACCCAGTCACCACCCTCCTTTGAACTATCCTGCCCGTCAAGTGTCGAGCTCCTCCAACCTGGCCAGCGGGATCGAGATTGTCTTGCTGTGTGGACCAAACTCAAACGGCTGATCATTTTCTTCTTTCGCAGAGGGGACTGTTTGCTCTATCTCATTCGTCCACGATGTTCTTGTAAGGCACATCTCCCGTCCGTTGCGCGTTGCTGCTTGTTACATACCCGCCGCCCTCTTCTGGAAGCAAGCCTGGCACGGTACCTCGTCCTCGTACACCTCGCTGCTGCGTTGCTACGCTGGCCGGATACCGAAGCGTCAATCAAGCCTATAGGATCTGAACCATCCGGGCCACGCGACCCATAAATGATTGCCTGGCGTGGTTATCGCGGCCCTAGTCCCACGTCCACCTGCCCTTGCTGAGGACACCTCTCTGATAAAGTTATCAGGTTGCCAAAAGAGTTGTGTAGGCGACAAGTTGTTGGTTCGTATAATGAAAACATCCCATTGGCCTTTGCTCTGGCCGCTTAACATTTGGCAGAAGCGAGCCAAGTCCTGCTACGAAACTCGCCTCTGATGGTTGGCTCTGCCCGCTGGGCAGTACATAGTAAACAAGCTTTTCCCCCCCAGTCGTTTGTTCTACTGATGGCGGGACGTAGCAGTGTGAAGGGCTCTTTTTCCCCTCTCACGAGCCTTAGGGGGCTTTCTATGCTTTGGCATTGCATAGTAGCCCCTAAGCAGTATATGTTGCGTCTTCACTTCCGACTAACTCTTATTGATCTAGTTTCCTTTCGCCCTGGCGACCCTTCCCTCCGTCCTCGAGACACAATGGGATGACCCTTCTTTTGGCCCGTATAGAGATGCTTTCCCTCCAGAACACCGGACCTCCCCCGCCGCACTCCGCGCGCACGTAGCGGATTTGATGAGCCACGACGTCAAAATCGCTTATCTCAAGAATCTCCAAGGCTATCTCTGGAAAAAGGGCTATGCGAGTGGCGAGCTCAAGGCGCCCTTGTTCGCAGATGTTCCTGGTAAATTCCCGGCCTGGAAGACAGCGGGAATCGATATTGTGATCTACTCGTCAGGGTCAGTGCCTGCGCAGAAGCTGCTGTTCAAGCACACCGATGCTGTCGACTATGGCGACAAGGGTGATCTAACATCCATGATCACCGACTACTTTGACACCGTCAATGCCGGCTTGAAGACAGAGGTGGAGAGTTATCACAAAATCAGCGGCAAGTATGACAAGCTGTCACCGAGCCAATGGCTGTTTTTAAGTGACAATGTCAAAGAGGTCGACGCGGCCAAGGCGGCTGGGATGCAGAGTTTTGTTGTGCAGAGGCCGGGTAATGCTGATCTGCCACTTGGTACTGAGCAGAGGCATAGGGTGATACGTAGTTTTGACGAAATCACCCTCTAGGTTGCTGTTCAGGTCCGGATCGCGGGCTCCACCACGGGGAAGGTTTAAGCGGGGAGGACCGCACTACTACATAGTACTGAGCAGTTACTATGTACTGACTAGTATACATGAGTAGTGGTAATTGAAGGGAAACGGTCAACCTTTCCGCCCGCCGCAGCCGCGTGCTCACTTGGGTGATTTCGTTCCTACATAGCGCTTGCCGTTCAGAAACAATTGAAGTTCATAGTAGACCTGAAAGGGGATTCGCAATCCCCGTGCAGTATTTGCCTCGGTACTTACCCAGTGTACCATAGGCCGTACCTGCCTTGAAGTGGTGCTGTGGCCCGGGCTTAGCATGACTAAGAAATGCAATGCACTGCGTTAACTGTACCTCGGCTCAAATCAAACAGTTTCGACGACGACTCCCCTTTCACAATCGACATATGTTTACTGAATACTGTTCACTCTCTGCCCAGCCACCTCTACCTCCACATAGGGATTCCAAAAGCTTCCCAAATATATATATAATATATACACAAATAAAGAGAATGGCGCGTCCGAGATTCGACCGACACACCACAGGAACGCAGGTTGCTGAGACATTCAGGGACCAAATCCGGGGCAGGTCAAGTGAGTTCCTTTTCCTAGTTTTCCCGCTTTTTCCGACATCAAAACCACTATTTCATGCAACTCAGAAACCTGCGCACGACACAGACAGAGATCGTCGGTCAGCTGTGCAAATCAGGCGAACACATGATTCGTCAATTGGGGACAGGGGACAGTTTGCCCTTGTCCATATCTTTCTGTTCGCGGGTCCGATTTGTAATGTGTTGTTTTTGTTTTCTGTCCTATTTCATTTGCAGGGGAATTGGTGAGGCACAGACGATGGTAACTGGTAAGCGTGGCGGATGAACGCTGGAAAAAGAATGGGAGAGAGGGAGGCCAAGGGCGTGGTCATGATTTGTGTCTTTGACTCTCGTCTCTCGTCTCTCGTCTCCCCACTCAATGAGTTTGGGGAGGGGAGTCAGAAGCAGAACATCCCCTGAATACTCCATAGAGTTTGTGCCTTGGTGTCTATAGTATGTGCACGAGACGAGCAAAAAGTCGCAGCCGGCTAACTCAGACCCCCTTCCCCCAAGGGGAGAGGTGGTGAATTCGTAGTCCTCTTGACCGGCCCATCCCCAAATTCTATCGGTGAGGCCACGGCGCTCGCTATAGCGCGCCACCGGCCTGCGCTACTCATCTTGGCTGGGCGCTCGCCCACTAAACTCGATGTTGTCGCTGCCAGCTGCCGCAAAG
Organism: Coniella vitis; assembly: GCA_011317545.1. Classification (NCBI taxonomy): domain Eukaryota; kingdom Fungi; phylum Ascomycota; class Sordariomycetes; order Diaporthales; family Schizoparmaceae; genus Coniella; species Coniella vitis. The sequence goes on from WUJK01000012.1 coordinate 1,055,977, forward strand.
CAGCGGCAGGAGGAAGTGGAGGCGGAGCCGGCGCTGAAAATGTAAGGACAAGCCTGGTGACCCAGGATGCCATTTCCCCTGGCCCATCTGAAGCTGTGACAAGTGGTGGTGTTGATATTGAGAGAAAGCAGCGTTCTTATCAATGAGATGCGAATACTGCTTCATTTGATCCCAATGTATATGGTCCATAGGCTGTCCTGATTACAAGCAAGTCTGACATTTCGCAGAACCCAAGCAGAACACCCAGAGACGACTTAGACTTCCAGGTGCATACGGTCATCTTGGACCTAACCTCGCTCGTATCCGTCCGGGCTGCAGCGAACCAAGTGGCCCAATTGACGGACAAAATCGACATTCTCATCAACAATGCGGGCATAAGCACTTCCACCTATGCCCTTTCCGAGGACGGCATTGAGTCGCACTTTGCGACAAACCACATCGGCCCTTTCCTGCTCACCAAGCTGCTCCTCCCTCTGGTCCTGCGCGCTGGGCGTGGCGCCCGCATCGTCAACGTCGCGAGTAGCGCACACTTCATTTCACCCGTGCGCTTTACCGACTTCAACTTCAGCAATGAGGTGGATGGTCCCCAGAAGGGTACCATTGTCGTTCCCAAGGGCGAGAAACCTCATCCTAAAAGTCCTCTCTGGACCGTAGCGCGTTCAGCCGACGGCTTTCCCGGCACAGTTGCGTACGGTCAGAGCAAGACTGCAAACATCCTGTTCACCGTTGCGCTGAGACGACGCCTGGCTGTCCAGGGTATTGATGTATTGTCATTGCATCCTGGAGGTAAGCTTGCTTGTCGGAACGGGAGCTGCGATTGTTGTCTACATTAGACTGAGATCCCTTATCAAGTTGAGCTTATACTGATAGCACTCTCCAGAAATTCGCACCAATCTTATGCAAGATTTATCGCCGGAATTCAAAGAAGAGGCACGAAAGTGGCCTGCAAATAAGTGGAAGAGTTTTGATCAGGGTAGCGCGACTACTCTTGTCGCTGCATTTGACCCCGAACTTGCGGGTAAGTCATTCGTCAGTCGCGGTTCAGAAGTAAGTCTGACCTCCTGTGATGTTTAGGAACCCAACATATCTACTTGGTCGATTGTCAGGCCAGTCGTGCTGCTCGTTGGGCAACGGATCCAACGCTGGCTGAGCGCCTGTGGCACTTGAGCGAGCAATTGGTTGCCGCGGCGCCGGCCCCACCTGGAAGTAAACTTTAACCTTCCAGGCGCTTGCCTCTTCGCATGGTGCTTGGCATATCTCAAGCCTAGACCTAGACCTAGATCTCGATGCTCATTCTTACGCCCGCAGAAGATAGATAGACGTGTCGTAAGCTGCTTGTTGAATCGATTTCGTATGATTCGCGGAAATCGCGACAGCTTCGGACTACCAATATAGTACCCGGTACCTCGTATCAAAGGTCTGCTGCACGCAAGATGTCTGGGCAGCTCCGTTGTCCGAGATCACCCATTCTTCAGCTGATAGTCCCCAGGAAAAACCCGAGGCCTGCATCGGCATTTGGAGACTTTGTTAAATTCGTTTCGTCGGTCGACAGTTGATGGTCATCTCGTTGAAGTTGGCGGTTTCAGAACAATGGCGAAGTTGTTTCTGGTTGGACCTGAGCGCAATTCTCGCTTCGTGAATGACATATCAGAACCAAGAAGAGGGAGCTGTGCCTCGACTCGTCTCAAGAGATAGTAAACAAGCTTGTGGGTCGTTTTGGACTTGATGATTGCGTAACCTAGTGATGCCAAGATGGCGCCGAGCTTCTCCTCATCCAGGTAGCGAGAGTTTGTGACGCACGGCGCGGGCAAGACAAGAAAGAGGCTGGGGAAAGGATAGCTCTGCTCTGCCTCATTCGTCTTATCATTGAGCCTAACAGGACAGCGCAGAAAATCTAGCGTGCGGAAAAGCATGTCGCCCCGGCTCTTGGGTTCAGGAACAAAGTTGAGCACGAGTGACAGGCTGATGATGTCAAATCGACCGGTATCGTCGTTCGGTAAAGGTCGTTCCATGAAATCCTGCTGAAGAATACCCTCGCCTTGGCTGTTGAGGTCGATGCGCTCAATGACGAACATGCCACTGCGAGAGCAGGCATTCGTGGTGCTAAGTGCTCCAATCTCCAGCATCCGCAGCGATGCCCACGGTCGAGTAGTCGCAGTCTCTTTTTGGGCCGCCTTGATGTCCTTGAGCCAGTCCATCAGGACTCTTGAACTATCACCTCCACGGTCGTTGCGTTGGCCCTGAAGGCTTGCCTGTTGGTACCTTGCCAGGCCGCCCAGGGATGCAATCTCTGACGCAATTTTGGCTTCAGTTGCCTTGTCGCCATTTTGCGCAGCTTGTTGTTTGCGCTTCTCAAGTTGGTGGATGTTGTTGATAAGCGCTCTGGTTGCTTGTCGAGAGATTGATTTCGGTTTGCTGATGATAGGTGGCCGACCCGCAGACAGCTGAAGCTTGGTCTTCTTCTTCTTACCGGCTGCCATCTTGGTTGACAGAGTCCAAACGTTGAAAATCCATTATTCTAAGGTTCGCTTGTTAGCCGTTTCTGGGCGAGATGTTAGATGAGGCTTACATAATGTGGTTGCGACTTATGCGTGCCCTCCTGGACCTTGTCAATCTTTGCGGAGCCGGGTTAACTCACCCGGAAAAATTAACCAGGAAATTGATTGTGTGGGAACCCCAAAAACCTTTGGCCTGCATTATCTCTCGAACTTTTCTGCCAGCGACAACCCACCCCGTTCAATCGACGACCCCCGAATTCAACGACGCATTCCCATTTCCTCGCAGAGAATTCGCAATGGCTCCTAAGACAGGTTCGACACCCTGATTTCGATATATCCGCTCGAGGATCGAGCTCGAAAAAGATGAAGTTGCGCACGTTTCTTGCCTGAGTGGCCGAGGTCGACCCCGGCTCAAATCGCCAGACCGCTAAGGACGGTCGCATGCAGATGGCGGCCATGATCCGGGGCACACATGACTCTCTGAGCCAACTCAGGCTTTGATGCGATGCATTCCAGCAGCAGCAGATTTTGCGAGTTCTTTCACCGCAGAAAGGGCGATTGCTGATGCGTCATGCTGTAAATCAGGTACCAAGGGCAAGGCCGGCTCCAAGAAGGCCCAGACTGCTGCCAAGTCTGCTCTGAAGGGTGTAAGTATAATTGAACTGTCTAGTTGCGCCATTCACAACTATGGACGAGTACGCGCATCTAAATACTTCTTGCTAACGATATTCTGTTGTCCAGGTCCACTCCCACAAGAAGTCCAAGGTCCGAACTTCGACCTCCTTCCGCCAGCCTAAGACTCTCCGTCTGGCCCGCGACCCCAAGTACCCCCGCAAGGCTATTCACCACGAGCCTCGCCTGGATGAGCACAAGATCATCGTCCACCCTCTCAACACTGAGAGCGCCATGAAGAAGATTGAGGAGAACAACACCCTTGTCTTCATTGTTGATGTCAAGGCCAACAAGGCTCAGATCAAGACCGCCCTGAAGAAGCTGTACGACATTGACACCGTCAAGATCAACACCCTGATCCGGTATGTAGTTGCCTTATGTTGCCCCCGCTGAAGAGGATCTAATTACTAACAATGGTTTTTAGCCCTGACGGTTCCAAGAAGGCCTACGCCCGCCTGACTGCTGACGTTGACGCCCTGGACATTGCTGCCACCAAGCTGGCTTTGGTTTAAGCGGATCGATAGATTCGAACTCTACAAATTAAAAATTTATGGGTGGTTCTGGGCAAAGGGAATGAATTTCGGGCATTCGGCGTCACACAGGATTATACGGGGCTCTTGATACCAATGGAATGAATTGACAAGTCCTCATCCTGTCCTCTTTGCTTTGCGCTCTTGGCGTACAGCCTCGTCAATTATGTTGTGAACCATATTTGTCATGATGTTTATGAAGCCAACAGATTGCAATAAGCTCGCAATTCATTGGTCTGTAGCCTAAATCATCTTGTTCGAAGCGATCGCTCCATGTATCCGGAACTTTTGCTATGGCTTGTCATTCAAGGGAGACTAGATCATCTCGTTTGCGTATTCGTGTCTTTCAAAGTTTCCCGGATGGCAATCCTCAATACGCCCATTTGTATATAACTTTTAGTGGCGCATGCTTTGAAGGTGCTTCACAGACAGCAGGCTGGCGTCCATGAATCGGTCGACACAGCTAGCCAAGCACGACTGCTCGCCCTTGTCCAAGGCGTTGCTCTTGATGGCGCCTGTGACACACTTCTTGAAGCACATCTCCGTCAACTCGTGGGACCCTGTGAGGGGTTGATTAGTTATACGGAGAAATAGAAGAAGCAAAAATAGAAGGCGACAAGAGCGAGCGCCAAGATCCAAGCTGGCGGACGAAATATCAAATCTCGCGCCTTCTGTACGTACGTTGCTGGATCTGGGCTTTCTGCTGCTCATTGTTGATGAACTGGCGCAGCTCCTGCTTGTCCTGCGGGCTCAGTCGGTCGAGGTCGGCCTGGTCAAAAGAGGAGGCGTCCATGGTTACGTTGCAGGGACAAATAGCGATGTCGAGGTATGGGGAGACGGTTGAAAACAGCGGCGCGTGTAGAGATGACGATTTGGCAAAGCCTTGGATTGCTGCGAAACTCATTGACGCTAAGAAACTTTCCAAGCCGATAGCACGGACCACTATTCTGTAGGCTCACACGCGCGCGCAAGTGGCTGGATCCATGCTCTGGACATTGTGCAGATATTTTGATGTCAGGGTTCATTGCGTCTGATGACTTTCAAGGTTGCTTATTTGATTGGATGAGTCCCGAATTGTGAATACTACCTTTTGTCCTATTTGGTTGGATTTTTTGGTCCTTGGATGTAGGTGTAGCTTGAGATTGCAATTGGTGTACTACAACACTATGCTCCTAGTATGTACATCTCCATCATTGCCTTGCGCTTCTATGCTGATTGTTAGTACTACAAAGTTCCCAAAGCTATAAACGAGTATACAGATGGATCAAGGATAGAAAACCAACGATCAAAAAAAAGATGGAATTCCCACACTCGTCCTTTTTGAGAAAAGAGAAAAGGAAAGGAGTGAGATACAAAACGTACAACACCGGGTATTCGCTAATGGTCACCCACTTAACTACTAATCCGGCCCTTAGTGGCTTATTTAGGGGAGAGCGGACGGGATCCCAAGTTTTCCACTAGGTATGGTCGTACGTGCAAGAAATGTACTTAAACTAATTTATATACTCCAACTTTCATAAGTGCATCCAAAGACTCAATATTATTAATTAGTTCTACAGACGAGATCTTTTACGCGCAATGCAATACCGAAGCGAAATTCTGCCTTTGGGGGGGAGGGGGCGCACCAATATAACGATGTATATTCTTAAGCAAGTGTTTCGTCTGCCAAATGATCAATTGTGGTTTTATTGGGGAACCGGTTTTACGGAATGTTCATTTCGGCTTACGATGATGTGAGGGTTCAATTCTCGGCGCTCCGGGCCCCGAAGCTGGCTTTGTCATCAGAGCCGCAATCCGCGCCCAAGCTTCTTGACGGCACCCCGTGCATCAACTCCACCTGGTCTCCTTACCCACTCCACCTTAATTCGACCTCATACCACCCGCGCCGCCGCGCCGACCACCACCCGACCGAACTATCGAGGAGGTTCCGAATGCAGATTCTCGTCAGACGCGTCAGGGATCAATCGTAATATCGTCAAAGTTCAATATCGCCTGTGCGACTATTTTACAAGCTGTCTTGCGACTTTGCCTGCTCGAGTTGCTTGCCCACGCCACCAGCCGTGTCATCATCATTTCCCGGAGCATACAGTGTCGCATATGATACAATCGAAGGCCCACTTTGTATCGGTCTTGTTCGTTCAATTGCGAGCGTGAGTCAGTTTGTCAGCCAGTGTTAATCCTGCCTCGGCCTTGTCCAGCAGAGGACCGCCGAGGCTTGGATACGCAACATGGCCGACGACCGGAAGGGTAAGATATCTGGCGTGCAGTCGCAATCTGTCGCAAGACGAATAGACCTCATTGACTCTTTCGCGTCGTCCAGATGGCGAGGCTACCATCAAAGTTGCTTCCAAGAAGAATCCTTCGTCAGGGAAAGTAAAGATGGGCTCCTTCAAACTGAAGGAGAAATTCCCAAAGATCAAGGAAGCCGGTGACTACGTGAGGGGCCATATTGTTGATGGTACGTGCAAATAGCCTCGAGCTTGTTTTTGTAATGGCACACACATCTGATCCCAAAGTCCAAAACAGATGCAAAAAAGTCCAAAGCCAACGCTGCCGCGAATCGTGCAACATCACCGGGCACTGCAGTCAACCACCTCGATGACCTCCCTCACGAGACCTTTACCAAGGGTGTGCCTATGGTCGATAGCCCGGCACTGACCTCGTGCAAATGGTGTAAGAAGAGCATATTGATGACTACCGCAGTTGAACACATCAACGGGTGTCTCAAGATCAAGAAGGAGAAGGCGAATCGCAAGAAGGCGGCCCGAGAAGCTCGCGAACGTGCAAAGGAACAGGCGGCACGTGAAGAACGTGAGCGCCGCGCAGAAGTGGAAGGCATACCATTAGGCGGCGATGGTGACAGCGGCGACGACGACGACGACGAAAAAGGTACCGGCGGCAAATCTACCAAAAAGGTAGCTGGCAAGAGAGCTGGTGATGGAGACGTGAAGGGCAAGAAGAGGAAGGCCGATGGAGATGCCGACAAGGGACCGAAGCAAAAGAAGAAGAAGGACGAGCCGAAACCAAAAACAAAACCGAAAGGTGAGTTATCTCAGATTATATCCGCATACACAACGATGCAGGTTTGGTTGCTGCTGCTCTTGTTTTGCTCGGCGATAGCGAGCCAATATGTGTTCGCATATGCATCAGACTTCTGCTTCAAAGTTCCAGGCGACATTCCTGGGTGCCCGCGTTGATTTTGCCTCGGATCTTGGGACTAATGTTATTCTAAAGGTCCTGTCGATGTCGAAAGGCAATGCGGTGTCCTTTTGCCTAACGGTCAGCCTTGCGCAAGGTCTTTGACGTGTAAATCCCACAGCATGGGAGCTAAACGAGCTGTGGCTGGTCGCTCACTTCCGTACGATATGCTACTGGCAGCTTACCAAAAGAAAAACCAGGCTCGCCAACAAAGTAAGCCACTCTGAAAACTGATACCATCATCAATCGCTCACAAATCATCACAGAGGCCGCATTAGATGCCAACGCTCCCATCGAGGAAGAAGATGATCCTAACGCAGGTCCTGTTGACTCGGATGAGGAGTACAACGCAGTCATGAGTGCCCTCAGAAAGTGGAACCCACAACCTGTAGTCCCACAGCCACAGCTCAACTTCCTCAAACGTGAGACGCAGCTTGTGCGCTTACGCCACGCAATCGATGCAGCAACCGACAACGGCCGGAAAAACATCTTCAAGGTCAAAGGGTACGGGGCTCAGCGTTTACCTCCGGGTCACCCTGGACACCGCCCTCCGGTGCCTATTTTGCCTGCTATGGATCAAGAAGATGCGCCTGGCGAAGAAGAGGACGATGTTCCGATGATAGGGTCTGCAGTACCAGGTAGCGCCCGGTCAGCCACCTTTGCGTCAATACCGCAGGCGCGGCAGGTATCTGTTGGTGGCGTCTAGGATTTTGGAATGACACACGTAAGAAGAATTCAGGATGAAAGCGGTTCTTTTGGGGGCACGGCTGTTTAAAGAATAAGTGTAATATCATTGACTGCATGGCGTTGGGTACAGGAGGACTAGGTGTTACTTGTCATGACCAAGGTTGTATAACTACCCACCCATGTTGCACACTAGTCCGACCACGGATTTGTCTTTTTTTGCCTTTCCTTGAGATATCGAAAATACCCACATGAGAATGATACTACTGTTTGGATCACGGGAATTGTTCCTGCTTTTGCTGGTGCTGGCGGGGCGTACCCTATGCAGAATTCTGTAGAACTACCTCAAAGGCCACAGCGTCTTTGAGGGATGTTCTGATTTGGAAATTGGTCGTGTCCCGGCATGATTCAAGAATATGTTGCGGACTTCAATGATGGCAGTCAAAAAAGACTATGCCCAATCTTAGGAAAGGGTGAGGGGTAGGCAGTTCTGTACTTGTCCCTATCCGGGGCTTCTGACAGTCCGGGGTAGAACTAAAGACCCACCGTGCTAGGACCAGCCGCACGACTTCCCAATCCATGTGCATGAACCGTTGCATCCCACCATAAGCTTTACTGTGTATCAGCCGAGGCCCGCGCCGCAGCAGCAAAGTAAACGGCAGGCCATGACGTCTATCAGCTGCTTGCTGCTGGGTGGTTCCAATAACTCTCAAAAAGGAACCACAACATTTCCTTCAAACCTTCGGTGGTTGGATAGACATTGCAGCCCCGACGCGTGCTGTATTACGTACTATCACCCTGGCATCTTGTTCTTTTGTTCTTTTCTGGTGTGCTCTCGTCTTAATTGCTAGTTACGAAACAACGAGACTTCCTCACCCGCCTTCGTATCGCTGCTCTTCTTCCGTCGCGTGACACCTTTCCCAATCTTGAAGGAAAGAAAAAACGAACAGGCACAACGCCAAGTTGAGCTGCTCCCAGGCAAACTCGACAACAACTTGAGAAGAGCAATTACCAAAATAGCAAACGGTCGTCAAAAGCGTACTTGGCTCGCGAAGGGTGCAGCTACCATGCCGGCAGACAAGTTCCTCCCAGCAATAGGCCACGCCGTCTCAGGCGCAGCCGGGACGGCCATTTCTACGACAGTGACATACCCACTCGACCTAGTCAACACACGGCTCAAGGTGCAGCGGACGATTTCCACGTCGCAGCAATACAAGGGCCTCGGCGACGCTTTTGCAAAGATATGGGAGCGTGAGGGCGGTCTACAGGCCTTTTACGTGGGGCTTGGGTCGGACGTTGCTAAAAGCGTGGCAGTAGGTGGTTTCTTCCCACCCCTTTTCCCTGTACGAAAATTAAAAAGAGAAATCTCGTCACGTCCCATCCACTGTGTCAATTGCATCCGCTCGTTGATTTGAACAAAGCGAAAAGATATAGACTGATCACTTTTATCCGCATCGATAGGACAGCTTCCTTTTCTTCCTCTTCTACACATGGTTTCGCTCTCGCCGATCCCGCACAAATAGTCGTCGCCTGCCCGCATGGGAGGAGCTCGCTGTGGGCGCTGCGGCGGGCGCCTGCGCACGTCTCTTTACGACACCCATTAGCAACGTGGTCACACGCAAGCAGACTGCCTCCCTGCTTTCCGGAAACAAGCTCAGTGATAGCCAGTGCGCACCAACAGATCCCTCATTTGCCGAAATACTGCATGTTCTCCGGGCCGAGAAGGGCTTTCTGGGTCTGTGGTCTGGCTATAGCGCAACACTGGTGTTGACGTTGAACCCGAGCATCACATTTTATTTGCAGAATGCGCTCAACAAGACACTAGTAGACCGAGGTCGGGAGGGCGAAAGTGGCGGCATGGTGTTTTTGATTGCGGCTATGAGTAAAGTTGTTGCGACCGCGGTAACATATCCGTTCAATATCGCCAAGGCGAGGATACAGGTGTCTTCCACAGACAACCCGAGACCGGGATCGCCAGACAAGCGTCCCAGCCATGATATCCTAAAAGCGGAGAAGCGAAGCAGCAGCCCAGTCGATCAGGTCAGAAAACGGGTTCACAGTCTGGCCGGCAATAATATCTTCGCATCTGTTCTAAGAATACAAAGGGAAGAAGGTCTTTCGGCCTTGTATGATGGACTTTCGGGTGAGCTGTTGAAAGCGTTCTTCAACCACGGAACGACCATGCTGTCAAAGGACATCGTCCACAAATTGATTGTCCACATGTATTTTCTCTTTGTGGCCTTCGTCAAGGCATCCCCAATCACCCAAGCCTTGCTCGCGAAACTGTCTGGCAGGAGGATCAAGGGTCCATTACGGGACAAGGTTGCTGCAAGGTATCGAGAGTTGAAAGATGCAGTACTGAGAGGGGCCCTAATTATACATCTCGTAGAGTGGGCACAAAAGAAGATAGTCGTGTCGAGATAGAATGGCGAACACCGATACTGTCTTTGCGGAACACATATCTATGGCGATTTATAGTGACCGGCGTATTGCCCCTTACTCAACCACCTCAGCACTGGAAGGCTGTGCCCGATTTCTTGACCTCGTTCGTCCCACTGGCAGAGAATCCCGTTCCGTCACTTTTGAGGTCAACGACACCTGGTCGTATCTTGTCCTTGTCTTTCTTGTCGTTACTCTTCTTCATTGGCCGCTCTGTGACATCTGCATCGCATGTGTAACAACGTACCGTGTCTGGAGCGTCAATATCGGACGGATGAGCATGAGGGTCTATATGACCGGAAGGTTTCATGAACTGGTTGGCACAAGCTTTGCAGAGCACATGCCCGCATGGCTTGGCCAGGACGGCTTTGGACGCATTGGTGAGTCCCTTCTTGCAGCTAGGGCATATCCTTGTCTTCGTCTTGGTATTTTCAGAAAGTTCTTCGGTGAATTTGATCGTCACAAGTGTATGCAACGAATATGTATGAGGGTTCCGCTCTTGCGAAGACGGGCAGACGGGCGCCGTTTTGATTTTCTTCGTGATCTCGTGCAGCTTGTCTTTGGAATTCGAGGTTGGTACTACCGAAGGCACCCAGAAAGACGGTAATACAGCTTTCGAACTCTATGAAGACGCAGAATCAGTAGGTTAACCTCAGAGACCATGGCATAACAAGAACGTACCTTTTCTTCCTCAATCGCCTTCCGCGCCTTGGCGCGATCACCCTCAGCATGTTTCGAAACCTCATCCTCGTCAAGGGCGAATTTACGCTTTTCGCCCCTTTTGGCGGCTTCTGAAGTGTCTTCCTGAGGGTCAGATTCTGCTTCTCCGCTTTTGCGTCCCCCAGCGCCCTCAAGCCCAGCTTGCACCAGTTCAAACTCGCGCACCGCTCGGGCTTGTGCCTCTGCGTCGGCCTTAGCCTTGGCTTCAGCCGCATCTTTCTCCTCGAGCTCACGGGCCTTTTCTGCGCGCTTGATTTCCTTCTTTTGTGCTAGTATATTGTTCAGTGCGCATTCGCGGCAGAAAATGTCGCCTCGAGCGCAAGCCACGGGGTCGATAGCAGCTTCGAGACACAGCGAGCAAGAGCCAAAGGGCAAGAAGGAGTCACGTGTCAGACGGGCCGAAGAGGATGCCCACGCGGACTTGGCCATTGCCCGCTCGTGTGAGGTGAAGACGGCGCGAGAGGTGTTCCTTTTGCCTGGTTAATTAGATCTTGTTGCCCATGATGGAGACTTTGGGGAGAGGGGAACAAGGTTGGGTCTTGACGTACTGTGCGACATGGTGTAGCGTCGGTCGTGGGTGCACAGAGACTGGTGATTCGATAGCTAGTAAGGTATGTCCAGAATAGCGCAGCTTTCGATTCCTGGAACACCAGAAATTGTTCAAGAGTAAGCAGGCGGTTGGAGTCGAAAGAGTCGGGACCGGTGCTGGTGCTGAATGCAGCGGGGCCTTGTATGTCTAATAGTATGTTAAGATTACGTAAGGCCCCAAGCCGGTGCACTTTCCCTTTTGGCAAGTCGCGTCTTCCTTCCTGCGCGTCGCACATGCATCTCTCATCACTCTCACCAACCTCGACCCTGTCGATCGACGAAACTTTCATATGCCACCAGAAAGCGATCAAATCCTGAGCGCAGCTTGATAGTCAACAATATACAAAAGTATACAAACATAACCAGCTAGACAACCTTTCACCATGGCGACGGAGGACTCATCCCGGGAACCACAACCAAACGATGCGGCGGCTCGAGGCCCTAGTGTAGAGGCTCAACAAGCAGACCAACACCAATTAGTATCACAACAACCACAGTCACAAGAGCAACCACAACCAACAGCGACAACGGAAGCAACATCAAATCCACAGTCTGGATCCATAATTGAACCATCACAACCTCCATCAGCACCTCCACCACAACAACAACATCAGTCACAACAACAACAACAACAACAACAACAACAACAACAACAACAACAACAACAACAACAACAACAACAAGAACCATCCCGGCCCTCATCATCTTCACAGCAACAGCAACAACAACAACAACAACAACAACAACAAGAACGTGAACAAGAACATCAACAACCTCCAACCGGAGAATCATCCCAAACATCCAACCCTCCCGCCTCGCCACCCCTCCCAGCGCGCCACACAGCAATCACCCCAGGTCCACGCGCCCAGCGCTTCCAGGAATCCTTTGACGCCGCACTAGCCCGCACTCTCGCCAAAATTTCTACCGATAACTTTGGCTCCTGCTACCCAACCATTGCCGCACAGGCACCGCATATCCTGCGTCAGGTCCAACGCAGCATGGTCGACCGCCTTGCTCAATTATGCGCCGCCGAATTTGGGAAGATCCTCGAGCGCTACGCAGTTGTTCCGCGCCTTAATGAGCTTGAGGGTCTTGTCAGCGATGCGGAACTGCGGCGACGGTCTTCTGTCTCTGCTACTGCTGCTACCACTGCCGGCCAGCGACGTGCAGCTTCCTCCATTAAGGGTAAAGGAAAAGACGGCGAAAGCGGCAATGACAACAGCAGGAACAATAGGGATGCAGAAAGGACGGTCAAGCCCCTTCCACCACATCTGCTCCCAGCGGAAACTATTCTTGCTGCGCATCTCGCGCCACATCTTGCTAGCCAGCAGAGTCAGATGAACGCTAGGCTGCAGAATACGCAGGCTGCAAATGCCGTGCTGTGGGAGGAGATCCAGGCGCAGCGGAACGAGGTTGAGCAGTTGCTAGCTTCTCTCGAGACTTCGCTGGCAGATATTCATGCCGCAGCGGGGTTGATGGACGGCTTGCCGGCTGAGCAACTAGCTGCTGAAAGTCAGGCAGTGGAGATGGAAATTGTTGATCTTTGAAAGAGAAGTGTCTCTGCTTGATTGGCTAATCTGCTACCTGGACGCAATGGAAGAGCTCACGAGCATCCTGCCAGTGTCTGGAAGACGTTGATCCTATTGACCATGTTTTCTACGTGGGTCAAAAGCCTGCTTGCCCGACTTTCGTAAAAACTGCGAAAGGCTCGCTATGTTTGACATGGTAATTGATCCAAGTGCGTACTAGGAAACTATAGACGTTGCAGGTAGCGACCCATATTGCATTTTCATGCCTTTGCAATATCCAATCATCAGAAAAATATATCTTCACAGAGTGGGTGGTGTTCAATTACAATGCATTCCTGATAGTTCTTGTATACACGAATCGCCGCTTTTCCATCCGCCGATCAGCTGCGGACGCAAATCCTGAAACTATGTACAGCATATTCCTGTTCTCACCTGAATGCGATGGCGCATTCATATCATGCTTTTGTTCTCACCCTTTGATATGCGTGCAGGGATATCGTTGAAGGGCTTATATGCAAATTCTTGTCCCTCCCAAAAAGTCAAACGCCAGGCCCGTTGTGGGGCCGAAATGCAAAAAAAAAAAAAGAAATGCAACAAGAACCGTTTTCGACGCCCGTCATGGTCCGCATGATGCTGTGCTCATGAACTAAAAGGAAGGAAAATGGATACCGTGACGCCTTGGTAAGAGAAGAGTGGTGTTTGCAAGACGAGCTGATGAGTTACTTGACAAGAAGAAAAAGAATAGACGTTGGGGGAGAAATTCGAAAATCAAGTGAGGGCTAAGTACAGCCGCCCTGAGGTCATATACGTCTGTTGTCCGCGTGTATGACCTGCCACGGGCCCCAAAATTCAGGCTCGCCATAGGATGGCGGTTGCACTCGTGACATTTGACCAGTGGACCAGTCAATGTGCCATCTCTGGCCTTTGAAAATGACAAAATTGGACTTGCGTGGACTCTTGAACAGGAGCACAGCATAACACAGCTTAGCGTAGACCATATCGTGCGTGGTCGACCACAAGTGCCGTGGTCTCCACTTTCCCGTTCCAGGCTCGACGTCTTCATTGCCCTGGGGTGCCATGGCGGGCTGATTGAGCGATTCTTGGCCTGAAGTTGTGTAGTCACCTGAGGATTGTGTGATTGGCGAGCCCAAAGGGAAGATGCCGGGTTGGTCTGACATATTCAAACCCAGTGTCCCACCGATTGCCAGGTCCTCCGAGGTAGGAAGTTGGGTTGGCCCGGAGCCAAAAGAGTCCCAAATTTCTCCTCCACCAGTGCTCTGATGGCCAAAGTGGCCCCGGAGCCAGCGGAGCCGCTGTATACGCGGGATACTCTGGTCTCGTGGAAAGTCACGCTCGTCAATAGGGATTGCCACATCTATGGCAGCAAACAAACACTCCAACCACTTCACAAAGGTGACAAGCTCGACGCAAGAGATGAGGAACTGGTCTGTCTCTGCTCGGATGCGAATGACATATCGGCGTCTGCGATATCTTCGAATTAGCCTCGCTCCCAATTTGTCGGTCACATTTTGAGTGACCCGGCTAAGAGCCTGCGGCCGAGCGAGATTCCAGTCTTGTACTTACTTGTGGTAGTCAGCTGCTATGCCCACATCGGCGTGTTGAAGGCTGTAGCTGCGCTCCAGTGAGCCCTTCTTCATCCAAGATGGATTGTCAGGCTTGACGTCGGGGCCATGCATCCTGCTCTTGCCCCAACCGAAATCCTTCTTTTTTGCCGAGTAGATATGCAAGGCTGTTCCATGCAAGACGACGAACATGGTGCGCCAGTTGCGATATTCTGCTCTTTTAACAGCATCCTCGATTTCCATCTTCATTTGGAAAACGGTTTCCATGTGGACGTCGCAGTAGTAGCCAGGCAGATTCTCCTGATCCGTCAACACACTCTCGTCCAAGACAGCCTCCTTGCCCTTGCGCGAGGGTCCGCTGTAGGTCCCATGCGTAGCAACATGGTAAGCTGGTGGCATGGGCGGCTGCGCAAAAGTCATGACCTGCTCGTAAAAGTAGTCCTCTTCCATGGACAACCGGCGAGCCGGACGGTTGTCGATAGGTGCCAATTCCAACGCATGGTTGAAGACGTCGAAAGTGGCAGAGGCACTGTCTTCAGACTCGCTTAAATCCATTGCCGGGAAGGCCGCCAACGGTGCTTTGTGGTTGTTTTTTCCGTGCCTGTACTTCAGTTGCTGATACTGTATAACAGTTGAGTTCTTGCTTGGGACACTCGGTCGATTCCTCCTATGCGTTGAGACCCCAATCCACCATCATCAATCGTCCAGAACGACGACACCGAGATGATGGATTCGCTGTCTTCCCTAATGCCTCCCCCAACGCCGCTCACCAGCTGCGTCGAGACACCCAAAAGTATGGCTCTGTCTGGTGCCGGCAGGTGACAAATTATTGCTGGTTTGAGTTCAAACCCGAGCAACGCCAATGCTAGGTCCACTTTCGAAACGAGAGACCTTTCCACAACATATGGCTGAATATTAGTTGCAGCAGCGACGCACGGAGGTATTCGAGGAAGCAGGCGGCAGCCTTGATATGGAAATTAGGATGCAAAACGAACGATCAGCCGCGGGTGCAGGTTCGCGGTGGGATCCGCGCTGTGGAAGGATAACACAACCACGCAAAACGCAGCAACTTGGAGCCAGGGAAGAGAGTGAAACCAGCAAAGTAGCTTGATGAGCGTAGAAATGGAGAAGGTAGGAAAAACAAAACGAGACACGGAGAGAGGAGGACATGCAAGAGAAGGAAACCGTCGAAGTTTGGAAGGCGGGCAACTCTCTGTACGGGCGGCCAGGCCCCAAAGATCCTTGCAACGCCCTGTCACCTCGGCGTGCTTGCACTATAGCGTGCCATGTACAGTACTTTGAACATACAGTGTATCGGTCTGGCTGCCAGTATACTATAGGAATAAGGCCGTATCGAGCCCCTACTGCTGGGCATGGCCCTCTGTCAGGGCCCCTGCTGGGCCCCCTGTCACGCGGGTGCCCTGTTCCAGGTTAGGGCCCTCGCTCTGCTGGACGCCTCCGGAAGGTCGGCGGTACGGTTCTGGAAGTTGCAGACGCAGCCGCCAGCCAATCTCGTGTGTTTCCGCCCTGTGAGCATGACATTTCTCAAGATCTGCACAAGGAACCGAAGAAGAGGTGCAGACGGACCATACTGGGTAAGTATATGGTGCATCTGCGTATCCTGGTACTGTACCACAGAGACCGTGGTGCACCTTTCATCAGTGGTATGCTTAGCAGACGACACCCTCAAATTGACAAGCTAGTAGCGACGCTTTTGCTTACGCGCTACAGGCTGTGACAGCTGCTACTTACAGCGCCTTCGCACCCCCATGGTTTACTTCGACCTGCTGTAAGATCAAAGTATCTTCTACCTCCTCCTGCCGACGCTCCCACGCTCGCACAATTCTCCAGCTGCCTCATTCTCGCGGCCTTCCGTTTCGGAAGCCCCGCAAAAGGACTGATGCCTATCGCAGACGGGAACACCACGCGGACACAAGAGCCCAAAGTAGGCGACAGGCCCTTGGGAGGGGCTGGCCCAGTGCACCTCCGCGGCACCTCCCGACGCCTCACCACCCCAATCACGACTCTCGCTGCCGCCAGCCGCCCTAGGCCGCATCGGGCAGGTTGTAAAACTCGTGCTCACGGCGCCTGTGTTGTGGCGTTGCCCGGATTGCGTGATGCCATCGCGCGTGAGATTATGGCCGCGACAGGGAGGAGACACAGACGTACAGGTCGCGATGCTGGGCTTTTTAGTCATATCGTTCTTTCTGTTTCCTTGTCTTCCTCTTGTTTTCTGGCGTCTCGCTCGGACTCTATGACTAACATCCTGACTTTGTCCTGCTATCTTCCAGCCCAACGCCTGCGTGCGAGCACCCCGGTTCGACTCGACTCGGCATAATAGGTGTCCTGCCTGCATGTTACGTTGACCCTCTTGTGTGACTGGCCAGCGGCTCAATCTGGCAACCTTCGCGACTCCCGGCTGCAATACGACTTCCCAACTCTCCGCCCGTATGGTGGCACTCTCTTGTCCGTCTGTGGTACATGTTTTGGATCACCAGGTTCATACCATGACAAGCCACGCGCAGCACCAGTGGCGAAAGAAGCACGGCATCTCCTCCTGGAGGGCTTCTGGAAAAGCTCTGGAAGCCTGTGTAATACACGACGCTGACATACTACATATAGCGACCAGCAGCACGATTGGTTCTGCTCTCCACTTTTCGTTTTGCCGGTCAGTTATGGGCAGCCGTATTGCCTCAGCCAGCCGCGCGGTGCTGACGTCTACGATTTATTTGAAAGGCACATACACACTCACATAGCCCAGGGAACAAGCCGTTGCCCTTTGGGCAAAGAAAGGGTTTTGAAACGCAGAGCATGCAATTACCCCTCGCAACAAACTAGCGACTGCTGTTGAGTACATAGTACATGCTCGCATTTACCATTGGCTGTGGCTTTCCACTCTGTCAGCCAGGCCCCAGGACAAGGAGGAGATCAATCTTGTTCCGACATGCCGACGATAGCCCTCTCGCTTAGAGCTTGGCTTTCTGTACGCTCAACGATGGTGGTGACCGTTTCTGACCGCGAATGCCAAGTACAGGTACTCGTGCTCGTCCGAACGACCGCGCCCCAAGTAACCACATGGCATGACAGGGTCTACCGGAACGGTTTGGTAGCCGTGCCGGTGCACGTCCGACCTCTGGGTATCGTCGTCATATAGTCGTACCAGAAGAGGAAGGAGGCTGAAGATGCCCCCTCCACGACACCCAACAAACTCTGCTGACAAGGCTGACAAAAGCAAGCGCCCGCTCCATGACAAGAAAACCGATTGTCCTCACATGATCACGCTCTAGTGCCAATATCTCTCGCCTTTTCTTTGCTTGCTCGGGCATAACCACGCGTGTCCTTACCCAAGAAACGCAATGGATGGCCTTGGATGTTTCATCGCGATGATGTGATGAATGCGCGGCTGATTTTTCCACAGCGAGGAAGGGGATTGGAGTGTAATTATCACATGTGAGTTACGTTGCGAGCTCGGGCACGTGTCGGGGTTTCAAGCCAGAGATGCGACGCCCGTGGACAGAGTGATTGTTGATCAGTATTCCACACGCTTCGTCGCGCGAGGGCCGCGTCTATAGTCCGCCGACTTTGCGAAGCTGGCTGCACGTGGGTTCTTAGGGAGGTGTCTGTTTGCTTAGAATTGTACCAACTGTTCATACAAAAGCGGATACCTTGAGATATAGTGGAGTATTCTGGGCGCTGCTGCTACTGCCACTACTCCGATATCTTCACGGGTCAATGACTTGTCTGTGATTGATGGAGATCGAGCATGTTGATCATCTATTTCTGATCTAGATCATGAACCGTGAGGCCGCGAGGACCAACTTGACGCCATCACTGTGCCGCGTCTTAAAGAGATCAAATATCCTGTATAACAGTGGTATCAAGGATGTTGCGTCGCTGCCCAATGCTCGATATTCAATTAGTATACGTGCGCATCAATCCTTTCATCTCGCTCACAATACAAATCCTTTACATGGCAAGGACTCGGAATTTCTCAATAACATCGACACAATTCTGTTATAGTGGCGATAGAAAGCCATTGCAAACCACACTCTAGCAACTCGCATCGACAACGGTTTGGTTCCCCCCCCCCCAAAAATATTACTACGAAGTCTCCTGATCGCCAATAACATAAGTACTGATGTCTGTTGGGATGGAATAGTAGAAAATTTATCCCCACTCTGAAGACACTATATGCTCCTCTAGAGTTCAAAATGGACTTACTTACCTTTGAGATGATACGCTAGCATCTAAACTACTATGAAACAACTTTTTCCCCTCGTGTCAAATGAGATCTAAAGTACAGACGACATCAACCTGCCTTGACCTCCCTCGCGCCCTACACAGAGCTCCATAATATCATATAGTAGGAAATGTCTTGTTCTAATTCGGAGATGGGTCATTGTATTCCGAGTCCTCTTTCGTGCTTTCCCTTTGGCAACGAAGATATCTACCTACGTAGACTGTTGCACAAGCCACTTTACTACCGGCTCGGCAACATTTCGCCCTACTTCCCCGTGACCCTCCCACAGAACCAAATAAGGTAATCCGTTCGATATCAATACACAATCACACGTCTATCCATCATCCATCCATCCAGATACTAACAGACAGACCGAGTGCATCATCGTTGCTTTCTATCTTCCCTTGCCGCCGCCGCCGCCCCTCCCTTCCCCAGCCCTCCTGCCTCCCACCCACCATTACGGGGTTTCTCTCGTCTTCTGTCTGATCTTTTCATCCAATCATCATTTTGACTCACACAGCGACGCATCTTCCCCTCCCCATGTCGACGTCCGTGTGGCCCATCGCGTGCTCAGGAAGTGAGTGAGCGTCTAGCCCCACGGATTGACGTTGACGTAAAGAGCGAGGCGAGTCTGTTTGTGTTGGATAGAACCCCCCTCCAATATCGTTTCCCTCAGCCAAACGGAAGCCAAGCTGTACACGAAAAGTAGAAGTGAGAGCCCCGCGCGATAGGTCATCGTCATTATTAGTCTCTTGCTTTCTTGTCGGCAGTGCCGTTTATATACACATCCCCGGCCACTCGGGCGTTTTTTTTTTCGTCTTTCTTTTGTTTGTTCTTTCTCGTGGCTTTTCTTGCTTTTCTTTCTCTTGTTTTTTCTTGTAACATGAAAACAGGTCCCAAGGACACAATACAATATCGGCATTGTTGCAGCTAGTTTTTGTTTTCTGTTTTTTGAGGGGGTGGGGGTTAACGGCGGGGTGTTGGCACTTTTTGCTTTTTGACTGTATATACGACTATGCAAGTATATCCCATGAGAAGGCGACGAGACAGGTTTTGTTGCTTATTCCTGTCTAACGCGGTTTAGCCATCAGCGCAAAAGAGGCCTGTCACGCTGCATCGTGCCCTTAGATAGTATAGGTCTTTGCAACTGACCGTCATGAGAAGGGACAGAAAGTAAAGGATGCCGGTCTACTTTAAGTCTCAGGGATCTGGACCTTTTACATATAGCAAGTAAAGAAATTCATGAAACAACAAATCCAAGCTTGCCAACCTATGTAACCGAACTTGCTGCGTGGATATATGTATGCTCGTCGGTTCATTGGGTGCCAGAGGTATTTCTATCATATAGTATTTGAGACTTTCCTATTTCTCAACCAGCATGCACAGGCTGTAGAGAAAAGGAGGGATAAATTCAGCGAATAGTGAGTGCCGTATTTATACACGTCTCGGTAAATAGTCTTGAATAGTGCTTAGGTGGATTTGTTGATACCTCGACGTTTCCACCATACAATCACTCTGATGCATGGCTGGCTATCTTTAGGTATGCAGGTACAGCTACGCAATGGTTGTGTTCGCTCCAAACGCGGGATGCCTTACAATATCATGGCACTAGAGTGCGCTTTACGACCTGTATATAATGATGCCGACGTAAGGGACATCAAGAGATTCCCCGACAGAAGATCATTGATCGTATTCAGTCCCGCGACCATTCGACCACAGTGATTGCAAGTACAGGACGGAGTACAAGATGGATTAAAGTCATACAAATATTGCGTAAGCTCGCAAATATTGGCAATTACAGTTCTAAGCGCCCGTTGCCGAGTCCGTTTTGTGTACCCGAGTTTTGAACAATAACGACCTTGATAATGTACAAAGTTGCCCGATCCTCACAGATGCAGCATCTGATTCATATACCTTACCACCATTTCCCGCGATGCCTTGGAAAATAACCCACCCTCCGACGAGTCGTTGCCGCGTGAGGGTCTTCTCCCACTATTCTACCCATTGCAAACTGGAAGCTCAGACCAATAGTCGAACAGACACGGTACCATACCATCACAATCAAACACGATTGCGTACTCAAAAATATGGCCCGTGAACCCAGAATATAGCAGGTGCAAACAAACATGAAAAGAAAAGAAGATTAGTTTTGTTTTGGTATGGCTTTTTTTCCCGGTTGCAATGTATGTACCGCAATACGCCACTTCATGAAGCACGATCACACACCACCCTTACACCACCGGCCGGCCAAAAAGCAAACCCTCCCCCCAAAGACGCCTGGAACCACTTTTTGGAACGCGGAACAAAGTGCTAACCAGCCATCGCTTCCCTGGAATGAGCTCGAACAAGGAAATTGAGTCGTTTTCTGTACAGTCGCTTAAGCGTTGGTGGCCTGGGCACCACCACGGCCACGCGGGGCGCCACGACCGCGGTTGGGGTATCCTCCGCGTCCACCACCTTGGCTACCAGATCGGTTACCGTCGAATCCACCGCGGCCACGCCCAGCATTGCCACCCCGGTTGTTGCTGTAGTTGGCACCTCCGTAGGCGCTAGCCTTGGGACGTCTAGTTTCAATGGCAATGCTCTCGCCCGCAACCGTGATCGGACTGGCCTTGATGGCAGCCTGGCAGCTAGCCGCGGTGGCGTACTCGACGAAGGCGCAAGTCTGCCGCAAATGTCAGTAAGGAATGCCAAACTGAAGTTGTAAGAAATATAAAAATCATCCAACTTACCTTGATACGGTTAATATCAAAGTAGACAAGTTCACCAAAGGCGCTCAGGGCAGGCTTCAGATCCTCTTCCTTTACCTTGTCAGTAACAAACTTCACGTAGGCCAAAGCATTGTCCTTCTCAGCATTGGGTGCCGCGGCGGAATGCTGTCGGCTCTGCTTCTTGGAATCAGCACCAGCAGTGCGCCATTCACTGGCCTCCTTGTTATGAGTCTGCGTGGCAGCCTCGGCAGGAGCGGGAGCGTTCGCCTGAGCACCAACAGGAGCGGCAGCAGGAGCAGCAGGAGCACGAGTTGATGCCGGGCTTCCAGTAGACTTGGCGGGCAAGGGAATGGCGGGCTTGACAGCAGGCTTGCCAGACCCGGCAGCCGCAAGGCTGGCCCAGGTCATGGGCTTAGGCGGGCCCTTGGGCTTCTCGGGCTCAGGAGCTGGAGTTTGAGCAGGAGCTGGGGTTGGGCTAGGTTCCTTCGGAACCTCGGGTTGGCTGGTCTCCTGGGTAGCAATCTCCTCCGCAACCTGCTCAGGGTTGGATGTTGTCGCTTCAGGGGTCTCTGGCTTGTTAACGGTCTCTTCAGTCACGGGTGCAGATTCAGCCGGAGTGTCGTCGGCGGTAGTCGAAGGGGCCTCTTGGACTGCAGTGCTGGTTTCTTCAAGCTTCTGGTCCACCACTTGAGCATCGAGTGTGACAGAGGTCTCCTCCACAGGTTCCTCGACCTGCGCAGGCGCCGGCGTTGCCTCGGGTTCCTGCTCAGCCTGTTGAGCTGACTCGGCCTCGGCAGCCGGGGCCGCAATTGCAGCCGGCTCCTCCCCAGCACCCTCGGAAGCCTCCTCGTCACCCTCGCTGATGTATCTCAGGATGTCATTGAGGAGGAAGTAACCGGCAGGCTGTTGAGCAAGGACGAAGGTCTGGACAAACTTCTTAGGTTCGGCGGACTTGTTGGAAATTTCGCCAATGACCTGGATCACGATGTTCTCAAAAGAGGCTTGGGAATCGACGTTCGAGACGCGGACTTTGCAGTCTTGGAAGTCAAGCTCCTTGATGCGTTCCTGGATAGCCTGGGACGGTTGATTGTCTGGTCAGCCCTCATAGCCCCTTCCATTCGTAGCCGCTCCAGCAACACAGCATCCACAACTTACCTGTCGTCCCACGGAAACGTCGACCAATTCAGCTTCTGGGCCTTGAACGAACTGAGAGCGCTTGTTGTAGAAGAGCTACAGTGACGTCAGCTAATGCGCGTGTTCGGGTGGTAATTAAAAGGGGGAGGGGGGGTTAGCCCCTGTTGGGAGAACGCACGTGGAGCTTGCTCGGGTTCTTGCTCAGGGTAGTATAATATTGCTCAACAAAATACCAGCCAACCTCATCCTTGGAGGGGGTGGGTGCAGAGTTGGTGGACTCGGCAGCAGTAGCGGAGGGGGTTTCGGAAGCAGGTGCAGCAGGGTACTGCTCCTGGTGGTTGAAGTTGCCGTTTGTTGCCATTGTGTTCTGCGGAGCGCAGCTGTGTGGTATGCTTGTTCCAATCTCGAATCGTATTGAACCGGGCTGTGCTCGTTCTCTGTGACGTTGTTCGTCTCTTGTTTGCTTGAGACCAGGTGGATGTTGAAGAATCTGCGCAGGTGCGAAAGAGGCTGGTCACAGGTTGGTAAGCGATGCGCTCCACAACTGCGAATTAACCAGAGGGAGTCAGAGCTGCAGAGACCTACTAGTAGTAAGGACAGCGGAATCGCTGACAGTTCTCTTATCGTGGTATGTGGATAGACTTAAAGAAGTCGAATCACAGAGAGGGTAGCTTTAGAGTCTGTAAAGCTGCGTGCTTGGTGGCTGGTCCAGGTCGAATCGTCGAGACAAGAACGCGTGGGGACGATAACGAGACAAGCGTGCTGGACTGTGATGGGAGGAGAGGGCGGGAGGTAGCAGTGGCAAGCCGAGCGACGAGAGGTATTTGGGTAGTGAAATGGGATAGATGAGGAAATGCTTGTAGTGGAGATGGTGGTGATGGGATGGGGCGACAAAAGTCTTGGGTGATAGTGGTGTTGGTGGAGGTTGAGGCGAGGATTGAGGGTAGCTTGCTTTTTGGATATTGCTGCAAGGCAAATGAGCGAACGTGACAAGAGAAAAAATGTCAAAAATCGTCCCCCAGAGCTGGTGCAGGCACAAATGTGGAAAGAGCAGGGTTCCCCTCAAGAAAGCCAGTGCAGATAGCAGTATACCCTCGGGTACTAAGTGCTACAAGCTTGCAGCATGGTACTGCCTTAGCACTTTAAGCTCCAAGGCTCCTAGGCTCCCAGGCTTTCGCAACCTTGGAACTTGGTACAACGTACTGTATAGGCGATTGCCCTCGGCTTTTTTTTCTTTTCTTTTTGGCCTGCAGCAGCTCCTGCACCTGCACCTGCATCACCACCTGTTATCCAACCTGAGCCTGTGCTTGACCACTAATACTAACAGAGCTTCTCCGGTAGTGGCTCCGAAACTATAAAATACTTATCTCACCAGCACTTGGCTCTGCCTGCTACATAGTAATATGATGATCTACTAGGTGTACTGTGTACATAGTATACTTGAACCAGCTGTATGTAATTGACGTCAGAATCTCTAATGTCCTTGTCCTCTCTTCCGATCTCGCAAGCCCCAATTGCCGCTCTCCTCCAACATAGTACATAGCATAGTATACATAGAACGGCACCGTTGCTGATATAAGTACTCTTTTTCGACCATCAAGAACTATAAAATAACTAAATATTAGCGAATGCTCCAAGATCTCCATTTTCATCAGTGACCAGAATAGATGGACCACACAATCTCTCACAGGATCCCAGCTGCCCAAGACGATGCGCAATAGCACAACTGTCCTCTTGTTGAATTCCGACAGCAATTATTACACAAGCTCTCTGTGCCTGCAAAAGGTACTAGCAGCAGAACATATTCATCCTTAAGAGCAAACGAGCAAACCTTTACTTTAATTTGGTATTTGATCAATATCAGTAGTATCAAGCATACGAAGATCAGCTCCAAGAGGCGAGTCTATCTGGAGAAAGCCAGCAATAAGCCAGGGGTGGCCTTAAGAACCGATGCTGACGTTGAGAGCACAGAGCCTCAGTGAAACTTGCCGAGATCAAAATGGGAGCGAGGATGCCAAGAATAACTGCTGTGTTTCTGTACATAGTATGGCTTGTGACTGCGCCAGATGTCTCTGAAGCAGCCCAGAACCAACAGACCTTGCCAGCATCTCCAAGGTCGGGCTGGCTTGCTTGATGTACTCAACAAAGTCTGGCCTGGGCGATTGAGTTTGCTGGACCAAGTCTGGTTTCTGTCCCGACTTGATGTCGATGGCAAGATGGGCTGTTCAAATCGATGCAGGCCTCTTTGTATGTATACTCCACGCTGTGGCAACCACTCATATCAGGCATATCGTCGTTCAACCAATCGAGTGCGTAGCTTCACACGTCAGAGGCCAAGCTAGTGCGGCGACGTCCCCTCAAAATGGAATGGCTTCAGAATGGACTCTTGATGGAGCTCATGGAGGACAGCCAAGCGTAGCTTACTAAAACATGCAAGCGACCTTGGCGATGTTTATAGATCGGTATGTCGGAGTCGGTTCGACGTCGCTATCGGTCCTGCGTTGGAACATTCTGCCAGATTTCCATGCATCAATTGCTGCTACATCGTTAGTACTTTGTCTTCCAAGTCGCCAACCGCCGGGGGTCATCCGGGGTCGGCTCGGAAAGGTACACCAAGATTTTCGGGCACCGTAGTGTCTTGCGGCGCCGGGACTGCTCCGTTGCGCAGCCTCATACTTTGTTGATCATCAACCGGACATCAAAGGCTGTTTTTGTCAGTCACATGGGACGAGCGAACCCTTCCACTTGCGAAGAGTGTCCTTTATGTCTGCGTGTCTGCAGTCATTGCTACATGGTACAGCCGTGGTGCTCGGCGCTCCTCGTGACTTGGCCCCGACAGGTGGAAATCAGTCGGGTGTCGGCAGCTTACTCCATGTAGCCTCCGACGTGGGACGATTGCGGTCGAGTCCTTCCAGGCTGCATCTGTAAGAGGATATAATGGACTGCGCTCGCCCCATACCGGTTTTCCCTCCAGGCAGTCGTTCTTGTCAGCTTAGACTCAGAGCCCCGTTGACGCCATCGATGCTCTTTTAGTATTGTCGTCACTCGCAGGTCTTTGCACTCGAGTGTCTTGAACAGATCTGTTCAAAGTAAAAAAGCTGACGCTTCCGTGTCTTGAAGCCATCATGCCCGTTAGTGGGTCTTTCTGCATGGACTGGGTTGGTTTTCACCAAGGGTTGCTCTGTGAGGAACCAATCAGAATATTGAAGGGCCACGGGACACTCTCGATCTCCTCCCTCTTTGGGTTTAGTGCCTATGCTGGCACTGCCTGTCGCTCGGAGGTTTGGAGAACCGATACCCGACGACCGTCTTGTGTTGACAGCGCTACAAGGCCCCGACTATGCTTAAACGAATGCCGTCTCCCAGGGTTCTCGTGGCAGTGCCATTCCTTTGGCTGACCAGGCTAAGGTAGAATATACGTCCGTCCTTGATGGCTTCGTGTTGCTCCAAAGCAATGCGAGCGTAAACATTCTCGGGTGCTCCTTCCCGTCGCTCAAGGCAGGTTTTGCAAAGCACAAATAAAGAAGAGGCTTGAGATAAGACCGGTGTGTGTTTGGGTCACAGACAAAGGCAGACAGACCTAATGCTATCGACGTCCACTTCCAAATTCTCCGGCCGTGACGAACATCCTTCTGCGGCGTATGGAGGCCCCTGCCAACACTTGACGGACAACAGCACGCAGCTCCGACCTTGCGGCTTACATTGCCAACATTGCGGTCTAGGGTATGTGTTGGTGCCCTCTCTGGGGCACCACACGCTGGGTCTCCCGGTGCCGTGGCCCAGGCACTTGCTGCGCCCTATCGATGAAGGGCTTGATAAAAGACGTGCCCGTCCCTGAGGGCTCAGTTAGTGCGACCTGCCTTTTCTGATTTTCTTCGCCCCTCAGCCCATCTTGTGTTGTTCGTTCGTCTTCCCGACCGGGACAGCTGGTGGGAATTCGCTATTAACTCCTCTAGATCCAGCTTTATTAGATTTGTAGGTGCCCTGCCTTTGGATTCTGTCCTTACGTGGCCCGATCCGGTTGACAACGGGCTCTTTGTGTCTACCCACCGCATCAGCATCCACCACCAGACATCACGACCTCAGGAGCGTTGGACAGATTCGAAAGCACACCTCCGCCACGGGTTGATTATCAGCAACAATGTCTGTCTCGGGTGGCCAGATATCCAATTGGTATGCATACGAGCCGGTGACGGGCGCCGCCGTAGCGGCGACGGCTCTCTTCGCCGTGACCATGATTGCCCATTTCTATCAGATGATCCGGCACAAGGCCTGGATCTGGATCGTGATGGTCGTTGCTGTTGCAAGTACGTGGTCTCGCCATCAACTGCTAAAGTCGTGGAAGGCTTTCTGTCCGGCCACGCCACTAACAAGAGTCTTTTCTCAGTGGAATGTTTTGGTTATGGCATCCGAATTGCATCGTCAAAGGATACAAGCAAGAAGCCGCCTTTTGTCGCACAGTACGTGCTCATTGTTCTGGCACCGGTGTTGATGACCGGAATCATTTATGTCGTCTTTGGGCGCATAGTGTTCCACGTCGTCCCCGCTGAGCACAGGTCTACCAAGCTTCTCTGGGTTCCTCGTAAGTGTCCAAACTCCATACAAGTGATCAGTGCCATAACAGGTTGGGAGACCTTGATGGCTGATTCCCAAATTTCAACACAGCCCGTTGGTGTACGCCCATCTTTGTGGCCTTTGACATTGCCGCGCTCTTCCTCCAGCTCGTCGGTGCCGTCATGATTGCAGGGACCTCAATTACCGACCCCAACTACCTCGAGAAGGTGCACAAGGGCAAGAACATTGCTCTTGCTGGCGTTTCAGTACAGATATTGGCCTTTGGTTTGTTTTCTGTCATAGCTGCTCGCTTCCACGTGATTGCCAAGCGCTTCAAGGACAATGTACAACAGAGACTACACCCCATCCCGGGGGAGAAATATGTCACGGTCGATGGCCTTGATGATCGCAAGCTGAAGCCCAATTGGGAGTTGCTGCTTTACGTCGTCAATTTCTCATGCGCTCTAATCATGGTACGTCGTTTTCTCTTTTTTCCTGAATGTGAATGGGTCCCCATAGCAATGCAAGCGAACTTCAACACGGATGCCTACAGAATGATTACTGTCGCCACAAGCGTTGACATGGAGCTGCCAGGTCCGAACTATTTATCGTGAAATTGCCTTCGCTGAGGGTCGAACTGGCTACCCTAGCACACGAGAGTGGGTGTAAGTTGCCGTGTTTTCATTGCATTTGTATTCCGAATCCTTAATTGTACAGTTCGCAGAAACTTGGGGAGCCCGCAGTGGTGATAGCTGACACTATGTTTATTTGACTTGCTTTAGCCAATACGTTTTCGACACCATTCCCATGTTCATGTTGTCCGTCGCCTTCCTCTTCACGCCTCCCGGACGCTACGTTCAGATGAGCTTCAAGCAGCGAAAGGCTCAGGCACGCGTTGCGTCCTCCCACGGTTCCGACGTGGAAGCCCATGCTTTGCAGGAGCGCAACTAGATATGGGGGGCTTAGGGGCGTTGTACGTTCCACAAGACAATAAAAGCGACGAAAAGAGAGGGAATGGAATGTGTTGAATCCAAGAGTAACTACATTCGGGGCAAACAACAACAAAACCCATTCTTCGACGAATACCGCGAGCAATGTCGAGGGATACACACGCTCATGGATACAGTCCAAGGTCGCGCAGGAGAGCAGAAGATCGCAGGTCGCGGTACCATGGCTACGGAGCTGATGCGCCAACAATTCCAAGCCATGGCTTGTATAGTAATGATGGGAAGACCCGGGGGGGGGGGGTTGAGTATTGCCGAATGATTGATACCACTTCTTGCTTGGCTTTTTTCTTCATCTTTTTATTCTCTGTTACCACCCTTGGTTCTTCGGCTTATTGATTTGTTTCTGATGCGTTGTTGGTCTTTACTTTCCCGATATAGCGGCGGTTTAGGCTTGGGAGATTTTGACATTCTCTTTCTTCCTTACTTACTGATATTATCACGAGACCAAACTAGAAAGACAAGAAGACTTCATGATGATCTGCATCGAATTTCACTGGGTACCTTGTGTACTCTTCTCATTGTTTTCTTTCTTCCTCACGTTGATCTTCTCGTAGTATGAGAACACTCGGAAGCACGGCGTCTTCTTCGTACCGCACTCGGACATGAAACACGAAAACAAGCGAGTTACCAATTGCGGTGATACATGGTAATTGGATGACGTATCCCACCCAGAATACACCATCGATCAGTCTGCCATAACCAAGAAAAAGAAAGAAAAAAGCATTACGAGTGATTTTTTTTTCCCTGGCCAAATCAGGCTCTCTGCTGCATAGCAGATTCCTCTCTTTTCTCTTTTGTTCTTTGGGACGTTTTCTTCCCCTCGGAGCCGAGACCTGGGTTGGGAGGAGCTTCCATTCTCTTTTCTCTTCTTTCTTTTTTTCTTGCATACACCTCGCCGCTCAAGGCACGCAAGCCACGTATTGACGCGGTTTTGGTCTCGAAGATCAAGGGGAAGGCGAAGTAAGAAAAGAAAAGAAGATGCATTGCGCGACAAAAAGCGAAAGAGGCAAAGAGAGCGACAGCAGATAGCGGCCAGAACAAAAAGAAGAAAGAGAAGGAGGAAAAGCACTCTCTTTCTCTTTCTTAGAAGAAAAGTCATATTTATCCTCCCACCCCCCCCCCTCTCCCTTCTTTTTCCCATTCTAATTAGATGAGGCTGCCGATGTTTCCGCTTTAAGAAGAAAAGAAAAAGAAAAAGAAAGAGTTTTTTTTAAACAAAAATGGAGTCGTGAAGGGATCAAAAGTGGGAAATCAAAAAGAAGCCCCTTGAATATCAAGTTTTCGGCAGATCTTGTCACAAATCACATCCATCCTGATTCAACCGTTTCCGCTTCCCGCTGCGCCCCCAGCCTTCCAGGCGCGAGGCTGACTTTTAATTATGTACTGTTATATCTTGTCTATTGATCTGTCCACCAATCATACTTTCTTCATTTTTTCAGCCACCACGAACAAGAAAAAGTCTTGTCATTTCTATACGTCGCGTACTCAGGCCTACTAGGACTAGGACCTCTACTGTGTTTTTGGGCGGAGGGGCCAGCTTCTTTCAAGTCATTCTGGGCAGCCTCGCCGCCATTAGAGTTAGACGAGGGAGATCGATCTTCATCGGAAAGCGGATATCGCGGAGAAAGAGGCCGGATGAAATCGGGGGTAGATGAGAGAAAAGACACCAAGAAAACGGGTGAGCGTGGGGAATAGCTGCGGTGCTCCTCAATCAACTGTAGAACCGATGCAACTTGATACCTTTCGTTTAAAGTTGCGCTGTCTCTGTCTCTTGTCTCCGTTGTCTCTGCCAGATTTCGAGGAATATAGATCTCCATGTGAGATTTCGGGCGAGGTCAAGAAAGGACGACGGTACTATGTAGGTACATGCACAACAAATGTCCACCTGTTTTCAAACAGAGATATTATTGCCACCAAAAACTGGGATATACTTTGTTTTTGTACCATTTATTATTTCACATGGCATAACGTTACCTTCTTTCAACCGGTATATCACCTTCCATTTCCGAATCATCTGGTGAAAATGTACAAGAAGCCGACAAACATACTTGATTCGAAACTATCGAGATATGCAATGGTTGTTTATCATTATTATCATTTTCTATCACTTTTGACTAACAAGTATTGCCCAGCCAGCCAGCCAGAGATAAAGGCAGAAAACAAATATAAAAAAAGGAGGAAAATAAAAATTTCCATCGGAAATGGGAACGAAGGAAAATGCAAGCACAGTCGGTAGGCATACTATACTATGAGTAACAAGCACGCCTTTACAGGGCCGGCTTTTCTCACTTAGTACGTAGAGTACATATGTAGGGTACTATCTACAATGCACATACTATGTAGTAGTCAGCCAGCCTGTAACCGTACAACTCATGTACATATGCACGTAACACCTGTCTGTTTGATCGTCTTAAATCTTCCGTACACACCCACTTTTACGATAGCTTACAAATACCATGCACGCTGGGAAAATGGTTGTGCCTCTGGGCTACTTATATAGCAGATTCGACTATACTATATACTTTCAGTATTACTAAGTACTTATGTACTTGCTTTGCGTATCTATGTATCGTGGTACATATTATCACATGACATGCACCTTGAGTAATGCTTTCAAATACTATGTATCGAGCATTCGGCGAAAGGATGAGCATGCTTGGCTGCCCGTTTTGATTGTACTGGGGGATCATCAGCTGTCTTGCGAATCAAGCAAGCAGGGAATCCCGCAGTTTCTCTCATGTATACACAGACAAAAGAACCATATACTATGTACGGGGCTAAGCTTACAATCTCGTTCCACTCAAACTACATGGTACATAGTACATCGTCGTTGTCGACACGTTAATATACTTTCCCAAAGTATTAGATCATTTCAAAGGTTTAGTTTGATAATCTTGACTGTGCAGGGGGATCAGAGACCGCTAGTCCAGGGGTGACACTTGACACCTG
The DNA here is from genome assembly GCA_011317545.1 of Coniella vitis. Lineage (NCBI taxonomy): Eukaryota > Fungi > Ascomycota > Sordariomycetes > Diaporthales > Schizoparmaceae > Coniella > Coniella vitis. The sequence continues at coordinate 1,087,013 of WUJK01000012.1, forward strand.
ACAGCTGTCAAAACTGCGTTTTTTTTTTTTGCCGGCGGGCGTTTTTTGTTGAAACGGGTGATTCGTCGGTCCTGGCCGTGACTTTTAGTCGTAGGAATACTATGTGTTAAAGCAAGTGGGTGCATCCTTTTTGGATACAAAGTACTATGTGCGTTATTCAAAGATGGCGCAGAGGGTTTTGATTACCTCAATAAAGTACTACTGTGATCGATAGTAGTGCTTAGTACGCCGGTCCATATCGTTGGTATAATATACATAGTATAGACCACAGATAGCTTGGTACGCGCCGGAATGAGCGTGGATTGGCCCTTACTGATCGACATGGTGTACGACAGTGTGTATGCTTTCATGCTGCAATCGTATCTGCGAAATGCTCGGCAATGGTGCCCTAGTATGCTCTCTTTTACTGCAAGAGTAACGACTATGCCGAAGTATAATGGCACAAATGAATACTTGGACGCTGACTTTGGTACCAGCACTCTCGAGATGTCTTTCTGCAATCTTGGGCCTTGTATGGGGGCATTTCTTGTCCAAATGCATTGTTGATGCATTTTGCAGTCGGCTCGGGCATCTTTGATCAGGGCACAAGCATCCTGTAGGACTCTGAATTCTGGAGAACTCGTACATGTCCGCAAGATGTGCCAAAGCTGAGGTGTACGTAGTACGATAGTACTCTGGTACAAGGTAAAGTTATACTACTATAGTATGGTATACATACATAGTAGTAGGTCTAACGGCAAGTTCCGTCTGTGGCGTCGGCCGTCCCCAGGCAGTCCAGGAGAGATAATAAGAAGGACGGCGGGGAACAAATGTGTAGCCACTGAAAATGTGTGCCACTGAGCAGGGTCCGCCGGATCCGCTTAATTTGAGTACTTCTCCTTGCAGCTTGCAGCTTGCAAAAGTAGGAATATGATATTGTACAAAGTAGAACGTGTGGTTTCCTACTTGCAGAATTTTTGCAAGCCTGGGGCCGAGAAAAATTGTTTTTTGTTTGTTCCAACATTGGTTCCTGTTGACATCGTTGGCGGCCTCACGTAAGTTGCGTGGTGGACAAACACAATGCGTACATACCACGAAATCACTTGCATGCAGCAGTGGGTAACTAGTTGGTCCATCAAGTTGGCTCCGGATTCTCGGAAGATGACTTGTCGAGATCGAGCCAGCCGAAAGTGGTAGAGCGTTGCGAAGGCTGATTACGGTGGGCGCGGTAAGGAGTTTGGCGCTCTTGTTTGCACAAAAAGTCGTATAGTCTCAAAGCACAGCACCCTTTGCTTACAAAATCTCCATATCAAGGATCTCTTATGGGCAAGGCCCGCGGTTAGCCTTGTCGCACCGCGTTTCGAACTAGAGTGGTTTCTGACCTACATGCGATCTAGTACAGCCACGCAAGACAGCCAGCACTCGTTGGGTAGTTGCTCCATTGCCCTATTGTCAACTTGAACCATGGTCTCGAGCCAGCCTGACTGCCGATATGCCTACCGACTGCCAGGACATACTATACACGCCATTTCTGACATTTTCTTTAAGACGCTGGAGTGGTTGACTTTAGACAGTAACCATTTGCCCCTGAGGTTGACTGGCTCAACGGGCAACGGTGCTGGGTAGCATTGCCAAGCTGCCTCATGACATGGCGCAACGATCCGGTACTGTGAGCATTTGCTGCGTGTGCAGGCGACCGGTGTGATCTACATGGGGACTGACGCCTCGCTCGTGTAACAGCGTGTTCGTTGCACAAATTAAGGAGGAAAGGGGTCTTGAGAGGCTGGCTGGCGTTTGTGACAAAGTGGTTCAACGGACAATTGGAAGCTCACGCGGTCCGCTGGCTGTTCGAGGAATGGAACTGTAAGATTGGCTGCTCAGCAGCTTGCCATACTGTCAGCACATTATCTTGCTTGCACTATTACCTGAACTACCATAGTATACGCAGAAACAGACCTTCAGGCTAGGAAGCAGTGGAGATATATCAGCAATGTAGTATTGGCAGAAGGCCGGAAAGGAGCCGGAATGCGAAAGACCCAAGCAGCTGGATCAAGGCGAACCTCGGGGCGAGGGTGGGTTTACCCACTTGCGTGCCTTTCAGCACATGGCAAAAAGTCATCTCTCATACGATCGCGAGGAACCGGGCTGGCGGGTCGACGGTATGGCACAGACAGCCACGCAATTGGCGATGCTGAGAAATTGAACATGGGATGGAAATGGATGGAGATCGTAGTACCTGCCTACCCAAGTACCAGTAGTTGTGCCCAGCGGTCCATAATGAATGGCCAGTAGCCAAGGCAGGTGCAGGTGCAGGTGCAGGTGCAGACGCAGACGCAGGCAGGCTAGCTGCCCCCCATTGTTCCTTGGGAGGAAGGCGGAAGGCTACTGTGTACTGCAAAGGCAAGGGAGGCTCGATCGCGACAGGTGCCTTCCCATGTGCTTGCTCTGTTGTTTCCGTCTCCGAATCAAACCGGGGAGTTTTGGGCAACATCTCCGCTCCTGCGGCCAATCTCCAAAGCACCACCCGCAGCTGAATGATTTGATTCTGCTTGCCACAGCTGTGCCGCGCCGCCACGCTTACCAGGCAGTACACGGTACGAACGGAGTGCGCTATCGCAGATTCGATCGGACAGGGCTGTTTGGCCCTCTGTGGGGCTGGGAGGTGACGCTGGGGAGCCTTGCAATCTTGTCCCACAGCCCTGCCACTGCCTGCTAATGACCTCGGGCCAGCACTGAGCACTTGCCGACACACGCTCAGCAACTGGACCTGCACAATGCCAAAAGGGCCCGGCGAAGCGCGCAAAGAACTCTGGCAAGCAGGCTCAAGCGCCACAGTTGAGCGAGCATTCCCTTGTCCGGTCAACCCACCGCACCCGTCACCGCCGACCGCGCCCCCTCCCAGGTGCCCGTTCTACTTCTGTCCTTGCCAGACTGCGGCCCTAAAGTCCAACCCAGAAACGAAGGGAAGCCTGCCATCGACTGCTACCGAAGCGCCAGTTACAGTATACATACAACCTCAGACAGCCTGCCCAAAGAGAGCCAGGGTGAGCAACGACTTGTTCGAGCAGCGAGCGACGTTTGCCTTTGTGCTTGGCTCGAAATATTCGGTCCACCGTCACCCTTGCCCCCGCGTTGTCGTCGTCTTCTTCTTCTTCTCCAACGAGACAACGAGACCCGGCGGCTTCCACTGCCTGGCCGTTGGCGCTTCGCAGGCTCGCCTGGCTTCGCAGGTCTACGTACATGGGACACGGCCGCGCGCCGAGGACAAGCTCATCAAGCTCAGTTCTACCGGGGATCCGCGGGGTGCTGGCGGTATTAGCGAAACAAACGGCGACAGTAAACGGCCAGAGGTCATCCCAGCACAGCACAGCACAGCACAGCACAGAGCAACCAAAATCCCGCCCTTTCATATCATCGAGACAAAGCAGACCGGCGCCCGCAGCACCCCCGGAGCAGACATGTGGATGATCATCGTGCCCCCCACATATACATTTCAATATTGTAGGTAGTACGGCTCTTTCCTAATTTCCCGTTCACCTCTACATACCGCAACCGCCCCATCTGCGATACGGATTGGCAGATATACAGACATCTGGCAGCTTGGCAATACAGAATACATTTGTAGCTCCCGAAGTCGGTGCTGCGGCTCAATAGGCGCGATCCAAAGCACTCACACATACATGTCCCTATCCCTTGCCGCGCTCCATCCACAACAGCGCCGCTCCAACGGCTAATTCCGCCACGCGCTCCATCCCATCCTACTTCTGGTGGTCTAGCTTGACCTGCCATGGCTACATAACTACCCGCTCAATCGCTCGTTTTCCTACGAATCACTTGCCTTTCCTGAATTCCCGATCTGGAACACCCCTCTCTGGCCCGGCCCCGCCCATCTCCTTCAGTTCTCGGGCGCGCCAAGTGTGCTTCTGCTTCACAATAGCAAGAAAAAGACTGTTCCTGACAGCAGCAGAACGACGCAGAGAAGGGTCTTGCTCGGCATAGCACACGCCTAGCCCCCAAACCCGGACTAAAAAGCTATACAAACTTGATTGCACACTACATAGCGTACTGCATCCTCCACTACAATTGCCCTTTGTGGCTATCAGTTCGCCAAAAGCCGCTGTGCTCGACCTCGTGAGATTTGGCGTGCCTCGTCCCATTCGCTGTCAGCGCATCCGCACCTAAGGATAGAACGAGGATCGACTGCACGGCACGCCACTCCCTGGTTGACCATGGTGTATTGTGGGAAAGCCTCCTTAGGCTGCTTGTCATGCCGCAAGCGGCGCATCAAGGTATGTCCCGCTCATCTATGTATAATCTCACACCTGGGCTCGACCTCATCTTTCCTTTCCGTCATGAGCCCTCCCTTATCCAACCAAAGATCTGCGGAAGACTCTCCACCATTCAACACTGGAATTTGCCGTGAGGCTTGGACCGTTTTTATGCGCTTGCAATCTTGCCGCTCTTCCTCGGGTCAGTCTCGCATTGATGAATTATAAGCGTCCGTCTTTTGGTCCTTATACCTCAGGATAATGTCTACTCGCCTTGGCTGTTGCCAAGCACACGATCTCTAAATATGTTTCATCAAAATGCGGTAGAAAAGATTCAAAAGCCCCTTCCTTTGGCCACCCTTCTTTGATGATTTTGCGTGTCCGACATAGGGCAAATTGGCGGCTCCAAGGCTATCCTGTTCCTTTTCTTTTGCTCTTCATCTTTCCGACCAATCAGAGGAAACGAAAGAGTCTTCCATACACGTGCAAACGAGTTTCAAATACGCTTCAAATCGCTAACCAGATATTGCAGTGTGATAGAAGACAGCCTGAATGTACACAATGTGTTAGACTCTCCAAAAGTTGTCCGGGATACCGAGACCAACTTTCATTGATGTTCCGAGATGAAACGGTCAAAGTTGAGAGGAGGGTTCGTGCCTCATGGGGGTTGGACGACTCATCGTCATCCGTGTCGTCGTCCCAAGCATCGTCCTCGTCTACGAACACCTCGAAAAGAAACCAAGCCAAGTCGAAAAAGCCCTCCAGCTCCCCTACGTCTACGACGTCATCGTCGAACTTCATACCAACTCCTCCTGCTTCCGTCGCATCTGCGTCTCCTACCTCTGCAAAAACGTCATACCACGGTGCAAGCAGTGATGGCGGCTCCCCGATGTCCAGCCACATGGAATTGATGCAAAGAAACGGGCCCATGGACTTTATTCAGGCTTTTGGTATGGCTGGAGCACCCTTGCAGCAAATTTTGACACCGCCATCGGAAGTTGGCGTGTCGTTTTACGTCAAACACTTCCTCCTTGGGTATCCGGATGAGGTCAGACGCGCAGAACAGCTCAGCACTCTCCCCTGGTTCGATCATCCATCAGCGCAAGCGACTATGGCGGCTGTTGGCCTAGCCGCATTGGGCAACCGGAACGACAATAAAGAGATGATACATCTGTCAAAGATCAAATACGGTGAAGCGCTCAAGTCGACCAATGTGGTCTTGCGGGATCCAGTAAAGAACCTTGAGACGGCTATCAGAGCAACCATTATGCTTGCGCTATATCAGGTGTGTATATTCTATTCTATGCGCACTCTCAAGTGTCAAGCCGTTGGCGGCGCATCTAGTCTCTGAAAGTATCTGTATAGTCAGTAGACGACTAATCGTACAGTTTAGTGTATCAATACCTCGCATGAGTCCCACGAACAGGCAAGAGTACATCTCCTGGGTTGTATGGCATTGATCCAAACAGCCGTACCTATTCGCACAGTACCGGCGAATGGGATACGAGGCATAATACAGCTTTGCTATTCTTTGGTGAGATTATTCCGCTCCCCCACCGCAGATGATCTGATAGCTGCGGCGTGCCTGGGCTAACGCATCCCACCTGTAACAGCTTTATCCCTGCATTCAGAGCGGAACCACATTGCCCGAGGGAATATTTGATGCAGTTCGCAAAGGCGTTGCTGACGGCTTCCTGCCCGAGCATGAGCTACCCGCTGTTTCCCTGATTCCTCTTTTGGCGCGCGTCACCGAACTCAAGGCTAGAGTGCGTTGGACGGCCTTCAGCGACGGACATGATACGACTGCAATTGTAATGCGTCAACTGCTGGAAACAGACGAGGCCATGGCAATCTGGGAGGACTCACAACAAGGAATATGGACATATCAAACGTTTACGGACCCGTCGCTGCCGTCCGATGCTGTCTTCCACAACACCTATCACCGCTACTCGAACGTATGGACCTCGCGTACTTGGAGTCACTTTCGATGGGCACGTATACTGTTGAATCAGATGTTAATGGAATTCTCGGGGCGGTATCCGCTCTCCGCCGCAAGCGTGGTATCGCTGGCGCAACAGGACCGTATCCAGGAAACAATCCGCCGACTTGCAATCGACGTGCTAGTTTCGGTTCCAACGCACTACAAGCATCCGAGCTTGACATGGAGTCATTTGGACGCCATACAGTCTCATGGCGGCGCTGGCGCTGGCGCTGTGGGAATTCCACATCTCGTTTTCCAACTTCAGACGGCGGCATGTGCCCCTGGTGTACCCTACGAAATGTGGAGCTGGGCGGTCGGTATCATGGACATGGTGTGGCGTGAGTTAGGTATGCTTCACGCCAAGTCTCTTGCCGATATATGCAGAGCCCATCGTGCCAAGCTGGATCGACTGGTGCCCGAAGAAATACTCAAGATCGAGGGGGCTTGGTCTCAAATGAGTTGAACAGGCGTAGTGAAGATCAAGATATGGCGTTCATGGCGGGAGTGTCAAAGGCTTTTTTTTTTTTTTTTTTCCAAAAAAAAAAAGGCGGCGCCATGGGGGGCTTGAACTCATTCCAATGCTTCTTATTAAAAGTTTGTGCATCATCACTGTTTATTCGCGAGGAGTTTGGGCTTCCTGAGGCACATACGTTAGCCAATCTAAGCTGACCGTCCTGGAAATGGACAACAACAGCTGGCGGAAACGGTTGGCTGTTCGACTGATTGCCATTCTTGGGAGCACTATTTTCCTGCCCCCTCATGCATCTCTCTCTCCCTTTCTCTCTCTCTCTCTTTTCTTTTGTCTTTTTCTTTTTCTCTTTCTTGTGTGTCTTTAACCCAAAGTCCTTGTATACTGGTTCCATTTGTACCAATTCAATTGTTATTTTTTTTTTTAAGCTGGCGTGTTTGGAGTGCCCAACCAGTTAGTCCGGTTGGAAGGTCAATTTTCCCTTTTTGCATTTACCGGGAGTTGACGGTGGGCGAAACATAACGTACCATAAAGGCTTTGGTCGTTGAACTTTTTGGGCTCGGGCATCTTTGCTTAGATTACATGGGAAGGATTGTGCAGATAGAATCCACATATTTGTATATGTGTCAATCATCAGGTATGCAAAACAAAACTAGGCTTACCACAATATCTTATGGGACTAACTTGTCTGATACGGACTGTTAAACATATTACCCATGCTTCGTTCTAAGAGAGATTCTTGTGGACTTGTCTCCTGGTATACATAATCTAGCATGTATGTGAATCATATTCACAATCAATGTCATAGGTAGGGGGCAGTCTAGGAGATATATTACATCTTGATAGTGATTTCTGTCCAGATTCTTCATTGAAGCTGAGCGTGGAGACAGGAGCAAGCGCCGAGTAGCCTTTATAGAAGGACTTTTACCACACAGATATGCTCTTTGTGATACACTTCTCCATTCACAGCCCAACGACACTGCCATCATCTACGTGCTAGGCTTTTCTATACTTCCATCAACAGGACTCTTCTTGGTCAACTTGGGGTCCTTGGCCCATGTCTCGGCCAGCCCCATTTTTGGATCCTCGTCCGGATACCCCAGCCCCTTTCTCAACTTGAGCACCTCGTTACGCAACCGCAACGCAACCTCTGCCCGAATCGCCTCGGCCTCTTTGCTGTACTTCAGCTCCTCCGTCAGCTCGCCAATGCGCAACACGTCAGGCTTCTTCCTGCTCCCCAGCGGCTGCGCCATGGCGCCTCTCGCAGCGACAATGCCATGGCGCCCAGCTTGCCGGTCACTTGCAATCGCCTTCTCCGAGAGCCTGGTTTCGCGCTCAATCTGCGCCTCGGCCTCCTTGATTTCCGCCTCGCGCTTTTCGAACTCGCGACGCACGAGTGTTTTCCACCGCCTGCGCAGGTCGCCGAAAGTAGCTTCCATGTCCAGCTTGTCGCCAAAGACGACTGTCACGTCTTTGCCTGCGCGGGGCACAAAACGGGGCCACGTGCGGTCCTCGTGCATCACGTTGCATGTGCCGTCAATGAACATGGGCACGACGTCGGGCATTGGCTCCGCCTCCAGAATCAGCCGCGCGACGCCCCACTTGAAGTAGCGCATCTGCCGCTGTGGGTGCTGGTGAACGAGACCCTCGGGGAAGACGTGGACCCAGGCGTGGCGGTTGGATAGGAAAGCAGACGGGGCTGTGAAGACGTCTTGGCCCGTGGTGGAGTAGATGAGGCTGCCGTCGCTAAAAGGGTCGCGCAGCTCGGTAAGCAAGGTCTGCATCGTCACGGTTTTGGGCTGTGCGGGGGCAATGGGATGGTGATCGGGAAAGGTCTTGAAGGGGTAGGCGGATAAGAGGCGGATGGCTTGGGTCATGGAGGGTTGAAAGGGCCCTGCGTGCGGGGAGTGCATCTTGCGGTGGATGGGCAGGACTTGGCCGAGGTTGAAAAAGGTGCTCATGAGCTGGTTCTTGAAGATGATGTCGTGCGCGCCCAGGCCCCAGCGGAGGTTCCAGGGTTGGAAGGCGATGCTAAGGGGGAGCACACCCCATATGAGAGGGTCATCCATGCTGTTGGGTGTGTTAGCTGGGCCTCATCTGTCTCCGTCCGTCCGTCTCTCTGCCTGCCTAGAGGATGGCTGTATTTGGCGAATACTGACACTGATATGTGATTACTGACTGTAAAGCGGCGGTATTACAGGTCAGAAAAACAAGTTAAAAAGCTTGTGTTGGCAACAACAGGATTCTCTTCCCATACCTGTAACGAGACCGCGTTGTCTCTCGTAGGGATCCCGCCGACTCTCGAGCAGCTCAACAAACTTGTCAAGGCCAATCACCTCCAGGTTGCTACAGCCGTTGAGGAAAGTCTTGGACAGCGTACCCGTCATTCCCATGACCATGGCCGACGTGCCTCGCCAGAGCCCGTTGGGCCGCCGCTGCGGGTACTGGCCATGGACGATGGTCGCCATGGCGTGAAAAGAGCGAAACGATGCTCTGAGTTGGGAAGTGGTCTTTGTTGTTAAATTAGAGATGCGACTAGGTTGCAGAGCTGACGGTCAGATGATCGCTTGGGCTGCTGCGATATCCTCTTTCAAGGCAAACGGTTGTGGCTTGGTCTCAGGGAAATGTGCCGCCTGAAGGAGAATGAAGTTGTTGGGACGCGTTCATCGCATTATCAAAGCGTGCTCGCCATTAGGGTTTCGTGTTCCTCTCGTGTCAAGCTCACTGGCTATTTGCAGCCCGTCCTCCAAAGTATAGCAAGCTAAAAGAAAGTGGTGGTGGGATCGTTGTGGTCGTAGATGCGTTGTTGATAGCTACCTCAGTAAACAATTGCGGCTCCCTGCGCTGCCTGGCCAGCGAGAAATTACCGTGACGACGGAAACAAGCTCTGCATAGCCAAGCCCAGTAGGATGCAGCCTCGCGCCCTGACCCTTGTCAGGCTCAGACTCTGTGCTTGGATGCTTAGTCAGACATCTCAAGCATATTGCAACATCACCACGAAAAAGCTCCATGCATACATCCTATCTCTCTTTGAGAGGCACTTTCTCACCATGGAGAATTATCTTGCTCTGCCCCAACAAGTCTCATGTCGTCAAGAATACCAAAAAAAAAATTCAAAGAAATTCAAACAGCCCCGTTACGCCTCGAAACACCAATTGAACCCTTCATGAGCCACATGTCAGAAAAACAGTCCTACAGCCTAGAGGAAACCAGTGATATCGTTCAAAGTCCAAGTTCCCTTTTTTCTTGACCATCATGTTTGCCTCATAGTATACCCCTAAGACGCCAGGCTGATCATGCAAAGAAAACGCGCTAAAGAGCAGAAAGATTGGGCGCTACACATTGAGAACCACCCCACAAAATTACACAAAATCAACAGTCCCCCCCATGCCGGCCGCCGCCGGCCTCTCGTTTCGTCTCTCCAGCCTACGTCGTCTCCGACGCTCTGCCGCTGCCGCTGATGCTGCTGCGCTGGCTTCACTAGGTCCAGGCGCACCAGGTGCAGGCGTACCGATAGGGCTCATACCACTCCACGTCCCGTGGCTACCGGGACTGTGCATGCTGGCCAAGCTCGACACCGTCTGCCCAGCTGCGGCCTGGCCGCCTGTTGGTCCGCCCAGAGGCGCACCCGAGAAGTAGGCCGAGTCCTTGGGTCTTCTCGCAGTCCCGCTCATCAACGAAGGCTGCAGAGGCGAAACAGCTTCGACCCGGCTTTCAGCACTCTCCTCTGCTGCTCGACGTCGGCTAGTGTCCCGCCTGTATCGAGATCTAGACGCTGATCCAACCTCGCTTCCGGACAGGCTACTAGCCGAGTCGTTGCGCCGTCTTCGAGCGCGTCGTGCTGCCAGGGCCTCTTCTTCAGTAAGTCGTCGCAGTGTTACATTGCGGTCCCTGTCGTCATGCACTTTGACCTTGACTGAAACTGGCGGCGTCTTGCCTCGCGAGCCTGGTTGGTCGCCTTCCACTCGCCTCTGTGCCTCTTGCTCAGCGGCCAGCACCTCGGCTGAAACCAATGCTGCTGCTGCTGCCGCCTCACCCGCCTTGAGCCGACTATCAGATCTCATTCTTTCAGAGCGTGAAAACTGAGATTCGCTTTCCGAGTCTCTTGACAAGATGCCTCGCGGCTCGTCTAGCATCACAGGGATTGTTGCATGATCTCCAAGGCTATGCCTCGATTGTGACATAGAATGTGTCCTTATGTGAGAATGGGAGTGGGATGCATTCGACTCCTCTGCTGGCAATGGGGCAACAGCCGCGACATTAGGAGGTGGCATAGGGGCTTGGTGCGAATGTGGGCCCGTTAGTGGAGGCATAGGCTGTGGTGCTGCTTTTGCTGCTGGGCGGTACGGATCGTATTCTGCCGTGAGCGGAGAACGTAGCGGGGCATCATATCCGGACGTTGGACGCGGCTCAATAAGCGATGACTCTTCTGACGATGATGAAGAAGACACGGGTGACGCCTGGGTTGCCGTTCGGGCCGCCGGAGAAGTACGAATCGATGTACGGTGTGAGTATCTTCGCTGCGGAGGAGTACTGGGCGCGTATCCGTCTCCGGTATATCTTGGCTCATGTAGTCCTGCCCTCCTCTCTTCTTCCTCGGTTCTCAGGCGTTCTTCCTCCTTGCGATCTCGTCGGTCCTTCATTCGCTTAGCAAACCACGCGAGTCCAAGCCCCCCAAGCAGGCCTTTCTCGGCAGCATTCCGCTTTGGCGCATTTCTTTGCTGATTCGCCCGAGAAGGACTGACGTATGAGGAGTAGTCTGAGTCCAGATTACTTCCGAGTCTTGATTCCGCTTGATGGTGGGAGCTGACGGGCCTGGCTGGCCGAGCGGCTCCGGATCGGGCTTCAGCAGCGCTTATAGCCGCAGCCATTGCCGAAGGGCCACCGGGCCCAGGAAGCAGTGGTGACCTTCGTCCATCCCTGTGGTATTCTTCACTCAAATCAGTATAGTCTGAAGTCACTGTACTCTCGGGCAGCCTGCTGGTTCTTGAGTTGCGTCTCCGCCGTGGTGTTTCTGAGGCAACTGCAGAATATTCTTCATCTTCGGCGCTGCGGTCTTTCCTGCCAAAGAGGCGGGCAAGCAGGGCACCAGCCCCGAGACCAGCGCCGATTCCCGCAAGCCTATCTCCAAAGCCGCCACCACTTCTTCTGGGTTTCTCGCTATATCGTTCGCTGTACTTCTCTTCTTCAGTAAAGCTTTCGCGCCGGGATGGAATCACTTCGGGCGCTCGACTGCGACTTCGGAGCCTGGATGTTCGGGATCGACTGCGGCTCCCGTCCCTGCTGCGAGACCTCTCCCGCTCGCGGCCTCTCAGCAATGCTCCGAGACCACCCACGGCCGCTAGCGGGCCAAGCCAATGGGCTGCTCCTCGGCTAGACTTTTGGTGTTCATAGCGCTCTGAACGAGTGACTTCAGATCGGCCCTCGCGGATGACGTAATCTGGGCGATCATAGGCTCGGTAACTGAAAATGAAGTACAAGACGAGCAGAAAACCCATCCAAACCGCATACAGCACGAAAAGATAAGTGGGAGACCCATAGAGGGCCAGGCCCAAAGGTACTTGTGCCATGCCCAACAATGCAGCGGTGCGGCCGAGCCACTGGTGTAGCATGACCCTTAGCGACCGACCTCTGATGCTCTTAATGAGCCAGCCTCCCATGATTTGCACAAGAATGATTGTGTATATGGCAACACCAATTCCATGGTGAGGATTGGTTAAGCTGCGATTGGGACCGACCGCGAACCAGCCAAGGACGAAGACGACTGTCGTGAGAAGGACAGCAAGGATCTGGAGATATGCATGGTAACGGATGGCAGTACCGGGTCTTCGAGTGTAGAAGCGTGCGTAAAAGATGGCAGCAGGGACGAGGAAGAGGAACACAATGGCTCCTATTATGCCGTGAGCCTTGATTATGGTGTGATATTCTGTGAGTGTTGAAAAACGGTTGCCCATGCCTGTTTCAAATGAGTACAAAAGTTCCTGGTCAGTAACGGCCGGCCAGTATAGATATCGCTTTTGGAGGGAAAGGTGGATTTACCATTGAATTGCAACGTCTCCAAATTCAGACCAACGAGATTGGGCAAGAGAAAATCATTCTTCGTGAAGTCCCAGGTACCGTCGCCAACAACCATTGTATCCGAGGCGTAGGTTGCCGTGCCTGGCGCAGACATGTCGTCCAAAGGCGCCATGCTGGCGGGTCGCCGACGGCAGCTCCCGTCTTGGATTCAACAGTCAGTCGGCGTGTCCTGTCTCGGTGAAGAGCCAGTCTCTGCCAGCAAGTGACCTATACCAACGGGCTGCGGCGGTACACAGAACGTGATGACGTTTCGAGTCGCGGGTGGCCAGGCTGGTCGGGGGCTTGCTTGCTGCGATCGCTGTGGTTGGAATGCTAGAAGCACGTGTGAATGAAGAACCGCGAAAGGACTCGGGCAGAACAGAAATTAATGGGACCGAACGCATGCAATTTGGAAGTGCAATGAAGCGTGTTAGGGTGTATGGAGAGGAGAGGCAAGAGAGAATAGCTGCGCTTTCCTATGAGAGCTGTGTTTGACAATTGAAACTTTGTCGTAGTGGCAGTCGAGGTGTGGCAGGGTCCAGATTGAGGAAGGTACGAAGAGACCGTTCGATGATGGAGAAGTTGGCAAGCGCTACCAACTCACCATGGCACTGTTACCTCGCGTGGCTGGGAAGACCATTGTTTGCTTGCCTGGTAGGTGGGAACCAAAATGGTGCAAAGTCACAGCAGAAGAAGTCAAATGTTCCCCTGCAAAAACAATACTTTTCTGTCCACCTGGCCCTGCAGCCGTGACGGGAGAGCACGGCGAGATACTCGGGTGGCTGGTAATTGTGGACCCCTGTCGGTGTTGACGTCCGCCGTCCAGTCACTTTCCAATGCTTTCCCCCGCCAAACTCTACTGCTATAAGCTTGCTGATTACCTTCTCGGCCCTCCAGCCAGCTGCCAGCCTGTAGCGCCCACCAGACCCCGCCCGCGCCGGTTCCCGTTCGCCGGGACGCTCCAGGGCTCCAGCAACGGTCCCTGCATCGCAGCACTGTACTACTATGATACAAAACATCAGGGCAACCCCACTACTACTAAATGCTCCGTAACATCCTTGGCAGTCGTTTTTGTAAGCGCCGGATCGCCCAAGACCATTTCTTAATAACGTCTGCTCGAAATGCAAGGTGCTCTGCATTATTTTGCAATATAAATATCGAGCTGGAACACACCCAGGTTGCCAACAAAATAACGCGAACTCCAATAGCGGGATCTGTAGTACTTTGGAGTCCGCGATTTTTGGTTGTTGCTGTCACTCGAAAACAACTACATCAATCCTGTCCCTGGCCGTCCCAGGCACTCTGGACATTGTGCATAGCCGCCTTCTGTGCCGTGCTCTGCGTGATAACCGCCATTAGATAAACATGTGCTGCCAAAGGGGCAGACGAATTAAACGGAACCACGCATGAATTGCAACCAAGGCGGAGGACGTGGCAAGATTCTGTGTGTTCTTTTGCACACTTCTGAAGTCAAGTGATTATTTTGATTGGGACGCAACGAGAAATACAATACCCGCGTGTTTCAATCAAAACATGTTCACAAATCTGAACGCGTAATTGGCCTGAGGTCATCTACATTCTGTAAACGAAGCGTGCACTTTCGCCTTTCCGACAATTTCCTTCCTATTTGTCGAACCAAGCATGTTGCGTGGCTCTCATTTTGATCCTGAGGTTCGTTGATCTGCATATAGAGGTATACAAGAAGCTGGGTTCTGGTCCTTGGACACTCCTTTTGTCGCTTGTGGGTGTGGCGATAGCCTGCCTGATCCGGGAGAACTGGGTAGTCAATGATAGCAGCACACCACATTATCACTGGAGCCAAAATCCTCATCAAAAGTCAAGAAGCCAGAGGTTTTCGCATGGCGTGATAGGTTGACAGTATCCCTTGAAAAGAGCACAGCGAGAAAGGGCAAAAAGACATGCAGCACCGGGTATTCGCTAATGGTCACCCACTTAACTACTAATCCAGCGGTCAGTGGCTTATTTAGGGGAGAGCGGACGGGATCCCAAGTTCTCCACTGCCTATGGCCGCATGTGTTAGCGATTAAGCAATTGAACATTACCACTGCACACCTGGATAGTCAAAACCAACATGACTACGAGTTCGAGCATCAGTATGCAGTGATGATCGTGATCACAGAGACCCAATATATGTCTGATTGTCTGGGCAACAATTAACGGCAGGGAAGCCTACGCGTGTCACAGTTTCAGAGTCAGCACTTTCAAAATGAACCCTGAAGATCATGATAGCATCACTTAGCGACAGTCTGTCTCATGAAAAAACAAATAGCTTGGTGTAAAAGACACTGTTGACGAGGTGATACTGTGTTTTGCAAGCATTCTCAGTAAATGGCCACGGAATGTCTCGGTTTCCTCCATCCTTCATTCCGCGGCTCATGTATTAACTAGGAACAAGGCCTGCCTTGACGCTTTGACGATGCTGAATAGTCCCCACAACTTTGGTTTGGAAGCCTCATGTGAGTATGTTCGTCGGAGTAAACCATTGCAGTGTGCTGTTCGTACATGCAATGCAGAAGCAAAAGGGCTTGTTCATGATACTGCAGTTGCCGTTACGGCGTACATAGCATGATCTTTTTTTTTTTTTTTTTTTTTTGTGCCTCGAGCTCTTCTCAACTGTTGCTGGCAAGGCAGTAGGAAGGCGGCACAAGCGTGGGACATGTGACCGGTCCATCTCGTATTCATCATTGCCCCTCTTCGTCTACACAGTATATGGCAAGAATCCTGGCTATCAAGTCTGGCACATCAGCACTAGATGCATTCAGCAGCGTCATTGTGAAGGGATCTTCTCGAGCAGCGGCCATCGTGAGCCCAAGATACTCCTCAGCATTCGTGGGTACTATGTATTCAATCCATCGTGCATGACTTACATAGCCACACACTGTGCCGATACGCCGTCTTGCCGCACAATTCACCTCCAGCCCTCATATGCGTGCGCTGCAGCATGCCAGATCCTGCGATTGCGAGTACCCGCTCAGACCACCCACAACAGCACGAGCATTCTAAGATCTGAGCGCTTGACGCGGGGCTGTTTGTGTTGCTTCAGCATCGCATCTCCTTCGGGCCTCTTGGTTGTTTCTCGATTTGGGTGCGAGACACTTTGCAGCTCGCGGGTCGGATGTCTTGCCGTCCTGTGTCCAGGTGTTTTCCGCCTCCGTTCCAGCTTCTTACGAGAGTGACTCAGCTCGAGACAAGCGGGCACTCCGCGAAGCTGGGTTCGCGAGCTTGTCAGGTTATCAGCTTATTTTGCCGTTGAGTCGGCCAGCGCGACAATGTTGTCTAGGACTCCCGACGCACCATGTGCTATGGGCTCTTTTCGATGGGTGCTGCGCACATACATCCGTAAGTATATGCCGGCCCCACTCCAGTCCACTTCAAAGCAAGCGGCCCTTTGCAGTAGAAACGGGACTTAAAACACCCCGTAGCGCACTATGTACCGGGCTATGGTAGGTTTGCAGGTTCGGTACGTTCGGCAAGCTGGCAGGCTGGTTGGCGGCGACGCTTGGCGACTTGCATGGGTAGTCTCCCCCAGCCGGCTCGTTAGCTAACGACGCTTGGCATCGTGAGGCAAACAAAGGCTTGTCCAGATGTCTTGATTGCTCCTTCCTACTCCACCTCCACAAGCAACCGTTGCCCCACGTCTTCCAAGAATCCACGTACCAGGCCCTGCTAGCCTCTGCCTGCCAACCTGCTTGAAGTAGCTTTTGGGTGAGGTTTGTTTCTCACCGATGATCGTCCCAAAGCGGGCCGCGGGTTTGTTTCTCTCGCCACTTCCTTTTACATACCTGAGTACTGTGACTGCATGAGTGAGGTAGAAGTACAAATATAATCCGCTTTTGCTCGCCCTTTGCTCGGGTCTCCCTGCTGTTGCCTCTCTTTACTCTTTATAGAACAGCCAGCATCCTTTACTCTACTCCCTCTCAGACATCCCTCGTCTCATTGGCGTCTATCTCTCTCTCTCTCTCTCTCTTTTGTGTGTGTGTGTGTGTGTGTGTGTGGTGTGTGCATTCTCGCACTCACTCTATCCACCCTCCTTGACGTCAGCTCGTCAGCCTCCCTCTAAACCCACCAACCATGAAGTCCTCCCTCCTGGCTCTCGTCGGCAGCCTGAGCAGCCTAGCTGCCGCCCAGGACTACACGACCTCAGATCCCTTCACACTACAGCTTTCCAGCAGCGATAGCGATGTCGATGGCCAACTCCTGGGTGCATGCCACGCCGGCGCCGCCATTGAAGCACTCTGCCTAGCCGGCACCGACAGTGACCCAGCCGACTACAACACATTTGCCCTCAACACTTCGTCGACCGATTCGAGCCTCGCTTACGACACAGGCATCCTAGTCTGGACGCTCCAGGCAAGCAACCTGAACGTCTCGGAGGGCCTCATCTTCCCCGCCACTCTCGACACAAATGTAGTGGCCCCTGAGTTCCAGCCTGGGTCCAATGGTGCTGATGTCGTGGGCTTTGACGATGACGACCAGCTGTTTATCTACTCGAATTATATCGATGACAAAAACTTCACCGCTGGCGTGTATCCGAAAGTTGTTAACCCATATCCTTTGTACCAAGTAAGTCCTCCAGTCCTGCATTACTGAAGAACTTACCCAGCGCATAAAGAAGTCGTACGGGACTATAAAGCTAATATATCATCTTGTCATTAGTGGTATGCCTGCTGGACTTACAACGGAGCGTATTACTACCAGACTCTGGCTTGGGTTACTGGTGGTTTTCCCAACAACCCGACATGTGCTGCCGTCAATGTGACGCGCATCTTTGTCTAAGTATAGATCGCGACTTGTTTTGCAGGAAACTCCCGGGCGGGCGTATAATGCTGTCTGTCCTAGCATATCCAAAGTAGACGACAACCATAATTCCTAATAATAGTGTATTTCGTGGATAACATTGTCTCGAACCGCGGCTCTGGTCTAGGTCCGCCCAAATTATTCCTCAGTATCTGGACGGCGTCGAAGTAATGCAACTGTGAACGTTCCACTTAAAAGTATGCCCTCTGTTGTTTCAAATGTATATTCCTGTCAAAACAATCATGAGCCAAGCGGTCAAGTCCGTCATTGGTTCCTCAAGACCTTGTATAGTAACACGATTGTGGCGTCCGTTTTGGCTGCGACCGCCGTCTCAACATGCTCAAATCGCCACGAATACCATTGAAACTATGCCGCGAGACTGAGAATAGTCCGCACAACTTTGGAAGTCCAGGTGTTCTGTGCACACTCAGTACTGAGGATAAGAGCACTAACGTCCAATGCGATTCACGAGTCGCTTGTCCTCCATCAGACCGAAGATTTCATCCGTGGTATTAGTATTTCTATTCCTTTTATTAACAGAGACCAGTCGTGCTACGCATTCCTTGACAAGCAGAAGTAACAGTGACATCCTCACGTAATTCAGGAATGCCAAGTGATTGAATATCATAATTGAAAAAAAAAGAAACAAAGGGTCGCTAT
Source organism: Coniella vitis (assembly GCA_011317545.1). NCBI lineage: Eukaryota > Fungi > Ascomycota > Sordariomycetes > Diaporthales > Schizoparmaceae > Coniella > Coniella vitis. Next base: position 1,105,245 of record WUJK01000012.1, read on the forward strand.
GCGTGTAGAACGGGTAGTATATGCGAAGACTTGGCGATAAAGCCCGAGACTCGATGTATCCACGCCGCACCAAGAGCTGGGATCGGTATAGGATGACCCATTTGGCGGTACCCAGAAGTTCCTTGATCAGATTTGGGCAGATCAATACTTGGTGTTAGCGGCGAGTCACCCTGGTTGAGTAATGGCAAGTTGAAGAGCTGAACAGGCTGGAGGAGTGGACGCTGCTCTGGTTCACAGACAGCGACACGTCCACAAGTCCCTTGGACAGTCCTTATGGTATGATGGTAGTGCTGAAACATCTGGCACACTTAGCCTTGTGCTGTGGCATCCGTTGCCAAGGCTGGCTGCTTTGTATGGGTATCGCATGGCCACGGCATTCCATAAGATGCCTGGATTGGGTATCGCTGATGAAAGGGTGAAAGCTAATGAGAACTGGCTGGACTTGGTTTTGCTAACAACCGGGCATAGAACCAGTAAGAGCTGGTTATATTGGGAGTAGATTTGACGGCGGATACCATGACGCTTGCTCGGTCGTTTGAGCATGTCCAGAAGGCAACATGTGGATTGTATGGGTCCAGTATTGCGCGATTGCACCGAAAATGCGGACCTAATGGTCTGAATACGTTCTGGACAAGGGGAGGCGGTATCTGTCGCAGTCGTTGCAATGAGCCAGCCTAGTAGCTCGGGTAACCGCCCTGTGTCTGCTGGGTAGGATAGCCCTGCGAAGGCAGTGCTTGCTGATAGTTCATGGCTTGCACTGGCTGCGCGTGTGCAGTTTGAAATTGGGGCAGCGTCTTGAACCAGCGATGATCCAGGGCTTTCTCAGCACTAATTCGCAGTTCTGGTCTCAATTGGAGCATCTTCTGCAGTAGATCGATACCATCTGCATCAATCATGGGCAGAATAGCTCGGAGATCCTGTGTAGCGTACACCTGGAAGTTGCTCTTGTATTCAGGGAACGAAGTGATGCCCGGCCACGTACGTTCCGTGGGCGTGCCCATGATGCGGAAAATGCGATTGATCTGATCCTCGTTGGTAGTACCTGGGAACAAAGGTCTGCCCGTATACATCTCAGCCATGATGCAACCAGCGGACCAGATATCAATGCTCGTGTTGTAGGTTCTGCTACCCAACAGGACATCTGGTGCCCGATACCACAGTGTGACAACCTCGTTGGAGAAGGTGTTGACGGGGATACCGAAAGCTCGTGCCAGGCCAAAATCACCCAGCTTCAACTGCCCTTTCCCATTGATAAGGAGATTTTGGGGCTTGAGATCTCTGTGAAGCACCTTGTTCTTGTGGCAAAAGTCGATGCCCTTCAGGAGCTGATACATGAAGGACTTGATCAGGTCGGGGTGAAGTGCGCCTCGTTCGCCTTTGGTGTCCATATACTTCTTGAGGTCACCATCCATGTAGTCAAAGACTAGCATCAATTTGTTTTCGGTATGAATAACATCATGGAGTCCGACAATATTCTCGTGCTTCAGCTCCTTCATTAGAGAGATTTCGCGGATCGCAGTGCTAGGTGTTCCCTCTTCGGAGTCGAGGTGGATCTCCTTGAGCGCAACAAATTCGCCCGTCTGTCTGTTTCGTCCCTTGAAGACCTGTTGCCATTGAACATAATCAGTACTTTATTTTATGCAGAGCATTGGTGTGGTCTCCTGCTTACGGTCGCGTATGTGCCCTCTCCAAGCTTTTCCAGCTGCTGGAAAGAAGAAAGGTGGCGTTTGCCGTCCATCGTGATTCGAATTTTTGGATTGCAGCAACGAAGACAGGTATTACGGGTGGCAAGTTCGATGATCGGGTATGGCAAAGCACGATGCTCTCGTGAGAAGTCAAACTTGAGCGATTACTCTGGAGGCTTCGATAGAGGTCAAGTCGTCAAGCGTTGCGACTGGTATTTGTAGCGGTGTCGATAAGGCGCAAGGAGGTATTATCCGACAAGCAGATCTGGCGAAAGGCGCAAAAAGCTGTTCTTTAAGGGCCAAATGGCTTGTGTGGAAGTGAATCAAGCTAAGAAAGATAAAGCTGTGATGGTTGGAAGCCTAGAGTAGAAATGTAAGCTCGTAACTTCCGTCAGTGGCAGCGTGAAGGGCTGAGAAGGGATCTATCTATTCTTGGGTTGCGACTTGGCCAGGCCCTCGTACTGCCAGGCTGCCAGCTTGCCCCTCACTGTAGTGTAGGCCGCTGACTAAAAGCCCGATCTCAACCACCGTGACATTTGGAGCTCTCCTGTTTGGGAAAGTATCCACCTCTGTACCTTGATAACCTTAATAACCTTGGAAATCTTAAACTCTTGAATGTCCCACAATGCCATGCAGCAGGAAGAGGATTAACGAGTTGGGCGTATTCGTACAGAACCGTGAACATCGGTCTCATTCATAGTCTCACTCCTTCCTTTCCGAGACTCGTACGTGCTAAGCTATCAGGGGTACTTATACTCCCTTGATACTCCTCAAGAGGCCAACGGCCGAGCAAGCGGCCGTCGTGAAACAACTCGACCTGCAAGTTGTACGTCAATGACGTTGCAAATCTTACTTTGGCTTTGGGGTCAGTAGGTCATTTACAAAATCCTCCATTTCCAGAACATAGCCTGCTTAGGCCCTCAACCCCTTCTCACTTCTTCGATATCAACTTCCCACTGGCTGTCCAGCATATGTGTACGCAGACCAAACTGTGTTAGTCAGCGTGGATGCATCACGTCCTGGCAAAGTACAAAAGCACTATCAAGCTCATTCGTTGTAAGACGAGTATTGCATTCCTCGGGACGCACTCAAGCTAATGGAACCTTTATGAACGATGCGCCATGCCCAAGACCGGATTTACTTCCGAGAAATGAACGACAAATGCAGTACCGCCGCCGACTATGCTGTAAGATTCGAGAATGAAACGACCCCATTTCAAAGCTTGTCCGCCCTAGATGCAGTATCAACAGGTCCTTATGCGTCTACCAATTGTTGTAGGGAACGAACAGCTGCACGGGCAGGCTGCTACCTCGTCTGGTGTTCCACAATAGGTGGTTCAGACCTTACGAGTCCTAATGAGTCCTCTTCTTGGACTTTCTGTCTTGGTCACCAAGCTGATCCTTGTCCTCATCATAAGTGATGCCCTGCTGCTTTTCCCAGAGGTAGCGTTCGGCAAAACTGCCCGACATCTGGTTGGGGCTGAGCATGCTGGCCTGGTAGCTCTTAACATTGGAGGCATCCGGTCCGCTCCGTCCGTTGACGCTACCGACGAAGAAAGGGACCTCGGCCGTGGTCTGCTGGAGTTCTTTGAGAAGGATAGGGTCTCTAACAGGGAAGGGAGCGACGTTGCGACCAGCATAGGAGCCAATCGAAGTACCCAGCGTCCGCGTTCCCTCACGCCCAGCGGGACAGTTGGTAGGGACCGATCCCCCGCCGAAGACAGTGACGGTCTTGTCAGACGAGGCAAAAGGTATGTGCGAGGCGCCGCCATGAGCCAAAGCCTCGTCGGGGGCCTCTTCGCCGGATTCCTCTTTCTCGTGCTCTTCCTCCTGTCGGGCGAGGTACTTCTCTGCTCGTTTGCGAGTGGTCTTGGTCTTCTCGGAGCGGCCACAACCTTCGTCTTCATCAAAGGCGAAGAAGTCTTCTTCGTCATCATCAACACCAAGCGACTTGCTCGGCTGTAGCTTCTCACGTTTGCCCATGGCAGGAGCTTTTCCAGGCGGACTCTGAGAGATAGGCAGAGTGTAGACAGGCTCGATGAGGCTACCCGAGCGTGTGACGGCGGAAGAAGTATTGCTAGCTTCAGTTGCAGTGGTCAGACGAGGAGTGACTGTAGCCTCAGTCGGGTTGGTCGGAACGTCTTCGTTGGAGCCTGTCATGGGCTTATCTTTGGCTTTGGATTTCTTTGTAGCCATGAACAAGGCAGGCTCATCATCACTTTCCGAAGAAGAAGACTCGTAGCGAACCTTGGCGACCTTGGACTGGGGTTTGCCAGGGCGGTGGCCCTTTTGCTGCTCGGAATCTTCGTCAAAGCCCATCTTGCTATTGCTCAAGTTTTCTCGAGGTGTTGCTACGGTAGCGATGGTTTCGCTTTGAGTAGTCCTGGGAAGTGATGATAGGTTCTCAGTTGTGGACTCGGCGTTTACCACTGTCCACAGTGTTGCGTCATCGAGGGGTTCTTTGGACAGTCTACGTAGAGCTTGAGTTGACGAGACTTTCCGTGGCGCGCCTTGTTGCTGTTGATCCTCTTCACCTTCGACGTCACTGAGAGACGTCGTGTAAGTTTCAGGCGGTGAGAAAGATGACTGGCTCTCGACGTTAGCTGGTTGTGAGAGAGGGTCAAATAATGGTTGAGGAGAAGAGGATGGCAAGACCTCTTGGCCTTCAAAATCAAAACGAACGCGGCGGTTGTCACGTGGACTGTCTGGCCTGGATGAGTTTGACGACCGTCGCAAAGCGCTTTTCCGATTCTTGGCACCGCTGCTATCGCTTGCCAAAGAATCGAGAGACGTATCGGTACCGCGGCGCAACGGGCTGGGTCTGCGGAGACGTTGCGCAGAATTTGAGATGGCAGCACTGCCGGTAGACGACGGGCGACTAGTCCTGGCTGTATCGGACTTGCTGGGTGAAGTAGGGGGAGAATGGACGGGGCGATCGGCTCTCTCGAGGAGCGGTAGAAACGCTGGAGTGAAGACGCCTCTAAATTCCAACTCGCGGTTGTGAGAATCGCCTTGACGGCTTGCCGGTTCCGCGTCTTGAATACTGCTTGGATCCTGCAGAGGTGGAGGGGAAGAGAGAGTTCCAAGTCCAGACGCGTTTTCGGACTGCTGAGGAGCTGTTGTTACTGAATGCAGTGATTCAGGGGTGCCTGGTGGATATAATGACGGGTAATCTCTGAGTGACCCCGCGATGGTCTGCGACACCAGATAGGCCACATCTTCTGGGACGCTGCGTAGGAGCTCTTCGGAATATCTGGTGAACTCGGCGGCCATGTCGAGACGATAGGCAACCACCTTGCTGTCCAGCTCAGCGAGCTTGGTGGTGAGCTCTGCGATCAGCCTGGTGGCATCGTCGAGATTGTCCATGGCTGCGATTTCGGCGGCGGCAGTGGCAGCAGCGATAAGACCCAATTGAGAGCTAGACAGAAGTATGACAGCATCTGCGCATAGTCTGCACAGTCAGAGTGAATTCGAATAGTGAGAGTTATGGGTGTGTAGCTGCAGCCATGGTGGTCTTTGCAAGCGGCGCTGGCCTTATTCCAAGTAGGTGAGGTTATTGAAGTTGCAAAGAGTTTAGATGGTGAGGGTGGATTGGCAGAGGGTCGCAGGTCCAAGCTCAAGAAGAGATTTGATTAGATCATCGTCGACCGGAAGGAGGCTGTGGTTAGCAGCTGCTGGTTGCTGCAAGCAATCTGCATCAGGCGAGCTGGGGAGGGATCTGCCCTGCTGGGCTGCTGGGCTGGCCAAAGGCTGCTACAAGGGCTGAAGAGCCACTTGGGCCAGACCCGAATTGTGGGGAGCTGATGTGCCGGGCACCGGCCAGCCGTGGAAGATGGAGGGGGCCAAAGGCCCGATCCGGTGCGATGTCTGGGACTTTTTGGCACTCATCCAACTCGACAACACCACAAGACGTTGACGACACAGCACCTCAATCAGTAAAAGACAATTGTTCTGGCGGCCAAAATCAATGCCAACAGTCACCTTCATGCAGGGCCGCTGTACAATTGAGTTTTTGCACTCTGCAACGGGCCATCTCGAGTCAGCAAGCCTTCTTTGCCCTGTGCTATATAACCTAGCGCAGAATCTTGAACTTTGAACCGTTATCGGTGGTTACGCGCCAGCTAATCTGTCTGGCCGTCGGTTGTGCTCTTACTATGATATATGACTTACCTCACAGCCTCGAAAACAGCTGGCGGTCAAATTTTCCCAAACAGCCAGTGTAACACAGGACTGGGTCACCCCTATCTCTCAGAATTACGATCCGATCGAAACGGTTTGAAAAGCCGTTCGTCTTGCGCACGGCCTTGTCTCGATATAACGGCGTCGTCAGCCCTGGACCTCTGGTTGCCAGGCTCGTCTTCCACGATCCTAAAGAGATAACTTACGATGGCAGACAGAGCTGCAATCGCGCAATCGTGGGAATCCTCACCTTTACGTAGCTTCTTGTACGTCGATGATTTTTTGCACGTCTGGTCCATCGGGCCCGATACTGCTTTGCTTCTCTTTGTTCACAAGTACGGACATATGGGCTAATGTCACGTTAGTAGAAAGATGTCCACGTTGTTACTGTGATAGAACTCCTCAATTGGGAGGGAGCCAGAATCTGGTTACTTCCCAAGTCCAACATTCTCCTTTGAAGCAATGACTTGTCCTTCATTAGCCTGATTATTTTGATACTGAGCTTCGTACTTGCTCTAACACTAAAGCAAGTGTCCCCGTGAGGAAGAAGCCAGCTAGTCACATTCTATCAAATAAGTAGGTACTGTACTTACTGAAGCACGCAAAACCATCTGTGGCTCGTTTGCGCGGTCTGATAGCAAACGCCCCAAGGCAAGTACTATGTATATCTCGACTTGAGATGGTTCGAACCTTCCCAAAGTATTCCTTCCACCTTCTTCTATCTTTCGTAGGGACATACTTATCCATCCAGGGATAATCTCACATACAAAACACCAAGCAAGCTCACATTCAGGGTGCTGCCCTTGACCTGACTTGGGCGCTGCGACCTTGCAAGCACACGCTCCTCCTGCCAGCACACAACCACAAACACAACGCAGCTCTGATTTAGCGTGTCTATCAACAACCTCCTTGTTTCCAGACAGTCTCCCACTACAAAAGGCAAGTGGGGTTCTGGTTACATGAGACCTGCCGATCTGAGAACTGCGCCTAAGTCAAATAATCTTTCCTTTGCACTGCATGCTGCCATAGACCGGTCTTCTCTCACTCCTCCTCGCGTCTACTCTCACGAGCTGTTGACACCCCAACTCATGAAGTCTAGCTGCGGACTCGTGAAATATTCTCAGCCGTCCAAAAAGGCGATAAATCTAGTCTTCCAGCATTCCCTCATGCCCAATCGTGTGCGACTTTCGCGCATAACACACAAATCTGCTGCTTCAGACCCTGGATCCTGTTCAATCTAGTCTGCTCTTTCATTCGAAAGATAAGTTAGGTGCAGCTATCTTCTCCTTGCCAGATCAAAAATAGTAAGTGCGACCACCTACCTGCAACCAATGTCACTTGCCCAATCAGAAGCTCAGTCTGGGGACCGGCACTGACAATATTCATATCCAACATCAGTTGCGGGCGAAAGCGTTATAGAGCGTCCTGGCACCAGTCCTCCCTCGAAAGCCTTCTTTCCCTCAAAGCTCTGTACAACCCTCTAGTCTATTCCCAAGAGCACTCTTTTCTACATCATACAGTTGGTGAAGGTTCGACTTATTGTGGGTGAACAGAAATCTGCATCGCAGCCGTTACTTGGGACACTCAACCATGGCGCCCACCCCTGAAGTACGGGTTAAAGTCGAGTTGCCAGACAGCTCAGCGGGAATAGACGGGTTGATTGACGCAATTTCAAACACAGCTGGCTATGCCATGGACAACGTCAGTCTCTCGCCAGAGTCAGGCCAAGTTACACTAGAGACTGTTCGTAGTGTTCTTGACTGCCAAGATGTTGAGAAACTCAAGGAAAGTGTCGCGCTTGCACGCTCGATCTTACATCAGCTTCTCGACCCTCTGGAAGAATCCCAGCAGCAGCTAGACCATCTTGATTGGCGCCACAAGATCCATGATCTGGTTTCAACAAAAATTGAGACTGCCCGAGTGGTTGTTGCAGTTGTCGGGTCGACAGGAGCTGGCAAGAGCTCGATGATCAACAGCCTCTTAGACGAGGAGGAGTTTTTGCCAACCAGTGGCTACCGAGGTATGTCAATGCGTTGCTTTCCTTCGAAGAAGCGTTATATCAACACATCCCGCTGACCATGCCCTCACAGCTTGCACCGCTGTTGCAACAGAAATCTCCTACAAGGAAAACTCAAACCCTAAGGAGGCTTACAGTGCGGAAATTGAATTTCTCTCCAAGGAAGAATGGGAAGACGAATTGAGCGAGCTACTTGGCGATCTTCAAGATGATCATCAGGATGAGGACGATGGTCAGGGAACCGGGACACCGGCATGGAGAGACCGCGAGAGTGAAGCTGGCAAAGCATACGCCAAGCTCCGCTCAGTGTTCCCGAGTGCTGACCATGCGCGTCTTATCCAAGCTGACGTTGATGATCTGCTCAATGACAAGAATTTACAGGACATCTTAGGCACCACAAAGAGAGTCGCCCATGCAAACGCCAAGGACCTTTCAAAGGTCCTTGTTCAGTATCTTGAGAGCCGTGAAGACGTCCTTGGCGGGAATGTATATGAAGGTAAATTGGATGTCGTGGAGGTCTGGCCTCTGATTAAAGGTGGGTTCATATACACATGTACCATACTAAGTAATCTCCATTCTTCCCATTGCAGACGAGCTTACCCACTTGCATTCCGCAGTTGTTCGTATCCATTGCCCGGCCCCGGCTCTCTCTACAGGCCTCGTCATTGTAGATCTCCCCGGCTTCGAGGACTCAAACAGTGTCCGCTCTTCGATTGGATACAAATACTTGAGCGAGGCGAATGCCATTTACATCGCCGCACCAATTCAGCGAGCCGTTAACGACAAGACTGCCAGAGACCTGCTAGGCAAGTCTTTTCGAGTTCAGATGCTGATGGACAACAACGGTAAGAGTCTTGCTTCCAACTCCTGAGGCGTGGACCGTGCTAATTAACAGAAATCAAGTATCCAATGTGGTCTTCATTTGCACCAAAACTGAAGATATCAATCACAGGGAATCATTTAGGGCTCATGATAGGGACCATCGCATTCGTGACATGTTTCAGAAGCAGGAACAGCTCAGGGGGGCCATCAGCAAGCTGAACGACCAATATCAAAAACTGAAGCAACGGTTGGACGGCCACAAAAAGAATCTCGAATCCAAGCAGCTGGAGTGGGATGCTTGGAAGGGAGTGGAGAAGATATCTCCCACACCTTACTCCCACAACCACGAACACCGTAAGAGGAAGAGATCTGGGGAAAGTCCTGACCCGGACTCTGAGAGCGAGCAGCCTAATTCTGGACCCGAAATCAAAAAGCAACTGGCCAAAATCGAATCGCAATTGGGGGAGAGCAGGATGCAGTACTCTTCTACTAAGAAAGAGTACGATACCGCAGAAGAGCAGCTCGCTGGTCTACGGGGAAAGCTCGCCGCTGCTCAGATGGACGGTCCGAGAATGTGCATCCAGAGGAGGAATGCAGATGCTATAAACGCCATCAAATGGGACTTCGCAATGGGCATTAAGGAGTGAGTCGTGCACAGGAAGCACCGACATATTATGCAAGCGAAATCAATACGCTGACAATGCTTATACAGTATTGACGAAGACGAGCATTCAGACAACAGACAATTTGACAATCGACGAGACTATGAACATATTGCGAACTCTCTCCCAGTTTACTGCATCTCCAGCTATGCCTATCAGCAAATGAAGAGGCAAAACATGCGGCAAGAAGCTCCTATACAAGGTTTCAAACACCTTGAAGACACTGGTATTCCTGGACTTGTTGAGCATGGTAGGAATTTGACACGAAGTGAAGAAATCACACGACACAAGAGCTATCTCAATTCTTTCCTTACACTAATCTCTTCGTTTGCCGTGCTGACGGTTTCATGCCGTTCCTTCACGACCTCCGCCGGGAATGATGGCCTACCAGCACAATTAAGCGCAGTTGACTGTGAAAATGAGGTGAAGTACATCGACGAACGTATCGCAAGTCTCAGATTGGTATGTCATGGCACAAACTCACTCATTTTCCAATCACAAGAAATTAACGAGAATCACATCTACATAGGCCCTGAGCAACGAGCTAGAGCAGGCGAAGCGAGGTATTCAACGAGAGCTGCGCTCTACCATCGCTTACGCGAACTCGGAACCTGTCAAGATTGCTACCAGGGCAGCCGAACACATAGTCAAGAGCTGGTCTGCTCTGGAGAGAACAGGAGGCTATGGAATTCATCTCAACACGTACAAAGCCATTTGCCGAAGAAACGGGCAGAAGACAGGCAACAACAGAGCGCGTGACTTCAATGCTGACCTTTTGGAGAAGTACTTGGTAGCTATTTCCAGGAAATGGGAGGTTCTCTTCAGCACGAAAATACCGCAGACCGTCGATCGACTGGGACAAGCCTTTAGAGATCACGTTGAGAAGTTTCACGATGACATGTCTCGCCGTCTCGTGCTCAAGGAGAACCGATCTGGATCCCTTGTGTTTCTTGGGAAGAATTGTAAAGAGCATGAGATGACCATCGTCCACAATCTTGTGGCTTGGAAGATTACGTTGAAATCCAACCAGCAGCAGGCTAGTCGGACCTTCTACCCTCATCTCCAAGCCGCGATGAAGCCGGCCTACGAGAAGTGCGCACGGACTTCAGGTAAGATGCTAAGGCCCAAATCCGATTTTCATGGCAATAGACTCTGACAAGAAGACAGGGAAAGGTGCCTACAAGATCATCAGTGCCGACATGGAGGACTGGGTGACTGCAAAGAAGACTGGAGTCTTCAAGGCCGTTGGCAAGAATGGCCTCGGCATAGTGGAACAGTCCTGGAAACAGTTCATCTGCAGCCTTGACAACACTATGTCGGAGCTCATCACGTAAGTATACTTTTCACAGATCTCGAAACCTTGCATCATGCTTTATCATGTATACTGATGAACTTGTCACAGCGGTACCATTGCTCAGGACTACAAGACCATGGTCACCGCGGGCGAGATGATGGAGAGCTCAGCCATTGCTCTCGGACGCTGCCACTCCATCTTGACTGCTGTTGACAACCAATTCATGGAAATCTTGGAAGAAGGACGGGCGGCTGCTTCGGACCCCTTGTCTCAAAGTCTCCTCTGCTGAGCTGCCATCCGGATTTAAGTGAGCGACTTGTCTGTGCAAGCCTTCTACGAAGTCTTGAAGGATGCTATGAGTGGACAGGGTAAGATGATTGTTATGGATGGATGTTAGCTAAGCTGAAACTTTACGCGTAGCTGTGCATCAGTCTGCAGCTTGTTGTCAAACATAAGCATTCCAGGGACAGTAAGTCTACATACCGGTCAAGGCCTATTTTTGCAAATTTTGGGTTCACGTAGATTTCATCCATTTTGATCTTGAACAACTTGGCCGTATGGAAGCGGTGCTATTTGGTTTACGCGTTTCATACATAGACCAAGCACGTCAGGACCATCATCACCGAGATCTCAGGGCATACCAGGTCAACGTGGTGTGCGTAAGCTCTCTCCATTATTTGCTTTGACACTAGCAGTCAGCCAACAACGCCGCATTGCTTTAGAGACTTCAAGTCCATCTCTGAATCTTGCTTCCGCTGCTCTTTTCTCGTGAGATTGTGCTCCAGCACTGGAACAAATTGCCTGCCTACGTAGGGAAACATGGTAGACCTTTTATTGTGGCCTACTGCCCAAATGAGTGCAATGAGCCTCGGATTCGATATGCAGAGCTTCAACTATCCATATGCCGTATTTCCTCATCAGATCTATGTTATATTGTTTATCGGTTATGGCGTGAAGCCGGCAAGCTTGTGGTGTTTCGTTAATCGAGGTAGATCAGAGGTTGTGATACAGTATACTATACCAATGAATCTATATATACATTACCACCACTCTGAGGATGATATGCTCGAGAACTCTACCATATTTTACAGATAATTTGAGGGAATGATTCGGGTTGAATCTGAAAGTTTTGATGCATTTGATCGCCTTGTTGAGATTGCAACTCAGAAGAAGTGGTCCACGGTCGCATCGCAAAGGCTCCAGGTATAGTGCGATCCAACTATACATACTGTAGAATCACTGTCTCAAAGCTCGCACATCATAGTACTATGTACATAGTAGGTAAGGTGCAATGCACGGACCATGCCCGCCTCCCCTCATCTACCATGTACGTGTGTGCATATCAGCAATCAAACCTCCTTGCCAACATCACAAACTGCGCCTCGCATCACCTTCGCTCATCGCTCACAATACCTCGCAAGACGTGCACCGCGACCATCATTGCAACAATTCTCACTGTCATGCATTGACCGACGCCCATTTCAAGGTCAATCAGTTCAAAGGTATCCGCTTTGACGGCGGGTAGCCGCGCACGCTTGCTGGACGACAATGCTCCTGGTGCACGACGTGATTCGGATCCTCACAACTGAATGGACTGCGTCAGTTTGAGGCCAAGAAGCCATCGGTACCGGTCTCCGCATTGTCGGCGAGCGCAAAGCTTGCGGGGACTTGTCATTTCCTTATCGTTCATCGCTCAGGCCGCCAGGGTCTCGCTAGCCGAACGGGTCAACGTATATCGCGCTCGAGATTGACAGTGCCAGGATTTCTGTGAATCTGGTGCTTGAATCTGACAAGGGACTTTGCTGGGCCGTCTCACCAGCGTGGCGGCTGTTCTTTGGGACGTGATTATCGCAGCGGCCTCATCTGCGCTGGATTAGCACGTTCCAAAAAGACAGACGCTTAGCGCGCGCAAGATCGAGAAACGACCGATTCGTACCACGGCGACCCAGTCCTCGTTGTGGAACAATCGGGATTTTGTGGACGAGGGGCCCTTCAAAATGTCGCCTGCGCGCGACGACGGTGACCTGTCGAGGTGCCGAGGCTCTGAGCAGCCTATATCCTTAGATTCTCTTTTCTACAACATTAGAGCCAAGGCTGCTCTACTATATAGCCTGGGAGGGTGGGAACCTGTCACTGATATGTTCGATGGCAGGGGAAATCATACACAGACCTCACTCTTACGAATCATTCAGACGACATGAGCTAATAATTTTTCAAGCAGTTTCCCTCGCTCTTTTGGAAGCTGGTTGCTCATGCCTTATTCGCAAGAAACGACAGCTTCTCAGTGCTCCGACAGAGAAACGAAAGAAAGGGAAGAATGTCAAATCGACTTCCATACGCCAGCCGTCGTGGCATGGGGCGCGCAACATGCGATACTCAGCTTGCACTGCCAATATGACTCGCTCACGAAAACTGCTTTCTTCAAACTGAGGTCCAATTTGGTCTTAAAAGCGTTGTCGCCAGCCAAGACATACCTATACCTCTTTGTTCCACCAGAGAGAACCGAGTCTCTATCAGTCGACGATATGCCCGACGCGGATGCCATACCTCCCAACACCGCTCAAATTCTTGGATCAGAGTTCTCATGCTTACGATTTAAATTGAACTCTCCGGCCGACTTCATCAGCCCGAGTTTCGTGGCTTTGACACCCAAAAACAAGGTCGAAGGTCAAGTGTTGGACCAGTTGAGATCGCTCATGCAAGTGATCGAGTTCCGTGTCTTCATCCCTCAGCAAGTAGCCTCCAAATCTCAATTACAATCTCTGAGTGGCGGTATTCGTGATGGGTTGGTGTCGCAACCTGGCCAGACTGATTTGGCTTGTTTGTATGAGGGAAGAGGCGGGATCAAGGTCTGTGACGGCAAGACTGGTATGCAGACCACAGCCTTGCAGTCATCTGATGAGCAACATCCGCCATCATATGTTGAGGCCGGTCCAAGTCCTCCTTCACCGGCAATGGCAGGATCTTCCGAGCCACCTACAAAGAAACGGCGATGTGACGATTTGCCGTCGGCTGAGTTGCCTGCCGACCTGCTTGCCATTGTAGAGGCAACGTGTCGGAAGATGGTGCGCCAGGAGGTCAAGCGAGAGATACAAGAGCTCGAGGCACGGCTAACGGTCAAGTTGGATTCCATGGCAGAGATGTATGCCGAGAAGCACGGCGAACGCTTGTCAGAAGAGATTGAAAACACGGGTCAGGCACTCGACGAGAAAGTGGATGACGAATTTTCTGGTATTAAAGTCGAGCTTGAGGATTTCATCCAAGAAGAGATGGCTGAGGCCGAGAGGAGGATCGCTGATCATTTACAGAGTAACGCGAGCATCTCTATCGACTTTGGTCTGTAGGTTGAATGCATGACTAAATTATTGTAATCTATATCCACCTGGGTGAGATATTCTGTGACAACGATCTACCTTAGCTTTGAACGACTCAGTATCGCATCCGGTTATGATGATTTGAGCCATTAGAATATCGTGAATTTATTCTCTGAATAAGGGAAAGATATGGTACAGACTCCTGCGTAAGACATGGCAGCCAACAGGTCTAGAATGATACAACCTCTCTAATCCATAATCCTTTCGGAAAACAACCAGCAAAATCCGTCTTTGCACGTTTAACGAGTGTCAACAAGCGTCCCGAACTCCTCTCACCACAAGAATGTGTCTTCCAGCACAGAACGCCAAGTTCATGTCGCCGGCGATATCGGCACCCCTGGCACCAAACCTTGATTACAAATACAACTGACTGGTCAACTAGAGAACATATAGGGACAGGAAAGTGGAAAGACAGCTGTGATATCTCCCCAGCCGTTCCTACTCGGCACCTCTCTTCTTTCGACTGACTTGTCTGATTCACCGACACCCATGACAGAGCCCTCTTACTCGGGCACTAATTATGGTGGCTTTCACAACACACGGCAAGCTGAGCAAGCCGCGGCAGCGGCCGCGCCGCCTTCGATGTCATTTTCCCTATGTTGCGCCTCCTCATCCTCCTCTCCCTGCGTCTCAATGGTTTTCAGGGTACGCATGGCAGCGTCTTAACGAGTCTCCGCTAACACGGTATCATCGTCTTCTTCCAATCTATCACTTCTCATGCTGTGCTGATTGTCATGCTCGTCATCGTCGTGTACGGACATGGCTTCCTCCTCCTTCTCCTTCTTCTCCTTCACGATCAATTCAGCTGCGTCGCGGCGCGAAGACGCACCAACCGGCCTCTCAGCTGCTTTTGCGAGCGCCATGGCGGCAGCGGCGTGGCTGTCGCTGTCGCTGTTGCCGTCACCTGTCTCCTCTGGGATGAAGGGCCAGTTGGAGGGCCATGTGAATGGGTGCCAAGACCGTGGTGCGAGATGACTGGCGGTGGGCGCAAGTGTGGTGGACGTGGTGAATCGCGACAGCCTGGTCTCAAAGAGCGTCCCTCCTACTACGTCGATGGAGGTGGCCACGGAGGAAGAGGAGAAGGCAGTGGTGGTGGTGGTGCTGCTGCTGCTGCTTGTGGCGGCGAGAGGAGGCGCTGGATGGCCTCCTGCTAAGGGTAGTTGCGGAGTCGCTGTCGTCGGTGTGGCGGTGAGTAGGAGGGAGAGAAAGGAGAGGGTCTGGTTGAGTCCCATGGTGGTGGTGGTGGTCGTCGTCGTTCCTGTTCAAAGAAAGACAAAAGAATTAAAAGGTAAGTCTTTGATTTGCGGCTAGATTGAGGTTGTAGTTGGTGATATCCGGATGGAGATATCGCTGCCTCTTTATTTCTCCAGTAGCGCAGGTTTGCAATAGAGACTTGGGCAAGAAAGACAAGAAGAAAGGAGACAGAAGGTATGTGAGTTTAATTGTACTGAAGCGCCAACCACAACAACGCCAAAGCCAGGTCAACTGGGCAAGCAACCGTCTGGATATTTGAACGCAACCTTCAATATTCAGTGTATCCAGTATCTCCACTCGCCTTCCCGTCGCTACCGCCACTCCATAATCCATTGTCCATACCCGATGAGGAGAATGAAAAAGATCAAACTAGATGCTGTCGTGCTTGCAACCCACTTGACGTGATACTTGACAAGGGCTCTGCGACTGTTGATAGGATGGCGCACGTATGTCGCTCGTGTGCATGTAACAGAACTGGTGGGCGACATATTCTCTCGCTTTGAGCATCACAAAGAACGGCTGGGCCCCTTTGCATCCGCGACACGGGCCGTGTGTGGTGCCTCAGGACTCGATGTGTGCCACTTCGCATCTCACATTTTCGCTCCACCCTCTGGGTAGGAAGTAGTTGGACCATATTTTTCGCGTCTCACAGCCAACGAAAGGCAACGCATATACACGCGCAACGCGCACAGAGAGACGTAACGGGCCGAGTTTCGACAGACAATCCGTATTCTCAGATTACAAACATCGCCGTTGCCTCTCAACAACCCGCCCCGCCCCGGGGGCGAAGGGGGGGGGGGGATGTGTCTGTCCTAGGGTGCCACCAGGAGCATCAATGTTTCGTTCGATCGATCTTGTTGCAGCCGGACTCGATCATGCCTTGGCTATGATTTCTTCACAAAGTACGTTATTGTGCGAGTATTGTTGTGCTTCGTACCGCCCCAACCCCTTTTTAACACATCCTACCACGCATACAACGCCGTGAGGTGATCAAAACCCCCTGCGCAGGGCCAATCTGGTTGATCAATAAGGGATATATAGAGTCGAGGTAGCAGCTTCTTTTTCGTGTATGTATGTATGTGTGTGTGTGTGTGTGTGTGTGTGCGTGTACAAAGCCACTCGTAACTTACATTAGAGTTCAGAAAGAAAATCCGCCAAAACGGCCACGTGGGTAGATCCTGGGCTTGCAAACAGACGTCGGAGACGCACAAGCTGAACCTTTTCCTTGCGATCCTTGATTAGTGGCCTTGGGGTTTCATCCGTCCAAGAGTAGTGTCTCATTCTCTGATTTTGTGCTTGTATGTCCACCCGTCCACCCGTCTGTCTTTGCGTGTACACGGTAACAATGCGCTATCCCCAGGATAAACTCTGCGTGTGCAGTTGTGCGAAGACGATCATGTTGTGGCCCGGTTCGTGAGGGTCTGTAAAGCGTTACCCACTGATGCGGGCTGATATTGCTTGACAGGTCTCGGTGGTGGCAAAGATGGTTCGTGAGCGTCAGAGACCTGGCTGACACATGTAAGCGTGATGCTGCGGAGGGACGTACGTAACCTCTTCAGGTCTATCCGTCCAGCCCAAGTGACTCTCTTGCGCAATCGCACAACTTGTGCTTCCTCTTTCCACGCTCCATTCTGAGGAAGATGAGGTCCACACCGGACCCAAGCCTAGGTGGAACAGTGGGTATTGCCGTCCCGTAGCCTCTCCAAGCGACCAATCACGGCACACTTGACGACGGCATCATCGCTTCGGCCGCATCATCGTCTACGTACTCGGCGTCGGTCTCACGGATGAGCGGATTTTGCGGGTACACCTTGCTCGACATGGCGGCATAGTGCTCATTGTACTTGTCGACCATTTTCAGAACCCATCCCTGGGTATCTTCATCCACAAAGTCAATGGCAACCCGCAGTGGATAGCCCACGCGGTACGGTCCCATGAAGCCGGCGCCAACTTGCACCATGCCGCGCAAAATGTCGTGGGCAAGCCGGAGGTTGGCTGCTTCAAACGGCTTGCTGGTGCCCGCGTCGCAGCAGTCATTTATGCATTCCTGGAGAATGAGCAGATTCGCCCAGTAGGCTAGGATCAGGGATCCGTCCCACGGGTCGCCAAAGTTGAGCACCGTGGGAAACGGCGAGGTTGGGTCCGCCGATGGAACCTCGAAAGGGTCCGGGAAGGCACCTGTCTCGCGGGCACGGGTATGCCAGGTTACAAAGGACGTCCTTAGATGCTCTGCCATCGACCTGAGCTCGTTGATCTGCTCGGACTCTGGTTCGACGCCGCGCTTCCTCTCTCTGCGAAGACGGTAGCCCATTTGGGTGACGCGAGCCATCTTGGCATGCAGGACGAAGAAACGGTCCTGGTGATGCAGCGGTGTCCACTGGAGTGCATCGGTCATTGGAATGGCTGGCAAGAATGGCTTGTCACTCGAGTTGGAAGTCAGAGTCTCAGATACCTTTCTCCACTTTGGTCGGTCGAGGAAGCATTCATGGCCTGCAAATATCGCCTTGGTTATCTGATGATGAACGGGTCAGTACACACCCAGACACTACCAGACATGACCTAGAGATACTCACAACTATAGGTCGCACACCCCTCAGGAGAGACACGTCAAAAGAGTTGTTCGAGAACGCAGCATGGCCTCGCTGCTGCACCAGTTTGCCAATCCCTGTTGCATGCACCATCCACGTAAGAGCATTGTTTGTCCCTGCGAACAACTGTGTTGCCGTCGACTCGAGTCAGCAAGACAATGACACCAAGCTGGATGCTCAAGATCAAAGAGAACCCAGGAGGGATTCCATACCTCAAAAATGCAGCAAATGATGGTAGCGGCCAGGGTCTCGGCCGATTTCCAAAGAACGGGGTGGTTGAGGGCCCTTTGCAGGGACGCCAGGACCGAAGAGTACAGCTCACGGCTTTTGCACAGTTCCAAATTGCCCCGTTTGGCTTTGCCGACCAGCTGGAGGAGGAGAGAGGCCATGGCTGCATCGAGAAGGGAGACACGGCCTATATGTGGAAGCATACTGGTGAACCACGGCGCGCCTGGAAGATATCCACCGTGTCAGCAAACTTATCTGTAATTATTCCCGATTCATGTTTTCTTGTACCGTTTTATTGCATCTCAAGAGAAACAAACTCACTAAAAACAACTTCATCGCGTTTCTGGGCGGTAAAGAGCTCTCTCAACAGCCCGTAGACGAGCGGAACCGGATCTTCGCGGAGAAGAACAGGGGCCACGAGTTTCACAGGGTAGAATGGATCCTGATGCCGATGCGGTTGCAGATGCCATGGCTGCCCGTCGAGACTCCCGGACGCAGCAAGAGCAGAGGTTGTATTCTGAATTTCTAAGTTCGAGACGGCCGTGGTGGGAGCTGGCGATGAGGACCAGCTGGTCTGCGCAGCAGGCCACGTCAAGAGCCCCTGCCGGTGTTGGCGTTGGCGTTGCGATTGCTCCTGGCTATTCCGCGCGCGGATAAGGTGCTTGCCAGTGACAAACTTGTGGATTTTCTCATAGCCGGGACAGTCAACACCATACTTGATGCAATTCCCACACGCTGGTAGGGGATGGGTTCCACATTGTCAGCCAGCCAGCCAGCCAGCCAGACAAGACAATAACAAGGGCGTGCAAAGTACTTTTTGGCCAAGCACAAATGTACAGCAGGGAGCCAGGTCAGGCAAATAGACGAGTAGTACTCACCTGGTCGCACCTGGTCGCATTTTATTCTCCTTTTGACACAGAGACTGCATCCCTTGCTGCGCGGCACCCCGACCATGGTCTTCGGGGTCTGGCTTTATGATGACCTTAGTGATAGACTCTGCGCTCGCTGGAGACCAACTTTCTCTCTCGCATTTCGCTTGCCCGTTGACGTCAATGTCGTGGGCCGTCAAGGAGAAGGAGAAATGCCTTGGCTTTTCCTGCACTGGAACATATGCCAAAAGCTTGTCTTCGGTTGACAAAACCGCAGATAATGAGACGAAAATGTGAGAGGCTGAGCCACTGCTGACTCTGGCTGGCACTGTCGCTGCTGCCTTGGATTGCTCAGCCAACCAAAAGCCCCTTGTGCACAGGCGGGGAGCCAATCACTCATCAGCCAGAAGCCACGGTACTATGTACTATGTAAGCCCTGCTACTATGTACAGAGCCCGGTCTGCCGGTGTAGCCCGGTGTCCGGGGCTTTTGCTCAGGGCGTTATACATAGTACATAAGTACCCATGTTCCCGTTCTCTCAACCAGGCCATGATCTCGTCGACCTGTCAACGAATGGGCAAAAAGCGCTACCGATCCTCGTTGGTCATATAGCGCGCATGTCGGTATGCGGCACGGGGAGCCATTGCAACACTGTCTGGAAGCTGCTACTGCTCTGGTCTCCCTTCTGTTGTAGTATGATGTAGTCTTTGTAAACCGCGAGACGACGCGGTGAACATGTCATCGTGTTTTCTTCATCGCGAAAAGGGCAGCACAACAGCTAAAGTGCCTCGTATTCCATCCACTGCATCGCGCTTCTGCCGGATACGCCGTCATTCGCTGCCACGCGCACGAGACCTGGCGTATACAAGAGTCCCCTCTTGGGTGCAAGCAGTGAGCCAATGTTGGGCGTCCTTCTGCCCAATGCTCTTTTGCCGTGTGTGTGGCTGTCTTGTACTATGTATGCGCGTCATGTATGTTGTTGCGAATTGTTATTGTTATTGCCGTTATTGTTGTTGCGTGGTAGTACACCTGCAGGCGGTTATTGGGTCCGAAAAACAACGTGCATGGGGAACAAAGAGTGCTCGATATGCGACATACAGTATGCATGTGAAGACAAACAGCTGGATCTGGTCACCCGACCGCCCGGCATATCTCGATGAAATGTATCAGAAGCGCGCAGGCGCGCAGCGGTCGGCTGCTGCAACACAAGACTTCGGCCTTGCAGTTTCTGGACTGGCGCTGCAGAGGCATGTCGTGGGCATCCGGAAGCATATTTGTACCCTGATAATCGAAGCCAGTTCCTGGATGGGCACCAGGGCCCATCTCGATCCTGTTCTTAGACAACGCTCCTTATTTGGATGTCAATCGCTGCGGAAAGTCACTGCATAAGCCGTAACAGCAATACCAGCGCTAGCAATCGGTTGATTTCGCTTTGAAGCCTTTCAGAGGCGATACCCATTGATGCTTTGTCGCTTACAGCCTGAGTGCCTCGCTTGTGGAAACGTCCATAAGGTCGATAAGGCCCAGTATAACTTGGCCCTGGTGTTAACAGCCTGCCCCCACGACTCGGAAGCACAACCCGAAGCCTCACATCTCAACGAGTACAAAGCACTCTAATTGTACGCGACGGTGAGACGTTGTCAAGGAGGCTGCCAAGTCCTAGTAAGAACAGAGAGGGCTTTCCCAATCAGCCATTGCAGCCACAAGCAAGGCTGGTGCAATTGTTTTATGGAATCCAGCGCGTTTTATCGGCGGGGCAAGAAGACCGATTGATACACTGGTAACCCCGGACACAGGCCGCTGGCCGTCTGCGGGCCTCGACCAGAGGCGCTCCGTCGCCCAGAATCACGTACCATAGAATGACCGCGGTGTCCTGGACGAAGCCAATATATGATGGCTGACTGAATGTGCGGGCTGGGACGTGGTAAATGACCTACATTGCATGTGATATACTTAGGCGCCTGCACGTTATCGAAAATATAGTATGGGAAAGCTTTGTACGCCAACGCCTTTCGGCTACGGGTTTCGGGACTGTTGCTGCGCAATCGGTCGGGCGATTACGTGGTCGATTGGCGAACCGTGGCCTTCATTCTCCTGCTCAACAGCTCGCCATCTTGACAGCCAAGGCCAAGCTGACGCGATGAACCCCTTACTCACATGTCGTAGAGACCACAAACAGGCTGCTTGGGATGATCTTGTTTAGCTTCCCGCTGGCGAGAAATTCCCGGCTACCGCTGTCGCAGAGTATATAATAGTAGACGCATGATCACAACCGAAAGGATAATCGCAGTCAACATCCATTTAATTGTGGACCAAATTAATAAGCCGAGCTTCCTGCCGCCGCGGGGCGTTTGTGCTAAAAAGGAAGACGTTGTGATACCTACCTATTATGCAGCCTATTTGAGGGTTCGGCATTGAGACAGAACTGTACGAGTGCTGTATTTCATGTCTAGAGCGCCTATCTCCCCTCTTCAAGGCGACGTCAAGGCTGAAAGCTCATTCTTCATCATAGCTTTCAATGATATTCAGGGAAGTCCTGGCGCGAGAATTGTTCATCGTCCTGTGTTTTGCAATGGTTGAAAAGAAATAGACTGGCGGTGGCAGTCTGTCGTTAGGGTAGCGGCACGCTTGCTCCCACTTCACTTGCCCTCCCCTGCCGACGCCCAGAAGCCGCCTGGCTTTTGGCTTGTCGTCCGATTGAGCCCGGTCTAGACATTTGGTGAAGTAGCGTAGGAAACTCGACTTGTAGGGGACAGGGCGTGCGAACGAGAAAGCGATAGACTTTCGAATGGCCATAACCCTGCTCCATGAAACCAGCTCTTGGGCAAGAGACAATTGACGTTTGATGTTGGCTGACAAAAGATGATGGAGCCTGCAGGTCCTATCGTGGGGACCCTTCGAGATGGCTGCTCTGCTGAGCAGGATGTGCTGTAGGTGGCGCAATTATTCTCCACGGGCAACATGGCAGAGGAAACAACCGCCTTCCCAGCAGGGCCAAGTACCGTTGAACAAGGGCTCATGAACGGGCACAACTGCAGGCTGGCGTCGGGACAAGCAACAAAGTTATCTGTCATAGCAACCCATCTGTGTGCCTCTCTCGTTTTTTAAGCTTTTACAGCGACGCATTGGCCCCATGGGGACGAATCTCGACCGTTCCGACAAGCTTGCAAGAACTCAATGCTCAACGGCCGCGCAGCAGTTGGCTTTGGGTGTTACGTCTTTTGACGCAAGACCTGGGGGTGGGGGCACCCAGGTGCACAAAGCCAAATGGTAGGCGGCACGAACCACACAGCGGTAGCCCTGTCATCGCATAGCATTTTGGTGAGCCAGGCAGTCTGATCTAGTCATAGTAGCAGCACCTGCAGAGGAAGTATCCAAGTAATTTGCCTGCCATCTCTCTGCTGTCTTGAGGGTTCAGCCTTGCGGGGCCGGGGCCGAAATAAAGAGTGGAAAGGGGCATCTCGGCTTGATTTCTCGCAGGGTCCGGTGATGAGGAGGGTGCCTTATATCTGACGCTCATCAATGCAGGCGACGCTTGACCGGCCGTGGCTGGCCACAAGATGCCGCTCTCTTGGGTCGGCTAATGCGGCTACTCAGCGAACAAGTCTGCTATGTAGAGGCTCGTACTGTGTAAACGCGTGCCATGTACGGAGTTAGTACTTCTACCATGCAAAGGACAGTCGCTGGAGGAATGGGGGAATCTGAGAGATCGAATCGGACAGCGTGCTCCGCCCGGCCGTTCATCCTGCACGCTGGCAGTCGGTGATCCGCGCAATTTCCGGTGACATGGACGAAGAGTAACAGAGGAAGCAAGCAAAGCCGGCCGCCCAATCTGCTCGAGGCCTTGGAGTGGGTGAAGCATTGACTAGCGTGCGGGTAAAAACTGAACGCGAAGGCTACTACTGCCTGCAAGTGTATGCTATGTACTATGTATCTTGTTGCCAAGAGTGCTAAAATCAGCCGAGCCTTGTGCCCGCTCAATTGGTGTCAGGGGCGACCAAGGAAGGGGCTGAGATGATCATCGACAACCCGTCCACACAGCCCGCCGGCTGGATGCAGACCCGGCCTCCCCTCATGCTGCAGCCGCACTCGCAAGGCGACAGAGTACACGGTTACTTCCTACTATTAGCGTCTGATCAGTGCCATCCTCCGATTCCACCTGGCCCAACCCCGGGCCAACACCAACACAGCACAACCCCAGAATCGCACCCGAGCACGCGCTTTTGGCCTGTGGTTTTTCAATGGGTCACCGGCCGACGACGCTGCCATGTTATCTGCGAAGTGAGCGTGCTAGGAACACTGAATGATCCGTGTCAAGTCCACCCACCTTGCTTCTCTTTTGCCGTCACTCTCGTCATTGCGTCGAGGGCTCTAATAGCACAGACGGACTCGGTCGCTCCCTGATGTCGATCCACAGGGTACGAAAAGAGACTCCTACAGCCTTCGAATTAGGCAGCTGTTGCCGCCTCTCGACTGACCCCGGGGCCTCCTGTGCGGTCCGTCAGTGCCACCTGCCACCTGCTGTCCAAACCCAACGCTTGGAAGCACATACTATAGGTACAAAGGATACGGCCCCAGCAGCGAAGGGGGCTTGTTGTACTATAGTAACATTTGGTGATGCAGCAAGTGCTACGTATCGTGGTATGGACAGACAGTGGTGGATCTTGGGTGGCATCCTCGTCACTACATAGTATGACAGAAAACAGTGGCCGTGGATCCAACAGACGAGAGATTTGGCATTGGCCGGGTTGATTGGGGATCCGCTTTCCTGCTGCCGTTGCATAGTACATAGTATACATACTATTAGTACTATGACAGCGGTGGACTATTTTGCCTCTTGACATGACACCTTGCCTATGCGGATACGAGAAGGCCCTGGCCAACGCATTCTCGTTTAACAACAACCTAGACTGCACATACTTTTAAAATAAGCAAGTAAACAGAGACTATGTGATCGTATGCCCCGAGCTTGTCGGCAGAACAATGCTCCCATTCAGGAAAGCACAGACAGACACATAAAACAAACCGCCGACAGCGGACTAGACACGGAAGACGTTCATGGGTAGGAACCGCGGATGTGTACTATGCGATGATAACCACTGAGGAATAATGGGGAACCGACGATCTCTCGAGTCGCATCATCCACTTTGTGCTACGACCCTCGTTTCTATTGATCCCCAGCGGAATGGGGTATATCACTTGGCAGATATATACACGTACAGCAATGGAGGCATGTCGGTAAAGGAAAAGACGTCGCTACCATCTGGATGGGCATATAGCGCCCGATGATATTGGAAGGCACATGGTGATAAAAGCCGGCCCGAGTCCGGTATCTATACAATAATATTTGAGAATGTCAGTAATAGCACAACACTGTACTACAAAGTATGTACTATAATCGACAGTGCTCTTGCTATAAGGACGCGTATGAGGGATGGCAAGTATATACATAGCAATATGAATCTAGACATACTGTAACAATATGACGGACAAAGGACATGGCAATCTGAAATACCAACATCATTTGTCTCGCTCCCCTAGCGTGCCACACAGTGTATCAGTAGCCAGATCCCCCATCCCACTTGTCTGGCCAGTAGCAATACGCTATGTCACGACACTGGTCAATTTTGTCCGTCAGTGATGTACAATAGACAGAGTACTCACACAGTGATACCTTCAGTAATTGACCGCCTTGGTGTTGAGCTCAGAACGCCGCTACCTTCGAAAGTCTGTCCAACGTACATAGTATACGTATTGCAGCGTGCTCATGCCATCTGTCAAGAAGATGTAATTTATACTGCGGCAAGGTCATACCCAAATCGATGTCCGCAAACTCGGCTCCATCAGCAGCAATCTTTGGGCAGGTCGCCAAGTACATAGAGTTGCCCAAGCTCTATATTGACTACCTCTAGACAAGCACCGTTTGGTTCAATCAAGGACCTTGTTCGTAGCCTAGATATCATAGTATATCGCGGAACAGGCACCATACTATGTGAAGGCGCTGTATGTTAATACCCATGGATGTTGATGGCCTGCATCGGTGTGTGCAGAGGTTACTTCCCATCGAGGTACCTGACCCCTAATGGCTCCTCTCTGTAGCCACTAGCCCGTTTCGCCTGCAGGTGCCGTAGGTAGGCCAACACTCGGCGCTGACGTTGATGAAAGGCTACTACAGAACCAGGCAAGGCGCTGTAACCGGGCCGCTGGGAAGTACCTAGGGTATAGGTAGTTGCTCACAGCACTCAGCGCTCTGCTGCAAGGGCGGGAGTCTGCACACACGGCATCTGGGGGGGCTGGCTTCATATCAAGCTACGTACCACTGCCGCTTGCCCAAGTTTGTGCTAGCGCAGACCAGGCATGCTTGGCTGGACCCTGTTCCATGCGCTTACTATGTACAAGTGCGTCTTCTCGCGCTTTCCTCCAATGTAGACTGCTGTTTCTGCCACTTGGGGCTCCAGGCATGCTGCTGCTGCACATGGGCAAAGTGCGTGTACCACCTACCTGGCCGCGCTGGTACAGTACTATGTAGCCTTTGGGTGGATGTCCCCTTTTACCCCCCCAATCCTCGTCTTTCCCATTCCCCTTCTCTGATTGCTTGTTCTCCTCCTTCACTCTCCTCCTCTACCTCTCGACCGACCCTTCGTCAAATCCTCCCGTACCGCATCCCTTTCCTTGTCATTGCCTCCTTTTCGCGCATCATCGCCTCGTTTTTTTCTTTCTTGTGTCTTCTTGTGTGTTTCGTGCCTTCTTCTTTCTTCTTTTCCTTCTCTTTGGCCCATTTGTTTGTCCTTGATTTGGCTTGCTGTCATCTGCTCTGGCACGGTGGGCCTGAAATCTCCTTGAGAATCTCTCACTGGACTAAGATCTGCGCATTGAGCCTTGTTCGCTGGTGCTGTGCAATACATTACCAATCTACTCCGGGACTGCGCTGCGCTGTGCTTGTGGCACGTCCTCTCTGTTGACGCTCTCTTCCTCACCGACCACCACAACGCCAACCCTTCGGTTTTCGGGTCCATCAACACTAGCAACACCATCGCCGCCGCCGCCGCCGCCCGCCGCAATCGCCGCCTTCATTCGACTCGGCGTCTTCAGGTCTTCAGATAAGACCCGCCCATAAACAGTACGACGTGCTTGGGAGGCAATTTTCCATTCATCTCTTCTCCTTCTCTTATCTCTGTTGCCCAGCTTCGTTTCTTTCTTGTCGTCTTGTTCGATCGTCCAGCGCTGCTCCAGCAATCATTCAGTCTGGTCCACCCTGCTTTACATCGTTATCGCAACGCATTGTCTCTTTTCATTTTGTTTTGCGAGCTTGTTCACTTGTTGGTCAACTGCGCCTTGGATTGTCTCGTTCCCGTCTCGGCATCTCTTTTTCTAGCGACCGTCCTCCGCGTACGCACCTGCCCTTAGCCCGCTCGATCGGCACGGAAGAAAAAAGTACAAGACACGCCGCGATTTACGACATCCCTCACATTCTCGTGCTTGGCTCGATACAGCTGTCCCACACCTCAAAGGCGCCTTCTGACCCTCGGGACTACATGTACTAGCTGCAGTCTTTGTTCGCCAGGTAATCGGTTGAGACTATCGATTGTCTAATCAATTGTGCCAACCTATCTGTGCTGAATCGGTGAGGCTATCCTCGGATCGCTACCCTCTGCAGGACTTTGCTGGTAACTGGATCTGAACGACTTTGCCCTGAATGCATACATACACGTACACATGGTCACAATCCCTTTGGCCATCTTTGGCGGCTCTTCCCTCCGTCTACACCGACCATTTTGATTTCCGTTGCCTTGCTGCATTGTCGCTTCCTGAGAAGTCTCCCAAGTCATAAGGCGTGTCAACAAACCGACCCGTTCCCCAAACCCAACCTTGTTTCCAAGGTCTAGTGCACTCTCCTCTGGCGGTTCGGATCTTTATTTTCTGGTTTCACAAGTTTCCAACGTTAACGCGAGAATGGTGCACTAACATTACTTGTTTGCAGCCTTCTCCGAACAAATACCTTGATCGAAATTTACGAAATTGCCCTCGAGTGACGAAGCCTTTCCTTCGTTCTTTTACACAGAGCCCCCGAGGCTCTGGACAATTGCTCCTGATACCTGACGATGGCAGCTTCGGTCCAAATGCTATCACAACAGTCAGGTACCATCACAATGCTTCAGACAAGGAACGGCTCTGGCCCGGGCATGATGCCTGCCCAAGCACAGCCGAATCAACAATATAGTGGCACTCAGCAACAAAGAAATACCTACCATGGCATGGCTGCGGGATCGAATGGCCCAATGACTTATCGTGGAGCTGCTGCACCGATACAACCTTATGCGTTCACCGCAACACCCAGCCTGAACCCGGCCGGCCAATGGCAACCATACCCACCATATCGCGCCTCTTCCTCCTCGGCAGTGCCTACCGTTCAGTCTCTTGACCAGAACAACGGCTACCCACGTGTGCGGCATGCCAACAATATGTCTCTACCTTCTTTACCGACAAATATGATGCCTGGAGTCTCCCGCGATGATTCCGCTCTTCCAGCATCAACGCGGAGAAACAGCGGCAATTCAAGACCTCAATCTGCCTACTTTGCTAGCTCGACCGTCCAGACCTCGTTCGCCTCAGCATCTCCTTCCAAGAACCAACCAGACCGATACCGACGACCCGCTTTGAAAGGCCGCGAATCGAGTCCTGCTGCGGCGCCAAGTCAGTCCCAGGGTTCTGCAGCACCATCAGGCTCAGGTATGGCAGCAGTGAACCATTTGTACACACCGCCAGCCAATCCAGGTAGAGAAAGACGGCCCAGCCCATCAAATGCTAGCCGACCAAATAGCTTTTACGCAAAAGTCCCAGGCTCAGTTGATGATATGCAGCTGAGCAGAGACTTTGAGGATACAAAGAGATTCCGCCGACGCAGCATGCCCACACTAGAGGCTCATGACATGCCCAAGTCGTTGGCAGCACTGGACCTTAAGAGGCCAGAAATTTCGATTCATCATGACCATACGCCCATTAAAGGCGCCCCCGAAAAGGACCAGAACAAGACTGCCAGGCTAGTCCCAGGCAACGCCTCCGCCAGAAATGGCAGTTCCGAAAGTCTAGTATCTAGCCGCAGTACCAATTCTAGACCTTCATCGGTAAGCTATTTTCACTCTCTTGTCCATCCCGCATGAATTGTCCAATCACGACACATGCAATGCACTTCAGGTATTTTTGGAACACGGGTCGCGTATGCTGATCAATACCCCGTTCAGTCCACCAACCGCAACAGTGTTCAAAGCTCTACGGGATACCCCGCCCAGGTTTCGAGTCCTCCCGACCAAGCATCGCAAGATGGTGCAAAGCAGCTCAATGTTCCGCCCAGGGCATCATCTTCTGAGGCTTCCAAACGCCTCAATCATCCGTCTCCACTGTCCAAGCCGATGACCATGGATTCGGAAAGCGGGAAGAAAACGCCTGCAGCTGAAAATGCTGAATCGGAGGGCAAGCCTGGCTCTGCAGAGCCCACAGCGCCTTCTCGCACTTTTGATAGTCCTGCTGCCAAACAGTTGGCTGCTATCAATCAAAAGGGAGGTAAGCTGAAGAGCAAGACCTCGAGATTGCGCCGAGCATTGTCCTTTGGTAGTGCTGCTGAATTCCGAAAGGCTGGTGATGCGACCAAAGACATTAGCGATCTGAGATCACAAGACGCAAATGAAGAACTTGATCCCGAACAAATCCGCATTGCTGAACAGCAAGAGGCGGCAGGATTGGGGCACAATATTTATGCCGGCTCTCGGGTGTTTGCAGGCTCGACAGATAACATCTCCATTTCGTCTACCGCCTCGTCTGCGTCGATTATGATTCGCAAGATGGGCCGTGGGATGAAGAAGGGCGGTCGTTCTCTGGCTGGCCTCTTCCGCCCAAAATCAATGATTGGAGTGCCTTCAACGGACAGTCCAGAAGCCAGCCAGGCCGCAGTGTCAATGGTCACTGTGGAGGCTGAGCGAGAACGTGTCAACGTCAACGCTGATCCAAACCCCGAGAATGGTGGTGGCACTGGTTATCCACGACTTGAGAGAAATTCGCTTGACGCTTCTACTGCTGCAGGCCGTTCGAGTCCCGAGCGCTTGGGAAGTTCAGGTACCGACAACTCAAACTCGAGAAAGAGCATTGTCGGTGGCGATAGAGAGAGAGCCGAGGTCCTTGCTGCTGTGCGCAAGGGAATATTGAAGCGTAAGTCCTTGCGCCTAATGCTCATATATACTGATTCGGATTGCTAATTGGTTCTTGTGTGATTAGACACCAATGGCTCCTCTACCCCTTCGCCCAAGCCTACTGAAAGAGGCTCTGCATTCGAGCTGCCGCCTGTGCCGACTGTTTCCGATTCGCCGATTTCGAGCGCTCCTAGCACGCCCAATGACGATGCCAGCCAAAAGAGGAGCGAGGCCACTGTCACCATTGGTAACGAAGATTACTTCATGACAGCTTTGCGGCTCCGCCAAGACACCAAGAGTGCTCCAGGAACTCCCTCTGGACAGAAGCGAAACGCAACTTTCAGCCCGCGGATCGTATTTCATGACACGTGGACGGGCCAGGAGTATGACCGCCGCTCTGAGATTGCAACTTGCAACCGCCTCACCCCAATGCTTGCTCAGCAAATCAAGGAGGAGCTTAACACTTTCAAAATGGTAAGTTGCTGTATTTGTCTGACCAATAGGGTACCTCTTCTCAGGACGCGACGGCTAATTTGCAGCAGGAAATGGAAGTCCACGAGAGCTCCAAGATCTACACTCATTTCTTCTGACAATGACAGAATCCGGCGGAAAGTTTACTCTCCTAAGCGACCGCACTTGGAGGGCTCCCAAACACCGTCGTGTATCTGATTTGTTTTTTCTCTGTCGGCGTTTCGGGACTGCATCGTAAGGTGTCGAGGCGTTCCTTTGAGACAATTTACCGTCTGCGGCGACACATGGAATGATGCTACATATTCTCGAGGCAGTCGACCTGCAGCTAGGCTCGCCCAAGAACTTATCTAGTCACTTGCTGGCGCGCCGACAGCCAATCCCGATAACTCAAAGGGCACGGGCAGAAGGCGGTGGACAGAATACTTTTGTCTAGATGGGCGGACAGGCAGCGAAAAATTTGCGCGAATACGCAAAGATACGACCATTTATTAATCATCAGCATGACCTCTGGAAGGTGGGCGTGGCCTTTCTGGCTCGAAACGTGGGCATCGTTTGTTTTGTGTGTTCATCGTCATTTTCTTACTCTCTCATTGTTGCATTTGTCGTTTCTTTTCTTTGGGAAGACATACTATTCATATGTTACACATGTCGAAGGTCACTGCATCCGAGAGACACAACAGTTGGTTTGCGATCTAAGAAGCATCAGGAAAGGTTTATTAAATTCAGTCATGGTCTCCTGCTCAGTTCCTGCGGCTCGGTTGTGCCTAGATAGCCAGAAAAACATGCGGCATCCCCGTACGTTTTTGCGGGACTTGTAACCACTTTGATTTACATTTTACAGCGGTGCACTGCTATCCTCTAGGCCAGGGCCTCGTGCACAATAGTATCGCGATGTGCCTTTTTGATGCTCTTTCCACTCTCCTCCTCCTGAAGACGATACCAGAGACTACCGGAGCTCCGCCCATGTTTACTATTACTGTAATTTGGGATGATGAGCGCCTCGATTTAAAATACGAAGTGGAGCCAATAATTCGCCTGTAATAGGTACGCGGCAATCCAGAAATATAGCATGATTTCCGGGTACGGTGGGGCTGGAGAGATATGGGGAGTAGTACTATGTACTTTGCAGTTGCGGGACGGGCTGGTACTCTGCTAAGATTTGATGTATTCCGTACTTGCCCGACCCACCTACATAGTACACTCCGGCGGGGATTACGACTCGCTTCCCTATTGAGAAGGCGGTCAAGAAGCTGTGACGACAGCTGCGAGGTACGTACCTTTGCTGACACAAGGCTTTGCTTATCTTATCGCTTCGAGCAAGGCTGAGAGCAAATTGTAACCCGTGGGTAAAAGTTCTGGCTTGACGGGCAATGCACCCACGTTATCCTTTTTTTTTTCTATGTAATACTACCGCCTCAACGAGTGTTTCAACATTCTTTCCTGATACTTCGCGATCGATACTCTCCGCTTCTAGTAATCTCTCCTCAATTGCTACCACAGCGTTCTCTTCACTCTGGAGGCTGTCATTAGGCGGGCTGGATTCCGCAGGCCTGCGGTCCTGTGCTCGAGGAATAGAGCATTTGCGACGACTCCAATCTTCCTGGTGACTACGGGGACCAAGACCCTACACCCAGCCATGGCGTCTCCGGTGGTCCCAGCAGTGGTCTCAGCAGGGACAGTCAAGCCGACTAAGCTGCACGGCCGCGCATTCTACGAGAGCATTGGGAGCCCAAAGTACATTGTTGCGCCCATGGTCGATCAGTCCGAATTTGTAGGTTGAATCCTGGTGCCTGTGACCACATCCAATGCTCCATGTCGCTGATCAGATCTGCTGTGCTGTGCCGATTTCTAGGCATGGCGGATGCTCACACGCTCCTTTATGCCCGAGTCGGAGCGCGGCTCTGTCCTCGCCTACTCACCCATGTTTCACGCACGTCTGTTTGCCGACAGCCAGAAATACCGCGACTCGCACTTTCAGCCAACCAAGGCTGCAATACTACCTAGCTCGGTCGAGTATAACCCCACGAGTACCTCCCAGACCACCGAAGCCGATAGCGACGCCGCCGCCGCCGCCGCCGCCAAAACGCCCTACCTCGACGGAAATGCGGCCATTGACCGCCCGCTCTTTGTGCAATTTTGTGCCAACGACCCACAGGCGCTTTTGGCCGCGGCACAAGTCGTCGCGCCCTACTGCGATGCCGTCGACCTGAACTTTGGTTGTCCACAGGGCATTGCGCGCAAGGGCCATTACGGCGCCTTCTTGCAAGAAGACCAAGCGCTCATCCACAGCCTCGTCAAGATCCTGCACGAAAACCTATCAATCCCCGTGACGGCCAAGATACGTATTCTCGAGACAAAGGAGGCTACGTTGGCGTACGCGCGCAACGTCTTATCAGCCGGCGCGAGCATTTTGACGGTACACGGGCGGCGGCGCGAGCAAAAGGGCCACCTGACAGGGCTGGCTGACTGGGAGTATATCCGCTACTTGCGGGATAATTTGCCCAAAGAGACGGTCCTTTTCGCGAATGGAAATATCCTTCAGTACGGCGACCTGCAGCGGTGTCTGGACGCGACGGGCGCAGATGGTATCATGTCCGCTGAGGGGAACCTGTCTGATCCGGGCCTGTTTGCTCCGCCAGAGGCCAAGGAGGCTGCTGGGCGGGAGTACTGGCGGGGCAAGGACGGAAAGGGAGGCTGGCGCGTTGATGCGGTAGTCAGGCGCTACCTCGATATCATGCATCGTTATGTGGTTGGCCAGGAGCCGCCCGCTAGAAGACCGCTTTTCGTACCGGGCGATGATGAGACGTGGCTACGAGAGGCAGAGGCTAAAGACGACGAGGCACAGGAACCTGCGCGAAAGAAGCGAAGAAAGGACGGCAATGGTGGAGGTGGGGGTGGCAATGGTAACAGAGGGCCCAAGATGACCTCTGTCACGGCCGGTCCGAATTTCGTTGCTATGCAAGCGCATCTCTTCCACCTACTACGGCATTTTGTCACCAAGCACCACGATGTAAGAGACGTCTTGGCCAAGTCGAGGCTCGGCGACATCTCGATATACGAGAGGATTCTGGAGCTGGTGGAGCGTAAAGTCGCAGAGGGACTTTTAGAGTACGAGCGCACCGGCGGCAAGAGCGTTGAAGGTGACGAGGCCAAGAACGGAGCCTATGACAAGGGCTCGAGGGCGGACGGCGGCGTTGGTGACGTTGCACCTGCGGCTGTGGCTGATGTCGAGATTTCAGCTATCAATGGAGCGGCTACTGAGGCACATAGTGCTGGTGCAGAAGAAGAGGAGATGATAAAAGACGACCCAGACAGCTCGGTGGCGACTATCAAAAGGTGCAAGCGGCCATGGTGGGTGGCGCAGCCGATCATTCGGCCGATGCCCAAGGAGGCCATGGCCAAGGGCGCCATCTCGCTGAGCAAAAAGGACAAGCAGAAGTTGGCAGAGGAAGGGGCGGCGCTCAAAACACCCGGTGGTACACCCGAGTCCCAAGCTACGCCTACCCCTGTGAGTCTTGAGCAGGTCAGCGGCAACGTGAATGGCATTGGCGATGAGGCCAAGACCCAGGAGACTACCGAGGCACTGGATAAGGCAACAAGCTATCCTGATAGTGGTTTGGTGTCAGGATAGTTCCATGAGAGCCTTGGAATTGATAGTTTCTTCGTTGGTCTTGTCTCTCGGTGGTTTCGACACGATTTGAAAACCGCCTATGATCTGCTACGGAGGGGACCATTCGATGGAGCAGCTGCGGAGAGTAGACGCGTCAATGCAGCCAAGCACTGATGAATTGTCCCTATTGAGGAAGACGTTCTTCTCCCAAGTCGTCCCGTGAAGCGGTCCTTGAAAGGCCGACGCATGCTCCCGGGGGGGGGGGGCTTGAGTTTCATGGACTGGTCACAGAGACCATGCCACTGCGAACCTTGGATGACTCTAGACACTCTCTCGCCACTAGTCTGTTCGTGCTCGAGCGCTATTACATGGCTTTCAGATAAAATGAATCTGCTGTTCCCCGTACATACTCGGCGTATCGGCCGATGAATTGAGATGATACACAACTTCTCTCTTGTTGGTCTCCGCGCTCGTCTAAGGTATACAATGCATGGACTCGCATGTCCTGCCCATTCCACAGCAGGCGGTTCTACCAAGGATCAAATTAAGCGCCTTGTCTTGTTGGGAGGGTGGGGAGATGGAGAACACGCTGGAGACGGTGAAGGGTTCGTAGATGTAGTACTAGGGAGGCCCGACCTTGGGTTGGGTTGCTCTAGGGACGAGTTGGGCAGGTTTGCCGAAGCAGAAAAAGGCGTTGATACGGCCGTCCTAGAGGGTGGCGGGGAGTCCGAGGACCAGGGACGTGAGAAAGAAGGCTGCCAGCGCGCGCTGAAATGTCGCTTGTAGTCATGGAGAATAGTGCTCTTGATCGTGAGATGAAGCTGCAGATAAGCTAAGACGGCCAAAGTGATGCTGAAGCCAAATTGTTGACGACGGGCTGTATTAGGTACGGCGGTTTGCTGTCCAGGAGCCGAGCCAAGCTATTCTCTCGTCTTCAGATTTCCCCTTGTATGCTCACGCTCTAGGCATATATAGCACTAGGATATATTTCGCAAATCTGGCTGAGATGCTATGCAGTCTGAGCTGGTATGGTTCTGCCCGTGATTGAAGCGTCCTTGTTTAAAAAGAAAAAATTAAAAATAATAATAATAATAATAAAATAATAAAAAAAAGGTCAGTTCATTCATATTTACCGGGAAGAGGGCGTCTTGTCGTGCAAGATCTTGTTCAGTATCCCCTTGCTGTAGGCCAATTAAGCTTGTACTTATAATGGAAGCACTTAGATCCACGCTCGATCATGAAACCTGTTTTACAACAGCCTGCAATGCATCATTTGATGGATGTCAAAGCATCCAGCCTGTTTTCTCCTGTGAAAGCGACCGTAGCCGCTCATTTAGCCCTCTTGGCACCGACTGCCGCGATGCTGTTGGTGTCCTGAGAGTAATGAGCGAGTATATGTGGAAGGAGGTTTCTTTTGGGGAGAGAGAGAGAGAGAGAGAGAGAGAGACGGGGAGAGAACTTGTGTAGCTTTCAGTGAGGTGGCCAAACCATCTTCTTGGATATGGGATCGAGACGCCTTCACTCGGGCCATCATTTAGACACTTCAGTTGAGAACTCGACATAATTTGTAGCACAATTTAGACAAATGCTTGCCTGAGACAGTCTAGCCAGACTCCCGCTCGTCACACATAACGCACATCAAGATAGCAATACATGCTTAAAAACACTCAACTTCACACCCATAGCATGCAGTTACCGATGTCTCCCGTCTAATTCTCGCAGCATCGACTTCGTCATGGTTTCGAAACCTTGGCGACATGTCTACTCTACTTTACTCTGTGGTCCGCCCGTCGATATCTTATGCGTAGTCGAACCCACTGGAGCTCTTGTTCCTTACAAGTGTTGCCCGATCCAAGCTGCGCCTCGAGAAGCTCTTATTCCGCACAGGCCCCGCCCTTTCCACACTCGGCCGGGCCAGTGAGCCAAGAGTATCATCAGTTTCCCCTCTTTCTACCACGCCTGTCTCCAAGGAATCAACGACAGAGTATTCGTCGGGTTCGTCCCGGATGAGGTGTATGAACCAGGCCGACGCACCCACCATGACACCACCGATTGCCATCACAATGGCAATAGAGTGGTCGCCTGGAGTGCCGCGCGGCTTCTGGAAGATCTTGAAAATAAGACTCGATCCAACCGTGGCTATGATTTGCGGTGCAGCGATCGCCATGTTGTGGATGCCCAGAATGACGCCGGCCTGGTCGGTTTGGCTGTCCGAGTCATCGAGCTTGTGGTCTTGGTCGGAGGAATAACCGTCGAAGCGCGAGGGAGCGGCAGACGGAGACTCAGCAGCCCTCTGTGAGGAAGAAGCACGCTGCTTTTGGCGAACAAGAAGATCACGACGACTGATCTCGGCACTGATGATGGCGAAGGGCGCCCAGAGTGTCAAGGCCCAAGTGATTCCCACGAGGCCAACGAGAACAGTTGCAGCAGGAACGGTTCGGACAGCGACAGTGCAAAGCATGCTGACCATGAAGAGCAGCTGAGAGTACATCCAAGCGCGTCGGAGCGTCAACCCTGGGATAATAAGACGATTCGCCCACGACTTTGTCTCATCATACTCGGTGGGGAAAGAAGTGGCAGGCCCCTCAACAGCACCCTCACCAACAGGCTGGTTGTCATAAGATGGCGCGATGAAGAAGGGCAAAAAGACATTGGTCAACAAGCTGGTTATAGCGAAAATGAGAAGAGCAAAAGTGCCGACTCTGGTCGCTTTTTCGTACAGCGCGTCCACTTCCTCGGGCGTCATGTGAGGATTCGCTTCTAGGTAAGGTTGAACATAAATTTCACCAATGTACGAGGATGTGTAGAAGAGCATTGGGAAAAAGCCGACCCACGCACAGAACTGCACAATGCAAACCTTTTTGGTTTGTGGTGGCAGCCGCTTGATGGAAATGAAGAGTGTCTTGAAAAAGCTGACGAGGCCAGGCCGACTAGTAGTCGTCTCCTTTGGGCTGTCGAGACGCGGGTCTCTTTCCTTGATGGTCATGCTCACGAGTACAGTGCTTCCGAGCGCCACGCTGGCAATAGCGCATAGACACTTGAACTGTGTGTCGCCGAGCCACCACATGATCTTGGGCAGGTTCACATAGCCGGCAATATATCCAACAATGTTGCCCACTCCGGTGATCCTGCTGGCCATTGCGTTTGCGGCTTCTTGCTGATGAGCTGGCGCACAATCGACGATGAAGGCGCGTATTGCTGCTTGAACTTTGAGAGGAACATGCTTAGCACGTTGATACTTGTATAGATTCGGGTGGTTCAGACGCATTCCACTTACCCGTATTGATGGCAAAGTCAAGAATATACACCCAAATCACGGCAAAGACAATTGTGGTCACCTTGACGCTCTGGGACGCAGGGTCTGCGCCGAAGAGGCTCAGAAAAACTGTAACGATATTTTTCGACCAAGCAAGAACCATGAGCGAAACAATGGTGGCTGCAGCGCCTCCGAGCATAAAAGGCTTCCGCTTCCCCCAGGGGACTCTGCATCTGTCGCTCAACATGCCAACATAGGGCTGTACCAGGGTGCCAGTCAGCGGCCCCGCAATCCAGACCAGAGCCATCAAGGACTTGCTCAGACCAAGCGACAGAAGATATGGCGAACCATTGGATAGTTCGACCGACCAAGCAATCTGCAGACCGCCAATGCTTATTGTCAACAATATGAGGTACCAGATGCTCTTTGTGGTTTGCGAGTCGTCGTAGTCTTGGACACGGTCACCGTTTCCACCCAAGAAGCCGTTCTGCTCGTTAGAGCTTGAAGCAGGAGATAGGAGAGGAGAGACCTCGTTCACGTTGTCGGTGGTCTTGGACTCATCGTGACGGCGGGCATCGACGGATAGACCGGCGCTTGGGGGAATGCTTGGGTTCTGTGTGCTTGCGGCTTGCGCCTGGTCTTGGGCAGCAGGGCCCTCTTGATCTGAAGGCTCGACTCTCGACGACGTCATGCGGATAAGAAACCGGCGATGGTCAAGCAGGGGATGATTATCTCGACAGCCGTTGCTAGATAGGCACACGGTGGGGATTGGCTCTGTAAATAGGGTCGTGGATTGCCTGGAAGCGGACGATGGCCGGGTAGAGGAGTGACTGCGATCTGGTGTACACTTGGTAGCGAATTTGGTATAGCAGCGGCAAGAGATATGGTCGGGTCGATCTAGGTAGGTTTTGAGTCCCGACAGAATGGCAGGACAAAGAAAGGGACGCAACGAAAAGCTTAATAATAAGGACTTAAAAGGTGGTGCTTGGCCAAGCCACAGGCCATTGCGTGAAGCAAGACAAGAGATGACCTCGAAGGTGGATGAGGAAAAGCTTCCAGGCAGGTTAAAGTCAGATGAGACGGGAGGCGTGATGGGCTGAATACCTAGCCAGTGGGACCAAGTGTGTGCTTAGGGAACGGAGCAGGAAGAGACAAAAGATGAGGCAGACGATGGCGCAGCCATGGTGGCCGAGGTGGTCTACTTGCAGTTCTGTACTTGGCGTAACATAACCCACGGCACATGGCTCAAGTCAGGCCGACGTCACAGCTGGCTTGGGCCCTTGCATGGCCCTGTAACCCCTGTAACCTCATGCTCGTACAGCATGTCAGCCGCCTGTAGGGGAGGGCCACGATAGGCTCTAACAAGGGGGCTGCCACACCACTTGTCCGGGGAAGCCATTGGAGAAGGGCGGGCCCACGTGCCGGCTTCTCGTTGGACTCTGTTGCAGCTTGTACCGATGGCATTACGGATTCCTCGGCATGCTCAAGCAATCAGCAGGCACCTGGATGTTGTACTGGAAAGGCTCGGATGATGTCTGACTTGAGAGAGAGCACGCCAATTAGTTGATTGTATGTATACCTTTGAATACACTACATATCCACTGATTACTCTTAGGCACGTGTGCAAATGCTACCATGGTTTTACGTACTCAACTTTGCCAGAGATACCGTCCCATTCTACTGGATACTTCTGCACAAGTACTTGTAACTGTGCTGGGCGGAGGACCGCTTACGGCGATCTTTATAAATATATCCGTCATATTAGAGACAACTATATTTGATACTCCCCCTTATATCATTACTTGTACTACCTGTGCTATGTACTATGTGATGTATATAACATAGTAAGCACATAGTAGCTCCCCTTCATTCAGTACTATTTTGGGACATCAGCTGCCCGGCATGCTTGGACCCTAACCCTCATAGCTAGCTGCAGCATCTCGGTTGGATCCGAAGTGGACACAGTTGAGTGGTGGTACAAGATGGCAGGAGCGGCGGCCAACGCTGGGATCCGACATGGATCGAATTGCGGGTTGCGGATTGCGTCGTCCTCATCGTCGTCGTCTCTACTTGCTGCACCTCCATCACACTCCTTCATCAACCGCTTCTTATCTCCGGTCCCACCTGCAACCAAGGGTCACCTGCATCTGCGACTCCCCGCGCTCTCTTTCCTTTCTGTTCCGTTCCTCGCGCCAGGGCAGCCACGGTTTCGCAACTCGCAACTCCACCAAGACGCGCAGGCCCACCAACGTCCAGAAATCTCGAGAAATCCCACATGCGTCAACCACCCCCGCTGCGAGGAGGCTTTTCATCCTGACGGCCTTGTCCCCGTCCTGTAGCCATCCTTTTTCTTGCGCCGATAGCTATACCCCAACTTTACCAATCGACCGACCCATCACCCGAGTCTCCCTGTGTGGGCCGTGCCCAACATGCGTGATAGCATCTTCAATACCGCCGTGGCTCTGTCACGTATGCTCCTTCTTGCCCCCCCCCCCCTAATTTGCTCTCCCTGTGTTCTGGACTCGCATATGCTGATAATGACCACTATAGGGCGAGCTGCTCAAGAGACTGACCCTGATGGTACAGAGCCCTCCCGCACCCATGCGATCCCTTGCGACGCCCATCTAACACGTAAACTAACGAGTCCCGCCGATAGGAGATGATGCCTCCGAAAAGGAGATTTGGGCATCAATGGCCATCTTCATTCTCATCATGCTGATGATTGTGGCCCTTTTTACGAGCTATTTCCTGCAGCAGAGAAAGGTCACGGCCATACACGAAACTGTCGCATCCATCTTTGCCGGTGCGCTATCACCACCCCCGCTTTCAGGAATTACACATTCATGATAGAATTGCTAATCCGTTATGGCCAGGCATGATTGTCGGTCTGACTCTCCGCGTTGCGGCTGGTGAATCTCTCCAGAACCTCGTTAGCTTCGACTACCAGATTTTCTTCAACCTGCTACTGCCTCCCATTATCCTATCGTCAGGCTACGAACTCCACCAGAGCAACTTCTTCCGAAACATAGGCATCATCCTCACCTTTGCTTTTGCCGGTACCTTCCTCTCTGCCATCGTCATCGGCGTAATACTGTGGCTGTATACGCGGATTCCTATCGATGGGCTGAACATGGGCTGGGTGGATGCCATATCGGTTGGCGCAACGCTGTCTGCTACAGATCCCGTCACGATTCTCGCAATCTTTAACTCGTACAAAGTCGACCCGAAGCTCTATACCATCATCTTTGGCGAGTCTATCCTCAACGATGCCATTGCCATTGTCATTTTCGAGACGGCACAAAAGGCAAAGGAGGGCGCAGCCAACAAATCCGCCATCACAAGTCTCTTCTTTGGCATTAGTACTTTCATATTTGATTTCTTTGGCAGCTTGGCCATCGGCGTTTTAGTTGGAATCGCTGCGGCACTCAGTCTCAAGTACACCTATGTGCGCAGATACCCAAAGATTGAAAGTTGCTTGATTGTATTGATTGCCTACTCCACATACTTCTTCTCTCAGGCCATCAAGATGTCTGGTAGGTGTTCCGTGATATAGATGACATGCTTTCGGGCAGGTTTAACTGACTCGAAATCGTGTAGGTATTGTGTCTCTTTTGTTCTGTGGCATTACTCTCAAACATTACGCCTACTTCAACATGTCCAGGAGGACCCAGCTCACGACCAAGTACATTTTCCAAGTCTTGGCGCAGCTTTCCGAAAACTTCATCTTCATTTACCTGGGACTTTCCCTCTTCACCGGCGACGGCCTTGAGTACAAACCTCTATTCACAATTGTCACAGTTCTGGCTGTGTGCGCTGCAAGATGGATGGCCGTTTTCCCACTATCACGAGCAATTAACTGGTTCATCAGGTACCGGGCCCGCCGTCGCGGTATCACGGACCAGCCAGATGAACTGCCTTACAACTACCAAGCAATGCTGTTCTGGGCCGGTCTACGAGGCGCTGTCGGTGTGGCTCTTGCGGCACTTCTCACTGGCGACGACACGTTCGCACTCAAGGCGACTGTCTTGGTCGTAGTTGTCCTGACAGTCATCATATTCGGCGGCACAACAGCGCGCATGCTCGAGATTCTCAACATTCGCACAGGCGTTACGGAGGAGATGGAGTCGGACGATGAATTTGACATTGAAGCTGTACCGGGTGGTAGCTACTACAAGCGTGGCGGCGGCACAGGCATCGGCTTCACCCCGCGCCGCGGCAACTCGTCCGTACACCTCGACCGCATTGACAGCAACGGCAACGGAAAACGCAAGATGGATCCATCAGGATGGGCGTCCGGCCACCGAAGCCCCCACGGCATGCCACGACCCGTGAGTATGAGTCGCAAGGGCTCCCGCAACACTCTCGACCCCGAACAGGCAGACCTGCTTGGCAGTACGGCCAACAGTGTAACCGAATCGGAACTCGACAGCGACATTGACATTTCGGACCTGCCGCCCGCGGCGCCGAAGCGAAGGACAAGCCCGATTCCATCCGCGAGCGCCAGCGGCGTTGCTGAGAGCGGGTCCACCTCGGCGGCTGCTGCGGGGGCCCCTGGTGGTACCGGCCGCGATCGCTCCGTTACCTTATCCGAGGGCGCCAAGTCAGCGGCTGGAGCGCTCAAGCAGCTTCTCACCGCCGAGGACCCGTCTGCCTTGTTCAAACAACTCGATGAGGACTTTATCAAGCCTCATTTGTTGCTGGATGATGGTAGAGGGAGAGGACGCAACGGGCACGGGGGATCTAGTGTTTAGACTATGTCACTACTGATCGGTGATGGAATCCGTTGTGGAACACGCGATCAGATCTTTTTTCGGCTGGGTTTCCTTTCGAGATTCGCCACATATCTATTTATGTGCGCCCTTTTGAGTTCTCTGGTGTTTGTTTGTGTTTGTGTCCATACTAGAGGCGTTTTGGGGGGGGGTTGGGGCTTTTGGGTCCTTGAGAATCGGCTTACAGGTCTGAGGAGAAGTATTCGTATGATAATCGTATTCTCGATGCTGTTATTCTACGTGGTCAACACGGGCTGCACCCAAGAAACATTGCATTTTGTGTATCTAAATAAATATGCTGGTATCACGTTCAAGTTCTCTGATTGGATGCTGGACTGCTTGTGCTCTTCGTCGTCTATCTGAGCATTGCATTTTCGTCACTGATTCTTTGATTTCTGATATACACCTGATACTTCGATATGCCTTCGTCGTCCCAGGGTCAGGCATTTTAGTTCTTGTGGTTTTGTTCATTTGCCCTTGAAGAAATGGGTCACGAAAAGATGAGCAAAGACTAGGAGTGACCCTCAATACATTTATCCTCTCTATTCTCCATGATACCTACATACTTACCTAGGTTCTTACCGCTCCTTCTGCACACCTCATGAATTCTCCTCTGCCCACCTCCGGAACCACTCTAATGCCTCGGGATTCGCCACCGATGCATTCACTCTCACAGGCAATCCACTCAACACCTGCTTGACCGCAACCTCAATCTTCTTACCATTACCCGTTTTGGGCACTCCCTCTCCCTCTCCTTTGCCACACTCGACCACCACACCAGGCACATGTCTCGGACTCAGCTGTTCACGAATCACCTTTTGGATCTCTTTATCCGTTTTTCCCGGGATAAAGTCGTTGCC
This sequence comes from Coniella vitis, assembly GCA_011317545.1. NCBI lineage: Eukaryota > Fungi > Ascomycota > Sordariomycetes > Diaporthales > Schizoparmaceae > Coniella > Coniella vitis. The sequence continues at coordinate 1,147,366 of WUJK01000012.1, forward strand.
TGGCTGCATGACGAGAAACAAGCAGACTGTTTCGTCCTTATCGATTCCGGGGCGGCATCTGCCTACGCAGACGGAATCGGCAATGGAAGAAGCGAAGAAGCGGGTGAGGATGTTGTAGATCTCTGCAGAGCCGAAGCGGATGCCCGACGGTTTGAGGACGCCATCTGAGCGGCCGAGCATGATGAGGCCTGGGGTGCTGGCTCGGTGCGGGACGAGCCGGATAAAATCGCCGTGGGCCCAGATAGGACCAGTTGGCGGAGTGAAGCGAGTGAAGCTGGAGGATGTCAGTCTAGAATAGCAAATAATTCAAACAATATTCTTTTTTTGAAAAGCGGTATGTCGTGACACAACTCGAGCAGGAGAGTGTGTCAATAAGACGAAAGAGCTCTGTGCTTTGGAAAAGAAGCACAAAAGTAGTAACGGAAGACAAGCAGAAGGAGGGAGAAGAAGAAGAAGAAGAAGAAGAAGAAGAAGAAGAAGAAGAAGAAGAAGAAGAAGAAGAAGAAGAAGAAGAAGAAGAAGAAGAAGGCCAACTTACTATGCATCTCGCAATTTGGCATCACCTCCTTTGCCCCAAAACGTCAAAGGTTGACAGGGAAACGCCTTCACACACACCAACTCGCCCGGACTTCCCGGCGGATCAATCAGGCGCGGGTCATTCTCAGATGACGCACTATCGACGACCTCAAGCGCCATACCCAAGCCAGGGCACTGAATCTCGCCCACTCTCACAGGGACTAATGGACAGGGTGCGCCAAAGAGCGAAATGATATCTGTTCCACCCGTGATACTCGCCAGATTCACCTTGGCGGGAAACGCCTCGTAAACAAAGCTGAATGTTGAAGGAGGGAGAGGAGAAGCGGTTGAATATATGGCTTCAAGCGCGCTCAGGTCGAAGTTGGAATCGAGATCCACAATGGGCCGCACATTGTTTGCCTCAAGGGTGGAGAGGTATGCGGCGCTTGTGCCAAAGTGTGTCACGCGCAGTTGGGCGAGCAGGCGCGGCAGCGATAGGTAGCCATGTGGTTTGAAAGGAGAGCCAGTATACAGCACGAGCGAGGCGCCAACAGCCAGGGCCGAAACGCTCCAGTGCCACATCATCCACGAGGTAGTGGTGTAGTAGAGTAGACGGCTGGCAGCTGTCATGGAGCAATGCAGGAAGTGCTCTTTCTTGTGTTGAAGGAGCGTGCCGCCGGCTGTGTGCACAATGGCCTTTGGAAGACCAGTTGTGCCACTGCTGTAAAGGATGTAGAGTGGGTGAGAAGCAGGAAGCTGCTCGAAGCGTAAGGGTGCATCGGATGATGTTGGGGAAAGAAAGGCATCCCAGGATTCCACGCCTTTACATTGTTGGCGCAATCTTTCCAAGCCCAAGTCGACACCAGGCAGAGACTCAATAATGACTACCAACTCGAGCCCTTGCGCAGCCAAGTCAGCCACAATCTCTGCCGTTTTTGCCTTGCTGGACCATTCCTTGCCATTGTACAGCATGGCATTGTCTGCAAACAACACTCGAGGCCGCAGCTGGCCCAGACGATCTAGGACAGCCGACACACCAGTGTCGGGGCTGATGCTCGTCCAGATGGCGCCGATCGACGCCGCAGCCAACATGGCAACGAGTGCTTCGACGTGGTTTGACACGAAGCCGGCAACAATATCGTTGGGTCCAAGGCCAAACGCACGTAGAGAGTTTGTGCACTGGCGAACCTCTTCGCGCAACTCAGCCCAGCTCGTCTCACGTAGGTTGGTGTCATAGCCATCACTGCGCCCTTCGGTGACGGTTATGACGGCTGTCTGTGACTTGTCGACCCACTCACCGGCGGGGAAGAGGAGGTTCTCAGCAAAGTTGAGGGCGGCGCCCTGGAAGAAGTCTGGGCGAGGGTACATGCTGCCTTTACCTAAAGATGCAGACTCTGCAGAAGGAGGAAGCACGCATTCGAAGCGGCGTGAGGCCTTGATGCCACAAAAGTCCCAGACGGCGGCCCAAAAGGTCTCTATATCGGTAATGGACCATTGGTAGAGGTCTTGATACGAGGACAGCTGGGACAGCGACGAAGGGTACTTTTGGCTGACATGGCGCATGAAGCGAGCCATGTTGGTGCTGTCTGGATCTGGATGGCGCCAGAGAATGGAGGCATCGTCGCCAACATCTTGACCGTTGATGTGTTTCTTAGCATCTCCATTGGCATCTCCATTGGCATGTCCGTTGGCAGCGGTGACTTCGCTGTGGTGATTGGGGGTTTCTTGCGACGACATTGCTGATCCTAGAAGACACCTTCTTTGGCGGGCTTGGACATGAATCGAGTTTGTCTTTACTCACTCCTAAGACTGCTCATCCGGCTGTGGTGTGGTGTGGTGTTTGTCTAGAGTTGTGTTCAAAGACGGCGCTGGCATGCCGGCTCGGACAAGGACGATGAGTGAGTCGAGGAATGTCCGGCACTTGCTCAGCCGGGGGGTCTGGCTTACCGATGATACCCGGGCGTATCTGTCTGTGGTGTAAGACTGGCCATGGTGGCTTGCTGGCTCTCTGGCTTGTGCTTCGACAAGTCCCGAGTGGCTGGACCGGATCGACAATTGCAAAGAGAGAGAGCAAGAGAAAAGATGGTTGCCGCGCAAAACGCAATGGGAAGGTTGTCGCAGCACGATGCAGCAGGATTGGGCAGCTGCCAGAGAGGGCCATTGGGTTCCTGCCTATTGTTGCTTTGTTCGGCTGTAAGTCAGTCTGGGGGACACAGAGGAGGGGGGGCTGCCCGAATTATTCGAAGGGGCGCCTGTGACTGAATTGGGCACAGTGACTATGTACTCACCACCACCCACTGAGTGCCATTGACGTCTCTCAAACGTTATACTGTCTTCATTGATCAAGCTTGCCGGGATATCTCAGATTACTTGGATTTCCTTTATTTTGTAAAAGTCAAGATGCTCCTGTACCTTCCCATTATCACTATGCAATGCCCGTGTCCAGCCCGTACCCGTGCGTGACCTGTAGAAAATCAAGGCACCCAAACAAATCAGTACAGCACACCTGAAGATATATCTCAATCAAAGTGCGCAAATTCCCCGAGACGCCGTCATCTTTGCCGAAGATGTGATATGCATTGGTATCATTGAGCTTCTTTTTTTTCTTCTCGCACGCTTTTCCCATCCTTCCCATTAGGTAACCACCCTCCACCGCTTTTGCCATGTTTTAGGCTTACTCTTCCTAAAGTAAGACCGCAATCCACCGTAACGAACCGAGATAAAAACAAGACAAGACCGATTGGTGATGCCGCCCGGCCCAAGGCTCCGTGATGCCCATAGTGTAAAGAAGAAGAAAAGAAAAGAACCAAATGGAATCGGATAATATGTTGGAGCACTGCACAAATCGCAAAAAGAGCCGCTGTTATCAACAGAGGTCCTGCATCCAAGCCACCCTAAAACCTGCAGGCCTCTTCATGTGCGCTCTTTCATGTTTCATGGCTTGGTTCCGAGAGAAAACAAAGGGAAAATCCGAGAAGCCCCTTTCCGTTTCCAGAAACCATCGCCTTGTGACCACACGAGGCAAGGCAGCATATATACAGTCGAGCCCCTCGTTTGTGTGGCGTCTAAGGAATATGCCATTGTGATAATACAGTCCCTCAATGCCCTTGTCCCTGCTAGTGTCGGACTTGGCCTCTTGATCAGTTGAAGTGCTCTGAAAGAGAACGAGCTGCCGCCGGTAATGAATGCGTATGACTACGGCCAAGTGCTATCGCCAGCTGTCCAAGCTTTGACCCAAGTATCGTGCGAGTTGGCACAAACGATACCATTGCACCGCTTTCTCAGGCTGTACGATTAGTGTCGTTTTCGAACCGTGTTATAAGTATGAGGGATGCGAAACACTGTCCAGTCCGTACACCTCGACGGTTCTTCCGTTCAGGTTGCAGCCAGGTTGCCCTTCTGCTCCATCTCAAATTCTCGCATGGCTTCCTCGTTCTCGCGCTGCAGATCCTGTTCTTGCCGGACTCTATCCTGCTCAGCTTCGTCAGCGAGCCGCTTGACCTCCTCCTGCATGCGCGCCATTTCTTCCATCTGAGACGGCATCATGTCGACGTCGTCCTCAGCGGGTGCTGCTTCCGGAGGGGGTGGAGGAGGTGGTGGGCTGGTCTCTGAGGCGGTCTCTTCGTCCTTGACACGCTTCGACGACGGCAGATCTTCAGGTGTCAGGCTCGTTTCTACAGGGCCGTTATTGTTGATTTTGTGGTTACCGTCATCATGGTCATCCTCTGCCTCGCGCTTCCGCTTAGTATGTGCGGGCGAACTGGCTGTCACATCCTCCACGTCGCTCATCATGACATCGTCATCAGCAGTGGCAGTGGCAGCAGCAGCAGTACCATTGGGTGCCTTAGCAGAAGCGACTACGGCTCGTGCCGTTGTATTGTCACCACTGTGGGCCGGGACTGCACGATCCGACTTGCGCTTCTCATGCTCATTGTGCTTGGTGACAGCCTTGTCTAGAAAGTCCTTGACGTACTTTTTGACTTTCTTCTCCTGCTTCTCGGATATCGAGGTGGGGTCGTCCACGCGCTTGTGTTTGTAGTCCGACGACACCAGTGTCTTGCTCACATCTTTGGCGTGGCGCTTCAACGCCTCCTTGGGCAACTTGTGGCGGTACTTGTCCACCACATATTTGACGTGCGGGAAAAGCTACAGTCAAAGCAGAAGGCTTGAATCAGAAAAACTATTTTGAGATACACGCAAGACTGAAAGTGACTGAATTGTGGACCAAAGACTTACCGTGTTCTCATAGATCTTCATTTGTTTTTCGGCCGACAGTGAACGCCACTTTTCCTTCTTGGCATCCTGAGTGGGCGTGTCTTGTCGCTGCGGGGTCAGGGATGCAGACGGCCTCGGGGTTGGCTCCTTAGTCAGGCTGTCAATGATGTCCTGTAGCGCCTTTTGGTTCTGCTCTGTTCTGGAGGGCGCCTTAACAACGTCGGCGGGAATTGTCGGCCGTTGCCAGGTTGTTTTGCCCGCATCATTGTAGTAGTAGACGGTGCCTTTGGCGTCCTTGGCTGTGTGCCAGCCTGCAGGCAGCGCATGGTTGCTGTTGGGGGTGAAGACACGCCGCCGCTGTTGGGTGTAGTACGCCGCATTCCTCTGGGGAATGTTGCTCTTGGGGCCCTTGGGAACCACAACACCTGGCAAGAAGCCTGGCGTAGTCGATGACAGGGTCGTTGTGGTCTCGCGGTCCAAATTGCGGCGCTCCTCGAACGAGTTGGTCGGCTGCGTGGTGGGGTCAAATTTCCTGCGAGGGATGCGGTAAGCCGTCTCCAACTTGCTCCACTCTTCGAGCAAGCGCTTGGATTCGGCGGCCACATCCTCGTGCTCGCCCGAGCTGAGACTTTCCACCACCGCCTCGATCTTGGAGTCAGAAATCTTATTCTTGGTTAGGCGCGGGAACTTGTAGAGGATGTCGAGCACCTGCAAGACAATGTTGTCGTCGTCACGGAATGTAGTCAGGGTGGTTTTGAGAATCTGATAGCCGTGCATCTGCACGACCCGGTTCCGCACCCTGTCATCGGCTGCGCTCTGAATACGCTGCAAGAGCTTGACCGCAATCCACTTCTCCTTGCATTGCATCAGTGCAGCCATGACCTTGGTCACGCCGTCCTCGTCGAGACTGGGGAGCTGCACGCTATTGACATACTCCTCATCGTCTTCGGTCGGCTTCTTCTTGCGCGGCTTCTTAGCGACCGTCGTGTCCCAACCGTCGGCGTCTTCGATACCGAGTGCTTCAATAGTGGCCAGCGGCAATTTGGTGGCGCGCTCGGTCTGCGTCTTGCCGCCAATGAAGCCTGTGCAGTTGGGCTCACCGCAGTAGCAGGGTTGCGGTTCGGCGCCGTAGCGGTCCACGTTATAGTTGAAGACCAGCTCTTCACCCGCCCTAATTGCGCGGCTGGTGAAAATGCCCATGCGCAATTTTTCGCCCACCACCCACTTGTCCACGTAGCAGTTGGGGCTGCACGAGTGGTTGCAGAACCGTCCCAGGTTACCTTTCTTGGTCGCATCGACGAATTCGGTTCTCGTAAGGGACATGAAATAGAAGTGTTTGATCCCTTCTTGATCGTATTGCATCATGCGCCGTCGGAAGGTCGGCTCGTTAATGACCTCACCGATGTATTCGAAGACAAAATCGTTCGCCTGGAGGTCGCGGTTCGCACGCAGTCCATAACCCTTCTTCTCAGTCTTGATGACGGACACGTCGGCATACTGTTTACGCTGAAAGCGCTGGTTCTCGCATTCGAGACCACAATTGCATTCGCTGTCAACGCACTCCATCTTGGTCGCTCGATTGATGCAGTCTGAGTCTTCGCCACAGGCATAGTTCTGGCCGTCGCCTGCACAAAACACACGTGTTAGAAGTCAGAAGGGGCAGCCCCAAGCAGGGAGAAATCGAGAAAAGGACAATGCCAAGCAAGATAGCAAGCATCACTTACGCCATTCTGCCGAGCAATCACAGTCCAATGCATCATGTTGTGAAGATCCCATGTGTTTTGAACCATATAGACAGTCACCAATCACCTGAAATCCACTTGTAGACTCGCCAGTGGCATCAGGCAGGTGGTCAAAGAGGGGGGGTGGTCGTGGTCGGGCTTTGGTCGTCGATGCTTTCTTAGACAGCTTCGGCGCTGGCTCGGTGTCGGGGGTGGATGCACTTTCGTTCTCGGCCTTGAGGCCTGGTGACATGCTCGAGGAAGGTGACGCTGGCTTGGACTGGTTTGGCGAGGTTGAGGCACTGTGCCTCTCTTTCTTAAGAGCCAGTCCATTGGACAAAGAAGGCCTCTCCATCTTGACAGCTATGGGCCCCATAACAGAGCGACCCTCCTCCTCCATCTTTCCTAGAGCGGATCAAGTGATTTGAAGCCCGCCTGTAGGTTGGCAGTCGGAGGACAGGAGTTGTGCAGAGAGTTTGCGCCTGAGCGACTTGGAACCAGGAGGAGGTTATATCGTCGTGGTAGTGGTAGGAGATGGCGCGTATCGTGTCAAGTTGGCAGTGGCCATAGACGGATGTGGGGGTGGGGAGAAAGAGGTGCAAGGAGGCGGGCTGCAGATTTGAGAAACAGGGAGTGGGAGAGTGGCAGAGAGCGAGAGAAAGGAGAAAAGAGGTGGTGAAGAAGAAGGGTGGCAGGCTAAACTGGAAGCATCGACGGGTCGCTATCGCACTTCCACGGCCAGCACCCTCTGCGACATGGCAGCGCTCCGCGTCGTATTCTCGCCTGTTGCAGCACTGGCGCTGGTCTTTCTCTTCTACTTTTGAGTTCCTGGAGGCCTTCTCTGTGTTAGAGGCAGACTCTGGCCTGGAGAATCCGTATCGAGTCCTTGTGCGGGTAGGATGTGGTGTTGCGCAAGTTGCAGACGGCCAGAAGGGAAAGAAAAGTCTTGGGAGAGTGAATGCGACGGGTGCGGAAAGTTGATCTAGCGTGCATGGCTTTGGCCTGGGCAAACAATCAGTCTAGCTTCCCCCAGTCCCCTTTCTCAAGGGCCCAAGGTGGGGTGGGGTCTGGCCACATGCAGCGTGCAACCCATGCTGCCACGCTAAACTCGAGTGCTAATAGAGGGGCATACCTTCTGAAGCCAGACCATTAGACCCTCAAAAACAGCCAAAGCTATTTGAGACGTGTGAATATCCTCTTTCTCTGTTGCGAGCATATAGTAATCTTTTGTAAGCTATGAGTATATCTTCTGCGCAACCTTACAGTTTAATGATTACCAAACATGCACCAAGTGATTAAACCCAAAACTGGGCATTACCTTCGTTATTCTTACAGCACACATATAGGCCTGCTAGGTACTTAATAGCATATCTCAAGTCTCATTTGATCACTACAAGGGCTAAGTATTGTCGAGTTCCCAAAATCGGAGACCTAACTATCACAGCTCTTTGGCAGTCTGCAACCACTACCCATGTTGTCGTCAGTAGCGTACAAAACATGGTATGACCAGCGTACTGTAACACACCAGATTGATACTACCATTAGCTATCCCTATATGGCCCATCCGAGTTGACCAATTGTTGCATGCAGTAGTACAGTGATAATGATGTCTGTTGCTGGGTCAGCGTGCTTGTGCGTGCTATGGCATGTTACCCTTAGCGGGCCATCGAGTCTGGTGCTCATTCTGGAAGTGGCAAACGCTCACGAATAACTGTCGTGGCTACGGCGCGCCAACGCATTCTTGCAGGTCGGAAGACAAGCGGAGAATGCAGGTCGGGAGGTCGAGAGAGCGGTGAGCAGGCTACAAGGGCGATATATATCGACCGGCGGTGCCCACTTGCGGGCCTGCATTCTGGCGCATCTTCTCCCATCTTTTTTTCCCAACTCCAAAACATGTTTCTTTGCACAATGTCCGGCTGATGCGATCGAAATTCCGAGACGCAACGCCCATGCGGATAAGAATGCGGCTCTACGAATGGAGAACTGCTGGCTCGAGCTCGAGTGCAGGGTCTTGTCAGCGATGAGCCCGTTATAGGCTGCCATTGGTGAGAAGAGGTGGTGGCGTTGACCACTAGGAGAAGACACGGATGGCAGAGGTGGGCTCCTGTGGCACCGACATTAGCAGACATTTGGCTGTGGGCAAAGAACCCCAAGTCGCAGTCCCATTGGACTAGCAAGCTGCCGTTCACAGCCTTGCAGCAACTTGGAAGTCGAAACAGAGCCTTGGACCCTGCCTGCTGCTGCAAAACGGACGGACCAAAACTTGTCGACGACGTGGCCGCCTGGGCCAGACTTGAGGCATTTCCAGCACGCCAACGAACGTATCGGACGGACAGGAAAGGAACGACGCATCCACGGCTGCAGAGTAGCCCAGCAGCGCACTGGTGCGGCCAGCAGAACGGTCCTAGGGGTGTCATCTGCGCACGCGGGCTGGGCAGGACTGCATCCCATTGGCTTGCGCCAAATCGCATGCATGCAGAAAGTCGACGATGGTGGTCTGCGCGATGCAGCGCTGCAGCAGACCGGATTGCAAGCCGCACACAGCCGAGCCGTGAGATTTCGATCCCATGATGCCGCGGCGGTGCAGTGGACTGCAGAGTGGGCAGAGGGTGGTGCCAGCTTGCTTTTTCGCCAAAAGAGGAACACCAAGGCCAGAAGCAGCAAAAACGGGCGGAAGCCCGAGTTTCAGCCCTGTATGCACACTGAACGACAGGAAAGGAAAGCACCTGCTGCACCGCGGCAGGCTACCTGGATCTCGCTCCTGCTCATTAGACTTGAAGTGGATCAAGGTGGATTGAGAGAAGGAGCAAAGAGCCAGCTGCAGACCTGGCAAGGAGACGGGAAAAAGAAGGCACGCTTGGTTCATCTCATCAGCCTTGGAAACTCGCCTCGCATTTTTCTCTTCTCCGTCGCCAACAATTTCGACAAGGGAGAGGAAAAGACACAAGCAACCCCAGACTCGAGAAGATTGGCTGATGTGGTTTTTTGGCTGCCTCATTTGGCGAAATCGTTTTTCCGCAGTCATTACTATTATTATTACGGCTACTAATATCACCAGTACTACACCCGCTGCCAATTTTCCCCGAGCGCCAAGCGACAAATTGGGCCACGACAAAATCCTTGCCGAACGTTGGCAGCTTCCCAGGCTGTCGACCCAAAAAGAGAAAAAGACTAGGGACAGCGACAGGACTTTGGAAGACTCGGGCGGTTTTATCACGTGGCGGCCATTTTAAGCTTCCTCCTGCCTTGCTTTCAGCTGCAACACGTGTGTCCCAACTCGCCTGGAACGCTTCTTCGCGTCGCCTCGCCTGGCCTTGCCTTCTCCGTTGCATCACGATCCTCACGACACTGCAATTCGTCTTGACTCTAACATCAGCTATTTTCGGCCGCTGCTCACCAGGATCATCACAAAAATCACCGCTTTTGGAACGAATTCGGTAACGGATCTGAGGTTGCGCAAACCCCGTCGTCACTGGCGCTGGCACTCCGCATCAAATCGGACCTTGCACACGACCACTGGCAGCGGGCCGAGGCTAGCGTTGAGGTTTCCGGCTCTGTAATTTCGATTATTGTTGCCCAAGCCTCGAAGGTAATTTCGAGGCCGAGCCTGCCAACACACAGACCACCCCGCGGCTTTCTTATTAGCTGGGTCTCTGTTCCCGCGACGTCAAAGAGACCTGGGGCAGGAGAGCGCATCCATCATCCCACGGACCACTCGCCGATCCTCTGGAGGAGGGAAAAGACAAGACGCATAACCTACGGATACGAGCAAAGCCCCAGAACACCTGCTCGGGTCAGTCAGCCCGCCAGCGTCAGGGTACCCTACACATTAAATTACCGGTGGAGGCAGGGGTGCGCCTTATCGCCCATTTGTGCTACCGAATCTCGCTCGCAGCCTGCATCAAATGCCAGTCTTTCTGTTCCTGGATTCACGGTTTCCTTTGCCCGGCTGTCCATTCATCTGCAAGCCTTACTCCTCGAATGCGCTCTTCTCTCAGACGCGCGCTTGCTCGCCCCTCCGCGCCTGCCTATCCCACTCGACGCGACTCGAACCTGTAAACTCCCAACTCGACTAGCTTCGACGCCAGTCTAGGAAATCCTTTTCCGCCTCACCCAGCATTTCAATTTGTGCTTGTCCTTGCCTCGCGCTGCCCTCTTTACATATATCGTGGTGTTGTGGATCCGCAGCATATACCTGCGCCTCTGCATGCTCCACATCTAGTCCAGCCGCATTCCGCGCATCACTCGTGACTGACTCTCGGCCTAGGCCAATTATTGTGTTTTTCCATCGCATTCGATTCTCTTTCCTTGGGTTTTCTCAACACGGGTCGGTCTCAAGATTTGTTGCATCGCCGGCTCGGCTTGACATGAAGCCGGTCTGGTTTCCTTGATGCTCTAGATGATGGACGCGGGAAATTTCACCGAGGACGAAAAGGTATGTTGACTACTATTGTTTGTCCTGCCGCCGCCGCCACGGTGACATTCAGCCATATTTGCTTGTCCTCATCTACAAACGCGAATACACTTATTAACAATCTACAGCGCTTTGTGCTCGCTGAGTACATCAAGGCTAGCCAAGTGGACACCAATCAATTAGTGGACTTTATCAAAATGCACCAGTTGCAGACAGACTGGTTTTCAATGCAGCTGCCGGGAGGTATAGTTTTCATATGGAAGCCCCCTTCGCAAAGTACTCCGAAAGAAATTCACAATAGTTGACGATGTATCCAACAGGTCGCAATATGCACCAGTGCATGCGCGCAGCCTCTAGCATGCTCGATATACAGCTAGACCTACCGAGCCTGCCGAACCTCAAGAAACGCAAGTCTGCGAGTGACCTTTGGATGGAACAGCAAGCACCAAAACGAATGGCTTCAATGACGCACGTTCCATATCAACATAGACCTCCATCGCGGACTCAAGACCAGACACCCCCACTCCTGCCTCAACCCTCGCCACAGCCAGCGCAGCAACAGCCTGGCTTGCTCCCGCGCACCGTAAATATCCAACCTCGACCGGCTCCGGATACCAAGCAGCCAACACCAGAAGGTTATGGTGTCTTTCAATCCAAGAATCCCTCAAATGGGTACAATGTGTTTCAGTCAAATCCTACTGTAAGGAAGCGAGGTCGCCCAAGCAAAGCCGAGAAGGAGGCGCAAGCTCGAGCAAATACCAACTCTATTGCGCCGGCCGGTCCGATTCCTATAAGTCCGAAACCGACAGCTCACCCGTCTGCGCCTCCTCATCCATCTGCGCCAGGAGCCCATTATCCAGGGCCAGCAACGAGTTATTCTCCGTCTATGGGTACAGATCCAAAAGACTTAAGAGGAGGTGGTGGGAATATGACGCCTTTGCCGCGCGTTGTACCGCAAAGCTATACGGAAGCACCGCCAGTTTCAATGAAGTCGGAGAAATCGCCATCTATTGGAAACCTTGTCACGGCTGATTCTCCTCCAAGGCAACACAGAGCAACACCGGCGCCAATAGTCGTTCCGCACACTCGAGATCCTCCCGTCACTAGCTCGGCATAGTACGATAATACGGAGGCTTAGTAGCACTGCCGTCCTCGTTCGATTCGATTTTGTATTTTCAGTTCCATATCCCGGGAGACACCAACCAGGGTCTGGCGAGCTTACAATATACTGGCCGTCTAAAGCGTCGAAAGCAAAGGCTCATACATACACAACACGGTGGACAGGAGTGGCATCGCTTTAATATGATTTAGGATTAAGATCACAAAATTACTTGGCTCTACTCTCTCTCTCTCTCTCTCTGTACTGCCAGGAGCAGCATGTAAACTACATCTCTCATCAACGTCACTCACGAGAGTTGGGCATTCAGTTTGCCAACATAAAAAACGCGGACTCCAAACTATTACAGATCCCGCTGTTGGATTTCGCGTTGTTCTGTTAGCACCGGGCATTCTAAGTGTCAAAGAGAGAATCTCATTAGGATAACAAGGTGAGATGCTCCACCTAATCTATCCAGATGCATGTTATCCTATGTACAATAAACTTTTCAAGACGCGGGAGCCATCAGAATAGCCTCCACTACACTAGCAATTAATTAGTGCATGATGAACCACAACAATATATTAATTAGCAATAACTTCCGGAATGTTGCTGGTTGGTTAGAAAGTATTAAGAGGATTCACTCTTCACTTTGTCATTGCGGGAACTACCTCAAAGCCAAGTTCCAATGATGTCCTACAAGTATTCAACTTCTCTGGACACCTGCCTAATCCAATTCCGTAGATTAAGCTGCATACAGTAGCCTAATCACACAGCAGTCGTTAGTCAAACCAGTGTTGGTGCGATAGCTTCAGTGGTGCACCAACGAATAGTTATATACCATCATGCACCTGAGCTAGTGCTTTATGCTATGTACGTTCCAATGAAAGCAAAGGAATATGCGAATGTGATTCGCCCATGTTGGAAAAGCAAGAGTAACAGTAACTAGTAATCAAACAGAGTATATATAGTAGTACTAAGTACCCATGAAAGTGGAGTTGAGAATGGTGTGTTGCATTGCAATTCACAGACTTTGATAGCCAAGATACTACTCTATCTGCGTAATAGTATAATGAATAGTAGTCTGTCTATTAATCAGGTATATCATCTATCATATTGTCCAGTCCAGTATACTATTAATCTAATATTCCCTATAAATTAAGAGGAATATCTTTGAGACTTACCAATACATTCTTTGCAGTATTCCAGTGTTATAACCCAGCCTCATGCAGGTCACAGGAACAGGCTAACGTAATACGGCATGGATATCGGGACTATAACGGACCGATAGGATCTCTTATATAAGGTTATATAGGCTGATATAATTAGGGTTAGGGTCTAATACTATATTAGATTACTGGAGATTACTATTATATAATAATCCTTGCCTAAATCCCGGATTCTGGAAGTACCTATAAGTTATATATTAGCAGGTAGGGAAGTATTACCTTTAAGTTTTCGTACGTTATCGAGCAATATTAAGTATTATAAGTAATTAAGAGGGATTACCCTATTATATAAAATAATACTTAGATTTATAACTAAAGACTATAAGGAAACTATCTAATATTAAGCTATAAACTCCTATTCTTATATCCTTCCGTTATAATACTCCTTAATATATAGCTTATTAATATTTACTAGTATTTACTAATATTCTAATAAGTAGTAATAATCCCTAGTAATCTAATATAGTATTTTAGACTCTAACCCTAATTATATTACTCTATATTCTTATATAAGAGATCCCTATCGGTTTATTAAGGTTCCGATTTACTAGTATATAATTATACTAGCCTATTCCTATAACTTATATATTTATAGGTTATAATATTATCTCCCTTCTATTAATCTTTATCCCTAAAAACCTATAGTATTTCTATAAATAGTCCTGCTTAATATTCTTACTTCGGATTATATCTTCCTAATTCGTTATATCGTTAAGAATTATAAAATCGTATTATACGAATTCTAAATCTTTATCTTTATCTAAGAAGCGTTTTACTTATATCGAACGTTTTTATTATATTAAGACTAATAACTTTAAAGTTATACCCTATTCTTTCTATTTTAAGGAGGGCTTAATATATAAGATAATTAATAGAATTAAGAGCTATATATAATATACGAAACGTAATCGTTCTTATAATAGGTATTATATTCCGGTATCTTCTTATAAATATAATTTCTTCCTAAGTTACTTATATATTATACTAACCCTTTAATAATATCCCGGATTACCGATAAGCTTTCTCGGCTCGATAATTATAAGTTAGAGGAAGAGGAGCGGATATTAAAATATTAAAAGGAGCTAGCTAAACTTTAAGTCGAAGCTTAAGCTTATTTAAATAAATCTCTTATTTACTTAGTATACCTAAAGAAATAGTATAGGTTTCTATAAAAGAAGGGCGTAAAGCTAATAAATATTAGGTTAAAGGAGGAAGAACAGGAGTATATTACCGAGATTATTTAAACTATTTTATTTAAGGAAGCTATATTATTTATATAAGATCCCTTATTTAAGGGTATAGATTAGAATATATTAATAGCGCTTAATATTATAATTAATTAATTAGGATTTAACCTAGGTTCTCTATATATTAGAGGTTCTTAATCCTTAATAAGGGGTTTAGTTATTTCTATAGGTAGTTATTATAGTTAAAGATACGAATAATCTTATAGCTTAATAATTAGAATTCCTAGTTTCTTATTAGGAGGTCCGGGGTTTAATTCCTTATAATACCTTCTTTATCTAAAGCTATAATAACTTTTTATTTTCGTATTCTTTAATAAGGTCTAGGTATATATTTCTTAATAGTTCTTAAGTATTTTCCGAATTATTATAATTTTTCTACTTAATAAGGTATTATTTTCCGCGTTTATATTTATATAAGTCGAGAATCTATTTAACTTCGTATTATACTTATTCTAGTTCGATAATATCTATATTATACGAGAGTTATATATCTATTAGTGCTAGCTTTAGGAGTAAAATATAGAAGATTAGGTATAGACGTATATATAAAATTTCTAATTTATAGTTAACTAGTAAAATCTATTATATAATTTTATAAGGTCCGAGTTTTTTATAATCGAGTTTATCGTTAGGTTTAGTAGTTTTAATATTTTTATAGTTAAGGTAAACTTTATCTCCCTTTTATAGGATTAATCCCTTAATCCTTTTCTAATTAGTATATTTCGTTATTTATTCTTTAACGTTTTAAAGTATATATTAAATATCTTTATATAATTACTTAATTCTTCTAATATATTAATCTACTATTTTTATATTTCTACCTAATAGTATTTCGTAATATACCGTAGGGTTATATTTATAAAGTAGGAAGAATAGTAATTTTCCTATACTTATCGTATCTATATTATTATAAGCGAATTATACCGTAGGTAAGAGTTCGACCTAATTATCCTATTCGTAGTTAATATAATATCGTAGATATTATTTTATAATCTAGTTAATATATTCTATTTATCCGTTTATCTAAGGATAAAATATTATAGATATATATTATATTATTCCGAGGTATTTAGTAAGTAAGATCTAGAATTTTAATATAAATTTTCTATCTCTATCTAATATAATTTCCTAAGGTATTCTATAATTAGCAATAATAATACGGAGGAATATATATACGAGTTCTTCTATAATACTATTTTCTTTATATAGTAGGAAGTATATATATTTACTTAGTTTATAAACTATTATTAAGATATTATTATATTATACCTAAGTTAAGGGTTTTTATAAAAGGGGTAGTTTAGTAATAAAGTCTAGATTAATAGATAATTAAATAGTTATAGGTATTAATAAAGATTATAATAATCCGTAAGGTTTATACCGTTCTATCTTATTCCGTTTATATATATCGTAGTTATTAATAATATTTATAATTCGTTTTTTAAGGTTTAATAGATTCTAATAATATTAGATCCTTTTATAAATTATTCTAATTCCTTAGTATTTATATATTAGTATATTATAGATACTTTTAATATAATCGTTTTATTCCGATATTATTATACTATCGAGGTTAGATATTTCTCCTTCGATATATAATATTATATTAAATTCCTTAATAATAGATAATATAATAAGGTTACTTTCCGAATCTTCCCTAAAGATTATTATAATATCCTAGTCTTTACTATTACTATCCTTATAATCTAACCGTTTACTAAAAGTATTTACTTATTCGTTTTCTTTACCTTTATAATAGATAATCTTAAAATCGAATTCTAATAAGAATTCGTATTATTTAACTTATTATTTATTAAGCTATTTTATCGAGGTAAATATCTAAAGATTCTTATAATCTATATATATAAGGATTTATTATTTTACGCCGATAAGGTAATATTACTATTCCCTAAAGGCTTTTATTATTATTATAAGTTCTTAATTAGGTATTCTATAGTTAAGTTCTAATCCGTTTAGCTTTTTATTAAAGTTACTAATTATCCGTAGTTATCCTTTATTATCTCGTTATCCGAGTTATCTACCGAATATATAATCTAATATATCTATCTTAATCTCGAAAATTTTATCTTAATTTATTTCGATTAGGATTAGCTCTAATATAACTATATCCTTAATTATATTAAAGGCCTTTTATACCTATTTATTCTAATTAAAGGTAATATTCTTTTTTATAAATTCCGTAAGTAATATTATAATATTATTATAGTTCTTAATAAATTATTAATAAAAGTTAGTATAGCTTAAAAAGGCTTTAATATCCTTAATATTCTAGGGTATAAGCTAATCCCTAATTATTTATACTTTATCTTTCTATATTTATATATACCTTAGTATAATAATATATCCGAGGTAGTTAACTTCTTAAGTATTCTAATTATATTTAATAGGTTTTATTAAAATCTTATTATCTTAGAGAATTTATAGGATTATTATAATATACTTCTAATATTCTTCGAATATCTTTAAGTTAATAAGGATATCGTTTAGGTAAATAATTATAAAATAATCGAGGTATTTATATAAGATAAAGTTTATTATCTCTTAAAATAATACTAGGGCGTTAGTAAGTCCGAATAGTATAATAAGATATTCGAAATATTTATAGCGTATTCTAAACGCTATTTTCTATTCTTCTCCGGGTTTAATATAAATATATATATATCCTTCCTTAAGGTCGAGGGTTATAAACTATTAAGCTCCTCTAAATCTATCTCTAAGTTCTTTAAAGAGAGGTAAAAGGTACCGATTCTTAATTATAATATCGTTAAATTACCGATAATTAATATATAATCGTAGTTTACCGTTTTTCTTTAATATAAATAAGATTAGGTATCCTATTAGTAAAAATAAAGGTCTAATATAGCTTTTCTTAAGGTTTTTATCGATATATTCCTTAAGTATTTTAAATTTATCCTTATCTAATCTATAGATAGGAAAGAATTTTAATTATCCTCCTTCTTTAAGTAAGATCTTATAGTTATATAAGCTATACTCTAATAAGCTATTATCGAATTTTCCTTAAAATAGTTTTATAAACTTCCGATACTCTTCTAATATACCGGAGAGGTCTCTAAACGTATCTTTATCTTATATAATTATTATTATAAGGAGATATCGTTATATATATTTAGTTCCTTCTTAAATTT
Organism: Coniella vitis; assembly: GCA_011317545.1. Taxonomy (NCBI): domain Eukaryota; kingdom Fungi; phylum Ascomycota; class Sordariomycetes; order Diaporthales; family Schizoparmaceae; genus Coniella; species Coniella vitis. The sequence goes on from WUJK01000012.1 coordinate 1,164,971, forward strand.
ACTATAATAATATATCCTATTATCTATAGAATTCTATTATATCGTATTCTAATCTATTATATCCCTTATTTCCCTAGGTATTAATTATTATTAGATCCTTTTCTATAAGCTATCGAGGTTTATTATATCCTAGGGTAGCTATTATCTTAGCTTTTCTCGATTTAGAGATATATATAAATCCGTTTAAGCTCCTATTATCTAGGTATTATTTAGTAATTAAATCCGATCCTATACCTTTAATTATAACCGCTTCTTAGGTATCCGTTTTATCCTATAAAATATAGCTATTAATTTAATCGATTCGAGGATTTTCCTTTCTTAATTATAATATACCTAAAATTAGCTTATATTATATGGTATCCGTAATATCGAAGTTTATTAATATCGTATATCTATAGATTATAACTAATAATTAATTAGATTCTATATCGATAATACCTTAGCTATAAGCGATTTCTATACCTTCTATAATATTAAATTTATAGGGTTTTATTTTCTCCTTCTAAGGTATCTATTATCTATTAATAACGCTTAGGGATATAAAGTTTCTTTATACTCCGCTATCTAGGAGTATTATATAGTATTTTCCGTATATTTATACTACGATTTTTAAATATTCGTATATCGAGCTATTTATTATATAGAGGGATTTTATTATAAGTCCTAATCGCTTATTATCTCTTATAGGCGATCCTTACCTTTTAGGTTTTCTTATTATACTCTAAGGGCTATTATTTATATTAAGTTCTTAGCTTATTATATTCCGTATCGTATATATATTATAGCCTATTACTATAAGCGCGCTTAGTTTTCTTCTTCTATATAAGGAGTTTATACTCCGAGCTAATTATCCTTAAGGTTATAATAGGTATATACTTTATCCGCTAGGTATTCTATATAATCGGCGCGCTTATAGAAGCTATAGTATATAGGTTCTATATATACGGGCTTTATAAGCTTTTCCCTTTATTTTTATTCGTATATCTTATATTAGTCGAGCGCTTTTTCTTATATATAAAGTATATACTAAGGTATTATATATTAATATTATTTTACTTATCGTATAGTATATTCGTAAGGGTTATTATATATAAAGGTAATATTAGCGTAATTTCCCCTTATTTTAAATACTTTATAATAATTACTATTATTATCGTTATAAGCGATAATAATATACCTTGCCTTATATATAAGGAATTATTCGTTAGTTACCTTATACTTAAAATATTATTTATAATTATATATAATATAAGTAAACTATATAATCTAATAATATTCTTTATAAAGATAGTTAATTCGCGCGTCTTCTTATATAAGGGGGGTTTTGTTTTAATAGGTTATTATCCTAAATAGTTCTTTAAGTATAATATTATAGATAAGGTAATATATATCTCCTTTATCGATATCTTTATCTATAAAGCTTTCTAATTCTAAGCTTATTTCTTCGTTAATAGTTTAAATATTAATATCCTAACTAATATTAAGTATTTCCTATTATTTTATAATTTCCGTAATATTACTTTATACGGTTTTCGTTTTATTAGGTAGTTTATACCCTTTTATATCGCGCTAATAGGGGTATTCCTTAATAAGCTAGGCTTATTACTTTATTACTAATCTTTCGAATAAATTATTATCTATAGAAAGGGGTATTCTCTAAGTAATTATAATTTATCGTTCGTTATAAAGTTTCTAAAGGAATTATCCTAAGCCTTACTTTACCGAAAGGTATATTATATAATTATCCTTATAATAGAAGGTTTAGTTAAAGAGTTTATAATCGGAATTATCCGATACTTATTCTAGAAGTTAGTTTTAGCTAGGAGTAAAGTCCGTAATCTTATATATTATAATATTAGCTTATTATCTTTCGGGGACTTTTTTAAATTCTCTAGGTTTCTTAGGTTATCGGTATTCTTATATAAAGTAGCTTATCCTATTATAATTAAAGTATTCTTTACTTATAGGTTTCCTTTAAGCTATATTAAGCTTTATAAGGCCCGAGTATATTATACCGCTAGTTATTATTCCGTAGTAGTTATTTTATCGGGGTATAAAGTATTAAGGTAGCTATTAGTATCGTTTTTCGGTATTAGCCCGGGGTATAAAGTTAGTAATAGGTTTTTACTTTCCTTATTATTCCTAGTTCCTTTCCTAATTATAGTTATCGATAGCTATTACTATTATTACGAATTCTATAAATATCTCTAATCGGGGTATTTTATATAATTCGTTTTTAATAGATTCTTTAAGTCTATTATAATAGGCTATTATAAAGGGTTTATTATCTTAATAAAGATATAATATAATTTATCTAAAGAATATTATATAGTATAATATTAACTTAGTTTATTTAAGTTAGGAGATTTTACGTTTTATATTACGTTTTTCGTTAGGGTTTCTAAAGGTTTCCTTAAATATCTAAGCGAAGGTTTCGAATAATATAAAGAGTTCGTTAGTCTTATATTCTCTAATCTCTTCCGTATCGAATTCTAGGAAGTTTTATAGGATAGGTTTAAACTATATAAATACATTGCTTTTAAGCCTACTAGCTATAAATTCTACTTTCTTAGCTTTAGTAGAGAATTACTATTAGTAATATTAGAAGTAAGCTCTAAGGGCTATAATAAAAGGTTAAATATCGTCTTCTTATCCGCGATAAACCTTAGGCTACTCTATCTTAAAAGGCTTATTAGGAGTTCTGCTAATACTTTCTCGAGCCTTAAGTTATATAATATATATAATAAGTATATTAATAGTAGTTAAAAGTTGCTAATTAGTATTCTAGGTTTAATTAACCGTCGAAGGGGTTAGAACTATTAATACTATAGTTAAATACTATACTTAATATTACCTAAGAGGTATATATAAACCGTCCTAAATAAGAGTTATAAAAATATAATAATCCTTATTTAAATCCCGGATTCTAGAAATACCTATAAGTTATATATTAGCAGGTAGGGAAGTATTACCTTTAAGTCTTTATATATTATCGAATAATATTAAATATTATAAGTAATTAAAAGGGATTACCCTATTATATAAAATAATACTTAGATTTATAACTAAAGATTATAAGGAAACTATCTAATATTAAGCTATAAACTCCTATTCTTATATCCTTCCGTTATAATACTCCTTAATATATAGCTTATTAATACTTACTAGTGCTTATTAATATTCTAGTAAGTAGTAGTAATCCCTAGTAATCTAATATAGCACTTTAGACCCTAACCCTAATTATACTACTCTATATTCTTATATAAGAGATCCCTATCGGTCCGTTAAGGTTCCGATTTACTAGTATATAGTTACGCTAGCCTATTCCTATAACCTATATATTTATAGGTTATAATATATTACTTACCGAGACTTTAGTAAGCACTATTAAGTATTAATAAGCTCGGGTAAGCTATATATTAATAAACGCTATAATAGAAGGATATAACGATAGAAGTTTATAGCTTAATATTAGATAGTTTCCTTATAATCTTTAGTTATAAATCTAAGTATTATTTTAAGTAATAGGGTAATCCCTTTTAATCTCTTATAATACTTAATATTATTCGATAAATATATAAAGATTTAAAGGTATACTTCCCCCTTCTATTAATATATAATTTATAGGTATTTCTAGAATTAGGGATTTAGATAAGGATTATTATATTTTTATAACTCTTATTTAGGACGGTCTACGTATACCTTTTAGGTAATATTAAGTATAATAATAGCTCTTTAAACCCCTACCCCGTTTACCTTAAATAAAGGATATTATTAGCTTATAATTTAAGAAGATATAATATATTAATTAATCGAATTTATTTAATAATTTACTATATTTTAGTAGAATTAAGAATAGTAAAACCGTATTATCCGTAGGTAGGCTTAATAACTCGAATAATACTAAATTATAGCTATTATACCCCTAATATCTATTATTTAGAATACCGGTAACGGTTATAAAAGAGATAAACCTATTATATATAATAGTAATTAGAAGATATTTTAAGGGTTTCTTACCTATTATAAAGTATACTTTCTATATAATATAGCTTAGTTTACTATCGAACCCGATAAAGTTATCCTAGCCGGTATACGATTCGAAAAGGATATACTTATCTAATATAAACCCTCGCTTTATAACTATATTAAATACTTAGATAATCTCGATTAACGTAAAAAAACTATTAAAGATATATTCGACTTATTTATAGGATTCGAATATATTCTTAAGAAAATATTCGGCGATCCTAACGAAGAACGAATTATAATATAATAACTTATAGAATTTAAGTAGAAAAAGTCTACTTTAGCCTATATAATTCGGTTTAAGTAACTCTTAATATACCTTTTATAGGAAGATAAGAATCTTATAGAATACTATTATAAAAGATTTAAGGATAAGGTTAAGGATAAAATCTCTAAGTAAGATTAGCCTAAGGACTTTATAATATTTAGTAATAATACTATTTATATCGATAACCGTCTTTATAAAAAACGTATAAAGAAAAGTAAGAAAAGAGGAAGCTATATTATATAGAGAAATTATATTAATATAGGACGGCGGATTTAATAAATTACTAATTATAGCTTTTAATAATAAGGTACGGTAGTTAGTAGTATTATATATATAGGATCTATAAAGCTCGATATAATTTAATATAAACCTATAAGTAAGGAATACTTTAATTATAATAAGAAAGGCTACTTTATATAAGAATACCGATAGCTTAAGAAACCTAGAGAATTTAAAAAAGTCCTAGAAGGAAGATAAGCTAATATAATAATATATAAGACCCTAGACTCTATTCCTAGCTAAAACTAGCTTCCGGAGTAAATATCGGATAACTCCGATTATAAACTCCTTAGCTAGATATTCTATTATAAGGATAATTATATAATATATCTCTCGGTAAAGTAAGGCTTAGGATAATTCCCTTAAAAACCTTATAAGGAATAATAAATTATAGTTACCTAAAGGATACCCCTTCCTACGGATAATAATCCCTTCGAAAGGCTAGTAATAAAGTAATAAGCTTAGCCTATAAAAGAGTATCCCTATTAGCGTAATATAAAAGGATATAAACTATTCTATAAAATAGGTATTTTATAAAGCGATATCGTAGAAATTACGGAATAATAAGAAACGCTTAATATTACTTAAGATACCGGTACCTAAATTATTAATAAAGATATAAGCTTAGAATTAGAAAGTTCTATAGATAAAGATATCGATAAAGAAGATATATATTACTTTATCTATAGTATTACGTTTAAGGAGCTATTTAGAATAATAACCTATTAAGATAAAACCCCCCTTATATAGGAAGATACGCGAATTAACTACCTCTACGAAAAATATTATTAACTTATATAGTTTTCCTATATTATATATAATTATAAATAATACTTTAAATATAAGGTAATTAACGAATAATTCCTTATATATAAAATAGGGTATAATATTATCGTATATAATAATAATAATAACGATTATTATAAAGTATTTAAGATAAGAGGAAACTTCGCTAATATTAGTATAATATATAATACCCCTTATAAATATATTATACGATAAATATAATAGTATTAGTATATAATACCTTAATATATACTTTACGTATAAGAAAAAGCACTCGATTAGTATAGGATATACGAATAAAGATAAAGGGAAAGACTTATAAAGCCCGTATATATAAAACCTATATATTATAGCTTCTATAAGCGTATAAATTATATAGAATACCTAGTAAATAAAGCACGCCTTTACTATAATATTAAGAATAACTAGCCCGGAGTATAAACTCTATATATAGAAGAAGAAAACTAAGCGCGCTTATAGTAATAGGTCGTAATATATATACGATACGGAATATAATAAGCTAAGAACTTAGTATAAATAGTAGCTCTTAGAGTATAATAAGAATAATAGAATCTAAAAGGTAAAGATTACCTATAAGGGATAATAAGTAATTAGGACTTACGATAAAGTCCTTCTATACGATAGATAACTCGATATATAAATATTTAAAAATCGTAGTATAAATTAATAATAAATATTATATAATATTCCTAGATAACGGAATATAAGGAAACTTTATATCCCTAAGCGTTATTAATAGAGAATAAATACCTTAGAAAAAGAAGATAAAACCTTATAAACTTAGTACTATAGAAAGTATAAAAGTCGCTTATAGTTAAAATATTATCGATATAAAATCTAATTAATTATTAGTTATAATCTACGGATATATAATACTAATAAACTTCGATATTACGAATATTATATAATACGAATTAATTTTAGGTATATTATAGTTAAAAAAGGAAAATCCTCGAATCGATTAAACTAATAGCTATATTTTATAGGATAAAGCGGATACCTAAGGAACGGTTATAATTAAAAGCGTAGGATCGGATTTAATTACCGAGTAATATTTAAGTAATAGGGGTTTAAAGGAATTTATATATACCTTTAAATTAAGAAAAGCTATAATAATAGCTATTAAAGGATATAATAAACCTCGATAACTTATAAAAAAGGATCTAACGATAATTAATATCTAAGAAAGTAAAAGATATAATAGATTAGGATATAATATAATAGGATTTTATAGATAATAGGATATATTATCGTAATAAGTTTAAGAAGGAACTAAGTACGTATAACGATATCTCTTTATAATAGTAATTATATAAGATAAAGATACGTTTAGAAACCTCTCCGATATATTAGAAGAGTATCGAAAGTTTATAAAACTATTTTAAGGAAAATTCGATAATAGCCTATTAGAATATAACCTATATAATTATAAGATCCTATTTAAAGAAGGAGAATAATTAAAGTTCTTTCCTATCTATAGATTAAATAAGAATAAACTTAAAGTATTTAGGGAATATATTAACGAAAATCTTAAAAAAGGTTATATTAAACCTTTATATTTATTAATAGGATACCTAATCCTATTTATATTAAAGAAGAATAATAAATTATAATTATATATTAACTATCGGTAATTTAACGATATTATTATTAAGAATTAATACCCCCTACCTCTCTTTAAAGAATTTAGAGATAGATTTAGAGGAGCTTAATAGTTTATAACCCTTAACCTTAAGGAAGGATATATATATATTCGTATTCAACCCGGAGAAGAATAGAAAATAGCGTTTAGAATATATTACGGATATTATTAGGAGGTAGGTTATTATAAGGTGATGAAGTATAATATAGACGACGAATTCTTAGCGTAAAAGCAGCTATATCGTATAGAAGACGCTATAATAGTAGTATTCGTTGATAGAAACTAAACCTAAAGAGAAATCCCCTCTCTATTTACTAGTTTCCGAAGCTTCCGACGACTCTTTATATCTTTAAGATTCTATAGCTGCCTGCCGAGAGCTGCCGGCAGGCCCTTATTCTAAGCCGTAGGGACTACGTTACCGCTATGCTTTCCTAGCGTTTAGGGTAGGGTTCTAATAATACTCTTCCCCTTATATAACTTTGTCCTCGAAGTTATTAAATATCGATTTGCTAATAGGTTATTGCTAATAGGTAACTAGCTGCGTTTTTCCTACGTATAACCTACGTTATCGTATATCTTCCTAGTATTTAATATTCCTAAATAATCTTTATTTATCTAATAGTTATTTTTAAAATAGCCGTAGCCTATAAACTTCCTTTTATTTTAGGATACCTATTCGCTATATTATCTCTACGTTTAACTAGAATATATCTTTTATAATCCTCGTTCTTAAAATAACTTTAATCTATAAACTTCTTTTTCTTATAGGATGCTTCTTTATTACGTTATCTCTATATTATCTCTATATTTAAGCATTATACGCTTATATATTTTTTAATCCTCTCTAGTATATCTAAAACCTATTATTCTTTTTTTAAAAATCTATAAAACTTAAAGAACCTTTAAATAGCTCTTATTATACCTATTACTATATTTATTATATAAAATAATAAGTTCGCAGCTTTATTATAGCGTTCCTTATACTTCTATTATACTTTTATTATACTTCCTATCTTTATTCTATAATAGTAGCTAATAATAGAATAATAGCAAATAACTATAGCTATATCTAGTAATTAAATAGGTATACGGGCTATTTAGTAGTTAGTAATAGCTTTAAACTTACGGCTATAAAAGCTTCTCTTTTTATACCCTCTTTCTCCTTTAACTTTTATTCCTTTAAGTAATTATTTAGTTTAAGTTTTATAAGTTATATCTTTAATACTAAGTATATAGCTTCTTTATATCCCTTTCGTAGTATTTTCCCTTAAGTAGGCTAGACTATTTTTATTAATTCGCTATATTTTCGCCGGGCTAACGCTACTTTATAGTTTTAAATAGCCGAACTATAATAATAATAATCATTATAATTAATAAGCGCCCCGCTTTTAACGATAACTAAGGGTAAATAGTTTGTAACTCTTTCTCTATATATCGTCTACGTTAACGCTATATCTTAGTAATCCTAGTAAACGTACTTATACCGCTAATATTACCGCCTCGGGTACCGCTATAGCTTTTTCCTCGAATTAAAGCAACGTTACTACTACGAATATACCCGCTAATACGCCTATTAGTATACCTACGAATAGCTCTACTCCTACTACCTCTATTACTCCTCCCGCTATATATAGCGCCCCCGCTATAACTTCGGCGGGTATATATAATACGCGTAATTAGTATATTCGGTGCCTATATTATCGAATAGAAGATAGTTATTATAACTATAAATGCTATAATATTACTAGTATATAGACTTACGTTATCCTTACGTTTTCGTTATTAACTTTATACTCTTAGGTAAAGAATTAAAATATTTATATTATAGTATCGGTAAATATACTTATAATCGTATAAGTTATTTTCCTTTTTAATACGTTTATATTACGTTTTCTATACTAATTCCTTGCTATAGCTTCCATTTAATACTATTACTATCCTTAAAGAATAATTTCCCTTTTCCTAGGACTAGTTATAATATATTAATAGGTATATTCCTTTAAATTACGTTAATTTATTTACTAAGGCTAAGGGAGCCGGTCGGGATAGTATTAACGCTACGGTTACGCTGCTTACTAATAGCGGTTAAGGTAATAAATAGTTAGCTTTATTTCGAGATTTAGTTAGCTTAGTACGCTATAGTATAATCGCTACTAAATATATTATTAATTGCCTAAACCCTCCTAGAGGCGGCGATAGTAGTACGAACTCGTAGGGTGGAAGTAGCGGTAATAATACTATTAGCGGAGATAATAGTAATAATACTACTATTTATTTTATTTATTTAATTAAATTAACGCCGGACTAGTTACGCTAGCATACCTCCCAAGGGGTATCTCGGCGTATACTGCCTATTATACTGCTAAGGAGCGTATATATACCTACCCAGCATATATATTCGTAATACAACCCCAGCCCGAAGGCTGCTTTATAGCGTATCAGCTACGTCCCAGAGGCTAAATGCTCTAGGGATTGGTCTTAGAGCAGAGTTATATAATACTATTAGTGTGGCCCGTGCAGAGCCACGTTTTCATTAGGTTAGCGTATCACCGTATGGTTACCAGACGTTAGATGCCGGCCGAGACTAGTTCCGAAGCCGTACTATATACGTGCTATACGTCGACTATGCTAGCGACGACCTCACTAGCATAATAATACTACTAGTAGAGATAATAACGGAAATACTAGAAATACTAGAACTAGTAGTAACTAATAACTCTTTACGAAAGAGTAGCGAGTTCGCTGCTAACTTATAGTTTAGCATTAAGGTCTTTATTATAAATAGTTTAATTTTAGCGTTTTTATAAATAGATTTATAAAATATCGTATATTACCGTATATTTAATATATCCTGCTTTTAATATACGTTTAAGCTGCGATTTTATAGTAATCTAGTAAAATATATTATTTAAATTTATATTAAATTATTATTTAATAATTAATTATAATAATTATAACTTATAATAATAATAACTAAATAGTAATACTAAATATTAATTTAAACTTAAAATATAAACTAGACTTTTGCTACGATATCGTATAATATTTAAACTTTTAAATACCGTAGTTTTAAAGATTATATAATCTATATAAAAAGTATATTCCTATAGCGTATTTACTACTAATATATACCTATTCTTAATTTAATTTAATTTATAAAAAGATAAATTAACTTTAATTATCTTAAAAACTATTTTATTAGCGTAAGAGCTACGTTTTCGTAGGGTACCCGCTATATTTATAATTATTTATAATAAATTAATAAACTAATTAACTAAAACGCTAAAACTCTTAATTTAAATAATTTACGCTATATATACTAGTATAAATTTCGATTCCTTACTTAAGGCTTTAACCTCTAAGTCTCTATAATAGACTTAGCGGTCCCGCTACGTTTCCGCTACGTTTACTTAGTATAGAAACTGCGCTAATATAAGAAGACCGGACTTACGATTCCGTTCTTCTAGCGAGTTACCTCGTATAAATAGCGTAAAAGCGCTCCATCCTATATACTTTACTACTACTTCTAAGTAACTTAGTAACCTATATAGGATAAAATAGATCTAAATCTTAAGTATACTATTACCTTCGACTTACGGAGGGATAGTAGCGCTAATACTACTTTTTCTATACTCTAAGATTACGTAAAAGTAAGTTACTTACGAGTATAAACTTATTATAATTCTCTAATAACTTTTCTTACTTAAGAATTAGGTTATCGCTATAAAGTCGTATACTTTACGTAACGATACCTTCTAGATTATTCCCTAAACCCGGGGTAAACTAAGTATTCCTTACTTATTATATTTAATCTTAAGTCTTTATTCTCTTATAATATTAACTTAAACGTTACGAAAAACCCGCTCTTAACCTACGGTTATATAGGGTATCTTAATTCTTTTTAATAATATATATTTCTTTATTAGTTAATTCTCTTAATATCTAAACTTTTTTAACCTTTAAGTAATAAACGTGCTTTTAAACTGCGTTTTCGTTAGGTATATCGTTCCCTCGATATATAAATCCTCGATATATAAATTCTCTTAACTTAAGCGCTAAGATTACTTTTATTCTGCGTTTAATATACGTTTTCTTATTATATTATATTATTCTCGATATATAACTTTTCTATAACTTAAATATTAGGTTTAATATTATATCTCCGTTTTTCTTAATATATAGATTCTTTCGACTCGGGCGTTAAGTTTATTAGGTATTAACTTTGCTTTAAACCTACGTTTTCGTAGGGTATTGTTCTCTTAATATATCGAATGCTTATTATTTAGTAATTAATAAAACTTAATTATATATTTAGTATAACGAGGTATATTCGAAGAAATAACTCTTAAGTTGCGTAGAAGTAGCGTAAATACTATATAGATTAATAAGAATAAATAACTTTTAATATATAGTAATGCTTAAGACTTAATATAATAAATATAGTAGTAAAAACTAGGTACGAATCTATTACGATAACGCTGAGAATTCAAGTTAATAACGTTATATATTGCCTTTACCAGCTTATACTCCATTTTAAGGTTTAGAATATTAGGAGGTGGGTTATTATAAGGTAATAAAGTATAATATAAACAACGAGTTCTTAGCGTAAAAGCAGTTATATTATATAGAAGACGCTATAATAATAGTATTCGTTAATAGAAACTAAACCTAAAGAGAAATCCCCTCTCTATTTACTAGTTTCCGAAGCTTCCGACGACTCTTTATATCTTTGAGATTCTATAGCTGCCTGCCGAGAGCTGCCGGCAGGCCCTTATTCCAAGCCGCAGAGACTGCGTTACCGCTGCGCTTTCCTAGCGTTTAGAGTAGGGTTCTAATAGATATTTCGAATATCTTATTATACTATTCGGATTTATTAACGCTTTAGTATTATTTTAGGAAATAATAAACTTTATCCTATACGAATACCTCGATTATTTTATAATCGTCTACCTAGACGATATTCTTATCTATTTAAAGATATTCGAGGAATATTAGAAGTATATTACGATAATCCTATAGATTCTCTAAAATAATAAGATTTTAATAGAACTTACTAAATATAATTAAAATATTTAGAAAGTTAACTACCTTAGTTATATTATTATCCTAAAGTATATACGAATATAGAAAGATAAAGTATAAGTAATTAGGGATTAGCTTATACCTTAGAACGTTAGGAATATTAGAGCTTTCTTAAGCTATACTAACTTTTACTAATAATTTATTAAGAATTATAATAGTATTATAATACTATTTATAGAATTTATAAAGAAGGATATTACCTTTAATTAGAACGAATAGGTATAGAAAGCCTTTAGCGTAATTAGAGATATAGTTATATTAAAACTAATCCTAATCGAAGTAGATTAAAATAAAGTTTTCGAAATCGAGATAAATATATTAGATTATATACTCGGTAGATAATTCGGATAATAAAACGATAAAGGATAGCTACGGATAGTTAATAACTTTAGTAAAAACCTAAACGGATTAGAACTTAATTATAAAACGCCCGATTAAGAACTTATAATAATAATAGAAGCCTTTAAGGAATAATAATATTATCTTATCGGCGTAAAATAGTAAATCCTTATATATATAGATTATAAAAACCTTTAGATATTTACCTCGATAAAGTAGCTTAATAAACGATAAATTAGATAATACGAATTTCTATCGGAATTCGACTTTAAAATTATCTACTATAAGGGTAAAGAAAACGAACGAATAAACGCTCTTAATAGACGATTAAACCTTAAAGATAATAATAATAAAAACTAAGATATTATAATAATCTTTAAGGAAGATTCGGAAGGTAACCTTATTATATTATCTATTACTAAGGAAACTTAACGTAATACTATATATCGAAGGAGAAATACCTAACCTCGATAGTATAATAATATTAGAATAAAACGATTATATTAAAAGTATTTATAATATACTAGTATATAAATACTAAGGAATTAGAGTAACCTATAAAAGGATCTAATATTATTAGAATCTACTAAACCTTAAAAAACAAGTTATAGATATCGTTAATAACTATAATATATATAAACGGAATAAGATAGAATAGTATAAACCTTACGGATTATTATAACTCTTACTAATACCTATAACTATTTAGTTATCTATTAGTTTAAACTTTATTATTAAGCTACCTCTCTTATAAGAACCCTTAACTAAAGTATAGTATAATAATATCTTAGTAGTAGTTTATAGATTAAATAAGTATATATACTTCCTATTATATAAAGAAAGTAATACTATAGAAGAACTTATATATATATTCCTCCGTATTATTATCGCTAATTACGGAATACCTTAGGAAATTATATTAGATAGAGATAGAAAATTTATATTAAAATTCTAGATCTTACTTACTAAATACCTCGGAATAATATAATGTATATCTATAGTATTTTATCCTTAGATAGACGGATAGATAGAATATATTAACTAGATTATAGAATAATACCTACGATATTATATTAACTACGAATAAGATAATTAGGTTAAACTCCTACTAATAATATAGTTCGCCTATAATAGTATAGATATAACGAGTATAGGAAAATTATTATTCTTCTTACTCTACGGATATAACCCTATAATATACTACGAAATATTATTAGGTAGAAATATAGAAACGGTAGATTAATATACTAAAAGAATTAGGTAATTATATAAAAATACTAGATATATACTTTAAGATATTAAGGAATAAATAATAAAATATACTAATTAGAAAAAGATTAAAGAATTAATCCTATAAAAGGGAGATAAAGTCTACCTTAATTATAAAAATATTAAAACTATTAAACCTAATAATAAACTCGATTATAAGAAACTTAGACCCTATAAGATTATATAATAAATTTCCTTAGTTAATTATAAACTCGAGATTCTATATATATATTTATACCTAATCTTTTATATTTTATTCCTCGAACTAATATTAATAGATATAGAACTCTTATATAATATAGATATTATCGAACTAGAATAAGTATAATATAAAGTTAAATAAATTCTCGACTTATATAAATACGGATACGGAAAATAATACCTTATTAAATAGAAAAATTACGATAATTCGGAAAATACTTAGGAACTACTAAAAGATATATACCTAGACCTTATTAAAGAATACGAAAATAAAAAGTTATTATAGTTTTAGATAGAGAAGGTAATATAAGGAATCGAACCCCGGACCTCTTAATAAGAAACTAGGAACTTTAACTATTAAGCTATAAGATTACTTATATCTTTAATTATAATAGCTACCTATAAAAATAACTAAACCTTTTATTAAAGATTAAAAACCTTTAATATATAGAGAATCTAAGTTAAATCCTAACTAATTAATCGTAGCGTTAGGCGTTACTAATATATTCTAATCCGTACCCTTAAATAAAGGATCCTATATAGATAATATAGCCTCCTTAAACGAAATAGCTTAAATAGTCTCGGTAATACGCTCCTATTCTTCCTCCTTTAACCTAATATTTATTAGCTTTACGCTCTTCTCTTATAGAAACCTATACTATTTCTTTAAGTATATTAAGTAAATAAGAAATTTATTTAAATAAGCTTAAGCTTTAACTTAAAGCTTAGCTAGCTCCTCTTAATATTTTAATATCCGCTCCTCTTCCTTTAACTTATAATTATTAAGCCGAAAGAGCTTATTAGTAATCCGGGATATTATTAACGGTTAGTATAATATATAAGTAACTTAGGAAGAAATTATACCTATAAAAAGATATCGGAATATAATACCTATTATAAGAACGATTATATCTCGTATACTATATATAACTCTTAACTCTATTAACTATCTTATATATTAAGCCCTCCTTAAAATAGAAAGAATAGGGTATAACTTTAAAGCTATTAGTTTTAATATAATAAAAATATTCGATATAGGTAAGATACTTTTTAGATAAAGACGAAGATTTAGAATTCGTATAATACGATTTTATAATTCTTAACGATATAATAAATTAGGAAGGTATAATCTAAAGTAAGAATATTAGGTAGGATTACTTACGGAAATACTATAAGTTTTTAGGGATAAAAACCGATAGAAGGGAGATAATATTATAACCTACGATTATATAGGTTATAGGAATAAGCTAGTATAACTATATACTAATAAATCGGAACCTTAACGGACCGATAGGGATCTCTTATATAAGAATATAAAGTAATATAATTAGGGTTAGGGTCTAAAGTATTATATTAGATTATTAGAGATTATTACTACTTACTAGAATATTAGTAAATACTAATAAGTACTAATAAGTATTAATAAGTTATATATTAATAAATAGAATAACGGAAGGATATAAGGACGATAGATTTCCTAGCTATTAGATAGTTTTCCTTATAATCTTTAGTTATAAATCTAAGTATTATTTTATATAATAGGGTAATCCCTCTTAATTATTTATAGCACTTAATATTACTCGATAACGTACGAAGATTTAAAGGTAATACTTCCCTACCTGCTAATATATAACTTATAGGTACTTCCAGAATCAAGGATTCAAGTAAAGATTATTATAGTATACTTATAGCGTATATACCGATTACTCCTTCCTTACTTATATTCTATTAACTTTATACTAGCGCTATAGCTATAAACTTATATACTACTAAGCGATAATACTAGAGGATATTACTAACCTATTAATAAAGCTTATAAAAGGGGGTAGTAAGGGTAAGGGCTTAATTAATATTAAAGCGAAGCGTAGCGTTAATAACGATCCTTATTCTAATAAAATTAAGGAGAGTAATTCTAATAATAAGGAGGAGGTAAACGAGGATAAGTAGGTAGCTATATTTACGCGTATTTTATATATAGTTTTCTTTTTATTCGTAGTATTTAATTTCCCCGCTCTTCTTTTCTATAACTTTAGGCTATTATAACTCGTAGTATTATTATAATATTACTCGAACTCCTTAAGAGTAGCTATATCTTTAAATTCGGATAATAGCTATTAATCTAGCTAATCCTATCCGATTTATTTAACTAGGACTTTACGTTATAATATTCTATCCGTTCTCGTATAGCTTCTATATAGCTTATTATATACTCTAATAATACTCTCTACTTAATACTTAGGTTCCTCTCCTTCTTTAACTATAATAGGGTTAAGCCGGTATTCTCTTTATACTTATAATAGGAGCGGGTCTTATATAGCTCGGATTAGGAGATTTATATAGAAATAAGGGTAAATACCCGGCGGGATATCTAGTTCTACTATATAAGGGCTAATAATATATATTACGGTATAAATATTAGGGTTTTAGTAGGTAAAGTAATAGGATATAAGAAAGTATCTAATAAGCAGGATCTTAATAGTATTTAAGATATATTTCTAAATAAGGTTATATTTAGGAATTAAACTAAACTTAGTTCCTTCCTTTTTCCTTTTAGTATTCTAGTTTTCGTTTATAACTATAAATATAATTAACTCTATAGGGTTCCCATTACTTTTAAGTAATAGGTAAGCAAGTTTCTAGCTTAAACTCTAATAATATCCCCCTTCTTATAAGCTTTATCCTCGAAGCTATTAATTATTAGAAGATATCCTTCCTATTAGTAATAATAATCTAGGTTAAAGTACTCTATATAATAATTCGTTACGTTTAAGCAGATTATCTATAATTAAGTTATAGGTTATATATTTAAGACCTAATTTTCTTTTATTAGTATTATAATATAGTAGCTATACTATTATTCTAAAAACAGCTTATTATTATTAAATATTAATATTAGAAATAATATAGTATATTATACGTTAAAGTATCTTTATTATTACTTTATTATCTTTATTACTATATTATTATTATCGTATTATTATTAAAGGGTTTTAAGGTATCGTTAGTAATACCGTAGTTATAATAGAATAATAGTAATAATAATAGAATAATAATAGTAATAAAAGAGTAATAAATAAGAATAGTTTACGCTAAGGATAATAGTAATAATAAAAGAATAATAATAATAGTAAAAATAGTAGTAATAGTAGTAAATAGGTAAGGTATACGGGCTACCTAATTATTACGATAGCTTTACCTCTATAACTATAAAGCTATTCTTTTTTCTCTATTAATTTACTTTTCTTTCCTTTTCTTTCTTCTTTTAAATTAAACTTTTAAATATTTTATTAATATTTCCTTTTAATCTCCCTTTATTATACGCTTTATCTTCCCTATTAAAAAGTAGTTCTATTACGCTTATTATTTTACTCCTTTCCTATATTTTTATAGCTAGTACGTAATACTAATACTTTATTATAGTAGTTATAATATTTATTAATTAGAGAAATAAAAATACCTCCTAAACGCCCTACTAATAATAATAGTAATTAGTAAGTATTCTTTATATTTATCTTACGTTAAAATACCGTTAATTATACGCTTAGGTCTAGTAAATATACTAAAATTGCTATAATAATTAATAATAATAATAGCTCTCCGGCCCCCGCTTAACCTATTACTAAATAATATACGTATTACGTTTACGCTATAGCTAAGAAGCCGAATTATATTTATAAGCCCTATCCTTATAAGTAGCTTCTTCCTTATATATTTAGCTAATATTAATAGTATTAGGTATTAGTACTAAGTATAAATATTATACTAAAAATAACTAGCCTTATTATTATATAAATATAATTATCCGAATCTATTATTTTATAAGAAGTATATTAATAAGCAACTAAATAGATACCTTTTACCGTTTATATAATTATATTATCTTAATATTCCTTTACTACCGATTAGTTAAAAGAGGCTATTTCGAAGATTCCTCGTACTTAATCCTATCTATTTACTACTAATAAGGATAATAGTAGTAGTAAAAGTATTACGAATTCGTAGGGTAATACTAGCCTTACCGTTATTATTAGTAGTAATAGTAATACTAAATAGCTTACTATTACTCGCGATATAATATCGCTACTTACTCGCGGGGTTAATATATTAGAACGATTAGCTAATATTAGAGAACGGTTCGCTAAGGTTACTAATACCTATAATAATAATAAAGAAGGTAATAATAATAATAATAATAGTAATAATAATAGTAATAATAGCGATAGCGGTATTAACGTATAGGGTAAAGGCGGCGATAACGGTAGTAATAGCGGTAATAGTAGTAATAGCGATAATAGTAATAATAGCGGTAATAGTAATACTTAGGTTATTACTATTAGCTATAACTAGTAAGTATATATTAAGCTGCTTAATCGTTACGATATCGTATAGTTTACGTTAGTTAATTACTTAAACTAATCTTAATTTCTTTTTTCTTTTTATAATTTTCGGTTTAGCTATTAATTATATTTTATATTTTTAAATTATATCTCTATTATTAATATATTAACGCGGCTCCTATATATCGTTTTCGCTATTATAACCCTTTTATCGAATAAGGAATTACCGTTATCTTTTCGGACCTTAATACGTTAGGATAGCTTCGACTTTAAAATATTCTTTACCTTTAATATTAATCTTAGGTTATAGCTTAGGATTATCGCCTTCTCTACTATTAAACTACCTTAACGTAGAGATATAAAAAATATTATAAACTTTATAAGCTTTTAATAGCTCTAATCGGTATACTAATCCGTATACTCTAACTACCTTTAATACTCGAAATAGACTAAGGTATTTATCTACTAGCTTTATTAATAAATAGCGTTATTATAAGTTCTTTACTAAGATTAAGACTAGTTAGTTAGGTATAAATCTTTTATCTATATACTTTATATTATACTATTTAGTATAATTAGCTTAAATATTACGTAAATATTACTTTATAATAGCGCGTTCCTCTAATAAGGCTATTATTCTTTCTATAATAGCTAATACTATTATTTTTAGATCGCTAGGATAATTAGAAGGTAGGTATAGATTATACCCTATTAAAGTATAAATAGGTAATAAAGAAGTTAATAAATATAATATATTATTATAAGTAAATTAAGCTATAGGTAAATACTACGCTTAATCTGCTTATTTAATATCGTAATATATATATAAATAGAGTTCTAATATTTAATTTAAGTATTCTATTTAACTATCTATTTATAGGTATAATACGGTATTAAAACGCCGCTTTATCGCTAAATAATAGTAGAAGGAACTCTAAAAGGTACTTATAAATAGGCTTCCTCTATCGGAAATAATTCTATTTAATATTCTAAAAAATTAAAATATATATCGTATAACTAAGTCTATAAATCCGTTATTTATAAGTCGAGTTATTATTAATATATATAGTCTATATTTTATATAGCGATCTACGATAACTAAAATTAAATTATAGGCTTTTCCGTTGCTTCCTATAGATATTAGTAACTTAATAATAAAATCTATTAAAACTTCCTACTAAGGGCGGGTAAATACCGGTAACGCTATTAATAAGCTATAAGGATAATAAGTTATAGCTTTAGCTTATTAATAAACTATATAAGTATTAGTATATTATTTTATATCCTTATATATAGAAGGCTAAAAATAGTAATAATTAAGTAGCTTATAAGATTTATTAAAGCCGAAATAGCCTATAATTATATTATTATAATATACTAATAGTAATTCTCTTCGAAGTATAAGTACTTAAGGTATATAAAATTAATCCTTTATTATTAAGAGTTTATATCGAGTATTCTATACGTTTCTTATACGGATTCTATATACTTTCTATTTACTAGATATTATAAATAGATCGTTCTATTATATATTTTTAACCTCGATATAAAGAGGTTTATCTAGCTATATAGCTATTACCGTAATACGTTAAAGCTATATATACGGAAGGATAATAGGGTTATAAAGCCTATTTCTAAATAGGTAAACTATAGAACTAATATATAATTTAAGCTCGGATTATATAATCTAATAACTTCGCTTAGAGGTCTTTAATCTCTATCCGAGAGTATATATTATTAAAAAGTAAGCTCTCTATCCTATATACTTTACCGCTACTTTTAAATAATTTAGTAACCTATACGGGATAAAATTCCTAAATCTAATCTTATAAATACTACCTCCTCTATCTAATAACGAGATAGTATTACTTAATTTATCTAAAATATATTCTAAGATTATATATTCGTAGCTTATCTATAAATAAGAAGTTACTAATCCTATAGTAAACTACCCCTCTTTAATACTCGGTTTATTATTTCGGTAAATCCGTTTTAATTATATTAGGTCTTTAGATACCTATATAATAAAATCGCAGGGTATATATAGCTCCTTATTAGCTTTCGCGCTATTATAATAATTAGGACGCTATAATAATCTATCTATAGGATTTAATTAACTAGGTTAATAAATAATAGTAAAGTTATAATTATTTAATAGCTATAGCTATTATATTTACCTTATTAATAATCGTCTTTTTATTTCCTAAAAACTCTAATTTAAGTAATTAGTCTTAATAATAACTAGGGTTTATATATATAAGAGGTATTAATACTAATTTAATATAGCGTTAATAATAATAAATAGTTCCTAATCTCCTATATTATAACGCGCTTTAACTAGAGTTAACTTTTTAGAACGAAAAGTAATTAGATACTAAACTATATTAAATAACTATAATAAAATAGCTCTAATAGCTTACTAAGATATATCTATTTCTATATATATTAGTAAAGTAGGATTAAAATAGTATAATAATAGAGCGATAGTAAAACGAGTATATAACGTTCGGAATATAAGATACTATCGGAAATTAAGAATAAAAGTACTAATATACTTACTATATAAAAGCTATATTAAAGGTATAGTAATATAAGAATAATTCCGAATAAAACGCCTATAAAAACTAGTAAAACCTAAGAATACTTAGATATCTTTAATATATATAGGCTTAAGCTATTACTTAATAGTAGCGATTTTACTATATTCTATACTAATTCCCTTAGGAGTAATAATAAAACCTAGAAATTTAACTTTTAATATATTAAATTTATATTTTTTAAGGTTAATATATAACTTCTACTTATATAATCGCTTAAATACTCTATAAATATCTTATATATATATTACGGGGTCCTTATTAAAAATTAAAATATTATCGAGATAGATAATATAAATAATATTAATAAGCTTAATTAAAACTCGATTAATATAAGATTAAAAAGTTATAGAAGAATTAGTTAAACCTATTAGTAAAATAAAGTATTTAAAATACCCGTATTTAGTACGAAAAGCCGTCTTCTATTTATTATCTTCCTTAATTCGTATATAGTAATAAGTATCTTTTAAGTTAAGCTTAGTATAAATAGTAATATATAATAATTAGTTTAAAACTTCTAAAATTAAGGGTAAAGGTATACGATTCTTACGTATTAGCTTATTTAAAATACGATAATTAATATAAAGGTATAACTCCCCGCCCTTTTTTAGTATAAAAATAATAGGAGCTCCTATAAGACTAATAGAATAACGAATAAAACCTCTAGCCTATATTTTCTATAAATATTCCCTAAGACTTTCTAGCTCTAACGTAGTAAGTATATAAATAGGTCTCTATAAAGATATTACGCCCTTTTTTAGATTAATAGTATAATCTAAAACTATTCGTATTAATAAAGGTACGTTAGGATCTATATATATAATATCTTTAAAATCTATATACTCGCTAGGTAAACTCGGGATAAGTTTTTTAACTTCCTTTTTAGATAGATATAAAGGAATAATAAGTATACTTTATATAGTAAATATTACGTATACTTTATATATTTCCTATATAGATATAGTAAGTACTAATTTAGATATATATAATAGTTATCTCTAATACCTAATAGCCTAATTAATTTAAGGATTTATAGAAATAAGCTAGGGAAAACCTAATATAATTAGGAAGGATACTTTTTTAATAATAGAGAAGCGATAACGCTATATTCTCGTAACGCTTAAGGAATTAGTAATTAGTAAATCTAATAAAATAGAACTTAAAGTTTTTATTAATATATTATTAAATATAATTAGTAGAATACTTAATCTAATATAAAGTTATAGGATTTATTCGAATAAGTTATATATAAGTAAGTTCTCCTTTATACCCGAGTTAATAAGCGCTTTTTTTTCTATAAATTATAATATTTTACTTAAAATTATACTAGCCTTTAGGATTAAATAAGGATAATCCTATTTAATATATCCCTAACTAGAACTCTACGTTAAAGCTATATTATAGGTAATATTCGAAATTCGCTATAATTTTAGGTATACGATTATAGTATAGCCTATTATTTAATAAGTTCGATAATAAGCTTTAGGATATTTAGTAGAAGTATAATTATCCTCCTTATAAATATAGTAAATTCGCTATAGGTTCTATAAGTAAGTTACTTTTCGATAGCCTTATTAGTTATAATTATAGCATCGAATACTATAATTACGAGTTAGGTATATTAATATAGCGGAATCGTTAGTATTACGCTTAAGGGGTAAAGATAAGTTAAGTAATAATATAGAAAGTAGCGAATTCTTAATAGCTTTTTTAGGATAATAGGTTATAATATAACTAAACTCCCTATATATAAAGTAAATCCTATATTCTTACGGAGTTTATATAGGTTAAGGTTAAGTATCTTTTTATATTAATTCGAATCGTTATACTAAACTAATAGTATACTCCTATTTATATAGTAATATTACTTAAAAGCCGAGTATAATCTATAACTTAAGGTATAGCCGAGTAATAAAGGCTATAATATAAGCTAATCCTTCTAAAGGAGCTAGATTATCTAATTTAATTTTATTAAAACGTTATATAAAATCCGTAACTACTTTATCTTAGCCTTATATAAGTTATAAAAGCTTCGAAGATATAGTAAGTATATAAGTCTTAGGATTAGAGTATTATTTCTCGAGAAATTCTAAAAGATTAGGTAGGGATATTTTCGCCTTACTATTTTCCCTATATTAATATATAAGATAATTAACCTAATAGCGTTTTATATTATCTTTTAAATAACCGGTAGTATAATAAGATTTATAATCTTCGTTAATAATACTATATATCTTAAATCGATATATAAGGTTAAATTTAAAAGCTTAAAATTCTATTAGACTAATTCCTTTATATATTAGATTCGGTATACTATATAAAAGGGTAAGAGATATAATATTAATAATACTTTCCGATTAAGAGATAGATAAAGAATTATTAGATCTAGAAAGAGTAGGTATAGCTTTACTTATAAGTAATAAATTACTATATAAAAGCATTATAAATAAGGAAGAAACCTTATAATTAGCTAGTAATAAGTAGATATAATCGGAGGATTTATTTCTTTATACTAAGCGTATACGTTTAGTATATAAACGCTACTTAATATCTTAGAGGTATAATAATATATTTACTTTAGCCTCTTTATAAAGGCGTTATTTAGTTATAATAGCTATATTTAGAGATTCTAAGGAAATTCGCTATATTAGCGTAGTATTAGCGCGACTAATACGAGAAAAGCGTTATATAGATAGTATTCTTATTTTTACCGGTTTATACCCTTAGAAAAGAAGTTTAGAATATTAGAGTTTTAATAGGTAAAGTAATAGGATATAAGAAAGTATCTAATAAATAGGATTTTAGCAGTATTTAAGATATATTTTTAAATAAGATTATATTTAGGAATTAAACTAAACTTAGTTCCTTCCTTTTTCCTTTTAGTATTCTAGTTTTCGTTTATAACTATAAATATAATTAACTTTATAGGGTTTCCGTTACTTTTAAGCAATAAGTAAGCAAGTTTCTAGCTTAAACTCTAATAATATACTTCTTATATAGCTAGGCTAACTTTTTTAAAGGGCGGTCGGTAGTAATATTTTATAGGGAGAGCTATACCTTATTACTTTTAATAAGCCGTTCTATAGCTACTTATAACTTATTTATAAATTCTTCTATTCGTTACTATATAATTACTATTATAGCTTAAGTAAAAGTAATTATATCTTTAAGCTATTAAACGAAGTTCTCGGCTTAAACCCTAGGCGCTTACGCTATAACGGGCTAGCTCTTATAGGGTTCTAGGAATTAACTAACGTTCCTACGGCCGTCTCCGATATACGTACGGAACCCTTCGCTTAGGCGGTTAAAGCAAAAGATACGCAATCTTCTAAACGGAAATAGAAGATTCTAATTAACTTATTAGGCATATCGGGCGAAGGCAATATTATAGCTTAGTAGGCCTATAATATTACCTTCTTTCTCTCCCCCTAATAACGTCGGACCCCTAAAGCTTACCCGCGATATTGCTTTATAAGCCGAAGTTTATACGGAAGGGGTATCTAAGACTTTTAGCACTCTATAGCTCGAACTTACGACCTTAGGGTGTTTAGAAGATATATAACGGGCTAGCCCCTATAGGGCTCTAAGAATTAACTAGCGTTCCTACGGCTATCTCCGACGTATATACGGAACCCTTCGCTTAAGCGGTTAAGGCAAAAGGTACGTAATCTTCTAAACGGAAACAGAAGATTCTAGTTAACTTATTAAGCACGTTAGGCGAAGGTAATATTATAGCTTAGTAGGCTTATAATATACGCTACTAATATACTATACTCTACTTATTCGATTAGATCTATATAATAGCTATATAGGATAAAAAATAAGCTAAGGCTAATCGTACTAATATCCCTATTATTTATAATTAGTTAAACGCTAGGTAGGAGTATCGGCTAATCTAATTATATATATATAACGAATACTCGGAGGTAATTTATAACCTCTTAGTTTACCCTTTTTATAGCTTTATCCGTCTATAGATAAAAAGCGGTATTTAAGCGCTATTCTATCTTTATAAGCTTATATAATTAGTATTAAAACCCTCCTATTTAGTTTAAGCCTTAATTACTAATTATTACCTTAAGGAACTATAAAACCGCTAATAATAGTATAAGAACCGCTCTATATATACTTCCGCGCTTATACTATATATAGCTTCGAGTATAATAGCTTTTATTAATCGGTTTATAATTATTATTAAATAGGCCTCTTTTATATTATCCTTATAAGGGAGGTCGATTATAAAGTTTATAGATAACTCGCTTTATATCCGCTTAGGTATTAATAGGGGTTTAAAAAGACCCTTTTTCTAATATCTCTATACCGTCTTATATTTATAAATATTATAATTTTATATAAATCGCCGAATATTATAATATATACCTAGCTAGAAATAGCCCCTTATTATTATCGTAATAATAATATCCCTCCCTAAATAGCTAGATAGGGTAGAATTATAAATATTCTACGTTAGTTTAATATATAGGGGTTCCTAATCCGGTAATTAGAGCTATTTACGGAATCTAAGTAATCCTTTATTATCGATTAAATACTCCGTTATAAATACCTTAATAAGCTTACCTTCGGATATTTATAAGTAAAGGGGAAAAAAGTATTTACCCCTACGGATTATACTTATAAGCTAGGAGTAAACCTTATTATATAAGGTAGTATTATCCTATAAGCGTTAAAGCTCCTCTTATATAAAAACCTTATTATCTATTAATAATAGCTCGTTATATATTATAACTTAGCTTATCTTTATTAATAATAAAAGCTAGATTTACCTATTAATAAAGCGTTCGTTAGATATATTATATAATATATCCTATTCCCTCCTCGAGAAAGCGTTTAAACGCTTACTAGCTACTCCTATATAATAGATTAGGTAGTATCGAAAATAAGCTATCGTCTTAGATTAGCGAACTTACCTTTCGGTAAAACGCTATAATATTATAAAATATTCGAGGTTTTTATAATCCGAGTAAATTATAAATAATAGTATAATACCCCTAAGCTTTATATCCTATATTCTTAAATAATTAATAATAGCTAATAGTTTCTTATTATAAATCTTATAATTATACTCTACGGGGCTTAAGCGGTATAAGTAATATATTATCGGGCGGAGGATATTATACTTATCCCTTTAAGAGAGGTAGCTGCTTAATAAATACTTAGAATAATCCGCCTTTAATACTATTTCCTTATCCGGATCCTATTAAGCGAATATAGGCTATGACGGGCTGGCCCCTATAGGGCTCTAGGAATTGACTAGCGTTCCTGCGGCCGTCTCCGACGTACGGAACCTTTCGCTTGGGCAGTTGAGGCAAAAGGTACGCAATCTTCTAAACACGTTTCAGAAGATCTAGTCAACTTATCAGGCACATCGGGCGAAGGTAATATTACAGCTTAGTAGGCCTATAACATCACCTCCCTTCTCTCCCTCTAATAACGTCGGACCCCTAAAGCTTACCTGCGACGTTACTTTATAAGCCGAAGTTTATACGGAAGGGGTATCTAAGACTTTTAGTACTCCGTAGCTCGAACTTACGACCTTAGGGTGTTTAGAAGATATATAACGGGCTAGCCCCTATAGGGCTCTAGGAATTAACTAGCGTTCCTATAGCCGTCTCCGATATACGGAACCTTTCGCTTAGGCAGTTAAGGCAAAAGGTATATAATCTTCTGAATACGTTTCAGAAGATCTAGTTAACTTATTAGGTATATCGGGCGAAGGCAATATTATAGCTTGGTGGGCCTATGATATAGGCTTATTAATAAAAAGGCGCTTTAACTATTTAAATATAGCTTCTTCCTATTCCCTAAACTTAAATAGGACCCCCTTTTTAGTTAAGGCTAAGAGGGGCTTTATAACTTCGGAATAATTAGTAATAAATTAATAATAGAAGTTTATAAATCTTAAAAAGCTATAGACTCTTTTAATTATCTTCGGAGCCTCCTAATCGTATATAATATATATTTTCTCGGGGTTTATATAAATCCCTACCCCCGTTTTAATAATAAAGCCTAGGTATTTCGTTTTAGTTACGCCGAATTCGTATTTAGTAATATCTAAATTTAGATCTATTACTTCGAAAGTATATAATATTAGCTTTACCTTTACTCGATAATCTTTAACCGTATTATCGGTATATATTAGAATATTATCGATATAAGCTAAATAAAAGATATCTAGATAGGGGCGTAGAGTATTATTAATATAGCGCTAGAATATTATAGGAGCGCTTATAAATCCGAATAAGATTATTAGTTATTCGAAGAGGCTATACCTTATATAAAAGGCGGTCTTCTACTTATCTTATTCCTTAATATAAAGCTTATAAAATACTACTTATATATCGAGCTTAATAAAATATTTAGTATTTATAATATTAGATAGGGTTTCTTTAATAAGGGGGAGCGGGTAATAATTAGCTTCCGAGATAGCGTTAAGCGTATAATAATTTATATAAAAATAAAGGCCGCCCCTTAGTTTCTTAATAAAGATTATAGGAGCTTCTATTAAAGAGCTATTAGCTCTAATATAGCTTATATTAAATAGCTCGGTAAGAGTCTTCCTTAATATAATAAATTCTTCTCTAGATATCCCGTATAATAGGCCCTATAAGGCGTTTATAATAAACCTATCCGCTTTCTTATATAGCCGGATCTTATAGTTTACTCCTTTTTTATATAGCGGTAGTATAAAAGCTATTTCCTTATTAAAGAGGTTCCGGAATTCGTAATATTTTAGGGGGAGTTTCTTATTAACCGAGGATTCTACTTTCGATATTAGGGCTTTAATAATATCGGCTATTATAATACTAAAAAGCGTTATCTAAGCGGTATTTAAGCGTTTTATATACCGAACTTCGCTTTAGATAATAAGAGTATTAATAGATATATAGTTAAAGTTCTTAGGGTTATATCCTTATTCCTAAACCTCTAATCCTTTAGCTTATTTAATATTTAAGCGGTATTTATAAGCTATATATATTACCCTTTCTCTTTCTATTTAAGGTTTTCTTAAACCGAGGTTATATTAAAGGCGGGGGATTATATAAGACTAAATATAATATAAATACCTATTTAAATCTATATTAAGGTAAGTTATATAGCGGATAACGGGCTACTTATATAATATTCTCTCCTTTAACGATTAATAAAGGGTCCTAAGCGAGATAAGTATATACGGAAGTTTTAACTTATATATAAGCGTTTCGCTTATAATAGAATAATAATTATAGCTAGAATTAATAAGTATTAGGATAAATAGAATTAAATTATAGAATAGATCTATTATAAAATAATTTCTATCTATCTAATACTTTACTTCTTATAAGCTAAAGTCGAAACTTATAAACTCCTATATATAACTTTATATAGGAATAGCTAATTTTCCTCTTATTCTTCGGTAATATCGTTAAGGTTAATAAGGTTAATATCGGCTATATTAATTCCTATCTCCCGAATAGCTCCTAAGGTAATAAGCGGGTATATAGGTAGGAGGAGGTAATAAGCGATTCTATAATTCGAATATCTATACTTATAATAAAGTCCCTACTCTTTCCTATATATAATCTCCGCCTAATTAACCTATCTCGTATACTACTTATTAGCTTATAATATATTAATATTAGTTATAATTATATCCCTATCGGGATCCGTATAAGGGTTTTATAGTTTTTATCTATTTCCTCCTATTCGTTAGGCTATTCTAAAGCGTTATATTATATCGCTAGATAAGTAATTTAAGGGTAAAGTATAACTATTATTTCGGATAATAATATAGCTTTCTAGTTTAGCCGAAATACGGAAAGCTTTCTTTACCTAATTATTATATATCGACGGTATCTTTATACTAATAAGCTATATATATAGTATACTATTAATAGCGCCCTTTAAGTATATTAACTTAGCTAAATCCGGCTACTTTATACCGCCGGAATCTACTAATAACTTCTCCTATTAGAAGAAGAAGTTAGGGAAGGATTAGCCTTTCTTCTAAGTAAAGCTATAAAGCCTTTAGGAAGTAGTAATAATATAATTCTCGTTATAGTATCGGTAGCGGAGCTATTATAGGAATAAGGAGGGTTTCTAAAAGCTATACTCTCCTCCTACGATATAATAGCTCCGCGCTATAACCTTCGTATCTCCCTTTAAATACTTATAGATTTTTTAGAACTTATCTATATAACCTCCGATAAAATAGATATCTCGGATAAGTTTATACCTTATAATATACTCCTAAACTAGGAATTAAGTATATATATCCTTAAAGTTTACTAATTAAGAAAGGGGCTTATATTTAAATATAATTATACTCTCTAAGGCTTTATTTATATTAATATCGGCGTTTTCTATATCTTAGGAGGTAGGAGTAGGGATATAGGTATTTTTTAGTTTATTAGGTACCGGGTTAGAATACCCGGCCGTTAGATTATTAATATTTACTAGTAGCTCCTATAATAATAAGCTACGGGATTATTCGATTTATATAAATTATATTATAAACGCTTTTAGGTTTTATACGCTATCTTTACGCTATTATTATACTATTCGTTTAATAATATATCGCTATTTATCTATTATTTAAGTAATTATTTATTATATAATTATTATATAATTATTATTATCGTTATTCGTTTAGGTAGGGAGTTGCCCGAATTACTCGTTATACGGGAACGATATCCTAAGGCTATATACCGAATAAGTATATAAATACCGTTGGATATATAGGGTAGGTAGAAGGAAGTTAATTAAATATAAACGGGTATCGAGAGAGCGTTTATAATTATAATCCTAATTTCTATTATTAACTAACTTAAAGAGAGAAGTAAAAGTAATATTTATATAACGGTACGAAAGCTACTCTTAAGTAGCTCTTATACTTAAGATTTACCTTTAGATAGAGTTTTCTATAGGTCTACCGTCGATATAGGTGCTATTATCGATAGTCTTTTAAGCGGCTTATAAGCTATTCGGAAGACGCTTTCGTTTAGCGCTTATATAATACTAGTCTCTAGACGGGAAGGGAATATACTAACTAAGGCTTCGTGCCCTAGTATACCGAAGCTATATATTTACCCGTAGGCCTATAATAAATACTATATTAGATTACTAGAGATTACTATTACTTACCGAGACCTTAGTAAGTACTATTAAGTATTAATAAGCTCGGGTAAGCTATATATTAATAGACGCTATAATAGAAGTATTATAACCTATAAATATATAGGTTATAGGAATAAGCTAACGTAATTATATACTAGTAAATCGGAACCTTAACGGACCGATAGGGATCTCTTATATAAGAATATAGATTAATATAATTAGGGTTAGGGTTAGGAATTCTATATTAGACTATTATTACCTATCGATATCGTAATAAGCAACTATAAGTAATAATAGGCTCGAATAGGCTATATATTAAAGGATACTATAATAGAAGGATATAAGGATAGGAGTTTACGGCTTAATATTAGATAGTTTCCTTATAGTCTTTAGTTATAAACCTAAGTATTACCTCGAGTAATAGGGTAATCTCTTTTAATCGCTTATAATACTTAATATTATATAGAAATATACGAAAACTTAAAGGTATATTTCCCCCTCCTATTAATATATAAACTTATAGGTACTTCCAGAATCAGGGATTTAGGCAAGGATTATTATAAGAAGGATATAAGGATAGGAGTTTACGGCTTAATATTAGATAGTTTCCTTATAGTCTTTAGTTGTAAATCTAAGTATTACTTTAAGTAATAGGGTAATCCCTCTTAATCTCTTATAATACTAAATATTGCTCGATAAACGTACGAAGACTTAAAGGTATACTTCCCCCTCCTGCTAATATATAACTCACAGGTACTTCCAGAATCAGGGATTCAGGCAAGGATCATTACATCCAGGCCTTGATAGATTGGGATTGTTAATATTTCATGTTAGTATTGTGGATGTTCGCATATCCACAGTATCAACTGGTAGTCATGATTCAAAGGTTATTGGAAGGATCGTAGGCGTCTTTGCAACCAGTCAGCCTTGGAATAAGAGAAGATTATAATGCAGAAGCTGTTGTTTGGTAAGGGAAATGGAAGTTTGCTGGAAATCAAGAACGAGACCAAAATTATCGGGTAACTGCCAATACCTGATTGGTCGATGTTCTCGGAGAAGAACGATCGGGCCAACAATGATGACTATACTTGACACAATCAACCGGAACAACAAAAGCCTTTATCACATGAGCCTCTTTAGATCGCAAATCTATGTTGAATACACCCACTCACTGGTCAGATTTGCCAACTAATCTTACATGATAGCATGCACTTAATTGTGTTCTCCAAGGAGAACGCAAGGCTTGGTTATGTACTGACCTAATTTCCAAGGACACTTTATCAACCACCACCAGCCAGGCACCCCCACCATCTACTCTCAACCCCATAAAACAACTACTTCCGCGCCAGAGGTCCTTCCCTTCTACTTACACGTACTGACTTCGATCGCTCCAGCTCGGTTGCAATGACGTCCAGTTTTGATTATAGGGGAAATCCGTCTGGTACAAGCCATACGCTACAAGCTCGATCCCCTCGAGCACCGCACCGCCTTCCTCCATCGCCCACAGGCTAACAGCAAGATGATTGATGCCTTGGTTGTTGACCACACCGGGCGGGAAAGGGAATACCGTCTGCGGACCGATGTGGGGCTCGTACTTGCCATACTGGTACCCATTGATCCAGAACAAGACACGCGCAACGGTGCCGTTGGCCGAGGAAAATGCAAGCCCTAGCGGCACATCGAGGTCGTCTGCAATGTCAAGGGTGAAGTTGGTGACGTAGAAGCGGACGCCGGGCGCGCTGAGCCCTTCGTAGGGCGTCGAATCGTCCCAGACGCCGTACGAGGAAGGGTAGGAAGATGAAGGCGAAAAACCGGGAAGGTGCCAACCGAGACGCTCGCCGTAAAGCCCGCCTTCATTAAAGGGTCCACGCACGGGGTCGATGTTTGCGGGGCCACCTGCGTTGCCTTGAATCTTCCACTGAGTGAAGCCCGTTGCCGTATCGTCTGCTGTGGTTGTCGTGGGCGCGGGAAGCAGCTGCGCTCCGTAAATGCCCCGCGGAACGGTGACGCCACCGGCTGTGGAGGTCTCATCGTGGCCGTGGTAGTCAACGAGGACGGTGAGGACATTGGCTGAGCCATTTTGCGAGAGCGCGGCAGCAGGGAGGTCGAGGACAGCGGTCGTTGTCTCGAGCGCGCTTGTGTTACCCGTGTCACCTCCGATAGAGACGCCGTTGAGCCAGGCTGACCAACCAAATGCATCGCCACCGGACGCGGTGATGTCGACGGATGTATAGTTGCTGTTGGAGGGGAAATAGCCGCGATATATCCTGGCACCGGCGTAGTAGCCATAATCTGAAGAGAATAGCACAGGAAGCGTGTACGGCTGGATGTATGCAGGAGTGCTAGTCTTGTTGCAGACTACCCAGGCGCTGTCATCAAAGGCAGGGTTGGCTTCTGGCAGAGAATCTGCGGATTGCCACGAATCGAGAGACGGAAGAGACACTGAGCGGTCCTCGGTGCCTGGAATGGTAGCAACGTATGTTCCGTATTCTGTGTTGGTTGCATTCAGTGTGATTCCGTTCCAAGTCACCTTTTTGACCGTTGTCTGCCCAACAAAGGCCTCAATCGTCGTCGTGACATTGTTGTCACCAGAGATAAGTAGAGTACCATCCTGTACCGATGCACTCCGCACCAGGTACGGACCCAAAACAAAGATCTTGGCGTCAGGGAGTCCGTATACATCCGAGGTGGTCGATAGTGCCCAGAAATTCCATGCAGAGGGCTGATCGAGTAGGTAGACCAGCACGCCATTGGAAAAGTGCACAAATGTCGGACCAGCAGCCTGTGTGTAAGTGAAGCTTTGACCGGCCGTGCTGCGATTTGCAGCAACAAATTGGGAATTTCCATAGACAGTGTATGTTAGATTTCCTTCATTTGCAAAAGCAAACTCGCCCGTCTGGCCCTCCTTAAGGTAAAGGACAACAGCAGTTGCGCCATCAAAGATACCCCAGGTAGCTATATCTGCCGAGGAGTAGAGCAGTGTGTGATTACCGATCGCGTAATCTGTGACCAAGATGCGACTTTGGTGGCCATATAAAGACACATTCGGAACGTCCACAGAGCCAAGCGATGTGTTGAGAGTGGCCGTAAAGGTTATGTTTCCGCTTGAACGCGAGGGATATTGCTGTGTGGTCAGAAATGAGGCACCCGTGTCTGGGTTTTGCAACAACCAGGTAAAGATGTCTTCTGTATCAACCTGTTCTCACTTAGTCCCAGGATCGAGAACCCATGCTACTTGGCTGAGACCACGCTGAACTCACCTGGTAACCGGTACCATTTCCCACCATGTCAGTCTTCAATAGGTCTGGGGATGAGCTAGCGAACAAATTGACCAGCTTCGTCTGGAGCATTTTTGTCCAGAGCTGACGCGTTTCCCGCATAGGAGACCTGAATGCGAGGAACAATTGTGTGAGTCGTTTTTGTAATAGATGTGTGAACATCATGAAGGGAAGTACTTGCCACTACTTACGAGTAATCATAGGATGTATACACAACAGGTGCAGCCGAGTGTCCCCAGTTTGTCGAGCCCACAGTCATGTAGAAGCTCTGCATTGTCACCTTTTGTGCAATATTGTTCTTGTAGCTATAGTCCACAAGTTATTAAATAGCCACAACGTTATGAAAGCTAGGGATCATGATATGCACTTACAAGAGATCCGGGTATGCTGGGTCGTGACGCGAAACACACTGTCAGAAGTCAGCAAGATGATTTGCTATGCACACTTAACACGATGAGGTGGTGAAATACCGTATCATAAAAGGTGCCACTGCCCCAAGCAGTGAAATAACCTCCTTCAAACTCTGGCAGGAAGCTGGGTTGGGTGTAGCTGTAATTTTGGAACCCTTAAAAGAAAACAAGGCCCTAGATTAGCACTGCCATTTCTCCCGTATCGAGAAGGGAAAACAAAATCGCTACTCACACTGGTAGTATGTCTGCACAACCACCCACCCCGAGTCTGGGTTCGTGCAAGAGAGACCACCCGGGTAGGAATCGAGACCGTACACATTGACGGCACCTCCGACATCTTCATAGTCTACACTCCAGCTTTCCGAGCGCATGCCCTTTTCATTGCTGGTAAAAGGCACAACGACGCCAGCCTCGCGAAAGGCGGCTTCAATCTGCTCCATGTAGACCACAAGGGTATTGGTGGCTGAGTGCGTTGTCTCCTGTAGCTCATTTTCGACCTGCATGAGAATGACGGGCCCACCGTTGGTGATCTGGTTCGCAGCAAGAATGGCACCGACCTCCTGGGCCCAGGGCAGCCAGGCATCGTAGTAGGCGGTCTGGCTGGTCCGCACGGTACTTATGCTGCCATCGGAGCCCCATAGAGGCAGGCCGCCGCCGGTGTACTCGGCGTTGGCGTACGGTCCGGGGCGGGCAATCACCCAGAGGCCGGCATCAGCAGCGGCGTCAAAGAGGACCTGGAGGTTTTTGCCGGGAGATTCAAAGTCAAAGACGCCCTGCGAGGCCGAGTGATAATTCCAGAAGAAGTAGATGCTGACAGCGTTGAAGCCGTTGGCCTTGAGCCTCTGGAAGATATCAGGCCACAGCTCTGGCACGGGCACTCTGGCATAGTGAAATTCGCCGCTGTTGATGAAGACTCTGGAAGCGGCGTAGGGATGGTCAGTCCGACACATGAACAATCATAATTCGCAGACAAAGGGTAGGTCCTTGGGAAACCCACCTCGAGCCGTTGATCAGCAGACTGTACTGGTCCCATGTCACAGCGGAAGTGAGGTTGTCTGAGGTCGACCAGACCTGGCCGACGCACCAGGCGAGCAGGGCGGTGAAGTAGTAGAAGGACCGCATCGTCATGACCCTCGCGCCCACTTACTATCAGTACTTGGCAGCAAGGACAGTACAGGCAGATCGCTTGGAGTCGGGTGGTCGTGTCACATTCTGAGCCTTCCAGCGGCACAGCTGGCCCCCCCGACTTTTATATTTGTGAGCATGTATATCTCGGTGCAACAGTGCCATCCTGCCGTTGCGCCGTCCAATGTGTCGAAAAGTCAATGCCATGCAGGCCGAGAGGCAAAAACAGGCGGTAGGTGTATGAGCCCGCATCGTCACAAATGACGAGCGGAAGGCCTACTCAATTCCCAGCAATCACGAGCGCAGACGGCGGCCCCGGTCGTGTCGCTTGGAGTCGCTTGTAGCCGATGGCCGCAGTCGTGATCTGCCAGCTTCGATGCATCATTGTGCCGAGGCCGTTTGGATACTAGCACATGCAGATCTGTTGATTATGTAAGTACCTCTCGCGGTTGCCCAAGCGCACTGCAGTATGGGGCAGTGCGTCTCTCTTTTTCTTTCTCTCTCTCTCTCTCTCAAAGAAAGACCAGCATTACGAATCCTCTTTTCGGCGGATGGGTAAAGATCTGGACCGTCAGTTCTCTGTCTTCGCTATTGTTTCCATTGTGTAACGGATTCCAAATGGGGGCGCTTGGGAATGTCCGCCGTGAAAATTTTGGTAGTGAAGAAGGCGGCTCTCGCGATGTTGGAAGGAAGGAACCACCACCAACCCTGAGCAAAATCTCGTGACAGGGACGTAAAAAGAAAATTTTATCTTCAAGGACCCTTGTTCTCAGCCTCGACTGCCCTTTGCAACTTTCGTCGCCATCAAGTCGTCTCAAGACTGTGCCGTTTGTCTGTTCCTCTGCCGCCTTGGACCCCTACCCACACTGATCTCACATTGTCCCGCACGGAGTCTTCGCCCACAAAACATTGGGCTAAGTACTGATTATTACATAGTAGTACATAGTATATAGTGTTTCTATCTTTGTCCATGCTGAGACAGACACTTTGATGGAGAGCAGCGAAAGGCAATATTGCCACGTGCCAACAATGCTCTTGTCCCGAACAACAATCGGAATCGGGGAGGGAGCGGTCCGAGAGCTCGTCTCCCCGTCGCCGCACGGCCACTGACAGAATGACTTGCAGCAGGCGCCCCGAGGCCGTGTCAAAAGTCGATAATGCTGGGGACCAGTGCAATATACGAGGCGGAGAAAGCAAAAAGCTCCAGCGCCACTGACTCGTGCTGGTTGTTGACCTTCTCCCAGTCTGGCTACAGAGTATGGCTGCTGGCAACGGAACTCGGCTCATCATACTATGAGCGACCGGCAGCGTCCAGCACCGTTCGCCTCATTTCACCAGCTTGATCAAATGCAAAGACTAGTCTAGCTTCTTCGACACTGAGCCGGATGATCCTGCCCTGCTCCTGTCTTTTCTAGGCAGTGATGACCACCAGCTTGCAGTGAGACAGGAGGAGACTCTCGCATAGTACTCTACCAAGAAACACAGGATGCCAACCTTTATGTCTCTGCTCGGCCAGCTCGACTTGTCTGTCGTGGCTTTCTCTTGTGTCACCAACTCGCTCTCGCCCAGGAGCCTCCTAATTGGCTGATTCAAGGTGCGGATTTCTCGTATGGCTCTCTACTATGTATAGCAGGCTCTATACATAGCAATGGCTCTAACCAAGTGCTGGGTGGCTCCCATCTGAAATGCTGGGCCGGCGCCATGTCTTTGACCTCACAATTACCATTACGTCTGTGCTATCGACAAGCATGGGTTTGCCGAACAACACGACTATGGTTACTAGGCGTTGAAAAGCGTACATGCATAGTAGTAGCTCTAAGCTTGCAGATCTACTCGCGGTTGCCCCCTCACTTTTTCTGGTGTCCTGCTGTCAACCTCATCTCTCAGATTCACTTTGCAATCTCTCCTAGGAATGTACAGCAGTTGGCCCGTTGCAGTTTGTCATCTGTCAAGGCCAAAGTCAGAAATTTGCGTGCCCACTGCTCTGACGTACATAGGAGCCACCAACCCATGGAACAACAGCGTGCTGGCACCTGGACATGCCGACGAAAAAGCCAGCGTCGCTGATGAAGAAGGGGCTTCCCAGTCTTTAGGCAACTGAGGCCAGCCATATGTGCTGTGGATACTGGAAACAGCCAGCGCCCCACGCGACAAATCTCTCAGGAACATGGGATTATGCTTGTTTCGAAGCCGCGGACCGCCAAAAGAATTGACGATGGCACGGCAACCAAGGGCACCCCGGGCCTGCATGAACCATTGGAGGTCATGTCAACTTTTTAGGCTCCCGGACTAACGTGGCGTCGTGGCCCCAAATTGAATTCCATGCTTTGATTATCTGCTTGTCAGTGGCTTTGTTTGCCTAACGACCTCGTCTTTTGGGCATCTGGGAGTGCGTGCGTGCTGCTGAGGAGCGGCCAGCGTGTACATAGTACCACAAGTTTGGCAGGCTGATGGTACTTCATAGTACGCTCCACTCTTCCCAGCTTGGACCTCCGGGGGAGGCATCCCGCTGCACACTGACGGTTTAATCTCTGGCACGCCCTCTTAGTCGAAACAAACGCAGCCGCCACACAGGCACCGCACGGGTCGAGAGACATACTTACTATGTGTACATAGTATACTATGCATAGTACATAGTAAGTACAAGTAGTACATGCCTACCTAGGCACTGTATAGTACCTCCTATGTATACATAAGCCTCACGGGTGCCGCAGCTGGACAGGCTTTAGCGACTGCTACCCGATGGCCTTGTTGGCAGCCCGTCTCCCCGCCGAAGGAGCCAAATATTTCCCGGTTGACCATGCTGCTGGGCCTTCGAGATATTATCCACGTGTGTCCTGACACCCTCTTGTGTTCACACATAAATAACGAAGAGCGCATGGCTGTGGAAAGGGTAATAAGGGTGCCTGAAGAGGCACTGTCAGGTGCCCAGGGTCGGATACGATCCCCGTCTAATGAAGGATAGAAGGCTGGCTTGAGCACAATCGACGCCCAAGGCCGGGCCGTCGGGTGCAATGTATGGAGTGTACTATGTACCCTGTGCATATCGCAGCAAGGGGCCGCGAAGGCCGATCATCACTTCCAGCTCGCACTCGGGGACACTTTCCACGATGCCCTCACGAGCACTTTCATCGCTGGTTTTCTTCTCCTCCTCGAGCGGTTTCAGTGCCCTCTGTTTTACAAGACCACGGGTGGCCGCTAGATACCCAAATACCTACCCTACAGTATGCTGGCCCCGCAGATGGTGTACTGCGTACTATTATGACTGGGCTGTCAATGAGCTGGGTGCTGCATTACCACAAGACGGAGAAGGAAAGACCCTGACAGGGTGGGGCTCCCCTGCACCGCCGCCGAGACTTGTCTGTGCTACTTCTTGACCGACTCTCGCGGCACCAGGTACAACCTCAAGTAAGGGGTGCTATGTACCGCTGGGGATGTCAGCATCGAGGGGGGCCAGTGTTGCGAATAGAAGGCTGCGGACCCTGAACAGTTTCCTCTTGTTCCATACTAGAATTGTCTTTTCGCAATACCTCGAGGCGGTGAGCGCACTCATGATAGTCGCTGCTTAGGCAAAGTGTATCGTGAAGAGAGATGGGTACTAGCTATGTACAGCTCAGCCGGACCGCCGCTGTCCCCGGGCAACGACTGTTACCGCAGACAATAGCCTAGAGAACTGGGCCTGGAAGCTAGTGCAATGACCAACGCTAAGACGAATTGTGCTGCAAAATTGGCACTCTCTTTATTATGAACGATGCTTTGCATTGCACGTCGGCCATTGCTAAACCAAGATTTATCTTTGGCCTATCGACAAGTATATGTATTGCTGCAACCAACACACACCGTCATACGACATATGCACCACAGTAACACATATATTATGTAGCCATGACCTGGAGCAGCAGCAGCAATACCAATTCTTTACCATCGTCGCACACAAGAGCTACATAGTATCATCAGAGCAGTCTCACCAGAACATTGTCGATCACTGCATATACCTAGGTACAAAATTTTACAACAGGACGAAGTCTCAGGTAACTCGAGGATCCTCAGTCTCTCCACTAGGAACTCCACTTGTTCAAGTCGTAGCCCTGGCCCTTGCATATTTTTTTTTTTTTTTTCCCACAGGTCCAGTGGTCGCGGGCTGAGTTGGTAGGCAACGAATCAGCATCAAGCTTGGTACGTGGATTTTTCCAGTAAAACACTGGGGCTTGGGTCAAGGCCAAAAGCAGCCTTGCCATGCAGCAGCTGGGACCCAGGATCAACGCGATGGACGCGTCTGGACCTTGCGCTTGCTGGGGTCTGACTTTGATGCTGGTGGAGAAGCAAGCTGGCCGTCGTCCTCTTGATCTTGGCATGGCTGTCCTGGTATGGTTAGGACCTCCTTATTCTATCTGTGTACGAAGTATTTGTCTACTAACCATGCTTCTTCCCCGTACTCTGCCCTAGCCTGTGTGTACCTCGACAAGTGTCGTCGTGGTGGGATGGATACGATATATTGGTGCCATTGCTGGCTGGCATATGTAATGAAACGACGCCCCGGGCTCCTCCCCCTCTGTATATCTATCGCATTCTGGAGATCCTGATGTTCGGCTTGGGTTGAATGGGAGTTTTAGAGGCTTGTACTTGCAGTCAGCCTCACTCGATGCTCACGCAGCCCATACTTTCATTTTCCCAAGACTCCGGCCCCTCATCGGATCCCCCCTCCCCGTCTGCTTGGATTGCATCGCATAGAAGGGTCATTTCCGGCTCGGAAAATATATCAGCAAAAAACAAGAAGGACAAATCAGGGATTGCGAGGTCAAAACAGGGAAAAAGAAGAAGAAAAAATCTCCTTGTACCTCATTGGGCCAATTGCTTTCATTTCACGACCTACACGGTACAGCAAGCACCCCAGGCACTGCCGGCAGTTGTCTTGATCAGCTTCTTGAACGGCAGCCGCATACAGTATAATAATCCACGACACTACTCAGCTAGGACACGGGTGCCTGGTCACCTCAATTGTCCAATCCACAGCCGAACCCAAGTTACCTTGGCGAAGCACCCGGGTTATCATCTGTCGTCTTGCAAGCGAGACGGTATAGGGGCCCCTCTTCCCTCCTCACTTTTCATAAAACAGGGAGAAGGAGAAAAAGAAAGAGAAGAAGAAAAACAACCCGAGGTGACAGTACCGTCATCGTCATCTTCAGCCTTGCTTCTCCACTGTACGACTCCACCGGCAGCGAGCCTTGCTGTCCACTTCTCGAACCGGTTTCATCATACTTCATAATTCTTCCCCTCATCAGCCGGGGGCGTGTCCACCACAGCGCAACGGTCCCCACTGTCGACTGTCTGGCCTCCGGATGACTCGGTCCACAGGCGGGGATTCACGATCATCAGCGAATTTACGATTGGATATTGTCGACTGGGCCGTGAGCTGGTGAGCACACACTCGTTCTGAATAAAAGAGCTGCGACCGTCCTTTTCCACGGCTTCGCGGCTGCCCGCTGTCCCCTTCCAACGGCCGAGGCTCATCGACCTTCATCCGCTCGTTCATCCACTCGTTCATCATACGCTCCTTCGCCCTTCACTCATCCGCAGACAGCTGGATCTGCGTACTGTTCTCCTAGTTTCAGCAGATTGATCACGTGCCTTCGTCGATCCCGTTCCCTAGATGGTCTGCGATCGCCGCATATGATCGTACAGTCTTGACGACGCACGAGCCGTCTTTTCTCAGAACAACCATCCCACCCAGCATGGGAGCATTCCTTAACATGGCGCCTGCGGTGCCAGGCGCAGCAGCCATACTCACCTCAACGGTCTTACTCGTGCTGCAAGTCGTCTCAGCGATACCTCGCTCCCGTCACTCGTCTCCAACCGAGGCAGTAGCCGTCATCGCATTATTGCTGGAATTCGCAGTCCTGGTTCTCGCATCTGGGCTGCTCTTCAAGTCGACAAGACAGTCGGCCACCAAGCTCTCGGCCGTTTGGTTCACATCCGGTATAGTCCTGTCTGTCCTGGCCGCCGCATTCACGGCTGGCGACCTCATCTCTCTGTCCATCCACAAGGACCTCAAGAGTGCCACATCTGGATTCCTTGCCGGCATTGCAATTCTGCTGTTCTTCTCGTTCGTCTCGCAACTGCTGTTCCTCGTCGTTTTGCTTTTGGCTAGCCGCGCTCAAGATGACGCTCGTTCCGGTACACCAGCCATGCAAGAAGTTGGCCGTCACCCGGTGAGACGCGTCAAGGCAGTGCCGTATGACAGCACCAGCCCGTCCGCCGAGCCCTCTGCCACTCCCGACTTGCCCGGTCCCCGAGGCCGGCGCACGTCGACTGGCGGCTTCTCGGCCACAGAGACGATTGCTTCCATAACCTCGAGCTGGACAAAGGCGGTGCGACCAACGGGGTCCAAGGTGCGTCTGCTTTCTGCAACCCACAGCCTCCGCAGCCAGGCCAGCCAACGATCCAACCGACGCGCGCCCTCCGTCGAGTCCACGGGCACCATGGACAGCTTTGACTGGTGGAACACTCCCACAAAGGACCCGCAGAGCCGTCGCACTCTTGGCGAGTCTCCCTCGCCATTGAATGGCAGCCGTTTCCTCGAGACCATTCCTGCGTCGCCGACATTGAGCCGGGCGCCAAGCCCCAGAGCGCCTTCCGAGCTCGACCTCGAGCCCCCTTGTCGACCTACCCGACGCAGTCGCAGCTTCAGTCCAGCCTCGGTCCGGACGGCGCTGCCGACCCCGCCGAAGCGGGCGTTTACGCAGCACACCTCCGCCAGCGAATCCCACATTCACCCCCTCTTCCGATCCGACTCGCCCAACCCAACGCCCATGGTCGTGAGCCCCGGCACCATCGTCGTTGCCGCTCCGCAGGCTGGCCAGGTGATTGCGAGCCGGGCGAGCATCGGCAGCTTGCGGCGGATGCGCAGTGACAGTCTGCCTACGGGTCCGAGCCCTCTGAACCCCAAGGCATCGCTCGAGAGCTTCGCATCGGTGCATGCACGGGGCGTCAGCACGGTCAGCTACGAGAGCAGTGTCGTCGAGCAAGAGGAAGAAGACGAGGAGAAGAAGGAGGCTGAGACTGCCGAAAAGAGAATGACGGCGGCCTCCATTCCCGGCTTTATCCTCAAGGCCAGCTCGCGGACAAGCCTGGTTGGGTACCACGTGAGGAAGACGGAGAGCCGGGACGGTCCCTCTGGACCTGGTCTCGCTGCGTTGCCGATATAGGCAACATGACGGAACTGCAAACATTCGCAGCATACTGATCTCCTGATCGTTCTTTCATTTCTTCTCTTTTCCTCTCATCTTCATCACCATTACGACGATCCGACGTTTCACCGTTACGTTACCTCTTGTGACGACCTCGGGTTCTTCATTTCTTTACATATTCTTAGTGTCTTATACCCATATGAACGGGGACAATTGGCAGGTTGGGCACATGCAAGGTCAAGGCAGCCGAAAGTACAAACGATAGACCAGACGAAGGGGGCGAAAAGCAACATAATGGGGGTTTCTCGGGGGCTAGACAGCCAGGTACAGGGGCGGATCCACACCATTTGATACCACTATATTTTTCCTTTACTCTTCTTCTATACCCCCAATGTTCTTGGAGCGCATGCGGCGCTGGCATGTTTA
Organism: Coniella vitis; assembly: GCA_011317545.1. Lineage (NCBI taxonomy): Eukaryota > Fungi > Ascomycota > Sordariomycetes > Diaporthales > Schizoparmaceae > Coniella > Coniella vitis. The sequence continues at coordinate 1,207,361 of WUJK01000012.1, forward strand.
GTCGGAAAGGTGGAAGTTGTGGTGTGACGAGAAAGAAGATGGCCGCACGCCATTGTTTGTTGGAAGAAGCAGGAAGAAGGTGGAAGGAGGAGCTGGAGGTGCAGTTTGAAGGGAGGACCATAGCAAGGAGAGAGAACCACGGGTAGTGGAAGACAGTATCTATACAGAAATAGAAAGCAAAGAGGAAAAAAAGAAAAAGAAAGATTAAAATCAGAATTCAACCTCCGCAATCATTGACCTGATGAGTCTGAGTGCCTTGCTTCATAATCTCTGAATATGTGTGAGGGCCCAGAAAAAACTGATCCAAGGCTGCCACGGAGCTGCGTCAACTGGAGGAGGCCTTGACCCCACCCGCAAAGTGCCTGCCTGCCAGTCAGTCCGGTGATTACATAGTAAAGCTACCTAGCCCAGACCCAGACCCAGATCAGCCCCGATTGCACCGTTACCTCTTTACTGCCAATGACATATGGCTATAGCATAGGTCCCCGCCAAGCTGCCCACCTTTTGTGGCCACTGCACCCAGCCAAGCAATCTTTACATAGCACACCAACAACAACATTACAATCACAACCACCACCACAACCACCGGCGCCACAGCACATCCATCCTATTTCTATCCCGTTGCAACCTCTCGCCTGCCACTTGCCCAAAACTTTGGGGCTGTTTCAAACATCAACACCAACTCCCCTCTCCATTGTCACTTTTGGCAGACCGGACATCTTTACTGCACCTGCAGCCACAAGCATTCCCCCGCCTGCAAGCCCATTGCCCAAGATGAAGGTTACTTTCAAGGTGAGTTCCCAGGCTGCACGAAGAAGCCTCATGTCCTTCTCTTCCCGCCCCGAACACCACCCAGCACCTCCGTTAAGTGTTCTCGAAGCTGACTTGCCCGCTCTGTTCTCTCGCCTTTAGGACCTCAAGCAGCAGAAGTTCGTTATTGACTGCGAGCCCAGCGATCTGGTACGCGGACAGCCCCCTTCCTCCCAGCCGTTTTCCCGACAGCCTCCGGTTCAGCTCCAGCGGCATCGCATCGCACCGTGCCGCACCACGCCGCGCGGATCGCGCCTCAATATACATTCAAGCTGACTGCAAACACAGGTGTCTGCTGTCAAGGAGAAGATTTCTGCAGAGAAAGGCTGGGACCGCAACCTGCTGAAGCTGATCCACGCTGGTAAGAGACAGACCTTGCCACACACATGCACACATGCACACACACTCTCTCCATCCTCCGTCACAAGCTAAGTAAGACTGTAGGCAAGATCTTGAAGGACGAGGAGACCGTCGAGAGCTACAAGATCGAGGAAAAGGGTTTCGTTGTCTGCGTTGTCAACAAGGTAAGCCTTTGCACCGTACACTGGATGACTACTCTAATTACTACCACGTCACTTTGCCACACGGCAGCATACTGACTGGTCCACTACTCCTCCAGCCGAAGCCTGACCCCAAGCCTGCTGCACCCGCAACTCCCGCACCAGCTCCTTCTTCTACGCCTGCCCCACCAGCAGCTCCAGCAGTTCCGGCCGCGACATCCTCTGCACCAGCAGCTGCGCCTGCGACACCTACTCCTGCCGCTCGAAGCTCCGATGTCAACTTCAACGATCCCAACGCCCTTGCTATGGGCGACCAACGTGCCGAGGCCATTGCGAACATGGAGGCTATGGGATTTGAGCGGAGCCAGATTGATGCTGCCATGCGTGCTGCTTTCTTCAACCCCGATCGCGCCGTCGAGTACCTTTTGAACGTGAGTATCGATACACAAGGTGGTGAATGATGAGTGGCTGGTGTTAATACACATTTGGTTAGGGTATTCCCGAGAACTTGCAGCAAGAGCAGCGCCAAGCTGCCGCTCCACAACAAGCTGCTGCTCCGGCTGCGCCTGCCGCGGCCCCGGCTGCCGGTGGCGACGATGATGGCAATGTGAATTTGTTCGACCTTGCAGCACAACAGGGACGGGGAGGTTCTGGAGGGGCCGGAGCTCGTGGTGCTGCTGGCGTTGGCGCTGCCGCCGCCGCCGCAGCAGCTGCTGGCGGTCAAGGATTTGGCAACTTGGATTTTCTGCGAAACAATGCTCAGTTCCAGCAGCTCCGTCAGGTTGTTCAGCAGCAGCCTCAAATGCTTGAGCCAATCTTGCAACAACTTGGCGCCAGCAACCCTCAACTTGCCCAGCTCATTGCTCAGAACCCCGACCAATTCCTTAGTCTGCTTGGTGAGGATGCCGACGATGACGCCCCTCTGCCTCCTGGCGCACAAGCCATTGCCGTGACCGAAGCCGAGCGCGATGCCATTGAACGTGTATGTGTGCCTCAAAGACGACCCGTTGCAGTGATGATTTCGTTGCTAACTTGACATTCCTTCCGCAGCTGTGCCGTCTTGGTTTTGACCGCGACCAGGCCATCCAGGCCTACTTTGCCTGTGACAAGAACGAAGAGCTAGCTGCCAACTTCTTGTTCGACCAGCCCGATGACGAAGACCCACCTGCCGGTCAGTAAGGCACGAGCGGAGTGGCTCATGACTGGTCCTAAGCATACTTTAGCCGGAAGATTGAAATTATGGTACTAGGCAGAGGCTGGTAAGGATTGCGGGGGCTGTTGTGCGCTCTCGACTAATCATGGGATGTCAGGCGTTGGGAATTTGCCAACTGTTTTATGGAGGGGTTTTTTTTACGGATGCATTTGCTCTGCTCTGTGCTTTATTCAAGCAGAGCACGTCCGCTCAAGTTTTTCGTGTGGAATACCAAAGCCTCGCTGCAGCCTTCATCAAGATGGCAATCATTTTCAGCGAAATACAAAAAATGATGAGCGACTATGCTTCGAATTCTATGGGACCTCATGTGTGATGCATGCTTATGTGGTTGGCGGTATTCCGCTTAAGGGAGAGCGTAGATGTATCACATTTCAGTTGTGATCAACATGCAAATAGACGCTGACTCCCGTCTCCAGTACGAATCGAGCGAGCAAGCAAGCAAGCAAGCAGGGTTGGGCGTCGATAGCAACAAATGAGAGAACAAACTATTGTGTGTATTCGATGTGATGATCAGAATCCTTGTATGCCGTTGAAGGACTCGATTTCTCATTGTTCACATTTCTAATGATTAGGAGGAGCCCGAGAAACCTAGGCCCCAAAACGTTACTATGTATATGTCCTTTCTCTTACACGCCAAACCCACTCGCAAAAACAGCCGCCTTTCCACCACCGCGCCGGCCACCCCTTGCACCGCGTCCACGCAAAGCTCCAGCACGACTGCCTCCGCTCCGCGCAGAAGTAGCCGGCAAATCCGTCTCATCAATCACATCCGGATCCGTGCCTACACCATACTTGGCGCCAGGGTTGGCTTCCTCATGCCCGCCGCCGGATTTGTTCCTGATGGCCTCGGCAAACGCGCCATTGACAATATCTGTCATGTCTGCAGCATCGTTATCGTGATGGTGGCGTCCTTTGCCATCCTTGACGTTGTCGCCCTTGCGTTTTCCCAGCAATTCATCGCGTTTCCGCTTCGCCTCTGCACTGGCCTCATCCTCCAGCCTCTTTGTCTCCGCCTCGCGCTCTTCCCTAAGCCGTGCAAGTTCACCTTGTATGACTTCCGAGTCCTCAAGTCCTTGCGAACCACCCACTGCCTCCAGATCCATGGCAATGGCCTTTTCCCCAATGAGGCATCTATTCACGGCTTCGGGGTTAAGTCGTTCCTCGCGATTGAACTTGAGTTTGATTTGCCGTCTATCGCGTGCCCCGCCAAACATTTTGGCAATCGTGTTGAAGTCCGTGCCAAACATGCGCAGGCCATGGTAGAATTTGGCCGTGTCCTCGTCGGGCCAACTGGCCTTGGTTGTTTTGCGGGCCATGTAGGTGAGTTGCGTGACGCGTTTGCTAAAGTCGTTTTCTTCCCGCACCTCGAGCTCACCGCGGACGCGGTCTGCTTCGGCGTGGCGATCGTATTGCATCGAATCTTCGTTGGTGACGATTTGGCCGTCGACGACACGGATGGAGATGCCACCTCCGCCGCCGCCGCCCATCATATCGGTGAAAGGTGGTGGGGAGAGCGGTCGTGGGGCGGATGTAGCTGGTGCTGGTGCTGCAGCAGCAGCAGATTGAGGCGCCGGGGTGCCACGACCGCTCCCGCCGGCTTCTACATTGGCCTCGTGAGGCAGCGGCTCGCCTTCTTGGAGTAGGCCTTGGCGGATCAAGCGCTGCCGCATGGCCTCGCGCTTGCGTTCCATGTCAGCATCGAGGATCTTTTGGCCGTCCTTCCAACGCTTGCCTGTCTTAATGTCCCGGGTCAAGTCGCCAATCGTTACGGTGGTTGGATCGATGCGAAGGTTTTCTGCGTCTTCGGGCGTGGCGGCTCGCTTGCGACCACCCCCACGCTTTCTGCGAGATGCTGCTGCTCCTTCTGTTGCGTCAGAAGCAGAGCCTCTGTCGACTCCATTCTCTGACGTTGCTAAAGTTGCTGTTTTGCGCTGTCTTGGTGCCCTAGGTTTTGTGGTCTTGGCCCGAGGCTTGGCCTTGGGCCTCTCGTCCGCGCCCGTGCCCGCATCAGCTTCTGTTGGGTCCTCCTGACCTCCATTCTCGGTGCCGTCTGTTACCGTGGCTTTCTTCTTGCGAGGTGCTGCTCGCTTCTTTTTGGGTGGAGCTGTTGTGTCTGCGCCTGCGCCTGCCTCGTCCTCGCCGGCAGTAGGGGCTTCTTTACGCTTTCTTGGCTTGCTGGGAGCTTGTTGCTTTGGTTGTGCGGCGGCAGCAGGGCCGGCGGGCTCGCTTGCTGATGGGTCGTCGTTGGTTTCGACAGATGGTATCAGGGTGGCATCGGGAGTCGGAAGAGGTGGGGTCGCCCAAGAAGTGGAGGGGGTTTCGAGTACCGTAGCTTCAGGTCGTGCTGCTCCTGTTCCAGTGTATATTTCTGTTGCATGGCCCGACTCTATCTGGTCGCTAGAAGCAGTTTTGTCTGTTGTGGCTATTGTGCTTGATGGAGTGTCAACGGAGCCGACATCATGAGACGGCGCCTCTGCCAGGATCGTCATTGAGTCTTGTGGTCTGCTCGCTGGCTGGGCCGGAGACTCTTGTGACTCTACGGGTGGTGGATGTGCCGCGGGAGTTCCCTGGCTTGAACCAGAAGTAATCTGTGACGTCGAAGGTGCCGCAGCGGTGGTGGGCGTTGCTTCTGTGCTCGTGCCAGGCAAAGACGAAGGCTGGTCGAGCCTTGACGTTGACTCGGCGGCGGTCGAAGAAGGCGTTGCGGCATCCTGAGAGGGACCTGGGGTGAGCTCTTGCGCTGGAGTGCTCTGACCCGAGAGGTTGGGCGCGGGGCGGCGTCTCGCAATGGGTGCTTTAGGCTTGAAGGCGCCTGCGCCCGGCTTCTTTAACATGGAGCTCATGGTTGCGGTGCAATGCGATCTTCACGCAAGAATGCACAACACAACACAGCCAGTGCGTTCAGCCTCCGTCCTTCAGATATCTCTGTGTCTTGCTGGTGTTGTCCAGAAATCTGATCTTCATGGCAGCCGGCAAGCTTCCACCGCAACAGGTCGCAAACACGTTTCGGTGATGTCTTTGGTGTGGTGGGGTGGTGGTGGTGAAGTGATACGATGCAGGAATCAGAAAAGCGGACAACAAAGTCGGTCGTGGGCCACACCACACTTGGACGCGACTTGCAGGTTTTTGGTGGAGACCGCCTACCTGGGCTGCTGGTACGTAGTAGTTAGGGGCTGCAGTACCAAAGCTCTCCCCCCTGACTGGCGCGGCTTGGGCGGGGGAGGGGGCGACTTTGGTGGGTTTGATAATGCGGCAGCGGCGATGCATCAGGCGCGACTAACAGCAGATAAGCAGCCACTGCGTGCTGGGGCCAGTGAGCCAGTCCTGGCTTCAGCGGGCCCTCCGCCCCAATTAGTGCTAGCTCGACTCTGGCCGCCTAGCGCATTCCAACGCCTGCTTTCCTTTCCCTACCACTGCCGACTCTTTGCGAACCTGTCTCTTTTGGCTTTGCTGGGCCGTGAAAACTCTCCTCCATTTCCTTCTTCCCTCCCAGACGTCAACCTCGTCCAGCCCGCCACCCCTTCGATTGATGACCCGCGCCACGACATCGCCCAGGGCATCGCCAGCCGTTGGTGCATCCTCGCAGCCCTTGCCCGTCTCTCTCGCCCACCTTTCCTTGTGATTCCAGTCTCACCGCGTTTGGCCGAGCCTTGCCCTGCCGTGCACTTCTACTCAGAGCCTGCGTTTCTTCCTTGCGTCGTCGACTTTTCTCATGCCTGTTGCCACCTCTCCTTCAGCCATTCTTCCTACCTCCCCTGTCGCCAAGATGGAGGACAGGAAGAGACCCATCAGCAGCGCTGACGAGATGGCTCCTCCAAGCAAGCGGCAGCAGATCAACGGCAGCAGCAAGTCGCGTGATGATGCTGGCGACGAAGCCTGGATCGAGGTGAGTTCCCTCTTCTCCATATGATCCCTTGAACAGAGAAAGCCGCGGCGGCTTCGCCCCTCCCCGCAAGACACGCACACCTACACGCCTGTAAAGCTGGATGCTTGTCACGCAGCATGACAATATGACGATGGTTTGCATTATGCTCCTCGAAGATGGGAGTTCGTCTCGAGTCACCGCCACTGAGCGTCCGCTCAATCCGTTCAGTGCTAATGCGTGGCTTGCTGGCCCCAGCTTGCCGGGCGGTCAGGTCCACATATGCCCATCCACAGCCGACGGGCGCGTGCTCCTCCACCTGTCCCTGAACAATGGTCGCTACACTCCCCATTCATTCCATCGAATCATCTCTGCCCCGGTCGAACATCAGGAGGCTGACTTGTCGGGGGATTTCTTTTTCCGCAGAGCTATCAAAAGGATGCAATCTATCGGCAGATGCTCGAATACAAGAGAGAGAAAACGCGTCTAGAATCTCGCCTGGAAGATTTAAGCAAACAGTACGAATATTATGATACCCACCTCAGAATTGTTGATGCTTGGTGGCTGCAGGTAAGGCTGAGACTTATATAATGACTAGTCGCCTGGGACTTGCTGACATTTTTACAGCTTTTGCAAGAGGTTCAGCTGCTCGCAGAGGGTATAATTACCGATGATAACGGAGGTGAGCTCATCTTAATCTCTATTTCGCTCAGGCCCACGTCTGGCGTTCTTTACTAACTCCTGCTTCAGATGTCAAACCTTCTACAGGTTTGGGTTTTCAAGACAGCCAATTCTTCAAATCTCACCTGTCTCAAAAAGCGAGCAGCATCAAATCTGCACTTGAGACTTTGTTCCGACGCTTAGCAGCCAACAAAGGCGATGTCAAGCCTGACGTTGGCGAGCTCGAATCCAAGGTCAAGACACTACTAGCAAAGCAGAAAGAAGACCGAGTCAAACTGGAGGGCCTCATCCAAAAGAAGGATGAGTTGTCTGCGAGTCTGGACGCGGCAATGCTGCGTGCTGTCAAGGCCGAAAAGAAGCTCGACCGCGCCAAGAGTGCTCAAGTGCAAAAGATGGAGCAACAGGCCATGGGTCAAGCTATGGGAAGTGCTGCCCCAGTGGCCGAGGACAATGGCAACGAGCCCGTCAAGACCAATGGCAGCGACGAAGCGTTGCGGCTCAAGTACGAGGAAGCCACTGCTGCTGAGAGTAAACTCAAGGAACAGCTCGAGGCAGCGATGAGCGAAATCAAGGAATTGAGGGGAAAGAACACGAGCCTAAAGTTGCGTCGGGTGACGCGTCAGGACAATGTTACGGATGAAGATTTTGTGCGGACCGATGTTTTCAAGGCATTCAAGGGCCAAAACGAAGACTTGATCAAGCGCGTCAATGACCTCGAAGCCCTCAACAAGCAGCTTCGACAAGATGCCGAGAAGCTCCAAGCAGAACGATCATCCTTCAGGACCCAAGTGGAACGCGAGGCCCAAAGCGTGACTGCGGATCTGGAGGAACAGATTCTTGCAAAGGATCAGGATTTGACCCGAATCCGCTCTGCTAGAGACGAGCTACTTGCTGAACTGGGCGTTCGTAAGAACGCGCAGGATCAAGAACGGACAGCCATTGAAAACATGAAGGAGTTGGTTGGTGCCAAAGAAGACAGAATTCGGGCTTTGGAGATGGAACTCGAACGGCTACGCCCTGACGCAGCCGCTAACAAGGCTGAAATCGACTCAGATTTGGAAGACCTGTCGCTGGAAGAACTACGTCTACGGTACACGAAAGTCAAGAAGGAACTTGAAGCACTTGAACAAGAACTGCCCGCCATCGAATCAGCCTATAAGCGATCGATGACGCTCTCCCAGAAGAAGGTGATGGATCAAGCTGCCGCAGAAGAGCGCATGGCAATACTCATCCAGGAAAAGAGCAAAGCCGACCAGAAGTACTTTGCAGCTCGCAAGGATGCGGATATTCGCAACAACGAAATCAAGACTTTGCGCCAACAGAACGGCAAGAGTTCCGAGATTATTACAGCGCTCAAGGAGCACGACACGCAGGCTCGCACACTGAACAGCAACTTGGAAAAGCAGCTCACGGATTTGAAGCAATCCAATATTACCCTACTGGAGGAAAACCGGACGCTCAAGTCGTCAACGGCTGATGCTGTCCGCCGCGCCGAACAGGTCAAGACGCAGATCAGCGAGCTACAAAGCATGGTTGAGGCCAAGGATTCGCAGGCAACCAGTGTCAAAGAGCAAGCCAACACCTACCAAGTTGAGGTTGAAAAGCTCAAGAAGCGTGTTGAAAGTGCGCAGAAAGAGCGGGATGTGTGGAAGAAGAAGAGCCTCAGCAACATCTCTCCGGGTGAGGAGGTTTTGAACGTGAGTTCACTCGTACCTTTTTTTCATGACTTATGGTATACTTACTGGACGCATAGGACATTCTCTGGTGCAATGTGTGCCGCAAAGACCGCAACAACAGAGTGCTCACGACTTGTGGACATATTTTCTGCAAGTCTTGTGCCGAAGACCGAATCGTCAACAGATTACGGGGTTGCCCGATATGTACGACGAGATACGATAAGAGTCACATTGTTCCAATCTATCTCACATCAGATGACTCGGCATAATTAGTTTCCGCTTGACTTACGGAGGTCAGGAACGAACCTGGGTTTTCATTTGTTGTGGCAGGCCCAATGTCCAGGATGCTGAAAGGACAAAAGATTGGGGTAGTCAGCTAGCCAGAGGAATTACCGCACTTCTAGCCATGAGGAGGTATACTACGTGCGACGCTACATTGGCAACAGGTGCTGATCGTTTGACGGGTTTCGGCTGTGTTGTCTTATGATTTCGGCATGGAAAGAGATGGACGAAATACCCACGGTGCGCTTCGACAGGTGAGACATGATTTTCAGGCAGGCGTCTTAAGAGAAAGAGTCAAGTCCCTGGTTTCGAGGGGGAGCTCATTCTGGATGATCTTGGGGGCGCAAAAAAGATGGATACCACTTATATCACCGAAATGCGAAACAACACGCCTGTCTGTACGTAACACGCATCTTAAGAAGCATCGCTAGTGTAGGTATGCATGTACAGTTTGTATGTACTTTGTACGGATGGGGTCACTTGAAAAATGGCATTCAATGGCAGCTTCTCAAGTGGAGTCGCGCCCAAGAGAAGATACCTCAATGTCATCAGGATACGTTTGCATTCCTCTCCGCCTTCATATGCTAGCTTTCGATGTTTTACAGAACTTGAAGTCATTTTCAGCAAAGCTCTCACTTCTCGTCTCTGTCTGTATCCTCACCACCCTTCAGCGCCGGCTAGTCGATCCAAATCCGGTACTTTCATATCGCGACGTACTCGCCGACGAACCGCTGCTTGACCCTCCAGGCGACGAGTCCCAACCACCGCTGCCCCTCATACTTCCATAATTCCGACTTGTGGTATCGTTGTTGTTGCGACTGTTTCCCCAGCCCCGGTTACCGGCGTAGTACCCTGCTGCTGCGCCTGCTGCGCCGCTCAAGATGTTGGATTGCCAATTGCTTCCTCCACTGCTGTTTCTCGTCGAGCGAGGTGCTGAAGAAGACGAAGACTGCTTGCGGGGCGCTTGTCTCCATCCGTGCTGTGTACCTGGGTATGGCGGTGGGGGGTCATCCCATCCATCGTCATCGCCACCACCACCACCACCACCACCACCCCATCCCCCATCTCCCCTACGCGGCGCCCTACGGTTCGGGTCACCTCCATTCCCACTCTGCTGCAGGTTCCTCTCTTTCCAAGCCGAATAGACAATGAATCCCAAGACCGAGAAAAAGATGAGCCAAAACAGTGAAGGGAACCAGCGTGCAGCGAATGAGTTGTTGGGTCCGGAGAAAGAAGGGTGGCCGTCGTCATCGCTGCCACCAGCGAGATCAGGCCATCGTTCTTCGCCTTGGCGGGTGAGTGCGAGGCGATATTGTACGCCGCAGGAGCCTTTGAGGACGTAATGGTCGTCTGCACTGTCGTAGCCTTCACAAATTACGTCTGTTGAGCCTGTGGAATAAAAAGGGAATGGTCAGTGTGAATAGTTTGAGAGTGTGGTGAACAACAAGGATGGTGTGTACATGAGTCCAACAAGTCATGAATTTCAAGTAACATAAAAGAGAAAACATGAGTAGTGTAAGTAGCATGTATCACATTCGCAAAACTGTAAAACTCACCCAATTTGAGCTCTGGCGGTAATTGCGCAGTACAGCTCCACTGTATATCTTCGGTATCATAGCCTGAGCCCTTGTTTTCGCACCGCATGAGGTCAATTTCATACTTGGCGCAGAGGGCGCGCGAGGAGATGCATTGGAGCTGGGGGATGGCCTCCACGCGGCGATGCGAAGTCTGGCGGTCGCCGCGGAGAGTGAGGGACTCGACGTTGGAGAGGAGGATGGCGTTGCGGGGTTTGGCGGCTGAGACTGTGAGGAAGGGCGAGAGAACTGTGAGGAGGATAGGGACAAAGGGCAGCGAGTTGTGCATCTTTGTCTCGGTATGAACGGAGCGTGAGAGGATGGTGCTGCTGAGAAAGGGTGCGGAATCCAGGTGAGGTTGGTGTTTTGGTTAAGACTGCCTGTGACTTAGATTGGACCCCCAAAAAATCAGATGCATGAGACAGGATAGGATTATGCTCTGGGCGTTAGCTCGTAGATTCTCAAGGTTCTCTAGCGGTGGAGGGGAGGCATCCTGCTATCTGTGGACACTGTGGCAACTGGTTGCGCAAGGCTGCTATTGGTAAGACGGAGTGCACAAGGCTGAGCGAATCTGATTGCCTGGTCTGCTTGGCTACCAACGAGCTGTGTGACGTCAGTCATCTAACGTGAGGTTGAGGTACCGTACCAGGGTAGCTGGGCACCCGGTACTTGGGTACTTGCCCGCTGGTCTCACGTGGGCGAATCGCATAACGTGGCACTTTTTTTATATGGCAATATCACGAATATCTGCGAGAAGCAATCAGGAGTTGGTTATGGAGAATGAAATGGGTTATGGAGATTGAAACGGGCATATTTGGACCAAGGAAAAAAAAAACAGTAGTTAAGTAGTGTAGAAAACATGCACGCAGGTCTACTTGGCTACCACGAAAAGAGTGCCAATTATGCAGTCTGTTGCATATAAGTGTCCTGGCACAATTGGTTATAGCCTCAGTTCCTGCTACAGAGGGAGTCGTACATTAACAGACCACGTGACGGGACTGCTGAAGATCTCTCGAGTGCCTGGAGCGGGGCGATACTGGCTCAATATGAATAAGGGGTTTGCAGCTATATGACCATAGCTCCAGGAGGATCTAGAGGAAAGTTCACCGGCCAGGCTTGTCCAGATACGGCTTGACCGACTAGCAAGCCCACTGATTAGCAGTGTCAGGGGAAATCATGGTGGATTCTTTTGTCGGCGATGGCGGCTCCCTGCAGTGAAAGCTCCTTGATGTCTGGAGACCAATTGTTGTTCTTACTACATAGTATCCTTCATGCATTCAAAGGGCTATCTAGAGTGTTCGAAGCGGAAAAAGACCATGAAATACAGATGGCGTTGTTGCAATGAAATTTGTAGGAGGTGGTCTTTGGCAACCAAATCATTCAGCAGTCAACTAGTCATGCGTTTCGCTTACTATGTACATACAGCATTCATGGGACTTGAGAGGAGGCAAATTGCTCGCCCAAGGTTCGATAGGACGAGATGAGGAAGCGCAGGGAGGAAACTGAGTCCGAATCCCGATCAGCGGGGAAAGGGATAGTAGAAAAAAAGTACATAGTAGATGCAAGGCCGGCTTCGAGAACTCGCTCTCGATTTCGGATTCGGCTACCGCAACGCCGGGAAGAGCGCCTGCCACGCATAGTACTACGGTACTAGCCTTATCAAGCTAGTCTGTGGGTGCATATGTACTGTGTACACGCAAAGCCTCTTCCTTCTGCGTTGTCAGAATGTGTCATTTGCCTGCCAGCCCTACATAGTATATGCGCGCCGTTGATGTAAAGTAGATGTGATAATGCAGTGTTCGCTAGTATGCCCGCCCTCCTTTGTCAGGTTTTGCAATGGGTTCCAGTCAGTCTGAGCTTTTGATCAGCAGGGCATAGTCAGCTTGTGAGTCACTCACCGTCCAGTGTACCAATCCATTCGCCGGACAAGTTGATGAGATAGAAATGCGCAATGATGAGCGAGAGACGACAAGAGATGAGATTGCGTGTTTACCGTGGCTCGAAGGCGCTTAGTGCTGCTCTGTGGATCCACCAGCAACAAAGCCAGAACAGCACTGTCAAGGTTGTCCAATAGCGTACATTCTCTCTTTTCTTTCCGCAAATGCTCAATCCTGCAATGCGCTCCGACTCTCTTGGTTGTCTGTGTTGGGGCGGCTTTTGCATCTTTTGGCACTGACGACGCGTTTCTCCGTATCCTGTGTCAAGTAGCGACCTAGCGCAGGTGAGACAGAGAGAGAGAGACGATTTCGGGGTTTGAACGAGTCCGATGCCCCGCCGCTTTCTCCAGCAGGGAATTGGCTGGGTGCAGCGTAAACGAAATCCGCCCTGCTGCTTGCCCCTCGCTTGTGGGGTACCGGGTATTCAGGTACTGTATACGTGAATTTGGGGGGCAGATGCTTGCGCTTCCGCCCTGTATCAGCCACACGTGCAGGGCTACTCTGCGTACCAGATACTTGCATATCTCCTCCCTTCGCTTTCTTTCCTTCGAGAAGCCGGCTCCCGGTTTGCAAGCCCTCCTCCAGCTCCGAAGAAATGTGGCCCGTCATTGAAACTTGTTCGGGGCCGGTGCGTACCGAAGCATATCAGGCCAGTCTTTCAAAACCCACCGCCGCCCACCCTGGCCGCTCCTCTGTGGCTCTGGCTTTTTGTTCGCGGTGAATACTCGAGTATACATACGAGCAGCGACCCCAACCCACCTGCTGCTTGGGCCTCCGCCATTTGCTTCAAGGAAGCTATCACAACGGCTTTGCTGAGCCTTACCTCCACTGCTCCCGTCACACGCAGGCATAAGACGGGCCAAAGACCTAGCGATCCTTTCAGTGGTGACGCGCTACAGTCGGGTCGATATCGTGGAGGGTTCTCCTACCGACACTTGCTCTACAATAGCTCCTAATCCGACTTTACAGCACGCGCTCCCAACCAAGACTACAGACCTTGTACTTGATCCGGACACACACACACACACATATCACACGTCACACGTCACAATGGCTGAAGACGCTGCAGAAAAGCAGCAGCAGCTCTCGCGGCAGAGCGGCGAGATACCTGCGCAACCCCTCCACAATGACACTTCTGCGGCCCATGCGAGCGAATCGGTGCCAACAGACGAAAAGGCTGCCATGAAGCTCGAAGTCGACGCCTCGAGCCAGGGCGAGGACCACGTTCACCTCCACAAGCTCGATTCCGCACATCCCAACTCCAACGCCGACCCTGGCGCCAAGGATCCCTTTGGCCACCTTCCTCCTGACCAGGCCGCCATCCTCAAGCGCCAAGTTGACACTCCCGATGTCAAGGTAGGCCTAGCGACATTGTACCGCTACTCGACGCGCGTGGACATGATCCTCCTTGCCGTCGGCGGCGTCTGCTCCATTGCCGCAGGCGCCATTCTCCCTGTCATGACAGTCGTCTTTGGAAGCCTGCAGGGTGCCTTTGCCAACTACTTTTCTGGTCAAATGACATACAATGCCTTCATGGCTGACATGACGCGCTTGGTCCTCTACTTCGTCTACCTCGGCATCGGCATGTTCTTTGCCACATATATCTGTAAGTACCTTTTGGTGTCCTACAAGGGTTGTGTCTCGTCACTTTTATCCTCTTTGTTCAGAGATTACACCCGTTTGCGGGCCGCTCCGTCTTCCTTACTGATACAATGCTCCAGCAACCGTGACCTTTATCTACACTGGTGAACACATTTCGGACAAGATTCGCGAGCATTACCTGGAAAGCTGTCTCAAGCAGAACATTGGCTTCTTCGACAATCTCGGTAGCGGTGAAGTCGTCACACGCATCACGGCTGACACGAACCTCATCCAGGAGGGCATCAGCGAGAAGGTGTCCCTCACCCTCACCGCCATTGCCACCTTCTTCGCCGCCTTTATCATCGGCTTCATCGAGTACTGGAAACTCACCCTGATTCTCCTGTCTACTGTGGTGGCCATTTGCTTGGCCATGGGCGGCGGCTCTTCCTTCATCATCAAGAACAGCAAGGCTAATGTGAATGCTTATGCAATGGGTGGAACGGTTGCCGAGGAGACTCTGAGCTCTGTCCGCAACGCCGTGGCTTTTGGCACGCAGGACAGGCTGGCGGATTCATACAACACCCATCTCATCAAGGCCGAGTACTTTGGCGCCAGGCTCAAGGCATCCCTGGCCATCATGATCGCCATACTCATGCTGTTGATGAACTGGAACTACGGACTGGCTTTTTGGCAGGGTTCCGTGTTCATCATCAGCGGCGATACTACCGTTTCCAAGGTCCTGACTGTTGCCATGGCCGTCATGATTGGATCCTTTTCCCTTGGGAATGTTGCACCCAACATGCAGGCTTTTACCACGGCCCTCGGCGCTGCCGCCAAGATCTTCAACACGATTGACCGCATGTCCGCGCTCGACAGTTCTTCGCCCACGGGTGACAAATTCGACAAGGTCGAGGGCGAAATTGAGCTCAAGAACGTCAAGATGATTTACCCGTCGCGGCCAGAGGTTGTTGTCATGGACAATATCAGTCTCAAGATCCCTGCGGGCAAGACGACTGCCCTCGTTGGCGCATCTGGTTCTGGCAAGTCGACCATTGTCGGTTTGGTCGAGCGCTTCTACGAGCCTGTCCAAGGAACAGTCTACCTGGATGGACACGATATCTCGACACTCAACCTCCGATGGCTGCGCCAGCAAATCTCCCTCGTCTCCCAGGAACCCACACTGTTTGGAACTACAATCTACGAGAACATTCGCCATGGCTTGTTCGGTACCAAGCACGAGCACGCCTCGCCCGAGAAGCAAAAGGAACTCATCGAGGCCGCCGCGGTCAAGGCGTTTGCGCATGACTTTATCACTGCCCTTCCCGAAGGCTACCAAACAAATGTGGGTGAGCGTGGCTTCTTGTTGTCAGGTGGACAGAAGCAACGTATTGCCATTGCGCGTGCCATTTGCTCGGATCCCAAGATTCTGCTCCTCGACGAGGCCACTTCAGCTTGTAAGTTTTATGCCTTGGTGTACTGTTCGGTGCTAATGAAATCGGCATTACTAACAAATAACTGTATAGTGGACTCTCGTAGCGAAGGCGTTGTCCAGGCTGCGCTCGAACAAGCTTCCGAAGGCCGTACCACCATTGCTATTGCCCACCGTCTCAGCACTATCAAGGATGCCGACAACATCGTCGTTATGAGTCAAGGTAAAATTATCGAGCAAGGAACGCACAACGAATTGCTCAAGAAGCAGGGCGCCTACCACTCTCTGGTTACCGCACAGGCTATTGCGGTTGTGAACGAAGAAGACGACTCGAACGGGTCTGAAGAAGAAGATGAGGTCGAGCTCATTCGGAAGCAGACTTCCGAGGGCGGAACTGCCACGGCCGTCGAAGGTGAGGGTTTCGAGGCCGACCCTGATGATACCAACATTGCCGCCAGGCTCAACCGCCAGGCCACCTCCAAGTCCGTGTCAAGCGTGGCTATTCAGAATCGCAAGCCCGAAGCCGAACATGAATACTCGCTCTGGACGCTCATCAAGCTTCTCGCCTCGTTCAACAGGGAGGAATGGCCATGGATGGTCGTGGGCCTCTTTTTCGCTGTACTCTCTGGCGGCGGTAACCCCGTCATGTCTGTCATTTTCTCCAAGATCATTGTCGCCTTGTCTGTCCAGGTGACGCCAGAAACTATTCCTGGCATCAAGTCTTCAGCGCATTTCTGGTGTCTGATGTACCTCATGCTGGGTCTGGCCATGCTGGTGTGCTTTGCCATCCAGGGCATCATTTTTGCGTTTGGATCGGAGCGCATGATCCACCGTGTCCGTGACAGGGCCTTCCGCGCCATGCTTCGCCAGGATGTCGAGTTTTATGATCGCGATGAAAACACCGCTGGTGCCCTGACTTCTTTCCTGTCCACAGAGGCGACCCATATGGCAGGCTTGTCTGGGGCCACCCTTGCCACGATCCTCATGTCTGTGTCGACGCTCGTCACTTGCTGCATTATTGCCCTGGCCATTGGATGGAAACTCGCTCTCGTATGCATTGCGACCGTGCCTGTCCTTCTCGCCTGCGGTTTTCTGCGTGTCTGGATGCTCGCTCAATTTCAGCGTCGCTCCAAGAAGGCCTACGACAAGTCTGCCTCTTTTGCCTCGGAAGCCGTCACTGCCATCCGCACCGTTGCATCCCTTACCCGCGAAGAAGACGTCATGCAGCTTTACCGCAACTCCCTGGCTGCGCAGCTCCGTGAATCCACAAAGTCCATTCTCCGCAGCTCAACCCTTTACGCTGCCTCGCAGAGCCTTTTGTTTCTAGTCTTTGCGCTGGGTTTCTGGTACGGCGGCACGCTGATGGCCAAGGGTGAATACTCGCTCCAGTCATTCTTCATCGTCTTTTCTGAAATCATCTTTGGCGCGCAGTCCGCTGGCACAATCTTCAGCTTCGCCCCCGACATGGGCAAAGCCAAGTCGTCCGCCGCCGAGCTTAAGAAGCTCTTTGACCGCCAGCCCTCCATCGACGCGTGGTCCGACAAGGGCGACCGCCTCTCGCGCGCCGACCGAAACGCCATTCAGGGCACCATTGAGTTCCGCGACGTCCACTTCCGCTACCCGACGCGGCCCGATGTCCCCGTTCTCCGCGGCCTCGACCTCCAGGTCCAACCTGGTCAATACATTGCCCTCGTAGGCCCCTCGGGCTGTGGCAAGAGCACAACGATTGCCTTGCTCGAGCGCTTTTATAACCCCTTGGCAGGCGGTGTCTTTGTTGACGGGCGCGAGATCTCAAGCCTCAACGTCAACGACTACCGTTCCTTCATCGCCCTCGTCAGCCAGGAACCAACCCTCTATGCCGGCACGATCCGGGAGAACATTCTGCTCGGTGCGACGGATCCGGCCGTCATCACCGACGCGCAGATCGATGACGTGTGCCGCGAAGCCAACATTTACGAGTTCATCATGTCGCTCCCCGATGGCTTTAATACCGTTGTGGGGTCCAAGGGAACGTTGCTTTCTGGAGGGCAAAAGCAGCGCATTGCAATTGCGCGCGCGCTGATCCGCGATCCCAAGATTTTGCTGCTGGATGAGGCAACGTCGGCGCTGGACAGCGAGTCGGAGCACGTGGTGCAGGCTGCGCTGGACAAGGCTGCCAAGGGTCGCACGACGATTGCTGTTGCGCATCGGTTGTCGACAATAGCCAAAGCAGACTGCATCTACGTGTTTGAAAAAGGTGTGATCGTGGAGAGAGGAACGCACAAGGAGTTGATGAGTTTGGGTGGAAGGTATGCAGAGCTTGTCAGGTTGCAGAGTTTGGAAAAGTCATGATCAAGAGATTTGGTTGACTTTTCTTTCTCCCTAATATTTTCCTGTTATTTTCTTTTAATCTTTCAAGAAGACGCAGTGGAACGCATTTTACGGCGCCAGGAAACGCTTGCACATCATACATACCCACCACCCCACACTACACCACGCCACGGCATTTTTTATTTTTATTTTTTACTTTTTTTATTGCTTCGTCTCTGGAGAGATGGCAGTATGCACACTTTTCATGTTTCTCTTTCTAATGCAATATTACAAAGCGTAGAGGGCATTTCCGCAAAGCGTGGTTCTGATTTATGTTTGTGAAGCGATGAAACTGGAACCAAGATCTTTGCCTTTTTTTCGGGAGGGTTTTTTGTTTTATATAACAAGGGCGTTTACGTGGTGACATTTGAAAGAGATGAGTATGGATGTCAGAGATAGGTTACCGATTGTATATAAGCGCTCTCTTAGACAAAGCTTTTGTTGATGAAACCACTTGTTGATTCCTTTCGCAGTTGATACAAAGCCTTTGAATGAAGGAAAAGGGAATATTGCATTGTTTATTAAATGAGCTTTAATGTTGAGTGAACATTTCTAAGAGTCAGGATGGGGGGCTTTTTTTCCTTTTAAGGGAAAACCAACAACAACAACAACAACAACAACAACAACAACAACAACTGGTATATGATTCTGCCGATGACCTACGCCACTCATTACTTGGCTTTTGCAATCATGAAGCTAGAGAGAGGAACCGGAGGATACGTATAGTTTGATTTTATCCAAGAGTAACTGACAATATCAGGCGATGTTCCATCGCTTGACACTGGCGGCTACTACTACTACTACTACTACTACTACTACTACTACTACTACTACTACTACTAGAATCAAAATGCTGCACATGTGAGTGAGTGAGTGGTGATGGTCTGATATCCTCAAGCCTTCCCTGCCAACATTCTTCCCCAACATAAGCAAAGTGATAAGTTTCAGCCCCCAAAATCGATAGTCAGTCAGTCGTTGCCGGTGGTTGCTTGCTTAGGGTATCTAGGTAGGGTTTTATTTTTTTACTTATTTTCCTTTTTTAAAAAAAAAGAAATCACAAAGAATAAAAAACAAGGTCAGATCATTCTCTTACCCCCCTCCCTTCTAATTGCATGCGCCGTTTTTATATTCTCCGAATCCGTAGTCTGTGTGCATGCCATGTATGGTACTTATGTAAATATACGAGTAGTAAGGACCACTTAGTTATAATTGTAGTTGTAGCAGTAGATCAAGACCAGCTAGGTTAGTAATTGTATTATATACACATACAGCCTTAGATGTTACGTTTCTTGAATATGTAATATCCCCTCTTCCGAAATATCCCTCTATAATTACTAGCTTGCTAAAAAAAAATAACGGTGGCGGCGTAATCAACGAGCAAACAAAGAAAGAAAGCAAAAAAGCTGTAAACGGTACGAGGGTACAGAATAGCACCAAGTAAGCAAAGCAGTAATGCCAGACTATCAGTCATCATGGTCTAGAACCGCCTTTCATCTGACATGTACATAGAACAGTACATACAAAAGGTACAATGCTCCACGAGTTCATTGAGGTGAACTGCGCTGAGCTGGGCCTGGGAACGCATATCAATTTTAACAAAGCTGGCCGACTTGCTTGGAAAGGGAAAAAAAGCTTAGAAGGTCAAACCTTGGACAAGCATGCTCACGCCAAAGGGTGAATTTATGCGCATTTGGGAATGCTCATGTCGATACTGACATGATATTAACAATATTTACTATGCTATTCAGGCTATATGATCCTAGTTGTCTTATATAGCGAGGAGATGAACGTGATGACTTGGTGTTGCCCAGAATGTACATGTGAATAGTTGAGATGTATATAGGCAGGATTAGAAGCCTGATTGTGAGTTTTCCTTATATAAATGATTTGGCTCGGCTCTGGTCGTCCGAGTTTGTTGTTCGTGTTGAGAAACGATACTTTACACTCAGCAACAGTCCAATGGCCCCAGAGACGCGTGGCAGTGGATCCCCGGATATTGAACTCGATTGGTACCACATTTTGCAGAGTACTACTATATACTATGTATGTGATCCGGATGGGTTTATGCCAAAAAAACAAAAAAAAAAAAATAGATAAAAAATCTTATAAGCCTATATACATAGTTCCATATAGTACTATGCACTATGTATTGTCAAAAGACAGTGCTTATTACTTGATGATTGCAGCACAGTGGTCATACTCAATCCTCCGCATGATCATCTCACCCCCAAACTCCCTTGCTTTCTATAGCAGCTGTCAAAGAGCCAAGACACGGGTGCAAGAGATGACGACATGATGCTATTTCTCTTGATCGCCCAATGCTGACCAGGGTGGCGGGCCAGTTGGGTGCTGCTCAAGATACATGGTCTCACGGAAGGGCCGCATGGACAAGTCACAGATCTGACCTTTAGAAATAGGACGAAGGAGTGATGATTACGCACTGAGCGCATGTATTTTAGAGCCAAAATATTTTATTCTACTGGAATAGAAGCATAATTGCTAAAGGGGGAGCCTGGCGGTTGGTCTTTTGATTTTATTTTTTTTGCTTAGATCTTCTACCGGTCCCGAAACCCACACCTCATCGCTGTCGGACCGACTGAATAAATATATCCTGGATGGATGGCTGACGTTGCAATAGCAATAAATTCAGGAACAATATTGAAGTATTGGGGGGGGGGGGCCGCGCGGAGAATAATCAATTTCACGGGCGTACAGAACCCGAGAAAATGAAGCCCCCAAAAAGAAGAGACAATACATACTTAGGTAGTACGTGGATTTCAAGCAAGGTCTAGAAGCAATGATCGACAGCGGAAACGGCAAGGGGAACCCCGGGGCCAAAGCACGCGCTTGTGCCCCGTACCACGTTTTTGCCTACCCGATCGTCGTATGGGTGGCGGTACGTACTCTATATAGTACGCGCTTTCAATCGCATGTACTATATATGAATCCATTACTGTTCAATCTATTGCACATGCAGGAATTACAAGATAAAGTATGAACATTTTGTGACTGTGTCTTGTATATACACAGTATTGCAAGTAACATTGAGTGACGAAAGACCTTTCGAAGCATCGGCAATATCGAGAGGAAATACATAATACTATGTACTCCATCCAGGTGGTACCGTGGCGCACCATCGCACCTGCTGGCCTCCTTCCTTGCCCGATATCCACGCTAGTTGTGTCCAGTTACGGAAGGGGTGTGCTGCACCCCTGACGCTATGATGACCACCAACTGGGGCTGTCCCAGTCACATCCCGCCCTTCTGGGTGTCGGCGTTCTAGCACTGCATATATTGATTTGGATAGTTCTGGTCTTGCCTCCTACTATTGCCTTCGTTTTTCGTCAGCAATTGCGATCATGAGTGAAAAGGCCACCTCTGATTTCCACCAGCATTTCTTGTCAAAAGAACAGTGCAACGCCAGGTGTCAATCAGTGTGCTGGAGATTCGTGGTGGTCGGAAATATGAACCTATGCAGTCTCGGACGCCACATAGACGTTCTTTCCCAGATTGTACTACGAAAGGTAGCGGCTGCTTCAAGTACGAGATAGCTTAGCCAGGTACCATGGCGCTACATAGCCTGATAGCATAGTACAGACAGACAGCAATAAGATTCGCTGCGTACCATCTGACAACGAAGCACCTTGAAAACGTCCCCCAAATTCATCCCAATGCGGAACGCGCCTTCCCCAAAAGGCCGGCCTTGGCTCGTTTAATGCTGACAGGCAATGGCAGTGGCAGCCCAGCTTGCTGACACCCCCGCCGGTTTTCCTGGTCTTGGTGCTCCTCCTTATCATCTACCATGTACCTCCTCGGTTTTCTTCTTCCAGCTCTTCACCATACATAGTATATCCAGCGCAGCCCTGGCGAACAGCTGTGTAAGGCAGCACACGCTCACAAGCAACGTCCATGCCGCGTCGGCTTGGGAAAAAGTCAGCCAGCGTCCTGCAGCAGTGACCAGGCCAGGCCAGCCCTTCTCAGCCTCTTCCATCTTTGATACACTGTCGCTCCTTTTTCTGCGTCACCGCTACGTTCCTGGTTATCGAGCTTACGCTTCTATAAAAGACAGAGCGAGGCGCTACGCTGCGCTGGACTGGACTGCGCTGCGCTGCAAGTCGTGTTTCTCGCTAGAGGGATCTGCATCCAAACCGACGCCGGACCTTGTCCGAACCCGATGATCGCGTGAATGCACTCGTCTCAATAACCACCAACCTGACACCATTACTCCCCTTTTTTGGCGACTGTGTTTGGCTGCGGATGTACAAGGCACTGAATGTGCTAACGACTGCGCACTGTACAAGTTCCGGCATGTTCTGTGTTGTTGCTGCACCAGCACGAGAATGCCTCCCTTCAGTTCTTTCAGCGCTTGGCCAAGCGCGAGCTCTTCAACAACTATCGCAGCATCTCACCGAGGGCCACGGACGCAATGGACTCGGATCGTATCGGCCGTCGCCGTGGCCTTTGTGTCCGTGGCTGCGGCAGGGCTCGTCGACGAATTGCCAGGCCCCACAGCCATTGCAGATCTTCCCGTCGCTCCTCTCGATGGGGTTCCACAACCGACGCTCATGCCAGACGCTGCACCCATCGCAGCCAACGACAACGAATTCGAAACGCTGTGGATTGATACCCGCATCAGAGTCAAGGAGGCCGGTTTGTGGACGGCACTGCACCCACCCGAGCATGAATTGCGGAAGCGCAAGACCACCACAACGGCCGATGACGAAACAACGACTTTTTCTATTTCGGTCAAAACCGAAACATCTACACCAACCGCACATCCAAAAACGAGCGACGCCGACGCGAGCTCCCAGTCTTTCACCAGCACAGCAACGACATCCAGCACCTCGACCGCCGCCGCCGCCACCGAGTCCAGCTCATTACCCACTTTCTTTGATGGCGCTCTCTCAGATACCAATGTCTCAGCAACATGTCCTGGCTTCATTGACAACATGATTGCTGCTCCAGAATTTCAAGCCTGTTATCCAATCTCTTTGCTCCTACAGGTAAGCGCGATCAACAATATCGTGACCACCGACCCTGTTGTATGACTGTTGTTGCTAACGCAGGCACCAATCGCACGCAGGGCTCCACTTCGTTTTTTGATGCCCAAAAGTCGCTCGTCACTCTTTCGACAGTGCTGGATCATGCATGTGCCGCCAACGCAACCGCGTGTACCACATACCTGGCAGACGTGGCTGCCAACCTGACAAAATCCGAGAACTGCGGAAAAGACTACGCTGCTGGCGATGAGACGGCGACAGACGCCTACCTGGGCCTCATCAGCTACCCAATTGTGTACAGTGCAACTTGTCTCAAAGACGATGAGACATCGGCATACTGTTTTGCCGAGACTGTCACAAATACGACCGATTCGACACAGACCTACTTTTATTTTTTGCCACTCAACTCAACGCTCCCTGGCGGCACCAACCCCATCTGTGCAAGCTGTCTACAGGATACAATGGACATTTATCATGTAGCAACAGCAAACAGGAATCAACCCATTGCCGATACTTACCTGGCTGCCGCAATTGATGTCGACGAGATTTGCGGCCCGAATTTTGCCAACTCAACTTTGGCTACGGCCATAACCGTCAGTGCAGGTGGCTTTTCAACTTTCAGCCAAGGACCGCCATCATGGTTCTTATTCACGGTCCTCACGATTACGGCAGTACAATGGCTTGGTTGAAAGATTTGATTCGAAGCATTGGCGTTCTTTTATACGAAAAAGACGACCTTCAGCGAAATTATGATGCTTATGGAGGTTTTTTTTGGGGGGGGGGGGCACACAGTGATGAACGCCATCCTATATTATAAACATTTTCAACTTGGGACGGCAAGACTCATATTTAACTGATACCCTTTTCATAATAGGGCTGGCGATTCGCATTGCTCGGCCCTGAAGAATGAGACGTGCCTATACTTTATGGCGTTACGACTTTTTACAACCTTTCACATACCCTCAGGGGGCTTTCTCCTGAACCCGCATGCGGAAGCGCCCAATCGTCTGGCGTTGGCTTGGACATTATTGAGATATATAAGGCGACTAGACTGGATCTATGTTCGAGAAGCTGATACTAGCCACTGTGGTGAATCATGTTTTGCCTCCTTTTATCAGCCGCGATATGATCCGCCCTGTACACACTTATTAACTGCACCACTAGCCTCTTTTGCGTCAACAAGAGACATTGTTGGGGATGGCGTTTCGGGGCAGAATACGGCAAAAGAGGATGTTATGCCGATCGCTATCTTCAGGTTCATGACCAATGATTCAACAGTGGTTGGGGAAATGTAAATTGGCTATTCCTTTTGGTCATATTGACCCATGTTTGATATTTGTTATTAGAAGGTATTTTTTTTATTTAAAAAAAAGACTATACACTACGTGCTCACGCTTTGCGTAACTCTCTCATCACTGTATTACACAACAATATGGTATTGGGAAGGGCATTGACTAGCAAATTCCCTTGATCAAGCTCGGGAAAGCAGAAGTATACAGAAAAGGGTTATATAGTGGATATGAGCTGGTATGATTCTCCATGGATGTTTCTAGTACTGATGCGGCAAGATCGAAGAATCTGTTAATATCTTGCAATTCTCCTCTTGTCAAGCTTTTTGTGATGCGAAGTCCATTACCAAACCTGTCCGAGCAGTCAAAATCAAAAGCATATTTGCTATGGGCCAAGTCCCCAGTATATCCATATCCATAGCCATGCACAGTCACGCCTCGATGGTAAGCCCATGCCATGAGGAGATAGCATGAATCGCCCGTGAAATGAAAGGAAAAATGCTCGCAGCTAACCCATCAGTAAAGTCACCGCTTGACCACAAACCCCTTCTTGACACCCATCTTGTTGGCGACGCCCGCCTTCCTCCCACGGTGCAAGAGCATATCTCTCGCGTTGCGGCTGTACTTGCCGCCCCGAGGCGCCAACTTGGTGTCTCCTTGCTTCTTCATGACGCGGTATACCGTGTCGCCCACGCGCTGATCGACGGGATGTCTTGTTTCGGCCTTTGCCGTTTGGCGCTCGGCAGTGTTGAAGGTGATGTTCTTCGGACGTGAGCTTCGACCGCCATTCTCTCGGTCGCTGTCCCCATCATCGTCAGAACCAGATTCTGAGTCCGAAGAGGCGAGGAATTCATCGGGAAGGACGGAGGGCAAGGCGCGCTTGTCAATGCGGCGACGCGAAGAAGACGTCGTGGTGGTGGCAGGGGTAGGAAGAGCCGCACTTGCTGCGGCTGCCTTGCGCTCCTCGGCCTGCTTCTTGAAGCGCGCGTCGCGCTCCTGTCTCTTGCGGCGCAGCTCTTCTTGTTGGCGTTCTGCGGCGCGTGCGGCAGCTTGGGCGCTTTGGGCGGCTTGGGCGGCGGAGGTGGATGTCGAGACTGCTTCGGGGGCCTCGTCGTCGCTGTCTGCATCCTCGTCGTCTTCATCAAGTTCTCCATCGGCGCCCGTGGCTAACTGCGCATCGAGAGGGTTCCGCGCAGGTCCTTCTTGTGGGGTGAAGAATTCGCTGGGGCCGTCATCATCGTCGAATCGAATGTGTCTACCGCCGGTGGAGGATTTGGTGTCGGGTGTTGTTGTTGTGGTGGTGGTGGTGGTGGTGGTGGTGGGGAGAGGGATCTCGACTGCGATATCGCTGCGCTTCACAGATGACTTTTTGCCTGTGGAAGAGGTAAAGGTTGCTTCTTCCGTGTGGACTGCGACCTTGGGCTTTTTGCTGCTGCTGCTGCTGCCGCCCCTATTTGTTGGTGTTGCTGTCACAGCGCCGGCATGTTCACCGTTGTCGTTCTCGTCTGTTTGTATCGCTTTGCGCTTGGACACGAGGCGAGCAGGAGTTGTTTCTGGTGCTGTGGTTGAAACAAGAGCGTCATTGGGGTCTTTTGGAGTGGAGGACGCCGGGCTGGCTTTTGTTTTGTTGGTTGCTCGTGGCGTGGAGGCCGTGGATCGTGGGGCCCTGGCCATGATTGCTGCAGGAGAAGAGCTAGCGTGGTGCTGGTGAAATCAATTGGGATGATGCTGTATGTGTGTAGGACGTGCAAGAGCTGTATGGGTTGCTTGTGTTCACAAGCACAGAATATGTCTGTGTCTTTCTTTGGTGGTGCGAGATAAGTAATGGAGTGCAGGTCGTGAGCAAGGCTGCCTGGGTTTGCAGTGTCATGGGCCGTTCTGAACTTTTTGTTATCGATAAGGGCCAGAAGTAAAAACTATGGTACTATGTACTATGTACTCTATGTACTATAGTATATAGTAGTGTTAGTATATAGGTACCTAGGTACCGACTAGTGCACAGGTACAGGGACACCTTGCTTGATGACTAAGGTTTCTTCGCTTTCAGTTTTCGTAAATGCAAGAGCATATTGATTAGCGCACAAAACCATGTTGCGTAATTCAAGATTACAAAATAAAATCTTGTTTGATGGTAGCGGATTCATTCTGATGAAGAGTTCATGTTCATTTTACATTGCCAAATGCAGGGTTTCTTGCGGACCCTGACTCGAATATAAACCCTGTGATGATCATGTAAGCATGCCAAAACTGCTTGTAGAGTAGACAGCCGCGTGGCACTTTTACTACATGAACGCAGATGTACACTTTTATTGTCGGCCCGGTCTTGTCTGTCGATTGACCCTACGACACACAGCTTGATTACATTGACCACGCCAATATTCTCAGCAGCGGGTTTGCTGGTACCCCAGGACGGCGAACACTTTCAGAACAGAAAGCATGCCACGTCTCTGGATCATCATGCCCAAGCGGCCGTATACCTTCCTTGGGACCTTCGTACGGTCGTTGGCTGGCTGAGCCTGTTGGGTGTTTTTTCTCCACAAAGGCGGCAAAGCGCGGCCCCCCCTGCCAAGCGATCAGAAATCCCTACACAGTTTCGAATTGGGAAATACTTGCGAGCCGCGGCAGGCTCACAAGCCGGTCTATGATGAGTTGTTTGGCATGTGAAGGGTTGTACGTGTCGAAGCCTTGGAAATCCTTGGGCTCGCGGTAGTGGAATGGGAAAGAAGAGTAGGATAATTCTACTATATAGTCAGCCCCGTACATAGTACATAGCAGACCCATGCTGAGGGGTCTTCAGCTTCCTCCTAATGCCGGTTTGATCGCGAAAGCGAATCTACAGGGCCTCGGCTAGTGGGTCTGTGGAGACCTTGGATAGCGAGAGTACTACATACTATGTAGTATTATGTATGCACCAAGTACACAGTACATAGTAGTAGTGACGCTCTTCATCATGGACAATCCCCAAGCCATGGTACATAATACACTGTACCCGTTGAGCGTCGCCTGCCAGTGGAGTAGAAGCTGGGTAGCACCAAACGGGTAGGTACCGAGACCCTGCTTCAAGGAAAGGTACCGAGTTCTGGGAACAACATGGAGGGTGAGGCTCGTGGCTGGCTCACCGCCACCTGCTGTCCGGCAGCCCGGATATCTGACCACCACTTGACACTATTGTAGGGTCTTGCGAAGTGTAAGTTATGTGGACACAGAAGCTGTAGCGGCAGGTTGCAAGTGTATGCTTCTGCTACCGTCGAGGAACCTTGTAACCAGCGAGAGCGAACTTGATATCTGCAGAGCTACAGTGACTGACGCGACAGAGGCAGAACCACTGGAGTAGGTCATTCGTCGTGTGGCGGGGCTGAAGCAACAGGCGGTGGAGTGCTTGGCGGCATGCTAGCCGTACTTATTGGCTCAATGGGGTGCAGGAAAGGCGTCATGTACGCCGGAATCCAGCCATATTGACCAGAGTAGCAGAGTTGTGAATTCTGTTCGTACGAGGATTGCGCGGCCGTTCACAGACAAGTCGAGATATGAGCGCGGGGACAGGAGGATTGCGTGCTCAGGCTCAAGGATACTCTCTGAGCCATCGGTTTCCCGCCTGTCCAGCCGTGGAGGCTAAGTACGAGTAGTTGACTTTGATGTGAGGCTGCACCGTGACGCGCGGTGTGGCAAAGATCAGAATGAAGCTTTCTCAACAAAGCTGGGCTTGCGGTGCAATTAAGCAGCTGGTCCGAGCTTTCTAAGCGGCTCCACTTGCCGTCCCGCAGATCTTGGCCGCCTTCCCCTGTTGTCTGCTGTCTACTATCTGTGTCCGGCCGCCGGGTCGGGTTTGACAGTCAGCCAACTGGCCAGGCAGTGCTGAGTCATACTAGGTGTGCCAACCAACTGTTCACACAGCACTGCTCGCCTATCTCGATTCGGGGCCCCCCCAGCAGGCTCAACAGGGCTACGATCGTCAACGCCTCCTGGACGTGCAAGTCTTCGGTTGGTTATCCTGGCAGCTGGATCCTCTGCCCTGCTCGCCAAAGCAGCACTGTCCTTGATTTGTACTACCTTGCGAGCCAGCGTCAAGACTCCATGCCTTGCTCTCCCTGCTGCAACCTACAAGCTTCTCCATAGGCTGATGGACATGTCCCGCGGCTGCCCGAGGACACCAACGATGCTTGCATACCAGGCAAGCAGCCCGGATTCTCTAGCCTGACTCGACAATCTGATGGATGATCTCGATCGACCTTGCAGATTCGGACGCATGGACGAAAGACCCAGATTCCGGGGAACACACCCACACCGAGATCCAGGGTCCGCCCACCAGCCTAGGGAGACCACACCACACCACACCGGCTGGGCTGGACACTACGATGTTGCTTGACCAGGAATGGGCATGAAGCCGAGGGGTCACCTGCGCCTCGACCTCTCGCTCCTCGAATGTTTGTCAGACCAGCAGATGGCGCAAGGTTTGGAGGGTTAGCCCCGAGCTGGCACCCTGGTCTGGGTTGACAGTACGTGGCATCATGTTGAAGTATTTGGTGGCTCAACCGAACAATGACACTAGTCCTTCTTGCGCTGAGTGTGCAGAGAGTGAGAGTGGTTCCCACTGCTGTGGAGCGAAATGCTGGCCAAAGGCCCTGATCCAGGACGATATTATGCTGACGAGGTATCTCAGATCGCTAAGGTTCCATCCACAATAGAACACCCGTTGGATCTCGGCGTCTTTCAGCGTGTGCCCGGATGCTTCAAAAGCCGAAGGACAACGAGCTGTGGCGCTCCACCTGCTCGATCCTACGATGTACTTGGCCTCTGCGACGCTCATCTGCACACCTCTTCCACTATCACGGCTCATTCAATCGGCTGCACAGCCATGTGCGCATGAAGTCTCTTATCATGCAGCCTCCTGCGGCCCAGGGCGCTCTCGGCCTTTGAACGTAGCCCCAGCGGCTGTTCTTCAAGCTTGTGGTTGCTGCATGTAGCAAAATTAGGACGAGCACTGGGTCCATCTTGGTAGGACTGGGTGCCTGTTGCCTCCGACGAAGCTCTGACCTCCGCCTGATATCACTGTGTTGTGGCAAATTGGATTCTGCGTTGGGCTGCGAGGCAGGTCTTGGTTGTGCCTGCCGTGTATCCGCAAAGCTGAGGCGGACGCGAGCCCGGCCTCGACGATCGACTTTGTATGCCTTCCTTCGACTTGTTCTGCGAACCGTTCTTGCAGAGTGCGCTAGGTCGGTACTCCTACATGTAACGATAGCAGCTTTCACTGTGCGGAGAATTTGTGAAAGTTCAATGACCGTACTCACAGGACACATAAGAATAACAAAAGCAATCCGCGTCATGAAATCATGGCATTCACGCGAGTATACGTCGGCGTTGCGGTCCGTATGGCTTGCACTTCTTGTTTGGCTTCACAATGCGGCCTACGATCTTCCAGCTCGCCAGCAGCACACCGCGATATAACGGCAGCTTTCTGTGTAATGAATGGTTGTGCTGGGCACTTTGGCGTGTGGGCAACGCTGCGGAGCCCAAAAGCAGGATCCGGCACAATGGTGCGAGATATTACAGTACGTGTCCATGTTGCAAGGCCTGGAAATCCGACATGGACGCTCCAGGTGCTGGAGGAATACGACACCTAAGAAACTGCTTTTGCGCAGCGCGATACCACGGCCCCCTGACTGTCTGACTGTCTAGACCCCCACATTGCGCGGCTCGTGGTGAAAGCCGCAACAAGACCACATTCCCTCTTGGTGCAGGATTCAAAAACTAGCGTGTGAAACCTGACAGAGACCATTTGCAACCCGCTGCACGACATTCCTGCCAGCTGTACTGCGAAGGCACATACGGAATAGACATTTGAGGCGCCATGTTCACCAATGGATCGAAAATTCCGTGGGAGAAAAAAGAAAAAAGAAAATTGCCTGTTGCCTGTTGCCTGTTGCAATGCAATGCTCCGCATATGCTCAGGTCAGCGAATATACTGCGGCGTCAGCCAGTGCAGCCCCGGCCGAGATAATCAAGACCCAGTGGCAAAGTCTCCAAATCGTGAGCCCGAGCCGGGAGAGGGGAACGGCTCTTCTTCTTCTGACGCAGGCTCCACGCCGTGCTGCCCACTTCATTGATGGAATTCCTGCACTCGCAGCAGCAGGACCCTTTTCCGGAATGGCGCGGCGTCCACAGCACCCCTGCACGGCCAAAGCAACCTGCGCGACGCCCTATGAATACAGACATGGCAGTACTACTACGTGTCGTAGTACATAATATACCATGTATGTACCGGCACCCAGCGGTGGCACCCCGCCTGCCCGCGCAGGCATGGCATGGGTACCTGCTGGGCACCTATCAGAGCAATACCGACCAGCAGAATCAACGCTGCCTGTTCCGGCGCGTTTCCTTCTTGCCCTGCGCTGCCCATTTTGTGCCACAGCTTCAGCATTTGGCGTGTGCAGCGATGGCCAGTCTCTCGTCCCACTTGGATGCGTCTAACCGGACGGGGCACTACATGATACCGCTTGAGCACAGGCGGCTGTACTTGTGTACACACACCCACTAGAGTGCCATCGTCTCAGGGCCTTTGCTCTTTTTTTTTTTTTTTTTTTTTTTCCGGGCCAGTCACTCGCTACGGCTACCTGCAGGCTTCACCTGATCCACATCCCTGCCCGTGCTGCTTCACTCCCGACTTTGCTTCTCCTGGGGGAACCGGTGTTTGTTGCCCAAGCTTGTCAACTTGTATATGCTGATCGACGCCCGCAAGACACACTTGACTGCGCAAAGCGGCAGATGGGCGTTGCACCCCCGAAGGACAATTGGTTGCCAATGCTAACCTGTCACAGTACATGGGCGCTGGGTCCCAGGCGTCCTATGTACTCGTCTCACTCTCTCGCGTTCTGTCCCCCATTCTCCTTGTGCAACACTCACCACCTCCCTTCCTCAGATCTTTTGAACCCTCGGTTAGAGTTGCTAAATCTGCAGGCCGGCGCTTTCTTCAGAGACGCATACTCCCGTCTTTTATAAATCCCCATGACCATTCTCGCTAATTGACACACACGCACACGCACACGCACACGCATTTTTCACAGCGGCATGGTAGACATCATGGCGCGACCTTGGAGCCAATGGGCCCACGAGTCCCATAAAGCCCCGATGCGACACCCTCTCGCAAATACCAACAATATCCCAGAGCAACACCGCCCACCTCGCCCCGAAGCAACCTTCACAAATCCCCACCACCAAATTGCCAGCCATGGCCCAGCCTGCCCTCGTTTGCCCCAAATCTCGACGTCACCTCCACAACGGCGAACATCAGTACAAAGCAGCCATGTCAGCTCGCTGTCTCCTCTCGACCGCTCGCCCTCCATATATTGGGATTCACCTCAAGCATACGAGCCTTCACCACTCCCATATACTGGCTCCCAGAGCCGTTGTTTCCAGCCAAGTCCCATGGTGTTGAACAGCAACGACACGTACCCAGCCCAACAGCCCAGAGAGACAACACCAACACGCTACGCTGCACTCACAGACCGCCCTTGGCATCGCATAACGGCGCGGCAGCAGGTTCTTTCACTGTCCAGCGTTCTCAACGACTACTCATCCGGGCCACCATCCCCTAGCACAGGCCTCTCACCGCCGCGCGAGTTCGAGGCAAACACTCCAACAAGGACCCACATGCGCGCACCTCGCCAGTCTCCTCACGATGCTATGGCTGTGCAGGCGCTTCTCAATGCAGATTCGACTTCGACTAGGGCGTCTGGTAAAGCCGCCGTCCGCAAGGAATGTGCTGACGCTGTGCGGTACCAGCTGGTCTGGCGGCAGAAACCGCTGCGAGCGCGCAACTGTGGATGCGGCGATAAAGACCGAAGAGCCGTCGACCCTCCGCCGATTCTCGAGCTCAAAGTCGATGGTTCGGAAGCCGCAGCCCAAGAATGCCTCCTACGGTCGATGGCCTCTTACATTGTCCATTGTTCGATATGGAGTGAAGATGGTGCAACCGAAGTCAAATCCAAGCCTTCTGGACCTCCACGACTCAGGCAACTGATTGGCAACCTGGTAGCCTCGCCGTTCCCAGGCCACGACGAACACGGACGGGAGGGCTGCTTCTTCACCTTTCCTGATCTTTCTGTTCGAGACACGGGCTTTTACCGCCTCAAGTTCAGCCTGGTCACTCTCGATTCGCGCCCAGGAGCTGCGTCGCCTATCACGGATGAGGTCATGTCCGATGTAATCCATGTATGGCCTGCCAAAGGCTTTCCTGGCATGCTCAAGTCATCTGCTTTGGTTATGGCTCTCAAGGAACAGGGATGCAGCATACCAGCCAAGAAGGGTAACGACAACGATGACAATGGCGCTGACGCAGAAGAAGGAGAAGGAGAAGAAGAAGGAGGAGGAGGAGGAGGAGGAGGAGGAGGAGGCAACGACCATGGAGTTAGCGGCGCGATTCGACAAAGCATCGAGAGCCCGGCTGATGGTAATGACGATGATGACGAGCATCCTCGCAAGCGAGCCAAGCTGAAACACTGAGAGCTTTGATATCCTCATCTTTTTATATTCACAATGGTGGCTGAAACACCGCTCGCTTATTGGGCAGCTCACACAGGGACGCTGCACGCTGTCGGTTTTAGCATGTCTGCTTTACACTTCCGTCTTGTTATGTTTCCACGAGCGCGATTTCTGGTTCGGTATCTTTGAGTTGTCTATTGAAAGGTGGACATTCGACTTGCCTGTTCTGTTATTACGATCTTTGTCATCAAATGGACTATGTGCCACGACAGAGGCATTTGCAATTGGCAAAAGTAAAATGGATTTTGCACATAGCGTGGTGATACATTCCACACACCCCCTTGTATAGGTACTGCAAAATAAGGTCCCTCTTCTTGAGGGAGAGTCTGCATGCTCTGATCTCAAAGTTTCTTATTTTCTTTTGGTCCAAGTCTCACTAGCAGGTTTCTACGAAGCATGGTAATGGAATTGCTTCATCGCCGTTCGAGACGCAATCCAGTTTCAAAGTCTTGCAGCAAAGTATCTAACTAAAGCAATTGGGGGGTTTTGCCAACTGCTTTCTGAGACTGAAAATGCAAACCCTTTTTCAAGGTCGCGACAGAGGATACAGCGCTAACAAGGGGAAAACCAAAACAAGACCCTCGACAATTCTTTTCCCTGGGAGGTGCAGTAGTCTCGATGCCTGTCACAGATAGAGAGGCAAAGGAAGAGGGGGCGGGGAAGAGGAGGAAGAAGATCTGACAAATTGCACCGTGGCTCTTTTCTTCTTGTTGCCCGACTGCATCCATACGCAAAAACGAAGACCGCCCGAGGGTGGATTGCTTTGCTTGTTGACCCAGTCACTCAGGAAGAGGGGGGAAAGGGAAAAAAGAAATAAGGAGGAAAAAAAGGGGAAAAGTAAGCCTCATCCACCACAACACAACACACCATCTGGAAACCCGGAAACCTGGCCGCCGGGACCGATCAAATCTCACTTGCGTTACCTCGGGCTGGGTCGTGTCTTTTGCTTCCTTGTTGTCTTATTTCCTTTCTTGGCTTGGTCTGTGTGCCTAGTGTATGTATGTACTACATAGTACGACCTTTCATGTACCTGTCTGTGTACGTTGCACCCGGAACTTGCCTTTTAGCACCTTTTGGTGGTTTTTCCCCCCTTCTTCTTCCTGCTGTATTTACATATTCTTCCTTGCCTACTGTTTGTCGACTGCCTGCCACAAGCAAATCTCCCGCTTACGAAAACTGGCTGTATCGCAATTCCTGGTCCAGACTTTTGGAGCGATTTGGTGTATTCTTTGATCGGCGGCTTCTCTTGGGGCTATAATCCCGTGGCTGGCTTGAAACGATTACGCAATAGCATATCGCAAGAAACACACACCACAAACACAGCGTTGCATTTCGCAAGTCCCATAAGCAATTCTACTTCCCACCAGGATCACAAGTGATGGAAGGGCTGGGTTGTTCGCAGAAAGAGTTTATGACGTTGCATGCTTCCCATCTATAGGTGTACATGTTATAATTCTTTGCGGAAATCTCTTTTGCAAGAAGATGAAGAACTAAGAGAGAGAGATTATGTATTTGGCCTTTCCGGCACCACGGCGAACACCCCAGGTTACACTGCGCAGGGCTGTCTCGCCGTCAACACGCCGCCACATCGCCGTCCCATCGGTGTCTAGAATGCTTCCACATCCCCACTACGTGCTCAGCAATCTTTGCTAATGGACTAGAGGGGGGGGGGTGGGGTTATGTGGAAGAGATCCAAAAGGAAGTTGGTTTGACGGCAATCACCAGACAGACACCTCACTCTACCTATCGACCCATCAGCCGCTCAAACCCTGAGCAAATACTCATCTTTGTACTGCTATGACGTCGAGAGAATGTGACTGATCGTGTGCACAGATCCAAGACCAAAGCGAAAGCAGTGGCCGAAAAAAAGACCAGTTTCTGACACCCGAGAGGTAGAAACAGTATGTGTATTCAGTAACCAGGTGGATGTTTATTAATGGAACCGTTACTAAGGCAAAGCAAAAGACTTTCTCTCAGTGGTCAACGCTCTCTCTTTGGAACGATAGACCCGAGACGGCGATCCCCATCCTGCCTAATCTCCGTTTTGCGGTTCTTTCTTGCCAGAGGGGGAGGTCCAGGACGACTCAGTGATCCCCACGTACACCTACCTGGCTCATGGCAGTGTGCTCAGCAGCTGTCCAGTCATGATTACACTCATTCACATGTGCCACTTCATCCTTTTGCTTGATCGAATGGAGAACGCCGGGTGGCTGGGCCAGACTCAGGTCGGGAATCGCACCCGGCTTGTGTACCATGGATTGACGGCATGCATGAGGTATTCTACATGTACAAAAGTCACTCCTGTGCTCTGCCTACCCTACCTGAAGCCCCGGGTGAAGCCGTGAAATAGCTACAACCACAAAGGTGCGGCTTCCTTACCAAGACAAGTCTGTGTCTCCCATGTGTGTCGCGCGGCATTTGCATTTGTTTGTGCAGGCACATGAGCAGAGAGAAGTGAGAGTATTTTGCTCCTTTGTGAGAATTCAGCGATCCAGAACAGAAACGACCAGAGCAAGCTTGATTTGTTCAGGCGCCTACAGTGCCAAGGTTGGATTGGAATTGATACCGTCCAGCCCGTCACCCAGGCCCGCCACAAGACACTAAAGTCCTTTTGAAACAGGACAAGGCAAAAGAAGCTGAAATAAAAAAGGAAAAACAAGGAAAATGACCAGAATCTCTGGTACGCTGACCCTGCTACGATCCAAGTGTGTTTCGGCAGACCCATGCCACGGATAACCATGGGTCGCAATCGATCGGACCCTGTGGTTGCTCGATGCTGCGGTGTGCCGACGTTATCCTCTCTGTCTTCTTTCCTTCCTTCTTTGCCCCTCATCTTGTACGGGGCAGAGGTGTTGTCTTTTTCCTTTTCCCATCTTGCTAGAGCCTCTGATCTGTGGTGGTTGTTAGCATATAGCGATAGGATGGCTGCGGAGTAACAAAGGTACAGCAATTGAAAGTGCTAGTACCTGTCATAGTGACTGTTTCCTGTGTAGAACGTTCAAGTGACCTTGAAGGGTTGGATCTGAACAGCCTGAAGCTACGATGCGCTCTTGGGTGGGTGGAATATCGCGATTTGCCGGCTTCAATGGACGCAGGCAAGTAGGTAGCAGAATAACGGATGGTGAGTGGCGGACTAAGATCGACAGCACACCTTAGACCGCAGGACAAGACAGCTAAATTCACAGGCCAGTCAGTGCAGTGAGCAATTGAGCGGAAAGTTGAGGAGAAACGTTGATGCGTAATATGGAAGGCTCGCTGTTGTGCTCTGACAGACTCTCGCCCATGGCCAGCGTTTTCTGATAGCCAAGTGTTCTGGACTTTCTGCGGGTTATTTTCGGGCCCCGGATCCGAAGCCGACATTGTGCGTGCAGTGCAACGCATCATCTGTCTGGCAGTGGTATTTATCCCCAAGAGTCGTTACTGCTATCCTAGGATATTCAGTCGTACGCGCTGCGGAGCTCCTTGATCTTGGTGGATCAGATGGGACATCGGCCAGACTGGGTGAACAGGTTTTCAGGCACGACTCGTGATTGACTAAGCTTTGTCACAACAGGGTACCGTTCTTGCCGTGCGCGATGCCTCCCTGCCAGCTGGGGTATACTACGGTTCCATATCGCTGACATCCTCCTCCTTGATAGACTCCATTTCCGCCCCAGAACTCAGTCTGAACCACTCTTGACTCAGCAATTTGTGTTGTGCCCTCTGCTTCTGCGAAAGCGTCTCGTCTTGAGCGTCCAGTGCCTCGACTTGTCCCATGGCCCGGCACGCCTCCGGCAAGCCCGAGATAGCTGCTTTGAGTAGGTAAGTCCGGCGCTCGGCGCTACGTGGCGAACCCTTCAGGAGCGTGGCAAGCTCTAGGAATGCATGTGCATTGTCCAGCTCCAGCGCCGCGACGCGGTAGAGGTCAACAGCCTCCTGGTCTCGGCCCAGCTTCTTGAGAATGTCTGCTTGGCCGAGCACACTCGTGACTTCCCATTCCCAACGGGGTTCTCGTGGCGTTGGGAGTGTGATGTACGGTTCTGATGACACAACCGTAGTGTCTCTTTGCGCAGCACTTTCCTGCTCAGTAGTAGCCGCAAGGGTTGGGTTCGCCTTTTTCCACGCATTGGCAGCCTGCTTGAAAATTGCCAGAGCACGCATGGGGTTGCTGTCGTTTTTCGCCTCCATGGTGCCCCATAGGGTCAATGCGTCGGGATCTGTGCCTTCTTCGACGAGTGCTCTGAAACGAGCGTCGGCAGCCCGGTACATTTTGGTATGCCGGCCTTTTTCTTCAAACATGGCGGGCGGCATGCTTCGAAAGGTGCGGACCAGAGTCAATGTAGACGGCGTATAGCCCAGCTCCGACGCGGATCGCAGCATGTGCGTTCCCAATCGCCAGCGGGGCGCAGTATTGGCTGTGAGAAGACATACGCCCAGCCAATGCAGTAGATGAGGCGGAAGCTTGGCCGCTGGATTGTGTCGTTAGTCTCTGGTGTCAGGTGATCGAGCAAGAATCGCGTATAACAACAATGAGCTAGAGTGACCAAGAGAATCGTGGCTAGGATGACATACTCTTTTCGAGCTGGCCTCTCCACTCGCTCTCGTGCTGCGTGGCTACCGATACATAACGGTTGGCGCCATCGAGGCACTCAAGAGCGGTCAGGTGCGTGTTGCCCAGCCCTTCAAGGCTGATTGTCCATTCTGGCAATGTTGGCACGTCTCGCGAACTGAACAGATATCGTGCTGGCTCTTTTGGATCTACGCCTCTGGCGGACAATTTGGGTCCACGCGATGAGGCAGCGGTTGATGGCGTTTCTGGGCCTGGCGCTGACTTTGGAGGAGTCCGACTAATAGGTCTGCTGGTAGCTGGCTTGATGCGCTTGGTTGAATAGTCTCGTTGCCAATGCGACTTCCTGGCTTCTAAAGAGACGGACGCGGTTGGTAGTGATGGCCAGAATGTTGCTTTGCGACAAGCTTGACACAGTAGCCGTGGCACTGGCCCGTTTGAGGCGAGAGAGCCCATCTGAGTGCAAATCAAAATACTACCGGGGGGGCAGGGGTATTCTCGGTGTTTTTGTTCGTATCACTACTGGATGAGGTTATTCCGACCAATACTGGGCCGCCTGAGGTCGAAAATAAAGGTGGGGCACAGAGAGAGCCCCCCGGTTGCGGGTCCGAGGGCTTCCCCTGTTACGGCCCGGCTGGGGATTAGTGTAGACCCACTCATATCCCTGCGTTGCTAGTGCCCGGCTCCGCGTGTTGCCGAAGGGTACACGCGCTTTCCCAACTGGAACAAGGACTTCCTTCTCTTCTTGACCTTTCACCAGCGATGACCACAAAATCTCGAAGCCTACGCCTGAGCACCACAAGCTGGCTCACGGAATCCTGCCTAGAGACAGCCGCCTGCCCGCCATAATAACTCGACCGCTTTGTGCAGACTGCGTCTTCTCGCCAATCCTCAGACCATGTTTACTGGCTGGCCGGTCCTGAAACCATGTCTTCGTCCTCTGCAGCCACAGGGCTGAATCGGACGCGCTCCCTCCGCCAACCCACTGCCGGTCTTCCCAAGCCAACAGCAAGGAAAGAAGAGACGGCCCAAAAACAAGCGGGCAAAGCCCTAGACAGAGACTCTGTTGTATCAGGTGCTGCGTCGGCTATCCCCACGAGCAGGCTACCTGCCACCAAATCCAGTCTGTCTTCGTCAACGACAATTACGAGATCGCGTCCCCCGATATCCGGTGCTTCTGGGAGCACGACTGCTGCTACTGCCCCGCCTGTCAGAAGCGGCGCGACTGGCACGAGGAGCAGACCAACCTCTGGCATTTTCGGCCTTGAACGCACCAGCAGTCTGACGGCGCGCAAATCTGCAACCAGGAGCGCGGCGGCGAACGAGTCGGAACCTCTCATAACCGCTCGTACGCGGTCCACAGGCCTTGCAAAGCCAACGAGACCCAGGTCGATTGCATCAATATCGCAGCTTACGTCTACGACCGGAGCATCGGTATCTCCCGCTGCTACGCACGGAAGCCCTACCTCGGTTGCTAGCCCAATTCGCAATCGCTTGAGATCCTCCACGACATCGCAGCCTTCGACAGATGTGCCGTTTGCGTCCACCTCAGCAGCCAATGCTGCAATATCGACATCAGCAACAGGATTTAGAGGAACAACCACGACCAAGCGAACGATAGGCCGTGCCAACACGGTTACCACACGATCATCTCAATCTCGCTTACATCAACCGGGCTCCTCCTCCTCCTCCTCCTTCACAACAACAACTAATAATTCTACCCATGCTCCTCCCACGAGCGCCCTCGCCACCACCACAACAATTACAAATACAAGACCTCACAGACCAGCTTCAACAGACGACGGTCCGCGCTTCCGGCCCGCCTTCACAACCCTCCAACAGCACTATTCGCCCGCCCGCAACCTTGCGCCAAAACCATTGACCTCGAGCTACCTAGTTCCACCCACGCCCTCGAAATTGCCTGCCAACATTGCCATATCCTCCGAAACCGCAAAGTTGCAGGCAGAACTTTTGCAACTACACCTGCTACATCGCGAAGCCGACGCCGTAGCAGCATCATGGCACGCCAGCGCAAGAAGGAAACTAGAGCAGAGATTCGCTGTGCTAGTGGACGCCGAGGCACAAGTTGCCAGGGAAGAAGCCGCGGCAGAAGAGTCACGCAACATTGCTGCTCTGAGAGCATGGGGTAGTAGCGGCAGCGGTCATGGCAACGACGGCGGAAAGGGTCTCGAAGACAAGATTCAGATGCTGGATGGCTTGCTCTCAGGCTTGTGGTCACTTGGGGAGCAAGGGGGCAGGTATATGCGTCTGATTCGCACGTTCGAAAAGTGGGTGGAGCAAATGACGGCCGCTGTCGAGGCGCGCGAAGAGGCTGGCGGTCTAGGTGCCCTCATGGCATCGGATGAGGTGGCGTTTATCGGAGAGCTGGATCCTGCCTGGCATGAAGAGGTTTCGTTGCTTGCGAGAAAATTGGATAGTTGGCGTAGAGAGCTGGCGCAGCTGGAGCACGGCCTCCCTGATCATGATGATGGCAATACTGAAGTAGGCCAAGGAGGGACAGCAGTCGATGGGCATGCGCCCGCGTCGTCGAGTTTGACGAGAATACTAGCTGGATGTCGTAACCAGGTGTACGATATGCTGGCTGAGCTGGACGTAATGGAACGGATTGAGCGCGAGGCCATTGCTCAGGAAGCGGCATGGATCCGCCAGGTGAATCGTGAGGATGAAGATGAGGTGATGGATGATACCCTACGAGCTGGTGCTATTTGGAGGGCGTTCTAAAGGAAGAAAACGAAAGGATTCTCGAAAGCTTCGATATTGATACGAAGTCAATGCCTCTATTTGGCTCTTCCATTACTCACCCGAGAGTGGGGAGGCGCTGCTACCATATTATACCGTGCAATGATCTCTCTTGACCCAACGTTCTGTACGAAAAGACGTGTTCCTCCGGGTGGAGACTGCACTATTACCAGGCAGACTCTAGGCTTTTCCGGGGTTTTCGAGGACCATCAGAAGCCCAAAATCAGACGGTGTTTAAGTTCGAGATGCAGCATATTCCCCTGACTTTCGCTGGAAAGAGCTGAGATCTCTGACTTTCTCCGTTCACAGTGCAAGGAACACCTCTGGTGTATTCAAATATATCGGATTCTTAACACCCATCGTCCAAACTGCCTGCAAAGAGGGGCACTGTTAATTGCTAATGTCGATGATGGTATCGCAAGTTTTCGTTTTGGACAAGCCACTTGAGAATCCGGGCCGCAAGTACGATACATAGTAAAACAAAGGGTCGGAAGAATAGATACATCCAATCTGAACCCCAATAGCTTGTCTCAAGCTTACTCTTGAGGTTCTTTTAAGTACATAATATTTAACATTTATTCCGGAATGTTATAAGCAAGCCCAAAAAAAAAAACAATAAATGGGCAAAAGGGCAAAACATACAACACCGGGTATTCGCTAATGGTCACCCACTTAACTACTAATCCGGCCCTTAGTGGCTTATTTAGGGGAGAGCGGACGGGATCCCAAGTTTTCCACTAGGTATGGTCGTATGTAAAAGAACCGAGTCAAATGCGTTCCATATACCCACAAAGAACACAAACTGTCCTATTGCATGCAAGGTATTAATTGATATTCCACTTTTGTCATGTCAAGTATACTGCGTGTTCCAACTTGTCGTCTACCTACGCTATTTTGATCAGGTAGATTCCACAATCCATATTGTCGATATGCTAGATTCACAAGAATTGTTTCTTGATTGACTGGCAATATATCCACACCACAAATTTCGAGTCTGCCATTGCCGTGACCTACATTGCCATTATCCCCGCAGTTACAATCCTCTGAATGCCGATGGTGGCATCGCACCGATTCGGGCAGAAAAGGGCATCGGAGCGGCATCGTCATCAAAGTCGTTGTCAAGGGCGTAGTCATCGTCTCGCTCATCAAACTCTTCTAGGTCCGAGGCGTTGCCTGTGCGGTACAGATACGCGCCTCTGTCGTACTCGTCCTCTGAATCGACCTCGTCATCGGGGTAGTCGGCGGTGTAATAGTTCTCCGCTACAAGACGAATTAGTGATATCCTTGTTTTGAGCGATACCCGGACAAAATGCCAAGACAAACATACCATTTTCATCTTCATCATCTTCAGGTAGCTCATCATCGCTGTCGCCTTCCTCGCCATAAAAGAAATCCGCATCGGGTTCGTTGTCAAACACTAGCAGCCCAACCGTATCCGGAGCTATATCTTTGCTGAGCGTGGACGCGGGCACACGCACATAAGTCTCAACAACATACTCGTCTTCGCTGGCAGTATCCGCATTGTCCTGCTCTTCAGCTCCCCTTTGCGCTTCCTGCTGAGCGGCAGCGATTTCTGGGTGACGCTCTGCATATCTTTTTGCAGGCACTTTGGGCGTAAACTTGTGCGGCGTGGCTGAAGCCCCGGATGCAGCCTCTCTCCTCGCTGCCGCCGCGGCCTGCTTCCGGTCGCGCTCTTCTTGCTCGGCGAGGTTGGCGCCAATCAACTGCAGGGCAAAGTCGTTCATGTTGCGTGTGATGTCGTCCATCTCATCGCCCGCCCAGTGGGTTTGGACCGAGTCGGGGACTTTTCGCTTGACAGGTTCGACTGGCTTTTGCGCGCGTGGGCCCTTGCGATCGGAACCAGGCAACTTGAGCTTTCTCGTTGGATTGCCATTGCCCAGTGTATCCCGCATACTCGCGTCGACATCCTTCATCTCAACATCCTCCGTTTTCGTTCTCTTGTGGCCCCGCTCGACAAAGACGTTTGTAGGAGCGTTCAATCTCGAACGCTTACCTGTCTTAATACCAGCGGTAGCCAGGAGAGATGTAGGCTGTATTATAGGCCTGGAGAAGTGGAAGCGCCGAGGCTGGGTGTTTGCAGAAGACGCGGAGCGCGTTGGATCGGTTGATTGAAGTTGTTGCGAAACATCTTGCTGTTTGGTTTTATTGTCATTTTGTACTTCTACGGCTGGCTTTGAAGGGTCTCTTGTGCTTTTGCAAGGTGCATCGGATTCTTTCGAGGAGTGGATGACCGGGACGATGTCTGGTCGGGAGTGGTGCGTGGCATTGTTGGTAGACTCGAGTGATTCACGAGTGGCGCGCTGGTAGACGTAAACATCGCTGCGGTAGCGCTTCTTGTCCTTGTCGTCGATGCCTGCGCGGAACGATTAGTATGCTGCGCAACGGTGCCGGAAGCTTTCTTTCACGAACGGAGGTAATTGACAGCGCCTGGCGGTTCATCGTCGTCAGGCCCTTTGCGCTTGAGGCGCTTCACTTGAATGACCTCTGGCGGTGCGTACATCTTGGAAGAAGTATCTGAATCAAGGGATAGAACTCCTAGTGACGTACTAGCGTAGACCGCGCTTGATGAACGAGAAATTGTTGCTTGGGTAGGTACAGACGACAAGAACAAGTGGGAAAAGACCGGCTGTGAGCTAGCACCCACACACCTAGACGCCGCAAGGCCGCCGATAAGAGAATCTTATCACCACCGCCCGGCAGAATTATGAAACATGACGTAACAAGTCAATCATCTTTCGTCCATGTAGCCCCTTCAAGTAAATTCACAGATCCATTTGGGCGAACGACGCAGACGGAAAAGATTGAGTTCGAGACGAGGGCTAAATCGGGGTCCATCTGGCATGAAGGAAAGCTGTTTGCTCGGAACTGCATCAATGGAAATGATGGCCGCTGACAAGAACGCCGTTTGTAGATGTGGATGTCGAGCCAAACACTGTATGACCACGTCTGACATGTGATGACCGCTGTGTCTGCTAACCTGGGTATTGGCTGAATAGAAAGCGCACTGTGATTTTGAGCAACACATCAACCATCAACACTAAAATATGGAGAATGCCTGAAGTCAGTGTGCGCATGAGCTGACTTTGGCACAACAATGTAACATGAAGGCAAGAGCGAGACTCTTAGGCAGATGCGGTGAAGGGGTAATACTATGTACTGGAGCTGGAGCCCATGGCTGCTTGGATAAGAACCCCTGCCGCAGGCCACATCATCCCACAGGGTGCCAGCAGATGCAAGCGGGTATCGCAATACCTTGTACATCCATTGGGTTTTTTGACCGATGCTTGTTCTCCATAAGATCCTCAGGGTAATTTTTTCTTGTGTCGCATTTTTGTTAATGACAAAAATGGATTGTTTACTGTGTACATAGTATTTTGCAGTGGATTTGGGAGGGAAATGGACGGAAATCATCCATATACGAATTACTGTGTCGATGCCCGCCTTGATCACTATGCACACTGCCAGGACTTGCACATCTGCCAAGCCATCAAGGGTCGGCAATTCTCGTACAACTTGCGGGCTTGTCCACTCAGGCCTTTTTGTCAGGCCAGACCTAAGAAAACCCGCCGGGAGACGCGGCACAGAGCAAAAGAGGGCCTCGCTTGGTCTTTGTGTTTGGAGACGCGGTTGGCGCTTGGCCAGACTTAGACCGAAGGGTAGCCATTCCCGCCCTCGCCCTCATGTCATCAGTTGCATCACATTGTCCATTCAAATGCACTGGCAGTTCTCGCTGCCTGTCTTGGCCCAACAAACTTGTCATGCGGTAGATGGGCACTCTCATGGCAGACGGGCACTCTCATGGCAGACTGGTTCGTTGCTGCAAGTACTGCATAGTAAAGGAAAGTGCAGCACCTGCCTGCACCTGCCCCGCATACGGCCCCCGCTGGCCACCCCCTCCCCATCAATTAATGCTAGGCTGGTAGGCTGGCTTGGCTGGGAAGGAAAGCCTGGAAAGCCCCGTTTCCTAGCTGCACCTACCTGCAGCTCCCCCAAGCAGCTCCAAACTTACCCGAACCCAATCCAATCCCAACCGCCAGTGCCCATCGGACCACTTGCCTTCCATTCCTCTCTCCAGCCTACTGAACTTTTTCCCTTTTTTGCCTGACGTGTTCAACGCGGTCCAATCCACTCGTCCTTGACTTTCTCTTCCTTTCTTTTGCCTTGTATGTTTTGATTGCGGTTGACAACTCCTGCGACAC
Source organism: Coniella vitis (assembly GCA_011317545.1). Lineage (NCBI taxonomy): Eukaryota > Fungi > Ascomycota > Sordariomycetes > Diaporthales > Schizoparmaceae > Coniella > Coniella vitis. Next base: position 1,251,608 of record WUJK01000012.1, read on the forward strand.
AACGTGAACTCTCCGCCCTGTCCCAGAGTTACAGCCTTGCCCAGCCTGACGTCGTAGCCGCTCTGGCATCGCTAAGACACTGTATACAGTCCCTGACCAACCGCTCCAGCGTACGCGTCCAGCTCTCTCCGCAGTTAAGCCACCATGGAAGACTCCAAAGTCGACATTACTATTAAACACAGGGCGCCGGGCATTCATCCACCCCTTTATGTTGCTGGTAGTTTCTCTGATCCACAATGGGTTCCTCAGCTAATGGACTGCACTACTGGAGAGGATGGCGTCAACATCTTCAGTAAGACAGTCCAGGTGGAGCCGCGGCAAAAGTATCAATACAAGTTTCGAGTCGGAGAAGGCGACTGGTGGATTTTGGATGAGACAGCTGCGACTGGTCAGTTACAATCCCCGTTCTTGCCATTTAGCAACTACAACGCTAACATATTCTAGTGACGGATGACTCTGGACACAGAAATAACCTCATTGAGGCTCCAGAGCCCACCGAGAGTCCTAAAGTCGCCATAGAGGCACCCGAGGCTACAGACGTCACTAGTTTGGAAGAGTATGCTTGACAACTTCCATCATGCCGCCATGCCTCGTCTGGCTAACTCACCTTCACAGGACGACCGAAGCCGTCGATCCTAGTTCGATTGATCAAATCACTGAAGAGCAAAACGATGCCTGTCACAAAGAGCCGCCCTACGAAGCCGACATGGAGAATGAGAAGTCGCATCCTCAGACACACCTTGGTGTTCTAGATTCTTCGCTCACAGAGAGACAAGCGACCAGCACGCCGGACTTTGTGAGGACCACTATCGAAGTCGCTGATACTGCTGCCGAACTTGATCGGTCGGATGCAGAAAGTGATGAGAATAATGAGGTGGGTTTCCACTCCAGCCTATTGTATGAATCGCCGAATTGACCACATACTATAACAGAGCTCGCAGTTCGAGTCTGAGACATTGGATGACAGCGTCGAGCAACATTCTGCAGACGAAGCTGTACCGACTGATGACACGAAGCCCCTCAGTCATCAAGAGGTAAGCCAAAAGAATTGCTGTTTGTTGGGTAAAATGCGTTAACATTGTGTGCTCCAGCCATTAGCACAGGCGGACAAAACACCCTCCCCCACAGAAACAGCCCAAGAAGCAACAGCAGTGTCGATGGAACCTGTGGATACCAAACAAGTGTCGGACGACATAGGAGTGAGCCAACTCTTTTGTTATGACGTTACTCACGCACTGACTCTCGCAACAGACTATGACAAATTTCGAGACGGGTTTTCACAGTAACAATGCTGCACCGGAAATTATATTCAGCAATGATGATGCTTTGGATATTGCTGGTTATACAGGCGGGCCTGAACCTGTACCGCTATTCGCACACGAATGTGCTGGTATTTACGAGGACGACGAAATCCCTGCTGCGACTAGCAACAGTGATGATGGTAATTCGAGCAGTGCTGAGCATGGTCGTGGCACCCAAGATTTCGACGATCCTACTTTGGAACAATTCCCTTCATCGAGAGACGCGATCATCTCAACCGTACGAAAAGTGTCAACTAGCCTGAGTGCAGACGAAACGTCGATCGAACGCCCCCACCTATCACCAGTCGTGGGCCCTCAGAATGATTTGATCGAACATATTGGAGACCGAGAAGCGGAGTTGGCCTCCAGTCCTCAACAAGCAAGCTTTCTTTTGCCTCGAAACCAGAGCTACAAGTCTCTGGGTGAGGCTTCACAGTCTCTGCAATCCATAGCAGAAGGCGCTGAAGAAGACGAGCAAGGAGAAGGATCAGAGAACCCCGAGAATGAGACTGTATCCCAGGAGAGATTCGCCCAAGAAGAGAGTGAGACAGCCTCCATTGACGCAACCGACGAAGGTGGCGCCCAAATCGAAAACCGTAAGACCGATGACATCGCATCGGCAGCTACACAGACAGATACGCTCGACGAGATTATCCACACGCCTCAGGATACCGAGAACAGTCAAGCTAGGGAAGTGGCCTCCGTAGTCGACCAGGCTCCTTCACCTGCCCATACAAGTTCAAGCACAAATGAGAATACCGGCTTCACGGATGAACAACTATCACCGCTTTCCAAGTCTCTCCAGTCTGGGGCTGAAGACACGCCTGTAATTCAGGAAATTCCTGCCGTGGAGGAGGACCTGAGTTCACAAGGTGCAGCTCGAACGCAACAGTATCTGGATGCTGGCCACGCCGTCGCCCCGGAGGATCAAGAACTGTCGCCTCTCTCGAAGCCTATCTCAACCAACGTGGAGGAAGTTCCTTCCATTGAACCAAATCTGGCCATTGAAGAGGTGCTGCCCACGCCAGACATTTCGACTTCAGGCGAGAGCGGGGTTGCTCTAGATCAAGAGCTGTCTCCTACGTCGAAACCTGTTCGGGATGACACCGATGAAATTCCTGCGATCCAAGGGATCTCGCCTGCCGATCACGTACCTGCCGCTGCGGAGCCCACTACTATCCAAGACAACACCGAACACGATGTGAACTCTTCCATCGACAGAGTGCCTGCTACTATAGCTGCTGCCACTTCTGAGGAAGCACAAACTGTGGAGGACGTACCTACCTTCGAGGAGTTGCACAATGAGGAGTTACGTGTTAACGAAGAGGCTGATGTGCATGGCGAAGGTATCACGGGAGATAATGTATCCGCTGCTGGTGATATTTCTAATGTCGACAAGGTCTCTGCAAGCGAAGAAGTAGTAGTGACTGAACAGACGCCTGCGGTCGGCGAGTTTGAGGGTCACAGTGTGACCACTACAGGAAACCAGGATCACTCTGCTGGAGAAGTGGTTTCCCCTGCCGAAGGACACGACGCTGTGGAAGATTCAGCTAAGCAGGCCACATTTGTCCATAATGAGGCTCCTGGTACAGATAAGGGATCTTTCACTGAAAGTTCTGCTACTATCGAAGAGACCTTTGCACCTGAGACCTTTTCTAGGGTGGCTGAGGACTATACCCCAGTTGAGCAGACTGATGGTGCTTATGAGCGCTCGGACGAGGACGGCAACACAATGACCAGAGAGATCTCTACAACAGAGCAGTCTCCTATCCCTCTCCAAGATGCTCTTACTGTGGAGGATGCTTCTGCTGCCCTTGACAAAACTGATTCCGCCCCCACAGAAGCTGATTTCACTGACAGTTCTGCGAACTCATCTAAAGAAGCCGATGAGGAACATTCGCAGGCTACTGTGGCCAAGGAGTCTGTACCGACGACTGAGGAAGCGGACTCCCAAGACGAGGGTATTTCCTTGTCCAAGGATGACCAGGACACGTTGAGTCCTCCGAAACACGATCTACAGGCGGTGATTACGGTTCCTAGTCCATCCACAAAGCCGGACACCGATCTGTTATCCCCAATCAGCGCTGAGGATGAGGGAGTTGTTCTGAGACCTCACAGTGGCGAGGACAAGAGCGTTGGTGCGATACAGCCAGGACAACCCAGCGTGGAAGATATCATAACTACAGAGCCTGAAGCCCCTGGCAGCACGGAGAGGACCCCACAGCCAAATGTCACCGATGACACTGTTGGCTACGACCTTGATGGCGAGCAATCGAAGCCAGATGTAACGCCATCTGTTACGTCACCATTTAGCCCAGAGGTTGCTGTTTCTACGGCCAGAGACATTTCGTTCCAAGAGGATGTGCTTTCGGCTGTTCCACTAGGCGAAGGCAATACGAAGCACGTCGAGCGCCCTAGTGGAGTCGAGTCTTTCAAGGATGATGAACTGCCAAAAAGCACGGAGCCTGCCAACTCCGAGACGAGGCCCAAAGACGAGGCAGACAATGTCGAGGCTGTCAGTCATGCGTATCTGAGAGATGATTCTCACAATGTCGAGCCTATCAAGGAAGACGTTTCACCGCAGAGCGCTGAGGCCTACAAGGCCACTCAAGCCTCTGAGACTGCCGGAACCAATGAATCTAAGAGCATCGAGATTCCTTTTGTACACGAACACGATAGTGAAGATCGCACTTCTGAGGTTGTCGCTTCATCCTCCGCGGCAGAACCGGCCCCGTCTGGGTCTTTGACGAAGCGAGCTGCAGCGCGGTCTGTTCCGATCGATCGTACGGGCACCCCCACCTCGATTACCGATTCCCACAAGGAAGCGGCTAAAGGCGGTAATTGGTTTTCTGCCTTTTTTAGGCTCATCTTCATTGACTTGTTTGGCGGCCTCGTGTCCCGACTCTGTGGAGGCAGACGCAAGACGTAAGGAGCCCGACATCACATCCTTTATTACGGTGCGGCACACTCTGACGTCGGCTTTACTTAGGCTCGTCACGGCCGGCGTGGCCTTGACGGCGGTATTTTTGATTGCATATCGGAGGACCAAAGAACCACAGGGCGAGCTTGTAATCTAAGGGAAAAGTTTATAAGAGAGTTTGGTGTACGATTCTACAAATTTTTATGGCCTGCCGGGCAGCTATTGTACACGATGGACGCTGAATCATTGGAAAATGCTCAAAAGCATAAAACAAGGGACGCTTAATGAGCAACGTTATTGGGATACGCAACTACAGCATGTTTGCGTTCTGCATTTCATTCAATCGCTGACAGCACTCATATGCCATTGTGGCAATCAGTATGAGCATTTCCAACAAGCAATCGTTCTTTTCTCTGTTTGACATATGAGTTTTGTTATCTTTCATCACTTGCTAGTACTGCGCCTCTTCCCGAGCGCTCTCATTGTGCAACCGATCTTCAGAATCGATGTTTACTGAGGCCTGAACAACCCCCAAAGATTAGTGATAGGCGGTTAGTAGCATGGACATATCCAGGGTAGCATTTCCTACCCCAGATTGATGGTCTGAGCGTGTGAAGCAGCCATTGGCGCGCATCCGAGACAAGATACAGCAGATACTTTGTAACAGTAACCGTTCAGGCTACTATGTACATGAGAAAATGCACTTGAGTGGCTTGGCGGCAACGGTATGAGCACAGGACGAATTGGGTAGTAGCCCAACAAGAGTGTACATAGTAATAATGCAGTAGCAGTTGATCAGTCGGCAAATGATGGGTACATACAGTAGTACTATGTACGCGGTCGAGCGCTTGACAGAAATGGAGCGGCAGCAGAGACGTACATGATTATCTACACAGACAGGAGGCGGGACGGGGTGATTAGTGGCGTCGGAACAATTTGGATCTGACAGCCAGCCTCTTTGATGGATGATGGCACCTTTGGCTTGTGCAGGCTTGCAAGCCTCATGATTTTGAAGTCTGCAGTGGCAAATGACACGGCATCAGGCGTCAACCCCGAGAGGCGGCCAGCAAGGGGTGGGATGTTGTTGCTAATGTTTGCTGCGCTGGCCAGGGTGGAGAATACTTTGCAGAAGTGTCGAGTTGAGAGGGCCTGGACTGTGAGGAACAAGGACGAAAAGAAAGTCTCAAATGGCGAGCAAAACCAACCATGAGATTGCTGAAGCATGGTCACACAGGCCATGTCTAATTGCATGCTGTACTATGTACATGATAATTTTATGCTACTGCTACTATGTACTAAGTACATAGTACTATGTATTACTTAGTCGAGATCGACTTGGCTTTTTAGCGAGGAGTGGTTTGCTGAGTCAGCGAACATATCCGGCAAGTTGGATGGTGTGGTGGGCATGCTGCGCTGCGTCTCGTCTCGTCCCGCACACTGCTTGCCTCGGCTATCTCGACGTTCGCCGGGGAATTGTTCAAGTTGGGCGAGCATTTTTGGATCTTTTGGGGCCGGCGCCGATCAGGCCCATGCCTTGACACGTCAGTACTACCATGTACTCAGGGTACATTAGGACAGTGGTTTGATTGATGGGGCCAGGACCATATTTTCTGTTGAAGCGCGTACTTTTGTGTCTCGATTTGCTTCTTGGGACGCACCCAGCACAAGCAAGCAAGCAAGCATAGCAGCAAGCGAAGACCCCGGGGCGGCAAGCCGTCCGAAAGAAGAAAAGAGAAGGCCCATCAAGATGCCTCTCGAGGTGATATATGTGACGCGACATGGAGTAAGTACCTGCTACCCTGCTCCGACCTTTGAGTACGACAAAGAGAAGCACTCTCACTGCTTGTCAATATGTCATGCCAGCCAGCCAGCCAGCCAGCCAGCCAGCCAGCCTGGCAGCCTGGTCAGTCTTAGACCAACGTCGATGGCTGCCCCCTCTCTCCTCAGATTGACAGGCAGGTGGCGTCAACAACGTCGCTAGGGAGGCTTGGGAGGCAGCCGTTACTCTCCCCCAAGACGTCAACATTGGGCCCCCTTCTCCCCCCTCTTCTCCCCGGTCTGACATGGTCTGCTGCGTACTACTAGTTCCGCTCCAACTGGCTCGTCGATCCGTCCAGCGGCGAGTACCAGGCCCATCTTCGATCACCAACGGGCATAGCCGCTGACCCGGCTTTGACAGCCCACGGTGTCGACCAGGCCAAGGAGCTGGCACTCCATCTGGCACAGCTGGACCCTCCCATTGAGCGCATCTTTTCCAGCCCCTACTACCGCTGTCTCCAGACAGTACAACCTTTTGTGGGCCGCCTGGACAAGCCTGCTGTCCTGGGAGAGACGGGTTTGTCAGAATGGTATGGCTCTGCGCTGTTTGAGCATCCAACGTCGGCACCGCCAGAGATGTTGAAGCAGCTGTTTCCAGCATTTGACACAAGCTACAAGCCTGCCGTGACGCCGTCCAGAAAGGGAGAGACTATTGCACAGCTCCATGAACGGGTTGCCCGAACTTTAGACGCCATCATCAGGCGCTGTGACGAATCAGGAGTGCGCGCTATTTTGCTCTGCTCTCACGCGGCGACTATCATCGCCATAGGGAGGGTGTTGACAGGCCGTATGCCAGACGATGTCGAGACCGAGGACTTTCCTGCCTTTACTTGTGGCTTGAGCACGTTCAGACGGCAATCTGGCCAGGCTGCAGCCACCAATGCGACGGGCGCGCCACAAGTGGACACGGTCGGGCCACAAGGCTTGGACTGGAAGAACGGCAAAGGTGTAGGAGGTGGGTGGAGATGTGAGGCCAACAGCGACTGCAGCTTCCTCACTGGCGGCGAGGAGAGAGGGTGGTAAGTGACAGCGCCCACACGCAAGAACCAAGGAGTGTGCTTCTTCCCGCAGGTCTCAGTCGTACTGACAATGCAAAAAACAACCCCCCCCCCAGGCGGTTCTCTGGAGACGAAGCATTTGCTGGCGGCCAACAGGATTCGTCCCAACAGGATGCTGGAGTGGAGCTCGGAGTCGTTGTAGAAGGGAAAAAGAAAAGCACAAGACTGTAGCGGTTAGCCTGTCTGAGGCCATGCTGCAGTATTCTTATTGTTTCTTGTTTCTTCTTCTCCTTCGACCTCATCTGTGCGCGTGGTTCCATTGCCCTCTCCACTCACAAACCCTACGAGCGACGAACGCCCCGCCCATACTCGTTTTAAGAGAACCGGGACGAGGAACGTCCAAAACACCGGATGGCTGATGGCAAACCGACCCGCACAGACTAGTCATGAACCTCGTCAGGAAACCCTCGATCCAATGGTGTTCTGCACGGGAGAATCAAGTCATGCACGTCGGCCCGCAGTCTGCTCCTCTGTGCAGTTCAAACAGCTCGCCGAACACATGTCGAGTGAACGCCGACCTGCACATTGCCCATCAAGGCTTTGATTACGCTGTGTTACAGATGAGAAGCCGCGGATACAGCAAGATGGAGGTCAGACTCTAGGGGAAACGGTCCGATGGAGGGCTGTCCGAAAAGAGTGGCTCTCCCAAATGTATCTGTCTGCAACTTGGTGGAGACGCATCTAATTGAGGCACGTAAGTCGATCCTACCATGCTACGTGAAATACTTCCTCCCCAGTACCGTTCGACGATAGTCTCTTCTTGTATCGTGCCGCTGTCTTGTCCAATGGGGTACGTTTCCATAAGCAGCTCGTACACCGCTGTCATCCCTTGCTTCCCGATGTGCTTTTACGGACTGGGGGTGATTATAGGGTGGGTCGCCAAAACAAAATCCATAGCGATCTTTTGCTTGTTTCACTTTTTTGTTGTTTATTTCTTGTGTCTATTTTCATCCTCTGAGCAAAGGGATGAACCGACCATTTCTTTTCCTCTATTCTTTTGCGCTTTGCCCCGCGCAGCCGTGACGGCCAGACAGGGATTCGAATGCAAAAGAAAGCAACCGGCGCTGAGAAGCGACAATGAAAGGAGCACCACGTCATGGTTTCTGGCGTCGAAATTGTCACCCGCCCAGCAAATTACGCACGATGAAACGGCAGGTCCAAGTATCAAGGGTGAGGTCGACAGGAACTGCAGAACAGACTTGACAGTGTCATGTACTCCCATATTAGTATTCTCGGGCGGGGTGGAACGACCATCTCAGAGACGCAGCAGAGAACGCCACATGCGCTCAGTAGGTCGCCGAAAACGCACACGCACAGTTCACGGGCAGAAAAGAACGTTGGCCACAACCCTGCGCATCATGGCGTTGGTGACAGCCCCCACGGTCTGAGGTCTGGCTAGAACAAGGGGCTTGGCCAATCAGGTTCGAGCTGGCGGCTGTCAAAAGGTTGCCATGGCTTTTGGCAGGCCGGGTCTCGTCCTACCAGAGCAATACGAATCGTTGTGTGGCCCTTGTGTGGCCCCAGATGACGAGACATCCTGGGCCCTCGTGATTGCAACGGCCACCCAATGGATCGCGGGCCAGCCCAATGCGGTTCTGGTTGCTGTCTCTGGTACGCAGCAGAACCACTCGCGGGCACAGGGGCAATCTATGGCTTCTCTAATGGGTACAGCTACACCAGCAGATACCTGGCAAAGGTCGCCGGCTCCCAACTCGTCTCGGCAGGATGCTATATGACATGCAATCCAGCCCCGAGTACCGGCTCATAGCCCGGCACAAGGCTACCGGCCAGACGCCCGTCTTGAGAGGAAGACAAGGTTGAGTGTCAAAGCTCTCGTTGGGCGCATCGTTTCACACCCTGCAGCATCCGGCCGGCTCAGGAGAGGTGGGTCGTCGATCCAGAGTTGCTTTCCCACCAGCGCGGCAGATATACGCCCACGGCACGATACCGCTGGAGACTGCCAGCTACCGGAAAGGCGTCCTACAGGAGGCGTGCCACCCTTCAGAAGAGAGCCATTTGCCGCATCTCGCCCAGATGTCATGCGTTAGCCCCATTCGGCAATCTCATTAGCCCATCGTCTATCTCGGTTTCCATACGCCCGTGCGCACGAACCTGGGCGGTTCCCACAGAGTTCTGGCTGTTTTGCACGGGCGACTCAAACAGATGCTGGCCTGAATGCGGTCTATTAATGGATCGCGGGGACAGACATTGGTTCTGAGAGCCATCTGGAGGGGGGGAAAAGCAAAAGAGGAACGGGCCCAAGGAGCAAAGCTCGCGCATACCATATGCACTGCACCCAAGTACTATGTAACGAGTTCTTCCTTGGTGTGCGCGCGCGCAGCCTGATGAGTGTTTGGCACGTCCCTCGTACTCAACGAGCCGGAGCCGAAGTATACCTTAGCTCGAACACTGCGGCGTCGACCTTCATGTAAGGACGGTATTTACCTGCAAGATCCTACAAGGATTGTATATTCGCTTGAAAAGACCACCAAGCCACGGACGGCGATCTGGACGACTCATGTGGGCCGCTTCCTATCCATCACGGGTACAGTGGCTAAACATTGTTTTTGCAGGGTGAGAGAAACAAAATCCCCCCAAGATCGATGCGACAGCGGTGCAATTTATCGCATACAGCCTACCATATAATAGGGCTCTGGAGATCACGCCTTGACTCTTCGCCCTCCCTCCCACACCAGCCCCTGGCCTATATCATTCCTTGTTTCCACACCTTCTTTATCATTTCGGCCTGACTGCCTATTGTGTGAGCGTGGGCCGTCGTCTTTGCATCTGTCTTGCATTTTTATCTCGTCTAGCGTATCAAGATGATTCTCCTGCCGCAGATTTGGTCAGAGGGTAAGCAACCTTTGGGCAGAAACATGCCTCTTCCAAGGCTTAATACCACCTCCACCGCAACAAACGACCTCCTCAGAAAGGATGTCTTTGGTCTGGAGCTTGAAGCCCTTGCAGACCTCGCCACACAGCAGCTCAAGCTCAACACTCCTCGATCTTCGTCTCTCTTCTTCCCAGAACTCTCACTGCGTATGTCTTTTTATGGGTCAAACACACAAACATCAAGAGTGACGGCCCATTGTCTTCGACAACAGCATCCCACAAGCCTCCTTCTCGCCTCATCCAGTGTGTTCGTTTCTCAGAGCTAACCAAAATATTACAGTCGAGTCCTCGCTGCCGTTGAGTGAAGCGCGACAGTGCCGTCTCCCCTCGTTCCAGGACACTTTCTCGGGCGTGATTGCCGCCGCCAATAGTCTCCAGCAGGATGGAGGGCTTCATAGAGCCCATTCGGCGTCGACGACGCCGGCTCCTAGAGACACACGAGCGAGTCCTGGCCTCGAGTGCTCGTGGCGGGGCAGCATCAGCAGCGTGCCCGGCCTGTCTCCGATTTCCACAGCCAACAGCTCACCTACCATCTCGCCTCTTACACCGCCCGCTCACTACAGCATCTCCAGCCAGAGCCAGCTTCGGTTCCAGGTCATGCTACCGCCATGGCAAGAAGACCCTGCTCGCCAGAGACAGCAACGTCTGGCCTTTGTTCGCTCGCGACGGACGACACGGTCGCCACCAATTGGATTCGACACAGCGTCCCCTGCGGCGAATAACCAGCACCACCACAAGCACCACCACCACCATTACCTCAATAATAACAACAACAACACCACCACCACCAGCAGCAGCAGACAGCAGCAACGGTCCAGGACTACAGCCGCCACAACAGCAGGCACCAACAGTATTGGCGCAGGTATCAGCGCCGATAACAACACCAACGCCAACCTGAACGGTAACGCAGCGCGGAGGCGCCACTTCAACCAAAAGTACAAGAACCCCGACAAGCTCTTTATTGTTTACCACAAGGACGACCTCAAGTGGGGCTGGCCGGCCATCCAGGCACAGCGTCTCCAGCTGCTGCCAGTGCTGCTTAACAACGACTACGACCGCGCAGTCGAGGAGGCGCGCGAGGTGGCAGGCCTGAACGGCATGTACTATCGCGAAAACGACCTTAACATGCCTGTACTGACACCCGACGGGAGCGCACTCGTGCTCGTTGAGCGCAACGGCCGCTGGTGGGAGTGTACGCGCAGCCAAAAGTGCAGGAGTGGCGAGCACAAAGTGAGCAATGGTAGTAGGAGAGCGGCGGCGGTCACTGGTGGCAGCGGTGGTTGTGGTGATGCTGCTACTGCTGCTGATACGAGACCGCGTGGCATGGTCGAGCGATATCCCGAGGAGGTGCTGTTATACTGGGATAACCATGTGCGACATTTTATCCCCGAGGATAAGAGGGAGGAGGTCTACGCCAGGGCAAAGAGGTATTGTACGTTGTTCTGGTCCTTTTCTTCTGTTGATTGCCCCTCATCTATCAAAAGTCGAGAGACTAACATGTAGTTGATTCTGCAGGCGAGATTCGGGCTGAGCAAAGACGACAGCACAATATTCCGCCATGGTCGCTCGACAATAAAGAGGACCGAGTGCTTGATCTCAACGAACCCAAAAGAGGTTCAGATGAGAGCCAAACGGCAACATCACCACAACCATCATCAACAACAACAACCACAATATGCCGTGGAGGCAGAGTACCCCGAAGACTCAGACGCAGTTGAGGGTGCCACTAATCTAACACCTGACACCCTTGTTCTGGTCATATAACCTGGGTTGTCCTTCGTCCCTTACTACCGACTTCCATCCAGAGACGTCTCTTTTACCCATCCACCCCCCCCCCCCCTGGGCCCATCTCATGGCTCAACCACACAACATTGAGTCTTGCAAGATATGTACACATCGTCGGACGCAGATTCGGCTACTCTGTTTCCTTTCCGACATAGTCAGCACCTTACCGGCGGTCCGATTCGTCTAATACGTAAAACGCTAATATCGCTCAAGCCTTCGTTCGGCACCCACCCGTCACATCAAATCTATTACATACAAAGCAAACAAGCAGCCAATTACGAAACACTACACACATCAAGTATTCACAAGCATTCGGATCCCCTTCAAACTATGTCCTTGGTCTTCTTCACCGTTGACCTTACTGTCTGTCTGCGTTTGTGGAGACTGGATTGTATTTCTCTTTTCATGGGGTGGTGTTTTCCCCCTCCCCTCAACAGCGAATCAATATCAGGTGAACCCAAAAATGGGACTGCGTGTGTCTTTGTTTTTATGCATATATCATCATACATCTACGTTTGGTTTTTTTCTTGCTTTGTTCTTTTATCAATACCACTATACTGGATGGGGTTGTCTGTTATCAAGGCCAATAATACAAAGCCGTGTTCGCCCTCTTTCTTTTCCCGCGTATCGCAGGGAGGTGGCAGTGTGTTTGGCAAGTTGCTCGCCTCTGAAAGAAGAAGAAAAATAAACCTTGGAGGATCAGAGCTGGTTTTTTTTTTTTCCTTGCGTTTGTCACAAACCTAAAAAGAAAAGAAACACAAAACACAAAAAACACAAAACTTGTCCATGTACAATCAACTGGATGGGGAATCATCAAGAAAGTATATCATTTCCCCAAAGAGCCGGGAAGATTTTGATTGATGCCATTCCTGTTTGCTCAGGGGGTTCTGTTTGTCCCGTGGGAGGCGAACAACCTCGGTATATATCAGAATGAGAAAATATCAACAGTTTCTTAATATAGTGATGAAAAGAGAGAGAGAGCGAGAGAGAGACCTAACAAACCATGGTTCATCAAGAATGTGCTGCTAACATTTGTTCCTTTTGGCAAGGATCGTAAAGTCGTTATTTCATGCTGTTATGTATGATATCTGTCTGTATATACCTAGGTATGCAATGCCTATAATGCTGTATTTTTTGCGTCGTAAAAGCGTACACGTGGGGGTTTGTTCGTTGAATAACCAAGAGTCCCAGATACCCCCTCCCCCTTTTGTTTTCCCCTACCAGGAAGAATTGCATATACTTGACTTGTTCAACTTTTCGGGCGCCTGCCTAGTCCTCTAGAACAAGACAAGAAGTTGAGGGAGAAAGAAGAAAAAAAAAGGTCGGTAAAGAAACAGGCTTTTTCTGTTATTCGACTTTTTCTGGTGTCTGTGTCCAAGTGCGGACTTTGTTCATCGTTCGTCTCCGCATTGTGGCCATGATTTTGCTTTCCATGCCTTCGATTTGGTCCTCGAGGTCAATGTCCTCTTGGACATAACGCCGCTCGCGGGAGCGGTCCCACGTCCACCAGATGACGACGATGATAATGGTGACGGGGATGGTGATGACAATGTAGATCCAGAGGGTGGAATAGACTTGTAGTACCCCGGCTGTATTTTTGTTTTCCAATTTTCTACATGTCAGTGATTTGTTTTTCCTTTGGCGGATTTTCAAAACAGGGAACGCAGGCCAAGGCCACTACTTACTCTCTGTCGTGTTGAAGAAGACCATGCTGAAAACGGAAGCGAGCAGGGTGGCGGGCAGGAAGATGGCGCCCAGGAGGGAGATGGTTTTCATGGATGTGCTGTCGCGTTTGCTGGCGTGGGCGAGACGTCGCTGATCGGCGGCCATTTGGAGGTTGAGTTTGGATTCCTTTTGGGCAATAATGTTGTATAACTGTGGGTTCGTCCAAGTTAGGCTTTTATACCGTTCTTTGAGGGGTTGCTTGGGTCATGTCGATGACTTGTCTGTTTGTTTGTTTGTTTGTTTGCTTGCTTGCTGGCAGGGGAGGAGGGAGTCACAAGATTTGGTGAAAGGAGGAACCGGTTAGCAGTCCAACTTACAGCACTCCGTTGGATAGCCAACCTCTCAAGCGTCGTGTGAGCATAGTTCTCAATTCCAATGAGTTTGTTGCGGTAGAACTCGAGGCGGCTCAGCATGCTCCGGTGGCACTTGTCAAGTTCTCCGTAGCGATATGCGTCCTGGATGCTGCAAGGACTTGGTTCCGACTCCGAATCCCCAACGTCTTGTATTTGGTGCATCTTCCTGCGCGCAAGCGGCAGCTTTTCCATGAACCTGCCCAGGCCAACTTCCATCTCTCGGATAATCTCCTGGTATGCCTGCGGCCGCTTCCAGAGCACCTGCGAGTGGCACTCGACAAGATCACGATTGATCTGGTCCAAATCCATGACGGCGTCCTTGACATAGCCCTCATCCTCGACAATCTCATTGCGCATACTCACGGCGTGCTCGAGGCGGCGCAGCCAGTCGCGCGCGTCGCGCTGCTTCTGGTCCGTCTTGGGCGACAGGTCGTGGCTGAGGATGATCATGGGCAGCAGAAAGGGGTGGGCGACCTGGCGGGCGCAGTTCTTGAGGTGGCCGATGCTCTGGCCCATCTCGGAGCTGTCGGTGCCCTTGACGTAGCCCGTGGTGATGCCCGTGTTGAAGGCGTGCGAGAGCATGAGCTCCCAGCCGCGCGTCTTGCCCTTTTTGCGCACGTCGCTCTTGCGCATGATGATGTGCAGGTGCGGGTCGCTGTCGTCGGCCGAGTCGTGGGCGCACCAGAAGAAGGGCCCCACGACCGAGGTGCCCTCGATGGCGCGGTAGGGGAGGTGTAGCGTGCGCACCATGGACTCGTACTCGGCCGCCGTGAAGGAAATGACGTTGGGATTGAAGGTGTCGGGGTGTCTGGCCTTGAGCTGGAGCCTGTGAAGTGAGTGAATGAGTAAGTGAGTGAGTAAGTCAGTGAGTGAGGGTAAAAACGGATGGGTTGAGCGAGTGCAACGGGGCCAAATAGCTACGCAAGACAGCACTCATCTTGCCTACTCATCGTCCGTTGCCGGCAATGACTTACACTATTCGACATCCATTGAGCAATCTCACGTCTGGCGGTAACTTTGGCGGTGCGAATGCGCCCTGTTGCGTTCAAGCAAGCGAAGGCGTTCACGTCGTCAGCGTGGTCGAGAAGAGTAAAGTAGCAACCAGGAACCGCGTCCACATCAGACCGACATGCTTACCCTTCGATGTAAGAAATTGTCAAACTCATCCAGCGTGAGGGGATGCTCCTCGATCGAGTCGTAACTCGGATCCTACGATGTGTGTCTGGTTAGCATCTAATGCTGCTGTATAAACTGTTGTATGCTCGGTCATTTCTTTTTCTTTTTTAAGATATCTTTTTTTTTTAGGACAGCTCCAACTCTTGAGGCATTCCAACCATTCCCTTTCCTAAAAGTTACCACACTCCATCCATCTCATCTACCTTTTGAAGAACACAGGGAAAAATAGGGTCACCGAGGATGCAAAAATTCAAGCCAAAACTCAGACTCAAATTCAAGGCTCTCTCTCCAATTTTTTTTAGAGAAAAAAAGCGCAAAAAAGACAACCCCCCCCCTTATCCACTGAAAACCATTGATCAATCAAAACGTTCAACCTACCGAGTAATTGAAAATCTCTAAATAGCTCGTCGCCTCGCTGACGTTTCGACAGGCGCGCACAAAGTCGCAAAAGAAGTAGTCGTCCATGCTGCTGCTGCTGGGCCAATCGTCCGCCGTCGTCTCGTCGCCCGTTGCCGCCGTCTCCGTCGTTGCCGCGTCGTCCGAGTTGGCTTCTTTGCTGTCAGCAGCAGCAGCAGCAGCAGTAGCAGCAGCCCAGTCGGTCCAGGAATGGCGGCCAGTCATCAGAAGAAGGGCCGGGCGGGGGGTTGGGCGAGCCAGGGAAACGTGGGCGCCGGGAGGGGGACAGAGAAAGGAGAAGGGGGAGGGTTGGTTGGCTGGCTGGCGGGGCTCGTGTAAGGCAAAGCACAAGATGGATTAATACATTAAGAATAATGGATGCGCAATATTATGGGTGTAAAGGGCGGGGTTCGAATCAATAAGCCAGAGACGTATCGGCGGCGATGGGCCGAAAAAAAGAAGAGGCAAAACTGTGGAATTCTGAAGAATGTCGGTCAAGAAGTCGTGTTGAGCAGCAGCAGCAGCAGCAGCAGCGCAGCGCGGTCCAGATGCACAAAGTATCAGGGCAAATGCAAAGGCAGAGATGCAGCCATACAGCACAGCACAGCAAAGCACAGCGGTACACTCAGCACGCGTGAGCCAGAGAACGCATATTGATAAGATACCTACTGAGTGAGAGTGAGCAGAAAACAGAGTTAGAGGGCGCATGCAGGCCAATTGATAGGGCGCCCCATCCCACTACTACGCACATAGCATACATAGTAAGCATGGCAGTCGACCCTCTGTACTGTTGGTGTTACTGGTGAAATCTGGCTTGGGGAAACGGACATCATACACTTAGCACAGCAGCAGCATGATTACCGGCTTACTACCGTTGAATGCTATTGTTTGCCATTTCTATCGGATGTGCATCAAATTGAAAAAGTGCAGATTTACTTGTCCAACTAGATAGAGCTAAAGCCAGCCAAGTACCGAGCATGTCAAGGTACAATGTACTTGCCGTACAAAAACTTGGAAGTTCTAGACCGCCAAGCACCCATGTGATCGAGGGGGCCAAAGCCACTTGGCTCTACGTACGCAGCGGGGGAAGGAGCAATGAAACGATTGTCTGAAAAATTGTTCTCTTCAGCAGCAGCAGCAGCAGCAGCAGCAGCAGCAGCAGCAGCAGCAAAAACAGGGCACATCTACGTACTAGCACCATCGTTACAGTACCGAAATACATTTATTACCGAGATACTATATCGTAATTCCATCATTGCGCACTTTCGAGCTGCACTTTTCAACATTGGTCTCCTAGGAAGGGGAAGAAAAAAAAAGAAAAAAAGCCCACCAAAAAAGCCAGTATTCACTTCAAGCCCCAGCTTGATGAGAACAGGTAATTCAAAAAAGTCTCTCTTGGATTTTATATCGTAGTGTAAAAAGTTTGCTCATAGTCATGCTGCCGTTTTCCATTCCCCAATCGCCTCCCAGCCTGCCTATCCACCTACCAGCCCGCCTGCTAATGTATGCTTTTTTTCGAATTGTTGCTTCCTATAGGTTGATTTGTTGCGGATGTTGGATTGAATCATTGCGCCTGGTAAGGATCCTGTTTAGGCAAGATGAAAAGAGAAGAAAAAGAAAAAGAAAAATCATAGGTCCTGGTGTTGATAATGTTACCGTCTCTGTCCCGTTGCCTTGCCCCCTGGCCACACTGAGTGGTGGCACTGACTTTCCAAAGCATGTTCGAGCTCGTCCACGCAAACAGAACTACAATATAGTCAGACCCTCATGTTTTGTCCATCCCTCTTGGAACCTTGACTCGTAATCTGCGGCGGCGGCGGGCTCAAACGGTCTTGAAAGCCCTATTTGGTTCCGTAACAAGTCACACCATGACCATTTTTGTCAAGTCGATTCAGTCGTACATACTGCGCACACTCGTACAAAATAGTCGCTGTTCGCTTACTCGATTCGTCTTCATCATCCTTTCGATGACTAGAAATCGGGGAAGAGCGACCCGTATCTGCGGATCGTCAGTCTCCTTGATTCGTCTTTTGATAGGAAAAGGGACCCGGGGGACGGGGAGGAAGGGTAGCTCTTTTGCAGCTCTCCCGACTTACTCGTCATTGCCTGCTGTACCATATCTCTCTGGGTCTTCTGGATACCTGTCAAACTGACTGGCATCACCTGCTCCAGCCTTCACCGGCGGTGTGTACGGCGCATCAATGTCCTTTCTTGCAAGGCGATCCCATGTCACTTCCGCAAACCAGGCGTGCTGCTTCACTCCCTTGGGGCCATCGTACAAGTTGCCCAGCCGCTTTGTCAGGTCCGCCGTAATCAGTCGTTCCAGAAGATCCTGTGCATCTGGATTGATGTAGGCTGGGTACTTGACTTTGCCTCGCAAAATGTTCTCATAAATCTTCATTGGTGAGCCACTGTCCCAGAACGGCGTGTACCCACAAAGCATTTCGTATATCAGAATACCCAATGACCACCTGTATAATTCCCTGTCAATGTTATGTTCTCGTTTACACGCCTACAACGCAATCTCTGTTTGGAAGTGAAGCCATACCAGTCGACTGATTTGTTGTAGCCTTTGTTTGACACAACCTCGGGGGCAAGGTAGTCTGGTGTCCCGCATAGTGTCCACGTCTTGTCCGGCACCCTCTTTGCGAATCCGAAATCGGTAATCTTGAGGTGGCCGTGCCGGTCGAGCAACAGGTTTTCGGGCTTGAGATCTCGATATATGATATTCCTTTCGTGGAGGTATTCGAGAGCTAATGTCACTTCGGCGGCGTAGAACTTGGCGACGGGGTTGGGGAAACGCTAATAGATAAAAGTCAACATCAAAGCCAAGAAGTCATTGTTGAGCGGCAATTTTCTCTCTCGCTGAACTGAGTGAGCTGAGCATCCATGATTGGAATTGTAGACAACGTACGCCAGATTTCCGCAGCAGCGAAAACAGCTCACCGCCCTCGACAAAGTCCATCACCATGTACAAATTCCTCGGATCTTGAAATGTACCCCACAGCGTGATCAAGAAAGGGTGCTTGACCTCACCAAGCATTCTCCGCTCGTCGTTCGTGTGTTCGACCTGCTTCATCTTGACGACCTGGGCCTTCTTCAACACCTTGACTGCGTAGAACCGCTGGTTGTGCCTTGACTGAACGAGGTGTACTCTGCCGAAACTACCGGTTCCGAGGGTGCGCTGGATCTCAAAATCAACCAATGAATATTTGCCCTTTGTTTGCCTTGTCGTCTGCTGCACAGCAGCTTGCTGGCCCTGGGTCGTCTGAGCCGGCGTAGGTTGCTGCTGCTGCTGCTGATGTTGCTGCGGCATATTGGAACCCTGCTGTTGTTGTGAGTGCTGGTGAGCAGCGCTGGTTGCTGTGCCTCCGTTGGCAGGTGGTGTGGGGAATTGACCGCTCTGATGGCCTGGCGAAGGCTGTTGCGCGGCGGATGGTATGCTCTGTTGCGGTAACGGCGGTTGCGGCTGCGGCTGCTGCTGTTGGTGTTGTTGCACAGCGCCACCGTCATGTTGGGGGTGGATCAAATTGGCAATGCTGGGCAGCACACCTGGCACTAGGGATTGCGGGTCGGACCCTGGCGAGGGCGTGTGTTGTGGATTATTGGCATAAGGGGCAGAAGACAAGTGTGCGGAGGCAGGATTCATGGCCGCCTTGTGGCCGTCCGAAGCCCTGGAACCGGGTGCGGCCTTGTGGTGCTGTTGCTGGTGCGTGTCGATAGGCTGGACGGCAGGCGAGGTGAGACTGACGACGTGGTCGAAGCTTCTCGGGACGTTGGTGGGCGTTACAGGGCTCGTGGGCTGACTGGTCGAGTTGTTGGGGTCAGCGTCCCTCGTTCGCTTCTTCTTGAGGAAGCCGAGACTAGGCATGGAGGCGGTTGCGGTCGGGGCGGAAGCACAAGAGGTGCAGTTCGGGTCGGCCAAGGCCAAGGGAGAGTGGGTTAGGTAGGAAAAGGGGGGGGTGCGGCAGCCGGGGGGGTGGCAGTGGCACACGGCGGGGTGCGGGCAGGGACGATTTGCGAGGATCGAATTGCGCTGCGGTGCGCTGCGCTGTCGTCCAGGCGGCGAGTCCCCTGCTTGCTGTGGCAGGGAAAGCAGGCTGGATTGGCTGGCTAGTAGGTGCTCTTTGTCCCCTTCTCTCTTTTCGTTGCGCGCTTTGGCTGCGTAGCACGAGCAAAGCAAGGCGTGTAATGCGAGACTGCACGAGCACACATACACGCACGCACAGGCACACTCAAGAAGTTTCTCCTTCTGGCACTCTGGTTATCTGGCCGGTCATAAATAAAGGCGAGAGGACGATGTGGACCCCCAGCTCTGGACGCCAGCGGGGTGCTAGGCGGCGCAACTTGAGATTGATGCTGCTTGGGCTGCTTTGCTTGTTTGAGCGGCCGCTGCAATGCAAAGCAGATCAATCACAGACCAGGGGGCACTATGCCTAGACTGGTTGGGATTGTTATTTTGGGAAATATGGCCCTCTTAGGCTCTTTGTCGTGGTCGGTGGTGAAAGTGGAGGAGGGAACGGGCAAGTCTGTATTAACGAAGATTGCGCCGCTCGGCAAGGAAAGTCTCTTGGGGTTCGCGAAGCCAATCCGTAGCCTGCAACTCTACAAGAGGTGCGAAAAGAGGCAGACTTCTGAGCTGTCAGTGTTTGCGTCGAGGTTGGACAGATGCTGCTGCTGCTGCTGCCCGCAACGCACACGCACGCACACATGCACAGGCAATCGAATCGATCCAGCAAGATTGAACTGCAGCCGGTTATGCAAGCTGCTGGGTGTGTGCACGAGTGCAACAAAGGGAGGCAACTCCGAAGCCACTGCTGCTGCTTACTGGCCAAAGGCGAGGAAAAGAGAAGAGACGGAGACAGCGAACGGAACCGTGCTCCTTCTCTCACAGGCTGCACCGCTGCACAGCTGGGCACTGCAATGGGACTCGGCCACGGAGAGATGGGTATATAAACGCAGTGTCGTCGAGCTTCCAGCGGGTCCCTGGCAGAGTGGCCTGTGCCAAATGAGCCGAGCGCTACTTTGGCAACCAGAGTGGGCCGATATCAGAGCGACACGAGACGGGATTCCGCGGCTAATTGAGCTAGATGGACGGTGGTTGGAACCGGGCGCAATGGGCGCGTAAGAAAGGCAGTATAATATAAAATGCTCGATGTCCCAATTGAGCAAGTACTGAGTTATGGTGAGCGGGTGGCCAGCAGGTTGCTTATAGGTCCGGGACAGCTACAGCTACAGCCAGAGCTGGTGGTGGATGGTGGAAGCTAACAAGAGCTAAAAGCTAAGAGCTGGCGGTGCTGTTGATGGTCCCGCTGTGCTGGCCTGCAGTGAACTGTAACAGTTGCAATTGGAGCTGGAGCTAGAAAGCTGGGAGCTGGGAGCTTGCGGTGAAGGTGCCAGGAAAAAAGGCGGGGGAATGCAATCAAGTGGGTTGATGAGTTGGGGGAAAAAGTGAAAACGGATGGATGGACGGACGGATGGGATGAGCCAAGGGCAGGCAAACTGGGGCATCTAGACCACTCGTGTGCAAGAAAGACATAAAAAAGAATAAAACAAAAAATAAAAATCCAAAAAAGAGGGCAAAGCCAATACAATAAGAGACAAGAAACAAGGAGCCAAGAAGGGAACAATTGAAAGGCTTTGCCGCTCGGGGCTGGGACCAAAGTAGCCGAGTCGTGAAGCGAACAAGAAAGCAAAAATGTCCATGTCAGACACAGCAATGACACGCTGCAACCAAGACCCTAACAGCCTGTTTACCGATCGCAGGTATTCCGCTGTTAAGCCAGAGTTAGCACAGGTGACGTCGTTCCGAGGATGGTGACGGAGGGTTGCTGAACGGCAAAGCGGATGAAAGCGATCTAAAAACGAGGGCCGCTTCGAATCCTCGAATGGGCTGGCTGCTTGCGGGACGACGACGGATGCAGGTTCAGTCGGCGGCTTCGGCTTTCACAAGGACCAGGAGCTGAGGGAGAGAGGCTGCCGTTGAAAGAAAAGGCGCTCAGAATGCCTCTCTTTTCTCTGTCCCTCTCTCCCTTGTTTGAGCTGCGGGCCCATCATTGAATTGCATCGGCCACTGCGTCCGGTCGCTGCTCATTAGGTCTTCTACAATGCTCGTGGACGTCTAACACAGCACCTTCTGGCTCCAGTTGCATACTTCCATGCCAACGTATAACAACTTCATCTGTATATGTGGAATTCTCTGTTCCCCCTTCCTGTCATCTCCTTGCCAGTCTCCGTCTTTTGCGTAGTTGCCACGGCAATCGCTCAGGTCTCGTCACCACAATGCCAAGCGACCGTCCTGCCCTTCTCCCCGCCCCTCTTCTTAAAACAAATCGAGGACTGCAACACTCGGCGCCCATTGTGCCTACTGAGGCGTCAAAGGTAAGGTGGATCTTCCATGCTAGCGCTTCGCCATTGCTCACTCTCTTCACTCTGAGGGTGCGTGCCACAGGATCAGCTGGCGGGCTAACTGGCTGGTTGGGCTGGCCACTACTTTCTGCCCCCATTCTCCCCCCCCCCCCCACCTAAACGAAACAGACAGGAATGACGGTGGCATCGCCGCAGACGGGACCTGTGGCAGCGCATTTATCTGCGTCAACTAGGGTTGTGAGGCGCTGAGGCGAAGACCTGCAACCCTGAGGGCCACAAACGCCCCACAGGTGGAAGCGAGAAAAGAGAGAAAGAGAGAGAGTGAAAGAGTGGGTTGGGTAAATGCATGGGAGAGTGGGTGCGTGAGGGCAGGCAAAGAATCAGAAGAAAGAAAATTATGAGAACTGAAATAAAGACAAATCGCATAACACAGAATCCCCAGACTCTGTTTCTTGCGTGTGTACACTAGTGGTGCCGGCCCTCTTTCTGCGCCTCGAGTCTGAGATGTGGCCTGTGTGGCCGTGCCTTTTTGTGTCTTCACCACAACACAAGGACAACAAGACGTGAGACCCAAGGCGGCACACCCAGCCCAGAGGCTGGTCCATAATTTGCAACTCTCGCTAACCCTGAATCCGCAGATGACACAAAGTGAAATGCTCTGTACGAGGCGACTTTGGGCCTTTAAGGGAAATCCATCTCATCCACGGTGGTGCGTTGCAACTAGTCTTTTGAAAGTGCTGTTTTGGTTCGAACCTTACATAGAGCTAGCTGGGGCCCATCCATCTACCAGAGAGTGTGGAATGCCTGTTGCCTTTCGCCCGTATTTGGCATGTAATCCGATATGTACTTTTTTGGTTTGCTTCTTCTCGCTTCGAAAAAAGAAATGTCTCTGAGAACTCCCAGTGTCGTGCAGAAAGAGCCCTGTTCCTAAACCACACGTAGAATGCTTGGCCTCGACCACCAACACGCAACTTGTCATCATCCTTGCCATCCATCATTGTTTCCCTTGTTGTTGGACCCCGAGCCTTTGCCACGCCTACTCAAAAACGGCTTCTTCGAGCATTGTTTGTACGCCAGGCAGTGTAGCCGACATAGGCACCACCGACACCGATGATAGCCAGGACAATCTTGCCCAGAGTCCAGAACCAGCTGCCACGCTTCCTCCTAGGAGAGGGTCTCTTTTTACGGCTGCTACCTGGGGTGGACGACGGGTTGGACTGGTACAGGTTCTTTGCGCTGATAGAGACAATGTCGTGGTTGTCGCTGAGCTCACCCGTCTCGGAGGTGAAGCCCAGGTACGCAACGTTGGGAATAGAGGGAGGCGAGAAGGTCTCGAAGCAAAGAATCCAGTCGTCCTCCTTCTTGTACTGTAGCTCGAGTCTGAGCTCCTTATCCTGGAAGTAGGTCAAGCGGAATTTGGACGGTACGTTAGAGTGTCGCATGCCACGGGCCGAGCAACCAGCAAATTCCTGCTGCTTCCCGTCCGTGTTCTTGTCGTAAGAGGTCTGGCCGTCGCCAACCATGGCCATTACATAGGGGAAGACAGTGCCGGGACGGTTATTCTTGTACGTATCGAAAAAGACGCCAAGGCCCTCAAAGTTGTCGGCACTGCCAAATACGGGTCCTTCTTGTGCGCGTGTCTTGGTGAGCCACATAGCGAAGCCATCTCCGAACAGAGAGCCTTTGCCATGAATCTTGAATTCGACCTCAATTTCCCAGTTTGTAGCGGTCAGTGGCACTTTGGACCATAGCCAGCCTGTTTGCGACGGGCGGTCGGATGTAAGTCGGATGTAACTATTGCCAAATTGTCAGACACACGCGACGCGCCGTTGGAATGCGAAGCAACGAGTCGCCATGTTGTTATACATACGCATCCGTTCTCACTACTGCATCTCCTCCAAAATCGTACCACCGACTTTGCATGTCGGAGTCGAGGTAGGGCTAGAGCGGCAACTCAGTCAGCATCTTGGTTGTCGGGTAAGAGATGTCGGTCGTCTCGAGGGAACAACAAACCTGTTGTAGCGTGTGCGTTCGCAACTGCGTGCAAATAGTTTGTTAGCTATTCACTCCTTGATCTAGCCAATTCGAATTTGCGCGACTCACTGATATGCTCTTGATTGTCCTCCCACTGTCATCCTGCTTGTCCTGCTTCGTAGCTCCCAACGTGACCGTTGCCAGGCATATGGCCGACAACCACGTACTGAACCACATTGTCGCGAAAGTGCGGCTCTTCTCAGCAAAGGGGCGACAGAGGATGGTGATGAATGGTATTGGAGACTGAGGAGACTCCTGCGAAAAGGAATGGTTGTCGGCGATCTGCCGCAGGAAGTGGTGAGAATGGGAGGTGGGGAGTCGTGAATGGCAACTTGCCAGCCAGTTGCTTGTTGATGAATCGCTAGCTGGCCTCTTTGCCAGGTGCCAGACTTGGGGTAGGGGTGCTGGGATGTACAAAGTACTATGTAGCTCTGGCGCACGTACTATGTAGCTAGCACCCTGGCAGCCTGGCACCTAGCTTCCTTGCCTGCCGGCCCGTAACTTTGTTTTAAAGCTGCCGTCACCGGCAGCCTTACTGCCATATTGCCAGGATCATTCGGCAGTCGGGCTGGTTGGCTGGTTGGCTGGTTGGCTAGGGTGGTCTGTGTGGCTAGCCAGCTAGCGAACCCCCCCCCTGCCTGCCCTGCAGCGTTCTCAATTGACATGACGACAGGGATTGGTGCCTCCTTGTAGGGAAAGTTTGGCAAATCCATATGCCAAAAGTGCACCGCCACAGGCTTCTATTTTCGCAAGAATCATCGACTCGGTTTCCGCTCTTATTCACAACACACCCTCCTTGCAAGTTCGCTTGGTCATCAGCACCCCAAAATGGATTCCAGCAATCTCAAGGAGACGGTCATGCGTCAGGTGCAGGTTGAGTCCAACACCTCCAACGTCCGGATGCTGATGGAGGTAAGTAGAGAGTTGTGATGCATACATAGTATGCGCCTTTACATAGTAAACCCCGAGGGCCGCTGCACAGCCTTGCTGATCAGATTGCAGAAAATGAATGAGAACTGCTTTGAGAAGTGCGTTCCTAAGCCTGGCTCCTCCCTTTCTAGCGGTGAGCAGACCTGCTTTACGAACTGCATGGAAAAGTACATGTCGGCCTGGAACCAGGTCAACTCTGCATACATCCAGAGAATAAAACGCGAGCAGGCGTCCTTGTAAATGGTTCTGGCGTTTTCGACACTCACACAAGATCTTGCCTGAACCTAGAGGCGGAACGCATCTTACAGTCGTTAGTTTGCACAGCCAGAGAGACCTTGCGAAGCCTGACAAGCAAATGGCTTTGATGCGAGGCAATGGAACGCAATGCATGTTGAGCGCCCTGGTTCATCGGGCAGACCACAGACGATTACGCACGCCAACAACTACCCTCTTCAGAACGGATTGTTCGATTTTTGTTGCAATCCTGGATTTCAGGTTTTGGGTATCAATAAATCCATCATGGCGCCGCCTGACCCGTTTTGTTGGCCTCCTCTGCCGCTCTCTTTCTTGCCAGATATCTCTCCTTGGCACTTGAAATGTCTGTTGCCGTCTTCTGCGATTTGGCTGTTTGCTCAACCTTATTCCGTTCTTCCTCCTCTTCTTCGCGAGCCCTCTTGAGTGACTCTTCCAACTGTGCTTCCAGCATACGTGTTTGCCGCTCGCGCATGGCTTGTTTTCCTCCAGAGCCAAAGTAACCCTTGGATTGATCTTTAGCCCGTGTATTTGACGAGAACTGGGCAGTTTGCTTGGGCTCGGGTTTCCTTTTGGCACCCAGGTTTAGACCGCCTCGGAGTAGATCCCGCTTGTCGACAACCTCGCCTTCTTCGTTCACTGCGACTTTGCCACCCTTGGCGTTCAGTTCTCTTGCAATGTCCGTATCGGTCTTTTCTTTCTCGCCTTCTGGGGCTGTCGGCAGCCCGCCACCTGTCGCAGCCTCAGCGGCCATTTTTTCGAGCTCTGCCCGCTTTTGATCCTCCCGCTCCAACAACTCCTTGTGGAAGCCCGTCATGCCGCCGAATTTGTTTTTTTTACGCTCCTCCTCTTCTTTGCGCTTCTCTTCCTCCTCTGCCAGCCTGTCTTCTTCCTGTTTCCGCTTGTAAGCCTCCGTCACAAACTTCTCCTTATCCGCAAACTCGTCACCCTCCGCCTCGCGTTCCCGTTGAATCTTTTTCAGCTCCGCCACGCCGCGGTCCCGCTCGCGCTGTTCGGCCGCTTTCGTGACATCCGCCATGTAGCGTGACTTGCGCTGGGCGCTCTCCTTCTTCACCTCGGCCTCGCGCTGCTTTTCCGCAGCCTTGAGCACATCGTAGGCGGCATCGTAGTCGTAGACGGAAGGATCGAGAGATTCTGCGGCTTGGGCGTACTTGCGGGAGGTGAGGGCCGACGAGAGGTCGCCGAATTGGCGTGTCGGGTCGTGTTGAGATTTGGATTTGAGCGTAGGCGCCGGCCCGCCTTGGCCTACTTTCCCGGTTTTCCTCTTGGGGCCATCGGCGCTGTCTATGGCTTTTGATGTGGTGGATCTGCTGGAGAAGCCACCGAGTTCGCTGATGGCTTCTTCCTTGGTGGCGGCTGCGGACCCAGCCTGTTGGTATGTTTGGTCCTCGTCGGAATCGCCGCCGCCGCCACCGCCGCCAAAGGCTGCCTTGCGCTTCGGGGGCTGTATTTTTGCAGGGCCGGCTTTCTTGGTGTTTAGGCTGAGGCCAAAGGACAGTGCTGGCTTACTGTTGCTCATGGTAAGTCTGGTAATTGGGCGCTTTGTGGCTGGTGGGAGAAGGGAGGTAAGTAAAGTGAGAGATTGAGAGTCATCAAAGCACACTGAGCTAATGATGCAGCAGGTGTTTGGGGGGGGGGGGGCAGAAAGCACGAGCCACAGCCGCAGTTGGCTCTCTGGCTCTACAGCACTTATATGCAAGCCTTCAAGCCTGCCACAGTACTTCGGTAGCCCCAAAGCCACTGAATTGTGGAACTTACTACTTACTACCTAGGTATGTACATACTATGTAGTAGTGTATGGTTCCATAGTCCTTTTACACTATCACGGTAAACAGGTTCTTGTATGATACTTTCTTGACGCAGCATATGATTCATTCGTGCAACTCATTTCGAAAGGAGGCTGCCTTGCTACTTATACAAAGTCAAAAGAGAAAAGAAAAAAAAGTGAACAGGAAAAGAAAGAAAGGGAATAAAAAGAGAAGAAAAGAGCCATGCTCCACACAGAGACCAACAAACCGCCTTAGACTCCCATCTTCCCATTTTCATCCCTCAGATATACTTGGCCAAAAAGTCAGCTACAGACTTGTAGCCACGCTCATATTCACGCGCATTTATTTCATCGGCCAGGTTTGCCCGGGCGCTCATCCAGCCGTGGAACATGGGAGGGCCATACGTCTCGACATAGCCGATCTTGGGCGGTTTGGACAGAATCTCTGCCACCTTGGCCACCACGTCCTTGTCCTCGCCCGGCGACGCCAAACAAATGTATGGCACCGTCAGCGCCTCGATGTCTGCAACATCAAGAGATCTGTCAGGCTTATTGTCAGTAAAATCATACGTTTAATTTTTTTGGTGGTTTTTTCTTGGGTTTTGGAGGGGGTATGGGGAAAAAAAAAAAGAAGTGATTGGTTTCTCCTTTTGTTCGTCAGCAACTCAATTCCAAGTCACTCACCCGGGATGCGCCGTCCACGCAACATTAAACCTCCTCCCCGGCCCTTCATTCCCCTTCCCACAAACAAGCACCGAGATCTTGCCACCCCAGCACAAGCCGCCTACAGCGACATGCCCGTCAACAGCGGGGAATTTGTCCGCAATCTCCTTGCGCACAGCGAGGAGCAGCTCGGCCGCCTTGGCCGCGTTGGCCGGTCCCGCCCGGAACGCCTCAATGAGCTGCTTTCTCTCGTCGTCGCTGCGCGAGAACCACTCGGGCTGCACATACTCGCCCCTGAGCAGATCCGGCATCACGACGAGCGTCTTTCTGGGATCCCCGCCACTACCGAGGTGCTGCACCAGCCGGTCGGCGCCCTGGAGGGTCTGCGAGGCGAACCCAAGGACGTCGTAGATGGAAATGATGGCTTGGGTTGCGTCCGCTGGGCCGGTAATGTCTAATGCCAAGGGGCCATATTGTCTTTGGGTCAGTGGCAACGTCCACGGGCTCTTTGATTGGCAATGAAAGAGCCATAAATAGACTTACACGTCTTGACGCCTGCAATATTCTCAAACTTTCCTTTTTCGGTATAGTCGACCGAGACGGGGGGAATCTCTTCACAGTCTTTGCACGACATGTTTACAAACTTGAGCTTGTTTCTTGGGACTCGTGCAGGAAGCCAAAAACACACAATGCAAATCAGGGCAGTAAGTAAGATAGCGAAGAGTTCTTGGGATTGTAATTCAGGGCAATCCCCATCATGTCAACGTGAAGAGCTCAGTCCTATATATACCACTGGCTTCCCAATTCCTCATGCCGAACACGGTCCCGATCATGCTTACTCCGGGAATGCCCCTCCCTGCCATCCCGCCGAGCGCGGTCCCGA
Organism: Coniella vitis; assembly: GCA_011317545.1. Classification (NCBI taxonomy): domain Eukaryota; kingdom Fungi; phylum Ascomycota; class Sordariomycetes; order Diaporthales; family Schizoparmaceae; genus Coniella; species Coniella vitis. The sequence continues at coordinate 1,279,952 of WUJK01000012.1, forward strand.
TTATCTTTCCACCATAGGTACAAGCGACCAGTCTGGCAAAATCATTTATCAGCTCCGCTTTTGTTTTGTAACAAGTCAATGTATCTCCGAAGAGTAATATAGAGATATGAGGTGGAAGGATGGAAGAAGAATCGTGATGGATGTACATTGAGTGTAATGAGGAGTAAAGAGCTGCAATGCCCAATGACAAGGTAGAGAGACAGCAGTTTGTATGTACTACTATGAACTATATATCCAACACTTAGACCAAGGCTTGTCCCATGTACATACTCTCTTTGACCTCCGACACAATATCCCGCCTATCATCCTTACCCATCAATACAATGCCCCTGCCACGCCTGCCCATTCTACCGGCACGACCCAGCCGATGAATGAAGTCAATGGTCGTATGCGGCACATCATAAAGCACCACGTGCCTCACCCCAAGCGTATCAATGCCTCGTGACGCCAAATCCGTCGCAACGATCACTTTGGTATTCTCTAGCGCTCGCTTGCCCCGCACAGGGCTCGTCTGGTTGAGCTGATCCGCGGCCTGTCGCTTAATGGGCTCCGCAGACATGAAGCTGCGCAGCATTTCACTCTGACGCTGCTCAGGTGTGTCACGGTGCAGCGCGACAGCGTCAATGCCCTTGGAGATGAGGTACTCGGCAACTTCCTGTGTCTTTTCGCGCTCGTTGACAAAGACCATGACGCGCTTCACGTCCACTTCACCAGGGACGGCGCCCTCGTGTGTTGAGGCATCACGTCCAATCGACCAAATGGCATCGGCACAGGCGAGGTTCTTGTTATTGCGGTAGGGGTCCTTGGAGGCGTCAATGACGCCCAGCTGGACGCGGCGGGGAATTGCGTGGAGGTTGGGCGTCGTGATGCGTTTCATGGCAGGGAACTTGGTGGCCATGTAGGTGTCGAGGCGGCGTGGGATGGTGGCGGAGCAGAGGATGAGCTGGCGCAGCGAAGGCATGCACCGGTCCATGATGCTGGTGGTGACGGGGCTGAAGGAGCGGTCAAAGAGCGAGTCGGCCTCGTCTACGACAAGGTGCGACACACGCGAGAGGATATTGGGATCGGACTCGGCCATAGAGGCCAACAGATGCGGCGTCGCAATGACGAGATCGACGCCGCGGGGGTCGTAGATGCGGCGCTCGATAATCTTGGCGTCAAAGTTGGCCGACAACCTTTCGACCTTGAACTTGGTATAGTGTGACATCTTTTTGGCAACAGCGCCGACTTGGTCAACTAATTCGGCGGTCGGCACCAGGACCACCACGCGCGGCCGGGCCGTGGTCGGATGCGGCTCCATGAGCGACTTGCCCTTGAATTTCGGGTCGCTCCGAAGCGCCTTTTCCTCAGCCCAGCGCTTGTTATAATTTCGAATCTCCTCGCTTTCCGCCTCGGCAACCTTCATTGCATTCACGCACGGCACCATGTACGCCAACGTCTTGCCAGATCCCGTCTCGGCAGCCAGCAGGAACTCCTCGCGTCCTCCTGCCGCGCGCGTTCTGCTCCGCCGGTTCCCGCCAATTTCCTGTCCAAGCAATGCGGGTATCGCAAGCCGCTGCACAGGCGTGGGCTTGATATCGCTTTTGTCCTTGAAGATTTCGAGAAGCACAGCTTCCTGTATCGAAGGGAGTAGGTCGAACTGCTCAAAGCTCTCAACCTCCTTGGCGCGATCCTTGACGTGCATGCGCTGGCCATAGCTGATGGTCTTGAGCGCCCGGTGCATGCGCAGCGCCTTGAACTTGGAATCGCTCTTGTCAGGCCTCTTATTATTGTGATTCCTGTCGTCATGCATGCTCTCGAAGTGCTCGTCCTTGTTGGCCCGCGATCGTGACTGCGCTATCCGCCGCATAGGGTCGATGTTGGCCACGGTTCGGTTCATGCCTGCAAAGGGCCCGTCGACTGCCCTTCGTCGCGGCTTCCTGGTCTCACCAGAGTCATCTCTTCGCGTCGACGCAGGCTGTGCCACGCGGTCTGACAGCACCATGCGTGCCGGCTTTTGCCGATAGGTCGAGGCAAGTCGAGAGGAGGCGATCCATGGTTGTCGGAGGGGGTTGCGAGTGGTCAGACTGGTCGAATCGAGGGTCAAAGTGCAAAATGGACATATAGAGTCCAGCACAGGCCTCCTGAGCATTTTTGTTGCTTTTTGTGACAGACAGAGAAGTATAAGGGCTGTTGGAATACGCGTAGCGAATACAAACGCTGACGGTGGGCGTGCTGGTGCTTGGTAAATGGTGGACTGGTTCAGCTATAGACGCCGAGAAGTTATACGACCGAAATTTTAGGATTAGGAAGGCGACCTGCACATGCTAATCGATACTAGCATATTGTAGACCCCTGCTTGAGTACCCCTGCTCCAAAGCTGCAGGGAGAGCCCCTCTCTATTCGGGACCTCCCGAGGAAGCGCTGCTACGTACTTTGTACTTGGGTACTACTACTATGTAAGTACTATCCATTCAAACCGACAACACACCTCTCGGCTTCTACCATCTGATGTACATGGTGTTTCATATCCACATTTTTTGAGTGAGTACTGACGCAGCGTATCTAAAGGTTGAGCTGCTAGTCTGAAAGGAAATACATATGCGCAAATATCTCAGTTATGCTTGCTGTCTTGTCCGAGAATTCATCCCAATACTTCCCTCTCTTTCTACGAATCCCAAATCAAGTCAACATGTCTCGAGCATGCCCAAAAGGCTGCGTGCGCTATCTCGATTGCTCCTTTGCCAAACCGTCACCCACAGGTAAGCCCGATGACAGTGGGTGCTTTCTTGTACATTTCTTGGTTGCCTTCTTTTGCTTATTGACAAAGCGCTCTATCTGTTGCTAGAATAACGGTGATGGATATCAATATCACTTTCCAGAACCCCTCCATTTCCCAGCACATAAGCACGTCCGCCGTTTCGTTGAAAATGCGCTTACTAGGGCTACCGATGCCATGTTGTCTATGCGTCTTGAATAATTCTTCTGTCTTATGCACGAATGATTGTGCGTTCTGCTTCCTAGCATGTAATTGTAAAGAGATGTATCAATGCTAACGCCTCTTACCTGGCGTTATTTAAGCCTCTTCTTCGTCTTCAGCGTTGACACTCCCAAAGTGAGTATCTGCCTCATTCTTTAGTAGATCCGGCTTAGCAGGCCGGTATGCTTCCCCTTCAAGTCTTTTGGTGCCTTGGTAAGTCTATCAAAGCATAGCGACAAAGAACGTTCTTTCTAAGCACTTTGGTTGTCGTCTTTGCTCTCAGCCATCTTGCACCATGGATGCTCGAGAACCTGATTGATATCGTATCTTTGAGCCACATCGCGGTCCAGCATACACCGAATAAGGTCGATACTCTCCTCGCTGATAGTGTATGGAACCCGTAGGTCTCGGTCCATGATTTCGTCAATGCTGTAAAAGGGATTTTCCTTGTAAATGATGGTATAGAGGAGAATGCCAAGCGCCCACACATCCTGTTCCTTGCCATTATATGGCTTGCCGGCAAGCACTTCAGGAGCAGCGTAATCTAAAACAGCAGTCAGCCATTCTGTAGTTCATCACTTCCACAGCATATAACTTTAGGCAAGCTTACCAATGGTCCCCACAAAAACATCAAAAGGACCATTTCTGATGTACGCAGCACTGCCAAAGTCAATGAGTTTGACATTACCTTCTCCATCCAGAACCACGTTTTCATCCTTGATGTCACGATGCACAACTTTGGCCTTGACGTGCAGATGGTGGATGGCCCGTGCGACCTGGACAAAGATGCTCCTGCACTCCTGTTCCTCCATATTGGACCGCAGCTCAATGTAATCAAAGAGATCCATGCCTGGCAAGCCGTGCGGCACCATCTCAATGTAGTAATTTACATCGTCCTCGAAGAAGTCTTCCATTTCAACAATGTTGGGATGTCGAAGGTCCTCCCTTCGGAGATAATTCAGGACGTGAATCTCCAGAGGCACAGTACCAAGCTTCCTGTCCCGGGTCCAGGTGTCGACGAGAATTCGCTTTTTCGTAACATATTTGAGAACAACCTTCTTGCCGTTTTCCTTATATCGAGCGAGCTTGACCTGGCCATACGCGCCTTGACCCATTTCCTCAATAATGGTAAAATCCTCAATGGACTTCTTGAGCGGGGCTTTCTTCACCTCGCTAGCTGCTGGCTTCTGATGTTTCTCTAGTCCTGCCCTGTTGGGCGGGCTCGACCCTGCAAGAATGGCAGCAGCGCTGGAAACAGCTTCCTTTATTGACTGTGGAAAGAGTGACAAGGATCTCCCCTCTTTCTTGGGCTCGTCCGAGTCATCGAGAGTCAATTCAGCTGGGTTTGCGGCTGGTGTTTGCTGTCCAGGAGAGGGTTGGCGGAGCGGAGTGGCTGTTCCAGATAGAAGAGGCGAGGCTGCTCCAAGGTTCAACCTCGTAGCATGTATATGCCGAGAATAGGTTATCCACAAGGCATATACCATTTCGCTCTGCGTGACTGGAAATTGATCCTCAGTGACTGCTGATTCCTCGTCGCTGTTTTCAACGAGAGTCTCCTCGTGCAACATTGTCTGCTTTTCGCTCTTGACAACTCTCATTTGAACATCGATTTTGAGCTCCGTACCATCCCTATTCTCAAAGTCAGTAAATATGGCTAGGAAGTGGCTGAGGCCAGTTGTAGTGCAACACAGCCCACTGCTGAGAAGTCACTTAATCACTGACCTGTGTTTCGCGAGAAGGCCCTCAGGACGCAGAAAGCTGCTAGCAGCATCTGGTCGACCTTCCCGCAAGCCCAAGAACGCAGACGCCTTTCGAAAACTGTGCTCTGGCACAACAATGCCATCAACCAGGTGAATGCCGTCTTCTTGAGTTAATATCCGCAGAATTTTGTCAAAGTCAGGAAGAAGCGAGCTGATAGCCATGCCATTGGCCTTCTCGTGTCCGAATAAAGCACCACAGAAGACTGAGTTAGAGCTTTGTATGGTGAGGGAAGCCGGGTTGACAACAATGATTCCTGCGATGTGCGGATAACTCGAAACTCGAAGTTCCGTCTTCCCCCGCACCTGCTCGACGGTCGCTGGGATGTTAATTCTATCACAGTTCCGACAAGTATAATACTTTCGCTTTGCGATTTGCGCATAGTCAATGGCACCAAATCGCGGATCAATACCTTGCCGTGGTATGCGAGGTATCAGCTTCCCGATATCCGCTCCGGGTCGCAAATTGGAGTCACCCCAAATAGAGCCCAGGTCGCCCGTCAGCTTGGTGACCAGCCCGTCATCGTCAAGCACCACGTATGCCACATCCTCGTGAATTTCCTCCAACACCCAGATCAAACCCGTGCGCTTTTCTTTGACCCAAAGGCTCGCTGATCCAGTTGCCCCGTTTCGTTTTCGAATAGGAACAACATCGCCGCACAAAAGAACACCTCTTGATTTGTTACTTTTGTGATTGGAATGTCCTCCGCCACTTACCCTCGGAGGGCGCCAATCGCCGCTATGAAAAGTTTCTGGTCGTTTCGCGGGAGTCGTCTTTGGTGGTGATGGTGCAGGTTTCGGTTGTTTGCTTTTTTGAACTGACCTAGAATTCGGTTTCGAGAGAAGCTTTGCCGTTATGCCGCCACCGCGAGCCCCCAAAAGATCCGATGGCACTGTCTTGACCGGGGCAGCCTCTGGTTCTGTTGGCGTCCCCATGTCAATATCGAAATCACTGTGCTTGAGTTTGTGTTCCAACCAAGCGCGTCTCTCTTGTTGAACTACTTCTAGGATGCCCATTTTCCGGACCTCGGCTTTGGTGACCCCAAAAACTAGACAGGCGAGATCATTGGCGGCCAGAATCGTCCATGGAGGTTTGGCTTCAGTCGTAAAGATTGCTTGCGCGGCCGGAACCCATCTACTAGAGTGACCATGAACAGAGGATCCCAAGGTGCCATTAGTACCAATCGAAGATAGGGATTGTGTCATTGCAGGAGAGACCATGTTTTCGGGAAAACTTGATTGCCCGGCAACATATGGCTGGGCCATGGCCTCCATGAGTTTTAGTTGCATCGAAGCTTGGGTCGTGTCAGTATAAGTTCTTCTCAGCATACTCGGTCGTCTCGTTTCCGGAGGTGATGTATTCTGAGTAGTGCCGCTCTCATTGGTTGGCGTTCGCGATGAGTTTTCAGAGCTGTCTCTCTCGGCTGGAACAGGCTCTATCATTTTGGGTACTGCTTCGCTCTGGCCTTTGTTCCATTGTGGTTCGCGTAATTGAGAACTTTGATCGAGCGTAGGAGAGCCTGAAAAGACATCTAGAGGCTCCGGGCTCTCGGTTCGGGGAAAGAAGTTCTTTTCAAAGATGTTTCCGGCCGTCAAATTCGCTGGCCCGGTTAGTGGGCCACCCGGGTGCAATGGGTCGTCGACGTCCACAAGTTGCGCTTTGGCCAAGAGATCCAGCATGTTTTGCGTCTCAATATCACCAGAGACCCTTGCCTGGACGCTCGCCAACGCTGGGTTGCTGCTCGCGGACCTTCCTATTCTATCTTGCATGTATTGTATGGAGCGTTTTAGGACATTTTGACGGTTGTGGATGTATTCTTCAGACTGGTGGGCAAAGGAGAATGAATGGAGGGATTCGGAGGGGAACCGGTTCAAGTCTTCGGACATAATAGCGGGCGAGTTGGGCCCCGAAACCAAGGCCTGTAACATGGTCATCGAGGTTGAGCGGGAAAGACTGAGGGAGGGACTGCGCGAGGATGGGTTCGATGGGCCGATGGTACCGGAAGTGCCACTGCGAGGTTGTGACTGGCGTATTCTACGAAGGCCCGAGAGTCCCAAACCATGATCATGGTCAGTCATAATGGGGGATCTAGTCGCGGCATGCTAGTTAGCATGCTAAAAGGGTAGAAGAACAGCTGGTGTGCATGGCGATCATTCGGCGACAGCAGTGCTCACGGCATTCAACAGACACGCAAGAGTCAGGATGCCAGAGCATAAGGAGGGGCAGTCAAGTCCCAGTGGTACGCAAGGCAGTAGCAGTAACAGTAGTAGTGGCAGCAACTCATGTCAGAAGGATTGTTGAGGTGGGCTGGCTTTTAGCCATGCCCACGAGAACTCATCTCGGCGTGAGATGTGGTGGAGGTCTGGGGGTAAGGGGGACGGTGTAAGATCTGGAGAAGGAGGGTAGGATTTTGGGAAGCCGCCTCACCTTGCAAAACCGCCATCAGTCGCTGCGGAACCGACATCAAACGACATGCGCATGCGAGCCTTTTCAGAATTGTCTGGGGGGATGACGGCCAAGTTGCCGGTGCTCTTATTCTTTGGTATCCCGAGAGGCATAGTCAGTGCGTCTGATGATTCCCCACTGCGACCTGGCTGACCCTGACCGCGGTCTTCGTGGGAGCCGGCTCCTGCGACTGGAGCATCAGCAATCAGAATCGAATTCGACTAGCAAGTTGGCAGTGTGTCCAAGACACGCCCCGCCAGGTCATTTTGGGACACTGGAACGTACCATGTTCGCGACCATCCTCTTTTGACCCAAGCATGCTGCCTGGTAGGGAAGCCACCGAGGGCTAGAACGGAATCTATCGAATATCGATGCACGGACAAGGCAAGTGCTGAAATTGGCGGGTTGGTCGACTTCAGGAAAGCTTCTTGACACTATGCAGGGGCAGGCGCAAAAGCCAAGTGCTCGACAAGGCGCACAGAAGACCACGGCAGAGAGTGTAAGTGTGTGAGATGTTTGCGCCCAGCCCTTTTGGTGTATTTCCAAGGCCTTCAAGCCTGCACGTAACTGCCCAGATGGCAGGATGGAGTCATGGAGGTTCGCGTGTGTATGGAAACGGCCTTGTGAGGCACGTCACTCGCGTCGTATTGTATTGTGACGTGTCGTGCGGGAGGAGGGGTATCAATCGAGTTCGGCCGTGGTCGTTTTTCGCAGGCTCGAAGAGGGTGGGTCGACGGCAGTTGCGGCGCAGTGCTCGCTTTGCTCTGGCACGACGGCGAGGCGAAGGAGGATGAGTAGCAAAGGCAAGAATCTTGCGTTAACGCCGCACAACGATAGAACAATGCCCAAATGCACAAACCGTATAAGGGCCAGCGAAATCCAGTCAAGGTCGAGTCTAAAGGAAAGGGTATCCTGGTGGAGACATGACGGTAAGGCAAGACGGGGCGGAAGCGAAGCGGACGCAAGTTGAACTCGACTCGAATGGGAGGAGAAGGAGCAATGACGCTCTGTTTTTGGTGCTGCCGTTGCTCGGCCGGGCCTGCTCCCACAAGACCCCCGGCCTGTTGTTCTTTTGCTATTTTCAGCTCTTGGCGGCCCTGCGCGAAGCGGAAGCTGTAACGTTGGGGTTCTTTGGTGAGGTTTACAGCTGGGAGGAACGAAGACGAAGATAGGAGAGAAGAGGCCCCAGAAGAATTGTTGGCTGGTTGTCTGGCCAAAGTTACAATAAACCGGAAAAGAGAAAAAAAGAACCCCACAACCAACTCAGTGCCGTTTTCCGTTACGTTGTTGAGGCGGGAAAACCGGAATTACGACGGTTCCAGTGGGATTTTCAAGCAACGCAAGCCTGTAGAAAAAGAACCTTCATGGCGGGCCGGATTGGTGCGGTTCGACGACCATGAGACTCAGTCCAGTTCATCCAGTTCAGGGTTCAGCACGCTGGGGAACAGCATCCCAATAGACGCGGCAGCAGGTTACCCAGCATATAGCCTACATTCACCAGCACGTTCTCGTTGAAGACCAATAAATGACAAGAGGCATTACATATCAGGGATGGGAACAGAATATTGACTGAGAGCTTATTTTTCTTAGTATTCTTGGTTGCGTTCCTTTCTTGTTTGTTTGCAGAGTTCTTACAGGTGTGCTGGGTGCCGCTCAGCGGCTGAGATGAAAAACACTCGAGAGCCGAAGTACCTAAGTACCTCACCGCAAGTGCACCTTCTGTGCACAAGCCCACGATGTCATGGCCATCCTTGGCGCAACGTTGTTCTTGCTGTTTCCTGCAATGCCAGCAAGCCAGCAAGCCAGCAGGTAAGCTTTTGGAAATCTAATGTGCCAAAGCATATTAATTTTGGTATTGAAGAAGCGGCATAATCTCCTTATAACATGATCCATGCAACGATTGTCCAGACTTTGCTGTCCTAGATGGGCAATGATCCTTAGTAGTGGTCGTCTTGCTAACCAGGAGAAATGTGAAATATGCTAGGAAGAGACCCTGAATTGGGAGTTTGTTTGGATTGAAGCCCCTGAATAAATGAGTGGCAGCACACAAGTAGTCTCTACGTTATGATCAACATTAATCATACTGTTTGCCGTTAGTCACGGTTGTTCCTGTATACTACATAGTATGGTGGCATCTTGCCACGTAGTACAATTCTCTATAGTAATTGCGTACCGATGCTGTACATTAGATATCAGCCAGAAGTTGCAGGGTGATTCCAGTGTTTTGCTCAAGATGACCCTTTAGATTACTGAAAATACTGCCCAGGTGACGGGTCAGATGCCAGCAAGCTCACATGCCTCTGCCATCAGGAGAGAACTGGAAAAGGCCCCGTGACGAGCTCGGCAGGGGTTAAAGGCGTGCCTTATCGATAGCGGGTAAGCCGGACTACATACCTAAGTACTTCATACACCCACCAATCTGCTTGCCATGCCCCGCGCTGTCAATATTGTACCAGGCAACCCTTTTAGGCCTGCCTGCAGTGGAGGAACGGTGGTGGCTATGAGAAGGCAAATATTGCTTAACAGAATCCCTGACAGTATTGGAATGATTGCTCACAAACAATGCACGATGGTTGGCCCCGCTAATGCTTCAAGGGCGGACCACCCAGGCTGCCCACCTCCGTGGCCGCCGATCCAGTCACACAAACATGAAGGTACCGCCGCCCAGTGCATGCAGGCCTGGTGATGAATTTGGCCACGCGATACAATACTTCGACGATGTGGGAAAGGGGTGGGGCCACAAACAATACATAGGCAGTCAAGCTATTCACCATGAGCATTCTGCGTGGTGAACTTTACTAATCGGCCGTATACATACCAAATCCATATCACAGACAACTTTTTTTTTTTTTTTTTTTTTTTTTTTTTTTTTTTTTTTTTTTTTGGAATGACAGGTCGTGACCCGACTGTGAATACCATGTGCTTGTACATGGTATTTTAGAGAGAGAATAAAGTAGAACTGGTCAGCACGGATCTAGCCCTCTGCGGGAGCCTGCTGAGAGCCTTGGCCGCTGGGGCAACGCAGGGTCCAAAGTCGTTTTGTACTTGCGGCGGGTGTGAGAGCGCCCGTGGTTTAGGTTGATGGCGTTTTCTGCAGGGGCCATCTTCTAAATACTATGTATACTAGATATACATACTACGCAGTACCAAGTACCTGCCAGATACGTCCATCCTATCTGGTAATGCCACCACTATTCCTCAAATGTCGAACAGCAATGATAAGCTGTACAGCCAACTCGTCTCCTATTCTTCACTTTTAACGCCCTTCCTCCTCTTTCATGTCGTCTCTCCTTCTTTTCTTTTGGCCCCAAGACCTTTCAGCCTCTTTCACGCCCAGCCACCTCACGCATCGTGCTCGTCAAGATCGAGTCCAAAGTACAAGGCTATAGTGCAGGGTCAGTATTATGATAGGCCTCCAGGCCTCCCAAATGAAACCGAAGAAGAGCGATCGGTCGCCTAACCGGGCCGTGCATCTCTCTCGTTCTCTTGTGTCACTGACATGTGTGTTTCTAGATTCCCAATAATTTGCGAGCGGCCGCCTAAAGGACCAAGAACGTTGGTTCTCACATCTTTAGTCGAGGCTGGCCGGATGCGGCAAACCCGCCAAAAAAGCTAGCACGATAAACGACCGCGCCATTTTCCCACCGAGTACAGGGCCCCCATCTTCTCCTTCCTCCAGGCACACACAAGCGCCCAGCAGCAGTTGGTCCTTCTAGCGCCCCTCTAGACTCTCATGCCCCTGCCTCCGCCACTGCTCCACTATCAACCACCCCGCATTTCGACCGATACGGCCTCGCGGCTTCCTACGACAGGTGAATGCAGTCCTATCGTTGACATGTGCGTTTGCTTCCTTCATTGACTTTCTTGGCTCAAAGCGGTGCCTTGAAAACTACAAACTCGCCATCCTCTTGTTTTATACGGTTTGCGCTGTTTTCCATGGCTGGCTGAGCCGCTCAAGATCCTGCAGTGGCTCAACGAGGCTTGTTGCAATCAGTCTTGGTTTGGGTCGTGGATGGTAATCCCGATTCATTGCCTGTACTGCACCGGCCGTCTTTGTTGAAGAGCATTGGCTTCCCCCCTCATAGACATTTCCCCGTCAGCAGAGGCCCACCACGCCCACCACACCCTTCAACTTCCCTCCTGGATTGTGCGTCTTATTCTCAACAAGGGAAAGGGTCAGCGAAGTCGCCACTAGCTGGTGACCAACCTAGCAGGCTGGTTTCGGGAACCACGGTCGCGTCCGATTGGCCATTGCGTTTGCTTGGAGAAAGGATCGTGCCACTCTAGGGTCGTCAACAGCTTCTCCGTCTTTTTAGATATCACGAGCTTTTCACTCCTTGTACACACCCACTCGAGCAACATGAGCACATCTGGAGCTGCGGCCGCCATGGCTGCCATGGACATTGATGCCGAGGAAATCCAAGTATTCTCGACCGATCCCGCCGTTCTGGATGCGCCTTCGATAGTCGAGCCCGATGTGCAACCAAAGAAGAAGCGCACACGCAGCCGGCTGCTTCATGGCCTGCAAAGCAATTTGTCGTCGCCCTCCTTGTCTCGCATCGGCCGAGCGAGATCCTCAAGCAGTCCCTACCACGGTCCAGGCAGCTTCTCCTGCGTGAGTCTGGCGTCCAATTCCTCACCCTTTGGGCAGCCAAGCCCAGGTTTTTTTTTCCGTTGTCTCCCCTGGAGGAGTGTCGACCGCCCCGACCTCAATTCCTGGCACCCCGGGGCTCGAATACTTTGATGGTGCCGACGATATGCTTGTATCTCGCAAGCTCACCAACGCAGATTTAGCAGCAGCGACCGCCGCCGCCTCCTCCTCTTTGGCCATTCCATTATCTGCCGAATGGAGACCAAAAAAGGCCGTCTTCAATATATGGGAGCACCTACCACGAGAACTGAGGATTCATGTTCTAGAGTTCCTGCAACCCAGGGAATTGGTTTTGGCTTCAGGCGTGAGCAAGCAATTCCATGAGCTTTGCTTTGATGGCCAGCTTTGGCAATCCTTCGATGCCTCTGAGTTCTACACAGAAATTCCTGCCGAGGCTTTGGCCAGAATCATTGTGGCTGCTGGCCCTTTTATCAAAAATTTGAATCTCAGAGGATGTGTGCAAGTCGAACATTACAAGAGAGCAGAGGTTATTGTGCGGGCATGCAAGAATCTCATCAACGCAACGCTCGAAGGCTGCAGGAACCTGCAACGGACGACGCTGCATAGCCTAGTCAGGAACAATCAAGGACTGGCCCATCTAAACCTAACTGGACTCACTGCAGTTACAAATACGACTTGCAAACTCATTGCTCAGTCATGCCCCTCTTTGGAGCTGCTCAACGTTTCTTGGTGCAAACATGTGGATGCCACCGGCATACAAGCGGTGGTCGAAGGCTGCTCCAAGCTCAAGGACTTGCGCGCTCGTGAGATCAAAGGATTCGATAGCCAGGAAATTGCACAAGCCCTCTTCAAAACAAACAACTTGGAGCGGCTACTGCTTAGCGGTTGCACGGATCTTTCCGACAAAACACTCAAGACCATGGTTCACGGCCTCAACCCTCAAATCGATATCCTGACAGACCGTCCTATTGTCCCTCCAAGAAAGCTGCGCCACTTGGACCTTTCGCGCTGCAGTAGTCTGACCACCACTGGTGTGAAAGCGCTCGGTCACTTGTTGCCCAACTTGGAGGGATTGTTACTGTCTCATTGTCAAGGTCTAACAGATGAAGCTCTGGAGCCCGTGATAGCCACAACACCGCGCCTTACGCATCTGGATCTGGAAGATTGCAGAGGCCTTACAAATCGTATTCTATCCGAACACCTAGCAAAAGCACCATGCGCGCCTCACCTAGAGGATCTTTGCATCAGCTCTTGTGAGAATCTTGGAGACTCGGGCATGCTTCCCGTGATCCGCAACTGCCAAGGCTTGCGCTCCGTTTCCCTCGACAACACGCGTATATCCGATCTTGTCCTCGCCGAAGCTGCTACCATGGTCCGGCGGCGTGCAAAGCGCACTCAAGAACGCTCCAAACGGCCCCAGATCGGCCTCAGCATGGTCGTCTACGATTGTCAGCATGTGACGTGGACCGGCATTCGCGAAGTCCTTTCTCGTAATGCCGAGATTAAGAGCCAGCACAACGACCGCGGGCAGCATCAGCAGACCTTTCCGACCGAGATCATTGCCCTCAAGTGTTTCTATGGGTGGAACATGACGGTGGACGAGCATACAAAGCGGGTGCTCAAGGGCGATCTGGCAGCAGCGAATCGACTTGAGCGTAAGTGGGCCGATTACATGCAGGCCAACGAAGAAGCCGGCGCGGGTGGCGCAGGTGGCCGCAGACGCCGCCGCCGAGCTAGGGAGGCGCAGATGGTACACGCCGATGAGGAAGAAGGCGGTGCAGGCATCGCTGGGGTGGGTGGTGGTGGTGGTGGTGGCGGCGGCGGAAGGAGACGAGCCCGAACGGCGGCTTGTATCATGATGTAAAGCTTTTCTATTTTGACGTGTGTGTTAGTTGGATGAATGACGCTGGTGTTCCAAGTAAGAGGAAGTATTGATATTATCGCCTTTCTCCTCTGATGCGTGGGACAATTGCAGCCGTGGGCGTTTCGGGACGAGGTTGGGCTCGATCGGAGAGAAACAGCCGCTGCATGTTGAGAAGAAGAGCATCAGCAGCAGAATTTGACCCTGAGAGCATTCTGTCACGTTTCTTTGGGTATGTGCGGTCGGTCAAATATGGTAGCAGTGGGGTTGTTCACTTTGAAATTTTTGGTTGGCGTGGTTTCCTTTTTCGTTATTATAGCCTGTCCCTTTGTCTTTGTAGCCGTGCATTAACCCCATCTTTGTCCATCCCTCACCACATAGTCCAGTAAAGGGAGGCTTGTCATGGCCATACCTTAATTTTATCTAAATTGACCATAATCAATCTGGGATTACAACAAAGTTAACCTACCCAGCTCATTGAACATTGATTCAACTATGTAACACAGCGCTGCAACTACGGGAGCATATCCACGGCATATCATAGCGTCTGTTCAGATGTTCTTGTTCCAGAACTTCCAAGCAGGCATAGATGACTCGGCAGCGGGACACACATGTTAGCATCCACTAACAACGCGTCCCAAAACACATCTTCTCTCTCCCTCTTTGTCTTTCAGTTTGAGAGTTCCCGTGTTTGAGACAGCTTCATATGGCAGATTAAATGCCGTCTTTTCAATTAATCTCTGGATTCGCTCTAAAGTTACAACGACATCGACATTCCGGTACAGGACACTCGTTATGCCGCGCGAACCACTGCCTCGCATGATCCAGATGCAGCACGTGCTCACATTTCAGACAAAACGTTGGAAATCGCATCGCCAACGTATTGCCCAGTGTCATGATACCGTCTAGATCTGCCGTCGATGACACAGGATGGTGTGCGGCAGCAGCGGAAGAAGAAGAAGCGGAGGTAGTATTCGGCGCGTCAGACCGCGGGATACCCACTACTTCAAGACAGACAACGCAACGAGGAAGGTGTCGATTGCATTTCGGGCATGCAATGCCTGGTGTGGCCATCTTTTCGCCATACGTTGGGGTGCTGTGCGTGGTATGGCTGGATCTGCCGCCAGAAGCTGCGCCAGAGGCTGCGCCACTGGGGTGAAAGGGACCCGGTATGCTTGCAGAAGAGCCGTGGCTAAGAAGGTTTGCAGAAGAGGACGAAGAGCCCGTGTGGAAAAGTGAAGTCTCGGCGTCGCAGTAGACACATCGGAGCGCAATTTGCCGCGACGGCGGTTTGATGGTGGGCCTGCCGTCACGCTTACTTAGCTTGGTGCTCTCGACTTCGAATTTGGCTCGCTGATAGAAGGCCTTGTGGCGCTGGAGGTAGGCGCGATATGCGTTTCGCCAGGCTGTGCAGCGGTGGTCGTCAATGTAGCGCGGTGCGCAGTACGACATGATAAGCGTGGCGGTTTGCACGTCGTTGAACTTGGCAATATACGTGGCGAGAATATCGACAGTCTTCTCGGTGATACCCGTCAAAACTATGCCCTCAATATCTCCTTCGTTGACAGCTTCTTGGACTTCTGTGGTGAGCCAATGCGTGAGTTGGTTGTCATCAAGGTTGCGCACGGCGACAAAAGTGCGGTCGCGAAGTGGCAGCGAGCGCTGGTCGGCGATGGTAGCCCAGTCACCTGTAGCGATAAAAGATGATATGGCGCGTAGATACGGGTCTGTCTTGGCAGCAATCACCTCGTCAAAGTCGAGCTGCTCTGCGCTTTCGTCCCGGTCTGACCGATTGATGAGCTGAAGGGCAAGCGAGACGAAAAGAAGCTTGGGATGGGCTTTGCTTCCCTCTTTAAGGATCCGAATGGCTTTTTGGAAGTCACCACGGAACAAAGCAAGTGCCGTCATCCTGGTGTACCAGGATGCTCCCCCTTCAGCTGTTGTGTAATCCGCTTCACCCTCGCTCAAGAAATCGTCCATGGAGGCGTTTTGCCCCCATCCACAAATGTCAAGCATGAGCTGTCGATGATACGGCTTTCTCGTGTCTACGCCTTCAAATGGCAGGAGATTTCGTCGCTTGCATATTGCGCTAATACAGCGTGTCCAGGTTCCTGAATCTGGGTGTCCAGATCCCTCTGCTAGTCGCAATGTCGGGGTTTCGCCTGAGGTGATACGGCATGTTAGCCTTGGAAAGGGTAGCGTCAAAATTGTCATAGCGCTACGCACCGAGATATTCTGTCCAAATGGAGTGGGCGCCAAGATAGCTCAGATCAAGTGGGTGAGCGGACATCTTGCCATCGATGCAGGATTCTTCAGCTCCTGGGAACGTGTCAGTCGATGCACAGGTTGACGGTGGATTGGAGCCAACACACCTTCTATCCAGCCCCATACGCCTTTCAACCAGTGGTCATCGGAGATAACAGTACGATTTCTCCTGCAATCAAAGAGATAACTCTCTTTAGCCCTGGCAAGCATGATATGGTCCAACACAAGTTGTGCCGCTCTCGGAAAGCCAGCAGTTTCGACGGTGACTTTCAGTAGGTTTTCATGGAGAGCTCGGCTGGCAATATTCGATAATTCCTCTGGCAGGCCTTCCTGCAGCCGGATCAGGGTCATTGGTCCATACAACGTTAGATCTTCCTTTTCAGCCAAATCTGGATTCATAATCCCCCACATGTAGCCTCTGAGGATCCTCAGTTTGTCGCTGATGGAACGGGCGCTGGCAAAACTCTCTGGCAACGGAACATCTTCTGCCAATTCGTCTTCTAGCAGTCCATCGTCAACAACGACCTTTTCCCTTACTCGGTCGGCCACGGCAGTGACATCGTTCCGTTCGAGCCCGAATATTGGTAGGTTGGTCAGAGAATTCTCCAAAATCAACGGCCCTAGACTTTCTTTGGCCTGTTGCGGTTCAAATTTGATGATGTTGTGGTAGAAGTCATGATCTACTCGAGCAATCAGTCAGTGCCGGGGTCTTGAACAGCGATATAATGTACACGCGTCCAACCCACCGGAAAGATCCCGATATGGCGCTTGCCATGGTGTCATTTTATACGGATACATTCTTGTTACTGAAGGAACCTCTAGTATTTCGAAAGCGCCGCTGTTTCGAAGCACCAAGAGCCTGGGTCCAGGTGACGGTGATGGCGTGGTGACCCAGTCGAATGATACGATACGATCGTTTTTGCGATCTGTATCAGCATAAAAGTTATCCATCTCGAATGACCTTCGTACCTGCAGCAGCTGTGGGCTCTGCACTTCCCCTTCTGCTTGCGGCTTGCCGACATGCTGTGATGAAAATACTTTCAGTTGGCCGGTCCGAGACAAGACAGCAAGCAGGCCTCTCTGGTCGCGGCAGTACTGCAACTTGCGTATCAGGGAGCTCCTAGAACTTCTCGCTTGTACATCTCTCTCGAGTTCCATAGCATTACTCAGCCAGAGGGCACCTCCTAAAGGTAAAGGATCCATATCGATAGCTTCGAGGTAGGAGCGCGAGGCCACGCTTCGACTGAGCGCCCTACGATCCCAGACCATGACACCCGGCAGATCTAGAGCAGATGATGCGAAATAGTTCTGGTCAGCATAGTCGATGGCGAGATTGTTGTTGCATCTCGTCTGGAAGTTGATGACGGCATCATGACCTTCTCGCAAGTCATGTATGCGAAGCCCGGAGCCTTTCATGCCCACAACAAGGGTGTTGGGATTGTCCTCGAAGAACTTGATGCTGGAGATGGAGGCATTGTGCTCTAGGCGCTTCCAAGGGTCTTTGTCAAGTTGAATGGCTGAGGGGAACCCCGGGCCATAGTCATGGATGGTCGAGAGACGATTGACGTCCCAAATATGGAGGCATGGATCGTTCCGGACTCTATCCAGACCGACAGCCAGCAGACCAGTCGTGTTGAAAGCCACAGCCAGGCACGTCCGAGCGACCTTGGGCGTTAGTTCTCTGTAGTCGTTGGAGTTGTCGTCGACTCTCAGCAGGTTGACGATGCCAGTCGAGGTGCCCACGGCGACGAGCCCTTGGGCCGAAGGCGACCAGTCATAGGTGGTCAAGGGCGGGACTTCATCGTGCTTGGAGACCTTGGCATAGTCGAATTTGCCGTTCTGTGCGTATCCAGTGGGCCGGTAGAGTTGGACAATTCGATGCTGCAAATTCACGTGCAGAAAGGAGTCGTAACTGGCATTGGGAGACCATTTTAGTAGTCCCGGCTCGGGGCGATCCATGGCTCAAGAGACGCGATGTCGGCTGCTCACGCGAGGAGAGACTGGAGTTGATGAGACGGCGTAGGCGATGAGGCGTGTCGCAACAGCATCATAGATCAGGACCCGCCGCGTATGTGGCTTGAAAGGGCTGCCAGCATCAGCATGGTGGCTTGGCTGGAATGAGGCCTGGATCCGTCACCAAGGTCGACTATATCATGAGAAGAGCTCCCAGTGCAGACGGCTTGAATCGACAGTCGGGGGTTGCCAGAATCGGATTGAGGGTAACCAAGCTCTCTCCACAATCTGATACTAGGTACATAGTACAAGTACAGGCTTGTGACAGACGCTAGTGCACACCCTGCTTGTACTATGTACTATTTATGTAGTGCCGATAAGATAAAAAAAGAATCTCGTCCACCTTTGCGACTGCGCAGCTTAATGGCCTTGGAAAGAAACTTGCAAAACTCATTGTGCCGTTCGACACGCATAACATTCCGCGCCCCTTGCTTGCAACAGCTACTGCTTTGTACGACCGCCGACACTTTCTGCACTCACAACAGCCTTATTCAGAATGGGATCCAAGCGACCATACGCCGAGGTCGAGGCGACCGGATCATCGCGGGACGGAGCACACAAGAAGAGGAAGCCCTTGAACAACCACCATAAATCCAGCATGGAAGGAAAATATAGTAATGGCACCGCAAGCGGCCAGACGCTGAATGAGGTCAAGAAGCGCGCACGCGACATTGAGCGACGGTTTGCCAGGGGCGTCGATATGCCCTCTGATGTGCAGCGAAACCTGCAGTTGGAGTTGGCACATTGCAAAAAGCAGATTGAAGATCTGCAGTACAAGAAAAAGCGAAACGACATGATATCCCGATACCATAAAGTCCGATTCTTTGGTATGTTTACTGCATGGAGTGCCATGCTGGCGCATCCCCTACATGTCTTGACGCTTTGGATCATAGCTGACGGTGGAGGTATACAGAAAGGCAAAAGGCCGAAAGACTGAGGAAGCAACTCAAGAAACGCCTCGACGTAGTCACTGTCGCAGAAGAAAAGACGCAACTAGAAGAGGATTTCCACAGAGCAGAGGTTGATTGGTACTATACGAGATACTTTCCTTTTATGGAACGCTACATTAGCTTGTATCCGGCGGGCCAAGCCAAGGACGAGGCTGGTGACGAGCCGACAGCCAAACGAGCATTACACTCGGAGCGTCCTCCGGTGTGGAAAGAGATCGAGGATGCTATGCAACAAGGCCAAGCCGCCCTGGAGCGGATACAAGAGCGACGGCCTGAGCAGCCCGGTGCTGCAGGTTCTACTGCGGCGGTGCCTGCTCCGGTACAAGCGAGGCGAGACTTCATAGACAGGGGAGCCAAGGCTGACAAGGGCGACAAGTTACAGCAGAAGGCGAAAACGAAGCCTGCTGCAGACAAACAAGGCAACAGAAGGGAACGGCGCCGGGCATTGGCTGAAGAGAAGGAGAAGGCAAAAGAAGCGGGACAGGATTCTGGTGACGACAGCGACTTCTTTGGCTAGGTAGTGCTGGTTGCTGCACGCTGCACGCTGCACGCTGCACGCTGCACGCTGAAGAGAATGAATCTGCTTTCGCCTTTTGTTTTGAACAGAGCGCACATTGATACCCACGAATGGCAAGCAATCACCGATAATCAATCACAAGCTGCCACGACGTTAGCGAGTGTGGTGTTACTGCAAAACGAGATATGGAAATTGGCTGTACATAGTAGGCATGCGGTTCTTGCAGCGATGTTGGGAAACGCGGCTTAGCGGGCTCGACCGGTGGCTATGGCCAGAATGACGCTGCTGTCGAGACTGTCCGAAGAAGCTTTGTGTCACGACTTTCAAGGTTTCTTCTGCTATTGTGACAAACAGAAGTAGCCTTCCAAATCCTGGGCTGGTGGGATCAGCCGCATCATTGACATTTCCAGTACCTAGGTAGAGGCTACTATGTAGTCTACCTGTGCTACCTAGCAGCCTTGGGTACTATGTGTAGAGATGTCAGAGGTTTGTTGCGCGCGTGGCTGCCGTTTTACCTAATGGAGGAATGTGCTCTACTATGAAAGGCACGACAGCAACCTTCCTCTTTCCTATTCTGTCTTCCACTCCTCTATCAATCAACGCACCCTGCCAAAATCCCAAGATCGTCGTGTTCCTTTACTTTGGAGCAATTCGTATCAACCGTGGAAGATACTTGATTCCTTGCTGTAGCAGGGTGCATTGTCACTGCAGCGGCAACCAGCTGCAGCATGCATGTGCTGGGAAGTTTTGTTTTCGTCCGCTGGAAGCTCTCAGACAATCTCGCCCATACAACTTCTACTTTTTCTTTTGACCGTATTTCTGCAAATGTTTACGCAAGCCGACGCCACGACTTGGTTGCTTTTGTCCTAAATGATTCGCGTTGTGGCACAATCACGTATGATCAGGCAGACTGGGTGCGAGAAAGCCTGACAGCCTGGCAGCCTGCCTCACCCGGCCGTGGTGCGCAGGTCAGTTGCTTCTGAAGTGCACCAAAACACCAAGGCCCAATGCAGCAAACTATGCTATTGTATCTCACATCAATCACGAGCACAGTGGAAGAGTCTCATCCTCATTGCTTGAGCTTTTGTTGCCCTGCTTCTCGTGAGCCTTTACCCCTCTATATAACTCAAAGAGCGCCCTTTCAGATCCCAAGTTCCAATCTGGTTGAACCATCTTTTGCAACATTTCCCGATACCCACTCAAGCTACTCTACTCCCTACCAGCCACATTGATCATCATGACAACTGCCACCGGTCTTGAAGTCCAGCCGGACGACCTTGCCTTGATCCGGAGATGGATCGTTGAGCAAGAGCAATTCTGGGTCATGAACAACAGGCCTGCTCCCATCACAATAGCCCAGAGGAAGGCCTTTAAGGCCCTGCTGATCTCTATCAGGGCGCCTGCTCGAGAGAACCACGTTGGCACGCTTCAAGGTACGTATAATGGTGAAGGTTGACTTCCCTGGACGTAACCGTTACTGGAATTGTTTCAAATGCACGTACTGAACAACACGACTCTTTCTAGAATTCTGCCAAGGCCGGCACATGACCGTTGCGTATATCTATGGCGGTGTAGCCCAAGAATGGACCTGTCAGGTGACCGTCCAGGGCAGCATTGGCATCAATGGAGCGTATACAACCGTTACCTTGCCCTCAGAGGGAGACGGTAATCTCTCGGCCTTCTCAAGCAAGGCTTTAGCGAAGCAGAACGCGGCGAGCTGTGCCATTGACTGGCTGGTTTCTCACGGGTTGATGATGAACATCCGTGCCTCGGATGAGACTAGTAGCAGCCGAAGCACACCGACCACCGCCTACACTCAACCAGTTTCTCCATCTACGACACTCAATGGGGCAAGCAGTGTTCTGAGCAGTGAACAGAGCTCGAGTTTTGCATCTGTGGACGAGGAAAGCACGTTTTCCGAGACCCTATCGTCTGGTGATAGCGTTGTAAACGTGGATCAGTACCGCGAGTTTGAGCCGGCGACCGCTCAACGACCTCAACAAAACGGCTTTGTGCAGAACGAAGCTTTTCATAGGACAGGGACACAATTCATGAGCTGTAGCGAACTTGTCGCTAGTCTCTGCAACGAGAACAACATTCCTCAACCTAGATACCAAATTGACCCTGGTCCAGCGCCTGACTTGTACACTGGGTCAGCTCTCTTTGAGCATTACGGGGATGCCAAACTGCTACGACTTCAGTCCGCAAGTGTAGTGAATGAGGCCTACCGCGGGAAGCAAGCAATCAGAGAAGCCATTGCTGCCAAACTAGTTGGACCATTGAGAGAAATTGAGGCAGTTAGCAGAGAAGAGCTGCGTTTGCTGTGGGAGCGAGTTCCTCCTATGCTGTGAAAGGGCGTCCTTGGCGTACGGCCCTTTTGTTTTGGTTTCTTTTCCGTTCCTTTCCTTTTTTTCTTTTTCTTTTCTTTTCTTTTTGTTTTCCCCCATGTATCTTGGAATGGACGTGGAAGGAAATATGGTAGTCATTGAATTCAAAGGACACGCAGTATGTTCATCTTCTTCAAAGACAATATGTCTCAAGATCAATAGCATTAGCTTATTTTCTGGTATCGATGCTTAACATGTTTGAGCGAGACCAAACCCATTTTCTTCGACACCATCTACCGCTTTGGAATCTGATATATCGTCACAAGCCTCAACCTGTTCCTCTCTGTAACCAAGACAACATCACTCTTCCCGATCTTTACCTTTTCCACCCCGCCCACCCTTTCCACCCCGCCCGCCACCCCTTCCACGATTTCCAGACTTTGCAGGAGGCGGCCTGCCTTTCACATTCTCGGGTAGATCCGCCATCTTCTCGCCATCCTTCCACAACAGACCCACATCCTCTTTGCGCCCAACAACCTCTTTGAAATATTTGGCCGGGATGAGGCCTTCCTCACCAGTACCCTCCGTGAGCACAACACCGTTATCACTCATCCACCAGGTCAGGGCATTGTCCTCGAGACTGCGTCGGACGTCAATGTACACGAGTAGCTCTGCGTCAGTTCGCATACCAGAGATAACTACAGGGGCGGCGGCAACGGCAATGCCATCTCTTTCATTGCTGTGGTTGTCGTCCTGGGGCACTGCAGCAACAGCAATAGCATCACCACCTTTAACACCCTTGATTTTACCATCGCGAGGCAAGCCGATCGAGCAGTGGACATGGTTGCGCCCCATGCGGCGCAAACCACCGCTAGACACAATAGCAGGCCAAAAGGCAAAGTACGTGCCGTGGACGACAGTAGGTGGGATCGAGTCGGGCTCTGCAAGTGTAATAGGTTTCAGCAGGCTTTGCGAGTCGAGGGGAATCGAATGGCCCTGGTTGGCGCGTATGAGCCAGTACGAGGCGTCGTTTTGATTAGAGCCATGCTCTGTTTTGGGGTTTGCAGGACGCATCGAGTAGCGCTGCTTGTCGTTGGAAGCCGTTACGTCTATGACTTCTTGGACGGAGACATTGAGGGTGCGGAGGGGACCCCATTGGAGCTTTTGGGTTTGAATGTCAGTCAACTAGGGCCATACCGGATAAGAGAAAGACGCAAGTGGGAACCAGTTTGGACAGAAGTAGGCTCTTGCGAGAACGGAACTTCACGATGACCTCTTTCAGTCCAGTGGCCTACACCAAGGAACAGAACCATGGTGTATCCTTCCCCAAGAGGATCTTGGTAGTAAAGAAATGAAGAGTAAACTCACCACTTTATCGAGCGGCGCATACCCTTCCTTATCCAACTTGATGCCCGCATTCAGCGCCTGATGGCGCAACAGTCTCGACAAGGCCCGCGAGATATCCTTTTCCCTCCTTGCCGCTTGCCCTTGCCCTCCCCCACCTCCTCCTCCCCCTCCGTGATGACCACGGTCTCTGCCCCCTTTCTTACCACCCTTACCCCCCTGGTGCGTCGTAGCTTGGCTGTGGCTGTCCTCGACCTTGTCGGCCCACGCCTCCGCAGTGTCCTCCATGGCTTTGCCTCTGGTGAAACTTGGGCCGCCTCGCTCAAGATTTGGAATGCCGATTGAGAGAAAGCGGAGTTGAGTTGCGCTGTTGGTGTTATATGCGCTGTGTCGATGTAGCAGCGGTGATATTGATGCTGCTGGCGATGGTGCTGGCGATATAAATCTGGTAGCTCGGCGATGCTGAACAATGCTCCACGCGGCAGCAGCAGCACGCTGTGGTGAGGACGGTGATGAACAACAGCAACAACAACAACAGCAATAAAGAAGCTTATACCGCGCCGCTGTGTAGCCTGTCGTCATAAGGAACCTTTGCCAACTCCTGCTTTCCACTACCCCGTATCTCCTGGCTTTATGGCTGAAATTCAGACTTGTTCCCCGAAAAAAATTAAAAAAATTCTTGTTGCACGTGATGGTCGACGTGCGTTAGTTTGGTTGTTGTGTCGAGTTGGGAAGAAGAAAAGAGAAGGGAAAAAAGCAAGGAAAATTTGTGCTTCGTTCATTCGTGCCCATCGTTTCCTTCCTCTCCCCCCCCCCCTGATAGTTTTGAGAGCCCAGTTTTTGGCTTGCTGCCACCAGCGCTGCGAGCCGCTGTACTATGTAAGCCCGCTACTTGGGCGGCCTGACTCATCCAGCGTGCTTGCCCAATTCACGACAACCTTATCTTCACTTCACTGGCAGGGTCTCATTGGAAAATCGGTCAAGGGAAGCATATTTCAAGGAAGAGGGAGGAAAAAAAAAAGCATTGGATATATTTACGCAGTTATGAAGGAGTACTATATCTAGTAATGAGGTTACTTTGCGCTCGAGCAAAAAGAGCTTGGTATTTTCCGTCTTTGTATTTGAGATGGAAGTGCTTAAAACCCGCTGTCTTTCAGATGGTCACAGACTCAGGTGATTCGCGAGTGCGAAAAGAAAGACACCGATGCTACGTGCAAGATGACAACATTCCCACCGCACTGTCACCAAAAGAGCGATGCAGCTATTTCGGGGCTGAATATGTTTTATGGTATATTCTTTCCGCTGTCACCTTGCCTCTTCTTCCTCGCCCAGCCAGTCGTCTAGTATAGATACACCGACGGAAAAGCACCTGGTATTCCATGCCCGGCCGTAGCCATTGCCTTTGTTCTTCAACAAATACGCACCCATTATGCACAAAGCAAAAAGAAAGCAAGGAAGAAAAAAAAATGAGGAAAAGCTAAACGCCACCTGTGCCCCGCCGTCATCGCGACGTTTCGTGGTTTATGTCTTTCCCCCAGCTTATAGTGACGCCCAACGCACAGTGTAGAAATTGACAACGCAAAACGCAATAGAATGAAACAGCGCCGGAAAAAAAAAAAACTTTTTTGCCAATTCGTCTCGTGCGTGCGCGTGCCAGCGTTCCGAACCCTCCCCCATACATCTGAAATAACGCCTTCCAATGTACTCCATCATATGGGATCTGCGCCATCTTTCGGCTGCAGACCGACCACCATCAGTGCAATCCGCGTCAAGTCTGTATATGTGTGTCGAAGTGAAATCATCTGAATCTGCCGCCGAGAAAACTAATCATCGGTAACCGCCTGCATTGGAGGCGTTGCCAGAGATGCTGGGAATGCCGCTATGTCTTTTGCGGTGTATATTCGACGACTGAGAATTTGGAGGAGGTGCTTGCAGCCCGGCCATCGAGTACCGCTGACTTCGCCCGTCACCTATCCGCGCTGTTATGTTACTCGTATCGTCGCGGTCGTCTTGCTGCTGCCGGTTAATCTGGAGGAAGCGGCGCCCACTACTAGGCGTAGTAGGCGTCATCAACCGGGAGGAGTATGCGCCAGGCGCAGGCAGAGCAGACGTGAGCAGCCTCCGTGATGGCTGCGCTGAGCTTGCAGAAACTGGCTCTTGGACTGCAGATCGACGCGCTGTGCTCTCACGACCAGGCACAGAAATCCGGAGCCCCCTACTCACTTCGGTGATGGCTCTAGAGGGGGCTCGAGATCCAACTTGCGGCTCCTCGTCAATATTACTAACTCGGCTGATGGTTGTCACTCGTCGCGGCGCAATTGCATAGGACATGCGATGTGTTTCGTCTGGGTCTTCTGCATCCTCTGCTTCCGCCGTGACTGCTCGTCGCGTTCGGAGAAGCGACGTCTTCCGCCCTTGATCATCTGCTTCCTCCGTCACCCCGCGTCGAGATCGTGAGACTATGAGAGACGACATGCGTCCTCCAACTGTGTCATCTCCGCCCATAACGCTCGAAGCATATCTCGGGCCTGGCGCATTCGTTGCAGTACTCATGCCCGTAAAATTAAACGTCGCTCGCTTCTCCAGTCTTGTGAGCCTAGGGCTACTAAACTCAACGCTTGGAAGAGGCTCATCTGGTCCAGCGCTTCGGCGTCCAGTAAAGACCTTCATAGCAGGTGGACTGCTGGGAGCCTCTTCCCTAGATACTGAAGTGCCCCGCGTCTGGGGCCGTGATGCAGAGAGGTTGTTCTTGCGTTGTGACCCCTCTTCTGTCAAAGCCAAGCATAGCTCTGTCAAGCTTCGACAGATACTTTCCGTCTTTTTTCGCAACTGCCGATCCGTGACTGTGATAGAGCCGCCCACTCCAATAGTGCTCGCACCGCTGGAGATGGGACCCGGCTGTCCTGTTGTGCCCATCAATTGCGATAAAGACGCTGCGTCGTTGGCGGCGGCTGCAATTGCATCATAGACTTCTGTGCTCACATGGGGCTTGGCTTTGGCCAAGGCAGATCTCAGCAACGGTTGCGCCTCCTTTGGAGCCGACGAGAGGCCCACAATGTCCCTTTGGGCAGAGCCTGCTCCTGGTACACGCTTCGGCGAACCTGAGAGTGTCGTAGCACCGGTATCTGCTGTAGGGGGCCTCTCATCAGATGTCCTTGAAATGGCTGCACCAGAGGGCTTGGGCAGCTTGCCTGTCAGTTCTAATCTGTGGATCCGAGACTTTAGCTCGTCAAGCTCATCCCAGACTGTCGACGCCGCTGCCGTGGAAGCCGAGGATTCAGATGCCTCGGCTTGCCCGAGACTCAGTTGCTGAGCAGGGTCTGCATGCTTCAAGGTCATTGTTGATGAAGAGGTGAATGATTTGGATAAACCGGTCGGCTGGCGGACAGAAGAGGACCGGCTGTGCTCGCCAGTCTTGGTGGAGGACCGCCGAGCAAAGATGGCATTTCTGTCGTTGGAATTGTCGAGGACGCTCTGTGTCCTCGGAGTCATTGGAGACGGTTTCAGACTTGGCATTCGAGCGGAAGCACGGGTGGTCGATTCGAGCTTCGAAGAAGTGCGTCCCAACCCGCTGCTCTGATTCGATCCGTCCTGATAATGGTCCGTCTCACCATGAGCCTCTGGTGCTCTCCGCGTGCGTGATGACGGCACCTGTTGATCATAGAGATGTCGCGAAGAGGCTGGTGGTGTGGGCGGTCTCTGGACTGAGGCTGCGTAGTGGCCAGACGTTGGCCGCGCACGCCGCACGACACGAGACTGCAATGTTGTCAGCTCCGATATCTTTCCTCTGCCTCTTAGCCAGAAACGTGGGCCAGTGCTTAGTTTGCTGGAAAAGCACGGATAGAACAAAGTGCTAAAGGCAGCGAGCAGGATAAAAGGTCACCAAAAGAAAAGCGACCAGTCTCCACAATTGAGGTGTCTCATGCAGGAACAGGCTCTCTGAATGGGGATTTCTCAGGAACCGCGTTCCAGTCGGCAGGGGTGGACGGGAAAGGCCAGATTTTTCGGTCCTGCAGGGAAAAGGGATTGCCGGGACTCACCACTGTGTTGCTTGATTCTTCCACACCACGGTCCTGGGGCTTGGGTCGAGGGAGGGAGGACGAGGACTCTTCACGCGCAATCCTCATGAAGATGTCGGCAGTATTGTTCTCGCTTTCGGTGACCTCATCGTCCACATCCGGGAGTGCACCTTGCCGGGACCAGTCGTTGCCGGAGCGGCCCTCGAGTGCTCGCAGCGAGCGGTCTCTGTGGTTTGTATCACGAGAATCGGCCCCATCGTCGTAGTAGCGATAGGACGAGCTGCTCATTTCGGGCAGTGAGCTCTTGCGAGAGCCAGAGGAGCGAAAGGAACGGATGGGCGGGATGCGACCGGGCGTCTTCGCAGTGAAGCCAGGCGCAGACGGTGGTGACCTGTACGAAAGCGGTGGCCGTGAGGTACTCGATCTCCGTCGTGGTATCTTGTCGTTTTCATCGATAAGGGTTGTGTTTGCAGGCCGGGACAGAACGAGCGCGCGCTGGCCGTGGGCCCAATCGCCAGCGGCAGAGACTGGCGCGGACGCGACTCTGGCCTTTGAAGGGAGAGGTGGTGGAGACGACGCGCCGCACGATGCCCTACTAAGGGGATCAGGGCGGTGACGTGTGCGTGGAAGGGTTCTTGCGGGGGTGTAGAAGGAGGGCGGAGCGACGTCGGTATCGGCGTTGGCCTGCGATGGAGAAACAGTAGCAACAGCGCCGGCGGGAGTCACCACGAGCAAGAGGTCGGCAGCGACAGCTGGGGGGGTGGTAGCAATCGGATTGTCAGTTGGCGACGGAGCAAATGACTTGTCAGTAGGGTCGGGGGTGTCAGGAGGCGAGGCAGAGGCGGTCGGCTGTCTGGAAGCTGGCGACGTCGAGGCGGTGGAGTGAGGTGAACGTTGGTCGGCAGTGGTCGACTTGGTCGGTTGAGCGCTATTTTCCAGGCTGGCGGGGGTGGTTTGGGGCAGATGATGCGGTGCGAAAGCCCCTAACACAGATGGGCGCACCCCTGCAGGGCTGCTGGGGTCTGGCTGGTCTGGCTGCTGCGAGCCGTCACCGTGGGGGGGGCCTGCATTGGCAGTGCGGTCGACAAAGCGAAAGGCCGGCAGTTTGGACGCGGAATGGTCCAGTCTGTGCATGTGCAGGAGCAGCGAGTTGGGCACTGTTTTGGCCGCATCGTGTGCCGTCGCCAACGTGTCCGCCTGGTGGTGGCGTTTGTTGCAATCGAACGGGGCTTCTGAATCCGGCGCAGCACCTGGCGTAGCAGCAGCCTCAACGGACGTTGCCATGTTGTGAAACAGCGAGACTTGTGCTGTTTGCGGGCCTGTCCAGGCTCACCACAGGCCCCACAGCCGTGGTTCAGACTGACTGACAGGTGCCGTCTCGTGTCGCTTTCGAGGAACTGCGGTTGCGGTTATGCTACTCACGTTATGGCTGCCGGTCTTGGGAATCGCACGTCGAATAAGAGATAAGAAAAGTTTCCGGTATCATATGAAACTATAGGTAGCAGCTGTTGCACGTAGAAGACCGCGCCCACGATTCTGGCAAGCAATTTCAAGCATTGATGAGGTTGCCTGGTAGGTCTCAATGACGGGCCCACTGCGAATATTTGATGGCGGCGGACGGCCGTCAAAATGGCAAGCACGTACTTTTTGATGGAAAGGTTGAAAAAGGGAACCATGGGCTGGGCTGCCAAAGAACACACAGCATGTCAGTGCCCAATCCATCATCACAGGCTCAAAGTGAAGCCATGCAAGCTGCGCATGCCGAGTCACACCAATTGGCATCCTCCTCTCAGCCGTGCTTTGGTTGCAGTCAGGCCATTGCTGGCCCCGGGGCTCTGCTCAGCTGCGTGGGTTGCAGGCAGCCTGCCTCGCCAAGTTAACTGAAGCTCTGGTGTGTCTGAGTGCCTCTGCTCCTTCCCACTTTCAATCTCAAGAACCATTAGCAGGTGGAACCTGGAGATATAATTGAATAACCTTTATTAAGTGCTTGGGGTAGGGCGCCCGCTCCTATCACTATCTAGGTAACCAGGTAACTAGGTGCTGCTCCATCCACCGCCTGGCGCTACCAAGCTAGTACCAATTGACAGCGGCTGATTGCTTGCATGCACTACTAAACGAATGCACGGAAGATGCTGTGGATCTTGTAATCAAACCTCCAAATTCAACGTCCCAAGTTCCATTGTGTACTTCTGGTCCCTATTCACTCAATAGAAAGCGCAAAATTGAAGGATCCTGATAGTCCAAACTTTGCAGGTATAGATGCCCAGTCAAAGTCCTCTATAGAGCAGGAATCATCGACATGGATGTCCTGCCGACTTGAGTATGCAACCCCTTTTCTCTTGCACCCTACTATGAACTCCCACACCACCACAATCACTACTACCGGCGGGAGATGCCGTCTTCTTCGACCGGCATTGGACCTGTTGCGGTCCCAACTGGCCGAAAGATGATTCTCAAATCAGTTACCCTCGGTCACTTGCCGACTCTTCTATCCCTTTCGGAAAGCTTGGAAATGAGGCTGGCCTATTCCGGATGCTATTGACCGCAACCGTCATTATGGGAGTCGTGGAGTCGTAGAATCCAAGTCTCCCCATTCGTGCGTGGCGGAATCTTCGCCACAAAGATAGCCAACACATGCCAACAACGGCAAACCAACGACGAAACTACCGACGACCGACGAGATCGACGTACGGGAAGCTACCAAAGCCATCTACCGTTCTCAACGGCACAATGGCAGGGAAATGCGGATACTTGTGCATGGTGCCTGTTTCATGCGCATATGCCATGTAATATGGCGGCTTTATAATACAAATTACTCGATGCTCATGGAACTTGAGAGGGTGAGACTAGTTGATAGAACAGCATCTACGCGGTAAAATCCCACGAGAGACGCGAGAGGCCTTGGCCGCCTTGTATGCGGAACTGCTCGTCCTCAATTGAGCGACCATCCTTTGATTCATCACGTCTACAGTCTTGTAGTTGACTTGGATGAATATGGTCAATGTTGAAAAAGGAATCTCCGTACAATACCCTGCAGTCTTGGAATTACCGCGCTGTCCTGTATTGGACTTGCGGAACAGGTTGCAAGCGCTTCCAGCCTTTCTCTTGGTAATTCTAGCTTTAGCCAGTTCTGCAGTGGGCATATGTGTCTTCAAAGCACATCGTACCATGTCCGACTTTGGTGATAGAACAGACGTTATACTTGGTATCAACCGTTTTACAAAGTTAGAAGAGCAATGCAGCACAACTGTGGTAATCTTTTCGGAGTTTCAGAGAACCATCGATCTATTGATATTCTTAAGAGAAAGTCCTTTGGTATCATCTGTTTATCACAACACAACATAAAGACTATATCTATAGTCACAATGGACGAGCTTCAAGTGCGGTATCCTCAAGACAGAGCCGAAATGTCGTGACTAGGCCATTGAGAATATTCGGCTTTATTCTAGCACGAAAAAAAAAAAAGGCTGCATCAACCCGTGCTCGATAGTCGAGAGGCAAATGGTGCCTATGAAATGCGATACGATACTGACGGCAACTTTCTGAAAGCATTACAGAATACACCACCCAAGTCCAAGGACTCGACCACTTTGTTGCTGTCGTCTGTCTGCATATACTCAGTAATCCCTCCAAGTCTGCTGAACAAGTAGCAGTGTGTTACGCATTGTACCACTTTACACTATCTGGGAATATCATCTACGAAAAAGACGCTTGTGATTCCGGGGAATGCTACTATGCATACAGCCTTTACTTGGTAAGTATGCTTTGCCTTGCACCGGAACCCATGATGTCGTATGTTTTCCAAAAGGCTAAGCCCAGCTTGTGAGCGGTGTCTTTCCTGTTTGCCCAAATCTTACTACTCAACTGCACCGAATCGTCCTTACCCATTTCTCTTAGCGTAGTGTCCTTCTACTGTCTTTGGATTATCAAGGGTCAAAGCAATACTTCCTAATCCGCCGATCCATCAACTCGTTGACATTCCCACGGAAGATCAGACAACGATAATATCCGCGAATTACCGGCCACTCCACATGAAAAGGGTCACTACTTAGTTAAGCAAGAGTACCTGTCGATGCCAAAGGGGGGAAACTTGTAACCTACCAAAGGAGCAAGAAGCTAGTTGTCTCCTCCTCTAGATTCTGCTCTGCTTCTCTGCCTAGTTATTAGGGCGCGCCGGGAGATCACTCTGGGGATATCTAGCCCCGTTTCATTCCTGTTTCCAGTAGTGGTACAATTGTGACTGTGCGCCAAAGGAATTTTCTTGTGTCTGTGTGTGTGTATACAGCAATTGCATGTACATAGTATATGTGTTTCAAATGGTCTGTGTGGCCGTGGTTTGCGTTGAGTCAACTTGAGTGAGTTCGCGGCGGATTTGTCCGTCCGTACCGTATTCCTTCATTACGCCAAGCGTCTTGACACGGATAGGCTGGATGGGGGCATCGACGTGCCGGAAATCGCTAGAATACATTATCAACACCAAGCTGGGGTTGGTCTTTTTTTATTAAAAAAAATACAAAACCTTTCTGGCCGAGCATAGGATTGAGGAGGAAGGATGAAGAGCAGATCGTGTCGGCTCTCTTGACCACGGCAAGCTTCTTTTTTTTCTCCTTAACCCTTCTCTTTTCCACAGCTAATCTTTACCCTACGTGCCGCGTAGCTGTTTGTTTTCAAAGAGGTGGTAAGAGCGAGCGTCGACTAATACGTAGTAGGCGTCAAACTCTGGTCGGGAAGAGCAATTCCGTCAGGGCACAAGAGGCCAAGGAACGGTCGTCGATGAAGATGCGCAATGGCGATGGGAAACGCCACGGGCAGCACTGCCCAGAACCGTTGGTGTACGCGGTAGCGCGTGAAACAAAAGATGCAAAGACCTTTTTTATATTACAGGCACCACGCTTTGTCGCGCATGGCGCCATGTTCGCCATCCCGTCTGATATCAACAGCCCGTGCACCGGCTTGTATTTCATATAGTATCTGAATATAAAGTTTCTGACACCTCAGATCCACGAGGGAAAACTCACGGGCCTCGTTGTGCATTTGATATCACGGAAGTGGACCGTGTGCATGCACATACGTACTTGGCGTCCCAGTTATAGGCTGGTTTTCATTCTCTTTTGACAACGCTGGCAGGATGAGTGAGGTGTGCGCCATGGCAGGACGAGCAACGTTTCCAATCCAAAAAATCCATTACATGACCATGGAGAAGTCACGAGACCTCTGAAGCAGCGTCGTGGCTGTTTGCGTATGGTGCGAAATTGGACGTGCCCCGGATACGGGGCACATCCCAGCTTGCTCTCAGCTGGTATAACCACGGACCCAAGTCATCAAATTTTGGACTCGTCGTCATTCCATCAGGATGTTTTAGCCGCCTCACGAGGGCTAGAGTGGGGATCAAAACTCTAACCGGCTGAATAAGGTCCTCGAGAGAATAAACGCGTGCTACGCAGTGGCCACAGAAGGGATCGTTCGCCATTCCATGTCATGAGCAGGTAAAGAGAAAAAAAAACGAGGCGCGGTCTTCTGAATGGTTCAGCTTTGATTGGGGAAATCTGGGGACTCTCAGGCGAGGCAAACGGAAATGAGTCGGCCATTCCGGGCTCGACGGTGCATCGATTTTGGTCATCTCATTGGCCCAGCCTTGCCCAGCTGGACGAGGGCTTGTACAGTAGGCTGGATTCTGCCCGGCGGGGCGGCGAAGCGGCCTGTACCATCGTGCTGTTGTGTCTTCGAACCGTTGGTCCGACCCGCTCACATAACGACCCCTGGCCCCTCCTTGTTTCAGGTTTGGCTCCAGCCTCTGACACGGCAGAGACAATGTTTTTTGTGCTAGGGCCCGTGTCCTCAGCACTGGGCGGGAATGCAGCTTCTCGTGGTTGATCGCAAGACCATCATGAAAGAAACCGTGTGCTTGACAGTGAACATGACAGCCCTTGATTTTGTGGAACGTCCATCGTAGATTCCGCATGATGTGGTTTGGGAATACTGCGTACCGAGCGTTTGATGGGATGGCCTGAATGAATGAACGACTGAATTGGTGGCCCGTGACTGGGGCTATGGAGGGATAGACCTTGCCTCTTGGGACAAGCGGGACCCTGAGGCGCATCTGGGTGTCTGTCTGAAGACGCAAAGGCTCGTCAAACAATACCAGCGCACAGCACAGCACAGCACAGCACAGCACAGCACAGAGCGACAACACTTGTTCGAAGCTCCACCAAGCTGCCAGCTGTTTTGTCTGGCCGTAACCCAGTCATACTATACTATGTATACACAAGCCGACCGCTATTGTTGGCCTGTACATAGTATACGGTGTATAGCCGGAAAGCTGCTCTTGTATCATGTTTAGGGCTCTGTGTCCTGTTTCGTTTCCCTGCTCATATCCCCACGTAGGGCCTCGCATGCTTGTGTTGTAGTAGACTGTGTATTTAATAGATTGTAGCATAGTACTCATAGTGAATGACCCAAAAACAGGCCGGGTTGCCGCAATCAGGGAACAATACGTTAGAGTTGGCAGAGAAAGAACAACAGCGCCGAAGCAGGATCCTCGACGAGCCTACCATGTATATATAAATCAGTCTCAGCACACTACTTTGTATGTACTACGTACAGGTTGCAGCTGGGCCGTCAAGATCTGAGCTGAAATGCCTCGGCAGACGAATTATCTCCACGGTGGGAACACTCCCGAGTCCACCGTGATGGAGTGCTATCCCAGAGGCTTGGGTGGCTCTTGGTCGCGACGGCGGTCACTGATAACTCTAATGGCGAGAAAGATGGGGGTTTCTCCTCTGCCACAATCGAAAGTCGAGTAGTATACTTGCATACGCCAAAACAGAAGTGCTTGCTTAGAATTGGAAGCAAACTCGGCCAGTTTTTCCAGAATCTTGGAGCTGGACAGTATGTGAATAGTAAAGCTTGCACAGTGGGTAGGGGCGCTCCAAATGACCCCACTCTGCAGCTCCACTAGAAGCTCGCATGCGTGCATGTGCGTGCACTGGATGGAACGTGCAGGTGGCCCTGCCGCTGTTGATTGGTTCAAACCTGCAGCCGTTTGCCGCCGTGCTCGTTCTAAAAATAGGGCGTTGTTTCGAAAAGCAGACGCTACTACAAGGTACTTGGACGCAAAGATACTGTGCCTTGACTATGTACTATGTACTATGTATAGCACTACAATAAGAATACCTCGGTAGTAGCGTATCTACTGTCTGTGTATGGCAGCAAGGGCCTGCAACTGCAAAAGTAGAAAATAAATATCTGGCCTGGCCTTTAGTCTGAACAAGGACGCTTCCTTCAGGCTCATTTCTACAGAGGTCCAGATCCAAAACCAGATGTCGGGGATCTGGGACGGAGAGATCTCATTTTACACTCGCACCAACACGACCCTGTTGTCGGTGCTGTGCTATGTAAGTACATGTAACAGATCGCACAGCCCTTTGCAGCATAGCACAGCCAAAGCACAGCTATCACTACCTACCCTATATAGTAATACTATGGCCAAGTACGTATACTATGTAGCAGGTGCAATCCTCCGCCTGCCCTGTGGCGATTCCGTATCGGGCGCAGCGACTGCTTGTCAATCCGGCGGCGACGGTGATTGGCTAGTAGGGCTCTGCCGCAGCAGGGGTGCGCTATTTCTGGAAATTGATGAGCTTTCTTGGGCTTTCTTGGGCTTTGCCATCTTCGCACTCGTTCCGCCCCGCCTCGCTGCTGATTGGCTAGTACACGGACCCGCCGACGCCCCAGCCGCAACTTCCTGTCCTTATGGGAAGGCACTTGAAGTGGCTATTGTCTCTGGGCATCAGGAGTGGCTGGTCGCTGCTATACAGTACACGTACATGATCATAGTAGAGCACACCCATATTCCCAGGTACGAGTGGTTCCGCTGGCGCCTGGGCTGGCCCCTGCTCCCTGCTGCATCTCATCCTTGGGGTGTGGCAGGGTGGAGTGGGGGGTGCCCCTTGCCAGCTATGGATGGACCCCTGCTCCCCGTCAGTGCCTCCGCCACTCCACCTTTCGTTCCCTCACTCTCCATCTTGAACCGCGCGATTGTCTGTCTCTCATCCGCCTCCTCTGCTCTGCTGCGCTAATCGCTCCCGCTTAGTGCCCTGGGCCTGTCTCGTCTTTGAACCGCTGACCCAGTGCCAGCCCAGGCCTGCCCGCCTATCCGCACGTACTTCCTTCCTTCCAACCTAACCTAACCTATCCTAACCAAACCCAAGCCAAACCAGCTGCCTGCTGCCAGGTTGTACTTTGGCCTTCACATTTCTTCCTCTTCCACTGTCCATAGCACTGGCTTTCTTTGACTCCCTCCCCACGCCAATACGCTTCTCAACACGCACCCGTCGGGCCCAAACGACCACGCAACCCGCTTCTTTTTGTCTGGCGGCTGTCGCAAAGCCCAGGTTCTGGCCACACTTACAGCAGGCGCAGGGACTATCATCCTCCTTGCTCCGTGCTGCTGCTCTCTCCCCCGATCCCGCTCAATTGGCACTATCCCAGTCTGGCCCAGGAGCCGCCGCCCCAGCGCCTGTCGCCTCACTGTACTTGCTGTCCTGTCCTGGTTCCCTCTGAGCCTGTCGAGCACCTCGCCCAGGACCCACCCAGCCGACCCAATTTTACCACCTTTTCTCATCAACCACCTTTCCTTCTCCCCCTTCCTCTTTCATTTTCCCATACGCTGCGACCAATCCTTCCGAGGATCCTCTACGGCTGCCCAGAACCACCGTCGGTCCCCTGTGAACTACAAGACAAGACAAGATTTGAGCGCTGGAAAGTGGCCTAGAGAAAGAGAAGTGGAAACAAAGCAGAGCAAGTGGAAACTCAGGCCGCAAAGAAGCAAAGAGAAGGGAAACCCGCATCGTCATCTCCAGCCACTGACTGGCCTCGCAATATCCGACCAGTGGCCCCCGCCAGCTTTGTCGTTTCGTCTCACCTACGGCCTCACTCTTACATCCTCTCACCTCGTCATAATCTCTGCTGCCCTTTGGCTTCGTTGGTCTGCGCATCCGGTCGATCATGCGTTGACATCAAGAGACTCTTCTGCTTCTGCCTTTGGTCCGACTCCACCCCCATCTTGTCTTCTTTTGACAGTTAATACGCGCCATCTTCGTTCCTTGGACCCAGTCTGGCGGGATTTCCTCGATCAGCCAATACATCTTGTGATCCTTCCGTCCTCACCGCGAATTAAGGTGGATCTTTCAAACACCTCCGAGACCCGCAAGCCGAATCAGTCATATCCACAGCCCATATCTGCTTAGAAAAATACGTGTGACTGCACCTCGAGATATACCGCAGTTGTTTCGCACCTCGGCCGCTGCCAAGGTCGACAGCCAATTTCCACCACAGGATACAGCAGTGCTGTCCCGTGTTGCATACAGTAATAATCTTTCAACTTTTCCTTGTTTGCTCTTCTGCCTTGACGAGTTCAAAAAGGCAACCGATCTTGTGTGTCTCATCACCTCAACACTCCAAAACATTGCTGGTCTGGCTGTTCGCAGCCCATCAGACCGTCGACAACAAGGCCACTATTTCCAGGTCTTGAAACCGGCGCACTCGACCTGTGCTTGCATCAGCGACGCCCAGTGCTGACTTTCACTGCCACTGCCAATTCGAACAACCATGTATACGACCACTGCGCGGAGGTTATACGAGGATCAAATACCCTCCTTCATGTCCGTCTTCGACCTGGACCAGGAAATGCACGATCAAGAACAAGACACAGTCACCGTCGTTGACGCCAAGATGATGGGTTTAGAATCCGCTTGCCGCCCAAAGCTGGGTTCCGAACCTTCGACATTGCTACAACCACCCTCCCTTGCAACAAATCACCACCACCGTGAAAGCACATCAACACATGCTTCTGAATCCGCCGATTCGTCGCCAACAACCACAGTATCCTGCACCGACTCGTCTTCACTCTCGGATCCCTCTCCATCGTCATCGCCCGACTCGCCTGTCAATCTAGTGCCTCTGAACGCCTTTCCTGGCACCACTTTTGGCGCTTTGCCTTCGATGGCCAGCCTATCAGTTTCAGAGCACGCACCGCAGTTGATTCGTCCGATGACGTCTCCGGCCCCAAGGCGGAGGAACATGAAGGGCTTGTCGATCCAGCCTCCACTCCACTCCTCTGGCACTGCTTCGAACCAGGCGTCTGAGCCCTCGTCGCCATCCTTCATTAAGCCTAAGATCCCAGCCATGAAGAGGAAGCCGAGCAATCTCAGCCTCAAGACGAACTCAGATGACCTTGCCGGACGATCTACCCTCGACATCCCTCAAAGTCCATCATTGCCTGCTTTGGCTCAGAGAAGAGCTTTGAAACATTCCACCTCATCTCCACATATGCTGTCGGGGCTCAAGTCTGCGACATTTGGCCCTGCGGGCGGCATGAGCTTTCCAACCGTCTTTGAGCGCAATGAATCCGGTCTTTCATCATTTCTTCGACGCGCCTCCAAGACTCCCTCGTCAAGTAGCACTAACGATGCAATTATCGAAGAGGACTCGCCCATCCGAAGTCAAATGGCTAACCGATCTGCTTTCGATATCGAACCCTACCACGAGAAAGAAAGCAACGAGGATCAAAAATCGCCAGGCTATCCAAACGGTCCCATCGCCATCTACGGCGACAACGTCTACCTTTACCTCGAGCCCACGGCCGAGGAGGCACGCAAATTTGATGTGGTCATCAACGTCGCCCGCGAGGTCTCAAATCCATTTCAGCTCCCGGCAAATGCACGAGGTGACCACATGACGGATATGTCGCCTGTTCCAGATACTGCCGCTACTGATTCAAGTTTTGCCACGGCATTTGAGTTCCAGCCAGACGACATCACGCCGACTACTCCAAAGGCAACTTTCTCTCCCAAGGAGCCCGAATACATCCACATACCTTGGGACCACAATTCCGACATTGGCAAAGATCTCATGTACTTGTGTGAAACGATTGAGCGGAAAACGCTGGCAGGCAAGAAAGTTCTCGTTCACTGTCAACAAGGCGCTAGTCGCTCCGCCAGTCTGATCATTGCTTACGGTCTGTATCAAAACCCCGAAATGAGCGTCAACGACGCTTACTACGCTGCTCAAGCAAAGAGTCGGTGGATCAGCCCCAATATGCGGTTGATGTACTGCCTGCAAGACTTCCAAAAAGAGGTCAGCAAGAAGAGGTTGGCCCCAGCTTCCGCATACAAGCCTAGAAGTGGCCGCAGTCCGTCCAAGCACCGAATGACCCTCTCGGCCGATGCCATTGAGGTCTCCAAAGAACCGCAGACGGCGCCTCTGCCTGACGAGGATGGGTGTTCTAGATCAGGTAAACCCGAGCAATCTCCACTGCGCGCACGCGGGCACTCTTCACCAGATCCATTTGCAATCTCGCCCGGCCCATCTTCCGCTCCTTCGGCTTTCTCATGGGACAAAAAGGAAGATGAATCTGATCCAGGCCGTTTTGGCCGCTTCAATCACTCCGTCATTTATACAACTCCTTCACCAGTTGCGGAAAGCCCCGAATACAGGTTCCCCAGGTCAAATTTTCCGTTTCCGAAACCTCCACCGTCGCCTGGCTTCGCTCCATTCTTATCCGAGGCTTTTCCAAAGCCTCCACCGTCCCCGGGTTTTGCGCCTTCGGATCCTTTTAGCAAGCCTCCGCCATCGCCAGGTTTTGGTGTACGTCGATTTGGGGAAGAAGGAGCATTTGGCTTCACGCCATTACCTCTCGGATCTTTGATGGGTCGAGGCCGTTCTGAGTTAGCTGAAGCGCCGAAGCGTGTCCTTGCCGTCAGCACTAAACCTGAAGCTACCCCATTATTATCGCCTCGTGCCGAAACAATGACCAACAATCCTATACACACCTCATTTGCCGAATTCGCAGGTATGCGCTTCGTGGAAATTCCTCCAACTCCTAGCGATCAGTTTGCTTCGCAAAACAAATCCACGCAAGACCTGTTCTCCCCACGCAAGTCAGAATTCCCAAGAGACACCTTCAGCTCCTTTGGCCGTCCCAGACAAGTCAGCGACCCTCGAAGCCCACCTACTAAGGGCGAGGCGCCGATTGTACGGTCTATTGATGAAATGATCTGATAACGGGCTGGTTGGGGCCCATTGCTTTTCATTCAGAGTCCTCTCATCGCCAGGAGGCACCCGACCGTAGCGACGAAAGCCGGCATAATCACAAAATATCGACTGGTGTTCTCGCACGGTTGAATCATGGGTTCATTTGAGGAGATCGAACACAAAATTTTGCTTATTTCTCTATGTTACCGATATATTTTTTCCTTTCTTCCTCTGCGCCACTAAAGCCATCGCACGATTCAGCCATCCTGGGGCTTCGGTATTTTCTAAACTGGAATGTATAATCAACCACTAAAGGATATAGTCTCATCTCCGGGTGCATGGAACAGGATCATGAATTTCTTACCCTCGGAGGTTTCACGACCTCTTATCCTCGGAACCACACCATTCACTCCACGATGTTTTTATTATTTCTTTTTCACTTTGTTGTCTACTTTTGTTTTTATATCCGTCTTTGCAGGCAGGGGCGTATTATGAAGGGAAAAGCTTCTGACACGAGCGGGGGAATTCGGGGGGGGGGCAGGATTACAAACTTTCGGAGGGAGGGTAACCGTATCATTGTGCGATTCGAAATTCCCCCATAATCATCATCAGGGAGCCCAGGAAGGAGAGAGAGAGAGAGAGAGAGACGGGATCGCGAGGCTACGGCCCCGGTCAATGCAAGCTGCTATTGGGTCAGCAAAAGGATGAGCAATTTGGGATATGAGTTTTACGAAGAGGTTGAAGAGGGCGAAGGAAAGGAGACAGTGGGTTTAGAGACATCCTGTGTAGGATACTAGGAGAAGGTGGAAGTCAGGGTCGCACAAACTGTGTCTTTGATAGTGTAGAGAAATTGAATCCTAGACTATGCGCAGAAATGAAGGCTCTTACAAGAAAACTTGCTCAAATTACATTGCAGTATATCAACAGGTCTGGAATTTCTACAGAGTGGATGAGTGATACTTGGTCTGTTGTTAGTAATGGTTTTATAATTGTCTTTATTGGAGGCCGCTTGTAAGCGTTTGCAGGTTGTCGCTGCTTTTGGAGGATACTGATAACCAACATGTAAGCAGATGCTTTGTATCGAATGCTGTTCATTTTAACAGACTCTAGCGAAGTTATAGTGTGAACCCTGAAGGACTTCAGTTGCGTATGAGGGACCGTTTTTGAGGCATGACAATGTCCCATTCGGAGTTGGATCCAGGTACAGAGAAAGATTTGCTCACAGTCCTGCACCTAGTACCTATTTATCTTCTTTATTTAATTTGCTATGTACAAAGTGCCACGAGGAAGCAACAAAAATAAGCCTCTCGAAAATAGCCCGGATCGACAGCCACACGTACTTATGCAAGCATAAACAAAAACAAAGAAACCAATAAAAAACAAGGCGTACATGCCCTCGAGCTTTTCTTGTTTGGGTGGAATACCACACAAAAGTTCTCTATTAGAGTTGCTTGTCTTGCAGCAATGTATTTTTTCCTTCCTTCCTTCCTTTGGACTTGAGGGATGGAGTAAGTTCAGCACTACTTTATTTCTCCTTTTTACTCTTTCCCTCGGCTTTTGCTATTTCGGACTGATGCTTGATCTTGGCCTCGACACCAATGCCACCAAAAACCATGGAAACACCCAGCCATTGCATGTGTGTAAGGCTGTGGCCGTACCATATCACGGAGAGCATCATAGTCAACATCTTCCGGGTCACGGTGACGGTTACGAGAATGACCGAGCCAAAATTGGCAATCGTGTAGACTGTGTATTGAGAATATCGATGGTTAGCAATCTTTTCTCTTAGTTCTCTGCTAGTGCGGTTCCTCGGCTGCAGATGCGCTAGGAATCAGAAAGGGCAAGGCAACGTAAACAGAAATTAGACTCACAGATGAAGACCTGTCCAACAGCACCGCAGGCCGCGAAACCAAGAACATCCCACCAGACGCGTGGATGCCGTGCCATGAAACCCAGCGCCGCGTACAGTTCGCCAGCCTGGTCACCTCCAACTGCCTCAGCCATGCCGAACCAAGTGCCCAGCTGCGTCGTCACAAGCCAGGGGCTGAGGACCAAGTACAGACCGCTGAGCGCCGAGCTCATCATGTTGTTTGCGCACATCATCTGCGGGCCGCGATAAGGGCGGAACTCTGTTACAATCCAGTCTTGCGTGCTGTTGGTCAAGCCGTCGAACAGCAGGTTGATGGAGAGCAGGAACATGCCCCAGGCGGTCTGGCCACTCTCTGACGACGAGTGCGACTTCTTTTTGCCCGAATGCAACGTGAAGATGGCCACGCCAATGGTCACTGCTGCCACCACCAGATACTTGTAAAGCGGGTATTTGCGCTGGAATAGCGTAATGTGCAAGAACATGACAGGCAGAAGCTTGCAACTCTTGGCGAGCGTGTACGTGATGTAGTTGACGTGAGCGAGCGCAGCATAGCCAATCGGCGCGGCGAGGGCTTGGCATACTGCGACGAGCATCAATGGTAGGATGATGCGCTGGTTCGGAATGATGGGCGGCACTGCCTGGCCCTTTGGTGTGGAAGCAAAGAGGTAGAGCGAGCCTGTAATGGAGGAGAAGATCGATTGCACGACTTGTAGGAAAACAGGGAACTTCCATTTTTCGGTGAGGCCTGTCGAAGGGTTCGTGTACGGTGTCGTGAGGACCTTTTCTTGAAGGACGCCCCAAGTTAAGCTGTTGGGAATCAAAATGCATGTTGGTCAACGAGTCGCTCTACTTGCGGGGCACATCCGGTACGCCATGTGACATTCGTTGAGACTTACAAAGCTCCGTATATTCCCAAGACACAAACTAGTAATTGGACAACACCTGCATTCGAGTCTTGCGGTGTGCTTGCTTTCTCGAGGACATTATCGATTGCGCCATTCGCAGTCGCTTTCAGGCCGTTCAGAGGCCGGTCATGCTTCCCCGTATATTCAGAAGACGGCGCCCTTTGGATTGGGCTTGTCGCCTTGGTTCTTGCCATTTTAGGTTGTAGAGTACAGTGCTGTATAAGTATAATAGGTAGTGAAGCAAAAGCAATCCCAAGTTTGCATAATGCCAACAGGGGCGGTCGTGAAAGAGGTTGATTGTCAACGTTTAGACCAAGAGTTGTGCTAACGAACGAATGGTCAGTAGCTGTTTAGACCATACCTCTAGATGGAGGGCAAGCCAAACAATGCCAGGACGGGTAAAGAACAGTTTGGCGGCTGTGTGCGGATTGGGTACGGAAAGCGAAGGAGGAGTGCCGTTCCTGAAGCTGACAAGGTGGCTTCAACTCGAAATCATTTAAACAGCAATGCGACAGAATGACGATAACCCCTGTCGCGGCCGATATGCTTATCGATTAACGATTTACTATGTACTACATAGTATGTAGTGCCCTGCCAGCTAGAGTGCGGGCCCACCCTGGAATTACCCTATGTACATAGTACGTACTAGGTACGGAGGGACCCACAGTGCCTTCCTTCCAGAACCTGCTCCTACGAGACAACGTTGACAGCGATGAAGCTCGCGAAGTAAGAGTCTCGCTTGCTTCCTTCCAACATATGACACAATATATGAAATTCAACACAATCAATCAAAAGCAGAAGCAGAATTTCTCTGGAACGTTATAAGCCCAGAGTTTTGGTTCTTGACAATGGCTATACGTCTATACACCTGAGCCAGAACTACCGGAATCTAACAAACAGGGCACAAGCATGGTCGGCAAGCTTACCTGCAAATTACATAGTATTGAATGCAGATCACTAGTCGTCTCCGGCAACTTATTGCAATTTGAAAAATGTTTGCGAATACTCTCGTCATTATGACTTATTGTCTTCTGCACTAAAACAACCTTCCATCTTTGCAGCCAGGAACATTTCCGAAGACGGAAAACTGATTGTAGATCGGATATTATCGTGCGAAAGGGAGGTAGAGCATCGTATAGGCGGTGGTACTGGAGGTCAAAAGAGGAGCTTTTTTTTGTCGGTTTTTTGTTGTCGTAAAGAGTATCGGTGGGAGAGTGACTTGAGTCGGACAAGCTCCGACTCACGAGGTGTAGGAGGCAATGGATGATGTGTTATCGCAAAACAGAAAAAGAAACCATGTGGTAAAAAGCCGAAGCAGGCTCAAAGCTCTTCGGGGAAGAAAAAGGGGGTATCTGATATGTTTCGATGGCCGAAAGCTGCGTTCTCACGTTGACGAAAGTAGCATCCATAGAGGACGTCCAGTCTGGCGTGTCGTGTCGTCGTAACGAGATTAGGACGATTCTCGTTGGTCTGCAGGGTTCGTCGAATTCAAGTGATGCATGGGTGTCCACGCATTGCAGTCCAAGGAACGGGGGCTCTCAAAAGACATGTATCCCTCACATCAGTCTTCTGCATCCGCCACAATGAACCAGCCACCCAGGCTTTCCCCCTAATAGCCGCCCCGACCAGGTAAAAACCGCAAAATAAAGAGTGGAACCCGTTCCATGGAAGTGATAGCGAAAACCAATGGAACGCTTTTGTGTTGTTTTTTGGGCGGAGACAGAGAAACGGAGATAGAAATCATGCAAAAGAAAACCCATTTTTGTCCTTGTCCTCCTCTGCCCACAAAGGGAAAAAAAGAGATTCAGCCTTGCGGCAAGTCAGATCTGGAGGTATCCCAGCCGTCAAGGGTTGACCAAATCCGACCATAAAAGTATGAGATCCTTTGGAGTTTTAAAGTATACAACACAAAAGCCCCAGAATGAGCCCTCCGTAACGCCTGTCCACAAACCCCTTGTTTACTCA
Organism: Coniella vitis; assembly: GCA_011317545.1. Lineage (NCBI taxonomy): Eukaryota > Fungi > Ascomycota > Sordariomycetes > Diaporthales > Schizoparmaceae > Coniella > Coniella vitis. Next base: position 1,323,795 of record WUJK01000012.1, read on the forward strand.
ACCGGGGGAGCCTGGCTGCGGCGCACCTTTTCGGCCTCAAGGTTCTCGTACAGAAGGAACAGGGCAGCCTCATTGGCCTTGGCGGTACCCATGATGGTGAACATGCGTTCACCAGTGTCGTCATGAGGGGCCTGAAATGGTATGTCAGCGTCTCACTGCAATTCATGCATCTTTCTCACAATTAAAATAGAGTATTTGTTGACGTACCTTGGCAATCGAGATGCGGGCACCCGAGGTCTTGCGGATCTCACTGATCTTGCTGCCGCCTCGTCCAATAATGCAGCCCACCATATCGGCCGGGATACTAATGTTCTGCGTTTGGATCTCCTCGCCATTCTCATCGTGGGTTGGAGGTCCACGAGCTGCAAGCTCCGAGTCGGAACGACGGTTGAAGCTTCGAGGCGCAGAGCCATTGCTAAAGTCAGCACCATTGCCAGTGCGCATGACCCGCGAGGGGGTGCCGTAATCACTCCTGCCAGTGGAGTAGCTGCCACCAGCGCCGCCAACACTGCCACCTACACTGCCACCAGGTGCAGTGCGGACAGCAGGATTGTAAAGAACAGTGCCAGTACCGCGCTGCCAGTCGTCAACTAGGCACTTGCAGATTTCCCAGATTGCACGCTGGATACCCTCCGGCGTGCCTTGAACTTCGACAATTCTCTCAGTCGACTGAGGTAGCATTTCTTTTTGAGCAACCATGCGCACACCCGACACGTCCTGGATATGCTTGATTTTGAGACCCTGTCGGCCAATGATGGTGCCCATTTGGTTGTGCGAGATGAGTAGCTTGATTGCTGGGATTGTTAAAAACTAATTAGTACGAGGATACTTCACGTAAAAAAGCAATGAACAGCGATCCGGGGAGAACGTACGGTGTGTGCCGTTGTTCTGGACGACGCCACCCATACCCATGGCAGGGGCACCTTCAAGCAGAGCGCGAGCGACAACCATGTAAGCCTTGGAGATGGCATCGCAGCCTCCAGTGATGGTCAGGACACGGTCATGGACGCCCTGCACCACCTTGGAGACGCCGGCCTTGACACCGGTTTCGTCACGGAGTTCTGCAACATTCTTGCCACCCTTGCCAATGATAACGCCTGCCTCCTTAGAAGACACAATCGCTCGCAGCGTCAGCTGGGCCACGGCGTACTCCTCCTCGGTACGGGGAGCAGGTTCTCCATCAGGGCCGAGGCGCTCGCCGTCTTCGAGCTTGATGTGGTCCAGGCCGACGCTCAGGTCGTCGCCGGTGGGTGAAAGGTTGTCCTGGGGAATAGACATGGTGATTGCACGTCAAAGTAGGCGAGGCGGAAGGTTTGAGAGTTGCGAAAAAAAAAAAAGAAATGCGCACAGAGTGGCGTGGTGGTGGCGGTTAGGAAAGTCGCGCGAACGGAAGAAGTCACAGCTGGCTTAGAGCTGGCAACACATTTGTTAGCTTGTTGTTGCTATGAGCTGCTACGTTAGGTGACAAGACGCAGGGGGGTTCGTGGTCGTGGTGAGGTAGAAGACGAAATGTGATTTTGGCTAGAAGGGTGCGAATTGTTACGGGCGCGTGATGAGAGGAGCAAAAAGCAAAGCAAGGATCAGGCAGAGCGTGCCAGTGTTTGGGAAGAGCGCGTGTGGATGGAGGATCAGAAGGTGCGCCTGCATGACAGAGAGAAAGCTCTGAAAGGCTGGGGGCTGCACAATTGATTGGGTGGGGCGAGGGGTGGGCGGGCGGAGGGTGCGACTTTCGAAGGATTTGCGGCGGGGCAGGGACGGACGGTTGTGGGTTGTTGAGGCTCGCAGGCCTCAAGACAGGCCCAAGGTCCCTTGCTGGGGGGCGGGGAAGATAGGCCTGATAAGAGAATGCTACATCGTACCTGTTCTGGGCCAGAGAGAAGCTTGGCCACCCGGACTACTAAGCTGCTGCAGAAGACTGAGTAAGGGCAGTCCAGGAATGGATGAACGCGAGCTCGTCGTCAAGGTGTGGACGAGTGCTGCGTGGAAAGCGGGCTGCTGGATGTCGATGCAAACAAACAGGAAATTGCAGGCTAAGGTGAGGCTAACGCAGTCTGCTTGAAGAGCGTGCGACAAATTGCGCGGTAGAAGGGTTGAGCAGGCGCTGCACAGGCTGGCGGAGGTAAAAGGGTAAGAAGGGTTGGGTGGCGAGGACGGTAGAGTGGAAGAGGAGCGTTGATGGTGGTGGTGGTGGTGATGGAAGAAGAAGACGGAACAGAAGAGGCTGGTGGGATGGAAACGAGGTCGGAGAGATGGAGATGGGTGTGTGGAGGGAGGGAGAAAAGAAGAGCACTGAGCGGAGGGAAGAAGAGCAAAGAGGAAATGGTGGAATGGGTTGGTATCGGGATGCTGTCGACGCGCCTGGAGGCTGCGCGAGGTTGGGCAAGAATGGGGGGTTGTCGCTTCTGGCTTCTGGCTGCTGCTTTAGCGGTCCAAAACTGCTGCTGTAGTGCTGTGCTGTCTGTAGCATAATCGGCAGTAGCAGTTGGGGCTGCAAGCCCAAGGAGCTTTTGTTGATTCCTGTGTAGCGAGAACCTCTCTTCGTATAAACAGAAGCAGCCAGTTGGAGGTAGACTGTACCTGCTGCATTAGTCGTCCCGGCAGCTGCCACGGGCAGCCGGCTGTTCCAGCCTGCCAATTATCCTCCTGCCTGCAGGCTCACTGCCCTTACATACCACTAAGTATGCAATAGTATAGTAGCAGGAAATACTGCCCTGGTGTTTTATAGCTGCAGGTACTCTACAGCACATTAAGTACATGAGTGATCTGATGCCCAAAATCACATCGTGGTCTCGGCATACAATTTGGCGAACATGACAACGCATCTTCTCAAAACAAGTACAGAAGAACACTAAGTTCCCATTGGCTGCGAGAGATTGCTTCTTCCAAGGACTAGGCATCCTTTGCAAGTCCGCGGTCCTCTTGTCTAGTCTTCTCGACTGTATAGTATATCAGGTAATTGATGTAGCACATGGTTCCGCACGGCTTACCGAAAATTATCATCCCAAATGCTATATAGTACTTTCGCACGGCTTGTAGCAACCTAGGAAGGTATGTACTTGTCTAGCTGCTATGCAATTGAGACTCTGAGAATATTAGCATAACCTGTGTGAATGGTACTAGTACACAGCTTCAGCATCCTATTCCAGTATCCCATTGCAGGCCTGAGCACAGCAGTGAATATCGGGACTGAGCGAAAGGAAACAGGTTACCTTAACATTAAGTACTCCAATGATTTTAAAAGATGCATTGTACATAGTGCCTGCAAGGGAGTCTGTGATGCCAGGCCTGTAATGCCGTGTTCTTCTAGGGTTACTATAATGTTTGACCGACTGGCTAGGGAGCCGAACTGGCATGGTCCAATCATCTTACACAAAGTTCGGCCGCTCTTGGGCCTTGCTCCTGGGGTCCAGTGGGCACGGCCAAGGCCTCGCTGCCAGGATCAACCACATTGCATTTTGAAGCACCTCATCACTTTGTCAGAAAGAAGCATTCCCATTATGTTATCTTCAATGCAGGATATGGCATGCTCTGGTTGAGTGCTGAGTCAGCTGATCTGGAAGCATAGAATATAGACTCGTAACTATATAGACGCCTTGCCACAAGCCACTCCTGGATTACCTAGGTACCTACATACCATAGATTATTGGGACTGCCACCGAGCTTCACCAAGCAGGCCATGCTACATCTGTTACTCTGCCTAGCCACTATTCCAATCCCAAGTTTGGACTAATCGGAAGTGTCCAGAGCTGTACAAGCGCCGGAAAAACATGGCCATGCATGTAGACGCTACACATCAACATGCATTCCATACTCTATAATATAGAACGCAAGAGGCTTCTTACTTGCATATTGGACAGCCAAATGGCCGTGTCCCGAGACGGGGAACACCTGGAAGAAACAGAAAGCATGAGACCGTGCCAATTCCGCTTGTACGTTATGTTTTGCTTATTCCTGTTTCTGGTTTTGTAATCCGAACGTTTGGTGCTTCCGTCGCGCATCCTCTAAAAATGTGTCTTGGCGTGATGCGTTCCGCACGGCTCGATAGCGAGATCCAAGGTGCCTAGGTAGTCAACAATATGTATATTCCCTTTCTTACCGCGATCGTAATTTCTCCTCGTTTCCGAGCCAAAAGTTACGACACGCCCGGTGACCCCAGTGCTCTATCCACCACTCGCCAAAGCTGTCCTCAACCTCATGGTCCACCCCTTTAACCCTCTCGTCTCGCTTCAAGCCACAGACACAACAGGCCTTGGGTGCTGTGGGCACCACCTTTGCTGTGCTGACTGCCATGTGGTCGTTGATCTCTGGGACTCGGAGCGGCTGTATCTTGACGATTTGCTTTTGTATGCCAATGTTGGCTGCTGCCACCGCGCTCTTGAGCTTGCCGACATGATCCCGCCACACGCCCACCACGTCTGCAGCCTCACGGTCCTCGCGTGCCGTCTGCGCCTTGTCAATTCCAGCCAATTTCATGCCTCCTTTAGACCCAGCAGCAGATATGGACATGCCTTGCGAGAGGAATCTGTCGCGGTGCCACCTTTGTTTGCGCCCAGCCAGGATACGTGCAGCGACTGTAGCTAGCACTAGATATCCCTGTAGATAGTCGATGGTGCCCGGGTCGGCATATATGCGTGACTTAACAGCAGCAGGTTGGTTAGACGTTGGCTTGTACAATTTCGTGTCAGCCTCTTCAAAAATTTCAGCAAATACCGAGAGGAGTATCGATGGCGGAGGAATGTTAGTCGGTGGTGGTCCAATAACTTCCTCGCCAGGTGTTTTTTCCTGTCTGATTTTGGATGTACGTCGCGGTGGAACAGACTTTGGCACATCGACTGCGTCCCAATCCCAGCTTGAGGATGTCACTGAGAGTCCTGCTGGGGTGGCACTGGAAGCGTCCGTTGGAAAATCAGCAAAAGCGTCCCAATCATCCTTGTCACCTGCTGACTGCGCTCCAGGCCATGCTGTGACGGGCGTAGGTGACTTTTCCTTGTCGTCGCCCTTGAGCTCTGGCGGAAAAGATCCCGAAACAGGTGTAGTGACGGCCAGCCCGGGAAACGGATTCCTGTCGGAGAAGGATGGCGATTTCGGAGCTTGGGGGTAAAACGGGCTGGGTGTGAGGGAAGTAGTGCTCAAACCCAAAGAAGCGCCCAAGGGCTCTGGAGGTGCCTTGCGATTCTTGGGAAAGGTGGGCGTAGTGGCAAGGGAGCCAAGTGCTGATGGAGGAGGGCTGGGTGCACCAAAGTCTATCGACATCAAATCAACCAAGGCTGGTTGTACTAGCTGCGCCGATGCTGTTGATACGGTATTGGCTTGCGCCTGTCCAGATTCGAAATCACCAAAGTCGTCATCATCATCATCCTCTGGAGGTACGCCATCAAACTCATCGGCGTCAAAAAGGATGTCTGAGTTGATAGGCTTCGGTTTCGACTTCGGCTTTTGTATCGACACTGTTGGAGGCGGTGGCTTCGATTTGGTTTGCTGAACCGACGTATGGAATGCTTGAGTTTTTGCCTCCGAATGAATCCCCCACGACGGTCTATGCTGCCATGGCTCTGGTGGTTTTGCGCCTGCCACGTCCACTAGATTATTGGACATGAGGTCAAATGTATCTGCTCGGTGTATGCGATTCCGCACCATAGGCATTGAGGAGGTTTTTGTCTGAGCTGACGCATTGGCAAAGCTGTCGCTGGGCACTGATGGTAGTGGTTCTGTATAAGTTGTCGATGGTGCTTCCATAAAGTCACCCCACCCGCCCTCGTCGTCCTCCTTCTCATCCGTGTCCTTTTCATTAGTGAGAACGGCTTCTTTCGGTTGCGCAACAACTGTGGCAGAGGGAGGCGTCCTCGTGTGACCCCAGCCGTTGGCCCCGATCTGCAATTGTGGTGACGGTGTAGATGTCCAGGACTGTGCCGGCAGCTGGAAAGTCTGTGGTGAGGCGGCTCGACTGCTGGGAGTGAAGAGGAAGGCAAATGGGTCAACTGGTTGGGTGGTCGTCGGCTTTGGCAGCGGTTGCGATGGCGATTGCGATTGCGCTTGCGATTGGGGGGCGGAAGTGGGTTGAGGGCTGTTGGTGCTGAGACCAGCAAACTCGGCGAAGAGGTCCGCCGACATGATGGTGGAGTATGATCCGGAGATGCTCAAATTTTCACGAGCGTCCAGATTCCGCTCAGGCCGCCGCCGCTGCAGCTGCTGCAGACACAGCGATTATGACGAGAGGCACACAGCAGCAACAGGAAGAAAAGCAAGAGAGCTGCAACGTGGTGGATGGATGTCGGCGCAATATGAGAGCTGCGGGTCATATGGGCGCAGGTTGAATGGAATCCTTGATGCGTGCGCGCCCGCCGTTGGCCTGCACGGGTTGGGGGGGTTTAAATCCTTCCTCCCGGGTTGTTCGGGTGTGATGGCAGGATCGATGACAGGATGGATGGGTGGGTGGATGAAGTCGAGGCTCATGGACGAGAAGAGTGATGATCAACCGCTGTGGCACTTGGGGTGGCAGGCTCGACCCTCCCCCCCTGCTGGGAACATCAAGCAATTGATCTGGACTGGTGGGGCCGGGGCCCTGTTGGCCTGGTTAGACTCTATTTATGATACCGTAATATCCGCAGCGACCGGGGTCGGTGACAGGAACCCGCTGAGGCTGGCGTAGCACTGGTGCTGGCCGGTCCAAGGCTGCGACCCCGGCAGTGGGCAGCCACTGAGAGCACGCGCTAGGCAGTCCCAGCAGTCCCAGCAACCCAAACATTCATGCCCAGCCAACAACGAACGCATACTCACCCAACTAAGCAACTTCATTCAGGTGGCAAGCACTCTGCACCACGAGCCCGGACACCAGATTCGTTCGTCGTTGAAAGCAAAACTTACGGGCATGCTCGTGGGAGTATCCGTCCCTGCGCACTCAAAACCATCCACCAAGCCCGTGTCCACTCGTTTATCTCTCCAGTCACTCCTTCATCTGACTGTTTCCGTCCGTGCCCTTCTTAATCATCATCCCCATCTCCATCGGTTGGCCTTAAGCGAACCTCGCCATGAGAACGCTCGAAGACTCCAAGTTCGTGACACCACTTGCCCGTCCCTGTGCTTGCGCGCGCGCCAGCTTGCTGACTTGACGTGACGACTTTGCAGGGCTCGCTGGGAGGATACACTCAAGCAGAGTACCAACTTCGCCGACTTGCAACGCGCCGTCAAGTTCAATGGGCCCGCAAGTCCTTGTGTGGCGGGGTGCCGGTCGGTGTGTTGGAAAGCAAGTTCTCCTCTCTGCTTGCTAGTTTGAACGGCTCCCAGAATTCACTGTTGGCTGACTTTCTTGTACTCTGCCACAGGCTTTCCTGCTCTTCAAGGACGCTGATGCGGCTACCTGGTCGCATGTGCTGCTGGAGAACAGAAATACATACAGCGCACTGAGAGAGCACTACTTGAAGTACATCAAACACCCAGAACTTTTGAAAGAAGTCACTCTTGATCCTCTTGCCGATGATCCTGAAGTATGGCTCCCCACCCAATCAGCCCTTTGCGATCTGTGGCGAACGAAACACTGCTAAAAGCTAGCCTCGCTAGTCACCATGGGCAGCACTCCGTGAAGACGAGGCCATCCGGGGTGAGATTCTCCAGGACGTCCAACGGTTACCGGATGAGCCCTTCTACCACCTCGAGTCTACGCAGACCCTCATCTTGGACATCTTGTTTATCTGGGTCAAACTGAATCCTGACGCCGGAGGCTATCGTCAGGGCATGCACGAACTATTGGCCCCCCTCCTTTATGTTGTGGACCAGGATGCTGTTGATCGTAAGGCGGCTGGGGACGCTCCGGCTGACCCAATAATGGTCGAGATGCTCGACTCTTACTTCATCGAACACGATGCTTTTGCACTCTTTGCCCGACTTATGGAGCACACCAAGTCTTTTTACGAAGTCAGCGTGGATGCCAACGGCCCGCTATCCTCGGACCAGAGCGCTATTGTCGAAAAAAGCAAGCAGATTCATGAAGTTGCCCTCATGAGCGTTGACCCGGAGCTAGCCAATCATCTCGAGGTTATAGAGGTCCTGCCGCAAATCTTCTTAATGCAAGTCTTGCTTCTCTTCACGTTTGCGCGGTCAGCGGTGACTAACACAGATTTGGGTGTGCAGAAGATGGATTCGTCTCTTGTTTGGAAGAGAGTTTCCATTTGAGCAACTGCTTGTTTTGTGGGACACAATCTTTGCATATGACCCGACTCTGGAACTGATCGACTTGGTCTGCGTTGCGATGCTCATCAGAATTCGGTGGACTTGTGAGTATTCCCTATGTTATCATGACATAACAAGACACAACGACGATGGTAATCTGACACATGAAATAGTGCTGGAGGCCGATTATACTAGTGCTTTGCAGCTCCTGCTCAAGTACCCTGCGCCTGAACCGCCACATGGACCCCACACCTTCGTTGACGATGCGCTATACCTCAAGGACCACTACAATACCCCTGGTGGCTCGAGCATCATCATGAAGTACACGGGTAGGATGCCGTCACCAGGCCTCGAGCAACGGCCCGCCACCCCAGAAGCCAAATTCCCCGGTCTCTCGCTTCGGAGCCGAACGCAAGGGGGCCGATCTCCTCTTGCCTCTCCTGCGCGCTTCATCACGCAGCGGGGTGGCGTCGAGGCCTTGTTTCAGGGTGCAGCCAAGAATGTCATTGAACGCGGCGAAAAGCTGGGCATCAACCAGGCTGTGCGGGATGCCATGGGCGAGATTCGTCGGAATATGCAGGATCTCCGTGTGTCGAGTGGCAATAATTCTCGCTCCCAAACGCCTACGACTGGCCGGCAGGGTCTTTTTACCAATGGTGTCCTCCCGTCACCCGGGGGTTTGGATGCACCCACGGCGACCATGCTTGAACAACGCAACAAGCAGCTCGCTCTCCTCTTGGACGAGGCAGTTAATAGCCTCAAGGAAATAGCGGCTGATAACCTCGATGGGGAGAAGGATAAGAATCTCGAGGCCGTGGAAATGGCGGCTGCCAAAGTACAGTTCGTCAAGATCTACCTCGAAGATTCATCTCTAGACCTTAGCCTCGACCCTCCTTTGCGGGACAACGGCATCACTGCCCCTCAAGTCATCATCGAGGACTCTCTCTCGTCAGTTGCGCCAGATCTAGCACCCAGTGTAGCGACGACAACCACAACCGGCAACCTCAACAGGGAAAACTCGCCAAGTCTCATGATAGCCGAAGACGAGATCATGACCGACTCGGAAGCAGCATCCGCCTCTGCTCCGGCCTCTGTCGTAGGCGTCACAACCCCCAAGACGGCCCGTTCAACAGCAGGGGCAGCTCCGACGACGACGGTAACGTCAATGGAAGGCCTCGAAGCCTCGCCGCTATCCCCGCGAACGACCAGCACCCGGACCCCCGACTCCATATCCCCGCGCCGACCAGCTGCGATCCCTACGCGCTCCACGCTTGCACGCTCATCCTTTTCCCTCATGCTCGAGCCCGACGAGCCCATTCACCACAAGCTTGGCAACTCGCCCGAATCCACGTCCTCGCCTGCTGCTGCCGCCGCCGCAGCTGCTTCTGCCGCCGCAGCGATGCACCGCAGCACAAAGCGGCCGAGCAACGCCTTCCTGTTTGGCGAGGTTGTCGCTGATGATGCGGAGAGTGTAGTTGCTGGCGGAGGAAAAGGTTTTACCTCTGATGATATCTTTGGATTGGAGCCCTTGAGGCGGCCGAGTAAGGCTCGTGGCAAGTACGAAGAATTATTCGGGGGGGTTTTGGGGGAGACTTGAAATGACCTCATAGCTAGCCCAGGGTTTGGTGTTTTCAGGCATTTGACTATAGAGCGGAGCAAGATTGGATCGGTATGCTTGTGTATGTGATATACATGCATCATACTTGGTGATTCGAACTGTTTGCTGGCATAGAACTTGGACATGTTTGTCCTTTCTCCTGTCCCATTGACAAGAGCTTAGACGATGGAACGAGCGGGTAGGAACGTTTGAAGGGCAAGGAACAGGTGTCGGACCGCATGGGATACAATACCTTCGATACTGTACTCGCTCACCTCTATACTTTACCGTATCTTATCCAGACAAGAATTGAATAAGGATGTGGGCTGTGATTTGGGAATCTGCGGTACTACTTTCTCATGAGATGTGGAAGACCGCCTGGAATCTTATATGGCATATGCCATCGTTGTATTTATTTATTGCTTTCCAATCTGACCTTTACATACTATCATCACAAAGGAGCTCAAACCATTTATGAGTGGTTTGTCAAACCCTATTGGTTCTTAAGCAGCGCTGCAAATATTGCGGATTAATCAGAGGGTACGGCTACATTCTTCTCTAGACAAGGATAGTTTGCAGACACAACAACTCCTTTCACCAAGTCATCTTCTGGGGCCCTGTCCCTTGAGTGGGAAGTCAAAGACATCATCAACAAGTCTCTTTTGCCACCACTCTGGCATAGTACACTTCAAATCCATAAACAAACATGTATCCCTATACTATGTATGTATTGCCAAGGGTATTTATGCTAGGAGGTTATACATATAGCTAGCCTTTCTTTTGTAGGTATGATATAGCACACTGTGATTGCAGACCTGGTCTAGGGTGTCTGTCTGTATCTTGAAAGAAATAAAAAGATGAAAAGGGGGGTATCTCTCTGGGTGATGTGTCTTCCTTGCTCTTCGTTCATTCCTCGTTGCCATTCTTGTCAGATATCTCTTTTCTCTCACCTGTGTGGTAATGTTGAAAATTGTGGTGTGGTGTCACCATTCTTCCGCGGACGGGGAGGAAATGAATGTTGTATCTGGTTTGCCAGATTCGGCGTGTTTCAATCTTTTGCGTTGGACTCATGATGGCCCGGTGCACTCGTGCAGTCCGCAGTGCAACATTTTCAGTCTCTACGTTATGTAGAGCACTCCGTTCTATTGATTCGCATGAAGCACGAGATCAATGCGCTATACTTTGGTGGGAGCGAACGTCATTTCTGGTCTCTTTGAGGATTATTTGTTGTCGAAGCAAATCCAAGCTCAACGACCATCTCAACGGAACGATCGACCGCTCTTGTGTGCCAGAGGACTCATCGCAGCGACAGCTGCAGCCGCAGCATTGGCAGCACCCGACACGGGAGCTTTTCCGGTAGCAGATCGTCCCGTACGACGAACTCTCCCGCTCCGCATGTTGGGTGTGTTGGCGCAGAAGGCGCAAATGTAGACACGAGGCACGTCGTGGGGCGTCATCATGTCAATACATTGACCGTGAAGGGCGCACTCGCATGAGTCACTGTTTGCAAGGAAGCAAGGGAATAGGTTAGCTCTGAAACTCTTGATCCAAATTAGAGAAGTCGAGAGCATCAAGGAACGCGGAGTAGTCATGACAAGGGGGAGCCTCAACCGCGGCTCGGAAAACTGATGACGGCGGCACACATTCCAAAAACATAACCAGGGAGACAAGAGGGAAAGACTATCCAGCATTTGCTTGGCAGGAAAGAGGACTTACCACTTTACCAAAAACGTTCCAGTCGCCGCCTCACGCTTGGTGCATACACATCGCACCCGGTTTTGCGCCTTTCCAACCGGCGTTGGCGAACAGTCACGCAAGCTTGACTCAGAGATGGTCGACGAGCTGCTCCTCTGCCCGGGCGTAAAACGATTACCAAGGCCACTGCCGCTTCGGCTGCCCAACGCAGAAGGCTGTTGCTGTTGCCGTTGCTGTTGCTGTCCGCCGTTCATTAGCCTCGAGGTTCCTGCTTGCATTACCTTGCGCAGTTCTGCCGCAGCATCGCCAAGACTACTGCCAGTTGAGGGCCGGTGCGACTGCTGAGAGGAAGAGGAAGGCCCTTCCATATCCACATCGTCATCGGCATCGACGCCCTGGAACGAGTAGGCAGCATACCGCTCGCTAAATGACCGTTGGTGCATGCGGTCTAGCGCGAAGAGATTGGTGGTCATCGGCGGTCGAGAGCTGCTCGAGCTCGAGGTCCGTGGCGGGCAGGGGAAGGTGAAAGAGGTGTTGCGGCTAGGAATGATGATTTCTTCATCGTCTGACGAGGAAGAGCAGTCGCCGTCAGAGTCAGATGCTGAAGGTCGGAAGGTGAACAAGCTACCAGCGGCCAAGCGATCTTCCTTTTTATGACTGGTAACGTACGGTCCCAGGTCCAGCCCGCTGTCAAGGAAAGTGCCATAGCCTTCATTGTCGAGAGTCGTCTCCGCGCGGGCCCGACCGTTCTCGTCAATCACAAACTTAACAGAAGGCCGCCTCGCACTAGGCGAACGCGCCTCAATGTCGGCGGCAAATTCAGGAATGGAGAGCAGGCTCGGGATACGCTTGTGGTGGGGCGTCTTTGTCGGCGAGCTTGTGCGACGCTGCCTTCGGCCTAAGCTCTGTGTAAGGAGCTTGCTGTTGCCCTGGTGGTTCATCATCGGCGGCATACTGGGCAGAAGACCCAAGAGGGACTTGGCAGGCGCCAACACTGGCAAAGCTGCCCGACTGCCGGTCCCGGCCCGTTTAACGCTCCTCGAGCTCTCGCTGAAGCTTCGCGAAACATTGGGCCGAGCGCCTGCTCTCTTGATGGGAGAAATTGCAGGCTCCCTGTCCAACTTTTTGCGCTGTCTTCCCCGGGCCGAGCCTTGGCTTCCCGAAGGGGCATTATTACTAGCAGGCATGAGCACTTCTTGTCTGTCCACATCGGTGTTTGTACTAGGCTGCGATGAGACCAATATATGCTGCGCTGTAGCGTCCATGGCCATGGGCATGTCTATGTCCATTCCCATGTTTGTCACTGCCACAGGCATCACACCAGGCTCAAAGGCTACAGTATCCATCTGCTGGCTAAAGAGCAAGCCAGGGTCGACGCCACCAGGACTACCTCCAAATGTGGTATTGTTTCCCGCCTGAAAGGGAGCAAAGAGGCTTTGGTTTGGAGAAGCTTGGCCCGCGCTTATAGTCGGCACGCTGTTGGCTTTCTTGGGTGCAAGTGGACGCTCGCGCCTGGGTGTGGCATTGCGCGGTGCATTGGAGCCCTGTGAGTGTCGCGACTGGCGCGGGGCCTGCTGTTGGTTACGCGGCGGCTGCTGAAGCTTTGCGGCCGACAGCTCCTCTTGCTGGAACATGGGTTCGGACATTTCCCAGTCCAGGCTACCCATTGCTCCACCAGTGTGGTCCTGTATCGGGCTCACAGCGAAGAAACCCGTGTCAGCTCCCGCAAAATTGACCCCGACGGCCATACCGCCCGAATCGATGCCAACAGGGTCCATGTCCAATCCCCAAAAGGGCCGAGGGCCTGTCACGGGTGGTGCCGTGGCGGGGCCGCCCGGGTACCCAAAGACATCATCTGCACTGGTGGCCATGGAAGAGGTGTTCAGCTGGGGCTGCGGAAAGCCCTTCTTCCGCCCAGTATCCATCTTTGGCTTGGGTGCAAGCTTCCGGCGGCACCCGGCCGATGAAGGCGGCGTTGCAGTCTGGCTCTGGCTCTGGTTCTTGTCCTGCAGCAGGGCCGATGCCTCTGTCATCCGGGAGCTGCTGCTAGCCGTTCGAAGCTTCTTGGTCGGGCTCTGGCCAAGCAGCTGCGGCGCCTTGGGTGTAACGTTCGGGTCCTTCTCGCCAGGGGCTTCTCCCACCTCAGACGGCGACGGCAGCCGCGCTGCACAAGCAGCAGACGTCAAATCAGCAACGGGATTGCATTGGTCCTCGTGGGCTGCCGTTTCATAGGCAAGCTCTTCGCTGGAACAGGGGCGTTTTCTGATCGTCGACGTAGCTACAGGGCTCACAGGCGCAGATTCGAGGCCGAGCACGTCAGTCCTGGGCAAAGAGCTCGCCCGAAAGTTGCCCGGGGTAGAATTGAAGACAGAGAAGTCTTCTGCAAAGCGGGGCGTCCAGCCAGAGGCCTCGTCACAATGAGGATTGCTGGAGAGGTGCTTGGGAGTCTGGGGAAGTGGGCTCAACACTTCCGGAGTAGGCGTTGACTGTGGGGTCGGCGGCCGAGCGTTTGGATCGCCAAAGCTAAAGCAACAGTAGGCTATCAGCGGACTGCGGAACGGAGCACATGGGAAAATAGCCGAGGAGTAGGATAAGGTGGCAAGAGGAAGGAGATGAGGAGGAGGGTTGGCCGGCAGATGAGCATCGACCTTGTCCATATGCGGGAGCTGACTGGGCACCTGCCAGTGTACATAGTAGGGGTGTTGAAGTGGAGTGGAGGATGGATGCCTACCTGGTTGCTGCCTGCTTGCTGCTGCCACTCATGGCCGCTTTGGGTCTTGGCCTCAAGAATTTGTGTGATTGCTAACAAACCACATTACAATGCAACCCAGGACAGCATTGGGGACGTGCGAGGAGTGTAGAAGGAAGAAGCAGCCGTCGGTTTCGTTATCGTCACCCAGCACTGGGCCTCCCCCCCCACTTTGCCTGTCCAGCAGCACCTAAGCTTGGAGCGGGCTGGCGTCGCAGTGGTGTCGCGGAGTGCTGCTGTCGGCGAGGTCTGGCGAAATGGCCAGCCTTTCTTTTCACGGGCTTTCGAGGCTATCCTTCAATCGCCTGCAGCAAGCATTCCTCGTCAATACAGTAGTTGCTTCTCGACGTTGCCTCTGCTAGAAAGAGACAGGAAAGCTCGCAGTCATGGAGCGACCGAGAAGTGCCGAGCAGTCGAAGCAAGGCGGGGGCCAAGGGTCTAGAGCTTGCAAGCCCAGTCGTGCAAACTCTCAGGCCAGAGAACAGTAGGAGTGGTACGTGGTTTGACTCGGTAGACAAGACGGCGGGTAGGAGAGCAGACAGGACAGCAAACAGACAAACAAACGGACAGCCAGACAGCGAGGAAAACAATTTAGAACCCGAATGAAGATTTCAAGAAGAGACAATGGCTAGGGAAGTCTCGGCAACTCAATTCAGCAGAGGAGGAGAGAAAAAAAGAAGGAGAGACCGGCCAAGGAAGCAGCAAGAAGGAAAAAAAGATGCCACTAGCAGTTGAGACGAGAGAAAGAGAGAGCGTGGTGTGTGTGTATGTTTGGACGAAAAGAAAGCCTAAACTCGGACTGTGCATTGCCCTCCCAACCATAGCAGCTCCAGCAGGGTTTAAGCCAATCCTCGGGGCTCGACGGACGGGGCAGGCGGGATCGCTAGAGTTGTTTTTCGGGGGCAGTTTTCCGCCCATGAAATTTTTCTGGCAGAAGTCTGTGAGCACGAGAATCCGGACTGTGTTGGGTACTATGGTAGGTGACATGTCGGTGGAGACCTCTCCAACTCTTCTTGTCGGCAGTACAACGTGAACTGAGAACCTGCGTCTGACGCCCCCGAAAGCGCGCGGCCTTTGGATGGCCTTGTCTTTGTCTCTGGGCCTGGGCAAATGGGGGGGCGCAACAGGGTCTCTCGAACCGTCAGACAACAGGCGAGAGCCAAGGTACGGTAATCAATAATCAAGCAGGTTGGTTGCTGGCTGGGCGGCCTGGGCAAAAGGGACACCAAACGAACCTACTAGTACTATAGTACACAGCCGGCATGTACATATGTACGTTCACGCTACTACATAGTATGTGCTAAGGTATGTACTATGTAGCAGTGCGGTGTACTGTCGCTGTGGGGGCAGCTAAACACAAGCGAATTTGCGCCTGCAGCAAAAGCAACAGGCGATCCCACCCACTTCACACGGTCCTGTCCTATGCCTACTATGTACACTGTTCGTACATCGAGACGGGTGTGTAGAGGTCGTCCTGCGTCGGCGTGATGCGACAGACGCCCCGGATGCAGAAAATGCGGACAAGGCTGAGATAGAAAGTCTGGCGGTTGTCCTCCCAACTACCACAGCTGTCGACACAAGTACGTTCTTTAGACTATGTATCACTATGTATCCATGGTAGTCAAAGATAGCGGGAGCGGTGCCCGGACAACCTACCCGGAACGATCAGACCGTGACAGAGCTCAGCGGAGCATCAGCCAGGAACTTTCGGGACTGGCCCTGTTGGTGCTTCTGGACGATATTGCTCTGCAAAACCATACGATGTTAGTGTCAGCCACTGCTCCGAGGCCTTGTTTCAGCGACGCCATCACGCAGACTATGCTCCAGGAAAAGGCCCTGGTGCCGTCATGTCAGAGTCGACTGGTGAGCTGGAGGCTACAATGCCCAGATCCATACTGTGCTCTGACATGATCATCTTTGTGTTCCTCGGTCCAGATGCTCGCAAGGGCGCGGCTCTGGGGGCGTCGATTGGGGGCCCGCCTGGGCTGTTTCCCAGGCAACAAACAGCCCACTCAGACAGTGCTGAACCGCTACCAATCGCCCGGTATCTGGGCGCTTTCCAGAGCCCTCTTCAGGCGGGGGAGACCAGGCATCGCAAGGCGTGAACACTGCATGCTTGGCCAAGCGAGGGCTCGCACGCACTGCCGATCCGAGCATGTAGCACCTGGATAAGTGAAGCTTCAAACGCAGGCCCGCATGGAGACTCTCCACCGCAGCCAAGTATTTCTGACTCTTGCTGAGAGCGCAGATTAGATGACGGGAGCAATGCTCCTCAGCACAAATGGCCAGGCTGGCTCCTTTGGGCTGCGACCTCGCGGCTTGTGTGTCCCGGTCAACCTAGTGCGAAGTGTGATTCACCTGTGCAGGCGTCTGCAGCCTGTAGGACGAGCTTGGGCCAGCTGAAGACCAACTGACCGTAAGTGTACATGGTATATGGTAGGCAATATCTCAGAAGAGATTGTCGGCTGTTCGACCAACAAGATGCATAGTAGTCGATCTTTTGCGACAACTAGGCAGCCTGTTGAAGAGCCATCCCGTTCATGCGGTTGTGAGAATCAAACTCGGCGAAAATGCGCTACTGTATACTGTGTCGACGCAGCTTGCGTTTGGTGCAGGGCCATGCCCTTATACTTGGAAAGTCTAGGTGCGGCGGTGCACTCATTATGGAGGGCCTAGCACATCTCAAAGTACACGGTAAGCCCGTGAGCGCTCGTGCGTGCTTGGCCAGCAGCACAACCATGACTGCCTGAATGGTGTCAATCGGGAGCCGCATGATGCCCTTACGCCGCCGTGGCAAGGATTGGAGCAACACACTGTGACTCAACCACACCATCCTGCTGGTACTGCATACAGAGTAGTGTTGCTGCTGCTATATAGTACTGCTGGTGGTGGCAGCGGTGCTGTTACTTGTCAGCTAGCCTTGCGTCGGCTTCCGTTTTCAGGATGCTTTCTTAACAAGCATGAGCAAGAGCAAGTGCTATGTACTTGGTGCGACTGCATTGCTATTTCTGCTTACAGTTAATGACGAGGGCGACCGGAGATGTACATGTCGCCGGGGCGGTATGATACTCCGGAGTATGTATCAGCGGTGCCAATCAGGCAGGCAAGGCGAGATTGACCTCCTGCAGGTTCCTGCGTCAGCCTTCACCGGGCTTCCTGCGGGCTGCCGACCCACGCAATGCTTCTGATAGGGGCAAATGGATGGCTGTCTCTTGTGCAGATTTGGTTGCAAAAAAGTCCAAGACAGGCACTGACTGCTGGTGTGTATGTGTGTTTGAGAGATACGGGCCGTTGGCATCGCCAGAAAGGCACTTTGCCTGCCTGCTCGTGCTTCCCATGCAAAGCACGCGCCCTCATAGCTTCTCCCTACAGTGCTGTTTCCTGCGTCTCTGCGTATGCACCAACGCGGCACGCTCACATCCTTCCTGCATGCCATACGGACGCGGCTCCACTCTCGCGCAGCTCGTGGTAAAGTGCTTGCAGAGGATGACGTGTGGGGCCGTGTTGGGGGGGTTTGTCGCTCTTCTTTTTGGGCTCCTTGGTGCGTCGCCTTGTGTGTCGGGGCATTGCATGCTTGTTGCGTCGCTCAGCAAAGGTGAAGGTTTGCGTTGTCTTGGATTCTGGACAGTCTGTAGAACGGGATAAGAGGCCCGCCTTGGTCTCTGGGCTCGGAGTTATGCCGACTATCGATAGCTCAGGTCGGTGGAAATTGGTCTTGTGCTTTGGGTGGCTGATGGGCAAGGTTGCCCGCTGGAAATGGACTGTTTCCACAGCCCAGCCCAAGCCCAGCCTGCCTGTTAGGCGGGTCGGTGTACGATAAAAGGACCTCGCGCGCTCGGCGCGGTCTGCATATCGGGCAGATGGCGTAGTGAGCGGTTGTAAGCAACGTCGCCAGCTGAATGGGCCGTCGAAGGGGCGGGAAGCTCGAGAGGAACTCAAGTCACCACCAGACGGTCCGAGTGTGTGCAAATATAAAAGGTACAATAGGCAATCTTGGTGGGAAAGGTGAGTTTGTGGTGTGGAGGGCAGTTCCCTGTCCTTGTCTTCTGATTGGTTGACATGCTTGGTGCTAGTGCGCAGGAACAATCTGGACCTAAGGGTTGACAAGCCGCTAACAATCCACTGCACTATTTGCCAGCCACTCACTGCCTCCCAGGGCCTGAGCAATCGTCACCTCAGCCCAACTCGGTACGGCATCCAGCCATTAATTTGAACCAGTTCCTCAGGATTGGGTGAACACCGCTTCGCACGAATCGGTCAAAAGATAGCCCGGTCGAGGCTATTCACTTTTTGGACGACGTGCTGCACGGGGAAATGGTCGCCATTCAACACGACCAAGCCGATGGCGAGTCGTCGGATCCAGGACAGATGTGGCCGTCTGCATTGTGAGCCCAAGTCACTACGTACCTAGGTGCTCTGTAGCTGACCAAAGAGATGCACCCGAGCCACAGCAACAGCCAAATCCGCAGCCATGCGCCAATGCTCGAGCCTGTCCAAGGAGCAGCCCGTGATATTCAGACAATGCTCCTCAGCTCCCGTTCGCCAGGGAGGATGCACTGGGGCTTGGCCTCTCTTTGGGCTTAGAATACGCTTCTCAAATAGTGTCGGCCGCTTCCTCCGTCAACCAACCGCTCAGCCAAGCCCATCCTCTGCAGCATTCCTGTTGTGACCCAGGCCAAAGCGACCTCCTGCTGTACATGGTTCCATGAGCATCCCTATCATCCTAGTCATCATCAGCAGCGTCCTCAATCCTCCCTTCCCGCTGATGCACCAGCCAAACACTCGTTTGCCATGAGTTCCTTTTGTCCAACAACCGCCACTGACCTAGCCAGCCAGCTAGCCATGACCAGCCTTGTTGCCCGTGCGCACCACTTCATCACTGCGGTTGGACTTGACACTAGATACACTCCAAAAGCCAAGCCGCACATTGGCTCGAGGGGGAACCCAAAAAGGAAGAAAAGAAGGAGAGCAAGATTCGCAACGCTAGTAGCAGTGTTACAGAAAGATAGGACGGAAGAGACACCCCCTTCTTCCTGCGCGTCTCGCGCCACGTAACAAGACCAATATCGCGTTGCCCCCTTGTCCCTCCAGCCCCTCCAGCCATCCCACCCCCCAAGGACCTATTGTCTTTCTCCGGGCCCAATACTCAACCTCATTGTAATACGTCCTTGTCCTTGCCTGAGCCTAGGAACCTCAGTGTTACATGCTTTCCATTCTCTTCCCTTTCGGGCAAGGTAGACCTTGCTCTGGTTATTTGTATTCCCCCCCGCCCTCTTCTTTTTGTTTCGCTCTTCTGCTAGAGAAAGCATATCAGGGAATCCCAACCACCGAGTGCTGAGGTTCAGCTAGCTGACTTCAAAAGACGTGCCGAAAGCGAGGCTGTCTAGCCTGTCGCGTCTTGATTACCCGTCTTCTTGATTCGGCCAGGGTCGAGGGAGCAGAACCTCATTTAATGAGCATAATTCACATGTTCAGCCCAAGTATCCAGAGAACACTCAACGTTGGGTTCCACACTACTGTTATGCGCAATCTATTTCCCTTTTTCTCTCTTTCTTTGTGCCTCTAGAAAAGAAGTTCCAAGAATTCAGATCTTGATCTAATAAGCGTGGTATGGAGACACTTTGCCCGTCCTTGTCTTGCTTTTCTCCTTGTCGATCCTGATATTTTGCTTTTTGCTTTTTGCATTCGCTTCGTCTCGCCTCGCCCTCGCGTCGCGTCGCTTTTCACCATGATCTTCTCACTTTCCCCCTTTCAGTGCTTAGCTTGTACGTCACCTATCTAGGTAGCTCCTTGTCATACCTTTTTCTCTGTTTTCTGGCCATGTTCATCTCGGCTTTCTACTTGGATGAACTGGAGGTGTTCGGATCGGGGTCAGCGTTCTCGTTGCTAGCTAGCCTCCATGAGCGATGGCGCTATTCTATCAGTTGCTCAATGTTAATATCTGGTGATTGATGCCAGCTTTTAGATTCGTTAATTGATAGTAGCCGACTATGTTGAGCATCAAGACATATGGATCATTTTGCCGAGAGTAGATGGAAAAATGTCACAGACATGTATTTCGTCGTAACCTAGTGCTCGCCAGATTTCCATGATCCTATATCCTACCAGCCATCCATACGCCCAAAAGGGTGTCCTCTTTGAAGAACAGAGCTAACTACAGCTAACCTAACTACCTAGGTGAAGAGCAGAAGACGCAAATCGTGAACTACTAACAAAGAACTTGTTACAATATAGACACAAAATCGGAAAACAGTTTGAGACATTTCATGGCGGAATCATTAACTTCGTAACAGCCAACCTTTCTATATCATCCACCACAAACAACATACCGAGGGATATCGCGAGATAAGAGGAAATGAAACAGATAACGCGAAAACAAACCAACCGAAGTGCTACTCTATGATATGGTATCCTGTCAAAACCGCGAGACCCCCTTCCCTTTGTCGCCATAACGCGTGAACCGAAAACACATTGCACCAAAAGCAAAAGGGAAGAAGGAAGAAAAGTAAAAAGGGGAGGGGGGGGGGCTGTTGAGATGTCGTAGTTTGGCCTGCAGAACCTGAATAAGGAAAAGATTTGATCCTTTGGGCGACGCTCTAGATCATGGTGGACATGCCATCCATCGCGCCCGAGTTTCCATGATGTAAGGGCGAAGCGATATGCATATGCATGTGGGGCGGTCCTGGAGGAGGCACCGCAGACTGTTGGAAGTAATGAGCATGTGCCATATGTTGAGGGTGAGATGTGATCCCTGCGTGGCCTAATGTCGGCGTGGTTGAGGAATTTGCCATTGATGAAGGCGTGCCCGGCGTGAGAGGGTTATGAGTTTGTTGCGGTAGCTGCTGGCCTGGTTCAACTTTTGGTCTTGCTGTGGTTGAAGCTGCTAGTCGCTGATGGCTACTTTCTCTTCTGCGTTTGGGGGCATCCTTGATTTTTGGATGAGTGTGGCACTAGACGTATAAAATCAGATTCTGTGACTAGAGAGCAAACATTGCGCAATAAGTTGGACGGAGAAGGAGATATTATTTACCTTGTAAGCGTGACGGAACCAGGTTGTGCCCTTCTTCTTGGAGCTGACGAGAGCAACCCAGTCATTGCAGCTTCCGCAAAGGCCTTCCCAGACATCAGGGTTGCCATCCATGCGCCGTGTTTCCTGAGGCTCTTGAAATGGCTGTCCTGTTGCGGCACTTATGCCATGTGTGAAGCTCTTGTCATACCAAAAGGCAGAGTTTTTGAGAACGAGCCACCGTCCAGGCTTGCAAATGCCGCACCATCCTTCACGTTTGTTTCCATGCCCACGAACCCATCTTGGCGTGTATAGGTCGCCCTCAAATCGCAACTCCTGCTCGTGAGGCACCATGTCCGGGTCGGAAGGGTTCATGTCTTCAGGTGGGGGTGGGATCTGCTCTTCATGCAGAGAAGCATACAGATCTGGCGGGTCCGACAGATCGGTGAAGTGGCCATGCAGGGAGTGAGGATCAGCATTGCTTTGTAGCATGCGGAATAGTCCATGGGACAACAATGGAGGTGGGTTCTCAAAATGTTGTTGGTGGTGGTCGTGAGGATGGAAGCTTTGCGAAGGAAGCTGCGAAGGCAACAGCATACTGTTGCGCTGAAAAGCAGCGGGGTGAGCCACATGTCCCATGAAGAATTGCTGTTGCTGAGTTGCTTGAAGGTTACCAAAGTTCAGAGGCATCTGAGTGTTTTGAATGGTAGGTGAGGAGGTAGTTGATGGTACGCGTGGCCCATAAGCATCAGTCGGGTTTTGGTAGACAAAAGGCGATGGTCGGCGGTTTGCTACGGCGCCGTACGTTCCAGTAGACCAGCGTTTGTTCCTTGCACTCTCTACACTGTACGGCGCGGAGCGCATGCCTGGGCGTGGCGATGGTGACGCACGACCTCTGCTATGGGTTCTCACAAGCTCTGTACGAGTCTGGGGTGTCATCCGTGGCGAAGCCACTGGTGACAAGTGGGTGGAGGACATCATGGAGTTTCGGTTAGAAGGAGGAGGATACTCTGAGCTAAAAGAATGAGCATCGGAGAGCGCTGCGGAGAAGTCCTCGTAAGATGTCATGTCTGAGAGTCCACCACATGTGGACATGGTGAACGACGAGCCTGACATACGTCGTTGATTCGGTCCGCTTTCAAAATTCAGTGCTTCGCGTTCGAGTGGCTGTCCAGGGTAGCGCAGGTCGAGAACTGGCACGGCATCATCGGTTGTGTAGGCTTGCCCGATGGACATGTCAGTCTCGATACCGTGCATCTCGAGGTTGTCCTCAATAGGCTTCTGCATCCATTGGCCTAAGTAGTCTGGTTAGTATTGATACGGGTGGGAGAGTTTGTGAAAGAACATACTGTTTTCCATTGGTGTCGGAGGGTAATATTCCTGGTGAACAGAGATGGGCCGTGATGGAACCGTTTCACTTGGCGTAGGTTGTTGTTGCTGTTGCTGTAATGGCAAACTCGACGAGTCCCAAGCTGGCAGGCCGACGTAGCCCTCTCCTATGCAGTATGAAAAGCCCTCGTGGATAGTTGCTGGGCGTGGTCGCATGCCGGCTGCTATGGGCGTAGTCCACATCGCCTGTGCGGGCATGGCCTCGGTCTTGATGGGCATATCGTTTCCAGACATGTTGATGAACTGAGCAGGCCGTCCAGTGCCAGGTGTGTCACGACGAAACTTGTTGTTCAAGTGGTAGGCGAAGGAAGGTGACTGGACTTGGAGGCTCCTATGTATATAACAAGTCGTGTAAGTCGAGACTGGACATGGACATGTGGTCAAGTGAGTAGATGTACTTTGCACGGCTAAGGACTTACACTTGGCCCTGACTCGGATTCATTGCGGCAGTACTAGCTCTTGTATACAAGAGCGGTCAGCTTGCGAAGGTGAACTAACTCTCAGGTGCAAGCTGGGAGGACCATGTCCTTTTAGCATGAAAATGGACGCAAAAGATAGCCTAGGCGAGCGGAGCGGATTGCTAAGGGGTTCCACAGAGCCGACGTGTCCACTGCTGTGGATGGTAGGGAATATTCTCCAGAAGGTTTTGCAACTTACTTGGATGGAAAGTCGATCCAGGACCAGGAACAGGGTGCCAGAAACAGAGACCCAGTACCAGACAGACGATGAACAGCTTCTGGAAGCACGCACCACTTTTCTTTCTCCTGTTCAGATGGATAGAGAGAGCGAGGGAAATCAGGAAGCGTCGTGCTGTTGCAAGTAAAGGAGCGTGTCGTCTACTACCAAGGATCGGGTATCGGCCGGGCTTATTCGACCGTGGTGGATATAAACCTCTGGAGTGGCGGCAGCGGCGCGAAGGGGATGACCGAGTCTCGTCGGGGGCAGACAGAGTCCTATTGATGGATGATTTTGTTGATAGATCCCAAATCTGTTGGACAAGGGGAGCGGGGTTTATTGCTTTATTTTTCTTTTCTTTTTTTCTTTTTCACCCCCAAAAATGAAAGGAGCGTGGGGATTCGTATAGCTACTACAACTGCGAGTAAGGGGCGGCAAGGAAATGACTGGCATCCGGTAGAGGAAGAGAGCCAGCTCTTTGGATGGGTATTATAGGGCAGCGGTCTCGCGGTGGAGATGGCAAAGTACGTCGAGGAGAGGGCCCAGAGAAAGGAGCGACTGGCAGCGAGAGCTTGCGAGAAGGCTGAAAAGAGCACGACAACGATAGATGGATGTCAAGGAAAAGGATACAACAGCAGAGCGCAAACTGGGGATGGAAAAGCAGAAGGGCCCAGCAGGAGGGCAGTGCTGGAGGAATCCTGGGCAGTATAAAAGAAGGTACCGTGCTATTGGACGGCATCAACCTTGAAGACTGGCCCAATACTCGGAGACGTCGGTAGGTACTAAGCCGGAATCCCTAATACAAGACAATTCAAGTCCTACAGTTGCTGAGCCTCGAGCAGACGAGGGCAGCAGGGCAGAGAGGGCAGGGCAGCAAGGAGAGAAGGGTGGGTCTTGCCTGTTTGGGGAATATTGCAAGGATCCAAGGACGGGACGTCGATGGAGTGTGGGATTCCCCAGTGAGGGAAGCAACGATGCCGATAGACCAGGGGAGGACCCAGTTCACGCTTATTTTGGGCTTTGAGCAGCAGGGGGACCGAGTAGCAGTACCTTGAGTACGTACCTCTATCGGCCAAGTACCCAGACCCAGCAGCTGGGAGTATCCAATGTTTGGAAGACTTTCCGATGTGAATGTATCCACCGCCGCAATTCGCAGCTCGCAGCTTCGCGAGAAAGGCAGAAAAGGCCCCACCGGACATGGAAGAGCTGGTTTTTGCAATCGATCCCTTCATCAGCCTCAAATGACCTGGGCAACGATGCAAAGGGAGAAGCAGCGCAGCGAAAGGGTGGTGTGGGTGTGGAAGGGGGAAAGGGCTGAGACGTTCACACCAGCTAGATCGTAGCAAGGTAGGGAGAACGCACAGTACTTGCTGCCGTACCAGAGGTGAACATACAAATACTGCGAAGCACGCGTAACAAGAATTCGGACTCGTCCTAACTTGTCAGCCCTGAGGACAAGAAGGGTGGGCCAGGGCCTGGATTTCGGCAACTTGTCTCAGGTTCCTGATAGCACCAGCTGGCTGGACTGTATGGACAGCTTGCACTACCAGGGAGGGCAAGGACGACGAAGAGGACGAGGAATCAGCAGGGCAGGGTAGAGCCGAGCAGCAATGTCACCCGTTCTCGCAGACTCTTTTTTGCTCCGTGTCTTGCTGCGCTAACCGTGAACAAGACCCCAGGCTGACGCTAGTATACATAGTAGCAGCTCGGGCACCATGAGAATAAGTGAGAACATCACGAGACTGCACACCCCGTGAGGAAATGACGTGGGAAGAATGGGGCTTTTGCCCTTTGCAAGCCAAAAACATAGGCCTTTGTCGGTCCACTGTATCGCTGCAAGCAGAGGGCACTTTCAATTGTAGCACATCTTGTGAGAACATGATTGCCTCTGATCGAAGGTCTTTTCGGGCCATCGAGTAGCGCACACGCCACTTGGTCGATAGGGTCACATCGGGCCGCCGCGCGATCTCGTTTCTCTTGGGTCGCTTGCTGCAAAGCTCCTATATGGGCTGGCAACAACGCTGCGATTGACACGATCATTTCGCGAACAGAGCAGAAATGGCAACAAGTTGCTCTCCAGACGCCCATCTAGCAGGGATGCGCCTGCACTAGGACGGCACTGGCCCCGTCAAGAAGGCGGTGGGCGGTGGGATCGGTGAGCTGGAGCCGCTACAGCCCAGGGGATTTGCGGGCAGCGAACCAAAAAGTGAGGCTGGAGAACATCCACAGAAGAGGCACCGCCCAGACGAGGGGAAGCCGTAAACCCACCATGCTAAGCTTTAGCTGCGGTGTCGGTTGGTGAGATTTTTAGAGTCGGATGACACGGAGGCTGCGGTTACAGCCCTGGCAATAGAGCCGCAGCCGCAAAGCGACGCGAGTCCTCCATCAAAGCAGAGAAGCGCTAGATGGCCACATACGATTAGCTTGGCTGGTGCTGTCCACCCGCAGCCGAGGGTCTGGGCGTCACCAACTCCAATATACAGGAATCGCTCAGAGAAGCATTGCGCATTGTGCGCCGTCACTACGATGGCTGCCGGCGGCAGAGGCGGACAGTCACTGTGAAAACAGCTGCGAGGTGCTGGAGCGGGAGATGACAGGACCAAGGCTACGTTTGGAAGCCGTCACGATGCCCGGAGAGGTGCCGAATTTCGTCTAGGCGGCGTGCGTAACCAGGTAGGTACTGCAAAGTCTGGCTTCTCTGTGATTTGAGGGACGCGGGTGGGGTGAGCTCCAGACAGACAAGGCTGAGGAGCGGCCGGCAGAGCCTGCCACTATGGCAATTGCTTGCAATAGGCTGCGCATAACATGCGATGCACTACGAGACCATTTGGTGCTGTCGTTCTGCAGCGGGGAATAATGGATGCCAAAAAATTGCAATGGCAACGGTAGGGCGGGCGCAGCAACTGGCTTCGCAAGTCTGGCTTAATCTGGTTCGGAACCAAGAGGACGCCGACAAGAGAAGTCGCTTTTACGCAAACCAAGATTGCGTTCCAGCTCAAAAGGCAAAATACCGGACGACAGAGGCATCGTAGCGTGGGGATCGCGGCATTCTGGGTGCCATCAGCAGATGTCGTTGGAACAGAGGATGGCAATCACAAGGCCACAAAAGCATCTTGCAGGCAGGCTCTTGCAGCATCTGCAGGGGCGCCGTGCAACCCTCCAGTGCTCTCTCTCTGGGGCAGCCACGCTGCACATACGAGTGCTTGTGAGTGGCCAGACAGAGTGACTAGCAGGGCCCCTGGGCCACCATGCTCCCTGATGGGCCTAGCGCCAATCCGGAGCCGGGCGAGCAGGGGGAGGTAGGATGGAAGGAACTATTATGTATACCTGCACATGAAACAGCCGTCTCACCTGCTCCCCCACCAACCAGGGTCGGCCGGCTTGCGACGGAAGACGCCGCTGCCAACAGGATACACCAACGGCTGACTGACTGTACATGTCTGAGATGGGCATGCTTCCCTGCCTGCAGACATACCCTCATCAAGTCGCCTCGGACGCGTCGTCTTCAGGGCGATGCTTGGCTCTAATTGTGCAATTGTGCATACGCATCGTTGGGACAACAACAACAACAACAACAGCAACAGCAACGACCAAGCCAACACCACGGACACGCCACCATTTACTCCTGATTGTGACCGACAACAGAGTGTTAACTTGCTTGGTGTCTCACACTGGTGCAGAAGACCTTGACATCAACATGGCTCTAGTGAAGCAACTGCTTGCCTCGGTCGGGGACCCGAACACCCCAAGGGCAGCTTCATAGACGATATGTCAACCGGCATCCTCATGTATTCAAGGCAAGCGAAATGATCCAGGGACATGCTGGGAAGCTTCCGACTACAGGTGCAGGTAATGCAATGAATGTGCACTGGCTCAGACTTGACGGCTCCATAACCAATCTGGGCCGCTGCAGTCTATGTTCGCTTTCCACGCCGTCAGTCGGGCCTTGGCACAGCCTCGAAGACGTGACATTCACTGCTGTTGCCGGTGGTCGTGTGCGCCTCCCAAACCGACCCACTCTGTTTTGTATTGGCTTGGCGTGTTTCGAACGGCCCGAGGCAGACTGCTTTCGCAAGTTGCGTTTGCGTTAGCCAGATACAACTATTCATCTCGGCTGAAAATGGAGAGAGTATAGCGCTACCTGTTGCTACAGTTGGAGCAGAAGTAATCTTTCTTTGTCGAACTTGCCTTTTGCTCTTTTGCTGCGGAAAAGCCAAGTCGACAAAGAAAAGAATGGAGCCATTGTTTGAACAATTACAGAGTATGTACACTCTGCGTGGGGGATCGTCTGCGGAGCCACACTCTGCCTTGGACGCAGATTCGCGAGCATGGGCGATTTGTGTTGGGCAGCGAGACCGCGGAGGGTATCCTGTACCCTCGCAACCGTGGGTATCCATTGCCGGCTAAACTTTCTTTCCGCCGTTGACGACTCTCGCTCGTCGGCATCGCGCAGATCTAAGCTGGCTGCATACACATAGTACTACGTATGGGGTGCCCTGTCCGCCACCCCACAATACTCTAATATCGAACCTAATTATAGTACAGATGACCTTTTCGGAGACCATTATGCGTCAACTGTATCAGGCTTATCCCAGAGACACAGTTGGAAACCTAGTACTTGTATTCTTAGCTGCTTTACTAAGGTAGGCCGTGGCCAGATCTTGTGGCCCAGGGCCTAGAAGTGGTTGTCTTGCTTGAAGGAGTTATATAATTCGGTCACGAGGTATACATTCCTTTCTAGAGCGTTGGACTGGACAATTGTTGCTGCGGAGGATTTGCTACCCTACTATCGTCGTCACGCCTTGCGAGATATCCTCGTGTTCTTCTTTGGCTGGGCACGGCAAAAGCCATACACGCGCAAGTACATGAGCGCACATTCGCTTGTCTCATAATTTAAGGTTTGCGCTCGCGTTCTAAATATGCTCGCTGGTGTCCTTGGCTGGTAGTAGGGACTCACGACGCCGTGTGGAAACAAGGCCATCGCCAGATACTGTACTGGCACTGCCCCCCACGTCCAGCCGTGACCGGTACTCTGGACGCGCAGCTTCTCATAGTTGACGGCTGTACAGAGTACTACGAAGTACCTGGAGCTGCCAATGCTACCCACAGACACTGCGTTGTCTGTGTTCTGAGGCGCCTTGGCGAAAATTGCAGCCCATTAGGGCTTGGTGCTAGAACGGATTCGGAAGACGGTTGTATGATCAAAAGGGTTGGACGACTCACCTTACCCAAGAGGCTCCGCTCAGGCATACAAAGATTGCTTCCTTGGTAGCTTCCATGGAATATTCTTTTCAGTGGGTCTGGTGGCCTACGCAGTACTCCGCCCTTTGACCTTGGTCCGGAGCGCCCGCCTACAGAATTACTGGCCCTTGGTGGCCTTGTGTGGTGTAGGCGTGGGGTGAGCAAACCGCTAGTCGCATAAACATCTCATCTCCTTTGATGATATGGTCCTGGTTGCGGCTGACCCAACCGTTGCCCCATTTCCTCATCGCAGCCTATAGCTGGGCTCTTATGAAGATCGGGATTCGTCAGTGGCAGCCGATCTTGACAGCTCGTTTGGTTCAGTACAACCCTCTTGGGCTGAGAGGCATTGGCTACCCTTTCCCTGCAATCGACAAGATCCAGCCAGGGCACATTTTGCCCTCGACTTCGAGGGCAGAGGCCGCCCGCTCGGTTGTTCAGCCTTGTTTCCGTTGTCCCCCGGCCTGACCGTGTCGGACTAAGGGCTGCCTGGATGCCAGGCTGGGGATGCGATTGGTCCACAGAAGGCAAGCTGACGAGTCTTCCGTGACAAGATATAGCAGTTCTGCTTCGTCGAAAGTGCTGCTAGCGGACTACTTGGACCAAACAAAAGCTGGCAGACTGCCAGAATACCAGTCTTTTGAGATGTTGCACTCTATCTCCGGCCACCGTTGTTGCTCGTCTTCTCTGACAAATCCCAACCCCCCGGCCGTCCCTCAGGCCTTGTCCTTCATATGGGCTCATAGTATAGGACGACCGTGCACAGCCACGACAGCCCAACAAGATCGAGTACTCTGTACTGGCGTAGGGATGATGTGGGAAAGGACTCGTTGGCTGTGCTTGCTTCTCACCGACAGGGCGGATGTGGAGAGGGCCAGACAGATCTGCTCCAGGGCGACAAAGACCCACCCGCAAGTTTACCTTACCTCTGTGACCAGCAAAGTTTTTTTTTCAAAAAGAAGAGAGGGGGAAAAAAAGAAGGGAGTATCCACCGGAAAGACTTTATTTTCTTCTGAACATGTACAGACAACAACGGGTGAGGAGAGGGCAAAGAAAAGAGGTTCTCATCCAGGATCCCTCAAATGCCCGTCCCCTCCCACTTTGATGATCCTCCTCGCCAGGAAGCAGGTATGGCATGCATCGCCATGATCGCCCATACCTTATCGGGATCCTGCGGGGTTTCTGTTTCGGGATGTTTTGGGTAATTCCACCCATACCACATCGCCCCATTTTCTTTTCTTCCGACAAGGGGAAAAAGACTGAAGAAAAGATGGGCTCGTGCACGTCCGCCCAGAATCTGCCGCGTATACTATAGTACTTTGGTAACCCTAGCCAAACCTTACGAGCCCACTCGAGTACATACTACTTATGTACTCGGTATGACACGTCTACCTAATTTAGGTAAGTAGTACCTTGCTTAGTGAGAACTATGATGCAGGATACGCACAGATGCGGTGAGCACGCACCGCCCCGCGATACCTACTTCCCAGCTAGAATTGTTCTAGCGCCAGGCAGGTCCTTGCGTCGCAAAATGTCGTACATAGTACTGAAGGGGAATGTTGAGCATCTATATTGACCGAAGCTTGCCAATTGGTAATACGGCTCCACTCCAGCCTTGCCCTGTCTGTCGTGCATACGAAATCGGGAAGACGGAGACAGGGGAATGGCTGGGGAGAGAAGCGCATCTTCATTTCCTGAATTACTGTAAATAGCAACACAAGGGGGCTGTCCTTGCCTTCTTGTCATACTTTGATGACACCGAACAGGGCCATGGTTGTTGATAATGGGCAAAAAACCGGCTAAACCAAGGAACGAGGGAAAGGGAAGTTAAGAAGAACCACCCCCAAAAGAAAAACCAAATCTGAAAGGGGAAAATATTCAACAAGTGAAACATCCATGGACATGATCGGCAAGCATACGTACAATACTAATATGTATACACATTCGGCCCCTCGTTATCCAGCCTATCAGACAGAAGGAAAGCAAGACGTCGACGGAACAGGAAGGAGGGCCAACATGAGGGCAAATTTGCGAAAGGAAACCACATCGACAAGACTCTCTTCAAATTGGGAGACCAGAGAACGGCACCAACACCAGAGACTAGGCCTTATTGGCAACCTAGAATCATCAGCCTAAGCGATTCTCCTAATTTCCCGCCCGTGGGACTCTTAGCCCGTTTTGCGCAGCCACAAAAACAAAAGGACAACAAACAACTGGAAGAACGTTCTGAGGTTTCAAATAGGCAATAGCCCAACAATGACCTGGCTGTCGTCAAAACGGAAGAGTCGTTAAGCAATTCGGACATTTCCGCGAGGGCGTTCACGAAAGAGTTCTTGTTAGTCAGGTAGACCATTGAAGCGTTCAATTTCAAAACTTGGGTTTACTTTTGGTGGTACAAATATCAAGTGTCCGCTGTCCATTTGCCCAATATTTGACGCCGATGCTACATACCAAACAGGAAAGGATCATACTGCCTAGCTTGTATTTTGACGTGCTTCCTCCAAGGTTCCATGGCCGTACTAGATTATACATCACCTAGTTGCGCGGGTCCTACATACGAGCAGGTCAATGAAGCAAACCAAACAAAAAGAAAACGGCTTCCCACGCTCTTCCCCACCTCCTCCCTTGTGTTTCCGGCAATCCCATTTCGTGTGACAGGCTGCTATCCAGGACTGATGTTTGGAACATCTAGCGAAAACAGCTGAACGAGAACATGCTAATCCCGCAGATTGATTGAGGAGAGCACCAGTATCTGCGAGTTCGTAGTTTCGTCCTCGTCATCTGGCATTTCCACCTCGTGCTAGCTGCACACAACGTGCTAAGCACCGCGACGCTTTGGTGTGAAGTCCTAGGGTGACTTACGGGCTGGTTTGAGTAGGTTTGCTTGTCTAAGAAGTTCCATGCTTAGCGGCAGCAAGCCACATACTCGCAAATGAAGCAGGAGCAGGTTTGCGCGTCCCAGGCTTGCGCAAATAACAATCTTGTTTCCTTGGTGAATTTTGCAGCTCAAGGCATACTACCGCAATAAACCTGTGACATTCCAGAAGCCATCGTCCGGACTTACCGGCGAGTCACGTCATTGCTTGCTAGCTCGAAGCACGACTTGTTGAGATGCTGCAGACTATGTTCCGTCTCATCGTGCGGTGGCTCCGGGCGGTGAGAGGCGCTACAGAGTTGAGCTGCAAATGAGAACTCGGCGGTCGTCTTCCGTAGTCGCTCGGACGTCCCGAAACAAAAACGTCATTGCGAATCGAAAGACCCTATTGAGAATGACTAGCTTTGCCTGGGTATTCTCTGATAGGCTTCTTGCAGAGGCCCGCAAATGGCGCCTTTACAGGTCTTTGTTGATTCTCTTCCAAACTTCTTCTTCAGCGGCAGCGATTTTGCCTCCTGCAGCCCACATTGCTCCCTTGACACTGTCCCACACACCAGTATCCCCGTCGCCAGTACTCGCTCTCGCCATACGCTGATTTTCCTCCCGATCACTAGCCTCCTGAGCAGCCTGCTGATAGCGGTCCAAATGCGCAGAACCGGGGTTCTGCCGGTAGCCCGGCGGGTGCTCAAATGGCGAGGGCGCTGCTGCGAAGGCGGTGCTTGTACCGCGTTGTGCACCCTGCGTTGTTGCGGCATGCGGCGCAGGAATGGACATCTGAGCAGGATAAAATGTCTGCTTGTGCAGCTGCTTGAGGGACTCCCCGACAATGAGGGGCGGTGGGAGGACAGTTGACGTGGCTTCGGGCGGTTTCGTGACTGAGCCAGGCGGGACAGGGAAAGCGCCAGGCTTGGGAGGCGGCGGTCCAGACGACGAGAGGGGTTGCGTAGGTGTTGGCTGAAGAGCAGCTTCCTGCCTCAAGATAGTTGTCGTGCCAGTGGGCACCGGCATGGAAGGTACAGCGCCCGGCTCGGCTCGTGGGTACACGTTAGCTTTGGTAGATGTCGACGTGGGTTGTGTAGTTGTGGGTTGTGGGTGAACTTCATTATTTTTGTCTGCGGTCTGGGAAGTGGCTCCATCCGCAGTAGCCGCGTTGATGGGACTATGAGAATAGATGGGGATTGGAGGCATCTTGGAGTCGTAGAGTCGCTCTGCAAGGGCGCTTGATTTCAATATTTATCCTCGGACGTGGGTATATGTACTATATCCAGCCCTTCGTACTTGTAGATGAGTCCGATACCAATGATGTGTCTAGCCGTTCAAACGTGCTGATAGGTACTGGCTTCCCAGGTTGTAGTGATGCTACAGAGAATAGCAGATCTAGAGAGTTGAGAAGCAGCAGTCTGGAGGTAAATGAAGATGTGTCCTGAGGGACAATAAGGGTAACGTTTCGCTATTGTAGTGACTTAGGCGGCGGCAAAAGAGAACGACGTCATTGGGTCAGGTGACAGCGACGGGAGGCAGTCGCAACTTGACTGCTTGGGTAGTACTGTTTTATGCTGACCTTCGCCTACTTAGGTAGCATGTACTATGTAAGGCCTATCTACCTGTAGGTATACCATGTACACAGGTGTCTACAGGCAAGCGTATTCCGTGGGCATGATATTACAGGGCGGGAACGCGAGCTATATAGTAGTTTGGGTTTCTATATGGCACTCAGAGCACGCATGGGGTGTTATTTATAATATAATTTCTAGACAACTATCAAATCGAGGGAAAATGAGGAATTCATAGGAATATAAGCAAGTCATTCTGTGATCAACTCGGATTACCATCACCCATTTGGAGAGTTATACATTAGAATCACACCAACTAAGAGAGCATTCAGCAGCGATGGGCACATTGTGCACATATTATGGTGTTTCTTCAGTCAATTTGCATTGATAGACCTCAAATTAATTGTACTCTTGAAAGATTTTAAGAAATTATTATGCTTCAAAGGTATTTGATTGCTTTTGCCATACGGAAGCCAGGGAGGACTACTTTCAGCACTGCATGGCCTATAGTGCTAGCGCCAAGTACTATATACCTCCAAAGGCAGCCAGTACCGTCACTCTCTCAAGTACAACACGACGGAGATGACACTAACGCTGCAGGGCCAGTGGCAGGCAAAACCAGGGCGGAACCCAGACCTGGCCGTTCTGCAGAACGCCGCGCCCGCGATGCAGCAGCACTTCCTTGGGAGAGAGTTTGCTCAAGCTCGCGACGGTGCGAAATTCGAAATGACCTCGGGTGTTTCCACTCTACACTCCTCTTCAGCCATCACCTCCTCTATTGCCGTCTTTACCGCGCCCACGCCGCCCAATCCACCAACCACCAGTGCATCACGATGGTTGGCAAAGTGAGCGAGCGCGTCCTCGCGCGCGAGGGTGAGTTGTGCACCAAGCCCACCAGCAAACCATAGAAGCTTTGCGCCACTTGCTGACCAGTAAATGCCGCCATCACAGGGCTTGAGCGTACCGACAATGGCATGAAGCAGTCCAGTTGGCCTGATGTAATGCCAATCAACCAAAAGAACTACTACACGTGAGTTCTGTCCCTTGCGTTCCCCATGAATGCTGACCATTGCGCTCTGATAACTGACCGTGGTATGCATGTCGAAGCGATTATATGAAACGGGATGACCAAATTCTACCCCTGCGTCTCCAAAACGACGCGAACCGCGACAGAATCGTACAATCAGCCAAGGATCGGGATCGCGAGCGCGCCCTCAACCCTCGAGGCGAAGTTCCGCTGCTCGCAGACGATGTGGGAGACGACGAAGGCGCTGCTGCAGACGAAGATGGCGCTGTCCCTGTCAAGAACGACCCTTCACGCCTAATCATCATCCATCCTGGTAGTCAGAATCTCCGCATTGGCTTTGCAAGCGACGCATTACCCAAGACGATACCCATGACACTCGCGACGCGATTTCCACAGACCGAGGCTGAGCAATATGAGGCTCTACCCCGACGGCAATTCGAAGCCAAGACCCCAGAGGAACAGTACGGCGAGGAGTGGTCCAAAAAGTACAACAAACAATGCAGTGACCTCAAAATTGATATGCGTGCCAATAAGCGCAAAGTCTTGCCCAATTCCAAAGAACTGGTTGTTAATTACAACCGGCGAGCAGATCCGGAGATGATTCCAGTCCACAACGACCCTCTGCAGGTCGAATGGACAGATGTCAAGTCACTAGAAGACCCGAACTCGGTCGCTTCGTGCTTCATCGGCAACCATGCGCAGAGAGTGCCAGACGACTCCAATCCAAAGTTCAAACTCTGGTGGCCCATGCAGAATGGCTGGCTCAACGAAGACGACTACACCAATAAGGAGCATCTATACGATGATTTTGAGACTTTGCTCGACAAGGCCATCAGGCAGGAGCTTGGTCTGACCAAGAATAGCGCTTGGAAGCAGTACGGCTGTGTCTTTGTCATACCAGATCTTTACGACAAGAAATACGTCGAGCAGATACTCAGGAGTTGCATGAACTGGTTCGAGTTCTCCAAAGTCTGCTTCATACAAGAGAGCATGGCTGCAACATTCGGAGCTGGTTATACCCAAGCATGTGTTGTGGACGTTGGCGCGCAAAAGACGTCCATAACCTGCGTCGAGGACGGATTGTGCATGGAAGACTCGAGGATCAACCTCAAGTACGGCGGCTACGATGTTACCGAAACATTCATAAAGATGATGCTTTTTGACAATTTCCCATATGCAGACATCAATCTCCGCCGGCGACATGATTTCCTGTTGGCAGAAGAGCTCAAGATCAAGCACTGCACCATGACACAGGCAGACATATCTGTTCAACTTTACCAGTTCCATCTGCGGGCGCCCAACCAGCCAACGCGCAAGTACCAGTTCAAGACTTATGATGAAGTGATACTCGCGCCAATGGGATTCTACGATCCGGATATCTTTGACAACTCAACCAAACTCCGGGGCAGGCGAAAGATTATCGATCGTTCCTACAATCCCTACGATGTCGACGTGCCAGACGATCCGCTGTCGGCAGCGCAGATCGCTATTCTGGCCTTGTCCAAGCCTTCTTTAAACAGCTTGAACCAGGGTGTGACTGCAGCGACGTCAGCCCCTGCGGAATTCGCAACGCCAATGAAGGAGAAACCAAACCCATTTGACCTCCTAGGCCAAGAGGCGACACCTCAGGCCTCTAATGCCCCGTCACCAGCACCAAATAATACTAACACGCCAGCCCCACCGCCCTTTGTCTTTGGCAAAGACGCTCCCAACGGCAATTCAAGTCCAGCACCACAAAATGGCGGCACGCCAGCGCCCGCTACAAACGGCTTCCACCCTCACATTTCCGCTACGCCCGCCCCACAAGGCATGTTTGCGGATCCCAGTGTGCCCATGAGCAAGCTCCAGGCCATTGAGCGAGACTCTGTACTTCCGATTGCGCCGCTCGACACTGCCGTCCTGACATCTATCCACAACGCAGCCAAGGGCGACGACAAGAAGGTGCGCGATCTCATGGGCTCCATCATGGTCATTGGCGGCGGTGCCAAGATCCCCCACTTCACCACGTACCTCGAGGAAAAACTCCGTGCGCGGCGGCCAGACATTGCGGATAGAGTCCTTGTGTCCCGCAGCGCGCGCGACATGGACGAACAGGTCGTGGTCTGGAAGGGTGCCAGTGTCTTTGGCAAGCTATCCATGAATGACTCTTGGATCACGCCGTTCGAGTACGAGAGACTTGGGTCGAGAACTTTGCATCACAAGGTTCTCTGGGCGTGGTAGTCGGCCATCAGCAAGGACCATCTTTCAAGTTGATTGATGATATCCATTCCCGGTGTTTCTGCAAGGGATTATATATTCCTGGCAGAAAGAATCTGGCATTGGAAAAAATAAAAATCTAACATGGAAAATACAATGTAGTGGTTATTGGGAGAATCATGGAGTTTGTGGCGTCTGTTCAAGCGGATGAAATCAACAGCTCTTGAAGTTGAACGTTGCCTTTTGATACGCGTTACGGGACGGAGTCGAGATATTGGTTGATAGAGGGTCTGGCCTGGACCAC
Source organism: Coniella vitis (assembly GCA_011317545.1). Lineage (NCBI taxonomy): Eukaryota > Fungi > Ascomycota > Sordariomycetes > Diaporthales > Schizoparmaceae > Coniella > Coniella vitis. The sequence continues at coordinate 1,360,268 of WUJK01000012.1, forward strand.
TTGTTCGGCGAGTCGGCGATAATTGTTAACAAGTAAATGGTACTGCGTTTTCAAGACTTGGCAAATATAGCTACCCTTCAAAAGTCCCAATATTCATTAAACGCCCTTTCGAATGTAGTCAAGTAATATTAAGGTTAGACAACAAACACCGGGGCATGACCATTCAAAGCGACGACGCGTATTGTATATCGATCTAAAGTTGTTGAAGCGTTCATTCTAATCCAAAAATCATCCACTGCTTCGCTTAGCTATGCAAGCACATGACGCTATTCTATATCGTTCCGTCAACAATGTTTAAAACCCTTTATACTCCCAGCATATACCGTTCGGCTCGTGGCGTATCGTCCAGCCCTTCCAGAGCTTTTGTCTTCGAATGATATACACCACGATGCTTCTCGCTCAGAGGAATGCTCGCTGGTTCATGTTCAAAGAGCCTTTGCATAGAACCCACTTTGCTGATCCGATTTGGCTAGTACACCTTCTTCATCACCTTGATGAGAATCACACCCTCACTCTTCTGGCCTTTGGCATCCATCAACCTCACGAACCGATACCCCAAGCGCAGCCGATCGAGCCGCACGCACGCCCAAGCAGCGAGATCATCGCGTCGAAACCTCTCGTCATCGCGGACCAGGAAGCGCACGAAGCTCAGCTCCTCCACCACGCCGGGTATCGTCTTGAACTCGACCAGCTCTCCTTTAAAGTCTGGATCGCATGTTCCTCTAACCGTTTTGATGCGGCCCTTGTACTCGCCTTCTTGCTCTTCATCGTCTTCGCTGTTGCGTTTGGAAGCGGCCGCTGCGACGGCTGCCTTAGCGCGCGCTGCGGTTGTGGCGTCGCACTCGTGTCCGTCTGAGGGGAAGTGGCCGTGTCGCTCGCCGCCGGCTTCGACATGCAGCTCTATCTTGACATATGGATCGAACGACTTGACCGAGGTACCTGGGGGTAGAGGCAGATTTTGCGCCGCAAAGACTTTGATTTCAAGATCAAGCGTACGATGTTGTACATGGGAAGGCTCGGCGGGTGCATTGGCTTTCGGTAGTCGGTACCCTGGTGGCTTGAGCATGTAACCCCCCGAACCGGCAAACATGCCCTCATTGAGCCTATGTGCACATTAGCTTGAGTCTTTGGTCGACATTGGAACACTGCAATTTTGATGGCCAACTCACATCATTCCCTTGTCCCAGTTTTGCCAATTCAGAGCCGCGATTTGAATGCCCTTTCTCCAAAACGTTGCTGGATCAATGTTGGACGACCCAACCCTAAAACCAGAGGGATAGGCTCGCATCAAGTATTTGCGGTTGTGTTCAAACAGCTCCTGGCTTTGTTTCTCGTGCACCTCGAACACGGTATTCTCCCCCAAAGAGAAGACGTGCGCCGGCATCGTTGCCTCCGGTTGTTGAAGAGACTTGAAAGATACCGCTCTAGCGTGAATACCCAGGGCACTTAGCGCCTGAATGATCTTAGAAGGCTTCTTCTTCTTCTTCTTCTTTGCATTAAGCTTCGCGGCATCCGGCGCGCTTGGTGGCCCTGTGGTGGACAAATCTTCTTCGGATCCGGATGGCGTGGTGGTGGCATCTGTACCGGGAGGCGCATATTTGACCTTGACCAGGATCTTGCGCCGGAGATCAGACGGTGATGGAAGGATGTCCGGTTCCTCTTTTGGAGCTTCCAGCAAAAGACCTGTCCACAACTCTTTCATTATTTTCACCATCACTTCCTGTTGCTGCGGCCCAGCGTGCACTTCGAGGCTCACCATCAGGGGCAAATCCGTAACCGTAAAGGCATGCTCTTTGATCGCCATGCACACCTGTCGGAAAGAGACCTCCTTGGTGAGCGTATGACCGTGCAGCACACGAGGCTCCATGACGGCAGATATGGGCAGGGATGGCCGATCAGAAGTGGTCGTAGGAGTCGCCTTTCCATTCCCCTCTGTTGCATCCCCTTTTGCTGCCTGTGGAGGGGATGGGGAACGCCTTGGCTCCGTCTTCTTTTCAACATACTGCCCGAGTTTCTTGCCCAGCGAGGTCTGTTCCAGCTTGTGTAACACAGACGTGGGAATTCTTGCCTTGGCGCTTTCGACTTTCTTCCTTCTCCTTGCACGTTTTGCTGCCTTCTCGGGACTATCCACATTCAGATCGCTTCCCGACTCTGAGCTTGAGATGGCTTCGCTATCCGAGTCGTCGCCGTCCCATACATCAATTTCAATGCACCGACAGCCTCTGAGCAGCACGTTCTTGTAAGCGTCGGTGCTGGCATCGCTGCTGAGCTGATTTCCCGTGAGATAGGTGTTGTGACTGCTGGAGATGAAGTAGCTGCTCAAGGGATAAGTCAAGTCGCCATCGTGGTCGCTCAGGGGCGCAACAGCACTGGTCGCATTACTGGCCATGTACTTCAAAAAGTCTTTAAAGTCCAACTCCTGCTTCGCAGCCAAATCTGCTGGTAAGCCGTCCGACGCTTTGCTAGGATCACCAGCCTGCGTATAGCGGATAAAAGTATTGGCTTGCTCAGCGTTCCAAGCTTTCTGGCTCGTATCGGCGTGACAGTTGAATATCTTTTCGAGGTATGGGAGCACAGTTGAAGAGACCGTTTTAATTTGGCCATGCTGTTCGCCCGACACACCACCACCGGCCTGGTTGGTGGCTTTGCTGGGAGGCGGCAGCTCTTGCTGCGGTGGAGTCTTTTCAGCTGCCATGTCGGGTTTTTGAAATTGCCGCAGGCCTTGGAGGACGAAAGCCGGCTCCAGTTGATGAATAGAAATAAGCCGGCACAACGAGGAATAAGATATAGGAATGAAAGGAGAGGAACACTATGTACAATGTAGACGAGAAAAATAGCGAATCAACAGATCAACAAGCGGACAAATGGAGCCTGTCTCGACAATAATAAGAGATTGTCCAGGACGCTAATGAACGTTTGCACGGTACGCCGTTCCCCATACAGTAGTGCGCCACACATCAATAATAACCCACGGACTGGCAAGCTGAACTAACCACTTCACCGCCCCGGGGGTCCAGTGACGGTGGCTTTTGGTGGTGACCACGGTCGCTTGCCTTGTCAGAGGACGCTCCAGTTGAACGCAGGCGTCGAGGTTCGTGTGTCGTAATCGACAAGGGCGTCTTCTGGACCCTGGCCAATACCTGGGTATATGTGATGCGCGAGACTGTGCTGACTGTGTAAAGGGCAGCTGGTTATCTTTGATCTTTGTGCAAGACCGTGAAGAACAGAGAGGTTTAGTGGACTCAGAGAGCGCTCAACCAGAGGAAGTGAGCTAGGGCTGGCTGTGTCTTGACCGCGCCTGTTCCTCACCCGTGCGAGAAACCTTCATAGCTGAAAGTCTTCGTGGACGACCCAGGACAGCCAGTCTCGTGCACTTTATGCTGCTGCTGAGGCCTGGCATGTGCCAGCTGCACGGGCAGATTATCCTAAAGATTACATAGTATGGGCCGTTTCAGGGGCAGAGCAAAACAGGACCCCTCTAAACGGGTCCAGGCTCGGTGCGCTGCCACCCTAAAACAGGGGCATCGGCACCTTTTCCCCGCAAGAAGGAGGGACACATACTATGTAGGTGGGCCAGCGAGACGAGCCAAACAAGCGAGCCAAGCATCCAAGTGCCCAGTGGGAATTATGTAAGGCGCGTAACCGATGCAAAATCATCGGCAATGCTTCTCCTGTGAGCCACGTGGACTGCGCGCCACTCTTGCTTCAGCCACGAGCCACCTATGGTGCCAGCGACTGGTATTGCCGATCGCCAACCAGCAATGCGAGGCGGTTGCCGGTCCTTGGTTGTTTGTTGACGAGCTGAACCACCGATCTTTGAGGATGGCCGCCATCCCACGGCCATGTTTGGCCGGTTGGCGCTGTTGGTCGACCTATATAGGAGACACACGGCATTGTTGGATGATGGGCTGAGATGCTAGTTGGCAATGAATACTCGCGCCGAGATGAGGTATTTGGCCCGTGGACCAGTCTGTTGTCCACTGCGTTCGTCATGAGCCAAAGTCATGTCCCAGCCGGCCACTTTAGGGGCAAGTCTGAGTCTTTGTCGCTTCCTAAACATGCCACTGATGATTGAGGCTTGGAGGGAGGCAACATATTGAGTAGTGTCTGAAAATCATGTCTTGGACGCAAGATGTCTGTTGAGATCCAACCAGAAAAGCGCCCGGGATGACTCTGAGCTGTGTTTCTTTCCATGCAAGCAGCATTCTGTAGTGTTTGAAAAGAAGAGCGTGCTCGTCAAGTGATTGGTATTGATCTTTGGATACGTGGGCCCAGGAGTCGGAAAGCGGTTGAGTCCGAGCAGCTGCGTTTGCATTACGACGTTGCAATTACGGTGGACAAAGTCGCAGAATCGTCTACTACTATGTACTAATAAGCTGTTGCTGCCACAGGCTTTTACAGTGTTGTGCCGATCCAGTCGACGTCATTGTTCCTAGAGCTGCAACTGCTGAGAGCCAGGGGTTGCTCAAGCAGCTTCTCAGCCAGCTACTATGTATAGACAATGAACAATTTGCTGCTACATAGTACAACAATTTGGCTCTGCATCACGGGCTTCCTTCAACCTTACATCTGAGCTTGCATAGGAACATTGCCTAGCGTCTGCAGCTGCTACGTCGGTTGATTTGCAGCGCGTCGAATTCGCCGCAAGGACCCTGATGTATCGCCCCGATGTCGGAAGGCGGGGGGAAGATGGGCCATGGAACTGAGGGGCAGATTTTCGCACCACCACTCAACGGTGGACAACAAGCAACATCTACAGTTCTTTCATACATCTTCCAGAGCTTAGCACTGTTGTCTAGCAATTGTCCTAATTTCTCCTTCTCCCCTCCACGCACGCCATCCTCACATTTCACACGAAAATCATGGCTACTCATAACATCGTGGTTCTTGGCGGTGACCACTGCGGTCCAGAGGTGAGTCGTTCTGCTGCCGCATCTCGCCTGGTGCTCCTGCGAGCTTCAGTGCGACTCCGCGCATGGCACGAGCACATTTCGTTGCACACCATTGGCGCTGGGCTTGCTTGTGGTGGTCTCGTCTGAGCTAACGCGTCCTTTCAATGGCAGGTCGTGAGCGAAGCCGTCAAGGTATGATACACAAAGTTCAAATCGCAAGGAACCGGGCTCTCTAGCCCCGAGAAGCTTGCGCTCACCTGTACCATTCAACTGTGATAGGTCATCAAGGCTATCGAGACGCTGAGCCCCTCAGCGGGAAAGTTCAACCTGCAGGACCACCTGTTTGGTGGCGTAAGTGTTTCCTCTCCGTGCCACACACAGCCTTTGATGGCTTCCTCTGTACAACGGCCCACAAGAAATAACCAAGGCCCCCTTTGTTTGCGTAGGCCTCGATTGACGCCCACGGCACGCCGTTGACCGACGAGACCCTCGCTGCCGCCAAGTCCGCCAATGCCGTGCTCCTTGGTGCCATTGGCGGTCCGGAATGGGGCCCCTCCTCCCCGGTGCGGCCCGAGACCGGCATTCTCAAGCTGCGCAAGGAGCTCGAGACCTACGGTAATCTGCGGCCTTGCAGCTTCGCCTCCGAATCTCTCGTCGACAGCTCCCCCCTCAAGGCCGAAGTCTGCCGAGGCACCGACTTTGTGGTTGTCCGTGAATTGACTGGTGGCATTTACTTTGGCGAGCGGCAAGAAGACGATGGCGTCAAGGGCTTCGCTATGGACACAGAGCCCTACAGCAAAGCCGAGATTGAGCGCATTGCCCGTCTGTCTGCTTTTCTCGCCCTCGCCCAGGACCCTCCCGCCAAGGTCTGGAGCTTGGACAAGGCAAATGTGCTGGCTACCAGCCGCTTGTGGAGGAAGACGGTCACAGAGCTGTTTCAGCGCGAGTTCCCTCAGCTGCAGCTTGAGCACCAGCTGATTGACTCGGCTGCCATGCTAATGGTCAAGAGCCCCCGCACTCTGAACGGTATCGTCATGACTAGTAATCTGTTTGGCGACATCATCAGCGACGAAGCCAGCGTTATCCCTGGTAGCATTGGTCTCCTTCCTAGTGCTAGCTTGGGCGGTCTGCCAGATGGCAAGAGCAAGTGCAATGGCATTTACGAGCCTATTCACGGTGCGTGGCTTCAGTGCGATTGTCTGTGAAATCCAAACGCTGTCGCTAACTCGGAACAATAGGCTCGGCACCTGACATTTCCGGCAAGGGCATCGTCAACCCCGTCGGCACCATCCTTTCTGTTGCCATGATGTTCAGATACTCTCTTGGTCTGCCTAACGAGGCCAAGGCTATCGAGGCCGCCGTCAAGAACGCCATCGACAACGGCACCCGCACCAAGGACCTTGGTGGAAGCGCCACTACTAAGGACATGGGCGATGCAGTTGTTGCGGAGCTGGAGAAGATTCTCAACAAATGAAGAATGAAAAATCGTTGAGGTCTTTTTGAGAAAGGAAGCGAAGCTAGAGAGCTTGATAAAAACCCGGGATCCATGCTTGGATTCCTTCCGTGTACTATGACAGTCCGTTACCTGGTCCTTCGGCAAGAGTTTGAAGCCAACAGTGAGATACCTAATTCAGCTATGATCTGAATTGACGAAAAGTTTTGCTTTACTTCTTAACGATGTTATTTGACTTCTGATATTCGAGACTGCCACGACAGAGCGCCCATGTTCAGGACCAAAAAGGAGAGGCGTGGAGCCGATAATTACCATGGTGGCAGGGAGGAAAGATGGTTTCCAAGCCGCATTCCCATAGATGCTCACAATTCTACGATATGGTACTTGTAATAATTGATGGTGCTGTAAGCCATGGCTCATCCAGTCCATTCCTGTCTTGATACCGGAAGAAAGAAAGGAAGGAAAGGAAAGGAAAGACACGTTCAAATCTTATGCGTGCGCTGGCCTCTTGCTACCAGAGAAGAGGTTGAGAAAAGGAAACCTTCGACACCAGGCCCGCACAGTGACAGCCGCCCTTTTACATATGTTCATGCTGTTAACGTTCTCGCTCATGCTCAATGCTGCGTCATCCGCGGTACGGGTCGTCACTTCCTGGAAGTGCGAGTTCAAAAAGAGATCAAGACGGCGAACCTCTTGCCAGTCCCCCACTTCATCGACCACCCGATTCAGCTTACCGTCATCGAATGCAATTCCATGCCACAGCAGGACGCCGAGAGCATGCGCAGCATCCACCGCACTGCGAAACTTGCTCGTCCGAGACAAAAGATTACACTCTGGCATCTCGTGCGCCAGACACTCCCAGAAATGATCATACAACTCTCGAGCCTGTAGGTGATATGCAAACCGACCGCTGCTATCTGTTGTGCCGAGGAGTTCATGCAAACCGTACAAAACAACGCCGAATGGCAGCCATTCGGCCTCGGCCCAGTCTAATAGTCCCGTCATGGAGACGACGCCCTCAGCAGAACGGTGGACGGTGCCACCGTGTGTATCCTCTTTTATTAGCCACTGCTGCTTTTCGACCATGATATTTGCAGAGACAATATCACCGTGGGTCAAGACCCACGGCAACGCTTTGATCTCGTCCAGTCGATATTGTATAGTCTTGACCAAGGGGCGGAAACGCTCTGGCAGGTGGCGGCTCATTTGCTCCAGTCTCCACTGCATTGAGGCACCGATTCTGCTTGTGCCAATATTCGAAGATGATCCGACGTTGCTCTGATGTCGCTGCCGCTGGTTCTTCCACCCCATCGCGATGAAGCGAGCAAAGTCACTAATAAGTGGCTTCTGCTGTTGCAGGATCACCAGAGCCGGTGGCCGCTCAGCCAGCCAATCCTCGGACGGATTGGAGAGCTTGTGGTAGTAATCACTCAGTGGAAGACCAAAGATGCGCTCCATGCAAATCACATCAAAGCAGATGTTACCTGCCCCGACGTCGCCTATAACAACACCTTCATCGGTAGGTACTGCAGCAGCAACTTTGGAAGATCCCCATGCACTATTGCAGACCTCGAGGATCCTGAGGAGCTGTGTGTCTGGCGCAAGTGCACCATATACTTTGCTAGCTTCTCTTGCCACTTGGATATCCAACCTGTGGGCCGGCGGTCGGAACTGGAGGACGCGGTGGGCAGAGTCAATGATTAACGTGTAAGAGCAGTAACCTTGGGGCGCGGCTTCATAGATATCTTGGCCTGGGAAGAGGGTTGCTGCTAGGGATAGACAGCGTTCTCGTGTTGTGATTGGGTGCACACCACATCGTTGGAAGAAGGCTTCGACACCGTCGCCTTGTCCTGGTATAAGTGGTGACTGCTCCATTACTGGTGAAGAGACACGAATCGGAAAGTGCTTGACAATAGTAAAGAGTGATTGAATTCCATGAATTTTGAAGTGATTAGAGAGTATATACCATTTGTCTATACTGCGTTTATCCTTCGGTCTTCGGGAGGTCTCTCGACTCCGCATCAGCTGATCCCCGCGTTCGACCAGTTTCGTGCAAAATACCACCATCCCAACGTTTGGCTGCTCGCTCAGCGGTATAACAGGTGGCCGTATATGATTGGCTTTCAGTCCTGGCTATGAATCGATTGTCGTCTCTAGATTCAATGTATTTTTTTTATCAAAGCTCCAGAACGAGTATCATTGCGAATTGCAATTTTCAGATTTATTCTGGCTATTAATATGAAGTAGCAAGTAATTGAGAAAGGAGATAGCATTGAACGTATTCTATGCTGTTCCGAGATTGAAACAAAGACATTATCGTGCACAAACACTATCCAAGTGCTGTTTGTTGAGACTCGGACTCAGAAAGCATTGCGTACCCTCTTGGCTCGAGAGGGCATGCTCATTATAGTCAACCGGAGTTGATCACCTTGTATCCCAGGCCTTCAGACATCGACTACTTCTGAGGTATTAGACATCAAATATTTGCGGCTGCACAATATACGCGACTCAGTAAGATTTTACAGAATGAGTACCCAAGTATATGTAATAGGATGCGAAGGGGCTTAATAGGATATTCAATATGATAATATCTTACAAAAGTATTAAGGACCTAGCAGCTGAAGAAGGTTATTTTGCGCCGTGAATAAATCCCAATTCAAAAAAGCCTAGGGCCATTAATTGGTTTGAGACGGAGACCGCTCAATCTTTATTGTCTGCCATGGCATATTCTTTTGATTGAGCAAAAAAGGCTCATGCTATGGTATATTGCGATTAGGAGATCCCTTCTCACATTGACTCTTTGAGCCTTTGTGGGCTCTCGCTTCCCATTTCACCCGATGTGAAAAGCCCAAGACTCTCAAGATACCCACGACTTTGAAATCGTGTGATGCTTCCATATTAGGCTCAATGTCAAAATCTCATCACGAGAGAACCAAGACGACCAGCTACTCTCGAGATTACTGCAATGTTCTAGAATCGGGACCCCATCAATCTGTGATTAGAAAGACTGGATCCGTTTGTTCACAATAATGAGTGGATTTCCTGAATGGTCCTGTCGAATTCTCCTAGCTCGATTCGCGATTATTAGCGGAAGAAGTGGTTGTCAAGTTAGGCAAGAGCGTATTATCATTTGTTGAGCCATGTGCGACATCGTCATCTACACTTTGCCATCCCCGGCACTTTCTTTGCGCTCTCGTGGCTGGAGGCCCACCTGCCATTATCGTCACAGGGCCTTTGCAACGGTCAATAGTGACCCAATGTCGACCTTGCCTAGAATGCTTCAGTTTCTCTCCCAGATGCCTTGCTCCCCTCTTGGATCTCACGACACCCAGCCCCAAGTTGGTTTATCAGCATCTATAAACGCATTTCCTAAGTATCCTACCCAACAGCACAGCACAAACAGGCCAGAACTCAATCCTGTGGCTGACGATGGCCCGACAAAAGAAGCGCCTCATCATTTGCTGCGACGGCACCTGGATGAATTCGGACAAGGGCTTTGAAAAGGGCAGACCACAGCCTCCTTCAAATGTCACCCGCATAGCCCGGTCCTTCAAGCGGGGCTGCAGCGATGGCACTGTCCAAATTGTCAATTACCAGTCTGGAGTTGGCACCGGCAGCACAATGGCTGATGCCTTCTCTGGAGGCGCATTTGGTAATGGTGTCGCGGAGGTAATATGAGTTCCTTTCAAGTTCTCTCTTAGAGGCTCTGCTGTCTAGCTAATCACCAAGAGCAGCATATGCGCGAAAGTTACTCCTTCATTTGTGCCAACTACGTTGACGGCGACGAGATCATCCTCATTGGCTTCTCACGAGGAGCTTTCACCGCTCGGAGTATTGCCGGCATGATTGGAGATATCGGTCTGCTCACTCGGGAGGGAATGGAATTCTTCTTTCCCATTTTTAAAGACATGCAGAATTGGCGGACCAAGAACTACAAAGATCCCTTTCCAGGCATTCCGTTCGACGACAAGCCCATGGGAGACGAGGCAGAGTCAGAGTATCGTAAAAAGCTTATCGAGAAGGGATATACCCGTGTCTTCGAACATGGCGGTGCAGGGAAACTGATAACTGTCAAGGCTGTCGCTGTCTTCGACACGGTCGGCAGTCTTGGTGTGCCTTCTGTTCCGTGGATGCAGAAGCTTGGCATTGACCACACCACAACCGAACTTCGGTTTTATGATACTGCCCTGTCTGATCGCATTGAACACGCCTTCCATGCGCTTGCACTTGACGAACCTCGTCCACCCTTTAGTCCCTCTATCTGGGAGCGTCCTGCTTCGAACAAGGGCTTCACTGACCTTCGTCAGGTGTGGTTCCCAGGCAATCATGGCAATGTTGGCGGTGGCTGGCCTGATCAGGGAATTGCCAACATGGCAATGGCTTGTAAGTTTCCCTTCTTAACCTCTACATCGAATTCCTGTCCATTACGAGAAACGTGACCGATGCTATTGCGAGGAGGATTGCGTGTAATACTCACCTGACCCCTTAGGGATGATGGATCAGCTCATGACGGTGGGCGTCGAATTCGACCTAGGATCCCTTCACCGCATGATCAATGAGACGGAGAGATACTACCGTGGACACCCTATGGCAGGTTCTATGCCCACGAAGGAAGCACCTCCAGCCAAGGGCAAGTCTCCCAAGATGGTAGAAGCTATCAAGAGCAAAGTTCCAGCCTCACTCAAAGAAAAGGCGGCCAAGGTGGTCCCAACACCTTATTACAAATGGGCCAACGACGAAATACTCGAAAACAACCACCCTGTACGGCCTTGGGGAACCGGTGCCATCCTCAGAGCCCACAGTCCCATGTACACACTTGGCGGTAGCATTATTCGCTCACCTGGCATGTATCACAAACTCAACACATATGACGGCAAAGAATTGCCCGAGTATCTAGAAGATACATGCGAGAAAATTCACCCCTCTGTGCGAATTCGCTTGGCTGTTGGTGGGCTCGGTTACGATGATAAACGGCAGTGGAACGCTGAGGCGCTTACCAATGCCGGATGGGAACTCCGGAGAAGAGCCGATGGTAAGTGGTTTTGGCAGTACGAGGGCAAAGAAGACCTGCCAAACAAGGTGCTGGAGGAAGCAGACATGGGACACTATGAATTGAGGATGCTGGAATTAGCTGGCGGGAGCCCGTCTATTTGGGACTATGTCAACAACATGAAGATCGAGGACTTTGATGGTCGTGGCAGCAGAAAGCCGTCTATGGTGAAAAAGGTTGGCGATACAGAAGTGACTGTCAAGAGTACCTGACAAGGCTTGTTACTGAGGTTGTTTACGGTGGCCTGTGACGGAAGCACCACATTTCATGGAGCTTGCTTATAAGTAATATGTTGGGATGCTGTGTTTGGTAGCAGGAGACCCTAAAAATCAATACCCGCCATTCTCCAAAGAGCTGATCCACACTGGTGATCATGGTAATTCATACGTACTATGTAGGTATTCTGACATGTTCACACATTGAAAGGCCTTTCTATTTTTGAGCCTTCAGACTGGAGCTAATCAAGGTATAGAATGAAGTCTGATTCTTTGCGAATTGGTGGCGGATCATATGATAGATACGACCTGGTTTTGACGATCCCGATGAGATCGTCGACAAATTGCAAGCGGTATAAAAGTGCTCATGGGACTAGATAGTATCCGAGCTTCTATACCATGTAGCGGGCGGCATGATTCGTGATTATTCTCAAGCAGACCAACCGAATGCGTTTGCTTGCTGACCGCATACTTACATCATGTCTGGTGATATTTGCTCCGATATAGCCTGAATCCATTAAAGGAAGCCTTATCAAGGATGTTGTCAATCGCCTCACTACGCACGAAGGATTCACGATCAATCTCGATCTGGGATTGGATAGCTCTGGACCTGGAGACGGATCAATGGATGAAGACCACCATGTGAAGGATATGATTGAATTTCCGTTGTCTTAATGCTGTTTGGTATATTGTTGGGCATGGTTCGAAACGGGATGGAGGGCGGCATCTCGAACTTGTCCCGAACAGTTGAACATCCTGTGAGAGGTGAATGAGAAGACGCATTGATGAGAAACTCGGGATATGAATCAGGTAAACAAGCCAAGGTACGTGTACATCCGTAGGACCTTTGGCCTTGCCCATCAACCTGCCCTCTTTGGGGAAAGAATACTCCAATGTCAATACGGACTACGAAAAGCTAAAGCAGCATCATCCCACGTGTAGCCCAAAGTCTGGTTTTAGCCCCAGGGAGAAAAAAAGTAAATTGTTCTTTTGTCTTTGATTTCACACCGTCACTACCCTTCTGCACTCATGTACTTCGCACCCGCACCCGCTTTGACGTTGAGGATCGGTACATCTCGAAAGTATTCCTGGCTCGGAACGGGAACCTGTTGAGCTTGCCCTGCCTTGCCTTTTGCCTTGTGAAAAGGGTATTGGAGCTTGGATCGTCACAGTAGGCCGGTGCTTGGCTGGAAGCCAAGTAGCTTAGATTCTGTGCCAGTGCTCCTGTGCCCCTGGGTGAGCAAAGGTATGGCTCGGCAGGCACAATATCAATGTGATTGGAGGTTTTGATGCAAAGGGGATGTATTTGCTCGCTTCAGCTACTGGATACGATAGTAAGTATTACAACAATTGGTATGGGAGAAGAAGGCCGAGACGAGGCTGGCAGGTCTGGCACGGAGGAGCAAGAGAAGGATGAGGAATGGAACCGAAACTGGAAACTGGGACAGGAGCAGTCTATTTTGCATTATTTTTTTCTTTCATCTTTTTCATCCTTTTTTTTTTTTTCATGAGACTTGTTACTAATGACGTCGGTTTCTGTATACTGGCAAGTACTTACACCGCAATGCGCCTTGGATAGTACGTACAATACCTGATTGCTTATTGTGAAAGTGGCATTCAACCCTAACCCGAAAGCCATTATGTCAGCCTGATAATAGGCTTTACATAAGCAGAACAATAGCTTCGGCAATACTTAAATATTCGAATAATAGCTCTTTTTTACAGCTAGATATATAGAAGATATATACTCTTTTAACCTCTCTTTTGTTTCGCCTATTTTAGCTAATAACTAAGCTTTATATATACTTTATTTTCTTAGTTATAAGCCCGGATACGAGCTAAACGGCTAGAATCTCCTTTTTCTAAGTAAACGTATAAGCTTACTAATTAAAATCACTTTTATTTAATATCTTTAATCCCTAACAACGGCGCAAATCGACTATCTAAGCTGTAAGGACCTACTTTTCTTACGATAGCTTTAGAGGACTTTAAATATTAGGTAAAATATACGGATTCTATTACCTTTCCGGTATAGTACGCTATACTTAGGGCCTATTATTAGCAAAAAGGTATTTAGTCTGATATAAACCCTAAAGACCCTAATATATAAATAATTAATCTAAGTATACCTATATAAGTATAATCGGATAAAATACTATACGGAGGTCTTCTTAACGATTATAAGAAGACTTACGATAACTTAGACGAGGGATTTATATCTCCGATATAGGAATAACGCTAGCGATTCTATAATAAATAGATCCGAAACTACTAAATCGGTCTATCGGCCGAGAAAGAGAAGAAAATAGCTATCGAAAAGATCGTTACTTAGATTAATAAAACGGTCCTAAACTCTCTATTTTAGCTTATTCGTATAAACTTTACTAAAACTAAAGGTTAATAGATACTTAAGGACCTTATAAAGAAACTAAAGGAGGAATTATTACCTTCGGATATTATTATATAAAACTTCGTTCGCTAAAAATATCTTATAATTCTCGAGAAGGCTAGATATCTAACTTTAGCCTTTAAATAGCTAAACGAGTATATATAGGCGTATATTTAAGCTAAAGTAAATAACCTCCCTAAAGCTACGGGAACGTATATTATAAAGCTATTCCTTATAGCTATTTAGTATCGCCTAGCTCTAAACTAGGTAATTCGAATACTATAGGACTATATTATAAACTAGGTAATTAATAAAGATATCCTATCTATTAAATACTACTTTAAGGCTTATTCTACCCTTCTCTTAATCGACTTAATCTCTAGTAAAGGGTTAAAGATAGGTATTAATATATTTAATACGCTAGTTTATACTAACTTGGTATAAAATAGCAATTCCGGTAAATCCTTTACTAATAAGAAGCGTTTAGATTATAAGTATCTATATAAAACTCTATCTTATTATTATAACTAGTAACTATAGACCTATTAATAGCTTAAATAGGTATATAACGGGACGAAACCGGATAATATAAAGGCTATACTAAATAAGAAAGAGATCTACCGTATATAATAAAAGTTAGGACTAAGGTAATATAAATACCTTATTAGTAAACTTATTATAAAGAAATAGCTATTTAATAGCTAGAACTTATTAGACTTTCCTAATTTAGATAGTTCGGGCTAATTAGGGTAAACGAATAGTAATAATAAAGATAATAAATATATAGGAGGATACCTTAAAGGATAAACGGGGCTTAGAACGCCCGTATACTCTATTTCTTTATATCTTTTCCTTTAGTTATACTATATTTTATATATATATTTATATAAAGTATAATATATATAGTCTCTTTATCTTAGTTATTATAATCCTATTTAACCTAGATTATAATAGTAATTAACCCTAACCTATTCTTTTAGAACTAGTTTAATAGAGCCTTCTCTATAATCGAGGAAGGCTACTATAACCTCTTATAAAGTACCGTTTTAAATAACTATAAAGCTATATACCTTATTAATAATATCTTACTTCTAAAGGATAAGTTATTCGTCCCTAAAGATAACGGTATAACCGTTAGTATAAATAATACCTTATTCCTAATTAAGGGATATAATATATAAATTATTAAATAATACCTTAATAATAAAATATATAACCTTATTCTTAAAAAGGTATACTTAATAAAAGGTTTTTATATAAATATTATCTTTAAAGCGTTATTAGCTAAAAGGGGAGTTTAGTATTATAATTTTAATTATATATTACGTTTAGGCAATTTAAGCGATAATAAAGTTCTAATAACTTTAAAAAAGTATTTTAACTTAGCCTTCTTTAAATATATTCTATATTACTCCTCCTATCTATTATTACCCTCTTTTATTCCGTTTAATAAAGCCGGTATATTATATCTACCTATTTCGAACTTACTATTTCGTTTATCTTTTAATCTATTTAAAAACCGAGAGGACTCGGAATACCTATAGTATTTACGTTTAGGCTATTTAGGCGTATAAGTACTATATATCACAGGCCTACGGGTAAATGCACGGCTTCGGCATACTAGGGCACGAAGCCTTAGTTAGTATATTCCCTTCTCGTCTGGAGACTAGCATTATATAAGCGCTAAACAAGAGCGTCTCCCGAGCAGCTTACGAGCCGTACAAAAGACTATCGATAAGAGGACCCGTATCGACGGTAAACCTATAGAAAACTCTATCTACGGGTAGATCCTAAACGTAAAAGCTACTTAAGAGTAGCTCTCGCGCCGCTATATAGATACTATTCTTACTTCTCTCCTTAAGTTAGTTAATAATAGAAATTAGGATTAAAACTACGAACGCTCTCTCGATACCCGTTTATATTTAACTAACTTCTATTTCTACCTACCTTATATATCTAACGGTATTTATATACTTATTTAGCGTATAGCCTTAGGATATCGTACCCCTATAACGAGCAATTCGGGCAACTCCCTACCTAAGCGAATAACGATAATAATAATATAATAATAACTATATAATAAATAGTTACTTAAATAATAGAAGAGCAGCGGTATATTATTAAAGGAGTAGTATAATAGTAGCGCGAAAATAGCGTACGAAACCTAGAAGTACTTACGGTATAATTTACGTAAATCGAATAATCCCGTAGCCTATTATTATAGGAGCTACTAGTAAGTATTAGTAATATAGCGGCCGAATACCCTAACCTAGTACCTAATAAACTAGAAGATACCTATACCCCTACCTCCTAAGATATAGAAGACGCCGACGTCGATATAGACGAGGCCCTAGAGAGTATAATCGTACCTAAACGTAAGCCCCTTTCTTAGCTAGCAAACTTTAAGGGTATACGTATTTAATTCCTAGCTTAGGAGCGTATTATAAGGTATAAACTCGTCCGAGATACCTGCTTTATCGGGAATTATATAGATAAATTCCAAGAAATCTATAAGCACCTAAAGGGAGATATAAAGATTATAGCAAGGAGCTACTATATCGTAGGAGGAGAGTATAGCCTCTAGAAACCCTCCTTATTCCTATAATAGCTCCGCTACCGATATTACGATAAGAACTATACTATCGCTATTTCTTAGAAGCTTAGAAGCTTTACTTAGAAGAAAGGCTAATCCTTCCCTAATTTCTTCTCCTAATAAGAGAAGTTATTAATAGACTCTAGCGGTATAAAGTAGCCGGATTTAACTAAGTTAATATACCTAGAGGGCGCTATTAATAGCGTATTACGTATATAGCTTATTAGTATAGAAATACCGTTAATATATAATAACTAAGTAAAGAAAGCGTTCTATATCTCGGCTAAGCTAGAAAGCTATATCGCTATCTAAGATAATAGTTATACTTCGCCCTTAAGCTATTTATCCGGAGCTACGGTATAGCGCTTTAGGATAATCTAGCGAGCGGGAGGAAACGGATAGAAACCGTAAAACCCTTATATAGATCCCGATAGGGATACGGCTATAACTAGTATTAACGCTTTATAAGCTAATAAGTAGCGTGTAAGGTAGGTTAACTAGGCGGAGATTAGGCGTAGGAAAGAGTAGGGACTCTATTATAGGTACGGACGTTCGAACTATAGAATCGCTCGTTACCTCTTCTTACCCGCGTACCCGCCTACTAGCTTAGGAGCTATACGGGAGACGGATATTAATATCGCCGATACTAACCTTATTAACCTTAACGATACTACCGAGGAATAGGAGGAAAACTAGCTGCTCCTATATAGAGTCGTATATAAGAGCTTATAGATCTCGACTTTAGCTTATAAGAAGTAAAGCGTTAGATAAATAGGAACTATTTTATAGTAAACCTATTCTATAATTTAACTCTATTTATCCTAGTATTTATTAATTCTAGCTATAACTGCTATTCTACTATAAGTAAGACGCTTATATATAAGCTAAGACTTCCGCGTATATCTATCCCGCCTAGGACCCTTTATTAATCGTTAAGGGAGAGAATATCGTATAAGTAGCCCGTTATCTACTATATAACCTACCTTAATATAGACCTAGACGGGTATTTATATCGTATTTAGGCCTATATAATCCCCCGCCTTTAGTACGACCTCGTTTTAGGAAAACCTTAAGCAGAAAGAGAGAGGGTAATATATATAGCTTATAAGCACCGCCTAAGCATCGGATAAGCAGGAGGACTAGAGGTTTAGGAATAAGGATACGGCCCTAAGAACTTTAACTATATATCTATTAATACCCTTACTATCTAGAGCGAAGTTCGGTATATAAAACGCTTAAGTACCGCTTAGGTAACGTTTTTTAGTATTATAATAGCCGATATTACTAAGGCCTTATTACCGAAAGTAGAATCCTCGGTTAACGAGAAACTCCCCCTAGAGTATTACGAGTTCCGGAACCTTTTTAATAAGGATATAGCTTCCGCGCTACCGCCGTATAGAGAGGGAGCGGACTACGAGATTCGGCTATATAAGAAGGCGGATAGGTCTACTATAAACGCCCTATAGGGCTCGTTATATAGGATATCTAGAGAAGAACTTATCGTACTAAGGAAGACTCTTACCGAGCTACTCGATATAGGCTATATTAGAGCTAGTAGCTCCTTAGTAGGAGTTCCCGTAATCTTTATTAAGAAACCAGAGGGTAGCCTCCGTTTTTACGTAGATTACCGTACGCTTAACGCTATTTCGGAAGCCGACCGCTACCCGCTCCCCCTTATTAAAGAAACCCTATCTAATATTATAAACGCTAAATATTTTACTAAGCTCGATATACGAGCAGCGTTTTATAAGCTTCGTATTAAGGAAGGAGACGAGTAGAAGACCGCTTTTCGTACGAGGTACGGCCTCTTCGAGTAGCTAGTAACCCCGTTCGGACTTATAAGCGCTCCCGCGACGTTCCAGCGCTATATTAACAACGCTCTACGCCCCTACCTAAATATCTTCTATTTAGCTTATATCGATAATATTCTAGTATATACCGACGGTACGGCTAAAGATTACCGAGTAAAGGTAAAGCTAGTATTACGCGTTTTCGAAGCAGTAGGTCTAAATCTAGATATCGCTAAATACGAATTCGGCGTAACCGAAACGAAGTACTTAGATTTTATTATCGAAACGGGGGTAGGGATTTATATAAACCCCGAGAAGGTATACGCTATACGTAATTAGAAGGCTCCGAAGATAATTAAGGGAATCCGTAGCTTCCTAGGATTTATAAACTTCTATTATTAGTTTATCGCTAATTATTCCGAAATCGTAGGGCCCTTCCTAGCTTTAACTAAGAAAAGGGTCCTATTTAGGTTCGGGGAGTAGGAAGAAGCTATATTCGAGTAGCTAAAGCGTCTCTTTATTAACGAGCCCGTACTCGCCTAATAGGATCCGGATAAGGAGATAATACTAAAAGCGGACTATTCTAGCTATTTATTAGGCGGCTACCTCTCTTAGAGGAACGAGTACGGTATCCTCCGCCCGGTAGTATACTATTCGCGCCGCTTAAGCCCCGTAGAGTATAACTACGAGATCTATAATAAGGAACTATTAGCTATTATTAATTACTTAAGAGTATAGGATACGGAGCTTAGGGGTATTATACTATTATTTATAATTTACTCGGATTATAAAAACCTCGAATATTTTATAATATTACGGCGTTTTACCGAGAGGTAGGTCCGCTAGTCCGAGACGATAGCCCGTTTTCGATACTACTTAGTCTACCGCGCGGGAGTAGCTAGTAAGCGTCTAAACGCCCTCTTAAGGAGGGAGCAGGATATACTATATAATATATTTAATAAACGCCTCGCCGGTAGGCAAATCCAGCTTTTATTATCGATAGAGATAAGCTAAGTTATAGTATATAATAAGCTATTACTAATAGGTAGTAAGGTTTTTACGTAAGAGGAGCTCTAACGCTTATAAGATAACGCTACCTTATATAATAAGGTATATTCCTAGCTTATAGGCGTAGTCCGTAGGGGTAAACGCTCTTTTCCCCCTTACCTACGGATATCCGAAGGTAAGCTTATTAAGGTATTTATAGCGGAGTACTTAATCGATAAAAAAGGACTACTTAGGTTCTATAAATAGCTCTAATTACTCGATTAGGAACCCCTATATACTAAACTAATATAAAGTATTTATAATTCTACCTTATCTAGCTACTTAGGAAGGGATATTATTATTACGATAATAATAAGGGGCTACTTCTAGCTAGGTATATACCGTAGTATTCGGCGGTTTATACGAAATTACGATATCTATAAACGTAAGACGGTATAGAGATACTAGAGGAAGGGCCTTCTTAAGCCCCTATTAGTACCTAAGCGAGTATAGAGCGAATTATCCGTAGACTTTATAATTAACCTCCCTTATAAGGATAATATAAAAGAGGCTTATTTAATAATAATTATAGACCGATTAACGAAAGCTATTATACTCGAAGCTATATATAATATAAGCGCGGAAGTATATATAGAGCAGTTCTAATATTATTACTAGCGGTTCTATAGTTTCCCTAAGGTAATAGTTAGTAATTAAGGCTCGAACTAAGTAGGAGGGTTTTAGCGCCGATTATACGAGCTTATAAAGATAGAGTAGCGCTTAAGCACCGCTTTCTACCTATAAACGGATAGAGCTATAGAAAGGGTAAACTAAAAGGTTATAAACTACCTCCGAGCGTTCGTTATATATATATAATTAGATTAGCCGATACTCCTACCTAGCGCTTAACTAGCTATTAATAATAGGGATACTAGTATAATTAGCCTTAGCCTATTTTTTATCCTATACGGCTATTATATAGATCTAATCGAATAAGTAGAGCGTAATACGTTACTAGCGCGAGCGCTTAGAGTTTAGGCCGAGAACTTCGTCTAACAGCTTAAAGACGTAACTACTTTCGCTTAAGCCGTAATAATAGTCGCGTAGTAACGAATAGAAGAATCTATAAATAAGTTATAAGTAGTTATAGAGCGGCTTATTAAGGGTAATAAGGTTTAGCTCTCCCTACGAAATATTACTATCGATTACCCTTTAAAGAAGTTAGCCTAATTATACGATAAGTATACTATAATATATATCGTTAGCCCTTATATAGTAGAATTAAATATCCCGCCGGGTATTTACCCTTATTTCTATATAGATCTCCTAATTCGAGCTATATAAAACCCGCTCCCGTTATAGGTATAGAGGGAATACCGGCCTAACCCTATCGTAGTTAAAGAGGGAAAGGAACCCGAGTATTAGGTGGAAAGTATTATTAGAGTATATAATAAGCCGCGTAAAGGCCGCACGAAAACGGACGAAACGCTATAATACAAAGTCCTAGTTAAGTAGATCGGATAGGACTAACTAGACTAATAGCCGTTATCCGAATTTAAAGATATAATTACTCTTAAGGAGTTCGAGTAATACTATAGCAGCGTTATAAATTACGATAGCCTAAAATCGTAGAAAAGAAGAGCGGGGAAATTAAGTACTATAGATAAAAAGAAAATTATATATAAAACGCGCGCTAACGCAGCTATTTACTTATCCTCGCTTACCTCCTCCTTACTATTAGAATTACTCTCCTTAATTTTACTAAAATAAGGGTCGTTATTAATACCGTACTTCGTTTTAGTACTAACTAAGCCCTTACCCTTACTACCCCCCTTTATAAGCTTCGCTAGTAGGTCGGTAATATCCTCTAACGCTACCGCTTAGTAGCGTACGAGCTTACGGCTACGGCGCTAGTATAAAGTTAGCAGGATATAAGTAGGGAAGGAGCAGTAGGTATATACGCTACGGGTACGCTTATTATTTAATAACCGGACCTCGTTACGGCTAGCCTAAATCTTACCTAACTTAGGTAGGTAGTCGCGGGTACGGCGTATAGCGAGAGCGGCGAGGGCCTAGGGGCGGAGAGTACCTAAAGTATATAAATATAGGAAGGCGCGAGTAGGGAAGGAATAGTATATATTAGGGTCGGAAGTATTATAGGCAAGGGAATAGTTAACTATAGTAATAATAGCAGTATATATCTTATTAGTCTAATAAAGGGGGGTATAAGAATAGCCGGAGTTCTTACCCTTCTTATTCGTCCTATAGGGGAAATAATAGGCGCCGGCTATAATAGTTAGTAAGCTACGAAGAAGTAGGGGAAGTACTATTTACTAATACCGTATAAATAGAGGGAAAGGGGGTTCTTAAAAGCCCTTATAATATAGGGTAGGTATTACTCGTCCTTAATACCCTCGGGGAGGGTAATATAAGGTTAGAGCTATAGGTTAGTAGTAATAATGCTCTAAATAAGCTTATTAATAGCCTTATCGAGCTAGGCGGTAATAGGGGCGAGGATAATAGCGGTAGGAGTAGTAGCGGGCGTAGTAAAAGTAGCTATAGCTATAGCTATAAGTACTACCGCTATAGGAGTAGCTATAGAGCCTATAGTAACGGCGGGGGCGGCGGTAATAGGTACAGCAGTAGGAGCCGTACTAGCTTACTTAGAGCGAGTAGTAATATTTATACTACTAATAGAGCTAAGTATAAGCAGAGGACGAATAAGGAAGGCGCGATACTTACCTTATTATTATAGGGGTTAGTTTCGTATAATTCGTAAGGGCTTTAGTTTAATTAAGAGGAAGGAATAACCTTTAGAGCAGGGGTTAAGGGGGTATTTATACTTTTTCGAAGCTCTAAAAGTAAAGATATCGTATCTATAACCGCCTACTAAGTTAAGGGCGTTACTATTATTCTATTAACGAATAATAAGCGGTAGAACTTATAGACTCGCCGAGAGCTAGGTTAAAGGGAGCTCCGTAGATATAAGACTCCTTTTATACTCGCTAAGTATAAGGATAAGGCTCCTTTAATAGGGTAGGCGGGTATAGCGGTATTATATCGTTATACTTTTTAGGTAGCTATTATACTATATATAGCTTTATAGGAGGGCGTTCGGCCTAAGCGGGGGGGTAATATTATAGGCCTACGGGTAAATGTACGGCTTCGGTATACTAGGGTACGAAGCCTTAGTTAGTATATTCCCTTCTCGTCTAGAGACTAGTATTATATAAGCGCTAAACAAGAGCATCTCCCGAGCAGCTTATAAGCCGTATAAAAGACTATCGATAAGAGAACCCGTATCGACGGTAAACCTATGGAAAACTCTATCTATAGGTGGATCCTAAACGTAAGAGCTACTTAAGAGCAGCTCTCGCGCCGCTATATAGATACTATTCTTACTTCTCTCCTTAAGTTAGTTAATAATAGAAATTAGGATCGAAACTGCGAACGCTCTCTCGATACCCGTTTATACTATAAAAGCTAATCTAATAAGCCCGCGGAGTTAAAATAAACGGTATATAAAGACTAAATTATAAATACTATATAAAAGTATTCCTAACTTATATTATATACCGAGGACCGTCTAAGAATACTAGCCTTAGGCCCTTTTAAAGGGTTTACTAAGATATATTTACGTTTTACCCGGGTATAGGAGGGGCTAAGTATATAATAATATTTAAGGATAAGTTCTTAGGTAAATTCTTTATCTCTATAACTATAGATAAGATAGGACTAATAATCTTTAACTTAGTTTATAACTTCGTTACCTAAGTATACTAATAGTTTTAGCTTAATATATATAAAATCCGCTAAAACGGTAAAGCCGCCGTTCTATATATAAACTATAGTATAGCCTATATACGATAATACTAGGAGGTAGGAATCGAGCTTAAAATAATCCCTTTACGTATAAAAGAGCTTAACGGTATAACCGAGAAAGTAAAGCGCGAATTAATTAAGAAATAATTAGTAATACTATTATCTATAAACTTATTATCTTATCTATAGCCCGAAGCGATAAAAATAATAGCCTATTTATATAATATTAGCCTAACGGTAATAAAATATTAATAATCCCTAAATAATCTACTTAAGGGATAATTCTATCGGAATATACCGATAACGCTATTAGATAAGGACCTTTACCCTAACTAAAGCTATATTTATACCTATAGCTATTATACCTATATACTTAGAGTAAAGAGAGAAATAGGAAACTTTAGGAAAGAGATAAAAACAACGGAATATATATATATTAGATATCTTATAAGCTATATCGCCTTAAATATCTTTAGAGTATAAATACCCTTTATAGATATAATACGTATAATAAGGAATATTTAGTTTAATAAGATAATCTTCTATAACCCGTTAAAGGAGAGGCTTAGATAGCCCCTTCTTAACTATTAGTTCGAGAAAATACTATTATAGGAAATAAGATTAGAGGAGATTTTAAATACTTTATACGTTTAAGTAAATATAGGAGAATATTATACCTTCCCGTCTTAAATAACCGACTTAAACCTATATATAATATACGCTAATATTAATCCGCCCTTAAAACTAGGGGGTAAATAGCCTTATATAAATAGTTTAAAAGGTATTCCGGATTAGATTATAAAGGATATACCTATACCTAAGTTAAGTATAGAGAACTTATAACTCTCTAATCGCTATTAAAGCTTAAACGATTATATTTAGTTATAATAAAGTAACGCTTTTATATATATACGAACTTAAATAGACCCTATTAATAGTAATACTAAGGTAGATAAAAACCCTACTAGCTTTATAGCTAGAGAAGATAAATAATCTATAGATATAAACCCTATTAGCAATATATAACTCGCTAAGGTAAATAAATTACCCCTTAAAGTCGAAGAACTATTAGAGCGTTAATTATTAATATATAATAAGGACTACTAATCTAAGCCTTAACTATAATAACTATTACTTATAAACGGCCGAGATAATCTAATTAATTAGAGATATTTAATTACTAGAACCGAGGAGGATATATAATAGGATATTCCGCCCTTTTTACGGAGATCTAATAGATAGAGAGTATTAATATAAAGGGTACTTAAATAAACGCCTATTCGTAAGTATAAAAGAAAGAACTCCGAGCTACTTAAGCTATTTATCCGAAGGCTATTCGCCTTTATAAGCGTATTTTACCCGTTTAGGCGATAATAGGCTTATCTAGCTACCGTACTAGTAGATATATAGCCGGAACTAAATATAAGATATACTATATTATACGCTATATTTATAATAGCGGTTAACGCTAATAATACGCTTAGTTAGATATAGGATAAAATTACTAAGTTTATATTATATCTCTAATATATTAATAACCTGCTTAAAGAACTATTAAACTAAGTATAAGCTTAAAAATTACCTTTCCGCGATTAATAGTTTAAAGCTATAAGAAAGGAGATATACTAATTAACGATTATATATATATAGGAGAAAGTCGATAAAGTAAAAGTATATAATAAGCTATTACCGCTTAAGTAGGTATTTCGCTATAAAATAGATACTAATAGTATCCTATCCTTATTTAAAGTATAGATTTATATAAGAGGAGATCTATAAGATACTAATATCTTCGATATTTATACCGTAATACTTATAATATACGCTTTTCGTATACTTATAGCTATTATAGCTTAAAAGGACCTAAAGGTAGATTAAATAAATATAACCGAAGTATTCCTTAACGCTAATAAAGAAGGATAAGAGGAAGTATATATTAAACTATTAGACGGATTTAAAGTTATCGATAAAATTACTAAATTAAAAAAAGTACTCTATAATTTATACGATTCGCTCCTTATATAATATAAAGACCTTTATAATACCCTTAGAGAATTTAAGCTTAAGCCGTTATTTAAAGAATTATATATATTTAAAAGTAAAGATAATAAGATTACTCTATTATTTTATATAGATAATATCTTAATATTTTATCTATAGTCGGCTAAGGTAGAAATAATAAGGATTAAAAAGGGTATTACCGAGGCGTATAATATCGTTAACTAAGGATTAGCCGAATAATTCCTAGGTATCCGAATAATATATAACCGAAGCAAAATAACTATTCGCCTTCTTTATAATACCTATATCGAAAAGGTAGCTAAAAAGTTCGGTTTAACGGATATACTAATATTTCTACCCTATTTATTAATCTCGCCCTTCGCTAAACTTAAAAAAAATATAGGTAAGGCTATAAAGGAAGAGGTAAAGTTATATTAAGAAAAGATCGGTTTTATCCTTTATATAGCTATTATACTACGCCTAAATATAATATTCGTATACTTATTCCTTTCTCGTTTCCTTATAAACCTAAGTTAAGCGTATTATAAGGCTACCGATTAGGTAATTAAATACCTTTATAAAACTAGATTCCTAGGTATTTAATATAATAGTATAGCTCCTAAAGTATAAGTATTATATATATCGGGAGATTCGTCCTTTATAGATAATATAGAGGACCGAAAGTCTATATTTAGATATATATTTATATTATTCGGGGGTATAATCGCTTAGAAATTAGGTAAATAGTTTATAATCGCTATATCTACTATAAAAGCAGAGCTTAATACCCTATCTTTAATAATAAAGGAAATAATAGCATTTAAATAACTACTTCGAGATATCTCTATAAACCTTAGGGAGATATAGAATATCTATTATAATAACTAGTAAACGATATAACTAATAATAGCTAAACGTAAGAAAATTAGTATAAAGCTTAGGTATATTAATATTAGTTAACTATAGCTTAAATAGGAGTATTAAAAAGGTATATTTAAAGTTATATATTTACCTATAAAATAGATACTAGCCGATAGTTTAACTAAACCGCTAGATTAAGCCTAATTTAAGTATTTTAAAGCTCTCTTAAATCTTTAAGATTTAACTATAATTATTTAAGTATAAAGTAATTATAATATTATAATAAAATAATAAGAGGATATACTAAAAAACCCTTTTTTATTAATATAAATACTTAAACTCTATATTTTAGACCTTTAGCTTAAGGAGAATTTTATTAAGGACCTTCGCTATCTCTAAAGCAGCCTTATTATAAGTAATTCTCTATTCTCGCTAAGTAAAAGCTTTCTTATACGGATCGTAATCGTCTAAACTAGCCTATAAAGAAGTATTCTCCTCCCTTAAACGGGTCCTTTCTCCTTATAAATTAATATTCTCCTCTTATAAAATAGTAATTTTATTTATAAACCGGGTCCTCTCTCGTTTAAAACCGGCTATCCTAGTTTATAAACTCGCCTTCTCCTCCTCTAAAGTAAGATATATAACCTTATAATCCTTAATACTATATATAAGCTTATCTTTCCGCTTATTTAACTATTATCTAGCCCTTTTACTTATATTAAATAACTCCCTAACCTAATAGAGATCGTTATAAAGACGGTTAATAGCCCCTTTTAGCTCGGTATAATCGGCGGTAGAAATTATATTATTAAGTAAGCTATTTAAACTATTAAATTATCCCCCTTCTTATAGCTTAAAGGTAGCTTTCTATACCTAAGAAGTATAACTAGCCTTTATTTCGGTACCGGATACCGCCTTCTTATTATTAAGATTAAGGTTTCCTTTAACGCCTTAAGTAATACGTTTAAAACGGAAGATTCGGTTTATAAAGGGCTTAAAAACGGGGGGGATAGGTATATAGGTATAATTCTACTTATAATAACGGTTATAATTTAGGGTATTAAAGGTAAAGATATATTTACCGTTATTATTACTACTATTATAGCTCTTAATATAGGCGATATAGGGAGTTAAGCGCTTAATTTAGCCCTCCTTAATAATAATAATCGTATATTTATAGACGGTTTTAAGGCGGCGAAAAGGGGTAGCGGTAGTAGATAAAGTAGTATTATTAATATTATTATTATTATCGTTATCGTTAGCTAAAGGTTAAGGTTAAGCTTAAGGAAGGGGTTTCTAAGGGTAAGAGTTAATAGGTTTAAAACTATTAATAACCTATAACTTAGTTCTCTTAGTAGGGGTATAAGGAGATTATCTAAATACCCGTTTCCGGGGAGAATTAGTATAGGGAATAGTATTATTATTAGTAAATATATAGATATTATCTATAACTTTAAGATTAGTTAGCCGATTTATATAAGATAAGCTTAAACGAGAAGACTTATTAAAGGAATAACTAATATAGGACGGATAAGAAGGGTTATTATCGCCGGTATTAGTATTAATACTAGCGTTAAAGTTAGTACTAGTAATAGCGGTACTAATTAACTAAGCTAAATCGTTAGGTTAACCTATTACTCTATTATCCTTTCTTATTATATTAGTAAACTCTTATAAAGGGTAGATTCCGTTTATTAGATTATTAAATTCGGAGCTAGGTACCTTTTCGACCTTATTAGGCGCGGAAATAGTATTATAACTAAGAATATCGTTAAAGGATAAAAAAGGGCGAATCGGGATATTAGGATCGTTATTTATAGAATAGTTTATACCTATATTACTAGATTTACGGGTTAGAGCGTTAATTAGTATATAATTAGGTATATTAAATAATAATTATATTTAACTTATAGTTTATAAGTTTAAGTTAATCTAAAGGAGAAAGAGAAGGAATCTTAAACTAGTAAAACGCAACGAATATATATTAAAGTATATATTAGGCTGCTACTAGTGCAACTAGCGATATCCTTACTAATTAGGGGGTATATAAAAGTAGTATTTAACCCTAACCCGAAAGCTATTATATTAGCTTAATAATAGGCTTTATATAAGCAGAATAATAGCTTCGGTAATACTTAAATATTCGAATAATAGCTCTTTTTTACAGCTAGATATATAGAAGATATATACTCTTTTAACCTCTCTTTTGTTTCGCCTGTTTCAGCTGATGACTAAGCTTTGTGCACACTTTATTTTCTTACTTATCGATATCCCGTCCCAACATGCCATGCAGTGCAAAAGGTACCTAGGCAGGCTGAACAAGTTGACCTCGAATTACGAGTGGTAAGAACATGTTCAAGAGATAAGGAATTCTCTTGCAACTTGGGTCGTACCTACCTAGTAGCGTACTATATAAGGAAAGAACTATCCAACCCAGGAAGTACACCGCAGATAACATCAGCCCACCCTCGGGTAAACAGGGGGCGGGGAAAGAGGTTGCGGCTCGTGCACAACACAGGTACATAATACATGAGTGCTCCACATACTCTAACCTTGTTTTCACCTCAGCCCCCAAACTCCCTGACTCTCCTTCTTCCGGTCCTATCATCATCATTCATCGAGGTGAGCGAGCAAGCAAGCAAGTTCATTTCCTGTCAGATGTTTGTGTTCCTTTTTCTTTTGCCCAACCTGCCGTGCTCTCTCCTTTTCTCAACTCAAGAATTCTTAGTGTGGGCCGTTTCGGTACACCATCAGACCATGTTGATACTATGTAAGTACTTCACTGGCCAGTGTGTGGCTCACTGAGATGTTTTGCTTGAAAGCATCGTATACTTGGGCATGTGGTGGCATTGCAATTGAGCAAAGTTTGCGCCAAGCGTATAGCGCAAGACAGATCACAAAAGAGCAAGCGACCATCTGTATGTTAGAGAAGGTAGTCACCCGTTTGTATACCTCGGCCAACAAGACGGATGGCCGTTAGCCTTTTGGTCCTTTCGTCTGAACTTGCCCGCTACAAAGTACATCTTTGATCTTGGCCGTGCCATGAATATTCAACGCGAGCAAAGGTCCGGCCGCCACCCATCAAGGTTCGTCTATTTGTAAGCCGTAAAAGACTATTATTATTCCCTCAGTACTACTAGTCTCCATTTGCTTCAGGGTCACCACTCCCAAAAATATGTACAAGAATGCTCGACAAGATTGATCAGCGCCAAGCTGCCTATCTGGTCCAAGGGCCGCGTGATTGCCATCCTGAAATCGTAGAGCTGGCCCGACTTGAGCAGATGCACATTTGAACCCCATTCTGCTTCCACCAATTGCCCAATTGGTCTGCCATGACTAATAACCTCTTTCCAAAATTACTATTTCTGTTTACCACAATTGTGACAATGCATGCTTATGTATGCTGTATCGAAAAGGAGCGTGGAAATTCGTTAAAAAAAACCATTGGGCAGTGCCAAAATGAATATCGCCTCTTAATGGATGCCAGATTGAATGAGTGAACGGGCCAGGTCCTATTATTGGATCTAGGCAAGAGCGACGAGGCCAATGAGACCAGCAAACAGCGCAACGGCTGGCTGCTTATGTGAGTTGGCGCCCGCAGTAACCACTGGCGAAGAGCTGCTCGTTGATGCTGGTGGCGGAGCACTGGTCGTGGTCTTGGTCGTGGGAATAACCTGTGTGGTTGCTTGGACTGCCGTTGTCTCGGTGGTCTTGTAGGTAGTGCCACTCTGAGTCACAACATAAGTCGTGTAGGCCGACGCGGTCTGCGTTACAGAGGTAGCAATCGTCTGGTAGGCCGTCGTCAACAGGGTCGTGTACACTGTATGACCACCCTGGGTGATTGTAGTGTAGACGGGATATGTCGAGGTCAGCACAACCTGGGTGGTTGCCGCAGCGGTCTGGGTTACGTCAGGTAGAGAGGTGGTCTCGATGACCTGGCTAGGCACTTGGGTGACGATGGTCTTGAGAAGGAGATGTATTTTAGTACATGTGTCTTCATCGTTTGATCAGAAAGAGGCTTGCTTACCTGAGTGGACGTCCAGGTTACTTGGACAACAGAACCACTGAGGGTCTTGGTCTCTGTCACTGGGTACACAGAAGTGAGGGTTGTGTATGCGACCGCACCCGTCTAGCGCGAGAATGAGTGTCAACTATACTATACTATGTATGTGGGTGTGGAATAGATCAAGACAACAAGACAATATGGGCATCGCTGATCCCATAAACGTACCGTAGCATACGACGTGGGGCCGGGAATGCTGGTCACGATTGTGGTGGGCACAACAGTCTGTTGGTGAAATCAGCAAATTAAATTCATGTAATTGGAACACCTCTAGAAGTTGGCTCACCTTAACCACGGAAGTCGTCACAAAAGTCTTGGTATAAGTTGTACCAGGCCCAGTAACTGTTTGAGTGACCGGGCAGACAGTGGTGTACGTGCTGATATTGTCAGTTCAAGACCGCAGAAGTCTCACAAGCCAACGGGATTTGTCAACTTACTATTCCACACTGGTTGTTGTCGTTGCTTGTGTTGGGCCAGGAACAGTAACGCCGCCACCACAGTTGCCGGGGCAGCTGGTAATCACGACCGTAGAGGTGGTATAATCTGTCCATACCTTGGTGGTTCCTTTTTCTGTTGTAGTTTGGGTAATTGGGCAGACAGTTGCTGTCGTCTTTCCATTAGCTTCCCCATACTAGGTTGTGCTTGCCATGTTATTCAAGCGTGGGGGCGAGTTGCCCAGTGACCAGTGTTTGCATACTGTGTAAGGAACGGGGCACCAGGGGCAATAGAGTAAAATTCCCTCGTCCGCCGGAAGTGGACAAGGGCCATACTTATGGGCTGGGAACTGGGTATGAGACCTGAAGATGTAAATGTTACGTACTGGTAGTGTAAACCAACAAGGTCGTGGTGACATCTCCGCCGCCACTGCTGCTCCAGCCTTGGCCGCCTCCGTTGCCCCAACCGGAACCGCCGCCGCCACCTCCTCCTCCTCCTCCTCCACCACGTGCTTGCAGTTCTTCTGCGAGCGCGGGGGCGACAAGAGCCACTAGGAGTGAGAGGAACAACTTCATCTTGGTGTTGTATGAGGTTTGAAGAGGGTAAGCGAAGGGATGTGGCAAGTGCGCCGACAAATTAGGGATACGAGTTTCGAGCAAGGTTGCCAGTAGCAGGTAGATGACAGCGAAGGTGAGAATAGCCTGAACAAAGGCTACTTGATCAAGCTTTGCCAAAGAGAGGCAGATCCGGTATGACAAGGAGAAGAAGGTTGCCCGAGAACAGGATGGAAAGCAGAGAATGTATCCAAAGGTGGAATAACAGGTTTTTATATCTTGTTAGAACTTTGGGCAGCCGTGGCAGCCGTGAGCGAATTGGCAAACCTGATGCTCGAACGGCTCATATCCTGACTTGTCATATGCTGCATCGATGTGACCACGCTACATTAGGCAAGTTTGTGCAGACCCAAGACCAAGGAGCAAAGAGCCATCACATCGACCTGCAAGCCAACCTAGGGACGCGGTGCAACACAATGTCGACTCTTGGCCGGGCGGGGGCCACCATGCGGAAAGGAGGCTGGCAAAGACCTATCACGGCCATGGATTCCACAACAACCAAAAAGCCCAACGGCCAACTCGAAAGGTTTTCATAATGGATTTGATAAGAGGAAATCGATGGCCATGCATCACTTACAAAATCCGGACGGGGTAAAAGCTTATTTCGGGCGCGTTAGACTTGCGAGCTGCCTGCAGAATATGTCGTCGTTGCAGACAGGCTGTGCTATATGGTCCTTGTAGCAGGCTTCAAGCCAATTCTTTCACAAGATACATCTCGTTGCTGCATGGTTACGTGCAGAAGAGTAAGCGATTTGTAACTTATAATGTATACTTTGTGGCTGGGAGGAGCTGCTGATGGGCATGGCCCGGCTAATCGTTCCGGCTGTTGGGTTGGGGGCAATAGTTATTTTGATGTTTGAGGAGTCCAACGCGAGATGAACTCATATTCTCCTCATCCCTAGGTAGGCCTCGAGAATCTGATGCGCATACCTTGTTTTCACCTCACTTCCGGGGTAACGGTCTTGCTGGCTCGCAGTTATGATTCTAACGATAAGCCTGGCATGCAATCATCATCGTAGTATGTACATGGGATGTTTGGATACGAGGCTTTTTAGTTCGATGGCTGCAGACTGCCAAGAAGCAGGAGCGGGGACTAGCGTACCGGTCCTTGAAAGGCTCTTTGGCGGAAGGAGAACTGACTGGCAACGGCTTGGTGGAGTAGAACCTTTCAGGTCCCGAGAGGTGGGCAGAGACTTTGAGCCGAGCAAGGCACAAGGGGTTACCAAGAGAGGAGACACAGACGGTGCCGACGACTTATGCAGGTGGGCGAGGCTCGAGCCCAACCATTAGGCCAAGGGCGGACCGAACTAGGCTAGGTACACCGGGATTTAGTCCAGGATTAACTGGACGAGACCGAACAAAGCAGAGCCCAATAAGTATTCAGACCTCAAAATCTTCTTTTGGGATCTCGTGTTGTTGCAAGCCTCGGTCGATTGCAGTGCCGGTCAAATCAAGACTGCATCCGTGTCTGGACAGGGTCAGGCATGCAGGCTGCTCAAGCTACCGAGGCAGTCTTGCAGTTATCTGGCATGCTTTCAGTCTTTTGGTTGTGAGACCTTGACGATGCCTAGGCTGCTCTCCAAAGCACAGGGTGTCTTTGCAATCGGACGAAGACAAGTCGTTGGACAAGGCTGATTTGCATTAGTTTTCGGATTTTCCCGCTAAGAGAACCGTAGTGAGCCGTGGTGTACCACTGCCGAAAAAGGCAGGTAGCAGATTATGCTGGGTAAGGCACAACGGGAGTCCAATGGGCGCCCCAGTCAGCCTTCTGAATAATCGAAATCGGTGTGAGGCACTGACAGGGACAACCTCTCAGCTAGCCTCAGAGGCGGGTGTTGGACACTGTACACGCTCTGTCATGCGACGCGTTGCTGTTTTTGTACCATGCAAGCCACGGCCAACGAGCCAACGGCAGCTGCGATGCGTTTCCGTTGGGATGGCGTGGACGTTCGGATGGCTGGGTGGTGGCTCCAGGTCTGGGGCCAAAGCTTTGCGTTGTGTGCGTAACTAAGCCTTATGGCAATATGTAACCCATTTTCTGGGCGATCGGTGAAAAGATGCAGCATGAATAACCCGGGATTGAGGTCGGCCTAAAGGCTAAGTCCCATGTTGAACGACCTTGAAAAAGCCAAGCTGTTTGCTGGAATATGAGTATGACCAGCCAGTTCGTGCTGTTCTGGCTGCGAGATGCCGGCAGGCCGATGATTTCCTGGTGCGAACACCGGGCGTGCATCGTCAAGCGCAGCGCCCGCCATGAACTCTATACAGCTTGGTGGTCAGTAGAGGCTTCAAGATGCGGATCACCAGGATTCCAAGGTGGGTAGGACGAGGTATAGGGAAGATGTTGTGTCCAGGTTCAGCTCTGCAGTTGCTGCAAGCAAGGTGCCACATGATATGGCTGGGGCAAGTACTTAGCAAGGGTGCCGGCCGTTCCTTCCACTTCCACGGTACCACAGAGCTTTACTCAAGGCCGTCGCACACATAGCGCCATGCTAGAGCAGAGGTCGTCCAGATTGCTAGCGGGGAGTGATGCAGAGCACAAGCACAGCAAACCCTCACGTCATCTAGACGGACAACATGAAACGACGGTGAGCGCCACGCAATGAGGTGCCAGTCTGCACCACGCGAGGAGGAAGTGGGTGAGGCTGATATCGCATGGGACAAGGCGTCGACTGTGCAGCAACGGTCTAGCAATTCGAAATCACCCAAGCATGGGAGTGTTCATATGTGGTGATGGAGGCTTGCAACAGATCGAGTACACTACGTCTTATCTTGTGCAACGGCCATGGCCACGGCCACGGCAGCGGCAGCGGCGCCCCAAAGGAAGACGGTGGCGTCGAAGGGGAGGCACTCGATCGTATGTGCCCGCTGTGGCTTTTGTCGCTCGTTGAAAACATGATTCTGTCAAGCTAGTCAACAATGGAGTACCAGATATGCGCAAAGACAGAAAGAAGTAGTGCTATAAGGTAAGTAGTATCAAGCCAAGCAACAGAAATACTGAGGCGTCCTTTCACGCCATCGCAACTACCTCTCGAGGAACGAGGAGACTCCAGGCTATGCCTCGTCCTGTTTGCGCAGCCAGTTTGGCTCTTCCAAGGTTGTTATTGCTTTTCCTCGCATCAAGTAGGTCACCAAGACTCGTGTATACGCTACTGCAAGTTGCTGCCGGCCATGATAGCTCAGTTGTCCATTCCGTACTCTGCGGTATCACTTGGCTCTAGCGAATTTTGCCGCTCACTGCAGGACACAAACACGTCTCAGCATTTGATCGCACGGTTGGGTTGGGTCGAAGAGTGACCAAAATCTGCGTGTCATTAACTGGAATTGATTATTGTACCTATACGTACGTGTATCAACTTTTGCTTTTTTTTCTTCTTTCTCTTTCCATGACGCAAGATATGCGGCCCAGGCTCATGCAGTGTCGGTGATCGGCTATACCACCAACAAATATGTCCCTGAGCTTCACAAAAAATGTTGATACTGAGTTTGTCGAGAACCCTGCGAAAATAGCTTCTTTGAGCCGTGTAACATCCAACTGTAGTGGCTTGCCTCCGAGCAGTGTGATTTTGAAGCTGGGGCTCTCCGAGTATTGCAGCACCAGTATGCCGGAGTCCTCTCTATCCGGACCAGTTGCAAGTACGCTCGATGACACATCTTTCGCACAATGGGACCTGATATACCCTTTCTGCACTGCTGTTAAGACTGGAAGCCTTGACAACCAACCTGGCTTTGTCCCTAGGTCTTATCTCGAGAAAGGGCTGTTGAGTGAAAACAATACCCACGTAGCTTATGTCGTGGTCCCCTGTTGTGATTTCGTGGCTCGATGTATATCTTTCCAACCCAAACGCCTTCGCTGATATAGAATGCGATCTGCAAGAGGATGCCGCCTCGTGGGGCCGCACTCGACCCGAGACCCTTTTGTAAACGGCTACAAATCGATCCCGTTCACTGAAGCAACTCTTCGCAAGTCCAGTCCTCGTAACTAGTAGAGTCAGCATCAAGCATTAGAGTGGCAGGTGCCGTGTAACCTACAATCCATCGGGCATATAGCGCCGGACAATGAGCGGCACCTTCTTCTCGCGCAGCTCCTTGATTGCAATCTGGAGTGGATCCGTCTCTCCCTCCAGGTCAACGAGGACCGGTGCGTTCATGCTGACCCAAAAGTTAGCCACAATATGTTCCTCTGATGTCCCACACGTTCACTGGCCCATTACAGCCCACTCTTCCTCCTTTGCGCGGCGAAAGCGTGTATCTCGTACCTGATCTGCAGTGCACGGGTGCCCAAAATGCGCGCCTTCTCGTACTTTGTCATGTAGGGCGTCGTGATGCGCTGGTCATTGGGGATCTTCTTGTCCTTGTGCGACTTGACATTTTCCTTAGCTGCGGCAGATGGGTCACCGGAAATGATAACATTGTCGCCTTCTTCCTCGCCGTTCTGCAAATTCTCGTCGCCTTCTGCGGGCTCGGGCTCGTATTCTTCTGGGACTTCCTCCTCCTCATAGTATGGGACCTCGCTGTAGAAAGTACGCTGTTCATCAGCAACTTGCACGATAGGAATGATGGATGCCCACAGAGAGCGACTCCGCTGAGGTTTAATGATGTGTCTTACGCTTCACCACCACCAACTTCGTTGCCGAA
Source organism: Coniella vitis (assembly GCA_011317545.1). Taxonomy (NCBI): domain Eukaryota; kingdom Fungi; phylum Ascomycota; class Sordariomycetes; order Diaporthales; family Schizoparmaceae; genus Coniella; species Coniella vitis. The sequence continues at coordinate 1,396,071 of WUJK01000012.1, forward strand.
GTCATCTTCGCCACCGTAGTCAGACATTTTGTGATGTGCTTCGGGTTCGTAAGGTTGTTGTCAAAGGTAGCCCTGTGGAGTCGAAGTAGTCGTGGAGAATGGAGGCGGTTTGCGATGGATTGTGATGTTGGGAGGCGGGACTTTGAGGCGCGAGTTCAGAAAGTCGCAAATCTTGAAGATATGGCGGCCGGCAAAATGAGCGCAGGGGTCTGCCAGATCCCAGCAGTGTGTGGGGTAGGACTACCTAGGTAGACTTGGACTGGACGTCACTTGTACCTGGACCCCCACAATTTCTCAAGGGCCCCAGTAAAAAGTTCGAGCTGGAAAGTAGACGTGAATTGGCCGCCTTATCAACTCAAGCACTGACTTGACAATGCTGCTGCTTCAACACAGCCTCTCAACCTTTACAGCCACTTCAACACCGATCCACCCACATGCAAACGTTGACAGCAGCAAACAGCAAGCAGCATGAAGCGCAAGGCGGAATATGACGGTTATGACGGGCCAGACAAACGCCAGATGCTGGCAATCGGAGAGACCAATAGCACAGGTATATCTAACTCCCTTCCTTCTGCCCTGATCGCAAACCATCAAACCCTCAAATCTCAAGCTAACAGTCCCTTCAGTGGAAGACGAAAGCTCCTCCCAGGTCTGCAGCGAGATCACCAGCACCATCGCACCCCCTAATGGCGCACAAACACCCGCCACCGCCCTGACCGAAGCCTCGACAACCCCCTCCGGCCGCCGCAAGTTCCCCTCCGAATACAAAACAATTTCTTGCACCATCGCGGGGTGCACCAAAAGGTTTAACCGGCCCGCACGCCTTGTAGCCCACATGCGCTCTCACAACAACGAGCGGCCCTACCAATGTACCTACGACGGCTGCGGCAAGGCCTACAGCGACAACAAGTATCTCAAGAGCCACATCGTCTCGGCACACACCAAGGAAGCCAAGTTTGTCTGTTCACAGTGCAACAAGGGCTTCGCGACAGGCCAGCGGCTGAATAGGCACGCCCTCGTGCACCAAGGCGAGGAGCGCTATCGGTGCCGCGACTACCCACCCTGCGAACAGTCCTTTCGCAAGCACCAGACCCTCCAGCGGCATATTCTCAAGGATCACCTGGGCCAAAAACCCTACCGGTGCACTTATACGGGGTGTACGGAATCGTACGATACAGCCAACTCGTTGAAAGCGCATACGACTCGTGCGCACGGCGAATTGCGCTACTGGTGCGACGAATGTTCCCAATTGGCAGCGGCAGAAGGTGACGCATCGCAGAAACCAGTAGGGTTCACGACGCAGTTTTTGCTCGAACAGCATATTCGGTCCGAGCACGTCAACTGTATCTTTTGCGATGGGCTCAAGTTCAGCGGGCCGTACGAGCTCGAGCAGCACATGGAGATTTACCATTCCGGGCTGAGCATCAAGGACCGCAAGACTATCTCTTGCGAATTTGAAGGCTGTGACAAAAAGTTTACCAAGAAGAGCAACATGAAGGTTCACTACCGCGCGGCGCACGAAGGCCTGCGGTTCGTCTGCGGGAAAATCAGCACGCGCGATAGCGGAAACCAGGAGTTGCAAGCATGGGATTGGGCCAAGAATGGCTGCGGGCAGGCGTTCACCACCAAGATGGGGCTGGAGCAGCACGTTGTTTACGTGCACCTAGGCAAGCAGCGAACTCTATACGAAGGGCCGTACCTGGGCCATGGAACGGAACCGGAAGCAGTGAGTGGTGATGGGCTTGGTACCGTGTCTACTTGCGGAGGCGGCGACGAGGCACAAAGCCACCTGGCCTTTTTGGACGACCTTTCCGGCGTGACGGAGCACGAGCGCCGGGGTCTCATTTGTTTGATTCCCGAGTGCGGGTCCCGGTTCATCCGCTACGCTGACTTGAGTGCACATATGCAGACCGTGCATCATCCAGATTTAGTTACTACGGCATATATTCCTGCTGCTGCTGCTGCTGCTGCTGGCCGGCCTGAGCAGCAGTGGAATCTGGCAGGCGATGAGGGGGGGAGCCAACAGGCAGAAGACTGGAATGAGGACGATGCAGACGTGATGCAACTCCTCAACCTTGACGCTGTGCTTGATCCCAACCTTTTGGTTCAGGCTTGAGATTAGTTCGCTTGGCTCTTTGCTTTGGGATCAAAAACTTGCAGACTGCAAGTATCCTGTATGGCATCCCAAGGTTCGTCTTTGTTGATTTGCTGGATTTTGTAGCCTATGATACCCTTTTCATATTTTGTATACTGCACCAGACATAAATGAATTCATGCAGTTGGTTCAATCATTAGTAGTTGAATAGCCTTTTAGTGGTCATTGGCATACCAGCAAAGAACAATTTGCGCCCGTTACTTATCACAAGATAACATGGTAGGTACCTGCCAGCAATCAAGTCTGTAATGCAGACCGCGTTGGAGTTCGCAAATACGGCCGCGCTGGGATCACCATAAAAGTCCTTGCTTTGTGTCTGACAACGACTGATGCTTTGAAGGTCTAGACAGGCAGTGCTACCGGTGCATAAACCTTGCCATAGCAGTATGATGATGCGTTCCGGTCTATCCAGTCTGGCCACTATGCCCCATATGCCAATCCCAAAACAGATGCTAAAGATACAAACACTACCGTATTCTCAGTCTCGTGTGTCCAAGGCAAACAAACGAACGAACACACACACCATGGTCCGGCTCATTCATATATGGATCTCACCAACAAGAAATCATTTTTGGGTTGTCCAAACACGCCATGCCATGCGGTACCGGTAAATATGCAGCCATAGGAAATGAGACGAAAGTATCGAGGCTAATGCCCTGCCACAGCACTGCTGACGCCAAGTAAGACCATGCCCAAAAATGCAAAGGCAATGCTCAGATTTCGGTTGTGATTGAGACTCAAACTCTCGACAAAAAGCTGCAAGGCCACGCTTGTCATGATGCCCGCAGTAACAGCAAAAAGGACTGCATATGCTGTATTATCGACCCCAATAGGCTCCTCTGCGTCTTTCGACGTCTTGCCCACCACTTTGAACACAAGCCATGCAATAGCTGCACCAGCCGGCTGACTGAAACCACCTAGCAAGCTTGACCAGGCAATGGCCTTGAGCCGGGAGCCCAGGGCCATGTACAGTGGGAGTGCCATCGAGAAGCCTTCCGCAATGTTGTGCACAAACAATGCCATAAAGACATTAAAGCCTAATTGAGGATTGGCATGGTTGGTTGCGTATGTAATGAAACCCTCTGGGAACTTGTGCAGAGCAATTGCAATCACGGTTTGCAGACCAATTGCAAGAAAGGCATTCGTTGGGACATGGTGATGATGCGGCCCATCTTGCGCTTCAAGATCTGCACTGGCCTCGGACATTTGTTCGCAGTCATACCCCTCAACCACAGCGTCATGATGTTGGTGGTGATTGTGGCCATGATCATGATGGGCATGGTGCTGCGGTTCATCGTGCGCATGAGAAGCCTCAATGCCATTGCGTCCAGCGGTAGTGCTTCGTGGTGAATGGTTGCTAGAGTCGCTTTCGCTGTTGACTTCCGTGACTGCACTAAACAACGGAACCGACGTTGCATAGGACGGCCGCGGCCGCAATGCCCCAGAAGAGGTTTTGTGAACTATAGAGGCTCGTGAGCTCAAGTGCTTGAAGCATTCCTGTCCACAAGGATCCGTGTAGCCAAAGCAAGGGCCCCCTTCATCACAGGTAGGCTTCGTGTCTTTGACAAAGGACATGACCCTCTTGCGCACCTCCATCATGGATGGTCGGCGTGCGTTAAGTGGAGGAGCTTGAAGTGGGTCGGTAAGAGCAGATCTTCCATTTTGATGAGGGTCTATAAGCGGCCGACCGTTGGGTTGGGCCCCGAGCAACGGTGTAGCTTCCTCAGCATACGAGGGCACCTCAGCCACGGTAGTTGTTCGTCTGGCGCTAGAGGGCGCTCGCAGCTTGGGCCTACCAACGCGGGAAGACTGGCGGCTCACAGGGCTCACGGCATGGGAATGCTTATTGTCTTCATGAGTCTCGTCATGGTCGTGGGAGTGATCGCAGTCCACAACGTGCGAGGGCATAGCCCGATGCAGCAGCCTGGAAATGACCTGAATCCCAAGTAAGCCTGCAACAAAACAGGCCATCATGATCAAGCCAGCGGTGGACTTGGTCCAATCGTCTTTTTGCAGGTACTCCTTGGCCTCTGGCAGCATACTAAACAAGGCCGAGAATATCTGTGCAGCACCCAGCAGCCACATCAGTATTACGCATATTTTCGGAATGGCAAGTTTTTCAATTACTGACCATAACCCCAAAGCTTAAGCTCAACGAGCAAGCTAGAAAAGGGCTGTTGTCTTGGATGCTGAAGGAGCTTTTGCCTGGCAATTTGCGTATCACAAGATCGACGCATATCACACAAGCACCGATGCTGCAAGCTGTTAATGAGATAGATTAGTGAGAGCGACCAAGAGGGGAAGTGACGTCGGCGTGCCAATTCGAGATATTTGTCGCTCTCTTTGCAACGAAGCCATGCTGGGAGAGAAGGGAGATAGATGCCAGGAGAATGAGTACTAACCGACGCCGCTCACGACACACATGATCCACCCACGTGTGTCATTGCTAACTTCTACCGCCTCCATGGTGGGCAGCACTCGGGCCTGTGACCGTCTGCTATTGTTGACAATGATCCGATCTGGGGTTTGCAGTAGCGGATCAAGCAATGTCCTAGTTGAACCAAGAGCAGAGAGGAGGCCGAAGCGGAGCTGGACAGAGCGCGAGCTGAAGCTGTCTGGTGTGGCTGGTGAGTGGATGAACGTGTGGTGGTCAAAAGCCGTGAGCTATAGACGGGATGTGGTCGTCCAGCAGGAGCCTGAGGGTACGCTGAATTGCCGCTTGTAAGAGCGCTCACGGGAGATTGAGGGAAGGGTTTCTGTAGTCGAGAGCTTTTGTAGGACTTCCTGCTGCAGCGCTATGTTTCTGTGAATAGGTCAATGTGATGTGATGGAAGCAATCTGCCGTGGACCTAGAGACTGCAGACAGGACAAAGGGCAGGACTGCTACTAACAATGGGTGAGGTAAGGCTGCAGGCGCGCGAGCAGGACGAGAAGGGCGGCAGGTGACGATGTGGAGGGAATAAGGGTGGCTGCTGTGGTGGTGTTGACTGAAGTTGAAAAGACGAACCTGGATCGATGTCATTCCTGGGCCTTCCCAGATTGACATTGACATCTGCTCCAGCCCCTGTCGGGCGAAGAATCCCTTTGCGGTTGTGTGGCAGGGCTTCGGGCAGGGCGGGAGCGAGTCATCGACAAATGGCAGTGGCCCATTTACTCAGTCAGTCAGTCAAGCACTGGGCTGAGAACCTTGATGGCTCTTTTAAGGCGCATTGGGAACACTAGCGAGTGCTGTGTACGGTGTAGCGCAAGTAGTGCCTGGGCGGCTGGGCGGAATCTGTGGATGGAAAGGCACAAAGTGACACAGATGCCGCTGAAACCCGCTGAAGGCCACCAATCGTTCAGTTATATCTATACTCGCTCATACTATGGAGTCCATCAGTGGCCAGCCAAAGATGGGGAAACTTGACTGCCGGGTGGATTTGTCTTAGTGCATGCATAACATTGGCGACTGAAGCCGTATCTAGCTAGGACAGGCTAGACAACGCATTAGGCCGCCTTGACCACTAGGCGATATGTGAGAGACGTTATGAGTCTGAAGGGAAAGCCACCCATGACTTGATTTATGAAGTCAATCTCTTTAACACTTGCACGGCTTGATTCAGCGCACGTTGTAAAGGGGACCCGAGTAGCTTTGTGGGTGCAGCTTGAACGGGAAATGGTATGTCCCTGTACGTCTTGCCAAATAGGCTTCATGAGACACTGCCAAACTGCCGCTGCAGCATGGGTACAGTAGCGCCAAAGGTGCCCACCCCCACACTGAACATGTACTATGTACAGTAGTAACGCCTGCCCAAAATTTTCCCAACTTCAACTTGTCACGAACCACCAGCGCGTGCCCCCATCACACGCCCAGTCCAACCCAAGGACAGGCAATAAGCCAGCGAGCCTTTGTTCTCTGCTACTTCTATCGCTGTTCTGTTCGCTATAATTCTGTCGCATCAACTATCACCAGCCGTTTCAACACAAGGTCGCGCCCGCCCGCCTGCTCAGCTCGCAAGCTCAGTGTGATATCGCCATCCATCGCATTTTTTGCACCCTTGACCGACAACAAGCGTACTAGTATAAGAACCAAAGCACGACTTGGCGCACGAGAAGGCCATCAAGGTTCCCACCGACGAGCACCATGTCGAAAGCAACCCTTGCAATCATTGCGGCCGTGAGCGCTGGTACCGGCGCCGCAGTTACTGCAGCCGTGTTGCGATCCGACAAGAAAGAACCTCTCACCCAAACGACGGCAACGTCAATCACGACTACCACTACATCCACTGGTGCCGCCTCGCCTTCTGTGCCCGTGCCTGTACCCGCCTCGCAGGTCTTTGTCGCCCAACCCGCCCCAGTCCCTTCCGCAGCGGCGGTCCTCAATGCGCCCGTTAACCCCGCCGGCCTGTTCGAATATGGCTTCCCCGGCCCTGTAGCCGACTTGGCCACCCGCTCCGCCCTTGTTTCCTCGTATGACCGGCGTTTACGCAACCCCCACTGGGTCATTGAGCACATCACCCCCGCCTCGCTCGCCTCCCGCGACGCCGACCGCAAGCACAGTACCTTCATCGAAGATAACTCTGTCCCCGAAAAGTTCCGCGCCAAGCTCAAGGACTATTTTCGCTCCGGCTACGATCGCGGCCACCAGGTCCCCGCCGCCGACTGCAAATGGAGCCAAAAGGCCATGGACGAAACGTTTTACCTCTCCAACATGTGCCCCCAGGTTGGCGAGGGCTTTAACCGCGACTACTGGGCCCATTTCGAAGACTTTTGCCGCCGCCTGACAGATCGTTACCCGAGCGTGCGCATCGTCACGGGCCCGCTCTACCTGCCCAAGCGCGACCCGGCCGACGGCAAGTGGTACACAAAGTACGAGATGATTGGCAATCCGCCGAGCGTAGCTGTGCCCACGCACTTCTACAAGGTTATTTTTGCAGAGGATGGCCGCGCCGGCGGCAACGTTGCGCTGGGTGCTTTTGTCCTTCCCAACGCCGTCATCCCCAACAACAAGCCTATTACCGACTTCGAGGTGCCCCTTGAGGCGGTCGAGCGCGCTAGTGGGCTCGAATTTGCTACAAAGTTGCCTGCTACGAGGAAGCGGAGGCTGTGTGCAGAACACAACTGCGCCTTGATCATCAAGGATTATGCGGATCGGCAAAAGGCTTTTGGCAAGGGACTGCCGCCACCACAAAAGTGATGAGGACGGGGTAGGAAGGAAAGTGAAGATAATCATAAGAAATAGAGAGAGATTGTATATATACCATAACACGCATTGCAAGACAAGATGCAGATCAACTAAGGGGTACCGTCAGCTCTAGACTCACTCTTGCCACCTACTGAAAGAATGAGCGCACTGCCTTGTCACATTATTCTTCCCAGAGCAGATAGTGCCACGTTGACATCCGCCAAGCAGGTACGAGCCTACTAAGGGACGCGAGACTTTGAGAAACGAGAGATGGTAATAGCGGTACAATACAGTACCTATATGTTTTGAGGGCGGAGACAAAGTGAGCCAGCCTTGATTGGGAAGATCGCCTGTTGCATGCACCAGCCAAGTCAGTACGAGCCGTGGTTCGATAGACTGTAACAGGACAAAGGCTCAATTGGGGGTTCGAAGAAGAATCGCCATCGATGTATCGATACCATCTTTTGTCACAATTAGCAAATGCAGTCTGCGTCAGCTGCTGTGTATGCTCTCAAAGCCGGTGAAAAGCTGAAAGGCACAGCAAGCACGACAGAACATCTCTATTTATTGCATCAGACTCAAATTCCGTATTTTGCTAATTTTGCCTCACAGTAGACTTCTCTGTTTTGCTTTCAGGACTTCCTTGCGCGCGATTGCCTATGCTCGCCTCTTCCCGCTGCCGCCGTTAAGGACGAGCTGCCAATGTCCATTAGTAGGCTCAATGCTTTGGGAGCCCAGCCATCAGTCGTCAAGTGCGAGTTTGGTGCAGAATAGGAAAATCGAGTCTTGATGCAGCCCGACGAAAGGCTCATAGATTTCAAAACCTAATAAGAAGCCGCTATATGGGAACGCTTGATACCATGAGCGCAGCTGCGCAGGGTATGTATTGCGACATAGCAAGCTCAAATATCTCCCTGCCATGCACACCAAATCAACTCGGTAGACAACGCAATTTCCTTACAGTATCGGCCCCCGATAAGGGGCTTTTTGCTGTAGGTAGTCGCTTTACGATCATCCTTTTAGAGGCAATTAATCGAAGGAGCTGTCGTTCACTCCAAAACTGTGAGGAATGGCCGCATCGATGTTGAAAACCCGGATTTAGAGACTGCACTTCACCACCATACACCGCAGACTGTGTCCAGGTATGCGACTCTTTTTGATTTATTCTTGAATTTAATTTCGCTCTTCTCCTAGCTCACGTATGGATCCTCATCCATCCGTAACAGCGGTACTGCCGGGACCAATGCTCGTTATTGGTACCTGATCTGTGCGATGTCGCTTCAGCAACGCTCGTCCGAGTGGTCTAGGAAATCCGGACCTTAACTGATAAGGGGATAGTCTCGTCATGGGTTCAGTGCTGGCTTCAGAGCCATGCAGATAAGATGAAAGGGAGGAAAAGGGGGGGGGGGGGCGGCACCCATCATCCACTGAACATTTGTGAGCATCCTCCTAGTGTGCGCGCGTGTAGTGACCTTTCCGCTGCTCCATCTTCAGGCTCTCTTCCTGACTCGGCAACGGCGCTCGCCTCCGTGCCGCATTACCACCCGCATCGCCACCCGCAAGTGCCCCAAACTCCATGCCAGGTATTGGTATCGGTGGTGGGACAAATCCAGCAGGAAGTTGACCAGTCGGCGGAGGAGGAATAAGACCAGGAATAAGACCAGGGGGAAGGAGACCGGGAGGTGGAGGAGCAATGCCGTTGCCAGGAGGCGGAGGAATAGGTATACCAGCTCGCTGCATCATTTCCGCAATCTTGGCCATATCGGGTGGATTGCTTGGGTCGAAGCCAGGTAGAGGCGGAGGTGGGATTTGTCCGTTGAGACCAGGAGGGGGCATGGGGAATGGAAGATTTGGTGGTAATGGTGGGTTGCCAGAGGACAGACCAACGCCCGGAACCCCTCCTGACGCCGAAGTACTGCCTCCAAGTAATGGCAATCCTGGGATACCGGGGAAAGCGGAAGCTGACTTCATGGGCATCTTCTGATCTTCAAGACCGTCCATCTCGTCCTCGGCTTCTTGCGCCTCCTCCTCCTGTCTTTGTCTTCGGTTCTTGGAGCCAACAAAGGTATTGTTTGCCATAGCGGCAGCCTCGCCAATGTGATATTGGTCTTTTAGGTAATTTATATCTCCGGGCCTTGCGCGTGTCCAGAATCGTGTAAGCCGGTCATTGGATCCTGAGGCAAGGATATGACCAAGAGGGTGCCAGTCCAGAGACCAAATAGCCATATCATGTGCGAATGGCAACTTGTGAGCCGGGTATATCGTTTGGAGTGGAGCTGATTCGGGATCTGGACTATCATATACTGCCTTTGCGGCTGCTTGACCTTCAGGTGCATTAGGCTCATCAAGCAAGTAGTGAAACAAGGCGCCATCACCACCACCCGTGCTAAGCAGATTGGCGTGTACTGGGTGCCAAGTGAATGTAGTAACATCTTTTTCGTGTCCTCGGATGAGGCATATATCTCGCATCATTCGCAAATCGAAAATGCGTGCAGTGTTATCCCGGCCACCCGTAGCAAGACACATGCCGTTGACACGCTCAAACATGACCTTGGTGACCGTGTTTTTGTGTCCGTGCAATGTCGTGAGGCAGCGACCCGAGCGTGGGTCCCAAAGTTTTATCAAATGGTCTTTGGAGCCGGACGCGATAAGGCCCTTTGTCGGATGCCAGTCGCATGTTTTCGCGTCCCAGCCGTGGCCTGTCAAAGTCATCTCTGCAACACCACCAGCGAAGTCGAAGACTTTCAACGTAGAGTCGTCAGAAGCCGTGACGAACTTGAGATCTGTGGGTGAGATTGCAAGGTCTCGAATTGGGTCATGGTGACCACGGATACTTTCTACATTGTTGAAGTTTGGTTGCCAGTACTTGATGATGCCGTCATGATCCGCAGAAATCAGCCAGTCGTCTGAATGGGAATACTCAAGCGCCCTGATGGCAGAGTCATGTGCCTGCATGATTGTCTCGAAATTGAAGGCAGTGCCATTCCATAGTGTGAATTCGCCACTACTAGAAGCTGTTAAGAGGCGGCGTCCCTCAGGCGTCCACCGAACCACATTGACGGGGTGTTTGACTTTGTTCAGTGACTGGTGAACCCAACGCCCAGGTATAGAGTCCCCAGCGCTGGTAGTTCTTGCGGCAGGTGGGACCATCTGTCGATTAACTTAGCGAAGTCAATTCGCATTGGGATTATTGACAGGCTGGTGCGGCTTACATCGATGAGGTAACTTGGACTAGGCCGTTCCCACTCGCCCGCATAGGAGCCTCTGTACTTTGGTCTTCGGTGGCGCATCCAGTGTGTGATGGTCGCGCCGTAGTCGGTGACGGGGCCTGTGATTTTGAAGTCAGCCTTCGCTCAAGCCTCCAGGGCCATTGCACTTACGCCTGCCCTTAGCCTTGATGAAGCCATCATATCCTCCGTCTTCGCCGCCTCCTCCACCACCGCCTCCTCGACCACCCTTGTCGAAATCCCGCCGAGGGATATAGGACATGCTCAGTATGAGAAGTTCATAGATTGGTAAGACTTGGCCGTAATGAGATTGCAGTGGAATAGATGAAGTTCAAACAGACATGGACCAAATGGCGTTAGGCAGTGTGAATGAGATTAGGTGTTGATGCCGATTGAGCAGGAAGCTGATGCGCGTGTCGTTGCAGCGACTTGAGTACGCAGGAGAAAGTACTGAGGCTAGCCCCACCTCAAGAGCATGCACCCAATGAGGACTCGGTATCGGCCAACCCTCGGCCCGCTTGCGCCAAGTACCCATGTACCTAGCAGTGGCTTCTGTTGTACATCATCATACAGTACTATATAGTATAAGCTGCACGATTTCTACCTACATAGCACAGGCAGCTTTGAAGTCGGCAGGAGGAACCGTACATCATCTTATCTATCTTTTGAGCTGCGTGCCTTAGCTGACGTTTCTGATTTGTGCCTTGGCCCAACAACTCCTTATGTGTTCATTCCAGCGCACTCTCAAAGGGAGCAGTGACCCAAGTACTTGTCTACATACCTAGGTAGCTAGGTATCGATACCTACCTGCCCTGCCCTGCCAAATCCCTCAAATAAACCGTACACAACGCAATCAAACGTCCAGCCGTGAACCTGTTACTCGTACTTTGTGGTGGCACCAACTTACTAAGCCCCCAAAGAACGTTGAAATATCACAGCATTTTGCATGTCTACAGCCTTCCAATTCCTACAGTTGTGGACCTCGCCAGGCTCGCGCAGGCCTGAGACACACAGATCAGAGTTTCCAAGCCTTGTAGCGGTATCCAAGTGCCCCAACTAGCATGGATCTAGACCACCCATCACCACATGCCGCTCGCGTTGGCCTCGCATCCCGGTCCATTCCGCTCTCACACATATAACCAGGCGCGGCCAAGATATGGTTGAACCACCCGCCAGATTCCTCCTTCTTTTGCCCTTGAGCTCTTTGGCCCCTTTCATCTCAGCACAAACTCGCCGTCTGGCCTTGGCCTTTTGTCTTGTGCATCGGGTGGATATAGATCAAGGGACTGGCCCCGCAGAATCCAGAACAAGCGAGAGAGCCTAACTGCTGGTTATTTTCCCGACAAAAGTTCAGACGCGTACCTTGAGCGTTGACATTGCGTCAGTCAAACGTCCCTTGGGCCTCTGCATTCTTAGCATTGCCAGCTGCATCTTGGCCACGCCAATCCACCGACTGACAGGCACCCGGTTGCGAGAGCCAATTTGGTGTATCGATCCTTCTTTGCATCCGACAAGCTGCACGATTTGGAGCAACCCCTTTTAAAGCTGGTTGACAGGCTTAGAAGGGCCAATTGAAGGGCTCTCCTTGCCCAACAGTCCAGCAGACATGGACCGAGCAATCTCATCAACGGGCACAGAAACCACGGCCAGTAGCATTTTGAGGCACCGTCCGTCCAATCCTCAGCCGCAGCTCCACCAGGACAAAGCAACCTTTCAAGGCAGTGGACAGAAGGACAGCAGCATTCCGTCCCGCGGCGAATCGCTCAAGCCGGCTTTCAGCAAAAAATACCGTCACGTAGCCGCGCTTCACTATGCTTCGCGTCCATCTACACTGAGCCACGACGCTGCCGCCACGCCCAGTTTCCTCGGGTTCAGAAACCTCGGCCTCATTGTGCTCATTGCTGGCAATCTCCGTCTTTTGATCGAAAACATTCAAAAATATGGCGTACTCATCTGTGTGCGGTGTCATGATTTCAGGAAGCAAGACCTTCAAGTTGGACTTATACTGTACACTCTGGTGCCGTGTTGTCTCTTGATCGCTTATCTAATTGAGCTTTTTGCTGGCTTCGAGGCTCGAACACAGCGGCTGCGTCTGCATAACAAGCGGCTCGGTACCGAAGCCAATGATGAGAAGGATGACCAAGACGGCGATGCTCAGCCCGAGGACGGTACAACCTCACCCGGCGAGGACGAACAGGCCCGCTTTCGCATGACGTGGTACATCATTGCGGGACTACATGCTTGTAACATCTCACTTGGACTAGTCATCACGTCGTGGGCTGTGTATTACTATGTCAATCATCCACTCATTGGCACTATGGTCGAGATGCACGCCATTATTGTTTGGCTCAAGACGGCTAGCTACGCCCTCACCAACCGAGATCTAAGGCACGCCCACTTACACCCGCAAACTGGTGAACAGGAAACCATACCAGAGCTGTACCAAGCATGTCCATACCCGGAGAATGTGACCTTTGGGAACCTGTGTTACTTTTGGTGGGCGCCTACGCTCATTTACCAGCCAGTATACCCTAGAACGGAAAAGATCCGCTGGTTGTTTGTCGCCAAAAGACTACTCGAGGTTGTCGGGTTGTGTGTGGTCATGTGGCTGCTCAGCGCCCAATATGCGGCTCCGACTTTGCAAAATTCGCTTCGCGCATGGCAAGAATGGGATGTCGCGGCCATGGTGGAGCGAGTGCTGAAGCTGTCCACCATCTCTTTGGTCATTTGGCTAGCTGGCTTCTTTGCGCTCTTCCAGTCTTTCCTGAACGCATTAGCTGAGCTGACGAGGTTCGCAGACCGGTCATTCTATGATGACTGTAAGTCTCGCCCTGTGGCCTGGAGTTGACGTCGAGAACTATAAGGCTACCTGTTCATGATAGGCTAATTGAGCTTTTGAATAGGGTGGAATAGCGACAGCCTCGGGACGTACTGGCGCACATGGAACAAGCCTGTCTCGAACTACTTCCAACGCCATGTCTTTTCTCCGCTCATGGGACGCGGCTACTCATTTCACTTTTCTGCCTTTGTTGTGTTTTCTCTCTCAGCATTGCTGCACGAGTTGGCAGTTGGCATTCCTACTCATAATGTGATCGGTAAGCATGGACTATCCGCAATATGCCACTGCGCTTCCACTCTTGCTCCCCGGCATTTCAGCTAACCTTCGTAATCCAGGCGTTGCTTTCATTGGCATGCTCATCCAATTGCCTTTGATAGTATTCACTAAACGATTCGAAAAGGCTGACTCGCCTACCAAGAAAATGATTGGCAACTGCATCTTCTGGGTCACCTTCACGACCTTTGGCCAGCCATTTGCTGCCTTGTGCTACTTTTATGCATGGCAAATCAAGTTTGGCAGTATTAGCGAAAAGTGGAATGCCTCGCAGGCAAAGATTCCTGGTGTTTGAATGCTATACTTCGCGTGTAGGAAAGACGGAAAAGTGCAACAAATGATGTTGGAGGTTGTTGTTGTTGAGGTCGTTTTTAACGGTGAGCTGACCCATTTACACAAACGCAAAAAAGGTTGGACAAAAGATAGAATTTGGGCAACATCCAGGTTGCAAACAATCTGCTGAGATATACACATATATAGCCAGACATATGATGCTAAAGGTCCTTGGTCCAACACTACTACAGGTAGCTAGTTCTTGCAGAATTCTTGCAATCCGTTAAGCAAGGAGTATCTGGAGATGGCACTTTTGGAATATATGTGCACTGAAGACCAGGTTGCCCAAAGCAATCTAATGCAGCTCCTCTCATCTTCGTCTTCAGGCATACATACCCCAAGCGATGCGAACTCGATATACAACTAGCTTTCAGGGCACGAAGGGAATCTTGGTTCCGACCTGACGTCTGTACTCTTCATACCGTTGCCCAAAGAACTTGACCAAGAACCCCTCCTCGACCTTGATGCGCGAGGAAAAGAACTTCCACAGCACAGCCGCATACGCAGCCAGACAAACAATGTTGCCCATGACCAACTGCGTGCCGAGCCCCCACCAAAAGAAGCCAAAGTAACTCGGGTGTCGCAGGCTGCCGTAGATTCCCGATGTCACCAGGACGTGCTCGCGCTTTTGCGTGTGCTGCACAATGTGGTTGAAGCTGGGGCCGGCTTGAATCATGGCTACAGAGCGGACGACTTGGCCCACGACCATGCAGACAATACCGGCGAGCAGACCGACGGTCGCCAGGGGGTAAGGCGCCCAGTGACGGTTGGGGAACAGCACGTTGGTGAGCAGGCATTCGATTGACGCAGCCGTATGTGCAATGGCGTACGCAGGCCCGTTGGCGGTCAGCAAGAAGGACGACACGTCTGCCTCGCGCGTGTTGTATGCGGCCGTTGTCCAGAACTCGAGAAAGTGGAAGGTGGCGAGCGCCGTCAGGAAGAGTGGCAGGCGCCAGAGCGGGCTGTCGGTAGAGAGGAGCACAGCAATGGTACTGACTGCACCAATGGCGAGCGCCATTCCGAGGCAAAAGGCGCGCAGGGCGATGCCGGCCAGGGATTTGGGCTGCCCCGGGAGGTACGGCCTGTCTGGACTGTAGGCGTCGAACCGTGAATCGTCAAAGTGGCTAAAAACGATGGAATGGTCAGTTGAGGGCTGATTAAGAAAGGCTATAGAATCAAAGGGGAGCGCGAGCTTTTGTTTGTTATGTTAATGAACAAGACAGACATGGAATTGGTAGCTTGAAACAAATTGGAGAGTTGAGGAGAAAGACCATCCCAATATCTGAGGCTTCTCTCACCAGTGGACGAGGCGCAAGACGAGAGTTTCAGGTTCTCATCGTGGACATCAGACAATGTGCCGCAGAATCGTGCAGATGATTAGGTAGAGTAGTACAGAGAAAAGAAGTGAAAGGTTATCATTCGTGTACTGAAACTGCGCACAACGTAGAAAGAATGCCAGAATAATAGAAATATGCAATGGAATAATGCAGTTGTCTGAGCTATTCCCATATCCTCATTGGCATATCGCCACCATAATGTTATTGAGCACATCCTCAGTCTCGAGGAGAGCGCACATATCTGACTGCCTGCACAAGAGAAACATGAAACAGCAGTCACTTACCTCTGAGGCCCTCGACTCCCCGTAGCATAAGCGTCTTCCATGGTGTTCAGGGCGGTGCTCGACTTGGTGGTGCGGCCGAGTCGTTATAGAGACGGTTACGTTAAGGAAACCTGAGAGTGTTGAGGCGATGTTCTTGGGCGACTTGACCTCGAGGGCTTTTACAGAATGGAAACGATACAAAAGCAGACTCCCAAGCCCTAATTGATACGGTGATAGGCCAGCTAAAGGAATGGACAGCTGGGTCGGTCTTTGAACTTTCCGGTGGGAGAGTCGACAATGCGCCAAAGATGAAAAGAGAGTACAATAGTGAGCACTTGCGATTATTGTCTCGAGTACTTTTGCTTTAGCCAATGGAGTAACAGTGGAGCCGGAATCGTGTACCGGGAGAACATCAAAGAGAGCAGAGCCAAACGCCAACAGGGGTGGGCCGCTATGTCAGAGCTTTTTTAGGGGTTCTACATAGTTCATAGTATGGTCCTTGGACCCCAGGCCCCTAACAGCTTGCACCAATCTTCTCTGTCATGCTCTCGTGGCACTGCCGTCTCGGGCTTGTTGGTTGGCTGTGAGCGCTGTGAGGCAGTGTGCAAGTGGGGCTTCCCGCCTTCCGACCGACATTTGGACATCAAAGCAACAGCGACTTGGCGAACACCTGCGTCTTCCAACGACAAAACACACATAGCAAACTGCCATACCGGATACAAGTGCTTGCGAGTGGAGCTGCTGACTTGGGTCCCTAGGAAGCGAAGTGGACGATTGACTGACCGAGTATATAAAGTCTTGACTGGACAGGCTGGCCTGATTCAGCCCCTTAACCACTATATATAAATTCTAATACTCTACTCTGTCCAAAATTTTGTCGGTTCTTGTAATCTCGACACCTTAACTCCCATCTTCCACTGCCACCTTTTAACAGCATAGCCTCAGACGAAGAAGGAAATACTCGGCCGCAATGTCTGCACCAGAAGTCGATGCTAACGAGAACAGGCGGAAGATGGAGGCCGGTGAGCTCTACTACGCCTTCACTCCCGAGCTTATTGGAGAGAGAGAACGGTGCAAGATGGCCAGAGACTTGTACAACAAGTCCGAAAGCGTGTCTCGAAGAGAGCAGATCGAGCTCTACCAGGAGTAAGCAAGACCGTGGAAACTTGCGGTGCTGTCTTCTTGCCTCTCGGAGCGCGTCGCTCCATGCGTCGTCAATTGCTAACTTGACACCTGCAGCCTCGTCTCTGACGAGATGCCCATGCCCAAAAAGCACCACCATATGTCACAAGAGGAAGATGAGTCCCAGCTCGAAGACTTTCCGATACTGCTCCCGCCCGTCATGATGGACTATGGGTACAATGTCAAGTATGTAGACAACCTGATCACCATGCTAGATGACCACTAGTCAGCTATGAGACCAAGGATGGCTGAATAGCAGATTTGCGAGCAGGCTCGGCCCTAATGTATTTGTCAATTCCAATTCCACCTGGATCGACACGTGCACCATCACCCTGGGAGCGCGCACCTTGGTCGGCCCTAACTGCTCCTTCTACAGCGGCACGCACCCTCTGGACCCAACCGTCCGCAATGGAACTCGAGGTCCGGAAAGTGGCAAGCCAATTACCATTGGAGAGGACTGTTGGTTGGGCGGTAATGTCATTGTGTTACCCGGTGTCACCATTGGCAAGGGCAGCACTGTTGGAGCGGGAAGCGTAGTGACCAAGGACGTTGAGCCCTACACGTGCGTAGCTGGCAATCCTGCTCGGTTTATCCGCAAGATTGAGGTTGCTGGAGGAGTGGCAGAGGCTGCCTCCTCAGGAGGGGTCGAGGTACTGGCTGGAGAGGACGCGCTCAAGGTCACAGAGGATCCGCCCAAATCCCCAGGACTCATGGACAAGATTGAAGGATTCCTCGATGTCCAGGAGGATTGAGACAGTGTTTTCTCATAAAGCACCCGAAATAGAGAACGACGAGACAACTAGGACAAAGACATTGACCCAGCCCCAGATGAAGGGGATCCACGTCGTCATGTACCATCCTCCAGCAATGTAAATGGCGCCAACACTATTGAGTCGGACGGGGGCAGGTCAGTTGATGCGCAAAGGGTGGGACTGCAAACCCTACCATGTATCTAGAGACTTATGAAAGTAGGATTGTTTGCACTGACATTGCTCCCGTGACGCTGCCAGCAACCAGTGCCTCGAAGGCTGCTATTGCCGAATAGATGATAGGGACCGTCCACAAATATTTCCAGTTGGTCCTTCTCTTGCCGATCTGCACAAACACAGCGATTCCAATGGCAGCCCAGTGGAAAGACGCATACATGACGAGCGTCCAGAACAGGATGAAGCGCCACATGTCACGGAGTCGATAGAGCACGTAACGATCCTCGAGCGGCGGCCAAAACAGTGACGGCCATTCTGGCGCTTCGTAGCCGGTTGGGGGGAACGGGGCATGGGAGCTGTTCGAGTCCTTGTCAGTGGAGGCTTTGCTTGTTGAAAGAGGACTCTTCGTGGGGAAGGTCGCAGGCAAGCGACACTTACTGCGGCTCTACTACAGTCATCGTGGTTTCGATGGTTTCCCCTGATGGTGGTTAGCATATGTAAGAAACGGAAATGTTAAATGTTGGAATGAGGTCAGAGGCTAGAGCCCCCAATAGCCAGCCCCCTGTCAGCGCCGAGCCTCGGTAAGACAACCTGCTGTCACAAGCACTGATAAGCGACCGGCACCCCAACTCAGGGCCTGTGTATGTTAAGCTTCACCACCGCCGTCCTCAGTCAATCACACACCGAATGCTGAGCCGAATTGCTTCAAGATCAGCAGCCTGCGAAAAGCTTCCGACTTCCTGATTTACTTGACGACAGTATGTTCGCATCCTGCAAGTAACGCGCAGTCGGAACCCCCAGACGTTTCGCCGTTACGACGTCCCTTATGCCGGCCGACCGCCTCCTCAACCAGGTCCTCGCCGAGTACCAGATCCGCCGCCACGATGAGCGCCAAAGCGAGCGGCTCTGGGGAACGACCTTGACTCTGCTCACTGAGCTTACGAACCCTCTCAACCTATCTCTCTTGACATCACAATTCCTTACTGCGCCGGCAATATGGTACCATGGACCCTCCGGCGCTGGCTTCGACCCTCTTGACAGCATTTGCCAGCGCGTGCTCTCCATTTTCAACACAGCTGCTATCCACGTGCGTCGCAACGAACGCGAGCGAGAGGACAAACGTTTGGCGCTGGGGTTCGGCATCACGGCGAGTCCACCCGTAGGTGGCGGCCTTACATGCGAAGAGTGGGCCAAGGCAGTGGTCAAGGGCGCGGACGAGAGAAGCAGTCGTTGGCAACATGTGTTGGTGCTTGCTGGCATTTTTATAGGGTTTGAGGGCAACGATAAGAGAAGCTTGCCGTCTTCCATGAGGAGAAACCTGGAAAGTGCCGTTGTGACAGCAGCCAATCTTGCGTTGAAGGGCTTGGCCAGAGAGCCGCGGCTTGCAAGATCAGCTACCGTGCTGGCATTGAACTGGGCTTTCCCATCGTTGTCAGACTTGGCAAAGGAGGAACTTTACAGCGATGCACTGCTACCAGTGGCTCTCCAGGCATTCATCGGGGCAGATGGATTCCAAGGAGGAATCTTCTTGGGGCTTGTTGGCGGCGACGTCAAACAAGTTGGCTCGAGACTTGAGTGGAAAGAGACTACAAGCTCCTATACGGCAATACGGAGACTGACTACGAGGCCGTTTGTACAATCGGCAGGACCGCTCGCAAACCTGATATCATTCGCAGTCGCACATACTAGAGACCATAGGCTGATTCTGCAGGGCCAGGACGACCTGGTCTCCTTCACGAACTCACTGCTTACCCACTGGCGCCATGTCAAGTTCTCGGAGATTGACAGTGCGGATGAGGCTGTTCTCCTTACTGAGGGCACCTTTCAAGTCACCTGCAAGGCCCTGTGGCGATTGCTCACCAACATTCTCTTTGCAGTCGTAGCTATCTTGCGGAGTGTCACAGCTCAAAGCCTGCTGGATTCTCATCTGAAGCACGACGCTGTCGCCCCTGTCGTGGCAACCAAAACATTGCGCATATACCGCAATCTTTCTTTCATCTCCACGAGAGGAAACGACAGCTTCCAAGTGTATCTGTTCTCTTACCTCACGTCTATTGACATCCTGGCGAGATATTCAGGGCCTACCATCGCCTTTTTAAAGGAGACAGTACCACAAGGCTCGGGTACGATACCTACGCATGCCTTGGATAGAATCCTTGACCTCTTCTATCTCAACACCGCAGAACACCTACCGTTGAACATACCGCCAGAAACCTGTGATGCGCTTATCATCCAGCCCGCGATAACATACCTCTCTGGCAATGCCTCGCTTTCGAAGCGCATTGTGGAGCTCTTCGAAGCCGCCCACTCTGCCGTCCTTTCTGTTCTCTGCTGCCCTCAAAACGGGCCTATCGCAATTAAGATAGCTCCTTTTTACGCCGACACACTCCTCGAATCGTTCCCATCGCAAATTTCACCACGACAATTTCGGCTTGCCTTTAGTACCCTGATGCAGATTCTATCTCCTCCCTTTCCCGTCTCAGGATCTCAATCGGAGCTCGGTGAGACGCTCCTGGAAATGGTACGTTTCCGAATCCCGTTTGCGCGTCATGAGCTCCTGCCTGCGACGCCCCATCAAAGTGATGGTCACACGCGCCCAATGTCTGAGCAGAGTGCTCTGGTTCTCACCCTAATCGATGCGCTCCCGTTCCTTCCTTTGGCTATTGTAGAGAACTGGATGAATGTTGCCGCGTCTTCTCTACATCAGATTTCCGATCCCTTTCTGCAGGAGGCAGCGAAACAGCGCTTTTGGGAAATATTAGGCAGCGGAGAACTGGATGTCGAACGAGCCGCCATCGGTGTGGCCTGGTGGGGGACAAAAGGCGGCCGCGAGCTCGTGCTCTTTGGCCCGGAAGGAAAGCCGGCCTCAGACCCATTCATGATGAGCGGCGCGCTTGTTGACGAGGCCGTGTCAAGCAAGTTGTGAGATGACGATATGTTCTGAGAATCGGGGAAATGGACGTGCGCTCAGCCCACTTCGACCCACTAGTGAAGTTTGCAAGCATGTGCACTCACGGAAGGCTACAGTGAAAGATGCCTCGTATTCGAGCCCTTCCTGGGCGATGGGACTCGCTCACGTTTCTTCAAGAACGGTTTGCTTTTGACTAAGCAAGACTTTCGGCTCTATGACTTAGCTCCTGCGCCGTCTCGCCGCTTTGCTCAGCCTGAAAAAGGCTATGTACGAACGGCAAATATGAATAGTCCTCCGAAGGCCTTTGTATTCCTCTAGCTTACAACCCTCACTGTCTCGGTGGTGTAGAGCATTCCGCATCGCCGGCTGGCTTGGTGATACCATGGCACATCCAATGCAACCAACCGAATCCGTTGCATAATTCTAGGCCTTGTGCAGCCTGGCGTCATAATGCTTTCGTCGTCGAGAATACTGAACACCTCAATTAGTCCACGGCGTCTTGGTTGGGGATCTGTGGCTGAACGCGGGGTAACGGGAAACTTGGAAAAGGTTGTTGCACAAGTGGCGCAAATGCCCCTCATGTTAGCCTCTCAACTCTCCGCACAGGACAATGCTCCAGAAAACTTGGCAAAAGCAGGGACGACTTGCAAACAGGGGTGGCTTAGCACGTGCTTGGTTTCAGTCGGGCAATCTAAGACTTGCAAATCGAGTTGTCGTCGCCACACATGTACTCAGAAACAAACACCAACTCCATTCGAGGAAAGCCACGCATGAAGTACACACTATGTAGTACTTTGTAAGCTCGGTACTATTGGGCGGTCGTCCAGATGTCATCTCGATCTCCTTTTCTTATGGGCGCTCAAGCCCCTATGACGACATGCCTCAATACCGGCAACTGCTTCTGTCCTGCATGGGCCCTTCTGCCTTGGTAGGCACGAGTTGTGACACGCAGCCTATCGCGAGCAAGCACTACTATGTGCAATCAAGTAGGTGATCACCACGGACAAGGCTGGATGGCGCAAGACGTACTTTACAGAGTACACAGGTTGCAAGACTGCCCGCCATGTACATTGGCTGAAGAGGAATCACGGGCCGGCAAACTTTGTCCATGTCACCAACATCTATCCATCTGCCAAAGCTTCCCAAAGAGAGATGAGACCAGCGGTTGAATCTGGGAATTGTGCAAAGGGAATGCATTATTGGGCCTATTAACACAGGTGGCGCACCTCGTGTCCCTTTTCCCGGGTTCACAAGAACCAGTCACGCCCACTATGATACTATGTCGGTGTTGTTTTTAGATGAAAATCAACAAGAAACAGGCTTCAAGCCCTTCCCGCATTAGGCTGATCGCTGGGGCATACCGGCGAAGAGGACAAGGATTGCAGGATTGCCTGGTGACGTAGGGCATGGGCAGAAGAGAGTCTGGAAAGTCATTGGTCCTCTTGAAACAACTATTGGCCTACGTGAGCGATGCGGTTGTGTATATATCTTTGGGGAACCCCTTTCCATACTACGAATTCGTATTGATCGAAAACAAACACATCGACTTCATCAACTACCACACACACAAACCGCAACAGACCCTCCAATCTAACACCACAAAACAAAACATACACTATGTCTTACGGTCGTGACGATGTGAGCCATACTACACAATTGGGACATTTATTAGAGGAGTCAAGACTGACCTTTCTGTAGTCTAACTATGGCGGCACCGACTCGGGCTTCGTAAGGCTCCTCCTATACCTTCCTTACTTTGCGTGATGAAGAACGCTTCAGTGCTACGTGAATATACACTGACGATTCCATCTCGCACAGGGCTCTGAGCGCCGCGATGACAACTTTGGTAACGACTCCCTGGGAAACCAAAGTAGCAACCAGTTTGGCGACGACTCGCTAAGTTCGGGCGCCGGCCAGCGCGGCGATTTTGGCTCCGCCGGCCAGGGTGCAGGTAACTTCAGCTCAGGTGGCGCAGGTGGCGGCAACTTTGCCTCTGGCGGTGGTGCTGGTGTTGGCGGTGGCCGTGATGACGAGTTTGGCAGCTCGGGCGGCCTGGGCAGCAGTGGGCGCAACGATGGGTTTGGCAGTTCGGGTGACAACTTCGGTTCTTCGGGCGGCCTGGGCAGCAGTGGACGCAACGATGAGTTTGGCAGTTCTGGTGTCGGCCGCACCGGCGGCGACAACTTTGGTTCCTCGGCCACCACCGGCACAGGCATCGGCGGTGACGACTTTGACAACTCACGTCGCGAGGACTTTGGTGGTAGTGGTAACACGGGCCTGGGCGGTGCTTCCGAGACAGGCACGTTCGGCAACGACAACTCGTCGTACGGCAGTGGCGGTAACACCACTGGCGAATACGGCTCCTCTGGTAGGGACCAGTATGGCAGCAGTGGTGTTGGCACAGGTGCGGCGACTGGAAGTGGACATAGCTCGGGCAAGGACAGCACTCTGGGCAAGCTGATGGAGAAGGCCGGCTCAGCGCTGAACAATGAGAAGCTCGAGATCAAGGGCCAGGAGAAGAGGAATGCTGCTGGTGGATATGATGGATCGACTAACTACTAAGTTAGTATTATGAGTCCTTAGTTTCTGTCGCCTTTTGACGTCCCTAAGATGAGCACCTTATATAGTATTCTTCCTTTTACGATAATAATATCTGCCCTCCATACATGGTATTCGTTTTATATTGCCGTACCTAGATAACGTTTTCGTGCTGGAAAATTAATTTTGGAAATCAATGTAAAATGCTGTCAACCTTCCTCCTGTCAATTTTACAAAGCTATATAATGCAACGATACAAGATCATTGTATCAGGTTTCGTGGCCTAATGGTAAGGCGTCAGATTTCGGTTGTGAACTTCACAATTGCTCTGAAGATTGAGGGTTCGAATCCCTTCGGAATCGTTTTTGCTTGGCATAAATCTTTCCAATCCAGGCCTTCTTGTGTGCTTTTACAGTATCATGTTTCATGTAACCGTCATATGTCGATTATGTCGAAATGTATCGTTCCTTTACTTGGTGCGATGTAGTGAAGGCCGCCGGTGGATATTACGCCAAATAGGAATCGCCCACCTGCGCTTGAGACCGCGTGACCCAATCACAGGATCAACTTATAAACAAAAGTGCAGGCATTTACTAGGCATCTTTGAACATGAATACGTTGTATTCGAAGCCATCCCACTCCTTTATCTTTCTCGAGAGACCAAGTGTGCTTTTTATGGAACACTCTAGTCAGACGGGCCGAGGCGGCTGATGGATTACATGCACACCATAAGGGTCACTTGCGCCTTTCAAAGCCATCACTTGCAGCGGACTGAACTGGCTCAACCCTCGTCTACTACCATCACGGGGTAGTTGTTTATCATGTCACTGGGCCGGTCTAAATAACTGCAAATATGTACCTCTCTGGCCAAGTCGAGATATATATACTGGACACCATCAAAGCAGTGATGGCGTCTGAATGTTCTGTATTTTTTATGAATTGTAGTCAATTATTGAATCCAACCAACATCAAAGCAATCATAGGTTCCTCTTGCTTCGACTCTAACAAACCCTACCAAACAAGACTTAGCTATTTGCAAGATTTCCTCGGAGATCAGAGCCCTGCCCAATATGCCAATATGGACCAAAGTCCTCCACCTCCAATCCGACGACACCGTACCACTACTAGGCGAGACCGAAGAAAGACCCCGCCGACGACCGAGCAGCAATGTCAGTGATAGCAGCAACGCCAGTAGTCCAAGAATCCGAGGCTATGACTCGCCCTTTGCGCCATCATCGCCTATGTTATTTCCTTCCAACAGCAACAACGATACTAAGTACATGCTTCGTCACGACAATACAACCACCATCCCCTCCACTCCAACCATCGGCTCCCCCTCGGGCATCATAAGCTACCATGCCCTCTGGTCAGACCCTCTGGGCGGTCCTCCACGCAGCAACAACGACGAACACCTCCTCATGTTCCGACGTGCCGTGGGGATCAACCTCATCAACAGCGATGCTTCCAATCCGGTCAACAACAATAACAATAATACAGCCAACATCCTCTCCTCCTTTGCCCCTCCGTCATCCGCAACAGGCATCTACCTCACCATCCTCCACCACCAATACCGCACAAAACGCCTCCATCATGCCGTGGCAGGCCTCGTCTGGACGTGCCACGGCGCGCAAATCGTCCTCGGCGCAGCGCTTACCTGCCTGGGGTTATCATCACCATCCTCCGCCACCTACCCAGGCACTGTCACCGCGCTGGGAGCCCTCAACACGGCCGTGGCGGGGGTTCTGGCACTCCTCAAGGGGAAAGGCGTGGCTGAGAAACTGGGCCGCAGCGAAGCGGATTTCGGACAGCTCCGCGCGTGGATCGAGGAGACGGATGCGTTGCTGGCCATGGGTGTGATTGGACGGGACCGGAAGGAGGTGGGAAGGCTGGTTGAGACAGCGTTTGAAAGGTATAATGAGTGTTTTGGGAGAGAGTTTGATATGGAGGTTGCGTTGGATTTGGAGGATAGGGAGGACAATGTGGATTTGGAAATGGATCCAGATCGAACGGATGATGAGGAGAGTCGGGGGTAGGAGGGGGGCTTAAGGGGGTGGATGATGTAGGTCGGAAACAGTTGTCGTGATGACGGATATTCATGCGTCGTGTGCCTTTGTCTTGCGTTGACAGCTCGTAGATTAATTTCTTTGCTGGTGGCTAGTAGTCGAACAAATTGTCAATAAATAGCGCCCAGGCTGCAGTGACCTTCTGGGTTATTCGAAAGGGTTGGTATGGCGCAAGGAGCAATTGCAGATGCAGAGCGGTCATTAAGCCAATGTTGTATTTACTTTTATATGATGAGCACTCTAATCTCATGTTGATCCCAAATCCGCTGCGGGCTCTATGTCATTACACTTATTTGCAATGAACGATTTTGCCCAAATACACAACTCTTATACATATGCTATTCCCTTTAGTCTTCCGCCTCCGTGTCCGTATTGGTAGCGCTCGTATCGTCCTCGTCCTCTTCTGTCCCACTCTCCTCGTCCGAGTCGTCATTCTTTGCTGCAGCCTGTTTCCTCTTTGGCGGGGGCGGTGCGTTGCCCTTTGCTGCATTCATGATGCCAGCTATCGAATCTGTAGAGGGTTGTCAGCATTTTCCTTTTTCTTCGACTTCTAAACAACGTTCACGCGGAAATATTGTCTTACCCTCATCCGGCTCACTAATCTCATCCTCCTCTTGCATCTTGGCAGCCTTGGCAGCATCCTCTACCACCAATGTCACCTCCATCTTTGTGTCAAACCCAACATAGCTGTCACATACAACGTGCATAACAAACGTGTAGTGACCAGGGCTGGGGGGCGCAGCAAACTGTGCCTTGAACATGACCATGTTGTACGTGGGTGTTTTGCCGTCCGCCTCAAATATAGGCTGGTCAAATGCGTGGAAGGTGAAAGGTGGTACGGCCATCTTGCCTTGCTTCGAGTCGGACAGAAATACGTGCCATCGAGGCGAGTGTTGGCGTACGAAATGAGGAGCAAAAGCTAGTGGCGGCACTACTGGCTGGTCGTCTGCAACTGTAACCGTCTTGCCATCAGCTCCCTTGACTGTTTTCTTCTTGCGTCCAAGGATAGCATCAAGGTCGTCCTCCGCGGGGTCCACGTCATCGAGATCGAGTTCATTAACCTCGGGAATGTTCTCGGAGCCAGGAGGAATCACGCGTCCCTTGACGACGAGCTGAACCAAAGAAGAAGGAATGATGAATCGCTCGCCCTGAACCTTGAAGAAAGCCTTTGCGACACGGAAGTAAGGAAGTTGCTTCGCCACATTGACCGCGGTCCGGTATTGCTGCTCGGTGAGCAGGCCGTTTCCAACTGCGAGCTTTCGACGCTGGGCGTCAGGCTGGTCCATAAGCCTTTGCACAGTGGTGGGTATCTTGGAGTCACCATCAATGGCCTTGGCGATCGCAGGGGTAATGTAAGGAAGCTGGAGAAGAGGAGACGCTTCGGGGGCGACAGCTTGGATGATTCGCTGTCCGGCCTGAAAGGAGGCAAGCATAGGACCAGTGATTCCATATGCTGTCGTAATAGCGTTCAACGACTTGATTAAAGACTCGGCGACGGCCGCAACTTCAAACTTTTGCCTCTCCAGCGCAGCATCGTCCAGCTCAACACGTCCAAGGTAGGCCCAAAGCAAAGCAAGTGTCTTCCTGCGCACACCGTTATCAAGGTCCTCCAGCTTTTCCTTGTCCTTGACAGACAGGCCGCCCGCAAAAGCCTGCGCATCGCCGGGTGCCAATATGCGCGACTCAATCTTGGACAAGCCAGCGTCCGCTTTATCGCCCTTGAGAACCTCCGAGAACTCTTTGCCGCTGCTCAGCGCGGTGATCACGCCTCCAACGTCAATATCCTGCTTGTATTCCTTGAATAGGCTATTTGCGCTTTCGAGCAACACACCCTCTTTAGAGCGAGCTTGCGTGCCGTACCACCACGACCCTACCAAATAAGGAAGGAGGACGCCAAAGAGCAAGAAATAGACGAGCACGACGTATTTGCCATTGCCATCCGAGATCATCAGCTTAGGCAATGCGATACCGATTTGCGTGCTCTGTCGGCCATCAGGGTGTCCGTACAGCAAGTAGTTGTTGCGCACTTCTTCATCCGTCAGGGCCTGGTACGCTTTCGAGATGTCAACGTAACGGGCGTTCAAGGACTCGATGGTTTCGTTCTTGGACGGGTCGGGGCGGATCTTGTCGGGGTGGAACTTGAGGGACAGCTTCTTATACGTGCGCTTAATGACCTTTTCGGTTGCGGACTAAACAGACACGGCACAAACACAGCCATGGTCAGCTTTGGAAGGAAATGAAAAGCGTGTGCTAGTATCGACGCGACGGCGCATACCTCAGAAAGACCCAGAATATCATACGGATTCCAGATCCGCTTCTCAACCGGTACCTCGACGTAGTAAATCAGATAGGCTGTGTAAGCCATGATGGCCCAGCCCAGGAGCACAAAGAGCGTTAGCACCGGTCTTTTGCTCTGTTTGCTGTGCTTGGTACGTTGTGCGTCAATCAAGTCGGCATGCTTGGGCTTGTAGTCGGACTCGATCCGAGGGAACTTCTTGGACGGGTCGCTGAGCCAGCTCCTAGCCAGGACGTAGGTTAATGGAAGCGTGGCAATCGATGTAACGGTGAAGGCAAAGAAGGGCCAGAGGTTGCCCTCGGCGTCTGTGGACGACGGTTAGCCAAGTGGCCTCACAAGCAAGCAACTACGCTCGCGATGTTGTCAAGAATCCTCCCTACCATATGTGTAGTCGGAGCTCATTGCGAATTCAACATGTGGCAACGGGCAAGTTGGGCGCCCAAGTCTGCAACGAAGGAGAGGGTCGGTTCGGGGGCAGCAGCGCGAGGCGCAATGGTGGATGGGTTCAAAAGGTGTGCGCTGGACACAAGACAAGGGACAAAATGAGTGGAGGTGCGTGCGAGCCCGACAAAGATGTGCACAAGAAAGAAACAATGACGGCAACCTGCGACCTGAGAGATGTCGGCCGCTCTACCGATGCGCGAAGGGTCCGCCGAAAAAGGGTGTGTATAGAGCTTTGTGTGGAGGGAGACGTGGAGGGAGACGTGGAAGGCGGGCGGGCAGTAATGCTTCGCGTTCAATGGGTGAGGACTGCAAGGGCCAAGTTTAAGGTTCCTTATTGCTGTCGCTATGATGGGCTCCGATGCCAGGTGGCCTGGATTTTTTGGAGCAGGGGTGTGGTCGGCTCTGGCTAGAAGTGAACAGATGGGCCACTTGGCAAGCGTGCAGCAGCAGCGCCGCTACATGTTCCTATGTATATACATGGTACATATTTACTATGTAGCAGTGCAAGTACGCAAATACCTAGATATTCAGGTACTTACTTAGGCACTGTCCTACGTACAGCTTGTCAAAGGAACAACCCCACATGCACTTTGTGAATAGAGACCAGGTACTTTGCGGTCAGCTGTAATCAGCCTCATCCTTTAATACTACTTATTTTTTCCGTAAACCACACTCGTCTGATGCGAACCTGATAAAACTCTTCAGATTGAGGTATCCAAATAATCATTATGAATGGTTACTATTTTGCAACGATCTGCACGTATGGTTCACAATTGACACAGTATACAAACTCAAGGTCTCATTATTTATCTTGCCAAACCACATCACCAGGACCATATATCTTTTGTGCCCATCTTCACCTATCACCATCCACCATCAAACGTGACAGCTGAACAAACCTCGTAACACCAAAAGGGACAAGTAGCTGTTTTGCGCCTCTCAGTGCGACCGTATCCATTGGAATCTCTTTGTAATATGATCTTCCCGCTCAGTATTGACGAATACTAGAGCACCACTTAAATGCTGGAGGAACCAAAAACACTCAAAAGAAAAATGCTGTGTTGTCCTTTGTCTTTGTTGTCGGTGGACTGAATCTCTGCTGCAGATTGGTCTTGTCCTCAAGTCTCTTGAATTCCCAGAATTTTTTTTAAGAAAAGAAATGCTCCCACTCTTTTTGTCTATGATGGATGGATATCATCGAGTTGCCTGATGCCTCTGTATCACCAATCTCAACATGTAGCCAATGCCAAACACCGAAATAAGAGGCAACACTGTCTGCAGAGGGAGGAGGACGAGTACCGCAAGAATCACCATGCCAATATGGCGAAGCTGCTGTAGTTGACTGTCGCGTGCCTCGGTAACGGCTTGAGCATGTACACGCCAATGCGAGGCCGGGTTTCTTTTAGGTCTGCGGTCATCCTTCTCTTGTTCCTCTTCCTCCTCCTCCTTTTCCCTGTTGTTGGTCTTGTCGCTGCCGCTCCACTCGGACTCGTAGGAAGCTGACGCGCTGCTGTCGTCCTCGTCACTGTTTCCTTGTCAAGAGAAATGGAACCCGCCCTGCGCTCCGCCGAAACCGCCAGGGAAACCACGCTGGCGACCGCCGCCTTGAGGGAAGGAAAAGCCACCTCCAGGAAAGCCGCCACCACCACCGCCACCGAATCCGCCGGACTGACCAAAGATCTGGGACAGGATCTCGGGGTCCAGCGGTACGCCTCCAGCACCGCCACCGAAACCACCGCCGCCTCCAAACATGTCCGACATGTCAATGTCATCGCCAGCATCGTAGCGGGCGCGTTTCCTGGGGCATTAGTCAGCCACTGTAAGTCACACAAAGTGATATTCTTGATATGTTCAACTTACTGAGGGTCGCTCAAGGTTTCGTAGGCTTCGCTAATGTCCTTGAACTTGGCTTCAGCTTCAGCGTTGCCGGGGTTCTTGTCAGGATGGTGCTGGATGGCCATCTTGCGGTAGGCCTTCTTGATCGTGCTCTCGTCGGCGTCTTTGGGCACGCCAAGGATTTTGTAGTAATCCTTGCGCTGGCTTTTCTTGTGCTCCAACTCGGCCTTTCGAGCCTCCCTCTGGGCGGCAGTATCAGACGGGTCAGCTTCCACAATGGCCTTCCACTCCCGTACGGCCTCTTCCCACTTCTCAGCACCTCCAAGCGCATTGGCCTTGGTCTTGCGCGCCTTGGTGTAGCTGGGGTCCAATCGAAGCGCTTCGTCGCAGTCTTCAATCGCCTTCTCGTGCTCCTTCAGCTTATTGTAGCAGAGAGCTCGATTCTGTAGAATCTTGGCGTTGGTCGCCTTGTTTGCCGGGTCTACACCGAGGGCCTCGGTGTACTTTTCAATAGCAGCTTGCCATCTTCCCGCTTTGTAGTTGGTGTTACCTTCTTCCTTCAGCTTGTTCAAATTCTTGATGACCTTGAGCCACTTGATGGCATTCTTAAAGTCGGGGTCGCAGTCAATAGCCATGCGAAGAACCTGCAATGCCTTGTCGTTCTCGCCCTGGCCGTACAATCCACGAGCTCGTAGTACAAGAGCCTCGGGGTCCTGGCTGTTGTTTCTCAGCAGTTGTGTCGCAACGTTTTGTGCTTCGCCGAGGTTGTTCTCGCCGCCCATCTTCAGGTACGCCTCGCCCCTCATTAATTGCCACTTGCGGGGCTTACGTGCTCCTGGACCGAGAAGTCTCTCGGCCATGTCCAAAGCATGCAGGACCAAGGACGGTCCCATGCCTTCGGCCAGTCCTTGTTGGGCGGACTGGATGTATTGCAGCATTTCCTTGGCTTGCTGCATGTCCTTGGCCGAAGGCGCTGGCTGGATTCGTTGGAAGGTAACCATGGCTTCTTCTGGTTGGCCGAGATTTGTGTAAATTCGGGCGAGGCGCAGTAGAATCTTGGTATTGCTCGAATCTAAGTCGACAGCTCGCTTGCAGTCCTCAAGGGCAGCTTCATAGCGACCGTCGGCCATATAGGCTGCAGCACGGTTACCCAAATATGTAGCCGAATCCGGCTGCAGCTCGACGGCTTGGGTGTCTGTTAGCTCTGAAAGTCTTTCGATTCTGCAAAAGCAGCGGGGAAAAGAATTCAAGGATGTTTAGCTGAAGTGTGGCAGTACCTTTGGAGTATTCTTCGATCGCACGCTTGTAGTTCTTTTCCTTGAAGAATTTGTTACCGAGGGTCTTGAAGACCTCAGCCTCATCGGCGGGCGTTGGAGGAGGGCTGTTTGGGTCGGTCGTGTGAGGGGGAGGCGCAGGAGCGTCATCCTTTTTGGGAGAAGAGGCTCCATTGGTGACCGGAGGTGGTGTTTGGGCAGGCGTCTGCTCGGCAGCTGGTGGGGACTGCTTTCGCTGAGCAGGCGAAGACGGCGCCGAGGCGGCGCTTGGGGTGTCGACGTCCATCCTCTCAACAGAGTCTCGTGCGCTCATGACAGAAAGAGCGGAGAGCCTCCTGATCTCGTCGGGCGGGAGATTGAGAGGGTGTGTGTTTGGGTCGATTTTGTTGCGGCGAAACGAAGACGACTTGCCCAGGTCGGAGGAGGCTCTGGAAAAGTGTCGGGAGGAACGTTTTGGCTCGGCAGCAGCGGTGGCGGAGGCGGCGGTAGGAGCAGCCGGCGAAGCGGGTCTAGCCGACTTTTTTGTGGACGAGGACGAGGCTGACTTTGACTTGTGCAGCGGCCTAACGGGAGATTTGGTAGGCGAGGGCTCCTCGGAATAAGGTGGCAGGGCGTCGTAATCCTCCTTGTCGTTTTCTCGGCTGCGATCGCGGCGCAGATGTTGGTCCTGCAGCTTTTGATCCTCGAGATGGGATTTTTTTGAGTGCTTCTTGCTGCTGCTGAAGAACTTCATTGAGAGAATCGGAGCGGGCAGATAAGACGCTAACTCTGATGGATCGGTACTGTAGGTGACTTGGCGGGGCACAAAGATAGATAGCGGCGGATGCCTTGCCCTATTCGCGACTCAGGCGCTCCCTGCTCTGCTTCTCCAACCTGGCCAGGCAAACGCTGCCACACAACGACAAATGCGGAGTGTTATACAGCAGCCAGCAGCAGTACTTGATAGGCCGGTGCTGTATTTGAATAACTTGCCAGGCTGGGCAAGCAGAAGCTCACGAGAAGATGGGTAGTTGTGTGCTTTTCTTTGACGCTTGTTCAGAGGAGGAGCTGTTGGCGACGTCGACGACTCCTGTCTTGTCTGGGCCCTTCGTTCCCGTTTCAAAGATTCGTCTCTTTGCCTCCTTTTATTTCTCCTGCCTTGCCTCTTCGAGGGGCGGAAAAGCAACGATGCAGCGGGTGCAGGGTCAGGCTGGGTAAGCCACAGCTTGCGCCTGCAGGGCCACGTCTGAAGTTTGCGGATAGCGCTCTTGTCGAGGACGGAGATGACGATGAGGCCGGGCAGGTGTTTCTTTCGCTTCACCCTTGTTCGTATTGGACGACGTCGAGAGAGAGCAAAGACGAGCGCGTGTGCAGCCCTTTATATGTGGCGACTGGCTTGCCGCTAGAGGTTGCACTGCACAGTGGCAGCTTTTCTGGGTTGCTGCAGGTGCAGGTGCAGCCCAGGCCAATTCACACCTGCGCCGAGGTTTCTGCGTCAAGAGACTTGCAAGCTGGGGTTCTGGGTGCTGGGGTCTTAGTGAGTACTATGCACATAAAACTAAGCAAGAATCCACTGCCAGCCTTCAGCTTCTTTGAGTACGACAGCAGCAGCTGGGCGTTGGACGTTGAGATGAGGCGCAATCCTTTCCCGTCCCTCCCGCAATTGCAGGTCCGTTTGTCAGATCTGTCACGACGCTTCCGAATAATTTTTCCAAAACCTTCTAATAAGGATCGGCTGCGTGAAGAATTGCGGGCTACGAGAAAGCAATGTGCTGGGAGGCCGAAGGTCTGGTCAAGAGGTGGGAAGAGAATACACGGCAAAAGTGCAAATGCAAATCCCAAGCAGCAGAATCAAGAGTGATGGGATGTGAATGTGGCAAGCAGGCTGACAGACACGTAGAGAGAAAAAAGATGCTGTGGACAGTCAGCACCATTTGATCATCACCATCTTTCTCAAATGCAACGGCCACAAGGTGTCACTCTGGCCGCAAGCGAGAATGGTAATTGATGACTTGAGCTGGCGACTTGCAACCTTGGGGGAATCCTCATCAGCATCAGCACCAGCACCAGCACCAACAAGCAAACCAGGTCAGTCGGTGCATTGACAAGTCTGGGTACATTATACTATGTACTTATTGTGCAGCACACACAACAATTCCCCTGCTCTATTGGATCTTCCAGTGCTTTCTATGCATCTTTTTGGCTATGGCGCAACCACTGAAATGTCCCATGGCTAGACACGCCCGCAACTTTCAACCACCTCCATTTTCTTGGGCGCCAATAAGGGTTCATGCTACCAAAAGACCTTCTCCACTCCCAGCGCCGTTTTGGGGGCCTGGCGCAGCTCGGACTGTCCCATCGCTGCGCACCACTGCAGCACGGTGGAGGATCAACGGGATGGGCAAACAAGCCCTCCTCTCGCTATTCGACAATCGCGCCCTTGGATCCCTGGCTTCGGGGTACTGGACAGCGACACTCCGAAGCCCCAGACACTGAG
The DNA here is from genome assembly GCA_011317545.1 of Coniella vitis. NCBI lineage: Eukaryota > Fungi > Ascomycota > Sordariomycetes > Diaporthales > Schizoparmaceae > Coniella > Coniella vitis. The sequence continues at coordinate 1,429,608 of WUJK01000012.1, forward strand.
ATGTGTGTAGATCCCAATGCTCATCAACTCATTTTTCTCGTGACACAGGATACTACGATGCCGCCCGAAGACTCCGTTTCTCGCATCATGATGGTAATTAATGTACTCTGGACCAAGTCGTGCACTACGTAGGTGCCGGATGTCTGGTACAACATCACAAGTATGCAAACTTTTGCCAAGGAGTTGCGGCTGGGACCGAAGCGCCCGTGCAAGGGGACGTTGCACGGCATGCACTCCCGTTGGCTCCAACTGGTGTTGCCGGCGCAATCCTGTATTTAGGGCAGCCATTCCGCCAACAGGACTACCTAAGTAGCACTTGGCAATATTGCGTTACTATGATATCCGAATAATCTGAGGCTCGATGGCTAGAACTTTTGGCAGAATTCATGAAAGCGTTCCTCTATAGTATCATATCTGGGTATCTCATTATTCCTCAGCCTCTTCTTCTTCCTCCTCGTCACCTGGTTGCGCATTGCCGCTATTTCCACCAGCAATTGAAGCCACAAATTCTTGATATCTGAAGACCTCCGCCCGCTTGCCGAATCCACCTGCGCCCTTCATCTTGCCGCCAAATGCCTTCTTCCCCGAAAACCCAGACAGCACTTGGTCAATCTCGGCCGGGGTGAGTGCCCTTTCGCCTGGCTCTGGCGCGGTGTGTAGCAGAGCATCTCGCAACTCAGCCAGGTCCACCTGCCCGCTGTCGTCGTTGTCAAAGGCCGAGAACGCGGTAAGCAGTTCTGCACTTGGAGACAGGGAGGCCAGACTGGTAGCAATGCTGTTTAAAAAGGTCGCGAGGGCTATGGTCTGCGGACCAGAAGGTGGAAAAAACCGAGACACGTCTGACGCTGTTGATGGGAGGCCTGTGGATAGCGGTATTAGCGGACCGCTTCGAAGACAGCGTCTTGCGATGGAGATGCCCAGAGAAACGAACCCAGTTGATTTAACATGTCAGCCACATCCTCCTTATTCACAGAACCATCGCTATCCCGGTCCAGGATCTGGAAACCCTCTCGCAATGTCCTCACTTGCGCGGGCTGTAGTTGCGAGAGAGCGCTTCCATGGCCAATGGGTTCTACAGCCGGGGCAGCAGGGACAGTCGGCAGGCTTGAGGCAAGAGGCGTGGGTTGCCTGACTGGTGAATTTGCCATTTCGTCTCTGGTGAACTGTCTTGAAGTCTGTGATCGTGGAGTCAAGTTGTTGGGCGATGAACTGCGAAATGGCGAAGTTGGAGTGGCAGCCACAGGTCTTAGACTGCTTGCGCTACTCGGCCGTTCTACTTTTGTTGGCGACGCTGTCGGCGTAGTCTGGCGCAGGGACGAAGAGGTGGGTGGGGTGGGATCTGGACGGCGGAAGGGAGAGCTGCGTTGGTGGGTAAGGCCAGCTCCTCCCCCAAAAGATGAAGTCTTGACATGGCCTGTGGGCACAGCCTAATATTTAAAGACGGACGGTCCATTAGCATTGCGTACTTGGTAGCATATTCTTGGTTGGGAGCGCAGGTTATATCGACTTGTAGAATGTGGAGCAGACTCCATGCGTACTAGACTTCATCCATGGCGGCTTCATGGATCAGGCCCGGGTCACGTACCATTATGCGGCCAGCGGATTCTTGGCGATGAATTCGTCAGCTGCAGGCGTATTATATCCTCTGCGAGTTTGTAGAATAGCTCTGGCAACTGTTGAGTCGGTGAAATTATGCGGTTTTGGACGATTGTTGTTGCTGGCTTGCCGAGACTTGCAGGTGATGGATATTGCGGGAGGCTGGTAGTCAATAGCGGGCGGTTGGTAAACAAGGCTGGCAGGTGGCCAGGTTGCCAGGCTAACGCAGCAACAGCGGCTCTAACCGGTCCTGCTGCAGGGCGACTGGGGTTACATAGTACCTACATTCTTCAGGCCAAGTGGTTTGGGCCGCTATGAATTGTCCCCAGCATGTGCCACCAGGGTCATGCTTGTCGAACCCGGGCTTGTAGTCCCATAGTATTAGCCGCTCTTGTGGCCCTCTATCCCTGCTCCAAGCTTGAAACCCGGGACCTGCCCAGGCTCCCAGGGCATGTACTTTCCTGTGGTACGCGCTGGCATTGGCTTTAAGGCAGCTGGAAGCCCCTCACACTCCTTGTAAAGGGGCACAGCCAGATCGATAAGGGTCCGTCCCTCCTCCGCGAGAGGCGAGACCCCTCCCTGCGGTGGATTACAGCCCGTGATGGGGAAAGAGAAGCGCAGCAGCGAGATCCTGTCCAGCACCGCGACCACACCACGGATTCAATTTCGTCCCGTCGATTAGCTGGCCCCCAGTCACTCTGTGTCAACAGTCATGTCGGCACCCCCATCGCATTGATGAACCAGGTTCCCTGACGCTGTGATTGCCGTCGTCTTCTACCTCGGCGCGCCAAGAATCCAACCCGTCTCCAACTGACCCACGACCCCCTTTCGCGGCCTCAAACACGGTCGGGTGCTCGAGAGGTCCTTTAGAGTTTGGTGCTTGATCCTCCGTCTTCCAGCTTGGCCTCTGGTGCAATATTACTACTGGACCCCGCAAATGGGAGGTGAATAGGCCGAATCATCTCTCTATCCCTCGTGCATCCGCGTTGATATCCACCTGAGGCTCATCCGTGCGTTGCATACAGCCTCAGAGCAATCCTGGTTCGTGATAAGCCTTCAGTTGCCCTCAGTATTTGGCTAATTTATCAAAATCGTTTCTCAAGACCACTTCATGACCCTTACTCTCCCTCGCTCCGGCCCGCTCCCGCTCGATGACAGACCCTTCTCCGAAAGCCACGACCTAACTGCGCAGCTGACGACAGCTTCTGGCCTTGACCAGTTTTCACGAAACTATTCTTGTACATCGCAACTCGACTTTGTATAAGATATTGCGACAGAGGAACTACACAGTAAATGAACTGCCGAGGCTCAGCACAGCTCCATACCAGCCTATTCTGCGACCACACTCCACCAACGCTGCTCTTGTGAAGGCCTACACCAAATCGTCTTCCTAGCTGGCTTTGGTTGAGGTTGATTCATGCCACAACTATCACTATTCCAGAATACCGTATTCGACTCTCCAGTGAGTCCTGGGTCGCGATCCATCCCACCAGCGATACGTGCGCCCGCACGATTGTGCGAATAAGAGTCGCTGGCCGATCGGATAGGGATTCATCTAGGGAGCGGAGTTCACAATAGTACGACAGACTTCGCTACACTTCTGGGCGCCGCTCTACAAAAAGGAAGGGGTTAATCAACATGGCTTCGGCGCAGGGTGCCCAGCCTTACTCCCTGCAGAGGACGAGCCAGACTGACGGGAGCTCTTCGACGTCCGAGCACACACGAAAGGCATCGTTAGCTTCCATCATCCGGCCATCCTCTCGCTCTGCATCCCAAATGTCGCATCACTCGACGAGGCCATCGCGATCCCCTATACCGCCAGGCGCGATTGCAGGAAGCATGACCTCCGACCCGGACCGTACATCTGACCCGAGCTCAAAGTCCAAGACACCTTCGACGGCAACCGGCATCTCGTCCCAGCACTCCTCGCTCTCGGCCAGCAGCGTGGTACAGATGCCCCGTTACAATTCTCAAGCGCACTCGCGCCGAAAACTAAAGTCGCAGTATCCACGGGGTTCGACAGAAAACCACGTCGAGTACATACTAGTCGCATCTTTCGATATCGACCGCGGACCGGTTATGGAACACCAATATCCAGTTGCCATCACTGGTGACGAGCACATGCTGGCAGAGCTCATGCTCCCTGACCAGGCGCATATGAGAAACCAAGATTGGACGATTTTCTTTCTGCACAAGGATACAAGTCAGGAGGAAGAAGATGCAGAAAAGCGCGCAAAAGAACGAAGAAGAAGTAGACGACGGAAGCGGAGAGACCAGGCCGCTGGGATCATAGCAGATGATGCCACAAATGAAGAGGACGATGAGCAAGGGGATGAAGATGATGATCTCGAAGACGATGATGAATCGTCAGATGACGAGGATGACACGGGGGAGGGACCACCGCTCGTCTACGTGTTGAATCTAGTCAATACAAAACAGGACAAGACCGTCAAAAGAGGAGCCATTGTCAAAGCAATGGCGATATGTACAAGGCACCCGTTTCTGCACATCTACAAGGTACGTAGTGCTCATCTACGCACTGCTTTCTCAAAAAAGGAAAATCAATTGCGGCGGTCAAAAGAAGCATACTCTTGTTTTGATAGTTGATACTGACTCTCAACTAGCCTCTCTTGTTGTTGGCGCTGGAGGAGTACTTCAAGTCGCCGGTACCTGAAACGCTCGCAATGCTGTACGACTCAGTAAATGCCATGGACTTGTCCTTGATGCCGAGGCTGAGCTATTTGGAACGACAACTATTACAGTCGAGCGAGAACAAGGACCTTTTTGTCGAGAAATTCGAGAAAATGGTTCAAATGAGAATAGAAGGAGATCAAGATAGGCGTGCAGTAACCGACCGGGCATCGGAAACCAGTGTTGATGGATTCAAACGACCCCAGATCTCTCGCGCTGGCACAAAAGCTCACCTCGAAGGAACCGGTCAGTACTCTGTGCCACGAGATACGCACGAATTCGAGTCCAAGGTCATGTACAAGGGCATCCCAATACCGATCAAGGTGCCCGTGGCCGTCATGCCAGAGTCTGTGGGCGACTTTTCACTCATCAAACTCATCCAAAACTTCTCCGATCCGCATACGAAGCAACCACAACCATTTCCGCCACACGCACATTTGACCACCAATGGCCCGTCGACACATCCGATCATTGTTCTTGCAAATGCACTCCTCACACAGAAACGCGTCATCTTTCTCGGACACAACATGCCCTCAGGCGAGGTCGCCGAAGCAGTCCTGGGCGCATGCGCTTTGGCATCCGGCGGAGTCCTCAAGGGCTTTACACGACACGCTTTTCCTTATACTGATTTGACCAAGATCGATGACCTCCTCAAGGTGCCTGGTTTCATCGCAGGTGTCACGAATCCGACGTTTGAAATGCACCCAGAGTGGTGGGATGTGCTTTGCGATTTGCCGTCCGGCCGCGTCAAGATCAGCAGTAAAATCGAACCTGCTCCGGTAACAGAAGGCCAGGTATTTTTCCAGCAACAGAGCCCCGCGCAAATGTCTCTGGTCAACTTGTCCTTGTCGACCTCCTCATCTGCGCCGGATCTTACGGGTGACCAGGCCTTTATTGGAGACATCTTGAAGAGCATTGCTGCACGTCATGGCGAAAGAGTGGTTCGCGCAAAATGGCGAGATTGGATTGTCAAATTCACCCGCGTGGCAGCTGCCTTTGAGGAAAGCGTCTATGGCGCCAGTGCTCTGTATATTGGAGGTGACGAGGCGGCTGAAGAGCATACCGTGGCTGGACAAAAGTTTCCCGTCAACGGCATCCTCGGAGGACATGGGTACGTCTGGCCTGACGAGTTATCAAAACAAAAGGAGCTGGCAGGCAATGTGACCAGGATCGAAGGGTGGCGAAACACCAGAAGCTATTACAGCTTCATCCAGGTATGCTATCAGCGCGCTGCGCTTTCTCGGGCCTTCTTTATGTGCCCACGTAGACATATCATACTGACAAATCGACAGGACATGGCAAAGCTATACACCATTCGTCCACTCAAAGGCCTGGATCTACACCACTTGCACGACCGCTTGCGCATGCAACGCATGACGGCCTCACAGACACGCGAGATCTACCTTTCTTTTTCCCGCTTCATCAACAGCTACGACGAGATTTGCCTTCTTCTCTCGGTTGCGCCCGAGTCTCACGCAGGGCTCTTTTATGTTGCACTCGGCCTCTTCCACAAGGACCGAGAAGTGCGTATCAAGACGACGGAGCTGCTGGACCGCATTGGCGAGCACGAGGCCGGGCAGCATTGGTGGAACGGCATGTCACGGTTCGAGAAGCTGGCGTATATAAGAATCAAGCGCGAGGTGGAGGCCGATGCCAGAACCAAGAGCCTCGGAGAAGGAAACCTTGTAGAAGATCGGAGAGTGAGCTGAACAAAGACCTCTCTGGCAATGGCTGAAATGTAAGATATATTTTTTTTTAGGCCGAGAAGCCATCGCAGGTTGGAAAAGGATGTGATGATTTCTCTTTTTGGCTATAAAGTCGAAACTTCTCGGGGGCCCCCGGGTTGGGAGGGGAAATCAAACCGAAATGAATTTCAAGAAATCAGGCGTTGGGTTAGCCAATGCTTAGCGTTCAATGACTGGAAGTCCTTGGGCTTAGAGAAGAGAGACTGGGGTTTGAGCGCTCCCTTTCCATTTTTTCTTCTTCACATGTGATCTTTGGGTGTTCCTGATTCACTACAATTTTGTTTCTGGAGCATGACCGCTTTGACATATATATACCACTTTCGTTCCTCACTTTTTTTTTTTTTTTTTGCCAACAACAGCAGCACTGGTAGTTCGCAATACAAGACGGTGCTTTCTCAAATTTTCCCAAAATGTCATGTGCTTGCTCTAATTTGGCATATTTTCAGATGCCATTTCATAGATGCTACCCACTCCCCCAGGTACACGGGCTCAAGCCTTCAAAAACTTGGCGGCATGCGCCACATGCTCATCGCTAAAGCTCGACATGAAAAAGTACGAGTGATCGTAGCCTTCCTGGTACCGCAGCGTCAAGCCTTGCAAACCGGCCTCCTTGACCGCAGCCTCGAAATTCTCTGGCAACAACTGCTTGTTTTTGTAAAAATTGTCGCCCGTGCCGACATCGACGAGCGCGTTCAGCGGCGCCTCCTTGTCCCACTTCTTGACCAGCTCCGTCGCATCGTGCTTCTTCCACTCCTCCTTGTTGTCGGCGCCCAGGTAGCCCGAAAAGGCCTTTTGGCCCCACGGGCAGTTGATGGGGTTGGCAATGGGCGCAAAGGCCGAGACGGACTTGTATGCGCCGGGGTTCTTGAGGTAGAGCGTCAGCGCGCCGTGGCCGCCCATCGAGTGGCCTGTGAGGGAGACGCGTGCGCGGTCCAGCTGGTGGCCGTAGACGGAGAAGACGAGCTCGGGCAGCTCCTGGGTCAGGTAGGTTTCCATTTGGTAGTTTTGCGCAAAGGGCTCTTGGGTGGCGTTGATGTAGAAGGAGGCCGCCTCGCCAAAGTCCCAGCTGTCCTTTTCGCCGGGCAGGTTGAGACCGCGCGGCGACGTGTCGGGCCAGAGGAGGGCAATGTTGTGCTTGGAGGCGGCGTGCTGGAAGAAGCCCTTTTCGGTGCAGTTGTCCGGGGTGCAGGTCAAGCCTGAGAGGTAGATGAGGAGAGGAACCTTTGTGGAAGAAGAGGAAGACGCCGACGAGGAAGCAACGGCGGGGGGCAAGTAAAGGTTGAGGTTCATGGGGGTGCCGGTCGTGGTGGACTGGTGGGAGAGCTTGAGGAGGGTGCCGCCAAAGGAGGCGATAGTGGCCTTGGTTTCGAAGGGCATATTGGCGGTTGGCGGGGTTGCGCTTGTTGGTGGTGGTGGTGGCGGCGGCGGCGGTGGTGGTGGTGTGGAGGTCGAGAAAGAAGAAGAAGTCAAATGTCTAGAGAGCTGCGAAAGTCGAGTGGATGAGTTGAAAGCTGCTGCGGCAACGGCGGCGGCGAGTCTCATGAGGGTTTTTGGAACGACGGCAGTAGCAAATGATGCCAAATGCAACAGGTCTCTGGCTTCTCGCGCAAATGGGAAAGAGAGGGATGTTATACTTTTCTCACTGAGAGGCTGGAGTGTTGTTTATTCATTCATCAACTGTATATACTTTTATCTATCTCTTGTTTGATAACACGGGCATGATGGGTGAGCTGCTTTTCCCTCTCAGCCAGCTCCAACCCCGCCTTTACATAGACTTGCTGGGAATAGCATTACCACATACATAGTACATGGCGTTGCAAGGCAATTGCCCGTATCAAATCATTAGCACGACTCGTCGGCCAGTGCAAACGGGTTGATGATGCCGAGTAAACTCCATGATTGCGGTTTGGGGCGTCTCCGAGCAGCAACCCCGCCTCGACCCCACGTGTGTTTCCCGGCGCCGGCAGTCGGTGCTTAAGAAGGGGCAGGGACGAAAGAGCCGTGGGAGGACTAAAAACGTCATGGCCGAGCTCGACAAGGATGGGACAAGCTGAGTTTAGGGTGTGGCAGGACCCTTGCATTGCATTTGAGCCCTAACCCTCTCGGTGCAACTGTACATGGACTAGTACATCCTCTACTCCCTTTGTAGACACGCCTTTTCCAGAGCGTCATCGTATGCTTCACAGAAGTTCCCCCCCCCTTGCGTCTTCCTCATCATCTCATCTTCCCCCCCACCCCTGCCACTCACTCAGTACACCTCCTGTTCTGGGCCAGGATAGCACGTGAATGACTCGATCAGGTTGTTCCACCCGCCCTCGGTGAAGTCCATCTTGGTTGTCGTGTTGAACGAGATGGCGCCGTAGGTGCATCCCTCGGGCGAGGTGCAGATGCCGTCGCAGGCGTACAGATATGGGTAGCAGTAGAACTCCTCGCCATCGGGCGCAAAGGTCGCGGCGTTTTGCAGGTATGGCGCCGTCAAGTCGGTGCACTCGCCCAGCGTCGCCACAATGTGCTCGCAGCTGCCGGTGGCATTAACGCCGGTGCAGATGAGGACCTGTGCAAGCAAAAAGTAAGTACCTTTGATCTGTGCCATATGCAGACGTAGTCATGGTACAAGACAACTTACACCACCGAGTTCACGCTTGACGAGCGGGCTGGCCCTGGAGAGCAAAGCGGTCATGAGGACCGTTATGAAGGTCAAGAAGTACATCTTGGATAGCGTGGCTGTGTGCTGTGTTGTGGCTGTCGTTGTCGTTGTGATGGTGTGGAGGGTTTCTGGAACAGACAGAGCGAGGGGAAGCGAGGATGAGACGGAAACAGGAAAGGAACGCCAATAAATAAAGACAGCCCAGGAGCTTTTGGCAGTTACTGAAGAGCCTGGCTGAGACCAAAGATAAATTACAGGTCCGCAGCCGAGTAATGGATATACTAAGACACGCAGCAGGATCGTGAGCAATAAAGCGACCCCAAACAGCAGGAAGGAGCTTGGCACTCGGTTTGGGAACTCAAGAACCAAGAACAAAAGAATGAAAAGAAAAGACAACAAACGGCTGGCTTCTTGTGCTTTTTATTCTAAACCGCCACGACCAGGCAGTTGAAGCCAGTACCGGCGTAGAAAGTACTACTTCCACATAGTACTCACATACCTGGGACTGCCAACGTTGGTGAGCTGCAACACTTGGTTGGGGCTGAATGACTTCAACTGGACCCAATGAGAGACTCTACAAGCAGGGGCTACTACGGTACGAGAAGAATACGATGGGACCAGCCAACCTCCATCTCCCTGCTAGGCTGTACGATCGCCAAATACCATGTATGCAAGCGCATGTACTACTTATGCATTGGCACTTACACCGCATCCAAAATAGTGCTTACATACATACTATGTAGTCTGCCAAAAGAACGCAACAATCCGATACGGATGCAGATCCATATCAAAGCTTTCATTCATCCTGGAGAAACACGACCCCCAGTCTGCTGTGACGTGACCTGGCCTGGCCTGGCCTGACCTGAACCTGACGCTGGCGGCTCTTGGCTGTCCGACCCAATCTCACATTTTTTCTGACGATAAACGAACACCGTACACAGACAGAAGCACAAACTATTAGAAAAAACGGCATGCATAGGCCTCTCTGTTAGGCTCTGTCAGGGAATCGCGAAGAGAAGAAGAACGGGGGACAGTCCATCCGCGGAATGTATAAATCACATGGCTGGGAGGGACAGAAGACAAATGATAGGGCCTTTTTGTACAACACATTACTGTCGCGGCTCGCTTTTTTCATGCACCAGGACAGGACAGGCCAGCCTTGCAGATTTTCCTCTCCATCGCAATGCAGATACGGGCTGACACCGTGAGTAGGTCCCAGTACACATGTCACTTTTATGATATGATGAACTGAACATTCACGGATGGTGAAGTCCATTCCCCTACCCCAGGACCTCGACGTCATGCACCGCCGCGCTTTGATTGTCACTCCCAGTCCTTTCATCTGATCACTGGTTCTTTTCTTTTCTTCATGCTGCCCCAGCCCGTCTGCTTTGACCTGATCCGAGCAAGCAATGAGGCACAGTCGCGACGCGCAGATCATTGGAATCTCAGGATCGTGCCCAGCCCCGTCCCGACTCCCGCAACGTCAGAATGTCTCTGGAGCCAGACAGCTTCGCTTTCTTTGCTATTACTACCTAGGTATCATTATTCATCTTGTGAATTCTTTCATCAACTGCATTCTCAAAAACCCTCTGCATATGCTTAGCAATTCTGCCTTTGGCTTCTTTTGTGGGTCTCCAACAGTAAATCCCCGAATCATCAATTATGATGTCGACATTATGGATTGGCCATGTAATTTACAATTAACCTCCGTTTCAATGTGAGTTAAATAACAACTCCTTCTTGTCATAACCAAGCTGAGCTTACACTCAAGATTCGTTTCGAAAAAGAAACATGCGGCACCTCGTAGGGTTGCTCCCAAAGCCATCATTGTTCTACTTCTTCACCCGGGTCCGCCAAGCCTTACATGGTATTTCTATCGAAGCGCCTTCAGATCCTGTATGCCTGCTGTCTATCGACGGGTATCACAATCCTAAAAGCTCCCTTCTTTGTTGCTTTTCTTTCACTATCCCTTTTATGTCTCACAGCCATCACCCGCGTCTATATCGTCAAGCTGCCAGTCCGTTGACTTCGTGGAAGAGTTGCTGCCAGTGGATCTGCGGTCGTAGGTGTCATCTAACGGTCGGTTTGACGCTAAGCGAGACTTTGCTTTGAGGGCATTCCAGCTTCTTTATGTGCTTTGCTGCCGTGAGTGCTCATCCTGGAATGAATGTCTTGCTAGTCCTCTCCTCTACTTCAAGTCAACGCCGCTAGCCTTGACTGTCGATGCGGCTATGGGCGCCTCCTGTCCCCGAGCCTTGTATGTGAGGTTGATAATCTCTTTGAGCATCAGGTCCCGTGTCTTTTTGCAAAGCTCATCGACATCTGCAGTCGTCAGGCCGGTGGTGGGGATGGGTTCAAGGACTACAAGTCCACAGTCAGTGCCAGTTACTTGAAAGAAGAGCCAAGATTGATACAACAAGAAATGTACGGGCATTTCGGTAGCCTTACCTTTGCACGGGATCTTCCCCGACGTGAAGACGTAATCCTTGGGGTGCAGCACATTGCTATAGTTGGCAGCTACCACAGGTACGATGGGTACTTGTGCCTGAACAGCCAAATGGAATGCGCCTTTCTTGAATGGCAGCAGCATGGGCTCTTTGGCATAGCTCCTCGTGCCCTCGGGGAACATGTATACGCTCTGCTTCATCCTGCTCATCTGGTCTGCGGCACCCTGCATTGCCTCGCGCGCGTCCTTGCTGTTTTTGCGGTCGATGAAGATGGACCCGCTCAGCGTCATGAACCAACCCAGGAAAGGCGTCTTCTTCAGGCTGCTCTTGGCCGTCACGCTGCAGTACTTGGGGAACATGCAGCCCAGCATAAGCACGTCGAGTTCCGTCTGATGGTTGCCGAGGAAGACGGCAGGGCGCGTCTTTTCTAGGTATCCGTTGGGGTCGATAACTTCAAAGGTGACGCCCGTGGTCGCCGCCATGATGTACTTGAAGAAGCGCGCAGTAGCCCATTGCGCAATCTGCCTTTGGCCCAAGATGCCGAGCACGATGGAAGCGACAACACCGTACAGTGCTGCGAGGACGAGCGAGATGTACGATGCCAGACAGCGGGCGGCGAAGCCTGCTATGGAAGACATGGGGGAGAGGGCGTAGAGAGATGTCGTGAGGGCGGTATAGCCCCCCAGAAAGTATCCCAGGTAGGTGAAGAAGGACATCGTGGTGGAGGCGCAAAGAGGGCTGGCAGGTCGGGTCTCCCTCCTGTCACAATTCGTTTTCTAGGATGCCAAGCACAGGGAGAAAGAGTCAGTAAAGGCGCTAACAAAGCCGAGCAGCAAGATTGACTTGGTGGCTTGCTCGAGGCCCAGCTCTCCGAGTGAGAGTGGGACACATGACACGATGGAAGCAGGGCAGGCCGAGCATGTGAAATCTGGACCTACACAGTCAGTGGGTGGAGCGAGAGGACGTGGTTCGTTGGCCCAGCCTCGTGCAGCAAGACGAGCTGTGCTGTGGGTAAGCTTGTCCTCCTTTGGGAGAGGGAAGAATGAACGGGCGGCAGACGGCCAGAGACACTTTGCGAGTGCTGGCAAGAAGTTGAACGAAAGTGTTGCGATGGTCAGCTGCTCAGACCTGGACGGAGAAAATCGTCCCAGTGACCCACCAAAAAGTTGTCTCTGCTTGCTTGCTCCTGCCACCACCTTGGCCGAGGCTTGTTGTCTCGTCACAGTTAGCGCTGTCAATTTGTTGGGGGTTCTCGTGGGGGAAACAAGCACTGGCAAACCGGCTACATAGCGAAAGCTAGGGCAATAGCATCCCTGTGCAGACCTGGGGTTACCCGCTGCAATCTCGCCAGTACAGGGGTGTTATAAGGCACTAACGCCTGCTAGAATACTGTAGAAGCCACTTACAATGGCAGCAGTTCCAGCATGTACTATTGTACCGTGTAGGTAGGCCGTACCCCTCTCCCCAAAAAGCCTGCCAAGGTACTCGCAGCATTAGAATTGTTAGTGTAGCACACATGAGGTTTGCACTTCCTAGAGCCAAACAGCAATAAGTTCTGCTGTCTTGGTACCTTAATAATACATAGTAATGATGCATATAAAGCTACCACGCTCGAGTCGATAAAGTAATTCTACATGTGGCCTGTACGAGCATCAAGCCTATCCATCGAGCGAGAGCCCCGTAGCCGGCAATGGCCTTATGGCAGGGCCTGGCACCAAACCTTATCTGGACGTCACTCCATCCTTGAGAAACGACGTCCAAATTCACACCTTGTGCGTCGCAAGGACCGTCCTTTCGTCTACAGAAACTCCCACAGCGCACCTGTTAGTCATCTGCGAACACTCAGAAACCCCATCAACGAACGACCTGTCCCCGTGCCCCTGCTTTGCGACGGACTGGACAAAGTGGCGCAAACACGAACGCCTCTTGCCATGACCCCGTCGCCATAACCTCATTATCCGCACCGTTCTCCAGACGCAACCACATACTGTACACACTACAGCGAGGGCGCCTTGCTGTCCGCGCGTGGCCATGCCTACGCCACCCAAAGGGCCACCCGCCCAGTCCTCGTCTTCGACAGCCAACGCTCTAGCCGACCTCCCCTCCATCTCCGCCTTATTCCTCATCGACTTCGATGTCAAAGCCGGTTACACGATAAAATGGAAACGTGCCATTGCAGATCTCGAGCTTGAAGGTGTCGTTGAATACAAGAGTCTGCCCTCGGGCCTGCATACTGTCTCGGAAGACCTCATATACTTTGTTCATGAGGATGGCTACGCTGGACTCAGTGCATTTGTCAATGCACCTACAGATGAGGAGGAGTCACGTCATGCCCGCATGATTGCTGTCGGCGTGCTTGTGCCTCTGAGCTATGGACGCCTGGGCAGGGCATGGCGCCATGCCGAAGGACTCAAAAAGATAGCGGCCAAGCTTGCAGAAGACCCGAAGCAGACCATCCTCTTAGACGAGTACTGGCAGACTTGTGGAACGCGCGAACCAAGCCAGCAGCCTGCGCCCATCAGTGACTCGCCTATGGCATCACCTGCGCTGGGAAGGAGTGCCGCTCCTCAAAATCACATAAGAAACAGGTCGACGTCTGAAGGGGGAGCATTGACACAGTCTGGGAACAGACTCTCGCCGCATCACCCTGCATGGAGCCTGAACAGCTTGTTGGATACCTTTGGGCCACTGATTTTCCCCATATATCGTGCAGCATTGTTACGGAAACGCATTTTGATATCCACACATACCCCAGTCAACGAAGCTTGTAATTTTGGTATGGGTTGATCTGCTCGTCCTCCTAACTTTTGGGTTGTGGGCGCACTGCTAATGGCTTTGCACAGTATACGACATTTCCATTCTCGCAAACATCCCTTTCTCTATCTGCGAACTTTTAGATCCCGATGCTCCTTCACAAAGGCTTCGGCCCCTCTTCACGATTGGCGTCCACGACATTCCCTTTCTCATGGCTGACAACGCAAAGAGACCCGGCCCAACGCCCGAGCAGCCCTCGTCTCCTCTCGGCCATGCCAGTTCTGGCTGGATTGCCTGTACAACAGACAGCATTCTTGCAATGAAAGATGACCTCTGGGACGTTCTCATTACCATGCCTCAGACACATGGTACAAATCCAAGGATAAAAGTTTGGCCAACTGTGGAATTCTCCCAAGGGAAACCGTTGAAAGCCACACAACGCGATCTGCGACGCTTCCGCACTCTCAAAGCCGGCCTGCGGCGTCTCGCCACAGCCACCAGCAACGCCATCTCCGACGAGGATCATCCCATGGCAGCTAATGTAGCCCAAGACAGACCATCCACTCTATCCCATCGGCAATCCCATCTCTCTCCTTCCACAAAGACAGTATCCCCATCGCCAAACATCGAAGACCCCGACATACTCTCCGATGCCGCAGACAAGATCGTCGAGCCGATGACGTGGGCAGCGCTCGCATACAGCGGCTTCATATGGTGGGCCTCTGCAGGCGAGCAAGGACAATCCGACGAGGCTGAGGAAGCCGCGCATGACAATGGCTTGCTTGCTGATCTGATACCCAGCCCTTCACCGGGCCATCCACAACATCAACGACGACCTAGTGGCAGCTTCAACGTTACGGGCATGAGCGGTGTTGTTAGCGAAAACACAACGTCTATCATCACTCGGCGCTCTACTACCATTGACGGCTTTGTATCAGGCTGGGGCGATCAAGCGGAGGCGGGTGATGACGAAGGTCGCGCGCGCGTCGAGCTGGGCATCATCACCTACTTTCATCGCCTGACAACGAGCATACTGGGTACGCTCTCGGAAATTGTGGCAACCACAGATGAGGATGAATACACAGACCTCGATGTCTCACAATCACCGTCTGAACCTGAAAGAGAGGACGACTCGGCACGACTTTTGTCGCATTCCAACGAAAATGAAGACATGGGGCACGAGTATGCCGGCCCAGAGGTGCGTATTGATAGCGAGGCGCTCGCAGCCATGGGTCTCGATGTATGGAGCGATGCAGACGCTGCATTTGTCAGAGAAGTGGTTGCGCGGTACTTTGATCGGCGGGCGAGAGTTGAAGGCAAGGGTATCGAGGTTTGTGGAATGAGAGTCTGCTGACTGGAAATCTGCCACTTTTTACCAAAGTGCATGCGGGCATTTTGGAAAGCCTCCCGGCAATCCACATGTAAACTCCGTTGGCTTCTTCGCGCCTTTGGATATGAGTTTCATACGAGTCTTGGGGTTGTTCCTCTCTCTGACATGTGTAAGTGGTGCTGGCAGGGGTGAAAGAGCGGTGTTATTTGCCGAAGTGGTTATTTTTCTGTTACATTTTTCTTCTTTGCATAGAGCGTTGCGGGTGTTCTTTGAGTCCATTAAGATAGGTGTAGGATAGGGTAAAACACGATATGACATGGCAACGTTACATGTCCGCGACAAGATTGTAGTTTGTGGTGCAATAGTTGAGTCAGGACAAAATGACTACGATGATCCTTCGTAGTGCCCGGCACATCATTCGTGTCATTCAAAACATGTTCGTAGGAGGTCTTCAAATTTGGCTATCAAAGTCTGATAATCTCGGTACAATAACTCAGACTCGAACACTGACTGCCCAGGCTTCTTACTGACTCGATACTTTTCTGTTCCGTCTTTTTCTCCTTCTTTTTTTCCCTGTGGTTTTCTGTATCACATCCAGTCATGCAGTAGAGCTTGATTTCCCAACAGGGACAGCTCAAAAATGCCAGTCGTCGCTTATGCGCTTACTATACCCATTGCAGTCGGATGTTGGTCCGTATAATGGTACAGCAAAGACGAAGCAACCAGCTCTTCGCAACGTGAGCCTTGATTCTCCGGCAGTTCAAATGCTTCTGTCAATTCGTAATACCATCCCATTGCGCACTTTAACAATCCTTAATAGTCCCATACGCAAACCGAGCCAAGTCGTAACTGAACGCGAGAAGGACAGCTTCTTCACACAGGTGCTGCTACTTGGCTTGTCCAGGACTGTTGGACTGTCGCAGTGCGGCTTCGACTCGTCTCAAGATGGATTGCAAAGGGTGGAAAATTTTAGGCCCAGGGGTTCTTGGGAGGACCCTCTGTTTTGATGTCGGAGGATTCATCCCGGCACACGATGTGCCAGACCTGAATATCGAGCCACTCGCCAGCTTCGCCCAATCCGACCTTGCGAGCCTTAGTCAGAGTATGCGAGTGGTCATATCCCTCCTTGAGAAGGATGTCGGAAAGCCACTTGGTCTCGGGGTCCTCCTGGTCGCGGAAGGCGAATTCAACGCTGACGCTCAAGTACTGGCGAGTGCCGAGCAAAGCCGGCTTGCAGGCCTTGACTTCTTCACCATCGAACCAGCCGTCGTGAAGGGCATTCATGGTAGACATGCGCTCAGAGCAGCAGGCGGTGAGACGACTCAAAAGGACCGCACCAATGCCTTTGCGGCGGCTGTCGTGGGCAACGTACATGTGGATGCGGCCATTGAAGCGGCCAACGTTGTAGTGAACGTCACCAGCGAGACCCTGGGTAGGGATGGTCACAAGGCCAAAGGCCACAACGGGGCCGTGACTAGGGTCCTTCTGGTGCTGCTGCGGATCTTTTGGGTCAAGACCATGCAGACCAACATGCTGCCACTGTCGCGAGGCCTCGCTTCGCTTGCGAACCAAAGCCTTGTGCTCACGAGCGACGACGCGTGAGGACTTCCCGCCAATGGCGACGATGAAGGGGGTCTCAGCTTCGTCGCACTGCTCGAAAAGGCGCTCCAGGTCCTTGAGACTAAGTGGCTTGTTGTCCAGAGCCTGAGTGCCATTGGCAACCTCCCAGTTGTAGATTTGCATGATCGCTGAAAGATCGCTCTTGCGAGCGGGGCGCATGAAGAACATGACCTTGGAGTCTCCGGGACACATGGTATCGAGATCGGGCTCCGCGATTTTGAGGGGTACATCGTCAATAGCATTGCCCCAAAGATAGGGGTGGACGCCCTGGCGGTTGCGCTTGTTCTTCAGGTTCTTGACGCGACGCTTGTGCTTTTCCATTTCGGGCTTACTTCGAGATTCAGAAGTGTCAATGAGGCGGCGCGGAAGTTCTTCGCCGAAGTTGCGGAGATCTTCAGGGTCGATAATGGTGTCCGGATAGTCCACAGGCTTGCAGAGCTTGCCGTCAAACGTGTTTACGTCACAATTTTGGTGGCCTGCGACATTCTTCTTGAGGAAGCGAGCTTTGGGAACTTTGAACTTGCTCATTTCGTCAACCCAGGCCGCCATGTACTCACCCTGCCAGTCGTGGTCCCAGCCTGCATCACCGTTCCAAAAAGCCGGTTTGTGAAGACCGGCGTCGCCAAAGTTGAGAGCAAGGCGACAACCGTCAGCAATCTCACCGCGTATGTCTTTGCGAACGAGCTGCAGAGCAGTGTCGACATCATCGCCTCGTAAAATTCGAGCAGCGGGGTCGTCATCCTCGGAACTGATCGTGGAGACGGTTTCTGGGAGAGACTGCGAGCTGACACTCCTGGTTGGGCGCCACTTGGGCTTCTGGAAGCGGCGCTGAGCTTCATCTCCCTGGAGCCAGCGTATGCCCTTGTCACCATCAGGCTCCTGGTTTTCCTCGAAAACTGTATTCGGGTTAGCAATCAATATTTGACGCCCTATGTATGCATTTTCAGCATTCATGCTTCCAGTACCCATCGCTATACTTGCCTTGCTTGACAGTTTCCTGTTTCTTGATACCAGTGACGTGGCCTTGAACGGGGGCACTCTGTCGGATCGTCTTCTCACTGTCCGCCTCCGAGGCCACCTTTGCGCGAAAGAGACCGTTTTTTTGCTTGCCGCTATCATTCTCTTTATCGTCGAAAAACTTGTAGGGCTTAAGGACAGGCAAGTCCAAGGTCTCCTGAGCGTGAACCTGCTCAGAGTCATTAGACAAGAGAGTTTGAGAGTGCTGGTCTACCGACTGCGAGGTTTGGGATCCCGTGGTGGAAGCTTGCGACTGGCCACGAGGGCCCGTGAGGCGTGCTTTTGAGACTGAGTTGAAATCAGTAATGTACAGAGACTTTCGTTGACTGGTGATGTCTTCGGAAGTGATCGAAGCCAAGCTTGAAGCAGTCGTGCCAAGGACACGAGGGGGCAAGTCAGCATTGAAGGCATCTTCAGTCTGTCGAAGCAGGTGAGGAGGAATGCCGCCTCCTACGTGAAGTTCCTGCTGGCGGGCGCCTCTGCTGAACTCTTCAAGAAGTCTCTGGCGGAACATCTCCGTTCCTCTTTTGATGAGATGTTCCTGTCGAATGAGAGACATCTCATGCTGACCTCCGGACGTGTCAGCAATCGACGCGTACCACGTCATGGTAAAGTTGATGCCCTGCATTGGGAGAGGCATCGTGCTTTGGATTCGTCAGTATATGTTGTAACAATAGCAAAACGTATCCGTCAGCTCGTGAAGGGATTGGCGCAAGTGATACATACTCAGTGTATGACGTGAAAACAGTCTTGGTTTCTGTATCAAATGTGTTTTTGGACGTTCTTTGACAGTAACAGCGAGATCGCTGGCTTGGGCAACTAGGAAGTAATTGGTAATGTTCTTGATTAGCATTGGCCAACTACGTTATGGTGATCCTTTCGAAGGGGTGTTACGAAAGACGGCAGCGAACAGCTCCGCCAGATCTGAGTCTTTTGGCCGAGATCAAAAGAGTTGGACAAGAACTTAGCCAAGTAGGGTTGACTCTGCTCATACAATCCAGACTGGCCCAATATCAGAAGACTAGAAAGACAACAAAGAGACTTACCAAGGTAATTGGAGTGAGAAGGCCAAGAACTTGCAGTGCTCTGTTACTTGGACTTCCCAGTAGAAAAGGCGAAGTGGCAGCACAGGTATCACAGCCCACGCAGAGCAGCACTGTTGTGTGAGGAGGACGGTTGCAAAGAGAGAGAAGAGAAAGGGGAGGAGGCGGAAGGAGAGCAGGTTTGAGATGGAGAGGGAAGAAGGGGAGAAGTTGGGACACTGACCGAGAGGATAGTAGGAGATGTATTGTTCTGGTATAATTCCTTGTAGCGGATGGCGAAAAGCTGGGATGTCGTCGTCGTAATACAGATGTGTATCACTGTGGTGTGTCGACGGAGAGGTTGTGTGTGGTGTTGCTACCGACGTCAATGACCACTGCGATGTGCTCCAAGGCGATATCTTTTGTGCTGTAGGAGTGGAATGGCTTCTGTCTCTGACTCCCAATGCAATTCGACAAGATGGGATCGCAAGCAGACTGGAAGCCGATGATTTGGACAAATCGACAAAAGATGCTATACTCTGAGCATAAAGAGCAAATCAGAAAGGTAAATATTGTAAAATATCCTGGCGTGTTGACTGCAGATTATATGCAAATCGCTGGAACAGTTTGCCTTGCAGGACATGCAATAAAAGTTTGTGGACGCTATCTTGTGCAAACATGATATTGGACCCATGAGAAGCTGATATGTGGCGGTCTTGAAATCTTGCGGCTCTTCAGTCGACATTCACTGGAGAAGTGTGCACTGTCTGGTTCCCAGGCAAGAACGTGCCTTCCCAGTGAATGGGACCAGCCAGACTCAACCAGTGCTCCTTCCTGGACAGCAGATATTGTGTATTTCGCATCAATCACCTGCTGAATAAGCCACCCAGGTCGGGCATTGATCCGATGTTGCAAGAGCCCTTGCCTGAGCCAGCTAAGCCATTTTATCTTGCTGCTCCTGCTTGAAAGCGGTGTTGATGCTGTGATCATTTGCCGTGGAAGCATAGAGAAGCATGCGGCCTGTCCGAACCAGTCCAGCCTATATTCGATTCAGCATTGGAGTATAGCCTGAAGAAGGGTATCGTAAGTAGAGGAACCCAACATCCACAAAAGTACTCAAGCTTGTTGCCGAGATCGTCCTCTGCATCCAAGGAGCCTTTGACGATGCATGCAATTGTTGGAGTCAAGCTGGGCCCTCAGAGTCCCCGAACCCTGAAAGTGTCAGGGTAACCCCGAGCACACGCTTGTTCGGTCCCTGCCTGGCTGGCAACAAAGCATTCTGCACACTTGTGCAACACTTGCATAGATCAAAATGCTTTCCATTCTGAGAAAAGCCAGACTCAAGGACAAGGAGCTGCGGGTCCTGATGCTGTGAGTCCATGGCAATTCTCATGGGCAGAGACAGATACGTGTGCTGACACGGCAGTCTAGAGGCCTGGACAATGCTGGCAAGACCACCATTGTCAAGAGGATCATGAATGAAGATGTCAACACTGTCAGCCCAACTCTTGGCTTCATCATCAAGACTATCGATTACGTCGGGTGAGTTGCGATCAATGAGGCAGTCTGGAGCCTGTGGAGCATTGCTGATCTTCAATGCAGGTACAAGCTGAACATTTGTCAGTCTCAAAAATGAAGCATTGGGCTGCTAGAAGAAACGCTACAGACTGACACTTGGCATAGGGGATGTGGGAGGACAAAAGACTCTTCGATCCTACTGGAGGAACTACTTCGAAAAGACTGACGCACTGATATGGGTGGTTGATGCCACGGATCGGCTGCGAATCGAAGACTGCCGGGCCGAGCTACACGGTTTGCTGCAAGAAGAGGTACGCTGGCCAAGAGTCCGGCTTTCCCCCCGAACCACCGTGCTGCAATGCTGATGCTCGAGTGGCAGAGACTGTCGGGCGCCAGCCTTCTGGTATTTGCCAACAAGACGGACGTCGAAGGTTGCATGACAGGAAACGAGATCCTCAAGGCGCTGGATTTGGAGAGTATTCGCACCCACCAGTGGCATATCTTGAGGTGCAGCGCCATGACCGGCGATAACCTCAAGGAAGGGCTTGCATGGGTGGTCCAGGACGCCAAAGCGAGGCTGTTCCTCTACTGAAATGGGAAAGCTTATTGAAACAGGCGAGTGCTGTCATTATTACGAGATGGAAACACGCCAAAGTCAAAGGGCCACGACGCGTTTTTGCGTATCGGTGAAACCACTTTACTGGACGTTGACTGCCCAGCGTTACCGTCCTTGCTATGTAACGAGGTAAAACAATTCATCAAGAGTCGTAACACAACTGGTACCGACTCTGCGTGCCTGTTGTTCCTGCAGTGCAACGACAAGTTTGTTGAAGGGAAGCACCTCGATCAGGTTGTTTCATCACCAAAAAAACAAAACAGCCGCAATGCGATTTGTGTTTTAGCGTGCTTTTAGCGGGTCTGGCGGCTGCCCGGCCCCTGTCAGACCCCTGTCAAGCGTCTGTGGAGCCCCCTAGGGCTCACACGACGCGGCTGCGGTGGGCACTGAGGGGTGCTGGCTGGCCCTGCGATTGGACCCCACGCCCACTTCCCCCCCAAAGCCCCCGTCACGCCAGCTCGCCTAGCAGTTACGGCCAAGGCTATCCAAGCCAGCGAGGCATTTGACGTGGGAACGGCGGCCCAACTCGCATCCTTGGGAAGCTACCTGCATTGCTACTCTGCCGTTGGGCATTGCGATTGGGCTTGTCTGCCAACGCTAATGTACGTTCGAACGTTCTCTTGCCTTCTTTTTGCTCGCTTTCGAAAAGCAAATCTGCAGACTGCAGACAGGAATCGTGAGATTCACCTTTCTAGCACTGCATCTTGCTGTATGACCGTACACCAAGAAAGACAGATATTGGCCCTCCCTGCTGATCATCAATCTTTAGAAACACAGACCGACAGACCCAAAGACAGCCAGCCAGCCAGCCAGCCAGCCAGACTGCCCGCCAATCGGTCAGTGCTGCTCTTCGGAACGCCCACCGCCTCATTGATCTGTCCTCGAACCACGCCCAACACAACGCTCGGCGATTGCCCGCTGCAATTTAATCTGCCTGTGGCCTCCCCCACGCTGGCTGTTGCATGCGTGTCCAGTTCGTGTTGCGCCAGTGAAAAAGCCCCTTGGACCCGATGTCTTTATTGGAAGACGTAACCTGTAGCCGACCCGTTGCTCTTGTCACCCTCACGCTGAGTCCGACTGTCTCTCACGACCGACCCTCCCAGCCACTGCCACTGCTCGCACCCGCACGCCCTCTGCCACATCCTCGCCTGCCTCCCATCACGCCGCCTAAGCATGTCCGACGAAGTCTCCAACTTTCTGCGATCCGTCGAACAATTGAATCAGGGACGTGACGAGAACGAGGAAGCCCGCTCACGGGAGCTTGAGGAAAAGATACTCCAGCAGAGGCGAGAGCGGCAGGCCCGTCGTGAAGGTACGTAGGGAGCCAATCTTCTTGTCTGTACACGCACCTACATACATACACGCGGTGCTCATGTCCGAAAAAGAAATGTCGCTTTCTGGCTGCTGGGCTGCTGCTTGACCCGCAATCGAATCTCACCTTGCATTCCGTGCTGCTGGGCCCTTGACATACGTCAATCGGCCAGGCCGGCTGCTGTCTTCGCGCTGCGGGGCTGGGAACCATCCCACATTCGCCCTGGCTGCGACTAGCGCTCATCTTTGTTGTTGTTGTTATTGTTGCTGTTACTTTTTCCTGCACATTGTTCAGAGCTGGGATACTTGATTTTTCTTAACCTTCTTAATACAATGGGAAAGCTGACTCGCGTTGTTGTTTTTGTCTCACAGAACGTGCGAGATCCATTTCTCCTCAAAAGTCGTCGCCTGCTCACACCCCGCCACCGTCGGCTCGTCGCAAGGACTCAACACCCCAAGTCGCAGAGGCTTTGTCTTCAGCCTCATCGTCTATCCCTGACCTATCCGCCGCCCTACAAAGCCATACCATCCCATCTCCTTCAGCCGAGCCCATGGATTTGCCGACAACTCGTTCTGGCTCTCCCCAAAAGGAGCCTGAAAACCCCCTTGACATCGATTTGAAGCGCTCCAGTGCCAGCTACACTTCTCCACCGCCAAGCGCTGGGTTGGCACGGACACCAACCCTCTCGTGGCAGAGGAGACCGCCTTCTCAGGGACCCGGCACCCGATCACGCCCGCTGTCCATGGTTGCAGCCGAGAATGCAGCTGTCCGGTCGTCCGAGAGCACCTCTCCCGAGCGCACCTTAACTCGAGACCAGATATCACAGGCGCTATCCTCCAAGGATCCCACGTGGTTTCGACAAACGGCAGACCGAGGCGCCAATTCGGCTGCTTATCGCAAGAGCCAAGTGGAGGAAGCTGATACTGTCGACGTGCTCTCTGGCCGCACTCAATTGGCCGGAATGTCACGACCAAAGTCTACGGAACCCGAAAGAGATGCTGGCAGAGATCATGCACGCTCTCGAAGCAATTCAAGAATTGGCTCGCTCCTGCTTCCTATGACAGATGCACAGAAACTCGGGCCTCCAGCCGATATACAAGGCGGTGGCGAAGGATCTCTTTCAAGCCCCCCGTCACCTACTCGACCCGCCTCTCCTACCAAGGGTATGGGTGGATTTGTGCAAAGTGCCATGATGAAGCGAACCGATAGTGTAAAACGATGGAGCGTGACGACCCCCGGATTGCACCGCACAAACCCAAGCATCGACAGAAACAGCTATGACCATAAGAGCAGAACCAACAGCCCAGGTCCTGAAACAACTTCGCGTCCCGTCAGTAGAGGCAAGGAAAGTTCATCCAGACCTACCTCCAGTCATGCCAAGGAAGCGCCCTCTGCCAGCACCGAGGCAACGCCGTTCAAGGGTGCTTCGGAAGCCTTGCCTAAATCAGAGGCTACAAAGTTAGAGGTTGAGACCGAGCAGGTCCTCCCAACTAGCCCGTCAAGGACTATGGACCCGCGAAGATGGAGTCCAACTAAAAGCTCATGGCTAGAGGCAGCCCTTAAGCAGCCCGAGTCACCAAAGCCTAAGCCTGCTGCGAATAGCAATCAGCCATCATGGATGGTAGAGCTGAACAAGGCGAAAGCCGCCAGAGCCAAGAATGGCAGTGTCGAAATTGACCGCAGCAACCCTGTTGTCAAGAAGCATGAAGTCAAGACCGGCGGCCTGGTGCGGCCCGCACCGCTCGGCACGACCGTCAAGTCACCCAGTCTTGGTAACATCAAGTCACCTCCTATTGGCGCCGAAAAACCATTGACTCCAGGCCTCCGCACCGGCGGCTTCAGCAAAAGCACAACGATTGCCATACCTAGTCCAACCGCAGACAAACCGATAACGCCAACCACGGACAAGCCTGTCACCCCGACCGCTTCCAGTAGTGACAACGGCAACACTCCGTTTGCGGGATCTCTCAATGCACCTACTGAGGAGATTGTACGGAGAGGCTCAGTTGCTGGTCATGAATTGGGCAAAGAGAAGCAAGAAACTCCAAAGTCAGACTTCAGAGCGAATTTACGCCCGCGGGGCACAACGCTTGGCAATGCTGACAAGACCGGCTCAACCAATGAGTTGGCAAGCGTCTTTGGCAAATTGCGCAAAACCACGACCCAGAATTATGTAGCTCCGGATGAACTCAAGGAGAACATCTTGAGAGGTAAGTCGGGCCTCAGCATCACAGGTGGGCCCAGGCCGTACGTCAAGAAGGACGACTTCAAGGACGCCATCTTGGCAAGAAAAGCGGACTTCCAGCAGGCAAAGGAGGAAGGGCGAGGCGTTGCAACAAACACAAAGCCCCCTCAAGAAAAGGTCATTCCAGAGGGGATTGCACGTCGGGCCACAATAACGAGTCGACCCAAGTCTATATCCATTCCTAGGGATGCCCCGATGCCCAAATTTTCTCCCGAAGAAGTCACAAAGCCCCTTCAGTCGCCCAAGCCTGCCGAGGCTGCTGATTCGCCGCTGCCGAGCGTTGCAAAGGAGGAGCCTGAACGCAAGCAAGAGAGTACATCCCCTACGGCTTTACCAGGATTGTCAAAGGAAGCTGGCGTCCCTGGGAAGCTGCCTGGCAAGCTCGGGGGCAGTGTGTTGGCAAATCGTTTCAACCCAGCGCTTGCTGGTCTGCTGGCTCGGGGCCCTCCTGGTGCAGGTGGCCCTACAGCTGGGTCTTCAGGATCCACTTCTTCTAGAGGTGCTTCAGGCGCATTTGATGAGCCTGGACAAGGCCCGCAATTGACGCATATGACCAAGAATCGAGCCCGAGGCCCGCGGAGAAAGGCTCCTGCCACATCAAACACAGCGCCTGCTTCTACAGCAACCGAAGTGACTGCTTCGCCGTTGCCGGAGCCCCGCGCTGCAGAGCCACAGATTGAAAAAGAGGAAAAAGAGAGCCCTCTGCCAGAGACAACGCTAGCACCAGAACCATCGCCAGTTGTTCCGTCGCCCACTGTTCGTGAGCCACTGAAGCTCTCTGCTGTAGCACTTGTAACATCACCAACTGAAGTTTCCAAGGACATTTTCGCGAAGGACAAGCAGCAGAATAGCAGCGTCACCTCGCCTGTGGACTCACCGAGGACTCCCGTTGACCAGCAATTCTCTTCCTCCAAGGCCAACTCGACTGCAAACTCCCCCAGGAAGATATTTGAGCAATTTGCTGCCAAAGCGCAGCCAAGTGAGGAAGCAAAGGTCATCGAGCCCGTTCGGAGAAGCCCGTCTCCACGCAAACTGGATGTGAAGAGGATGTCAATGTTCCTGGACGAATCAAATCAGACGTCTCCCAAACTAGAGCCGGAAAGCAGTAAGCCTTCGTCTCCTGTCAAGAGGATGTCGCAATTTTTGTCAGAGCAAAACTCTCCTTCGCCACAAAATGCGCCGGCTCCTGCGAAGCCCCAATCTCCTGTGCGAAGAATGTCGAAGTTCTTGGACGAGTCCAACCGACCATCTCCAAAGACGGAACCTGAACCAAGTAAGCCTTTGTCTCCTATAAAAAGGCTGTCACAGTTGTCAAGCGAACCAAGCCCGCCCTCCCCAGCACCTGAAGCAGAGCTTCCGAAGCCCTTGTCCCCTGTAAAGAAACCTTCACAAACCCTGGATGAGCCAAGCCAGCCCACTACGCAAACCGAGCCAGACTCGCCGAAGCCCGCATCTCCTACAGCATCTGCTACAGCATCTGCTACCGCATCTCCTACGGCATCCATTGAACGGCCTCCTGTCCCACAAAAGCCATCAGTTTCTGATCAAGTCGACTCACAGCCGCCGGTACCGATGAAGGATAGTGTGGCTGTCTCTGCGCAACCAGCTGCGCCTATTAGGTCCCCCCGGCAGGAAAAACCACTGCCAATGGCGCCAAAGCTCGTTGCAGAACCACCGACGTCGGTCATGAGCTCTCCAGTCAAAGCTTTGCCTGCGGCTCCGCTTTCAATTGAGCCTAGTGTAGCCTCAACTCCCACGGCAGTCTTGTCCCCAACTCGCTCTCCCTCGAAGAGCGGCTCTGATGTGTCTGCCATGCTGAAAAACTTCTTTGGCAGTGAGCGACCAAAGCGGAATTACCACGCGGACGCTGGCGAGATCTTGATGAGTCGGCCACAAAGTGATGCCATCGTTCAGACCCAAAAGGCCCAGCTCTTCCAAATAACTGGCCAGGGTAAAATAATTCCGGTGCCTAGTCATTACGAACGGGTCCTGTTTGAGCGCGAAATGTATCTCTGCCCGCACACCTACACCAACGCGGCGGGTCAAAAGATTCAGGAGGTATATTTTTGGGCGGGAGACGACGTTCCTCCTGCCGTAATTGAGGATGTGCAAGTCTTTGCGAACCGTGAAGCTCGAGCGATGGGTGGGACACTTGTCCGGTTGAGCCAAGGAAAAGAAACAGCCGAGTTCATTCAAGCGCTCGGTGGTATCATAATTACCCGCCGCGGGTCAAGCAACAAGTACGACTCACTGGCCTCTAATATGCTCTGTGGACGACAATACGTTGGGCAGATTGTTTTCGATGAGGTGGACTTTGCGTCCTCTGCGCTTTGCTCAGGCTTCCCCTACATCATCGCTCAGGCAGGCAATTGTTACTTGTGGAAAGGCAAGGGTTCCGGTGTTGACGAGCTCAGCTGCGCAAAGTTGATAGGAATGGACTCTGCACTCATGGGCGAGTTGATCGAGATTGAAGAAGGACAAGAGCCCGACCACTTTTGGAACCTCTTTGATGGCACCAAGAAGATGAGCTCTGCGGATCACTGGAGGTTGAAGCCAAATTATGAGAAGTATTGCGGAAGGCTGTTTTGCTCGGAGGCGGCCAACCCGAAACAGGTAAGACCTTTTTTTCCGCAAGAGAAGCGGTTCGTCAGAGGCTTTGATACTGACGTTGGTCTAGATCATTGAAATCAATCCTTTCAGCCAGCCCGACCTATCTCCAACCAAGATCTACGTCCTCGACGCCTTTTTTGAGATGTACATCATTGTCGGAAAGCACGCACAGGCCGAATATGCCTCTTTCCACAACGCACTTGACTTTGCACAAGAATATGCCATTCTGGCTGCGGGCATGGAAGACCGGCCATTTGTGCCCATATCCACGGTTGTCCTGGAAGGCATCCCGCGAGACATGAAGAGCTGCTTCCGCAAGTGGCGGGATGACATGAGTCCCACTCGCATGGTTGTTGGCAACAACACCCCAGCTCCATCAACGACTGGTCCAGGTGCAGGGGGTAGGCCAACAACACTCAAGAGGGCTAGGAGTTTGAAGATTGTGCCTCTGGGGCAGGCATTGCAGGTACTGGGGAATTCGGAGTAGGAAGCCGATGAGGAAGAGTGCAGCAGGTGCAGCAGCAGTTGCAGCAGCAGCAGTAAGGAAGAAAGCGGTCTTGAAATAGACTACTTGTCATCTTTTCACTCGTCTGTCACTACGAAGCAGACCATGTTGCATAGCGCTCAGCTTCTGGCCAAGGGAAATGCCGGGGTGAACGATGCAGTACAACGTTTTTGCATGCGTAATAACGGGCGGGCGCATTTCAGAGGGAATCCTAGCGCTTCAGGTTCACGCCGAGGTGTATCATCATCAACATTCGACACTGGCGACGTAGCATCGTCTTTAACTCTCTTTGCTCGATGGCGGCAGCGTCCTTAGGTTGGTGCTTCTGCTTCTTCTTGTTATGTCTCATGTTGCATTATAGAGGAGGTGAGGAACTACAGAGCATACAGGTAGACGGATGCATGGGAGGGATCACATGTTTAGAAATGAATGAATTGAGAGAAGGTAGTAGATCCTTTGGCGTCCAGCAAAATTTGGGAAGTCTTTTATGTACGTAGGTGGTGCTTACGGATATAAGCTGTGGCTTGCATCAATTACTTTGCACGAGCAACGTTATATTCGTAGCCTGCATCAAGGCGTATGGAAATCCTTGTGTCCCTTCAATTCTGATGTTGCTTCTGCGTTGGTCGAAAACAAAGTAGGGTATCACATTCCCGTAGTTATCCACTAGCTGCAGACAGAGAGGGCGCGAACGGCCAGATACTCGAGGGATAATGCGATTTGTTCCCAAGATGCTGCCCGCCCGCTGGAACGGTACTAGGAACATGTCTGTACAGTGGTCGCCATATCTTTGAATGGCTCCTGAGCGATTTGCCTGATGGAATTTGTCCCTGCGTTTCTGGGTCGCTTACCAATTGGTTGCTGCTCGACTGGCACTTTCGCTTATTATTGGCGTGACGCCGTAGGATTCATGTTCCTTATCGGTTGAGGTTGCACCATGAGAGCCTATTTTGGCTTCACACGTTGAGAGTTAACGCTGCTTCACCGTCAAGATCTCGCCAGGCTTTGGGAATGGTGTGAGCGGCGAACGAGGAGGCTGATTGGCACCTTGGTCCCATGTCGTAGCTCATGCTGTCACTGGACGTGTCCATCTCTTCCTTCCCCACCAGCCAATCCTCTTGTATCCTTATGTTGTTCTAAGTTGCCTTGTGTGTGTGGCGTGCTCTCTCTCTCTTCTTTCTCACTGCAAGCCCTCGTGTTGCTTAGGCGGCCATTCGCCACCCGTACCAACAACAACCCTCGCAACATCCTCTTTGAGTTCCGGGTTCGCCGTTGCGATTTCTCGCGCCAAGACATCGCGGAAGGAAGCAAACGCGTCCATTTTGCCCTTCATCAGCTGGTTCTCCCTGCGCACAAGCTCGACAAACTCGCGCGTGTAAATGTCTGGGTTGCGCCCGCCGTCAACGTACGTGATGAGCTCGCGGGGCACCTCGGACAACGAGTTGGCGATGCCTGCTTCGGCGGCGAGGGTGTGGATGGACTTGAGCGCCGAAGAGAGCTGCGTGAGCTGTGCGGCGAGGACTTCGCGGGTGGGCGGAGAGGTTGGTGCTGTGGCTGTGGGGAGACGCGAAGGGGTGAGGTTGCCGTTTGTGGCTGTGGACGTGGGTGAAGGGCCTGTGTGGGCATCGTAGGTGGCGATTTGGATCATGGTCTCGTAGAGGATTTGGAGAATCATTTTCAGCTGGCCTAGTATCAAGAAGAGACATCACTGGGGTGAGTAACTTGCTGCGAACAAGTGCAGATGCGATGAAGAGGTGGGCGGGCGTGGGAGGAGGGGCCTTACGCTCGACGGCGTTGTGGTCTGGTTCTATGGGCGCCATGGTGAGCTCGGATTTGGATTCTTCTTTGCGGACTCTTGCTTCGGTGAGTTGCTGTATCGATGGATCTGTGAAGAGTATTGTGGAGGTGGGTTGTGGTGTGTGTGGCTGCAGAGTGAAAAGGCTCAAGTACTATGTAATTGCACATGTGATAGAGCGCGTCAAAGTAGGCAAGTACCGTGGTCTGGCAGTGGGTGGGAGGTTTGTGGGAGGTCAATCCGGGGACGGGTGAAGCCGCATGCAAGTGCAAGGGCCCCCTGCTATGGCAACGACGCCCTTGGAAACGACCGACGAAGACGCCATGCGCTCTCCAATTGGCATCTTCCTTTTGTTGAACATATAGTTGAGTTACTCTACGATCACTTGTATTGTTTTTTTGTGTTTTTTCCCTTCTTCTTTTTTTTTAAGTGTTTTCCATTTAACGAGATCCAAGATTGGTAGAATTCCGCTGGGTTCAAATTTCAACGAGGATCCGGTCAAGCATAGGTGCAAGTAGCTAGCAGTCGGTAGAAGGATTTATTAAATCACTTCCTCATATTCAACAGCCGTTTCGAGATTGATAATAGGATATCACCAATTTATTCTATTGAAGAGAGAGAAAATTGCCGGCTTTGCCCGTCATGTTTGCCTCAGAGTGATGTGGTCATGCTCTATAGGTACAAGAACGTGATATTCTCAAAAACATTGTATCAACCATGAACCGGCTTCTTTTAGACTATGTTCAAAACGAACAGCACGAGCAAGCAACACACAGAGTCGTGAAACCACAACAAGCAAGGCATGAGCCCGTACCGCGAGCAGATTGACCGTTTCGAGCCTCAGATACAAACCCCTCGACGACGGACCGCCTCTAGGGAGCCCAAGAGCCCTTTTCACGCATTCATAATGGACCAGTCACCTATCATGGGTCTCCTATCGTCCAAGTACGGTCTATTCTGTTATTCTTGCTTCATTTCGGGACCGCATCTTCCGGGCTATAACTCAATCAACGACTTAGTCTTTCTATCTGTATTTGTGCTGAATGACATTGTCTCGAGAAGATATCGTAACAACTTGAATCAAGTGCGTCCACAACGCATCACTCATCTTTAATCACGATCGGTCTCCTATTCCTCTCACTACCTGTCCCTCATGGGGATCCCATGCGTATGCGGGAACCCCCAGTCACAATGTTCTCAAAAAGTATATAAATGTAAAGCAAATCTGCCCGCTTCAGAGGATTTCGAACAGCATCCTGTCATAATTTCAGGAAGAAAACAAATACCAGCATTTCCAAAGAAGAGCGTATTGCTTCTCGTATGTATCGGATCCATTTGCAATAGCTGTGCAGAACCAGAAATCCGCATAATTCTCGCGCGGTGAATCACCAAATTCATTTCTCTTTACACGTACTACCGAGGCCATTTTCTTCTGCTCCTTTTTCTTCTATTTTTCCTCTTCTAGGGGCACATTGGCGCTCACGATGGGCTGCGGCATGAGCGCTCCACGCAACCGCCGCCGCTCCTCTAATGACGGCCGAAGCGGACATAGACAAGGTAGACATCAGAATAACTCGCCTGGTAATAACAACAATAATAACAACAACACTACGTCCTCACGCAATGGTCATCAAGGAGGAGGGGTACCAAGACGACGACGACGACAACAACAACATCAGCAAGGCCACCGCCTCACCCGCCGCCATCACCACCATACTCACGTGGTCTACCCTTCCCACGGCCCGGTGATCTGGGACGACGAAGAATCCAGCTCAACAACCCCCGGCGGCGGAATGAGTTCCAGCTACCGCGGCTCCGTGATAGAGCTCGATTACAGTCACCGTCCTGGTGCCATGGCTTCGGAGGAAGTCGTATGGGATGCGGGTGCAGCTGCGGATTTTCCGCGGTACGGGCCAACTTGACCTCCATCTCACATCCTTCTACCCGTGACGTGATATTGAAACCAACTCGAAATCCAAATAATCCAGGTTCAGAAAGAAAGAAAGCAGCGTGTGATTTTCTTGTCCTATCGACGATCTATGAGCTCTTGGAAATGGACAAGGCTGAGGAGGTGAGTTGGTAGAAATAGAACAACAGCAAGCTGACGGTCAATGTCCCCACCAAAGCAGTATCTCCCAGTCACTCAAAGACCACCATCGTTGTACACTACTCTGCAACCACAAACACCACTTGGTCGAAGCGCAAGGCCCCTCTGTGGTTGTGGTGGTCGGCACTCTAGCTACAAGTGAGCCCGCCGCAGCGCAATTGCTACTCCAAGAAGCACAACAACAACAACAGTATCGCGGACCAATTCAAGAACAAAACCTGTGCACGGCAGTCGTCAGGCGAAGAATCCGTTGCAAGAGATATTCTCAGCATTCGTCGCCTGAGGCTTCAAGCGAGGAGGAAGTTGTCAAGGTTCGCCAATGCACGCATCGACTAGTATCACCGCAGGGTGTGTTTTCTGCGATGAGAGCACGCAAGCGAATGTCGACGAGAGAGGTAAGAGTATTAAGTGCTCGGTGAGAAGGGGCGAGAACGAAGTAAAGGCGAGAAGTCTATCTTGGTAGTCCACAAGGCCCACTTTGTAGATATCACTTCTGGGCTGGGGAGGAGGCTAGCTCGTACAAAATCTTACGATGTAGTGCACAAGTCTGCTGTCATTTTAGAAACAGCACATTGTATTTTGATCTGATTCTGGGGAGTTGATTGCTATATTCATTCATTCAAAGTGATACTGTCTACTTTTATTCCAGTATCCACGTGACATCTTCCATGGTTTGGTATCAAAACAAGCCCAGCATTCTCTTGATCTGGTGTGGCAATGTTGATGGTCTCCTGCGCGGATGCCCTTCCAGTCTGCCCAAGCCAATATCTAGAGCTTCAATATAGCCGTAAGCATTAGCCGAGTCGAGATACTCCGTGATTTTGGCGTCAGAGCTATGAACCAAGAGTTCTGCATATTCCAGGGCATTGCTTGACAGCTTTTGTCCCAGTGGCAGTTCGGCGCCCCATTACGTCGCCTTTGATGTCTCGAAGCTTTCGAAGGCTTTCGAAAGATTTCTTTGATGATAAGAGGCTATGTGATTGTTCAAGCCGAAGCGATACAGCCGTGAGGTAGTCTCCTACATCTGCCTGGTGCTGTCTTGAAGGAATCGATGAAGCCGAAGACGTAGTCCTTTTCTGTGCAGAAAACTTGGAACCGTCCGAGTTCTCGGCCGAACTTGGTATAAAGTCTTCTTTCGCATTCAGAAGACCTATTGATGGCAATGAAGCACGCAAATCATGGTCGAAGTGAACATGCCTGGCAGGGTTGGGGTGGCCAGCTGGCAGCTCCAGGGACGACGGCCTTCGAACAGATTCTTCTGCTCTGAAATTGAACGGATGGTGTTTGGCCACCAGTGTGTGCGCTGGGCAACTTTCTGTGGAGTTATCGGTGGCGGGTAAGCACATCGCAATCGTTCGTCGCTTTCTGATATCGAATCTGCAGCATTGGCGACGTGGTTCGAAGAGCAGCCAGCAGGAAGTCGACAGCAGTCGGAGCTGGTAAGACTGCCTGCTTGATGACCAGAAACATCTTGCATGCATTTGGGAATCGGCTTTGTCGGGCTGCGTCTGAAGGCAGGCTCATCAAACGGGCTGCGGAAAGAGACATATACAGGCGAAGACATGCGCTTCAGATGTTCGACCGTCGACGACAGATGATTGCTGAAGGCTTCAGCTGACATTGTGCCTTGCTGCTTCGCCTCCCACCGCTGTCGCGATAGTCCGCGGTCGACCTTGTGAGTCCCCTTCGTCGCCATGGAAATGACATGTTGGTCATCAAGGTCGTCCAGTCCAATCTCGACCACGCAATTGACACACAGCGGGACAGCATCCACTTCCTTGCTCCATTTTGTTTCCCTGGTTTCTGCCTCTACCTGTCCTTCTTCTCTGTCATCTCCATTTTTGAAGACGTCCTGCAACTTGACGCCTTTCACAACCCGTTTGTCCGCACAAATCAAATACCCATAGCAAGCCCTATGCCAGAAGCACCAGCCCAGGCTGACGCACTCGTCTCCACGTAACACAATTTCCCCGCAGACCCAGCAAATAGCAAGGTCAATCAAGGCATTATAACACATCTGACAGGCTAGGCGAGAGCGACGTCCCACGGCCCTGCTCGGCGTGACAGCCGAGCGATGAGAACGCCAGCAAAAGGTACAAAGATAGGTTGCGGGACGAGCTGATTTGCGAGACTGCGGCAAGTTTTGGAGAGCAAGTTGTTGTGTTCTGCACCGTGGTCCGGCGTTATTATCAACATATTCCCTCTCGGCTCGCTTCCTGAACTCTATTCGAGCTGGAGGACTACTAGGTTTGTGATCTCCGGAGCAAACGTGGGTGTTTGATTGAACTGAAAGATGAATCATGCTGATGGCCTCAGTTCAAGAGTAACATGCTAATATCGGCAACGAAGGTTTCTGGAGCGAGTGTGTTATAATGTGGAAGCGACGGTGGTGAATTTCAAGACGGAACCCGTGGTAGAGTATTGGGATGGCAGTGAGATTAACTAGCATGAGCAATGAACTTGGATCTCCCTAATGCTTGCTGAGAATTGCTACGTTGGCTGGCTATAGCAGCAATTGATGTCTTCGCCCGGCCTTGTGGTCGCTACTGACAATTATATCCATATGCCACGTCTCTTGGAAGCAGCAAAGGAAACAGTCTGACTGGCTTCACTGCGGAACAAGTCCACCACCAGAAAGTCAATTAGTCAGACAGCTACTTGCCTCAGCGAAGGATCGTCGGCACAATGTATCTTGAAGTTTAATTTCATACACTCTGAGCCAGAAGGTCATACTAATATTCGTACAAAATCCCATACTCCCCTTCTTATGACCCGACATCGTAGCTGTCCTGAAACGTCAAGATGCTTGTCCTAGCTTCGTCATGGTCAATTTGTTCCGAAAACTCCATACTAACACCACCCTGTCCCAGACTTGTACAAACGCCACAGATGACCTTATCCACGCTGAAATGCAACCCAGACTCCAATGCCTATGACAGGCCAGTAATACCAAACAAGTCTGCCCATTCACAGACACGAGTAGACAATCCAATAACCACCAGTCGTGTATCGTATCTCCCGATTCCAACATCCCGTAACTTGGCATTCCAACATTGGTGTCAAGGTTCTACCAACTAATGTAAGAACTGCTCGCACATTTAGAAGCAATGCCTTGGCGCTAGAGGCAGACGCTTATTTGCGCTGCTTTGGTTGAGCCAAGTAAGCGAGGCGGCTCTTGCTAAGTGTTGTCGGCTTCTTAGGAGGAGCTGCAGGACTAGCTGCAGAGTTGGTCTTGACGGCGGATCTCCTGGTGAACTTGCTAGGGGCTTTGGATGCTGGGCCTCTACGCGCTGCAGTCAGTCGCGGCGCCAGCAAGGCGTCACCTTCGGGGACCGCAGCGCTCTTCTTTTTCTTGACAGCGCGTTCAGCAGCTTCTCGCTCTGCTTCTTGCTCGTCGTCCTCGGCGCGACAGCGCTTCTTGCTTGAGACGCCGTGCGCAAAAGCCTTGGCATCATATGTCTTCTGTGCTTGAGGGTGCACATTCTCCTTGCCCTGTGGTGCATCCGTCACAGGAGCAATGGCGGGAGGGAAGACGTTAGAAGAGGGAGCAATCGAGCGACGAACCTGACGGATACTGGCCTGTCCGGTGTTAATTCCGAATCCATTTTGCGGTTCACTGCCAAAGCTAATTGTATGGTCGCTACGGAATGTAAATGTTCCGGGAACGCTGACAGGAGCCTGGGCTTCACGATTGGGTGGCGTATCCAAATCCATGGCTTCGATAGGTGTGGGTAGTTCTGACAGTGGACGGACACTCGACAAGTCGGGGTACGAGACATCATTGTCCGTGGCCTTCTGCGTGACTTTCTTCAAAGTCGGGTAATGCACCGAGTCGCTGGTCTCGGGTAGGGAAATGCTTGTTTTAAGCAGAGATGGGGAATTCTGCACCAAAGCTTGTAGTTTGGGCGCGGAAGTGAAATCAATACGTCTTGCAACCTTCTTGCCCGGGGTGGTGAAAGGGGCAGGAGGCAGTTCGGTCTGGGCACGAGCGGGAGCAGGCGTCTTTGAACCTCCCAAAGACTTGGACAGTTGGGCGGGATCCTGGTACTTGGCGAGGATAGATCTGACTCTATCAGAAAGACTCGAGCAAGTTATGTCAGCCGGCTCATCTCCTCTGGGAGTGTCAGTCAGATCCGCTTCGGTAATGGAAGCTGACTTGTCCACGCGAGTCGAGTTCTTGAGGATCGATCGCGGACCCAGAGATTGGGTGAAAGCAGCGTGAGAAAGTGACGATTGGATTGGCGTGGTTGTGTGAGACGGAGTTTTGGCGTGAGAGACTCCTTTCGGGGCCTTTCCAGGTGTCTTTGGCTGCGGAATCCTGCTTTCATCCTTTGGGACAGAACGGTTTGTGGAGACATCGTCGCTTGGGGACTGCTTGGCGCGCTTCGCAGGCGACTTGAATGCCTTACCGGGAGTGCGAGTCTTGTGGGACGACTTCATGATCGAAGCAGGAGCGGGGATCTTGGCGTTTGAAGCCTCATTCTCGTCGATGTTGGCCTTGGACTGAGAGCGCTTGAGGCCTTTACTGTTGCCCTCAATGGCGGAGGTTGTGCGACCGTGCAGAGCGCGGAATGCAGAGGGATGATCCGCGATGGAGTCCATTTTTCTGAATTCGGCCATGTGTATCTCGGAAAATCGGCCCGCCTTCTTCTTGGGCTGAGCAATCTTGCGTGCTGCCAACTCTGCCTCCTCTAGACGCTCCTGTCTCCTCTTGGCAAGGAGCTCAGCCTTGATCTTGACTGCCTCTTCGCGTATCTCTTCCATAATTTTCTGGGCGTCGGCGCCAAATGTTTGGTCAGAGGCTGTCGCAACCTCACGTTCAAACTTAAGTCCCGACGGAGGGGAGGATATGTTGAACTTGGAGGGAGTTGACAGCAGAGATGCAAGACCTTTGCCAGGGCCATCTTTTGGCTTGATGTCGGTGAAGCCAAGTCGAAGAGCAGAAGATGGAGCTGCCATTGTGCCAACGTGTGCCTTGGACGGGTGCATTTCTGACATAGGTGGTTTGATGACTGTCGCGGCCATGGGCGTTCGAGGACATTGGGCTGGAGATGACATGGTGCCACGGAGTTTCTTGGTGCGCTTGTGGCTCGAGAGTTGCTCTTGTTGCTTGACGACAGCACCGAGGTCCGTAGTGTGCTCTTTCTGGGGAGTCTGCATTTCGTCGCCAAAGCGATTAGTAATGGCTTTGATGCTTTCTTCTAACTGGCCTGCACATGGAAAGCCTGCGATGACTTACGGTCGCCACGCTGGCCAATCGCGCAGATCGACGAGCCATGATCGCAGCTGTTGTGAGTGGTTGTGTTGAGGTTGAGGGCAAGCAAAATAAAAGAGCCTGTGGAGGCTACAAATTGAGAGAAGAAGAAAAGGAAGAAGTTTGCAAGACAGTGCTTCAGGCAGAGGATAACACGAGACGCGGTGTGGTGCGATCTGGTATGACGTGGACGGGAAAGTGGTGTTGGGAAGAGGGAAAGAGCGCGACGGGCGGTCCGTTGCGCAGCGGCCATTGTCAACAAACAAGAGTAAACAAAAGGCAACTGGCCCAAGCGCTGCTGACATATCATGCATCAGCGCGGGGCGGCTTGGTTGCCGGGCCGCCCGACCAAGCCTTAGGCTGGGGTACAGCGGACTCGACTCCACCAAGGTGGATCACGGCTACGCGAATTCAACCTCATCACAATGTTGACGCGAGCAGCCTACTTACTGTACGTATAACAGCTTGAGAGTGGTCAATCCGACCGAGTAGCTGAATGGCTGAAGAACACGGGTCTGAAGAGCTGCAAAGAATATACCAACTTTGGAACTTAGTTCATCGTCAAGCGCCTTCTTAGAACACAGCTGATTAAAGGAACATGTACGGGCAAACCAGGTTGACATGCTGCATGTTAGGAACCATAGCGACGAAAGGGGATATTGAAATAAACCAGGTGGCTTACCGCGCTGCATGGAGATTCGAGAAAGCGACGCACGAATGCAGCGAACGGAGTAATGCAATAAGCAAGTGATCTGATTCTATCAAGGTCAAGCTAAAGCGACCGCATAAAACTATATTAGAGGCAGTATGAAATATAAATCAAAAAGGTTCAACTTGGGGGATCGTCACCCCCCAGTCTATGTCCTTGTGTGTACGGGTATGGTTAAGAATACTTGATAAGACGAGGTCATATATGGCTCATGATGTGCGGAATGAGAAAGGAAATTATAGGGCAAGGGTGAAGAGGTCAGAGTTCGAGGAAGGCGCCTCCCCGGACTGACCATTTTTGTTGAAAATTGCTTGCTGGGTTGGCGGATTCGAACTCAGGGTAGTCAAGACTCGATAGAGTTCAGTTGAATAACCGCTGCGTCCCAGGTGATGAGTTATCTATGGATTGTGACTTTGAACTTATATAGCCAAGTTTGAGCCCTGTGGTGACTCACCTGGGCGTCTCAGGCAAGGACACGTGTAAGGAACATAAAGATTCGCACTAGAACTTATGAAGAGCGCTTCAGGCTGGGGATTAGTACTTCGATTAGCGCTCACAGTAGCTTGTGTGTATTAACAGATGGGGTAGATTGTCAGAAGTACGCCTCGATCTCGTGAGCAAATGTCACACCCGCTATGCTCTCACACAGTCCGCCACGTAGCGCCTTGGGAGCTTTCATACTGCAATATATGTTGCCCCAGGTCGGGTGGCTTTTGCTCGGCTCTTGCTTTATAATGATTCTTATGTCTTATTGACAATATTTGTTTGCTATTCTCAGCTAAGCAGAGATTATGAAATGGTGTTGGGTCACGAGTTGTGGCGTGTAGCTGCCGATATGCAACATCCTACCCTTACATTCTGCGTATGTATTGATGCTTCTGAGAGCCCTGGGACACCCATATCACTCACTGTACCAGTGTCAATGAGGGTACAAAAGACTGACGACCACGGCATAGATATCTAAATTAAAATATTTCATCATTGCGAGAACGTGCTTATTTCGATCTTGAAGATACCACATAAACTTGTTGCCGACAGAGAAAGAGCTAAGCCCTAGCTGTACTCTGGCGCTTCTACATGATATTGGCTCTGTAATAACCTGGAAGTTATCAAGATACCGTAGAGTATAAGCGTTGTTCCTTCGTAGCATGTCTCTTACTGCTGCTTGTCTGGTGAGAGTGATGGAGTTAGAGAATATAGGTTTGAACCATCGCGTGTCTGAGCGGAACCCGTGATCATCTACTTCTTGAATGGTAAAGTGATAGTAGCAGCGGCTGCTGACACACCGCAAACAAACACTACTAGATGTGGTTGGTCACATGGCAGCCGGTAGACATAGAAACAACCAGCTAATCGAAAGAAAGCGTCAAAATGACGAGAGAATGCGTTTGCGGCTTGGACATGGGATATGCTAAGCTTTTCAAAGCGCTAGCACAACTCTGGGGTTCAAAGAAACGGGTCGGCTATAGTTTGCCTCGCGAAAGGGGATTGAGAATGGTTCTTCAATATTAAAATTGGTTTGAAGCTGAGTCTTGATAGCGACGGCAACCGTGGCCGCTGCTTGGTGCCAATCGACTTTGGCAGACTAGAAGGCTTCTCGAAGGAGCCATACTACTCTAACGTACCATGTAATCTGGTGCAAAGCAGTCATTTACGTAGTAGTGGATGGACGTATAGCAGGACCCACGTGATGAGTGCAGTAGCAGCTTTTTCGCCTATAAGATGTGGTCAGTCCGGCCATCAGTGGCGTATGTCACGCTGATGGTTGTCTACGGCTGTAGGACGTCGGGCTGGTCGGCCAGTCTGGATCCTGACGAAGCGCCATGGAGCAGCCTAGTCATGCGGCTCGAAGCAGCCGAGCTGCAGTAATGCGGGGTGAGTGTGCATGATTCTTGGATTCCGAGATGAGACCTTGCGAGCGGAATAGACATTTCCTTTGAGAAGTGGTCGGCGTTGAAAGCGCTACAGAAAGCTTCTGGTTGTGCAATGAGAAGAGGTGTGGTTGATGCTTTGACGTTGTACATAGTACTGTGTACGACAAGAAAATCGACGAAGGCTGGACTTGCCTGTATTGGCTTAGGGCAAGTGAAAGCGGGAGTGCGGTGGCTCAATCATTATATCGCCAAGTCGTTCTATGTAGCAACCAGGCTGTATAAGAACCGGCAGGTACTTTAGGGCTACAAAATACGCGCACTGCTTGCG
The DNA here is from genome assembly GCA_011317545.1 of Coniella vitis. Classification (NCBI taxonomy): domain Eukaryota; kingdom Fungi; phylum Ascomycota; class Sordariomycetes; order Diaporthales; family Schizoparmaceae; genus Coniella; species Coniella vitis. Next base: position 1,469,353 of record WUJK01000012.1, read on the forward strand.
CCTCCCCCCTGTCTGGAAGGAGGAGGCAGAAGGGCGCAGCCGTGCCTGGGGCATCCAGGGCCTCCCCAGCACCTGCCCAACCTCCGAGGAGATGCAACCCCTTGATTCCCGGTGTCGTGAGGAGGCGCGCCAGGCCGACTACCTACTACCTACTACTGCCGCTGTCCTCAACAAACCCAACCCCGCCCGTCTGCCTCAGCGGCTGAGAGAAATCAGGGCGCCCATCTTGCGTCAGGTGCTCTTGGACTCTCACACTTACGCTGAACTCGGCGAATGGTATGTGCAGTTTGACATCGTGGGTGCCTTGTCTCGCCTCGCCCAGCCCATGGCCACCTGGAAGGATGGTCAGAAGAAGCATCGTCATGTCCGCGTCCTGCCTGTCACAAAGCCTGAGCAAGCCGAAGTACCTCTGCTGAGGATCGTTTGATTTGGGGATGTGCCCATGTGTGTGCGTGGACGACCAAGCCACCTTCTTCATCCAGCGGTTTGAGCGAGTATTGCTGCTCTGCCACAATGTCGAATACGCAGAGTTGCAAGTAGGACCAAGAATGCTCAACCAAATACACACCTGCAGAGGTTCACCAACAAAGCTACTATGTGGCATTGAGCAACTTCTCATCCATGATCCCGCCGTATCAACAGAGTGTGCAAGACTTTGCCGAGCATGACAACGTGCATGGGCCAGTTCATGTCCAAGGATGAGCGTTCCAGGGTCACTGTGACGGTCAAATACCTGGCTTGTAAGTATCCCTTCAGTTAGACCCCTTTGCTATGTAGATTTGGGTACTATGCATAGCATACTATGTATAGTACCAAATGGTTTTCTTTAAGCAGCCCCCTTTTGCCCTCATCCGACAGCACTCGTCGGAAAAATTCCTTTTCGTCAGGCGCAAGGCTCCGGTGTCGCTGACGGACATCCCAGACCTGCCTCCGATCTAGCAACCCACCAGGAGATAATGGTACAATCGATAATACATAATCCACCAGTGCTCCAGCCCAAAAAGACGGCCCTTCAATCCACGAACCCCAACTTTCTCAAACCGCCATTGTCCAACTCGAACCACTTCATTCGTTTGCGAGCACATTAAATGCGCCTGTGTCAGCATGTTGGGGAGAAGCCCTTGGTATGGTTGTACCTTGGGCTTAGCCAAGACAGCGATGCTAGGAACGGAGACCGGACCCCTTTGCGATGACGGATCTTGAACCCCCGACTTATCGGCGAGCTCCGACCTTCAATGGCCACAGCAACCCATTATCAAAATTCTTTTGTGACAAACTTGCACAGGATCCAACGAGAAGGCTCATCAAGCTCGTGCGAGCACAGAAGCAGGACAATGGAAGCATGGTGCCATGACGATGATCTTCTTGCGAGTCTCGCTCTTGCTTTGCGGGTGATTCTGCTGTCAGCCCAGGCAATTCGCGAGTGGATGCTCCGCTGCCAGCACCATTGGTGCTCATTCGAAATTATGAGAAGTTGCTTGGCAGCGGTCTGTTGTTGTGGGACATGGGCTGTCGCCCAGGCAGACCGCAAAACCAAGGCGACCCTCCTGTCGACAAATCACGCAAACCCACTTACTGCCCATTTACTATGTACCCGGTCGACGTCCGATTTCAATCTGACTGCACTGCGACAATCTGGTTGATCGCATGTTCATCGTGCAACTGCTCAGCACTGAATGCGCAGCGCCGGGTCCCAAACCCGAAATGTGATTCTGGCGCAAGAACTGGTACCCTCGCCTCGGCCCACGGGATTTGCTAGGACAAACACACTAGTTCCAATCACACACTCTTGTAGTAGCTCTTGCTGCTGTCCGCCAGTGTCCAGCTCGCATTGTTGCCTGCAACGTGTACGCTGATGCTCGTCGTGCAAATGCATTGCCAGACAGGCATTGATGCAGTGAAACTAAACAGATTATTAGTGTCACTTGTCTACAAGAAAGAACTCAGTACTACTATGGTTTACATGGTAGTTCGAGAACAAGCTGGCGGACTGGCGCGGGGTTCGCGGACGAGCACAGCCTAATCCAGAGTTTATTGCAGCTTGTGCATGGTGCATCTGTTGGACGCTCGGAACGCCCAACAAAGTACTGCAGAGAGACCCTGGTACTATTGAATTGGGACGAGCTCGGGAGCCGCAAAGCGCTTGGCCGTGGCTTGGACCATTCGACATAATACCATGTACAAACCCCTCGTGAGGGCCTATACTATGACAGTACGACAAATAGGTAGCAAGGTACATAGGCAAGGTAGTGCGGACTACGTCCGTGAGGAGCAATGTGCTAGTCTGCAGCAATACATGAGTCGAGGCTGGAGAAACTTTGGTTGCAGGTACCGCGATTCGGCCGCAACTGAAAATTCCGTCACTCCAAATTTTGCAGCGACTCCGCTCTCAAGGCCCTCGTTCTGAAGGCTCCTTTTCCAGCTTGTTGGCTTGTTTCGTGCGAGCTCCTCTTTGACAGAATTTTCCGTCGGCGTTGGATCGTCTTTCAATCACTCGTTCCCCTCATCAACCGCAACAAACGTAAGTGCCGGAGTCAACGCGACGACACTGCAGAGCACGCCCATTGACCGGCAGCGGCCAGCGACTTATATCCGGAGACGATACTGCTTTTTCCCAAGGCTTCTTCCGCCAGCAAGACGACCCGCGCAGTTTGCGGCCCGCCCAAGACTTGCCGTCGACAAGCCCAGCACCAGGTGGACATTGCACAGTTAGCTGCGGCCAAGGTGCGACCGACCGACCACCACAAGGCCCAGCTGCAGGCCCACGACCAACCTCAAAAAGGACAGTCCGAGCAGAAGTGCGTGGAGAGGCGCAATTTGACGAAGCATCCGGCCCTCGAGGGGAGGTCACAGTCCAGCCTTCTGGTCAACTCCCAAAAAACACGTCAGCCCAACCAGCTTCGACCCGTGGTTGAAAAGGGCTCGAGGCGACATTTATAGGCGACTGGACACGTCGTTAGGCTCGACTCAGCAGGCTGGTGGACCATTGCAAGATTTGGTCAACGTTACCTAAAAAGAAGTCCACCCGGCAGTCAGGCGTTTGAGGGAGGAAGGGACCAGCTGACCTGTGAGCACGAGTCTGTGAGGGGCCCCCCCCTACACAGTACATACAGCCCACTCATCCCCCCTGGCTGGCGCGCCGCACCCACCCAGGTCCGCACCGGCTGCCGAGTTGGAGCCCAGTGCCGCCTGCAAGCTTGGCCCTGACAGGCATTGCGTTCCGAGGTCGTTCCCCCACAAGCGATTGTCCCAGCGATCCATTTCAATTACGTATAAACCGGCGCCCGTCTGCCTTTTCTTTACACACACAAACTCTGCGCCCTGTCACCGTCAATTTGCTTATCTTTGCGCCGTCCAAATTGCCCTTCGACGACCTGTCATCCCGTGGCCAGCGCTTTGATCCCGCAGCCGCCTGATACTGGCCTCCCTGGTAAGGACCCGCCTATGCTGGCTGTCAATCAGCACCCCCCAGTGCCACCACGAGTTCCAACCTGCCGGGTCTGCAGCTGCCCTGCGACAAGCCCGGCGGCCCTGATTGGCGCCACCCCCAGATTGTCCCTGAGACTTCCCCGGACCGTATCACTGATCGGGCATTTTACCCTAGCTTTTCCGCACGATTACACGCTGCGAGCCTATCTGCTTCAGCCCTATCTCGATCCTCTTTGGAGATAACGGCGCGCCTTCCTGTAGGGCTCGCACCAGTGAGAGACAAGTTGCACCTGCTAATCCTGGTCAACTTGGGCAAGTCGACAGGAACACGCCTCGGCTAGATCCGTCGCGTGCCCAAAAAGTTTAAACCGAGGGACCCAAACCCCTCCCACGGGGGTACCGACCTCTTCACAGCACAGCGGGCCATCGCCGGTGTGCCTATCGCGCTGCCGTTCGCCTACCCGTGGGCAAGGCCGATCACCCCGTCTTGAGTGCCACGAGGGAAGATTCTGTGGCGGTCGCCGCAGCTCCGTGGCAGTTTAATTTTCCACTACTAGACAAGGGGCATGGCATCAGATAAGCCTTTGGCCGATGAAAAGAGAGATCCTACCAAACAGGATAGCGAAGAGTCTCCACTGGGCTCGAGTCCAGATGGGGATGGAGATGGCGAGCCAACCGAGCCAGGTGACGGCCAGGTGAACCCGACGCCGGAGCAGGCTCCCAAAAGAAAGGGCGGCCGAAAACCGGTATGTAGCCCAATCTTGCCGCTGTCCTGATGAGCCTTCATTATACCCAAGACGACTTTTGTGCTCAAGGGTGATATGTTGCCTCATCCAAGACAAGTACTACTCTCTGGTTTGGATCATTTCTCTCTGACACTGCAAGTAGATCTATGCCACGACCGAGGAGAGGAAGCAGCGCAACAGGCAAGCACAGGCTGCCTTTCGCGAGCGACGCACTGAGTACATCAAGCAGCTCGAACAGACCATCAGCGTCCAGGAACAAACCCTGGCCAATCTCAATGCCGCTCATCGCACGGCTGCCGACGAGTGTTTAATGCTGAGATATAAAAACTCACTTTTGGAGCGCATCCTGCTCGAAAAGGGTATGCTGCCTAGCTATGCTTGAGAAGACTCTCTCCCGACAATTTGCTGACCTTTGTTTCAGGAATCGACGTGCAAGCTGAGCTGCAGGCCAAGCATGGCAGCCCAAACTTTGGTCCTACGCACATGCCAGCCATCATCCAGCCACCACCTATTTCTAGGACTCTGTTGAACAGGCACCATAACCGACGGTCTACGTCTAGCATCGCACCAAAAGTCGAGCCTGGCTTCAGCACGTTACCGCCCATCCATGCAGGCAATCTGCCCGCGGGATCGCCCAAGTCTCGGTCCATGACTGCTTCTCACGCGCCGTCACCAGCGACCACCGAGGGATTTGGAGTCTCTCCGGCGTCTTCAGAGGCTACGTCTGGCTCGGCGCGTCCAGGCATGCCGGTGGCCGGTATGAAGCCGCCAGCTAGCTCGATCGGCCAAATGCCAGGCGCCCCAAGGATGATGCCGCCTATGCAGACGAGCCTGGGTCAACAACCAGGCCATGTTCCACACCCGGCCAGACTAGGTGGCGGTGTTAGCGGACCACCATTCTACCAGACACCCGCATATCAAAACCACTTAGAACAGCTTGGTAAGCATCCACAACCTCTTGCATTTTTCAAACGTGGTACCCAGAATTAATCAAGACCTACAGAACAGGAATACGATGCTGCGGCTGACATGATGGAGGACGGCCATGACGCTGAAGACACAACTTCGGGACCCGGCCCATATCCTGGGTCAACTTATGCCGCACATGCTGCTGCTCAGCAGCAAATCAGCCCTACTAGCAACGGACCCCTGGAGCCGAATCCTGTGACGGGACAGCCTTCGCAGCCTTCGCAACCGCAGCAATCGCAGCCGCAACAACCGCATCAGCAACAAGGCATGTCCATGACACAGCTACTCGATCCATCCATGGACTGGGACCCATTTGGGCTCAGCGCAAGCATGGCGTTTCCGTCCTCTTTCTCCTTCGACACGAGCAACATGAGGTGACTGAGCTTAAGACGCGGTGTGACAAACGAAATAATGATGAGATGGGAGACGCTTTGAGTAGGCCAATGCTTTTCGGCGTTGTTTGCCTTGCCCAATTGCGGACTTGAGAGTAATCAGGGAGGACCAAATCGTGACACTGGCGGTGTCTCCGCCAAGAGAACACAAAGAACATAACCATAGGAGTGGGACAATGTGTTCAATTACGCATCTCTCGATACCCCAAACGGCGCCGCTGCATTGCCTCCGACACATTTCTATGGAGGCGACACTACCAAACAATCAGGCGATTAGGGCGACATTCTGGGTGAAAAAGTCTTTGTCATTTGCCGTAGGAACCGAATCGGACACGCATCCCAAGGCGTCCAAAAACATATTCAGTCATGCATGGCAATCTATTGATTCCGCCAGTTGATGTACATACAACAGCGGCTTTATATTTTCTAGCATTTGGAAGGCGTCCAAGACGGAAAAAGACAATCTTCACTGGCTAGTATTCAGTCGGAGCTGGCAGTGGGGAAGCTATTTTGTCAATTCAAGTTTTTAACAAAAGTTAAAGGAGGGAGGAGCTACATTTTTGATGGACTATCAGTCATGCATTTAGGGAAAAGGGGTCAAAGAAAAGTCTTGCTTGAAATTTTTCTCTCGAGAGCTGATATCATCAGGATCTGGACTGTTGTTGACATTGCATCTTGGGCGGTTGTGACAAGCAAATATGTATCGTCAAGCGCTGCCGTTGTGACCCACGGCTTTACCGTCGCGATTTGCAACGGCAGATGTGGTAGAAGGGGGACAAATCATCAAATCATGTCTGATGAGTGGGAGAATTCTTCTTGTGGTGCAGCTGAAGTCGATGGAGCCGAAAATCTGTGCTTCCTGGCGAGTAAACACTGAGTTAATTCACGAAGACTTGCTGGAAGTCTTTGTCATGACACAAGAGCAAATACCATGATACTATGTACGCTTAGACCGCAAATACCTCGGTAAATAAATACATAGTACATACTATGTACATAAGTAGCAGGAAGAGAGACGAACAGTGCTGATAAGATAAGAAATTTCTCGACGCGGGCCAAAGTATACATCGTAGTGCAATTGCCGCTCTGGTCAAGAGCAACCACACTGCGAAAGAGAAAAGAGTCACCCGGCCAGGAATCACCAAAGTGGCATTCCTGTCGTCTTCGGTCAAAGACGCGCACCAGGGTCAAAGGCCATGTCAGCTGCCGTTTTGCGCACCCTACGACTGAACACAGCCACCGTTCAGCGAATCTCACCACATCGCTACCAGTGCGCGAGCCTGGCCACAAGCCCAGCCAGCGGTCGTGCGAGAAGACAACCCTCGCTCTTGATTCGTCATCTTTGTCTTTCTGCAGACCCAGCAAATAGAACACCATCATCCACCTCTGCGCTCGCTCCTTCCGATCCTGTTGCTCAGGCTCTCGCGACCCGCTATAAGCCAGCCCCAGTCGCCTTCCACAAGCTCTCTCAAGACACCCTCAGGCAAGACTCGCCGTACGCGCTTTTCCTCTATCGCAAATCCTTCAAAGAAGTCCCCACCTTGATCGAGTGCCCCGTCGACGTCCCCGGCGCAAGCCACGGCAAGCCAATGCTGCAATACCTCCAGATCGTCTCGGTGCCCGCGGCCGACTCTCCAGGCCCCTGTGTGCTGCTGCATTTTGACAATCGCCGCTACCTCTTTGGCCATGTCGCAGAGGGTACCCAGCGCGCCATGGCGCAGCGCCGCGTCGGTCTTGCCAAACTCGACGAGATCTTCATCTCCGGACCCATCTCGTGGAAAACTGTTGGCGGCCTGTTGGGCACCGTCCTGACCGTGGCCGATGTGGTTGCTGCCCAGAAGCTGCCCGAGGAAAGCGCCAAGAAGAAGCGGAAGAAGGCCGACGGCAACCTCTCGACCATCCCCAGTCTCAAGATTTATGGCGCCGAAAATATAACCCACATGGTTGCTACAGCCCGGCGCTTCGTCTTTCGCAAGGGTATGCCGTTGAGGTTACACGAGATATTACACGATCCTGCCACTCAGCGGCAGCCCGGCCGGAAACCCGACTTTGAGGACTCGAATGTACGAGTATGGCATGTGTCTGTGAAGCCAGAGGACGAAGCTAGCAGCAGCACCACCAATAACAACGACGACTACAGGTCATTTAGCCGCAAGAGAAGCCACGATGAGATGAGTGCAGAGAATGAGAGCTACGGCGATGCTCCCCCAAGTACAGCAAAAGATCCAGCGCAACGACAGGCGGATCGGGAAATGGTCAAGTCTATCGTGGATAACATGTTTGACTCAGACTGGGAACTCGACGCGCTTGTAGAAACAAGGCTGAGCCAGGTACAGCTCCCCGCGCAGATATTTGTCAAGGACGCGGAGGGCAAGATCAAGAAATACGAAGGCCCCTTGCCGGGTGGCAACAGTCCATGGGAGAATATAGACGTCCTCACTCGCAAGCCATGGCCCGCCACCAAGGTTCACCAACTTCCCCACACTGCGCCCTCGAAACAGTCGCTTTGCTACATTGTCAAATCGCAGCCAAGAAGAGGCAAGTTCAATGTCGAGGAGGCCAAGAGGTTAGGCGTCGACAAACGGGACTTCGGAAAGCTTACAAACGGAGAAACCGTCAAGGGAAAGGATGGCATCGATGTCACCCCGGAGATGGTCGTTGGCGCAACGATTGAAGGTCGTGGATTTGCTTTTATCGATCTGCCAGACAAGTCCTACATTGATGCCTTTTTGGCGTGTCCTGAATGGCACGACGACGCCCTGCTCGAGACTTTGGATGTGTTTTTCTGGACGCTTGGCAGAGGGGTCGCCGAGGACGTGAGACTCAAAGAATACCTCGAGAAGCACGAGAAGCACACGCACACCGTCTTTACACCCGACATGAGTCCCAACATCATTACCTTGCACGGCGCCGCAAACAGTCTCGTCAAGATGCATAGGATAGACCCCGATCGATTTCCACTGCCAGTCTTTGACTCAAAGGCCGGCAAGATTGGCGTGAAGCAACTCAAGGTCGCACGGCTCGGAGAAAAGCTTCTTCAGTCACCACGAGTGGAAGTGATCAACGACGAACTCGTCAAGCCAATGAACATGATGGAGCCAATCAAGCAGATGGATTCGAGGCTGAGAGATATGGCTGACAAGGCTAGGGAACAAGCACAAGACCCCAAGTTCCTTGCCGAAATCGAAGCCTCCGAAGGGGACATTCCCAACCGCGACGTCGAGGTCATTGCCCTCGGCACGGGCTCCGCCCTGCCCTCCAAATACCGCAATGTCTCGGCCACGCTCGTTCGTGTCCCGGGCTCCGGCTCTTACCTCTTTGACTGCGGTGAAAACACTCTCGGCCAGCTACGCCGCATGTACGGCTACGAAAAGACTGACGAGATCCTCAGCGATCTCAAGGTCATCTGGATCAGCCATTTACACGCCGACCACCACCTGGGAACCGCAAGCGTCATTCGCGCCTGGAACGAAGCCACCACTCCGCGCATACCCATTGGGCCTCTTCCACGCCTTACTGTTGTCTCTCACGGCACCATGCTTGACTGGCTGCGCGAGTACGCTGACGTTGAGGATTTTGGCTATGACCGCCTCCGCCTCATCAGCGTCCGCGGGCCTGCACAGCGCGAATCGATCCAGCAACCCATCACTTTTGACCCCACCTCATACGCCGCGCAGGATACAGGTCTTCTGCGCATCGAGTCCTGCCGTGTCGACCACTGCCATGGCGCGCTGGCCTGCGTCTTTGTATGGCCGTCTGGTCTGCGCGTCGCTTACTCGGGTGACTGCCGGCCATCGAGCGCCTTCGTCAAGATCGGCCAAAGGTGTACTCTGCTGATTCACGAAGCTACCCTTGATGATGAACTACGCGAGGATGCGTATTACAAGAAGCACTGTACCATGAGCCAGGCCATGGGTGTGGCGCGGGATATGAAGGCCCGCAGGGTGCTCCTCACGCACTTTTCGCAGCGCTACCCCAAGATTGGCAATGCGTTTGAGCGTGACGCGGCGAGGGACGCGGCGGACCAGGTTGTCCTGATGGCCTTTGACATGATGAGTGTCAAGTTGGGTGATTTCAAAAAGGCCGAGCTGTTTTTGCCCGCGTTGCGCAAGATGTTGGAGGCATCTGGCGAGGATGCCGAGGATGCCGAATCGTAGATTGTTGTGGCAGTGAAAAGATGTACGAGATGGGTGGCGCTGTACATAATATTCCTTCTAGACTGGTTGTTCGCAGAGCAGTTGGAGTTAGATTTCCCCTGCTCCATAGGAGCTGTTGGCTTAAGAGATGATGATTGTCGGGAATATGCTACCACTCTACGAGATGTATATCAAGGCCCGCAATATTCGTCTTCTACCCGAGCGAGATTATAGAGTAACTACATCCATCAAATGATTTCAACATTTGTGCAGTTTCGTTGGTAGTTGCTGTTACAATTGTCCAAATCGCAATCGCCCAGGGCAATAGCCATACTCTAATAGCAATCCCGAATGCCATTCTCGCAATGCTTTAACGCTTTGAGATTCAATCTTGTTCTCCATCCGTTGCTTCTCTGCCTTCATTTTTAGGCCAATTGCCGATCCTCTCCGACGACTCAACCGTACTGCTTTTAACCACCATCAGCTCGGAGCCAGCAGAAGAAGTGTCCACTGCTGGGGAAACACTCAGCTCTTCTGAAATCCATGTCCTAGAAGTAAGTGGTTTTTCTTAGCCAGTGTTTCACTCTCAAAACAGTACCAAAAGACAGGTGTGTGGACGGGTCCTGGATGGGAGAAGCATTGGATTCTGCTCATGTGGCTTCCAGTGGGACTACCAAAAGACCGCCACACCCCTTCCAAGCGCCATCATCACTGGCTCCCCCCCCCCACCACAGTCCAACACTTCTCCAGTAAATACTCGGACTACGTGAAGATACATTCACCCCACCTACTCGCTGCGATGATACGACTCTACAAATCATCAATAGTATCCACACACGATACCGTGGTAGATAAAGCATTCGAAATCCGGCGGTGGTCTGTGGACGTCTTGCTATCCATCTTGACTCATCTCAGAACGTTGAACATCCACATCGTTATCGTTATCATTGTCGTTGTCATTGTCGTTGGCGCTGTTCTTGTTCTTGAAGTCCTCTTCATCATTTGCGCAACGTTCTCCACTCTTATTCTTCCCAGCCAAGGAGTACATAGTATTCACAGACCTTGTATGGCACGGTCGCTGTCGATGGTGCTGGTTGCTGCTCTCGCTGCCGACGGTATCCATGAACCCAGAAAGGTACACAGGCAGCGGAAATGACTGGCAAATCCATATGCCACGATGAAGATTTCTCTTCTTGTCGTGTTATCGAGGCCACAGTCGCCCTCAACACCAGAGGAAGATGAGGGACAATGAGAGCTGAGTATAGGATGTTGTTCTCCTCCAAATCCCCCATCGTTCCAAGTATCCAACTGCTCGTCAATCTCACTAAGCAACACAACATTATTACTACACCTCCATTCGGCATCATGCTACTTCTCGGTATTAGTATATGTAGCCGCAATGCCAATATGCCGCTGAGTAGTTTCGCTGCGTCGCGAAACGAGGCAGGTAAAAGTTCCAGCCAGGCCCGACATTGTAATTCTGGTCCGCGCCCTGCCTTTGGTAGTGATGATACTCGTGCTCGTGCTCGTGCTCGTGCTCGTGGCCGCTGCTGTAATGGTAAACCCTACCAAGACGCTGATGTAAATGATGACCATGACGGTGATGATCTACAACTTTCCTTCCTCCTCTCCTTCTCCCACTTCCTCGCAGCGCGCCGAACACTTCGCACAATCACCGCCAACCTCTCACTTTCCTTCCAGACACCCTCTTGGCCTCCACGCCCGGTTCCAGTTCCCCCGTCTTCCTCTCCATAGCAAAAAAATTCGCAATCCATGCGTCGACAAGCCTTAGCAGCGCAGATTTTTCAGATCGTCCACTTTTACCGTTGCCGTTGCTGTTGCTGTTGGTATTGTATTCGCCAACCGCCTCATCTTCTCCCGCGTGCTCTGTCCCATCTCTAGCCGTCACCTTCGTCTGCTTCCTCGTCCTTCTTCTTTTCTCGCTCCTTGTAAGTGTGCACGCGCGCAAAGAAACACGTCAATCGCACAGTGCCGCGGCGTCCGCACCGATCGTCGCAACAAAGCAAGCTTCGCACGTGCTGCGCAATTCAGCCATTAGTTAGTCGCTTGTCGTCTGGGTGCGATGGTTTTTTGACTTTATCACAACACCGTCATCATTTTCATTGCTGCTGCTTCTGTTGGCTCCCATCCTCGAACGTCGCCTCAACACAAGCATCCGGATCCAGAAAAGCCTTCATTTCCGATACCATGCTTCCACCCAACCGTGTGATATTGTTGCTGCTCCTCGTTCTCTTCATATTCTCCACTCCATCTCCATCAGTCTCTCCATGAATTCCGATGCAATGATACCGCCCAGGATTTGCATGATACCCCTCCACAAGACCAACTTCACTCAACTCCGTCGCCTCCTGCACAACAAGGCAATACATCCGTCCTATAATCCAAGGATTCAACTTCTGGTGTGCAGAGCAGAGAGCCGCACATTCGGGGATCACATCTTCGAGATGAAGATGGAGATACCGGTTGGCTGACATGGACAAGCGCGAGAATATGTCACGAGGTCGTTGGAGGGTATTCGGGAACGTAGGAGGAGATGCGGTCGTTATCTGGCGCTCTCGTGTGGCGAGCCACAGTACGCTCGGAGCACCGGTCGTGGAGCGGAGGCTTCGTCGGGGTAGAGCGAGCAGGTTTGCGTGAGCGGCGATTTCTGATTTGTTTGAGGAGAGATGACGATGATAGTGAGGATGGCGAAAATGGCTGGGACCCATCTTGGTGTGAAATTTTGGTCTTTCGAAAATTGAGTGAGTCGTATGTTATCCAAACACCTGCTCGTAGAAATGATTTGGTTATCTCACTCTGTTGATCGCTTCCTCTTTCCCACGATGACACAAATGGTGGATAGAGGACTGAACTATTGATAAGTCTCTCGAGCTGGAGGCACCGCTAGTGATCGGAGTTAGATGAAGTCAAACAGCATGAAACCAAACATTAGCAACGTGAAGTGAGCCCATGATTTTCTTTTCAGGCTGAGGAGCCTACGCACAATCTCAATGCAATACCTACGCATTTCAGGAGAAAGGCAAGTTTCACTCTGACAAGAACGTTAGTGCACACAACTTCAAACACTCAAAAAGCTGTTCGTTGTTTTCGTTCCATTGTCGATCCAAAACATAGCCCTATGTTCTGTGTTTATGCTGAAGATGGTGGCTCGCCTCTCTTCCTATATGTTTCTTTGTTTTGTCCCGCTGACGCTTCGCAATACAATCACAATCATTGTGTTGCAACGTCTGCTCATACACAAGCATTGTCCACCTTCTCTCGCTTTATCTGGATTACCACTGAGACGTTGGCGACCTGTCATCTGTCCGGAGGTCATCTGGTTCTGTATCAGGGACGTCGATCAGTTCTATCCACTGACTGTTGTGGCCAGCTCTATGCGAAAGGGCAACGCCACCGTCCGCAGGCAGACTAGTAAGCACTCCCAGCGAGCTCTGCCTGGCAGATTGGCATGTCTGGCTTTGTGTATGATTTCCGAAAAAGACTTATCGCAACGAGAGAAAGACCCGTGTTGGCGGTTAATGGTCGACGTCGCTTTGAGACGTGTGGCGGCTTGCCATGAAAACCAAATTGTAATAACTGTGCAGCAGGAATACAACGCGTCTTGTTCGTTCGATATGCAACCGGTAATCTCATCGACAGTGGCAGACTCCGACCTGGCAGGTTGCAATCGGCTCGGCCACCGCATTTGCACGCTTGTTGTCGATCCAGTGATGGGTGTTTCATTCCTGGGCTCGCTATCCCGCAACTTTTGGCTCCCGTGCCAGAAGAAGTCTCCTCCTATCTGACGAAATGGTATAATTGTGTTTCCCTGGTATAAAATTACAACTGGCCCAGAAATTGCCATTCCTATGCCAAGGAAAAGAATCCCAAATTAAGAATACGCGCAAAATCATTCTTCATCCCCGCACGCTGCGAGCCTGATGGACTGTGGTCCGCATACGCTCCATCTTGATCTTCGCAGCCTCGGTGCCGTCGTCCGGGTGAGCCGTCTCCTTGAACCAAGGGTGTTGCAAAGCTTGTTTGGCCGTGATGCGGTTCTGTGGGTCGTAAATAAAGATCTTTTTGAGCAGATCCTTAAAATGCTTAAGAAAAGCTGTGTTGCCAGGAATAATGTCCTACAAAAGAGATGTCATCACCTTTTAGCAACCATGTAGAATTTGAAGATATTTTGTATAACTCACGTCCAACTTCTTCATCGCTTTGACAAAGCGCCGTGACGCACGCGTCGTCTCTTGCTGTGGGTAGTCCAACCGGCCTCGCTTGAAGTATCTGCCCGGATTTAGCAATTTAACATACTTTTAATTGATAGAATTGGGACATACTTTGACGCTGGGTTGCCTCCATTTCTCGTCATCTTGTTGACTTGCGTGACGAGGTGAGAATCAATACGCGTGCCCACGACATTCTCCATCATGGCCAAATGCTCCAGGTTTTCGTGAGTCTGGAATAGTGCATCGCCAGTGAAGAATTCAACCAGAATGCAACCAATGCTCCATATATCGCACGGGTAGGACCAGCCGAGACCGAGTATAATCTCTGGTGCTCGATAGTGTCGAGTAGACACAACAGATGAATGGTACTCATCCTGGAAAGTTGCCGACCCAAAATCAATCAATCGAATTTCTGTATCCAAGAGAACACGTCGTTGTGTGGCATTTCTGTTGACCGAGGTCGACGACGATGGAATCTTGCGGTTATATGTGAACGTTTGGTAGGCGCTGTCGTACAATAAAATGTTCTCTGGCTTGAGGTCCGTATGTATCAAGTTCAGGTCGTGGAGGACTACAAAGACGGATTAGAGGCTTTCGTTTGCAAAAATGCTCCACGTTTTGAACTTACAGGCAACACTCGTAAGAAGCTGCCGAGCAAAGCTTTGAATCTGACTATTGGGAAAAGGCACAAACTGATTGCCTTTGAGGAAGTCAAACACGCTTTGGCCCAGCAGGTCCATAACAATGCAGATGTGGCCGCGGTAGTCGAAGCAGTCGCGAAGGTGTATGCACCGGTTGCGGTTTTCGGGATCATTGGCCTTGAGCGTGGCCAAGACTCGCAGTTCAATCCTGGAAGCGTCTCTGTACTTCTGGACGGAGCGAATGATCTTGATGGCGACGAGCTCATTGCGCCGCTGATCTCGAGCTTGTACGACTTTGCCGAATGTGCCTTGACCCAAAAGCTTGATCATTTGGTCTGCAGGTTTGGTTAGCAAACACAGAAAACGGAATTTGCTGGCCGAGGAACAAGAAAAAGCAAGATGCAAAAATTGGATGCCGAGGGCACGGCTGGGAATTCAGGCCAAGAAGCCCATGCCTCAACAACAACAGAGCAGACCTAGAACAACAGAAAAGAAGGCCAAAAAATAAAAACACCCAAAAAACACCTACAGTTGTCGGTAAGGGGTGCGTCGGGCACAACAATGTAGTGGCCATCATTGTCATCAACAGCTCCAGACTTGTAGGCCTAGTATTGCATCATGATTAGCAGGGCGACGTCTCGCGAGGATTGTGACCACCAAGTGCCCATAACAAGTAAAAGAATCACAACATACATCTGGAATGACACGAACGTGCACATCGCCGGCCTTTTTGGGCGGATGAGGTGGAGGGTGATAGCTTGGAAAGTTGTGACCGACGATAGCGGTTTCTCGACGCTTGACCTCGTTGGCAACCTGTTGGCGGGTACGTTTCCGCTTGTGTCCCGGCTGGGCATCATAGTCATATTGGCCGCCGGACGATATTGAACCGAGCGAGGTTGCAGCAGTTGTGTGCATGGCTGAACTATTACGGTCACTAGACGAGATGGTTGAGCCAGTGGGGGTGCCGTTCTGACGAGCGGTGGTGGTGGATCCGTTCAGCCTGCTGTGGTGGACAGGATCGTATCGAGAGCCGAGGGAGGCGGGGACGTCATCGTCAAGCTTGCGCTTCTTGGGAGCGTGGCGAGCGGCTGAGATGTTTGCATTGATGCCGCTGCCACTACCACTTGTGCTTTCTGCGTAGCTGTAGACTGTGCTGGCCTTGCCAACAGTCTGTGGTGCCGAGACGACCGACACAGCCGAACTGTCGGGCTCGGGAGTGTCGTCAATGACTATGATCTCCTTGGGCGGCTGGCCGCCGTAGAACTTTGTCCAGTCAACAGGGCTTTCCCGTTTCCTCCTCTTTGCGGACGGAGTGTGTGCAGCGGTTGTCGAGGGAGGCATGTCGGCGTAATCGTAGTGGTAGAGGGAGGGTGGTGGGTGGTGTATGTCGTCGCTGGCGCCCAGTTGCCGTTGATGGGAGCGGGCCAGGGAGGGGTTGGCTGGGAAAGACGACCCATTAAGGGTAGCGGCGGAGGAGGATTGGGGACTCGAGACGGGGCCGTACGCGGCGGCAGAAGTCGACGCCGTGTACGAGGGCACCGTGATGCGGTTGGCAGACGAGGACGATGAGGCAGAGGTCTGGGAGGGGGGCAGCAGGTGGGCGGCGGCGGACCGATATGCTGAGGCAGACGAAGTGTTTGGCGGCAAGTAGGGGTACTGGCGCGAGTGTGGCCGGTCGTAGCGCGAGTAGGGAACGGGAATCGTTGCAGTCGCCGTGGTCGGGGTCGACATGATTCTGGCTTGGGAGCAGCGGACGAGGAGGAGCGTGAGCAAGTGGGAAGCAGTCCCTTCTCGTGCTTTGGCGGCCCTTGCTGGTGCTGTGTTGTTGTTGTGAACAATGTTTTTTGAGGGGCGGGGGCTGGCGGGAGAGGACGGTGACGGTGGTGGAGGTGGTGGTGGTTGTTTTGGGTTTGGCAATTCTCAAGTCTGATCAAGGCCTAGTCCAACTGGAGTCGACGTGCCCCAGTTCAGGCCGGGGAAACTTGGGTCCTTGGTTCGAGCAGTGTTGTTGTGCTAATCAAATCCCATTCATCGACGTTGTTGGGTTCTGCTTCCTGCCCACTGCCACTGCCACTGCCACTCCCACGGCCACGGTCTCTAAGCCACTGTAATGGCCGCTACGGTGACGGCTGGGAGCTGCTGGCTTCAGGGGGCCAGAAGCCGCCTGCCTCTCTATCTCTGCGCAAAAGGAAAGTGTGCATGCAGGGTCGGTAGGGCAGCATTGGCAGGCAGGCAAGCGGCACACAGGGCCCATCAGGGCACAACTGGGCAGCATCACAGCGTCGCACAAGACCCCGACTAGGCTGGACTCGGCACGGCAACCAGGCTGGTCCAACATTCAGGCATTCGCTACTTGAGTTGTAGGTACCGAGTAGGCCTTCCAAGGTTGCAACTTGCCCCCACCACCAGCTTGATTCTTTCCTAACGATAGTTCTTACTATGAGAAGGAGCGACAGCCCGCTCGCGTTGAGTTGTAGCAGGCTTGAACATTAAACGCTTGTGTGTCGGGGAAGGTTGCCGTGGCAAGGCGCAAAAAGTGGACGCGACTAATGTTTCAACTGTTTTCTGCCCACCAAGCGTCTCTCACTTCGCAAACTGTGAATGTGGGAAGAAAACGAGCAATTGAAGCCTGGAAGGGAACGCATCAACACCATATACCTCAGTATCCTCTACGTTGTACACAGCCTCTATCATGAAGCTGTCGCTGACTGATTTGACCGTTACCCCGATCAGTACCGTGATCCTCTTGGTGGATGCGAACGCACACCCACAACCCGACGGAATCAATGCCGACTTGCCAGTCACAGATGCCATCTTGAGCAGCGATCCACCAACAAAGATCAATAGACTATCTGATCTAGGGATGCCTATGACCGGCAGGAGACTAAGTCACAGAGTGTCGCCCAAATGATTTCAAAAGATGCGAGACAAAGGCGCCCGCCAGTGAGGTCAGGTCAGGTCGGGGTAGTGTCTACTACACAGTGCAGGCGGCCACAGGCGGTCACAGGCAATGACGTGCTAAAACAGCCACTGTAACCCGTTGGCCAAAGCCCCTGGCGCTGACATGCGCCTCCACTAAGCAGATGGAAGGCCGATGAAATCACAAAGAGGGGAGACAGTTTGCCCATCTCGCCACTCCAAAATCCCAAAACAGGCTTTTCTTTTTACCAGAGATGTGCTTCACCAGTACCGGCAAACACTAAGATCACAAAAGCGTTTGGAGGAATTACAGAACGATGGGGAGGAGAAGAGTTGGGGCGCCACAGTGCCATCTCTAGGTGCTGAAAACAAGAGAGCCATTCTTTGTTTTGATGGTCTTGGAGGCAACACGAAGGAAATGTTGTGCAAACGCTGAGGCCCCCTTGCGCAGGCCTGGCTGGCAAGAATAATAAGGTTTGCTTCTAAGTCGTCTCTTGACCAGCATCGGATATTGAGGGCGCGAAACCTACAATTACAGGAGCAAGGGACAGCGGAGACGATGACATGGGGGCCTAATACATCGGTGCTCCTTCGCATACGGAGTAAGCTTGCACGGTGCAAGAGGCACGCATTTCTGAACATAGTACGTAGTAAGTACGCCCTGGGCAATACAGCCTCGTACTGATTGCAAACCACAGTCTTGTCGCGGACCCAGTGCCCCGGTCCTTCGCTTCCCTCGGGTGATTTTGCTTGGGACCCCGTTTGCTGCCAGCTGGGGCATCACGGACCATGACGATTCCTTCTCTGGATTCTGCTGGACAAGCCCTTGGAAACCTTGGTCGAAGAAGGATGTGCTAATCTGTGCTCAGCAGGCCACTGAATTCCACGACGGCTCAGGCTTCATCACCTCACGTACTCCAAGCAATGATCATATCAGCATGGTTTCACCACTTATTTGCATTTCTGGGTTTGGCCCGGGGATACCCACTCCACTCCTCTGCCCTACTACTCTAACATACAAAGTAGTATGTATCTCCTAGAGCCCAGCCTAGCCGAGCTGGATCAAACCATGCCCTTCCTCCTCCTTCTTGTCTCCTTCGTCAACCTGCTTATGTTTATCGAATCCCCTCTGCCATGTACTGCAGCAGCAGTTACGCACGCACACCCCACCCAAATCAGCGAGTCTGGTTACATCCCGCGTTTTGCTCCCCTTATCCCCTCCTCAAAAGGACTACATTATTGCTTTTTGCCATCACTTATCAGCCAGTCAGCAGCTGGCAGGGCAGATTGCACACTATTATGTATTGTGTGTTCAATGGGGGAATCCTTGGCTGGGTCTTGCGCACCGCGCGCCCTTTGAAATCCCGGCCATCAATTTCCTCTCTTTTGCTCCTAAACCTACATCGTACCACAGCTTCCGCTGGTCTCGCCTCTAACTGCCGAAGGATGTTGATATCTCTTATTGCTCTCGGCCTGGAAAATGGGCGCCGTGACTTAGTACCCGTGCTTCTTGTACTTGTGCGTGCTCTTAATTGAAGAGTCAAATGCCTTTTGTTTTTGATTAATTCCATTGTCAAAGTCAGCTTCAGATAGAAAGTACAGTATCAGCGGGGAAGGCCCCCGACCGACATTGTCAGTCTTGTGATCCGACCCTGGCACTCCTTTAAAATCAACAAAGTGATCAAAAAGAATGTGGTAAATTAAAGGTTTGACTTCTCTTGCTCCCATCATCAACACTGTCTAGCAATTCTGGCATTACTATGTAGCATCAGCATTCTGCGCACAGGTCATCTACCCACTGGCGCTACGCCACGCCACCCGAAAAAGAACTTGACTGCCACTTTCCCACCATCATTTGTTCTACGGATAAGTCTGACAGAAACGGCCAAACTCGATGGACTGTGCTATGTACTATATTGAGTTGGGCCGAGAGCTACGGCACTCTTTGTCTACATATACGGTATCTTGAATAGTCTGCCAAAGCAACTTACATATTATAGTAGTATTCTGGATGCGTTAAAATATGAACCATCCCAAGTTCCACGGCGCAAACCTTAAGAGGTCCCGCCAAGAAAGAGGCCTTACCACGAGAAACACGGAACACAATAATAACAAGAAGAATGATAATCATCATACTTTACCCTTGAAATGTCCTTCTCAAATAAAAGCCCGCTTGGAGCCTGCTTGGAGCCTGCTTAGAAGCAGGATAACACAAACGAATCGCACTTTTCTCAAGTCATGAGCTCTCTCTTAGACATTGTCTGTTCCAACTTGTCTCGCGCGTCGCGTGGTGGCGTTTTGGAACGGAGGGGGAACGTGACAGATGCCCACGGCTGTTTCTCCTTCTTCCCCTTCTGGCCCTTTCTCTATCTTTTTTTTATCTCTGTTCAAAGATTGAGGCCCAGTGTTTCGCGCGTGTGTGGTCTCTCGTTCTCCATTCATTGCATCTCATTTGAACTTCTTGCCACCATGCCGAGCGAGCGGTTTGGATCAGCATAGGAGCGGCCTTAACCGACGGGCCGAGTAATAAAGGGCATCGCCCCGCCCAGTAATGAAGCTTTGCACCTCCCAAGCCATTGTTCAAGCACCTATCATGCTCCCGCGATCCTTGAAGAACAAGGTTGTACTTGATCAGCAAGCTCTGAAATGACATTGTTTGCATCTCCTCCGGGACCCATGTTTTGGTCTCTTTCCCCTTTGGGAAATTTTCAATGGATCCGTCCTCTTGCTTCATCTTGGGGCTTTTCTCAAAATCATTACGTTTGTCCATGATGTGTGCTCGACTTTAATTTGCTGCTATTGACCTCTTCAAAGCAAGGATGTTAATCACCCCAAACCAAGAAACAGTCCGTCACTTGGTCGGTACACATCGAAGTGCCCATTCTATTCGATTTGCAAATTTATCGTATTTGGAAACTCCCCTGAACTTCACCCATGCTTCACTATCTCGCTCAGACGCTTTTGGAAAGCGGAGAAAGAACCCGGGGGCGCGCGGCTTCAGCCCCGGGCAACGAGAAACCAAAGATGAGCAGGAAAGGGCAACTTGAAACGATCGTCACGGTTTATAGAACATGTGTCGGACCGGGTTATGTAAGTTGTCATAGAATGCTTGCTGGGAAGCTGAATCTCCTTCTTAATATACACGGGGATCCTCCTTTATGTGCGGTAGAATCTCTGAAAGCCGGCCAGGTCTAGACAGACGTTCTTGAGTTAACAGGTCAGGTTTCATGAGCGACCAATTTCCCCACCTTGTGATTTGCCTTTGTCGGAATAATTTCCCATCACGCTCATCAGTCTTTCAACTCCAGAAGAACGTGCGTGTTTCTGCGCACTTAAAACTGAAGCTAAATGATTCTGACGAAAAGAGCACATACGTGATATATCGTGTCGGTTCTCATCTGTGTAGCAGACTGACCTCCACCGCTTCAAATGCCTCGATTGAAAACAACCAAGCCATTCTCCCCACCCTTGCCGTGGAACTCTTCCTCCAAAGAGTCTGCTCGAATCTTTTGCCTCTGCGGGAACGCTGCCAGGGCTAGTGGCAGTGCCAGATAACTCGTGGCGATGATGAGACCCAGGTTCACGGGCAGGGTATATCGCGGGTTGCGCTTCAACCACTCTGTCCGTTGCAGCCGCATAAGCACCAGAGGCGGGATGACCATGATGGGGCTGCTGTTGAGCACGCGTGAAATGGCCGTCTCACCGACAGCCAGCGTTGCGGCCTTCTTGCTCTTGCCCAGGCTGGGCACGTCGTTTTCAGCCTTTCCTTCAGCAGCGAGGCGCTGCTTGTCTGCTTCCGACAGCACAGGGTAGACGTCGATGCCTGTGCGCATCTCCTCGCCGCGCATGAGAAACACGTTGAGCGCTCCGGCCGAAGCGACGGCGGCAAAGGGGACGAGGCGCCCGAGGATGAGACGGGTCTGGGGTGGTAGGCGGGTTAGACGGGGGACGAGGCTGTTCAAGCCGACTGCGACGGAACACGAGGCGCCCACAGCGAGGAAGTAGGACTGGGCGACCTTGCCCCAGGAAAGCGGGCTGGATTTGTTGGCGTTGGCATTGTTGACGGCGACATTAAGGGACTGGTTGGCAATCTGCCAGAGGACGGTGCCAGTAGTCTTTATCCGTCAAAAAAGACAAAAATGTTAGTCAATTGGCGGTTTGTTCCCCACGCGGGCTTTGCATGGAAAAGTTGCTTACCGTCAGGTTGGGTGTGAGCATTCCTGCCGTCACAACCAGGTTGGAAATGACGTAGCAGGACATTCGAAAGGGCAAGAGGACTGGTTCGCCGGTATCTGTAGATGTCAATGTGTAAGTTTGCGCCCGCAGGCAACCAGAGATCGCATATTCGTCACATACCGGGGTGCAGAGTTGAGTCGACAATCTTCTTGGCCGTCCATATCGCAGGTGTCATCTCCTTTGTCTGACCCGTCTTATAGGATATGATGGCCTGCTTGGCCTCCTCGAGCCCCTTCTTGCCTACCAAGAGCGTCCTGGACCACACAAATACTAAGTCAGCCACATGGTTCAAGTGCGGTGCTGAATATGTGCGAAGCGCATCGACAAGTGCTTTCTTCCATGACGACTTCCAGGAGACATTCTTGGCCAACAATAAACGGCTGCGCTTACTGCTCCGTGCAGAGATCGAATCCAATTGCCCACCAAAGCGTGCTGGACAATTGCTCTCACCTCGGATCCGTGATGCCAGCAGTCTGCCGGACGCGGCCCCAGTACGTGCTGAGATCATACTGCGACTCTGGCAGCTCGCGAGAGCCTGGAAGAGAGGCCGACATATTGTGAGACTTGCTGGGTTGTTCTCTGTCTCCTGGCGCACGGAATGTCGCGAATTGGATGGTCGTCCTTGTCGTCGTCCTTGTCGTCGTCGTCGTCGTCGTCTTCGTGCCAAAGTAGGTGGAATCTCGTCTTGGGCGTTATGACGGCGAGTGACCACCTCACGAGGATGCAAGCCAAAGCACGCAGCCCCCTTGGTAGGTTGAACGAGGAGAGGTGTCGTGCGACTCAGGGTTCGTGGCAGGTGAAAGACCGGAGACTTGACCCGTCACAAGCCGTTTTCTGTACGAATTGTTTGGACGCTGATAAGATATCGAGGTCGGACTATCGCCGAACTCGGCTCCTGAGGTCCGCCTGCTGTGGGGGGGGCTGCGGCTCGGGTACATAGTACTATGTACTATGTAGCAGCGCGCGGCTGAAGTAGTGGAACCCGTCCCCGCCATCCATTGACAGGCCGCCAGATCACCCAGCAGCTGTGCATGCTTATGTCATGCAGCTTGGAAGGCCTATGATATCGCTGCGAGCTGCTGTAAGCTGCTGTAGCTGCAGACACTGAATGTTTTGTTTGGCTGGCGCGGTCATAGTATTTGTTTTTGCAACGGCACGGCACATTTCTTTTAGGCCGTTGCTGGGCCTGGGAGGGGGACATCTGGACTAGGGCCCAGCTCCATCTCGATACATAGTACAGGCACAATAAAACCGGCCTTCATCACCATCATCATCCCACTTCCCAGGGTCCTGGCACTTTCTCCCTTGACTGTCTCTGTCTCTGCATATTTGCATTCCAAAGTGGCGTCGATGAGCAGTCTAGTCCTGCTCTGAGCTTATCTGTAAATGCTGGAATTGTTTTATTAGCTGCTCGATCTCCTGCAGTGGCTGCAGCTTGTCTGATATCGAATTGAACTGACTCAGCCTCGCGCGGCCGCAAACGACGAGCACAACTCGGACCAGCTGCCATGGCGCGCAACATTGTGATGCGCCATCTGCCCTTTGCGGCCTCCACAACCACCGCCCAAGCCATCAGCTACCTGCTCGGCGTCGCGCTCTTCTCCATCTCCTTCCTTGTCTTCCTCAACAGCAGTATATCGTTCGTCATTACCGATCTGCTTGGCGTGCACGATGGCGTCGGCGATATTGTTGGCACTCTGGGCTTTGCCGACGAGCTCGTCGCCCTGATCGCCTGCCCAATCTGGGGCCTCGTCTCGGATCGCCTGGGGGTTCGCTTCGTGGCCATGGTCGGATATGCCATCATTGGCGTTGCTCTGTTTGTCTTTGTCCAGGCGTCTAATGTCTATCCCCAGCTGCTCCTCGCAAGAATTCTGTTTGCCATTGGGGCCACTGCCACGTGAGTTGCTAGTCCTACTTTGATGCCGCGTGATGGTAGCAGCAAGACATGTAACTGACAGGAGCCCTTCCCCCAGTGCCACCATGGTCACAGCGACTCTTCCCTGCCTATCCGACGACTCGGAATCATCGGACTCAGAGACAGAACAGCCTGCGCTCCTTCCCTCCCACAACGCTCGGGACAGCGTTGCGCTCTCGGTCGAATCCGAGCTCACCATTACGCCCGAGCGCTACCGTTCGAACGGGCCAGAAACAACCCAAGACACGAGCAGCGCAGCCCAAGACAAGCCTGCCGTCCTGGCCGGATATGTCGGCTTGTTCACCGGCCTGGGTGCTCTCGTTTCCCTCATCGTCTTTCTGCCTCTGCCCAGCCAGTTCAACAAGATCGAAGGCGTCGAGATTGGCGAGGCTGTCCAGTACGCCTATTATGTCGTAGGCTCCATCTCCATTCTCGTCGCATCCTTTGTGTACATTGGCCTCCGGAAGCTCAAGGGTGAGGAAGGCAAAGGCTTCCGCACGCTCTTCGGGTTGAAGAAACAAAAGCTGGCGGACGGCTCTGAGGCGCCCAAACGCAAGTTTTTGCCGTACCGACAGCTGCTTCGCGAAGCTGTTGTGTTGGGCTTTACCGATTCGCAAATTGGTCTTGGCTACCTGGGCGGCTTCGTCGCGCGGGCTTCGACTGTTGCTATTTCAGCTTTCATTCCGCTGTTTGTCAAACGGTACTACCTGGACCACATCTCGGATGGCGACCAACACAAAGCATACATTCTGGCTTCCATCTTGACGGGCGTGGCACAGCTGTTTGCCCTCATCTTTGCGCCCATCTTTGGCTATCTGTCCAGACGTCAAGGGCGCTTTAACTACCCCGTCGTCGTTGCTACGGCTTTTGGTATCATTGGTTATGTTTCTTTTCCCCACGTTTCCAGTCCCGAAGTTAGGAACGTCGATAGTCGTGGCGGGTCGCCAGCTATTTTTGTCCTTGTTGCGCTGATTGGCATCAGTCAAATTGGTGCCATCGTCTGCAGTCTTGGTTCCCTCGGAAAAGGCGTGTTGAGCGCTGAACCTCCCAACAACACCGACAACAATAACAACAACAATAACGGCAGAGAAGTATCTTCGCCAACAGACAACTACCAAGACGACGACAGCGCCTTGGACGTCGGCGAAGATGCTACTTTGCTTCCTAATGACTCCGAATCCACCACAACGACATCTTCTCCAGCAGGGCGCACCAAGAAGGTTCTCCTCAAGGGCACCATTGCGGGTGTGTACTCGTGGTGCGGCGGCGCTGCTATCCTGCTGCTGACCAAGCTAGGCGGGTTCCTCTTTGACAAGACGTCGCATGGCGCGCCGTTCTACATGATGGCTGTGTTCAATGCGCTGTTGCTTGTGGCTACGCTTGCAGTCGATGCCTCAAAGTTGGCCAAGGATCAAATGCACAAGCGTGTTTAAGAAGCGTGTTCCTTTTTCATGTCTATACTTCTATCGACACGTGTAAGCACGTGTATGGGTGTGCTTCCAATCTATATCTATGTCTGAAGATTTTCTTTAAAGCTGCGAATTCTACCTGGGGAAGGACACAAACAAAGGAGAGCAATCAATGGGAATTCAAGTACCGTTGAGCGATATGAGCAGGACCTTGTG
The DNA here is from genome assembly GCA_011317545.1 of Coniella vitis. Taxonomy (NCBI): domain Eukaryota; kingdom Fungi; phylum Ascomycota; class Sordariomycetes; order Diaporthales; family Schizoparmaceae; genus Coniella; species Coniella vitis. Next base: position 1,494,593 of record WUJK01000012.1, read on the forward strand.
TTCCTTGGTCTACGCTGCGTGGTTCTTTTTGTGTCTTGATTTATTCTCGAGGAGGCTCTGGTATGTTTAGTGCAGTATATAGGATGCGCAACGTTGCGAAATGAGCAGTGGTAGAATGACACGTCTCCTGTACGTATCACTCCGTGTGTTTACGCACATCTCGTGAGCATGAGTCTGCCCGGTGTTTATTGATTGTCCGCTGTCGCACTTGAGCAAATGTGCGTTGGAGAGCATATATAAATTAATACACCAGCAAATTTCCCATGATCAAGAGGACGTAATGGTGGCGACAGGATAATTTCGAGCTCGCCAGTCACGGCGCTTTCCATGCCGCAGTTTGGTCAATTCCAAATGTTGATCAGCACGATAATCACCAGGTATCTCTGAGAAAACCTTTCACATGGCGCTCTTTGTAGCCGCAAACAAATTGGCCAAGGAAATTCTGAGTTTCGAAAAAGAATCGAGAATGAATCATTGCTTTTGTTTTTTTTTTTTTTTTTTGAGAGGACACGACCACTGCAGATCCAAGGTGTTGAACAAAAAAAAAGCTAAAACCAGTAGAACCGTTCAGGGGAAGTAGGTTACTCCTCCGATAAGTATCGATTTAACTACAAGTTCAATAACCTCCGGCAGCCACTCTCATCAATTCACGTCCATTTTGTTCAAATCCGTTATAGAGCGTGAATGCTCAAAGACCGCATATTACCATATGGGTCATTATGTATCTGTAAGAGATTCATATGATCTCTTGGCTTAACCCAGGCTGGGGAAGTCGTCGGTGTTGCTCAGGTTGGGGGCAGCAGCGCCACGGCCGCCGCGGGGGGCGCCACCACGGGGACCACCACGAGGGAAGCCGCCGCGGGGAGCGCCGCCATCACCACGACCACCACGAGGGCCGCCACGGCCGCCACGGGGGCCATCGCCACGAGGGGCGCGCTCGCCGCGAGGGCCGCCTCCGCGAGGACCACGAGTATCACGCTCCTCACGAGCAGAATCCTCCCAGGCAATGGTCTCCTTGACCTTCTTGTTCTTGGTCTTCTTGGACTTGCCACCAGTGGCAGCGAAGTAGTCCTCAGCGTCCTCCTTCTGGACCTGAACGCCATCGGGGACATCGGAGACCTTGCGGATGTTGAGACCCTCGTTCAGGACAGCGGAGTCGCGCTCAGCGTAGTAAGCGTCCAGGGTAACCTGCTTGGGCTCGGGCTCCTTGGCCTCAGCCTCGACGTCCTCGGCCTCAGCCTCAGCCTTCTCGGTCTCGGCAATGGCCTCGGCGGCCTGCTCGTCCTTCAGCTCAGCATTGCCATCGGTGGCACCCCAAGACTGGGCAGCTTGCTTCTCGGAACCGCTAGAAGACAAACAGAGGGTCAATACCTGATGAGCAAGCAATCTGACAATTCAAATGGAAGAATCAAGCACATACGGAGCAATGTTCTTAGCATGCCGGTCGTCAGCGTTGCGGTGGCGGGTGGCACCAGCACCTATTTCAACATGTTAATCATCGAAATCCCGAAACGCAAATCCAGGCCAGAAAGCCGCCAGATTAACTCACCTCCGCGGCCACGAGCGCCACGGCCGCCACGGGGACGGTCAGCAGTACGCTCCTCAGTGGACCTGGTCTGGTTGGCAGCGCGACCAACACCCTTGTCACGGAATTCTACGGCGCACAATTTCGAGTCAATTCCTTGATTCCAATCAAAGAGCAGCAAAGGCTTTTGAACAGAGTTCCATACCCTGCTGGGAGCGGCTGAAGCCAGCACGGCTCTGCTGGCCAGGCTTGGTGCCGTCGGCGTTGGCCTTGGCAGTGGAGACAGTCGACTTGGTGACAGTCTTCACTGGGGCCTTGGGGGTCTCGGAGCCCTCATCATCGTTGCCTGGAGGTCAAGGTCGAGTGTCAATAGGCATCGGTCTCTCAAGATGGAGGGGCTGCAGTCTGCAGTCTGCTGTTGGGGCAAGGCGGATATACCGAGGAGGTCGAAGAGGTTCTAAGGGCCAGCAAGGCTTAATGTCAGTAACGCTTCGTCATCATGGCCGCCTTGAAAAGAAGCAGCAGCAGCAGCAGCAGCGGTAGTAGCAGGAGGATGTCGGGGCGTGACTGGACAGCAGCCAAGCAGGCTCATGGATCGAGCGAAGCAAGGGCGCTTTTGCTTGCCATTGAAAGGGCGCAGAGTAACGCGAAAGGTAGGAGAGAGGAGACAAGAGGCACAGAGGCCAGATAACGCTGGGCCAAAGTAAAGTGAAGCTGGGCAAGCAGAGCAAGACCCAGCAAAGCAAAGTGAGGCGGGACGAAGCAGAAGGGAGACGAGCTGAGCTGAACCGAACTGAACTGACCTTGGAGGCGACCGACATCTTGTCGCCTGGCTTTGCGCCTTTCAGCAAGGCGTACACTCAAACGACGACAGGATCGTGGGAGAGGGGAATTGGGGCTTGAGGGTAGGTTGGAAAAGTCCTATGCAGACATGTCCCGACCAGTCGTGCTGCGAAGTTTGGAGGAGAAGGGAGGGCGTGTGGGTTTGGGCAACGCAATTTTTGCGGCAGACCGGGGCCAGTTTTTGGCGGGTGCGGGTGCGGGCGTGGGCATGGCAGAGAGAGAGCAGAGAGCGGGGCACGGTCCACCTTTGCAGCTGCTGGGCAAGCAAAAGGCTAAGCAGCCTGGCAGGCCAGAGCATCCAGAGGGAAGCTCCCCAGCTGTGACGACAGGACAGGGCTGATTGGTACCTGCCGTGTCTTTGCTTGCCAGCTGATTCGCCAAGGTTCTGATTACATAATGCTCCAGAGCCAGAGAGATACCTCGGTACCTCGCTGGATTTTGGGCTCTCACAGGGCAATTTTCGATTTGGTGGCTTCTGGATGATCTTAGACAACTGCCTGCAAGGCCCGGTTAGGGCTGCTGCCGCTGCTTGTCAAGCGCCCGCCTGGCCCTAGACTCATTCATCCAATCTGAGCAAAGCATTGGCATTCTACTTTGATACATTGGGATATGCAGCAATCCAGCCAGTCCAGCCCGAGTCCAGAGGTATCTGGCCAAATCCACCTGGTACCATTCCGTCTTCCATGTGCTTCTCCGTCGCCAAATCGTCACTGATGGCATCGACTGCCTCACAATTGTCCCCCTTAGCCCTGCTGTACATAGTAACCGCTAGACCGCAGAGGGGCACCCGTGACAGTCTCCGATCTACCTCCATAGCGCGATCCCATGGCCCTGGCCCCGCTTGACACGCCGAACCTTGTCCCGTCTCCAGCCTGCGAATGACAAAGATCTATCCTCCGGTACCTTCACTGCGGACCGGCCTGCTTCTCGGCGTTGCTTCAACGAGCCATGTCGCCTACACAAGACGGGTATCTCGTTGCGTTGGTCCAAAACACAAGACGGTAGTGCTAGCTATGGAGACGGGTTCGGACTCGTCAGTCTGGAAGTGAAGGGGATGTCCCAAGGTCAATGGAGCCTCTGAGTGCTAAGGGTTCAGCTGCTCTGCCTCTCGGAAACGCAAAAGTACGTCGCAATAGCGTGCTGGTGGCACCCATACCGAAGGCTGTTTCTCACGCGGCATGCGGGTGCTAATGGAGGACTCGGAAGGCGGAGAAGCAGATGCTGAGCTCGGCGTGCTGGCTTCACTGGCTTCACTGGCTTCACTGGCCTCGCTGGCTGGGCTGGGCTGCTTAGGCGCTCTGAGCCACGGTCCCATCTTGACCCACTCCATGAAGCCAGGCACAACAGCACCAGGCCGAACGAGGAAGCCAACCTTGGTATAGTCGCAGACTGAGCCGTCGCTTTCGACACGGCGTTCCACAATGTCCGTCAAGTCGGCACTCCGGATTCGAATGTCGTCCGGCGGTCTTGGTACGGCCGCCGCATTGGGATACTCTGGCCAGGCCGGGTCCAACGTAATGCCGTGTTCCAACTCAACGCAGCGAAACACAGCGCTGTACATGAACCGACTTTGAAATAAAGCCTCTCGATCATGCGACAACTGCAGCATATGTTGGAGCGCAGTCAGACGCAGGTCCAAACGGCGACAAGCTCGTGCGACAAAGTAGAGCAACGGCATGAAGCCCATTTCGAAGATGAACTTGGGCCTTGATGCAGTGACCGTCCCGAACTTGTAGTCAATGAACAGCTGGGAGAGTTGGAGCACCTGTTCGAAATCGTCGTCATAGCTGTCGTACACCAGCTCGTTGAAAGTCATGCAGCAGCAGGCCCAGATTTTGCCGACGAAGCAGTGCATCTCCCGCCACAAATTGTCGCTGTAATGCTCAGCTTCAGGTGAAGCATTCTCTCTGCGTTCCTGGTACTGTTGAGCACACGCAGTCATCTCGTCTACTATCTGTCGCTGCTCTTGGAGAAGAGAGTCGGGCACAGGCCCTGATTTGGTGGTCTGAAAAGTGTATGCCAGGCCCTTTCGAATGAGCAAAACCGTCCGATGCACTAGCATTTCCCAATCTACGTCTTCATCTTCCATGTCGCTCTCTGTGATTGTGGGCTCGGGAAAGTCTCCAGCTTCAACGCTGAAATAGTACGGAAGTGTGGCGAGACGGAGGAAGAACGGTCTCAAGAGTTTCCTGGCCCAGCTGGCGTCTCCTACGGGCAAGTCATTCCACAGGTTTATGCCATGGCGGCAGTGCTGGAGGGCCACCAGCTTTTGGCCGCGCAAGGCCTCTATGGTGACAAATAGAAGGCAGACAAACAAAACGATATTGTTATCGACGTGCGGCGCGACCACCAGGCTCAATGCCTTGTTGTATTGTGTCAGCGCAACATTTTCGCGGGACACACTCAAGGCTGCAGGCGCGGTGTCGTCAAGACCCTCGTAAAGCGAGCTGATGCATACGAGAGCATGCCGCACAGCAGGCTGCTCATACGCAACCTGGCAAACAAAGTCGCTCCAAAAATCCTTCTTGGAGTGCCTGCTGAGCATCGGGGCAACCTGGTCTCGGAAGAAGGCCAAGGCTCTGATTTCTGTTTGGTCCATGCCATAAAAGACGTTTGGGGTGCGGCTTCTGACAACGGCTGTCGACACTTGGGCCGTCAAGAGCTCCTCCCAAGTGTACGCTGCCTGACCGACCGGCGGCGGCGGATACGAGCACGGCCGGTTCGCAGAGGCGCATCTCAAACATTTCGGCTTGCCTTCATCACATTTGACTTTTCGGGCCCTTGTGATTGAATCTCAGCTTCCTTATTGAAGGCCATATTTTGATGTCTTCAATGTACTTTCAAGGGTACTAAAAGTGGAAACTCACTTGCAGGTGAAGCACCCTGTTCTGGATTTCGTGCTGCCCTTGCGTGGCATTCTGGGCTCCGACGAACTTCCCACGTTTGTTTTGTTTGTTCTGCGCCAGTCAATCAAGTCTCAAACAGCTGTTGGTATTTATTTTCCCAGTGATTCCAAAAGATTGCGGGTGTTAATGCTGACGCCGACAGTCCGAGACGGCGATTTCGGGTATGAAGCTGGGGAGAAGAACAGTTACCAGTAATGTGGAAGTGCAGCTAATAAACGCCACCATAGCAGGGGATACTATCATATCTAAAGACCAGGAAAAGGGACCACGTCTTCAGGATTCTAGCGCTGACGCCTTGCAGCCCTCTGGCACTCAGCCCCGTGACAGTGGCAGTGAAGTATCCTAGCCCTGTGGGCACTCTCCGGGCAGTTGACGATCTCGGGAACAAAAGCCTTGCATGTTTTGACAATGAAGACCAAACTCGACTGCTGCTGCTGATCGTCAATCCTGGGGCTAACTAGTGCCTCCCTCTGGCAGCGAATACCGAGTGAATGCATCCAGAGCCTGGGACGTCATCTCTGTTTTTCTCTCCCATTTTGCGCCGCCAACCTCTGTCCCCTCAATGATTCGCTAGTCGACTGCATAGTATTATGTACTATGTAATGCTCATGCTCCGTCAGCCATGACTGTTGATTCCCCCCAGATGATGCTTTCTGTTTGTCAGGATTACGGGATATGTATAGTATGCGCCCCGCGTTCAAAGGATTCAGAAGCTGCCATTCCCCTGAGCGTTCTTATTGCTTGTTCTTCTCCTTCTTTCCCCCTCTTGCCTCTGCGTCCTCTGGTTGGATCTAGGTGGAAGCCATTCACCCAGAGTTAAATTGCCATGTCTGCATGTGTACGCAGTACTCGGTGCGCAACGTGTTTGTGGAGGCGCAGGCTGCAGCAGTTCAATACTCCCCGTTCCTTTGGTACCCTAATTTGGACTACCATGCATGACTGTTACGAGAAACGTGACCTATCAGGATCAAAGTGAGGTCCTGTACCTCATCACTGGAGGAAGAGCATGCCGTTCAGAGGTACCCGGAAGCATGTATCACACTCTGTTTGCTTTTTGGAGGGGGGGGGGGCTTCGCCACACATGTATACGTGTATAGGAATAGCTCGTGTGAAGTGTTTTGTGTTGTTAGCATGGAACCTGACGTTGCAGTGGAGCATTTCATGATGGCATTTTAAATAAGAGAACATTGCAAAATAAGAATTGCACATCTCTGGCAAGTCTGTTCAGCATTGGGCTGGTATCGAGAGACTGTATTGAAAATCTAGAGAAGGGACAATAGCGTAAGCGAACCAAGATTCAGGCCTTGAACTCTGAATAATAGGCTTGAATTTAGGAATTATTCTCGGGCCGTTTAAGTTTATGCTGTGCCGCAACGCAACGTCTGCAATCCTTGTTTTCAGCAAAGATGAATCCTGGAGAAGCATGTGCTCAGAATACATGCATACTCTAGACCGATCTGATCAACGAGCAATCGGGAGCACACCATCGGCAGCGAAGTGTTATATATCTACAGTTCCTCTTCCAATAAGAACACAGTCGTAAATACAAAAGGTCTAGATCCATATTCAACCCTCCTACCACCATTATCACGGCCACATAGCATCCCAAATGAACAGCCAGTGATCATAATACTTCTCCATCGGCCCAACGATAAAACTCCTTCCATAACCCCCAGGTCGCAATTTATACGGCCTCGTATACAAGCCGTCTGCCCGCAAATGTCTCTTTTGCGTCAGCGAAATCGAGAAGCTGCTCCGTCCAATGCCTGCAAAGTAATCCGCCCCGGCAAGCACAATATAGTCCACAAGCCCTTGCTGGTCCCAGCTCAGAGCGTGCAGCTGTGCGAGATCCTCGCCCTGCAGCAGATCCTCTTTGCTGACGAGCGTCATGCCGAGCTGCTCGCGTGCGGCGGCCTCGAGCTTGTGTGTTTCGTTCAGGTCCCCCGACGCGACGTAGGCGACGGTGAAGCCGAGGTCTTGGGCTTTGCGCAGGTAGCCTGTCTGCTGTTCTTCGTACGAAGGCCAAAACGCTTCGGCGTCGGCTTCCGAGCGGAGATGCATGCCCATGAAGGGGGCATCGCTAAATCGGACGGGCGTTTTGAGGTTGTTGTTGTTATTGTAGTACTTCTTGTTGGGGCGTTTACTGCTGTCGCTTCCGCCTGCTGGCCCGGGGGAGGAGAAGACGTGTTGCGCGTGGTGTTCCCGTGCAAAGGCTTGCATATTGGCAAGTGCCTTTTTGCCCAGTCGCATGATGGTCTTGTTGAATTTGCAGAGGCCGCCAAAGGTGTTGGCCAGCTCGGGGCCGTCGCGGAAGACGGGCCACTCCCACAGCACGCCGGGCCAGGTGTTGCCGCGGAAGAGGCGAGGGTGCGCTGGTGATGGTGGCATGCCATTCTCGGGGTTTCTGATGTGTTCTCGGAATCGGACTGTTTGGAAGGTTTTCTGTCGTGTTAGTGAACCGTGGTCTCCTCTGCAGCCTGTTGTATGTATCACAAAACGCGTCTGTCTGGTCTTGTGCAAGGCAAGCCAAGTCTGTGTCTTGTACGAGGACAACAACAAAGAAACAAACAAACTTGAAGGCCGGGGGAAAAGGGGTGGAAAGACGGAAAGCAACGAGAGAAGCTCACCTCCAAACCGATCAGACTGGTGATCCAACTCTGCGAAATCACATCGATCGCCGTCGATGCGACTCAACTGCCGCGGATCCAATATTTCCACCTCGGGCTCCCGCTCATCTGCCTCTGCTGTTGTTCTTGTGGCGGCTGCTGCCACCAACTCCCTCTTTCTGTTTTCCTCTTCTTGTTCCGCTTCCTTTTCCTCTGCCTTTTCTTTTTCTTCTTCTTCTTCTTCCGTGTCGTCGTTTTCCTTGGCAGCAGCAGCAGCAGCAGCAGCAGCAGCAGCATCCACATACCTCACATTCGGCACCGTCGTCCAGTCATCGTAAATCGTCATCTGCGGACAATTCTCGCCCATTGCCGTGCGGAAATTCTCCTCATCAAACAAGTACCCAAACGGCCTGAGATCCTTGCCCCCGAAGATGGCCTTGATGTCGTCGTCGCGGCGCTTCCGGATCCGCGGCATGACGAGCCCCGAGGCGCCGGCTTCAATGGCGTACCGGACACAGGTGAGCATGAAGTTGCGCATGTTGCCCACGCCGCCAAAGTTGTTGTCGCACAAAAAGACCACGCCCGGGACCCATTCCTCGACTTCGTCGCAGGCGCGCTGGAGCGGCCATCCGACGAAGGGCGCGTCGGGATCCGAGAGGTCGAGGTCTGGCGGGAGGGCTTGGCCTGGGCCGGTGGGGATGTAGCCTTGTTTTTCTGCTTCGTCTCCTTGCTGTTCTTGTTCTTGTTGGTGGTGGTGGTGGTGGGGGTCCCCTTCGAGAGCAGAGGGTGTCTGATGATCGGCTGTCGTCGTTGTTGTCTGCTCAGGGCCGTAGGTCGTCCATGCCTGCGCCAGGCTCAAGTTTCCCATTTGCCATCGCGTCACCCATATAAACACGAGAAACCCCAAAGCTAGTGGCAGAGAAAATTGGGATCTCCCGCGAGAGAACCAGACTGCTTTTCCAAACATGCTTCCTCGACTAGCCAACGTCCGTAGACTTTTTTCTTGGGGGGGGGGTCGAAAGGCTGGAAGGTTAAATACACGTCCAATGTATTCAAAAGTCAAGCACAAAGCCAAGAAGGAAAGAAAAGGGAGCAGGAAAGAAAAGAAAAGAAAATCAAAGCAAACAACTTTGTGAGAATGAATGAATAGTAACAGCAAGAGTGTAAAGAAAATCTCAGCACCACGCCGTTGAGAAAATCAAGCACCAAAACCAAAAATAAAAAAAAAAGGAGAAGGAAAGACAAGAACCAACTTGGACGGCAGTGCCAATGATGACTGCTTGTTGATAAATGAGGCGACCAGTCTTAGTTTGCATAGGAATATGGGCGCACCACACCACTGAAGGCCACTCACTCACTTATCTTGCCATCCATCCATCCTACTTCTCATCGCCAAGCCTGTGCTTACTATGGACACAAACCTCATTTCACCAATGTACATATCTGGTGGTGAAGGGTGGGTACTTGTCAGCAAGGAAACGCCCACCCCCCATCTTCCCTCAGCTGCATTAAATCATCCTGCTACTTCACAGAATTGAATATAAAGAAAAATTCATTTCCAATAGGACTGGGTTTCAAAGAGAGAGAGAGGAAAAAAATGGACAAGCATATTGATTCCCCAATCCCTTTCAGGCTTTCAAAAATATCCCCTTTCACAGTCAAATAGCCCAGGACTCCACCGGCTGAACATGGCAATATCTTTCTCAGCACCGAGACTGCCGCCATACGGGCAAGAAACACATGGCCAATAAGAGCAGTTTCAAGGCGAGTGAGGGTGAAAAAACAAGGAGGTTGATACAAGACATGGCGGATGGCTTCCTCGCCTTCGGTTTAGAAGGAAAATGGCCGCGGGGAGAGAGGGGAAGAGGCGTGGGGCGGTACCACGGTGAAGGATTCTTATTTGGTGGAACCGTGGATGACATGGACTGGAATCAACTCACGGACGGGGCTTGAGGCATCTGGGAGGTGTTATTCGGTTAAGAACCCGGTGTCCCGCATAATCAGCCTGCTGCTGCAGCATCGCACTATGCATGTATGTTATCTGTACTTTGTAGGTAAGTACATGGGTAGATGATAAGCGACCAGTCCGTCTGGCGAGCCCAGTGTGTGCTTCGCGAGCCACGGACTGGCGTATCGGGAAGCCGTCTCGGCGTAGCGGCGAAAGTGGTCTTCGTATAAAAGGCCGCCCAATTTCACTTGCAGGTCTGAGGTGGTGTGAATGCAGAGATAAGCACAATAGAACCCACGCCAAGGCACGACCTTGCCAATGGCAGCCATTTCGTGCGAAGCCTTATGCCATTGCACATGCAGGTTTCTCTCTTGTCGTCAGAACCTGCGTGCAAACCGTTGTCGTTCGTCTCACGTCTCATCCTTCCAAGGCAGCATCTCGCTGCTTCCGATATCGCCACCCATCAGTCTCACGCAGTGTAGGCAACAACACCCTACTCTGTCTTGTGAGGTCAGTCTAGGCAGGCCTCGGTAGAAGAAGGAAACCGCCGACAAGCACCCATTGCAATTGCCAAACATCGGGGCCTAAAGCAGCCCTTGCTTGGTTTTGAGCTTTTTGAACGAATCCATGACCCGCCCAGTGCACCCAGGGACACTCATCGCACCTCGGTCCTCGCCAATCACTGTACCAATCCAAAGTACACATATGAGTATGCCCTGGGAATATATATGTATGTATATGTGCATCCGACGACAAAAGTGCTACTCCAATGAGTTCATCATGCAGGATTATCTTCGCTTTTCTTTTTCTGTATCCAAGCAAATAAACATACTTGAGTTCGTCGTAGGATCATCAAGAGATTTCCAACCAAATCCATCCAAAATAAAAACATATCAACCGCAAAGAAGGAGAAGATAGACAAGGGGAAAAGATTCATCAAAATGAGGGCACATTCCATGACTTCTGCCCTGGGGCATCAGCACTTGAGGCCCTATGCCCAAAATCCAAACGCCGCTTGAGGAGCATGACAACAATGATGCTTTCGCGCAATACCACTCAGTAGCCCCTTCCAACCTGGTTCTGATCCACAAGATTCATACCAGCCATGGCCTCCGCAGCCCAATCATCATCTTGCTGAATGGACGAGTTACGGGTAGGGTGCACAGAGCTCTCCTGAGGCACAGCGTGCCCTCGCCAATCTACCATTGGCCCTCCATCGTGATGAAACTCTGGCAATCGTATCTCTGGTGTTTGTCTTTGCTGCTGCTGCAGAAGCATTGGCTTGGGCCCCACGCCAGGAGGCAGACCATCGCGGTCGAATTGGTTGAAGCCGGCCACGTCATATCCACGCTGCTCGTCATGTGGAGCTCGGGGTCCTGTGGGTGTCATTTCGTCTCGTGCATTTGCATTGAAGTCGCCCTCGCCGCTACCGCCCCTGTGGGCCGAGCTGTCTCTCATCTCCTCTGATGGGAGCGCACTGATGCGCTCAAGTTGTTGTTCAAGCTCTCTTTGTTCGAGGATCTGCGGAGCCGGCTCAACGTTGCGGAGCGTACTGCCCACCGCGGCGAGTCCAATCTGTGCACCACTGCTGCTTCTAAAGCTGCTGTAGCTGGCACGGTGCCCGTCTGCGGGGGCTTCGCCGTCGTTACCACCGAGGTTCGTTGACGTGTCCCGGATTGCAAATTGTGCTATCGTTCTCATCTTACGAGATACCCAGCCCGCAAGGATCTTGCCTCTCTGCTTCTCTCCTAGACGAGAGCGAGGGAAGTCGCCTTTTTGGACAAAGGCGACAATGTCGACGACCACTTGGTGCTCATTCAAGATAGAGTTGACAATCACAGGGACCAGCGACGCAAGATATGCCTTGCGGCCGACTTCGACAACAACTACTACAAGACCTCCAGCTTGGAAAACAGCACTATTGAGGTTTCTCTGTCAGTATCTGCCGCCAGTTTTCCAATTAGAGGATGGTATCACAAATAAACTTACCAGCCACCAGGTGTGATATTGCGATGGCCTCTCTCTACAGAAGCCTCAATATCCATGGGGAAGTGACTGAGCCCATTGATTTCAAAGGTTTCGCCAATGCTTCCCAAGACGAACAGGACCTGCATGTCCACCTGCGCGCCACCTGGACCGATAGGCCTGCTAACGTTGTGGAGGAAGCCAAGATCTCCTGTCCGGACATAGCTGATGCTTGGATCGCCATCTACCGTCCGTCCGTCGAAACGTTCTGCATCAAATATGTCTTTGGATCCATAGAAACCCTTGACACAGGCCTCCGAGTCAACCCAGATCTCACCATACTCACCGTCGCCACATAGATATCGGCTTTCGGGGTTGACAATTGCTATTTGTGTTGATACGGGCACCATTCCGGAATCCTGTACAAGCAAGGCCTTCGGGTCGTTGTCAATGTCGGTTGGGAGGACGAGGCCCCGCCTGAGGGCCTTGGTGTCGAGCCACAATTCAATCGGCTCAATGCACATGTAGGAACGGGATGCGATCATTGGGTTCAGAACATGAGAGTAAACCGTGTTAATGGCCGTACGATCTAGTCCAGTTGCTGCAAAGTGTAGGCGGACCTTCTGGAAGACGTCAACACGCGGACGACCTTCGGCGGTGACCATCATGTTCTTCATCTCGTGCAGAGTGAAACCCTTGCCGGGCATGAGAGCCATGGCGTGATCGAGCATCTGAGGCGTAGCATATGTGTCCTTGATCTTGTACCGCGAGAGTATCATAAACAGCGACATTGGGTTCTGGGCAAACTCCACTGGCGAGAGCATGTACGTAGGCGTACCAATGTAAATGCCCATCAGGCACGTGTGAATGAAGCCGAGACCAGTGGTACTTCTCACGCAACCCAGGACTGGCCGGGAGCTCGTCATTTGGCAAGTCTCCTTTTGAACTTTGCACATGCCCAAAATAGTGTCATGACTCAGTTGTACGGCGAGACGTCGTTGATCCGGTGTCCAGTACGTCCAAATAACTGCTGGATAGCCTGACTGAATCCAGGACGGGTCCATGGTGATACCGAGGTCTCTGAGGCCGTTATTTTGCTTTGGCGGTTTGGTCGTGTTGAAGATCGGAGGCACACCAATCTTCAAAATGGAAGCAGATTGTTTAATGTGCTGAGCGACCGCCTTCATCTTGAGCAGATGGTCAACATCCTGGTTGACAAGGACAGCTCTCACATTATAGTCGCCCACTAAGTGGAGGAAAGCTGGTACATCTTCCGGCAAGCGGTTCTGATCCATCGGTGCGCAGGGTATAACGACAGCGCCCAGGTTGACGCATGCATGGACTGCAAAGACGAACTCTTCAGAATGTGTGTACATCAGAATGACATGGTCTCGAGCTCGGATCTTAACCTTGTTCTTGAGATACATGGCAACTGCTGCCACCTTGGTGTCGAATTTCTTCCAGGTGATGCCTTTGCCCTCCTTGCCCTTGCCATCAATGGTACAGTACGCGAGCTCTTCAGGCTGTCGGGCGACTCGCCACTGGATAAGATCGGTAATGCTTCTGAAATTGTTCAGTGGAGTAGACGTGCGGTCGTCAATAACTACTTCACGGCGATCGATGCCAGAATACTGCCTCTCAACAGGACCTAGTACTTCTGCCCTGGAATCCGAAGCAAGAAGGGACCAAATGCCGCCCATAGGGTCCACGCCCACCGGCAGATTTTGCACAGCGTGCTCCACGCCGAACTTGACGTGCACTGCGGGGAGATTACCTGCATCAAATTCCTTGCGACAGAGCATGTTGCCAATCTCCCTGCGCCCATTCTTCTGCACTCTTGGCAAAGTGTTGGGTGCGGTGATCAAAACACAGTAGACGCGTAGATGGTGTTCCTGCATCAGCACCTCCATACATCTCTCGGACAGAGAATCCAAGAGCGCCGTGTCAAGCTGTCGTGGTGGCCCACCAGAAGTTGCTGGAGCCGTGGATGCTGCCGTTGACTCGAGCACAACAACAGGCAGGTGCTCTTCGTTGACGAATACGTCAAAGGCTGAACAATCAAAGATCTTGGGAATGTTGCGCATGATACTGAAAACAATATGTTGTACAAAGAAGTACCTGTACTCGGCAATCTCGTGGCCATGCTCAACCCATTCCACTTTTTGCCTAATGCGGTCCTCGTACAGACCCAAGACAAAGATCTTGCCTTCAATGATTGTGCCAAGAAGGCCCGTTCGCAGGAACTCTGGTTCGACAGAAGTTGGAGTCGGGTTGCCCGGCTCGAACTTGAAGGGTCTAGCATGGAAAATCTGCTCAGTGTGCTTGGGCAATGCCCAAAATCCTCCCGACAACGACGGAGAGTCGACCCAGATTTCGCCAATCGAGTGCGGAGAGGACAGCAAGCCGGTTTCGGGATCAACAACGGCCAACGTGGCATCGGGTATAGGATAACCAAATGCTCCAACGCGGACTGTACTTGGATCGTTGGCCTTTTTCCTAGCTTCATCGCCTATCGCCACGACAAAAACCTCGTTGGATTTGAGAGCTTCGCGGTCGAGCAGCACCTCACTCAGCTCGTTTTTGGCACGTTCTTCGATGAGGTTGGTCGGACCGCCGCTTAAAAGGCTTCCAAAGCCGTTAGAAGGCTTCTCTTTCTCCTCCTTCGCCCGTTCCTCTTCAGAATCTGCGTCCTCTTCCTCAACATCGAGCTTGAGCGGACACCCCATGCGTTCCTCCCCGCCTAGCCAATCGCGTACGCTAATGACCATGCCTCCATGCTCAGGCAGGCAAAGCATGGGGGCAACGACTTCTCGTGCTCTCGGATTTCTGAGAGGCCGCAACCATCGATCTGCTAGCACTTCGTGAAATTCGCTGTCTACTGTCACAGTGTCTATCAGACATAGCTTCACCGATTGAAAGTTCGGCTCGGTTCCCTTCTTATAGTTCCGAGTCGTCATGGGATCTTGTTGATAGTTGAAAGCAGCTCGTTTCAGACCTGGGTAGTCTGCCACCATAAGTGTAGCTTTGTACTTGGTAATGAGATGTGCGTATAGACCTGGAACGTCAACGGCCTTGTTCTCCACCCAGACAGTTGTATGGCCGCCGTATACTGTCAACAGCACCCCAAGAATCATACCAATACCTTGTCGCGGGTCGAGGTAGGAGAGAATGATCTCGCTGCCTGCACTACCGCCAATGAGCCTGCCGTTCTTGTCGCGTAACGTTTGGTTGAAGGTGTCCCCACGAGAGGGAACCTGGGATATAATGGCGCTTAAACATGCCATCTGATGCATGATGGTTCGGTGGCTAAGGACCACACCTCTCAAATCGCCAGTCGGAGCCCTAGAGAATTCAACATAGGCCAAGTCGGGTACAGATAGCGCTGGCGTATCATCCTTCTTCTTGGGATGATAGCTGCCGAATTCATTGGTCTTCCACCACTCTACGCCCTTGGGCCACGTCAGTTTCTGAACGGTAATGTCTCTTTGAAACGCCTTGAGGTTGTTATCCGTTGTCAATGCCAGGTGTGCCTGTGTAGACGTCAGGATCATGTTGAGCTTCTGGTAATCCTGCAACTCATTGATAGGAACCGCAACGACTCCGGCAATAAAACAACCAAGCAAGGCAATGGCGAAATCGATAATCTCGGTGTCGCGGTATATGAGCGCTACCCTATCCCCGCGATATAGAGAACTCTTGTCTCGAATGACCTGGGCCACCTTTTCCGCTCTCGAAGCGAGTTTATCCCATGTAATAGAAGCAGTCTCTTTGCCGCGACTATCCAGGACCCAGTAGGCCGGTAGTTTGGCAGACGTACGGCCCCGGTGGCGCAACACGGCAGCAATGTTGTCAAACTGCGACATGTGGATGTTGGAATTGTGGGGATCGGATATCGCGAAGGGAACCTCGCGGGGTTCTAGAGGCATCAAGAACTCGAGGATTTCGTCAGATGGTAAGTCATTTGCTGAGAGCATGGGAGGCGCGATGGCGGCCGTTGGAGAGAAGGCATCGCTGGACGAGTAACGCTGCGGGCCACCATATTGCTCAGAAGGCATCTGATCGTAGGCTTGCTGGCCAGCAAAGTCGGAGAAGTAGCCTTGTGAGTCGAGCAACGTGCCTGTTCTACTGTCGTACGTGTTGCGTCGCTCCGGCTCCCCATAGTCGCCATGACGCTCGGGATTGAAGGCATAGTCGGCAGAAACCATGGTTGGCGAGCGTGCCAGGTCTTCGCTTCCTGGCTCTCCGCCTGCCATGAGGAAAAGGGAATCGCGCTGTAGCATGCCTGGACGGAAATCTGCAAAACTTCCACCAGGCGCAAGCAAATTGGCCGGGTGTTGGTCTGGGGGAATCAAATATGGGCTCTGGCTCTGTTGTGAATAGGGAGACTGAGCTCGACCGCCGGACGGAGACGGAGTATCTGACGGGGATATTGGAGTGATTGGACTTGGAGAATTGGCGCCCAAGGCGGCCAAGGCGCCTGCTCTTGTGCCATCGTTGGAGGGATGCGAGGAAGTGTCGGCGGAGTGAATGCGTAAGCCGGGTTGGGATTGTTCGAATGGAAAGGCACCGTATTGGGATAGGAGTTGTGTTCTTCGCTTGTTGTATCTGATGATGATGGGACCCTTCGCGGTTAGCCATAGGCGAGGCAGAGACTACATCTTCGCCACAATGGGGGTTGTGTTTGTAAGTGCATGCTAGGGCGATGGCTTAAAAACACTAGGAAGAGAGAGGATGAAGGGAAATAAATGTGCAAGTCATGACATACCCCTTTTGCGTAATATCACCCTCCTGCCGTCAGGGACATTGGTTAGCATGTGTGTTGTAGTGCGCAAGCGAAGCTGACATGGGCGCTTCGGATTGTCCAGTCCAAGCGTGGAGGACAGCGCCTCGGAAGCAGCCAAATACCATTCGACCCATGACTTCTGCACGTCGCGACGCACAAGTCGGCCATAGGTATGCGATGACAGTGTCAACTCACCTCCAATTCCTTCTCTAACTCGTCGAGTCTTTCTTGTAGATCGGGAGCCAGATCTGCCGCCATGGTGGTCGGGGGGAAGCGCCGCGGCTATCAGGCAAGACGGTGGCGCGTAGGGAACGGCTGCGTGGTCGGAGCACAGCCGACAATGCCTCAGAGGCAGTGTGGAAGCGTGTGTATCGTGTATGTCGTGGACGAGAGCGGCGAGCGAGTGTACGTGTTGGGAACGGGGCCGCCGGTCGGTGATGCGGTGCCAGGGCGCAGACGGAAATGGAGACGGTCGACAATGCGCAAGTGGATTCTGGTGGATGAGAAGGTGGAGGTGGAGGAAGCAAAGCCAAAGGCAAAGGCAGAGACAGCGCCGAGCACCCTTGCCGTCCGGGCCGCCTGGGATTGGATCGCGAGACGCTGCAGGGCGAGCCACGCGAGACTAATTATCAAAGCCTGGCTGTCAACGGGCGGTCCTGATCGGATCTGCTTGGCTTGTCCTTGTGTAATCAAAGTCTCAGTCTCCACAGCGACGAAAAGGGCCCAACAGAAAGACAAGAGACAACTGGAGCAGCGCACCCAGTCAGTGAAAACCAGCAGAACCAGCAACCAACCCCAGGAGGAGAGAGTCGGGGCCTAGCTGCGTCGCGTGACGTAAGTGCCGGCCCCCCTCAGCGGGTGCAAGGCTTCGCTTTTTTCAGGGGCAGAGGGGCACGCGGGACGAAGTCGGCTGGAGCCCCAGGACTGCCCAGGCTGCCAGGGTCGCTGGGCAAAGCTGGACAAAGCTGGGCAACCCAATGAGCGCCACCACGATGCAACGTACACATGCACCTGCTGGGCGACACGAGCTGAGGGCGCACTGCTGAGAAGAATGGCCAAGTTACACAGCAGATGGCTACGTGGTTGCGGCATGAGGAGATATATTGCTACTATAGTACAAGCGGAGCGATGAGGCCTGACAATTCCCAGTTACATAGATACACATAGCACTACATAGCACTATGAGGGACTTCCAAGTGGGTGAGTCAGCAGACACTGCTACATAAGCTTGCGTCCTGAGATATGTCCTGATTGGGTTAGATTGGCTCCAAGGGACTCCGCTTTCTAGGGTTGATCAGGGTTCGTCCGGAGACTTCTCAATCCCGCTCGCCTACAAAAATCTCGTGTGCTAGAATTAGAAATTTTCATCTCTGCAAAGCACTTTCCCCCCCTTCCAACACCATGTACACCACCACAACATCCAGTTTTTGCCTCGTCGCTACGAGCGATGGTGTGTGGTGGTCATGATGTTTTCTAGGTCGCTAGCATTCAGTACTTGTTTCCCTTCTCCGTTTCTGTACGTATAAACTCTTCATTCCCTCCCACGCACCTTTGAATGATGAGAATCTTCGCATTTCACAGACCTGTTCTGAATTCTCGTGTTGATACAATGCTTGAGCTCTCTTCTCTGACTCCTCACACCTGCTTTTTGCCTTGGCTACATGGTCACACAAGCTTCATTTATACGCAACTTGCTGACTCTGATTATACAGGTTACATTTTTCTATATATCGCACCGTCTTCAATAGTTTAATGGATTTCACATTCTACAAATCGTGCCTTGGTTTCTTTGATACATCCTCTGATCTTGTGGTGGGCGCCCGTAACAATGGACTTGGCGATGTTACAGTCGTGCTCTCCTGAAATGCTCTGGAGCCACAGATTCGATCATCGCTGATACATATTCTTTTGCGCTCTTTCAGAATTCGCTTGAACTGTCTCTTTGTCATGTTTCGTTCCTTGTTGATGTTACTGTGCGGCCTCTGTTCATCTCCCTTTGTTGACCGTCAGGATGCTACACCTGCAACAATGGCGTTGTGCGTGCCTGTTCACTTCCAGTTCTGCAAATGCTCCAGTATCAGCGGACATATAAGGAACACTGCTTAAGGTTTCAGTCCTTTCACGTCCCTTCGATGCCTCCATCAGCAGAACAAATGAAACCGTTGAACAAGTGCATCGAGCAAACATGTCTCTGAAGAACGACCTCTTGGAGGATTTCCCGCAAGGGATTATTACTCTTACCGACCTTGACTTTGCGGACTTTGATTTTGACAGCCTCAATGGCGAAAACGATACCGTCTTATATGAGCTCCTAGAAGCTTTTCGGCCGACTGACGTGCCTTTTCCGCCGGAATTCGCGTCCACTGCTGATCAGCCTTTGACTGCAAGTACCCCGTCCCAGGCCAAAGACGCTGTAACTGCTGGCCAGTCTCCGAGTGTTACTACCTCACCACAGTTCGAATCAACTGAAGCACCTTCTCCACAACCTGAGATCGCTACGAGTACTGAGCAGTCCTCAAGCGCAAATTCTCCGCAACAAGCCATTACCTCTGCAAATACGACAAGCGGTTCTCCGCGTGCTGAAGCTAGCCATACGAGTGAGCCGCTCACTACCGAACGCATCGAGACAGGAGACTCTATCCAGGACCTCGTCTGGGATTCCGCTTGGCTAGATGAGTGCACTGACTTTTTGGCAGAAGATCCATCCGATCAACCGGACAAGCAGGCTCCTGATAGTCTGCCCAGCGTAGAGGTCGCAGTCGCTGAAAGTGTTTCCGTATCTCCAGCTTTACCGAATCTAGCGGATGGCGCCGAGCAGCAACTGGTTGACTTGACCACTGGAAGTGCTTATACGCCTCCGATATTGCCAAGCCCGGTAGTTGACGCTGTGCAGCAGCAGTCACGCACCACGAACACGACCTCAACGCACCGCAAAGCATCGCAAGCAGTTGCACTGCCTCCAATTCCAGTCGCTGATCCTGCGCCCTCAGCTCACCCGATTCCTGTTTCTTTGAGCCCACCTCTTGCTTTGGTCTCACCGAAGATGCCTGTGCCGATGATGCTGAGCCGTCCGCCGTTGCCTCCTGCCATTGCACAGTTTGTTGTTCGGCAACCGCGACGTCACGGCATTGTTCCCGACAAGCAAGGGCTCCACGAGCCAACCGTCGCTGACGGATTCTACTACTCACTTGGCAATCTGCCGTGCTTGAGGTTGCCGCGTTCAAGAAAGGCCATTTTTTACACCGGCCTTGAGTTTGAGCCTAGTCTACGCTTTACTTCGCGCGAATTTTACGAGTATATCAAATATGGGGCCCAGCTTCTGGGAGGTGGGCGACGACCTATCTTGCGGATCCAAATGCAGCCAGGGGGTCGCAATCACCGATACACACGTGGAGACAAGGCCCTCAAGTGTCGGTTTGCATCTTGCTCAGACGGCAACGGGACTATCACAGAGGGCCAGGCGCGCGTGTGCGTTCAAGAGTTTGAAGACGAAAGAGGAGACTGGCTCGATCCATACCACAATGTCGGATACGTCCACCTCTGCTGTCTTGAGCGGCGCATCGACATTATTGAACTCTTTCGCAATCCAGCCATTGATCTACGTCTCGAGCTCCGTCAATTCAACCATGAACACCACTCCACAGATTCCAAGCCGCGACGCAATAACCCTATGGCGTTGGACATGTCGGAGCAGCGGGTCCTTCATGCGTGGATTCGCGAAACTAGCCCAAAGTGGGATGCATATGTACTTGCTTATCCAAATCCACAGAATCGCCCGCGTCTCCCGTTGGAGAGAGACGAGAAACTGTGCTACCGCCTTGCAGAAGCCCGTGCGGATCGTTTGCGGGCAGAAAACAGCCACAGGAAGCGTAAAGTGGACGAGACTCTCAGCGACGACAAGGGCAAGGACGAAGATAAGGGCGAGCGGCCACTTTCGCGGCCGCGCATAGGTTTATCTTCGTCTCCTCCTTCCATGTCTCTTGAGCCCTTCCCAAAGAGGCGTCTTGTAGCGGCCACCCGGCCACGCGTGCGTTCCCAGACATATTCGCCGCCTACGGAGGAAATTCGACGGGCTGTACCTCCCAGCCTCGCTGACCCTGCCGGCGCTGCCAATGGCGGCGCACCACTTCAGGTCGTCTATGTGCCAGTAGGCGTCTACCCGGGGGATGCGCCGTACTTTGCTGCCTCCTCTTTCCCCAATGGGCAGCCGATGAACCAGGTTTTCTGGCTGGGTACCCTTCCTTCCGGGCAGCCTCTGACGGAATACGCGGTGACCCAGCAGAGACAAATGCAAATTGCCGCTGATCTTGGCAATTTCGGCGGCGGGCTGGGCGGCGGCGGGCATGGGCATGGCCTTGTGCAGCCTGCATCCATGCAGACCATTAACCCGTTTTCCTGGCCCGCTCCTGGCAACGTGGTCCTTCCCAACCACAATGGCCAGAACAAGCACAATAAGGCCTTTGGGAACGCACAGTTTCCAGTTCCCGATGCAGGCCAGTGGTTTGGAAACTGATGCGATACAATGGAAGCGAGGGTGTTAGATGAGCAGGTGGGTATTAAACACGGTAATTAGTTAGATTAAAATGAACTGCTTCGGTTATGGGCGGGCGGCAATACACTACTACTCCCTGGAGCAGAATCTTGAGGCTATCCAGGTATTTGTGCCTGTGTTGTAAGGCAAGCCATGTGGCGTTCAGGATGCCCTTATGGCTCTCGTTTTGACACTCAAGAAGTTCCTATACTTTTGCCTGTATGCAATATCAAGTGCCCACCCTTCTGTCAGTACGGCTTCACCAACCCAGGCGCCTCTTTGAACTGACCAACCCTGCCGGCCAAGACCAAAAGTAAGAATTTATTCAGAGCTATTTATTGATTTGATTGTATCTAGCGTACGGACACGCCGTCTCACTCATCTCGCACACACGGGTGGCACAGTAGAGAGAAGAAAATGATGGTTGGCAACGGGGAGAACCGATGGTGATGCGCTTGCTGCTTTGTCTGCGTTCATGCACGTCAGAAGGGCCCGTACGATGGTACATGGACAAGCAGCAGCCCCAGATACTTGATGGCTTTGCTGATGGCCATGCCTTGTCTTGCTGACCTCGGGATCAAAGACACGCCTGGACGCCACCTGAGGCTGGGATGCGCCCAGCTTGTTGTAATGATGGAGTACCAGACGTGCCAAAGTACATAAAAGGAATAACAATAGCAAAAGTATTAGCAGGGGGGTGCTGCTGACTGACAGTTACATTTTCCTTTTTTGTCCGTTTTGCTAGCCTTGGGTCTTTGTTCGTCTCGGTGTCATTGTTGTCCATGTCCGCGCCTTGTTTCGAGGGTGGCCCATACTTTGCTGACCATACCACTACTAAAGGGTTCAGACAGCACAGCCAGAAGCAAGCACTTACTGGATTAGCATCACGGAGTATGCCGTAAGTAGTCACCTTCGGTTACCAATTGGAGTGGTACGGTGGAGTGCAGTGCCTGGCAGCGCCCTAATAAGCCTGAAGGTTTGGGCCGGGGGTGATAAGCGCAAAGGGCTGGCTAGCCAGTCTAGCTAGGGCCAGGCCTTGCAAGGCAAGTAGGGGAAATGCGCACGGGAGCCGTTCTGTTCTTTCTCCATTCGTACAAGCTGCAAAAATGGCAGCAACGATCTCATCTCACCTTCCATCGGCGCTGCCAAGACTGGG
This sequence comes from Coniella vitis, assembly GCA_011317545.1. Taxonomy (NCBI): domain Eukaryota; kingdom Fungi; phylum Ascomycota; class Sordariomycetes; order Diaporthales; family Schizoparmaceae; genus Coniella; species Coniella vitis. Next base: position 1,516,856 of record WUJK01000012.1, read on the forward strand.
ATGCGCAAGCTTGCTTTTACACACGGACGTTTTCTTAATTTGACGTCCATCCGGTCATGTTGCTGCGCTTCTGTAATATTTTTTTTCCTTCCCTGTCTGAGCCCCTTCGTCCCTTGCGCTCCCGTTAGAGCCCAAGCGACCTCGCGCCCACTCCGACGCCTTGTCCCCTATCCCGCATCCCGCAGTCTGCATCCCGCATGCGGCACGTCACTGCTGTTTTTGCTTGGCTTTCTCAACCGGGGCGGCCGAGGGTAACCAAGGACCCAGCAGAGCCCGTCTGAGCAGCGTCAGCAACTGCGACTTGCGGCTGCGGCTGCGACTGCGACTGCGACAGCAATCATCCACCCATATACATCTACGCACTCTGAACGGATACATGCACCAGCGGCGGCCAGGGTCTGCGCACCTTGATTTCATTGCTCTTTGTGCTTGGCAGCCACAGGCGCCGCAGGCCAGGCCTGGTGCCATCACTCCCTTCTCGAGGCCAGCAGCAACAAGGCCGCTGGTCAGGCCGCAAGTGCCAAAGGACGCCATAAGATAAAACCGGCGCCATCCATTTCCCCAGCCATGTGTGGGTTGGTATGCCCCGCCTGGTGAGCATGAAAAGAAGTCTTCGACGATCGTGCTATCCGCAGTCTCCCAGCAACGGGCATCATCTCACCGCAGCCATGCAGTACCCAGTGAAGCGTTACTTGCAGAAATCGAGCGCCGCCTAACAGAAAGTCCTTCAACAAGTCTTGCTCTCCTGGCGATTTCCATACTCTGAGCGCCCGACCTCGAAATACCAAGTCGTCCCTCGTGTAACCGCCTCGCCCTGTGCAGCCACCTTACCGTTTTGCTCTTCCTTCCTCCCACTCTACTGCGGGTTTCACCTGGCCGTGTCCGTTGAAAGGAGCCAGGTGTGCCCTACCTGAATAGGGCAGAGGGTGTGTCCCAAAACGCGCGCGGGTGAGAGAAAGGTTACCTGAGCCGAGAGGGCGGCATCATCAGCGCTAGCCCTCACCCACACTCCTCGCCCTGCCATACGCTGGGTGGCAGAAAGGGAGGAGTCGTGTCCGGTGCTTCTGCTACTGTGTGATACCTGAGTTTGTCAATACAAACTCGGCCACATCTCTCTGCTTTGAATCCTGTCACCTTCACTTCACATATTTCCTCCGACGTCAACCAATTCAGATACATGCACTCTTCTATACGCACAGATTCACCAAGGAGCACCGCCTGTGTTTATGAGCACATTCGACACTCGAGCGCGCGACTGATCAGACAAATCCCCGTCTATCTACCAAGACCAAGAACGAGAGCTTGTTCCATTGAGTATTGACGGCAATTCCTAAAGTAAAATAACGACAGGCTTGGAAAAAAGAAGAAAAAAACACACACTCTCTCTCTCTCACACACACACACTCTCACACACAAGACTCTAGTCCAACAGCCATTCTCCGTCAAATAGCCTAGTAGTGCTCTCATCCAATTGCTGCTGTTCTCCGACTTGGAATCTGCAAGGCGCGCATATCAGCCTTACTCCTTATTCATTCACCACAATTAACCCGACGACGTATTACGTATGGCCTCGCACATGCGCTTGTCAATCGGAAGGTATAAAGAACCAGTGCATCCTTCCATACCACCACAACTTATCCTCTCCCCATCCGACCACACGACGCCGCGATCGATACCTGTGATGGCGGACGAAGAGACAAGACCAGCAAAGGCTGGTGACACCTCAACGCCGGGCCCAGCATATGTCACTACGTCAGCAATAGCTTCCAGAAGCGCTTCGGCATCTGCACCTGGGCCCGAACCCGCTGCGTTGCAGGTTATAATATTGGTGAGTTATTAGTCTCTCTTCCGTGTCTCGCTGCTCTTTTTTTCTCTTCTTCCTTTTCCTTCCTTCTTTTCCTTTTTTGTTGGTTTACACTTCGCAATCTGTCTCTACCACTATATTTGCCACAATGCATCACCGTGACTCAGAGCTTACTCTCCACATGGAGAATTTGGTATGGAAGATGAAGCGGGCTGTTCAGGAGGGTCAAGGCGTACCAGTGTGATAAAGGTTACATTCATTCTCTGTTGGTAGAGATGCTATGATTCGGCCTCTTAAGAAGTCTCTCTGGAACCCGATCGACCCATTGTTATGAAATTGCTCACCTACACTTCATTTTTCGATTGATCAAGAACCTGGGTGGGATCATCATCGTGTGGACATGTCATTACGTCCTTGAAAGTCACAATACATACTTGTATTTGTGCTTGAGATTTGTGGTTGTTGAAAAATTTGCACAGCTCACCACTTGACATGGGACAATCAGAACTGGATCCCTTACTTCGAGGTGTTGATTGGAATCGGGGAACAGCTTCAAAGGAATGTATTCTCAACTTCAACGTGTACTCGAAGTCTGAGAGTTCTGTCTCGCTTCAAGTGAGGTGTTGCATAGAGACGCCGGAAACTTTTCAAATTCCCTGTCGTTGCCTCGCCTCACAAGCCGTTGAAGTTTGGTGCACAAGGATTTGCACTTGCTAACATATGCGTTACGCCATAGGGCTCGCAAGGCGGACCGCTAGAGACAAATTGCACGGCGTTTCTTGTACGCTCACTTGCAACAGGGTGGAGAAAGGGGTCTCTGATGGCTGTTGATGCCGGCGTACACTTGGGTGCCATAACACGAATACTTGAAAAGACACAACCACCGAACCTCGGCCAAACCGAAGACCTAGCATTGCCATATGTACTGCAATCCGGGCCTTTTGCCGGGCTCAAGGTTCACTCAGCATCAGCCAAGACCAACGCAGCCAGAATACAAGGTGATTTGATCGATACGTATCTCGTCACGCACCCTCACCTCGACCACATCTCTGGGTTTGTCATCAATACAGCAGGACTTGCGGGGCCTCGGCGCAAAAAGCTGGCTGGCCTTCCTACAACGATACAAGCTCTCAAGACACATATCTTCAACAATGTCATTTGGCCCAACTTATCAGACGAAGACCACGGCGCTGGCCTATTTACTTACATGAGACTCAACGAAGGCGGATTTCCAGGAATGGGCAATGTTGATGGCTATCTCGAGTTTAATGAGGGTCTTGCGGTCAAGACATGGAGCGTGAGCCATGGTCACTTAGTAGACCGACAGCAGCATCGTGGCAGCGTTCCTAGCACACGTTTTGGTAGCTTGGATGGTCTGTCTGGGCCCATGGCTTTTAATACGGGGATGCTGAGTCCAAGGTCAGTGGTTCACACCAACGTGAATCCGAGCTTGACGAGTTATTTTCAACAGCACCAAGTGAATGTCGCCCACGAGCGTGCACAGTCTATCATGCCGCTTCCTGGGTCCGGAGGCCTACCAGGGCCACGGGCACCAAGCGGTATGAATCCCAATGGTAATCCTAATACTACCACGGAGGTACCATACGTATACGACAGCAGCTCATACTTTATCCGCGATGTCGAGACAGGGGTTGAAGTTTTAATTTTTGGAGACGTGGAGAGTGACAGTGTCTCCATGCATCCGCGCAATCTGCACATTTGGCAGGAAGCCGCACCCAAGATTGCCGAGGGCAAACTCAAGGCAATCCTCATCGAGTGCAGTTACGATGACAGCCGGCCTGTGGACAGGCTCTTTGGCCATTTGACACCGTCCTTCCTGATTGAGGAAATGACGGTTCTGGCGAATGAGGTCAAGGAACATAGGACACGACAGGCTATTGCCCGCGAAGAAGCACGCCGTTCTGCAACCAAGCGCAAACGTGATGGCGGTAATGAATTGACCATTGCGGGACGTAGGAGAGCGACACGAGCGCTCACGCGCGACTGGGCCAGCACGGGACCCGGTGAGGAGTCTGTCAGCCCCAGATCGATCAAAGCACAATGGTTGGCGGGCTCCCAGGGGGAGGGCACTGGCGGACCTGAGTCTCCGCCCCCGGGCCAAACCAGCCTGGAGCCTGGGAAGCGGGCGTACGCGGGAGCGTGGCATCCCAGTGTTGGAGGGAATCCAACAGGTGCTGCAGCCGCGGAACAAACAACAGCAACAGTCACCGAACACGCAGCTGCCTCCGACGACGTGCCGCAGCTGACAGGCGTCAAGATTGTCATTATCCATATGAAGGATACGATGAATGACGATCAACCCGTGGGAGAAATCATTTACGAGGAGCTGTTGGAGCATGAGACGTTCATGGAAACGCCACTGGGGTGCGAATGGATAATCTCGGAGGTGGGACAGAGTCTGATGCTGTGATTCTCGGTCTCTTTGTTGTTTTGTTCTCGTTGCAAACTAGCAAACAGTTTGCATTTTGACAGTGACTGTTTTTGAGTTTATTCGGTGGATCAGTAAGGAGCGCAGGCTTGTTTCCCCCCTTTGCTGTACGAATTCTTTCTGTTTTTTTCACTTCTTGTGTGCCGTGAGTTTTCACAGATTTGTGGACATAGGGTTGGTTTTCAGCCAAAAGCCCTTCTCCCTTTTCACCCCCTGACCGTCTGCCCTTGTTCTTTTCTATTGTCTGGTTTGTTTGTTTTGCGAACCACTTGCTATGCGCTTCGGCTTTCCTACATATTTCCAAGGGGCTTGCTGGAATTTAGGTCAGGGGAAACGGCTTGCTATCCTTGTGTCCTGTTCCAGGACATGAGTTGTACTTTGCTATAGGAGTCAGGGAGTAGAGTGTTTTGGACGCCTTAGGAATGTATAGTATAGTAAGGGCAGATACCATTGGGCATCGAACAATTTGATTGATCATTATGAAGATTTGTAGAAGTTTACCAAGCATAAGTCATCGCTTATGCATGCTTGAGCGATATTGCCGAGCTTGTCCGGCCAGTCCGTTGGAGTATCCATATTCCGCAGGCACGCCTGAGCGGCCCTTAGCCGTCGCCGCGACACGGCGCAGGTGGTGGCGCCGCTATAATTAGTGGGCCCACGGGTCCGTGGCACTGGATAGGGCGCTGAATGACTTCACAGACGTCACCATAGGGGAAGGGTGGGGGGCAGAGGGGCTCTGAGGGGTGGCACTGCACTGGATTAGCAGTAGATTAGTAGTACACATAGTAGAGGTACGTAGTAGTAGATAGGCTACCTCGGGTAGCAGGAGCAAATCGCGAACCGCAATGTGTGACTTCCTCGTCCCCCTCCACCAGTCAAGGTGCCCTTCGCTTCTCTTTTCATTCTCCCGCTCGAGATTCGCCTTCCGTCTTCATGCGCCTGCAGAATCTCTCGTTTAGCAGCACCATTGGCTCCTATCCACGCCTTCTGTGCAGCTCCCAATCCCCAGCAGCCTCATTCGCCGCCCTTGTTTCGCAACCGCGACGGATTTCAACGAGCACTCCCGCCAAGATGAAGGAAGCCGAGATCAAGCGCAACCCTCACCCAGACTTCAAGAAGGTGGAGGCCTCGCGGCCAGCCTGGGACCGCGCCGCCAGCTTCCAGTATACGCAGACAGCCGCACCATCGTGGCAGTTTGGCAGCGGCGCCAACGACCTGCCGGTGCCCTCGGACGCAAAGCACATCACCATTGACCCTTATGCCGAGGGTCGCGCCCCCGTCAACAACTACAAGCTGCTGATTAGTGCCATTGTGCCGCGGCCGATTGCCTTTGTGTCGACGCTGTCGCCCGCGGGGAAAGGGGACGGCAAGCAGACGACCAACCTCGCGCCCTTTTCCTACTTCCAGATGATCAACCACGACCCTCCGCTGTTCATCATTGGCTTTGCGAGCTCGCTGGAAAAGGCCGAGGCGGCCAAGCACACGCTGTACAACCTGCACGAGACGGGCGAGTGCACCATCAACATGATCTCGGAGCAGTTCATCGAGGCCGCCAACAGCACGAGCATTAATGCGCCGTACGGAGTGAGCGAGTGGGCCGTCAGTGGACTCACGCCTGCCTATGACTGCGAGACGGTCAAGCCAGCCAGAGTCAAGGAGGCCGTCTTCTCTATCGAGGGCCGGTTGCACAGTATCCAGGAGTTTGAAAGCCGGAGCAAGCCTGGCACCAACAGCGGAACCATGGCCATCGTAGAGGGAACGCGCTTCTGGGTTCGAGAGGACGCGATTAATGATGACAGGAACATTATTGACCCTGCGGTAAGTCTCTTTCTTCTGTGTGCTGTTGTCTGACTGGATATGGTGGTCAAGGCTGGAGGTGATCAATTACGGGATGCTTGACTGCCGTGTTCAAACTGACTTGTTTCACTCCCCAGCTTCTCCGACCAATCAGCAGATTAGGCGGCATTACTTATGGACGCACCATCGAGGGCATCGAGCTGCCCCGCCCTGATTTCGAAAAGGACTTTGGCGGCCAAGAGGCGTATGAGAAGTTGGAGGGCGAGCGAAATGGTGTGGATGGCAAGATATGATTGGATTGGATATGATTTGATGATCCCAGTTCTCATTTTCTCGGCGTAAGCGTCACTCCGCCACTACACCTTGGGCTTGTGTTTTTTTTTTTTTTTCCCCAAGACTATACACACGATTATCTGCAAGTAGAGGATACAGGGAATAGACGCTACTTTTCCCTAGGTATTTACAATATATGATATTCGAAGATTTCAGCACGATTTGTCCGTCATCTTCTCAGTCGACCGTCAGTCAGGTCCCTGGAAGGAATTTGCATTTGTTCCACTGAGCACTTCAGCAGAAACTTCCCTGTATGACATTTCTGCTGTCGTCATGTATTTCGTCCTTTCTTCTCTCTCACTCTCCCCGCCTCGGCTTCATTCGCTTGTATGCGGGGTTCGGTTCGAATCTACAGAATGCATGGTGATCCATTCGAGAAGCGAGTTGGTGCTAATGCTGCAATCACACCCTAAGTCCTTGATCCTGACAGCCTCTAGTATTCCCGATGTGGTTCGTTGCAGCTGATCGACCAGATGGCGATACGTGTGCATTCCGGAGAGGGCTTGCGGACCATACGAATGTGTCAAGACTATGCGAGGATATCATGGTTTATATACGTATGCCCCAAAGCGACAAGTCGGTAGGCGGCGATAACCCCTCTTTATATCTCGTTTTCCTCACACTGCTGGGACTTGTTCAAGAAGTGTTTTATGCTTGAAGTCTTTTCTGGGCTGCCTTGGCTGAGAGAATCCCTAACCTTAGCCTTCATAAAGGGCGAATCCTCGACGCGTGCTCCCACAAGAGCCCCTCCTCCCCCCTCATTGTTTCTTTCTTTTTTCGCTTTACTGTGTAGAGTTGTTAGTTGTTCTTTCTTGTACTCACCCATTCCTCTCCACCACGCAAATTTTCATTCTATACAACCTTAGCCCACCAGACACGCCGCTTCATTAACCATGGAACTCACCATCAACGGCTATGCTATCCCCTATCCCCTCCCTCTTACCATTCTCACCCTCTATCTCCTCCTCTACCCCCTCTACCACCTCACCACCACCTACCTCCGCCTTTCCCATCTACCGGGCCCCTTTGTCGCCCGCTTCACCAATCTCTGGATGATCCGCACCTCGTACAGCGGCCGCCTGACCGACATCTTTGCCGAAACGGACCGCCGCTATGGCCCTCTTGTCCGCGTCGGCCCTAACCAAATCCTCACGTCGGATATCGAGTTTATCCGGCGCACGGGCGCGGTCAGAGGAGAGTACGATCGGGATGTGTGGTATAACGCGTTTAAATTCCAGCCGAAAGCGGCGAACCTGTTTAACCTGTGTGGGAAGGAGGAGCACGATGTGCGCAAGAGTCAAGTGAGTGCTGCGTATCGGGTGGTGGGAGGCGAGGTGGATGCGATCGAGGGGAATGTGGATGAGCAGGTGAGGGCGGTGGTGGAGCTGTTGAGGAGCAAGTACGTTGCGAAGAGAGGTGTTGATGGCCAGGGTGGTGAAGAAGGTCTAGGTGCAGGTCAAAGGGAAAGCCACGACGGTGAGGGTGATGGCCATGGTGACGCAACGAGAAGCAAACAAGCCCGCGCCGACGTGGAAAAGGCACTACCAGCCCAACAGACAGCCCCCTTTCTCGACTTTGCCAAGCTCTCTGCATACTTTACCCTCGACGTGGCGACGCGCGCCGCCTTTGGCGCCGAGTTCGGCCACCTCAAGACAGACGACGATGCGACGGGGTTTTTGAAGAACCTGCATGCGTCGTGGCCGCTGATTTCGCTCGTGAATGAGAGTTATTGGGCGCGTATGGTGTTTTATTCGGATTGGTTCTTGAGGTTGTTTGGGAGCCAGGTCACGGATCAGGCGGGCGTGGGCAAGTGTCGAGCGTGAGTTCTTTTTGCTTTTCTTTTGTCTTTTTTTTTTCGGTCCCCCTTTGCTTGAGACGTCTTGATTGTGGTGATTATTTGTCCAATATGGATCTGGGGAACTCAAAGAAGTAAGTGAGTGAGTGGTTACTGTGAGCTAACAGCACGAGGCAATCGTAGACTCGTGGCCGATGTGGTCGATAAACGGTTCCGTAAGCACGAGACAGGCGAGGATGTCCAAGAAGAGAAGAGGGATATGCTGGTGAGCAGACTTGATTTCCAACTCGAGTCCCATCTCCTCGACCTACCTCTCCGCGCCTTCAATCACCACCACTATCAACCCAGTACCAAAAGTACAAGGTTATGTGAAACAGCAAGCCTCAATAACTGACGTGACATGTCCTCGCTTTCCTTGTAGAACTCCTGGATCAAGCACGGCTTGACACAGGCCCAATGCGATGCCGAATCGCTGCTCGCGCTGGTCGCCGGCTCCGAGACGAGCGCCAGCGTGCTCCGTCTGACCTTTGTGTCGATCCTTACGAACCCGATTGCCTACAAACGGCTCCAAGCAACGGTTCGCGAGGCTGTGAAAGGGGGGGATGTGCCGTCTCCTATCTCGTTTGTAGAGGCAAAGGAGATCCCGTACTTGAAGGTGAGTCCCATGGTTGTCGTGTTCGACGGGGTACTTTGTGGTTACCTCGAGCACACGAGGGAGCAAGTGTCTTTTGGCCCGAGTTGATTTGCTTTCTTCTCTTCTTCCCCTTTTCCCTTTTCTTTCTTGCCTCTTTTAGCACGCAAGGTTCTTCGCTGGTGAGATATCTAAACATGTACATGTTAGGCCGTCGTATATGAAGGCATGCGCATGCGGCCCGGCACCCAAGGAACCTTCCCCAAGATCGTGCCGCCACCGGGCGAAACGGTCCAAGGCGTGTTCATCCCCGGCGGCACGCGCGTGGGCATGAACGTGCCGGCGGTGCTGCGCAGCGAGCGGCTCTTTGGGCCCGATGCGGAGGCGTTCCGCCCCGAGCGGTGGCTCGATCCTGCGCTGTCGCCGGAGCAGCTGGTCGAGATGGAGCATGCGACGGAGCTGATTTTCGGCACGGGACGGTGGATGTGTGCTGGGAAGCCGATTGCGTTTATGGAGATTTATAAGGTCTTGTTTGAGGTGTGTGTGCGGTTTTTCTCTTTTATATTTTCTTTCTCTCTTTCCCCTTGTTGTTTTGCTTGTGATCGAGATGCAAGTTGCTTTTGGGGAGAGACTTGTATCCAAGAAGGTCTATACGGGCTGTCTGTTGCAGACGAAGAAGCGAGTGGTTTTGCTGACTTGACTTGGTTGGGGAAAATAGTTGTTCAGGCACTTTGATTTTAGCATTGTGAATGCGCTCAAACCGATGGAGACGACGTGTTATAACGTTTATGTTGATCGTGATTTCTGGGTCAGGGTTACGGAACTGGAAGACAAGGCCTAGCGTGAAATCTCTCCTCTGGAGGTCTGTGGTGCTTGAATTTGATACAAGTAGTAGATAGGAGGCGATTGTTGAGCATCTGTCTCGCATCGAGGTCGTTCTCGAAAGCATGAGATCAGACGACAAGAAGCAGCATAGAAACAGGTTGCAGAACAGGGCAGGGAATCGAGATTGCATGTATGCCGATGCCCACGTCCTCCAGCTCAGCTTTTGCAAGTCGCTGGCCGTATCAGTGGAAGATTGCCTGTCGTCTGCCGAGTTGGCGTTGGAGGACGCCATATCAAGATAGAATGCGTGGGAGGACGTCGGCAGCGGACAGTGGGGGTGGAGAGCCGTTTACAGCGGGTGGAGAGCCCTAGCGTGTCTGGCCTTCTTAGTCAGCGGGATGTGCTCGAGGACGAGGCGATTGTATGTAAGCAAGCCAGATGGTCATTATCGTGTTAGTTGGCACCGGACCGGACCAATCACGGCGAAACAATCCAGCGCAACTGGTCGTCGAGTCTCGTATCCTCCACCCGCTGCCGCTGCAGCAGGACGAGCTTGCTTGCATGCCGATCTTGTGCTCCGGCAGCCGTGTATCACTGCATGTGCCTTGGGCTGATAAGCTTTCCATGGGCGCAGCGACTACGGTGTACCTCGAGCAACGCTTATACTATGATAGCAAAAGCAAGGGCGGCTTATCTCGGGCTGAGTGAGGCACTTAGTGCTGGGCACTATCGCTGACGGTTGCAGATCATAAAAGAGCGGTGGCCTCTTCACAGTATACCTTGCTTTCCTGGTCGGACTCAGGCTTGCTTCTGGCACGGACAACGGGCTGCCCTGGGGTGAAGAGCGACTCGGACCAGACTCGGACCAGACTCGGAAGCAGACACGCAACTGTCACCAGTGTTGGTGTTATACGAGACATTCCACAGCCAGCCAGCCACCTGCAACCATGCCGTTGGCACCAGATCTCGGTGCTCACACCGTGGGGGACATTGACGAGTCTGAAGTCCCAGGCACCGTTCAGCTCATTGATTTCGACGAACACCTAGCCGCTCGCCATGCCAAGGATCACAAGGATATCATTCTCGTGCCGACGCCCTCGGCTGATCCCGAAGACCCGTTGAACTGGTCGCCGGGCAGGAAACGTCTCGCTCTGGCCTGTATTCTAGCGCAAGTGCATTTCGATAACATGCCCTCCTCGAGGCCTCTCTTTGTTCTACTGTGCCTGTCAGGCTAACTGTGGTTTAGCTTTACCTGGTTCAATGGCATGGCCTTGTCTGTCGTGTACTCTGTCGAGACTTCGTTGTCCGTTGCTCTCGATGTCAGCGGTGAGTTAGACCTCAGTTTGTTCTGCAAAGGACTCGTGACGAGGGCCGACCGCTAATCAGACAACCTGGTTCTAGTGGCAAATATCAATGCCGGAACTGGCTACTTTTTCCTTTTATGCGGCTGGGGTCTGCTCTTCTGGCAGCCTTTTGCTTTGCAGTATGGAAAGCGTCTGACGTACATCATTTCGTTGGTTGCGCTTTGCGTCAGTAGCACCTCTGGGAAGGAAAAAATGAGCATCGCACTGTTTGATACTGACAAGAACGTCTAGGCTATCAGTGTTTGGAGCCCTTACGCCAAAGGTGAGGGCCAGTGGATTGCCAGAAATATTGTCATTGGCTTCTTTGCTGCTCCCATCGAAGCACTGCCCGAGACGTCCATCACAGACTTGTACTTTGCGCACGAGAGAGGCACGTACATGGGCTGGTATGCATGGTTTCTGGCCTCTTCCAATTACTTTGCGCCGGTAAGTGCTGTGCTTTTGCTTGTTCAATCCAGACCTTTGGATCTTTTTGGCTTTTAGACTGACCTGTATGCGCAGGTGATTACTGGCTTCATCAATGATGGGGTTGGCTACAAATGGTGCTTCTTCGTGCAGGCCATCTTTTGGTACGTTCTGGGTCCTTCTTGTGTTATTCTTTGGTGCGTCGGTATTGCTGGAGTCGACCTTTTCCATTAACCCTCTTTGCCCTTTCCAGCGGCGTTGTGTCGATCTTCTTGATCTTCTTCTTGGAAGAGACAAACTACGACAGACAGACAGTCGGCTTGATCCATGACACACGGCCGTCTGTCAGTCCTGGCACCGAACTGGCACCCGATACAGTAGACTCCAAGGCCGCCCCAGAAAAGGAGACAGCCGTGGACACACCGCAGAACGCCATCGAGGGTACGAGCACGCCGTTCCAACGCAAGACGTACCGACAGAAACTCGCCCTCCTGGACAAGCCGCGCCCGTTCATGATGCACTGGCGCTCCTGGCAGATCCTCAAGCTCCTGTCCTGGCCCGTCATCTTCTACGCGGGCTTCTCCTACGGCTCGTACCTCATCTGGTTCAACGTCCTCAACGCCACCGCCTCCGTCATCCTCGGCGGCGCGCCGTACAACTTCTCAGACGCCATCGTCGGCCTCTCCTACCTCTCCTGCATCGTCGGCGTCACCGTGGCCTCGCTCTTCACGGGCGTCTTCTCGGACTGGTTCGTCATCCGCATGGCCCGGCGCAACAAGGGCGTCTCGGAGCCCGAGCACCGCCTCTGGCTCTTTGCCGTGCCCACCATCCTGCTGCCCGCCGGCCTGATCCTCTGGGGCGTCGGCGCCGCGCACCAGGTGCACTGGTTCGGCCTGCTCTTTGCCATGTTCCTCATCGCCCTGTGCAACGCCTGCGGCGTGACGCTGTCGCTGGCCTACATGGTGGACGCGTACCGAGAGCTCGCGGGCGATGCCATGGCGTCGGTCATTATTGTGCGCAACACCATGAGCTTTGCCGTGAGCTATGGCATTACCCCGTGGCTGGACGGCCTAGGCTATCAGAATTGCTTTATCAGCGTGGCCTTTGTGGGGTTGGCGATTTGTGCCTTGTTTGCGCTCATGATTCGGTATGGCAAGATGTTGAGAGAGAAGTCGAGGGTCAAGTATTGGGATGAGGTGAGGATTCGGATTGACAAGGGATTGGTCCATTGAGGGGATTGTCAGCGTGTTGGAGTCTTGACATCCATGTAGAATATATATATGTATACATAAATCATGGAACTGATCAGCGTCGCTGCTGCTGAGATTGGAAGAATCGTATAGACGCGATGTAAATAGCCACAGATGTACAGAAATTTGCGCAAGCCAGGGGGGGGGGGGGGCGTTCCTCTTTCCATATAGCACAGTCATCTCTTATTATATGATATATGATATCAAAAAAAAAAAGCGCCATGGCGTTGACTGCTTGTCTAGAACAAAAACCGTTGTTTGCAGCAATCAGTACTGGATATATTTACTATAGTCGAAACTCATCCAATCTCGATCGGGGAGATTCCAGAATATCTCGCCAGCACGTTGTGAAATAAAACCGAGATAAAGCAATCAAGGAGTAAGAAGCCGCTTAAGCTGGAGGGGCATACACGGGCGGTGAAGATGGTATATTGAGCCCAAAAGAAAATATAAAAAAAAATTGATGGGTGTACGTCGTACACTAAAAGTGGCCAAAAGAGCTGGTGAATGTACAATACCCAGGTTATGTTCGAGACTTGGTCGTTTAAAGAGCTTGTAGCATTGTGTTTGAGGATATGAGTATCAGTAGCTTTCGGGTGTGGCCGTGGTGATTATGATGATAAGTATGAGAGAATCAACTCAGATAAAGAACCCACTTGCTGCTATAATGTTTGCCAAGTGACTCTTCCCTCTCTATCCATTCAAGTAATCCCGCCGCGCGTTACAGGATACCTGGGAAAAAAATAGAAACAAAAAAAGCTCCGCGGCTAGGGAATGGGGGCCCCCCGTCCTTGGCATCTTAGAACACTGCGGGAAATAAGCGCTGAAGTACCGTTGTCAGTGGAGTTTATGGGCTGTGTATATCCCTGGGCGCTTTCCCCGGGTTCCTGAATCTCATGTTGGAAGTTCGGGGCAAATAGCGCTTGTGGATGAAGGCCGCTGGATATGCCTCGACCAAGAGCGATATTCATTACCGGCCTCTTTGAGATGCTGAGAAGCAAGGAGTTTTGTACGAAGAAGGTTGAACCGGAAGTCGTGGTTTTAAAAGGCCCTATTTTCGTCTTTTGACAAATGATGGCGGATTGATTATTCAGGGCTTTCGTTTTCTATCTCACCTTAAACTTGCAAGCCGCATCGCAAAAGACAAATCAGTCATCGAAGAAGTCGTGCCATAACACTATATACTGCCGTATATATCAGACCAGAGCATTCATCTTTCGAGATAACATGGAAACTGTTTACCGCCCCCAACAGAACAATAGGAGCTGCTACATACCTACATAGTACATGTAACATAGTAGAACGTTTCTCAGGGGTAACCCTGGCCTACAAGGAAATGAAGGGACTCGAACGTCGTCCGCCTGTCTCCATGCACGTTCGTTTGTTGACTTGCGAGTCGCTGTGCGCAGAACATTGCTGTGTCTCTGGCGCGCAGGTTATATCAACTCGAAATTACCATCGATGGCATCATTAATTTGAAGGCGAGATTCGATGAACCACGGAAGGAAATCCAGTATCTGACTGACGCGGCAGCGCCCGTGTCTGTTGGCTTAGAGAAGAGTAAATATTGGTAGTAATAGGACTTTATGCTGTTGCGGCCTGAAATTGCATTTCATGGGCCCTCCTTTTCTTACAGAACCCTGAATTAATGGATTCACTCATGAGCTTCTCCTTAACGCCTTTTGAAAAAACAAAAATGCAGATGTGAAGAGCAAGGGTTTTGTCTCGATGTTTGCTGCCCCGCACAGTTGTCCTCATTTGTATTATAGTCGAAGCATTTCCGCAACGATCTGTTATAATTTTGGGTTTCGACAGTCTTCTCGTTCTAATACAGCAGAATAGATATCTGATTCTTTTGCTCCTTAGACTGACCGTCTCGGAACTTGCCTATCTGCCTACTCGCTTTATACATTTATTCTCTTATTTTCCAGTCCGCGGCCATAATCGTCTCGTTGCCCTCTCTTTCGACACTTCGGAACACGCACACAATGCACTTCCTTTCCATTCTCCTCCTGGCCGAGGCTGCTCTCGGAGCCCACCTGACACACCAACGGCGCGAAGCCCATGCAAAGCGGACAGCTCATCAGCAGGAGCAGAGCCCGAACCGCGTGCGCCAGTCCCGGCCAAAGCGGGTCAACGGCGTCACGGATGTGACCGAAACGGAGTACTCGGACAACTGGGCGGGCGGCATCATTACTTCTACCGATATCAGTCTGGTGAATGGCACGATCGTCGTGCCCAGTGTTACCGCGCCGGCTGATGGTACTGCGACCAAGTACTGGTATGTGAGAATGCTTCGTCCTGTTTTTTTGTTTTTCTCTTTCTTTTTTTGTACGACGTATCAGAGCACATTGCGTGCCGAAACAAGAAGACAAAGCGACGCGAGACTGGACTTGATGTCCTGTCGAATGTACCGTCTTGTGATTGTACCCGAGGATCATGAAGGGAAATCTGGGATTCATCTAACAAACGTGATATCGACAGCGCTGCTGCGTGGGTGGGCATCGACGGATACACTTGCACCTCCGCCATCATCCAAACCGGCATCGACCTGTGCTACGAGGGTGGCAATCTTTCGTTTAGTGCGTGGTACGAATGGTACCCAGGTGCGTTCATCTCAAAAGGTTTTTGATTCCAAAAACCTTCCCATCTTGTCCCATTTCATCATCACACTGGACTTTGCCTCTGTTGCTCTTTGCGTGGTTTGATTGTGTATTCTACGTGTGTGTATATGGTGGGCACTGACAAAAGTTTTGGGGCGACAAGAATACGCCTACGATTTCGACCTGGCCATCTCCGAGGGCGATGTCATTGAAATGAGCGTCAAGGCTGGCACGAACACGACGGGCACCGTCCTTCTCGACAACCATACCACCGGCAAATCCGTCTCGCACAGCTTCACGGGCAGTGTAAAGGGAGACCTTTGCCGGACGAATGGAGAGTGGATCATTGAGGATGTAAGTCCATTCCCACATGTTATCAGAGCAGATTTCCTCCAGTTGTCGCCCCTCCAAAAAGCCAAGAAGGCATGAAAAGAGAAAACGTTGTGCACAAAGATCGCTGACTCGATATACGAACAAACAATAGTACGAAGAGAGCAGCTCCTTGGTTTCGTTCGCTGATTTTGGCAACTTTACATTCACCAATGCTCGGGCTACGGTCGATGGCAAGACGGTGGGACCAAAAGCAGGCTCTGTCATGGAAATGAAGCAGGATGGCTCGATGCTGACGTCTTGCTCGGTGACCACGCATGAGGTGAACTGCGTTTATGTGTAAAGGGGTGGATCTCACAGGGTATTGGATCAGTGAATGGTGCGAAAGTTGTTGTATATACCTGGAGTGTGGTGTAGATATATTGCTCAAGGCCGAACTGCTCGTGCAGATACAGAGAGAAGTCTTCGAAAGTTAGGAGGCGGAGATGTTGATGTTCCGGAACCCCGGTAGATGAACTTTTGATATTGAGCGTCTATGAAAGCGTGCATCCAAGGTTGGCTGGTAAATGAATCCGAGCATACAACATACGTCCACGGAAGAGACACGCCTCAGGTTGTCAGTGGTCAAGTGGAAGCAAAATGCTTAGGGATGGGGGCAGAACCCGTCCGCATGCCAGACCTGTGCTCGCTTGCAGATGTGGTTCAACTGTCAGTTCTCTATTTCGACCTGAATCCGTAGACGCCAATGCAGTTCTTGTCCTTTTCCCGCTTGGATGATCTACCAGAGGACGACTGCCAACTAGATGATTCGTCTGACGGACGATTGGATACATGCCACCCAAGGACTGGCTGTTCTGGATAGTTGGGTAAAGTGCCGTTCATGCACCCAGACGATCGAACATACCATTGCGGTTTGTTTTGTTGCCAAATTGCCAAGTTAAACGCAGAGTCAAATGTTACGATTTCTCACCGTTCAACAACTATGCTTCTGTACGTGCCTGTATGTATGCCTCCATCTTTGTCTTGATGCGGTGTAGGAAACCCACATAACTGCGCAGTGAGTCGAATTTTGAAACCATCTGATACTCTCTGAACGGGCGATATCTGGCGTACTTATCGGCCGGTTCGCTCACCAATAGGACTTGAGAGTTGAGCGGAACCGAAAGCCGCAGCTGACTGAGACGCAGCCTCCGACCCTGATCTATGGTAAATCTCAGTGTGCTTGGTCGGCATGCTATGAAAAGCGGTCTACCACAGTGGTGGAATCTTCTCCATTGATGAGTGACGACCAGATGAATTAGAATGGAAGGAGATCAACCGTTCTACCTAGACGCCTTCCCAAACGCCATGCCATGCCATATGCATCCAACCTATGCTGCCCAATCCATCTAAGCAAGTAAAATATCATATCCGTCCTTGTTGATCCTTACAGGCTCCCCACCCAAGCCGTACTTCCGCCGGACAAGCTCAAAGATGATGAGTCCGGCGCTGGTGCTCGGCACCTGTCGGATTGTGTTCCACCAGAACCCACGGTAGAGCCATCTTCGAAGCGCATTCACTCCAGGCCCTTCCTGCGCTTGGGCCTGCGCTACGCACTGGGCCCATGTCTTACAGTATGCGCGATAGTAGGCGTGGAGCATTTTCCACCGCCACTTGGACTTGTGCGCTCTGGACTGGGTGTATTTGCGGATTTTGCGCGCCTGAGCATCGAGAGCCTCGAGATGCTCCCAGTGCTCCATTTGGATATGCGTCAGCGGATGCAGCACGACCTGTTGGGCGAAAGACGCGCTGAAGCCAGCCAGCATGAGAAAGGCGGGTTCGATGGCGTAGTGCGGCTGGATTGTTTTGGCATGATCCCCGTATCCGTGGCGGTCCTGGGATGACTGCCGTCGCAGCGACAACAGGTTCACCACGTCTTCACTGAGGTCGCCATAATACCACGCTATAAAGCCGTAGTAGCTTTGTGCTTTTACATATTCGAAGCTGCTGAAGAAGACAGCACTCCCCAGGCTGTCCTTGGCCAGGGACAGGGACCAGCCCGCGAACATGCCGCGCATGCCAATCTCGCGCAGCTTGGCGTTGCTGAAGGACCACATGCTCTGAGGCCGACTGTTGCCGTTGCCAGCCACCTCAGATGCCGGCATGCCGCCACCACTGCGCTCGAACCGGACCTGGATGGCATCCAGGGGCGCTGCAACGAGGCTCTGCAGGGCACCGGCAAGCAGTCCAGCGGTAAATGTCTCAGTTGGTAGTGGTGGAGGATACGTGCGTTTTGTCGCTTTGCCGCTGTCCTCATGGAGGTGACCGAGGATCTGAAGGTAGCTCGTGTACAGAACTGCGCCGACGGTTATGTTGGCAAGCATGGGCGGCAGAACCTGGTCCGGGAGGAAGCGCCAACCGTAGTGGCGCACGGCGTGGACAAGCACACCAGGGGTTGTGCGACGCCCCTGAGACTGCAGCCATTGCCACCAGGACTGCTTGGCCGAGGGACTACTGCTGGTAGGACCGGCGTTGCTGGAGAGGTTGGCGAAGTAGGTATGGTTCTGCTGCTGAAGGTTGCGCGCGTAGCTGAGATAGTCGACGCGCATGCGAAAGAAGGCTTTCGCTGGAGCGCGGAAGTAAAAGGCGATAGCCTGGGCCGTGAACGCCCGGACTCCGGCGGCGCTGGCAGCGGTAGCAGCATTGGTGCGCGGGTGTCTGTCGGACGAGTCTGGCGGGATGACGGGGAGGACGCCGACCAGAGACGGATCCAGCACGCCGCCAGGTCTGCGTCCGGGGTCGCTGGCGCTCATTATATCCAGAGCATCGCAGCCGGGTCTGGCAGGTCTGAAGGATGACGAGGCAACGCGCTGCTGGCTTCTGGGCGCGCGCGCAAGAAGGAGATGAGGAGCAGGAGGAGACGCATGACTTGGTCACTCGCAAACGCGAGGCTGCACTGGGCGAGGTTGCTGGCAGCTGCTTGCCAGTGGCGACCAGCTGGCGATTTAGTTGACGAGAATACTGACGTAATCACCAGTCAAGTACCTAGGTATGCAGATACCCGGGCTGCCAGGTACCGAGGTACTCGTACCGCCAGTTATCAGCCGCAACCCACAAGCTGAGAAGCGCATTAGCAACATGCACCTCTCTTCCTCCTCAACTTTCTCACCAACCATGGACGCGAGGTCTTAGATGCTGCTACCATGGCGATCCAGCTCGGCACGACTGCTTTCGCTCTACATCTCCCCGGCCATTCGCAGATGTGCACCTGCACAGCAAGTCGAGGGGCGTCAAGCTGCCAACAACGACCGCGTCGATCAGGAAAGCAGCTCGACATGTTCTTCCAAGCCACTAGAGATCCAGCTGCGCAATAAGCCTTGGCCCACGAGACAGACACACCAGCTTGGCAATGTTCTTAACTTCAACTTGACTTGGTGTGCTCCAACGCACCGTGGCAAGGCCGCGTCAACAGCGCCATGCTCATGCTCAGTGCTGGAGAATGCAATTCCACAGCTCTCACCAGCGTTGTGAAGGACCATGTGCGATTCCACACAGGTCTTGAGCTTCCTGGTTGTGTAGTCGCCGAAAGCATAATCCTCAGCCTCGCTTCATAATACGAATCACAAGAAGCGTGGCCTGTACCTATGTCAGACTCGATTCGTGCTGCTCACCTCACTTGTGCCACGCCCATCTGCGAGCTTTGTGCCCAGGAAATCGCCTCGTGGGATCGCTAACACTGCCATGCGGCATCAAGATGCGACAAATCGGCAACAAGAACCGATTCGGCTGGCTCCCACCTGATCGAGACAGCTCTTGTGGATAAATGCAACTGGACACTGACTCGAAAAACTATATCCCCGTGGACATTTGCGTATGATATACTTCTAGTATGTGGGCGCATTCCATCTCGCTTGTTGCACTTGCGTTCGCTGCCGTTCATCGTGATTCGATCGTCCACAGCGGTCTTCGGAGGTGCCGGCAAGCCCAGCTCCGGCGGAGGTTCCTCCCACCAAACCATGTTCCCAATCCCGTGCGCTTGGACGCTCGCCTCGTCGCACCTCACGCAACAGGGATACCACAATACGTGGCCGGGGTTGGCGGGGCGCGATGCAGCCTGCAGGGCTCTCGAAGCGTCATCGAAACGCCAGTCTCTCTTCACAAAGCAGATCGGGCGGTTTGGGGGAATCTTGGTACCGGGACAAGGTACTTCGGACTCTAGTCGTGCACTGTACCAACCTTGTAACAGAGTGGCTCGTAAAGCCCTGGTGAGTGGGCTACTTGGGCATGTACCAGGGATAGACCGAGCATGCAGGCAACTTCTGGGTCAAGCCAGGACCGGTTTTGCGCCGCTGGTCTGACTTTCGCATTTCGGCCGATGGTCCCTGAGACTTCTATGCCGTTCGATGTTCGTTATTTGGCTTCTCGTGTTGCCATTTTCTATTTCCTGCCATATTGCGCTCACCACTCTCGCCTGTGTGTTTCCGCGCATCGCTTCCAGGTGACTTATTCCGAGCGCTCCGGTTCACACTTTGCGCGTCCTGCTGGCCGTCAACATTACTGACTGCGCCGCGTAGGCGCGCGAATACGGCGGCGCAATGGCACTCCTCCGCCAGGCCTGGGTCCTGACCAAAAAGAACTTGCTTGTCGTCTTTGTTCGGCACTGGTTCTTCACCACCATTCGCGCCTTCTTGGCTCCCATTGTGTTTGTAGGTACCTTTTCGGTCTCATCATGGCCGCGCAATTGGCCGGGACGTGATCTGTAGAGGCTCGTTGACAACTGACCGCTGGTATGCCGGCTCAAACATCTAGATGTTCATCATATCATATGCCAAGAACTTTTTTGTTCCCCCCTCACAGTATGGCATCGGATCACCGACACCTATACGAAGTCTGCCAGAGGCTCTTGCGGCTGCCACCGGCAACCACAACAAGGTCGTGTTTGTGAATAATGGCTTCACAGGCGGGGATATTGATGCCGTTATCGCAAATGTGTCTTCGCAGATCCGCGGCGCTGGCAAAACAGTCGAGGTTCTCCAGCAAGACATTGACCTTCTTACGAGTTGCCCCAGCTCGTTGCGGGGCTCTACTGCATGTTATGGTGCTGTTGTGTTCCACTCGTCTCCGACTGAAGGCAGCTCAGGAGCTTGGAATTATACCATGCGCGCTGATGGTGTGTTTGGGGAGAAGATCTATGTCAACAAAAAGGACAATGATGTTGAAGTGTACATCTTTCCACTCCAGCGAGCTGTTGACGCAGCGATCGGCTCGGTCTCAGGCACAACGACTACATTCTCCTCCCAGGCAGACGAGATTGATGAATATCCATTCACCGACATGACCGCGGAAGAGCGAGACGCCTTGATTCGACGGCTTTACATGGGCGCTTTGATCGATATCCTAGCTGTGGCCTATTTCATTGGAGTGTGTGGTGTCACGTACCAGCTTACTGGCCAAATGGCTTCGGAGCGAGAGTTGGGAATCTCCCAGCTCATCGAGGCCATGACCCCTGCCACCAAACCATGGCATACCCAGGCAGCACGACTGCTCTCCAACCATCTCGCCTTTGACATCATCTACCTCCCCGGCTGGATCATCATGGGGGCTATTCTCAGGAGCCTGTCGTTCCTCCATACGAGCTGGGCTATTTTGATCTTGTACCACATACTGGCTGGTCTCGCTCTTTCCAGTTTCTCCATCTTTGGTGCCAGTCTGTTCAACAAAGCGCAGCTATCAGGAATCACTGTGACCATGGTTAGTGTCATCCTGGCCATCATCGCCCAAGTCGCTGGACCTTTTGGGACCGGGGCAACCGCCGCCCTGAGTCTCATCTTCCCCTCAATGAATTATGTCTTTTTCATCATCTTTCTTGCTCGTTTTGAAAAGGTTTCGATGGCGGCAGACCTTGCAGAGAGTGCACCTAGCGGGCCTTCAGACTTGCGCGGTGTTATTTTCTGGGTCTTGCTCGTCGTTCAGATCGTCGTGTACCCGCTCCTTGGCGCTGCCGCCGAGCGGCTGCTGTACGGTACTGTGTCCAAGGAGAGGAAGACAACCACGTCCTCTCCTGATCATGCCATTATCCTGTCAAACTTCTCTAAGCATTGGAAGTCGAGCTGGTTCCGGAGAAAAGTGCTCGCAAAGCTGGGGTTCAGAACTCCTGACACCGTCTATGCGGTCAACAATCTGAACCTCAAGGCTCGCCGGGGTCAGATCTTGGTGCTTTTGGGTGCTAACGGTAGCGGCAAAAGCACGACTCTGGACGCTCTATCTGGTCTCAACACCATTACCAGCGGTTCTATCGAGATTGATGGCACAGGAGGCCTCGGCCTGTGTCCCCAAAAGAATGTGCTCTGGGATGAGCTTACAGTATATGAGCACGTCAAGATATTCAATCAGCTTAAATCGGCAGGCCGGCCTGATGATAGAGACGGACTCGAACGTCTCATCCGTGGCTGCGATCTGGGCCACAAGGTTGGGGCCAGGTCCAAAACCCTCTCCGGTGGCCAAAAGAGAAAACTCCAACTTGCCATGATGTTTACGGGTGGCAGTAAAGTGTGTTGCGTTGATGAAGTCTCGTCGGGTCTTGACCCGCTCTCGAGACGCAAGATATGGGACATCCTTCTTGCCGAACGTGGGGAGCGGACTTTCGTGCTGACAACCCACTTTCTTGACGAGGCCGATGTATTGTCTGACTACGTCGCCATGATGTCAAAGGGTAACCTCAAGACCAAGGGTACAGCAGTTCAGCTCAAACACGAAGCAGACGTCGGGTACCGCATCTCGGTGCCCAAAGAGCAAGACTTTGGCGCTCCTGATTCGGTCATTCGCAGCGAAACAGAAGAGAGGATTGTTTATTGGTTTCCCAACCTGTCAGATGCATCCAGCTTCATTAGTGAGCTACGATCCCGACACGTGCAGGACTACGATATTCTCGGACCGACATTGGAAGATGTCTTCCTATCGATGGCAGATGAGGTCAAAGAAAATGGACTGGAAGATGAGATGTCACCAGGCGTGCGTCCTACAGGCAAAGCTCAGCCCACTGACAAGACGACTAGTTCTGAGACATCATCCATCCGCGGAAACGGTGCTCTGCGGATGAGCCAGGGCAGAAGCACAGGCTTAGCCAGGCAGGCCGTGATTCTCATCCGTAAACGCTTCACCATTCTGAAACGCAACTATCTGCCGTACCTGGCTGCATTTCTTGTACCAGTCATCACAAGTGGTTTGGTTACGCTTTTCCTCCGCGACTTCTCAGCCGTTGGTTGCAGCCCTGGTGACCAGACCAGCAATCCGAAGACATATGATCTCGATTCCCTCGACATCACCCCTCTTGTGCCTGTGGGGCCTTCCAGTCTTTTGAGCATCGATACCCTGACCAACTATACTGGTCTGCCAGCCAGTGCCTTTCATCTCGTGGACACCTTGGACGAGTTCAACAGCTACATCGACACCGAGTTTCGCAATGTGACGCCAGGCGGTTTCTTTCTGCAGCCTGGTCAAAACCCCGAAGCTGTCATGGCTTACATTGGGAATGGCGATGTAGCGTTTGGCTTGGTCACGCTCAACGCGCTGTCGAACGTCATTGAGGGCATACCAATCACGACCTCGTTTCAGTCCTTTGCCGTGCCATTTGCGCCCAGCGCTGGCAAAACGCTACAGCTCATCCTGTACTTTGGGCTGGCTATGTCGATCTATCCGGCCTTTTTCGCCTTGTACCCGTGTGTAGAGCGCTTGAGAAATGTACGAGCCCTGCACTACAGCAACGGTATCCGCGCGGGACCTCTTTGGCTGGCCTACATGACGTTCGATTTCCTGTTCGTTCTCGTTGTCAGTGCCGTCGTCATAGGCATCTTCGTTGGCGCCTCAGACGTGTGGTACGCTCCAGGATACCTGTTTGTGGTGTTCTTTTTGTACGGCCTGACATCCCTCCTCTTCTGCTACATCATTTCGCTTTTTACGCCGTCGCAGCTTGCTTGCTTTGCTACGGCCGCAGGATGTCAGGCTGTTTTGTTTCTCTTGTACTTTATCATGTACATGAGTATCATTACGTATTCACCTGCTTATCGGATCAACTCGGACTTGACGACTGCTCACTTTGCGTACTCGGCCTTTACCCCCGTGGGTAGCTTGCTGCGATCTCTTCTCTTGACACTCAACGAGTTCTCGCTCCTTTGCCAGGGGACCTCCATCGCTTCGTACCCAGGAGAAATCACAGTCTATGGAGGCCCCATTCTCTATCTGTCGGTTCAATCACTCATCCTCTTGACTGTTCTTGTCTGGTTTGACAGCGGGTACAAGCCCAACATTCTCACCAAACTATCTCATCGCCTGCAACAAGGTCTGGCGTCTTCCAAAACTAGCGATGCTGAAAGCGAAGCCGCGGCCTCTGGCGTTTCCGCCATCCACGATTCCGCTGTGGCAAGCGAGGTCAAACGCGTCGAAGCACAATCCCCTCCAGATACCGACAGCCTGCGCGTGCTCCATCTGAACAAGTTCTTCAACCGCACTAATCATGCCGTTCAAGACATGACATTTGGCGTGCCCCGCGGCCAAGTCTTCGCCCTTCTTGGCCCCAACGGCGCCGGAAAGTCAACAACCATCTCTCTTATCCGTGGCGACATCCGGCCCACGGGTGGCTTCCTCGATAGCGTTGCAGCAGGCGACGTCCTCATCTCTAATCTCTCCATCTCTGCCCAGCGCGCCGCGGCTCGTCAGAACCTTGGTGTCTGTCCGCAATTTGACGCAATGGACAGCATGACTGTCCGCGAACATCTGGCCTTTTACGCCGCCTGTCGCGGCGTCCCGGACGTAGATACGAATGTCGAGGCTGTCCTCGCTGCCACGGGCCTCAACCGCTTCGCCGACCGCGTTGCGCACAAGCTCTCGGGCGGCAACAAGCGCAAGCTGTCGCTGGGCATCGCCCTCATGGGCAACCCAGCCGTGCTCCTGCTCGACGAACCCAGCAGTGGAATGGATGCTGCTGCCAAGCGCGTCATGTGGCGCACGCTGCTGGGCGTTGCTGCACCGGGCCGCGCGCTGCTCATCACCACGCACTCGATGGAAGAGGCAGACCGGCTGGCGACGCGTGTGGGAATCATGAAGAGACGGATGTTGGCGCTCGGCACGGGCAAGGAGCTTGGCGAGCGCTGGGGAGAGGGCATGGTCGTGCAGCTTGTGCTCAAGAGCGCACCGAGTACGACGGAGGAGGAAATGGAGCGGGTCAAGGCGTGGTTGGCGACCAGAGTCGGTGGATGTGAATTCGAGAAGTGGGGCGCTGGCGGTGGTGCGCACGGCTTGTTGCGGTTCCGAGTCAGGAGACAGGGAGCAAACATGGCTGGTGATTCGAACAAGACTGTGCAAAACAAAGCTGGACCAATTCAAGAGGCACAGACTGAGATCTTGGGGGACAAGGACAACCGGGACGCGAGTAGCACGACTAGCTCGGTGGATGAAGCGGCCAGCAAGGCGGCGAGCCTGGACACGCCAGGTCTGATCCAGCTTTTCGAAGCACACCGGGAGGAATTGGGCATCGAGTATTACAGTGTCAGTCCAACGACGCTCGATGAGGTCTTTCTGAGGGTTGTGGGACGTGAGGAGGAGGATCATGCTGAAACACCGGTTAGAAGGCGGTTCTGGCGCCGGTCCTAGCTGTGTTTCTTGTGTTCATTTAGATTGGGCATATATACGATACCATTAGAACGAGAGAATTCCCCCCTTGTGGTCAGGTATGTAGCCTGACCTCATATACATTTAATCATACGGGCGTGTAAGCGTTTTCCCACTCGCACTTTTCTCGTGGATTAGTTCTCACCATCTCCTCGTGGCGTGGCTTAAGCTTCTATTGCTAACTTGGTTTCTTCAGGGCTTTTGAGTGAACCTGTCTGACAGTACACTCTATCAATCAACAACACATAGCATACGATATGCCTTATGCCCGAGCGCCCTCTCCATCAAGCCCACAGGATCCAACCTGGGTTCTTTAGCCTTGCTTCTGCTCAAAACAACCTCGTCGTCTTCGCCAATCTCCTCCACGACCTCCTCCTCGTCTGACTCCTTATCCTCGTCGTCAAAGGTGCCGTCATTCAAGAATACCTTGAGCGTGCCTTGCGAATACCCACTGACAAGCGCCGTGCCAACCTCATCCGCCAGGACAGGCTTGGGCGCTGTGGGGTCCCCCCCAGCCATTCTACGACCATTATTATAACCTGCGCGCCCACCAGCGAGGTTCCAAAACACCAGCTCAGGCATCTCGTAGCCCGCCTCGCGGTACGCCTTTCGAATCCTCTCGTACGACGACGCATTCCACTCCTCCCGAGGCACCTCTGCTGCCATGCTGTATCTGTTCACCCTCTGGGCTTGGTTGAATTGCATGTCCGAAAAGACAAACACACGTTTGACCATATCCTCCGGCTTGACCTTCTTCTCCACCGCCATGGGCAGAATCAGCTTCTCGAACACGGCGACAAAATCCGTCGACATGCTCCAATTCATGCGCGCAAGCGTCTCGTACTTGTCCACCAGCGACGCCGACTCCTCCACAACAACGACACTCGGCGCCTCACTGAACGTGACAAGGCATCCCCCAAACGGCGGCCGGCACACCTCAGCCAGCAACAGGCCCAGCCCGATGGCCGAGTCCATCGGACACGTCCCATCCCGGAACTGCGGCGACCCCATCGAGTCCGAGACATCCACAACAGCCATGCAGCTGTCCAGCGTGCCCGCGTCGCGGACCCGCTGCACCAGCGCGCGCCACTGCCCGTCGAGCAGCTTCACAGCGACGCCGCTGCTCTTCTCCTGGATCGCACTGTGCAAACTTGCCTGCTTGCGCTTGCGCTTGCGCGGATGGCGTGGCGTGAGCGGCGCGGACAAGGCCGTCGTCTTTGTTGCTGCTGCTGCTGCTGCTGCTCTCCGCGCGGCCAGGTCGCGCGCCTCCTTGATGAGCGTGCTGGGGAGCAGCGTGGCGCCCGAGATGCGCGCGGTGCCGGCCGCGACGCGGTCCATGTACGCCTCGAAGCGCACCGCGTCCTTTTTCATAAAGAGCGGCGCGTACGTCTTCATGGCGAGCGAGGGCAGCCGGTCGTACTGGATGCGGCCGTACGTGCTGGCCGTGAGGTCGCGCTCGACAACCTCGAGGTGCGCGCGCAGAGCGGCGAGGTTCTTGCGGTAGGCTTCGCGGGCATGGCGCAGGTACAAGGTGCGCTGCTCGGGGTCGTTGTTCGGGCTGTTGTTGTTGGTGTTGTTATGGCTTGCACCGGCGGCTGCGCCGGGAAATGTGTCCAGCGGGTGCAGGATCTCGGCGATGGAGCTTGCGATGTGGGTGTGTTTGTCGTGGAAGCGCTCGAGGGACGGCGCCCATTTGGCGCAGAGCGAGATGGCGCGCTTGGCTTGGGGGCCCGTGTCCTCTGCTGCTGCGAGAAGGGCCAGGTCTGCGTGCAGCTGTGCGGCAAAGAGGCGGGCAACGGCCAGGTGCAGGCCGCGGTAGACGGCGTCGGCGGCAAAGTGCGCGGTGACGGCGGCGTTGCGCTCGGCGCGCTTGGCGTGGCGGAGCTGGCGGGCGTCTGCCTGGCTGCGCGCGCCGACGAGGACGCGCTCTTGTTTCGGAGGCTTGTCGTTGAGCAGGTCGCGTGGGTTGGCGAGGACGGTGAGCTGGTCGTTGACGCGCAGAACGAGCATGTTGAGGAGGTCTTTCCAGTATCCGTGGGCGACGCCATGCTTGACGTCGTAACGGGAAGCGTCGTTCTCATCCACGTCTACCTCTTCTTTTTGATCCTCGATAATGACCATGTCGTCTTCGCTGCCGGTGGCGACCTCCTCCTCCTTCTGCTTCTGCTTCTGCTGCTGCTGCCGCTTCTTGTCTGCTGGCTTGTCGGCCTTTTTGGGAATCACAGGTCGGTTGAGCCACGGCAGATTGGCGATCAGTGTCTGCGGATGATTCTCCGCCAGCCAGCCAGCGCACCGGTAAAAGGTATGGCGGGAAGCCTTGCCCAGGTGGATTGACCGGGCATGGAAAATAATCTTGAGCGTGGCGAGCGGATCTTTTCTCCAGGCGCCGTAGAGTAGCTCGCGTAACCGAGGGCCAGAGACCACGTCTTCGAGCTCGGTGTACAGGTCCAGCAGGGCGTTGTCGGTGGAGCGGTAGGCCATATCACCGTTACCTGTGCGCATTCTGTTCTGCATGTTTGGGATATCATCGGCCCCTGGGTTTGCAGAGGGGTTGTTATTGCTGCTGCTGCTGCTGCTGCCACCTTGTTGTTGGAATGTCATGAGGCCTTGCACGAAAGGATTCGCATTGTTTTCCGCGCCAGAGACAGCAGCGATCTGGGGCGTCGGAGCGTGCGCCGCCTCGAAATCCATCTTGTCAACACCATCTCGAATGTCTGCTGTAGTGGACACGTCAGAGACGAGGACAGTCTCGCCGTCGCCAAGATGGGAGGCCTCCGCGTCCCCCGCCTCGTCTGTCGGCGTGATCTGGTGGTGCCCTTCAACCCGAGATGCGACCCTCACATCCTGCTTCAGAAATGCTCTGAAGCTGTCTTCAGATGCAGTCAAGGCAAAATGCGCAGGGAGAGTGACTGGACGCGAGGACCGGAGGATCCAGGGACCGCCCACCCGCTGAGGCTTTGCTGGCGGAATTTGCTCTGAGGATGCCATGGTCTTTGTCTTGCATACAACAACAGTCTGGCTCGCGAGCAAAGAGTCGAGGGAAGCTGAGAAGAGGGAAACAAGGTCGCCCTGTTGAATTCCAGATGCCGAAGGCTGGCCTTTTGTGATGAGTTCGATAGTGAGGCCAAACACTGGGACTGATAGACTGCATGCACTGGGCACGGCATGACTCAACGGTGAGCGGCCAACCGCGGGTTATTTCCCGGCTTTTGTTGGCATTGCCTTTCTGCTGTGATTTTGTATCAGGCAGTTAAAGTGCACGGCCAAGGTTGACGATGGAGTTGATTGGGCCAGAGAGAACTTTGTTGGTTCAATATGGCCTTGTTATTGCCTTGTTGGTCTATCCGATCAGTTGCCTGTGGGTGAACAATATCTTCGACTAGTGCTTACTTACGATCCCGGGCAATGAATGTGTCGAGTTTCAACATCCACAAGCCTGATACCGCCGGTTGACTCTTGACGGCGCCTGTTGATGGTCAAAAACAAGCCTCACTGCCGCAGTCCTGTAGTTGTACGGTGCTCGAGCGGATTATGGGATCGATGGGCGCAGACTTGAAGCAGCATGTTGAGAAGCCTCTCTGGGTTGGTCTCAGAAACAACGAGATGTCAGTTATGCAGTGAGTGAGCATATCCCTTTGGTTAACATGAATCAGATTACGCATATATTGGAGTCGAACTGCTCGGGCTAAATAACACAATCCGATTCTTTCAAAAAGTCCAACTCAAAAAAGACACACACACAAAAGTATTAAGCATGAATTTCAATCCATATGTTTTCTCTCCGAAGACCGAGCGTGGGCATACCGCCGTACCCGCCCACCTACATAGATCTGGACACTCGTATATCTCGTATCTCCGTATATTTACGTCCAAGATCGTGGGTTTGTGCCGCAGCGCTGAGAATGATTGGGCAGGATAAAAGCATATATATATGGGTACTTTGCTATTAACGAAGCAGCTTTCTGATCAATGAACCGGTTGAGGATTTCGTTCTTGGTGTATGATAGCACAGAAATGTCATATATTGGACTGTTTTTGGCTTTTACGTTGCCGGATATCAATCAAGAATTATCAGTCGAATTAAGGAAAACAAGGCCTTGATTGCGAAGTTTGAATAACAAGAGACTTTATTTTTGTTATAGTGCCGTTGGTTGACTGATTTGCCAGAAAACGTATACTGGCACGAGAGACTTTATTAACTGACGAGAAGGGATGGAATCTTTGTCTAATCCTAAATGCTTGCTGCATTTTTTCTTTTTCTACTTCCTCTTCTGTATATACGCGCAACAGCGTTTGCCGCCTTTGTAGGTGGGTATCATGATCCGTTTAGCCATCCATCATCCCCCGAAACGCCTGATGAAGGAACACAATTCCAATGATACAAGGAAAAAGAAGCGCAGTATGCTTCGTATCATGGAAATCCCCAACCAGTTGGTTGGTCAAGACTGGGCCACTGCCTCGTAAGAAGGCGACCAGCCCAGATGCAGATCAAGCCAAACAGACGTAGCGAGGATCAGTGTCCTGGTAGCTTCATCCACAACCTTGACATCTCCTCCGACCCTGGGACTCCTGGTGGAGGAGGAGGAGTCAGCGGGATCGACGTATGTATTCTTGATCTGTAGACACGATGCGTCCAGCGTGGCGAGCACGGCATGACGGCGCGCTGACGGGTCAATCATGCTGAAATTGAACGAGGCCGCGGCGCCGCCTTGTTGTCCTCCTCCTCCTCCTCCTCCTCCTGCTGCTGCTGCTGCTGCTGTTGTGGCAGTCGAGAACCCCGTTGCTGTCGAAGCCATTGTCGCTGTCAACTGAAGCTGCATGCTACCGAGAAGGGGCGATGAGCTGGATGCTCTGTGTCTTGGAGCAACCCATCGTGAGATATGCTCGAGCCCATACTGGTCCACATGCAGGAATTCAAAGGACCCGTTGGCGCGTCTCGAAGCCGTCCAGGCGCGGCCGTCTCGGGTGAGGATGGTGTTTGCACCTGGGCGCAGCACGGCGAGGACTGTGCCGTGGGTGACTTGTTGCAGACATGGGAGCATCTTGCCGAGTATATCCTCCTCGGTCAGTTGACAGCCGCTGTTCTTGCTTTTGACGTTGTCGTCGTCGTCGTTGTCGTCGTGGTCCGTTCTGACTAGTAAAATGTCGTTTTTATCCATGTGCATGCCCTTGTTCTTTTTCTTGTTGCTGCTGCTGCTAATATCCCCGCAGCTCTTGATCCTCTTGAGCTGCCTTTTCACCACAGACACGAGACGTCGCGGATCCCCTGGCGGCGTCAGCGAGACGACATCGATACAGGGCCCAAAGTGCCGCCCATCAGCCGCCTGCTGCTGCTGCAGCTGGACATAGAGCCGCGGTCGAAGGTGCTTGAGAACCAGGGTCTTGTCGATGAAAACAGGAGCGGGATATGCCAAGGCGTAGGTGGTGCGGTTGTTGACGGCGGCGGTGGCGGCGGCCATGGCGGCAGCGCCCTGACTCTTTGAGCCCTTGCGTTTCCGGCGTGCCGTTGTGGTGCTGCTGGTGGTGGTAGTAGTAGCAGAGGAGGATGAGGATCGGGGTGTCTCGGAGGAGTCGGACAGGGCGTTGTGCCGCGGTGATGACGGCAGGGACGGCTGTGCCATTGTATTTGTCCCAATGTTGTTGTTATGTTGGAACAAAGTCCAAGATGAAAGTGAACTGGTGATACTTGGTCTCATTGGGTTACTGGAACAAGCTGTTCCAAATCCAGGGACAGAGCCAGATTTGGGAAGAAGCACGAGCAGGATGGATAATGTGAGGGAGTCTCTTCTGCTTTGAAGGCCACGCGTGCCAACAGTTCTCTCAATACAGGGAGATCAAAGAGAAAAAAGAGAAAGAGAAAAAAAAAAAAGAAAATGGAGCCCTGGTCTTGAGGCTGCGCAATTTATTGGGCTGGCAAGTGAGACTGAGAGACAGCATATGAATATGTATATGTGCTGAGTCCCATATAATATATCTTTGGCTAGGTCGTCATAAGGCAGCTGGTTGACTGCAGGGTTAGGTCCAAAGACACCAAGTTTCGAGGAGATGGGCCAACATATAATTGGACCGACTCCGTGCTGATGCTGGCACTGTTGTATGCAACAGCGCAAAGAGCCCGTTTCTAAATATGACAGCGCCATGTGAATATGGACTCTCGTCTTTTGATGCAGATCGGTGATGATGTGAGCCCCAGCCATACATATCAAGGTCTGTAGCCGACGTTTCTATGCCCAACGTTTCCCAGAGTGAGTTCTCCAGACTGCCCACCCACACCCGCTTGTCCAACGGAAAGACTAGGACTAACAATACTTGGGTTGTGCTGTGCTGTGCTCTGCTGGGCCTGGCTTGGCTATACATGATCGTCGCCAGTGGGTCCAGTCCGCGATATATATCCCAGCTGGTATAATGCACCAGACGTCGGCGCCAACTCTCAGACAGACACACAACCCGCAAACAGTCGTCAGCAGTGTGTAGTGGCGTTTGGCGCGGAATGGGGCTGTCAGGTATACAGTATACACACTGACTGACGAGTGACTGGTACATAAAAAAAGAAACATTCTCGGGGTAGTAAGTAGAACGCACTCACTACATTGCTCGATCCTACGCCTAGAAAGAAAAACAAGAGATGAAGAAATATTCTTTCACTTTCCAAAATAGGTTTATGCATGCTGGAATGAATTCTGAAACTACGGCCATCTTTGACTACCCGAATCTTTAGTTATCCCCCCCCTCCTCCTCCTCCTCCTCCTCCTCCTCCACCGCCACCACCAACTCCCGGAAACCCAGCACGCCCCCCCCCCCCCAACGATATAAAAGTAAGCACATATACTATACAGACTTGCATCATTCCAATAGTCCTACTATGTAACAAGTACTGTACAGCCCCCTCACAATAGGTACTTATTCCTTCCGGCCCCCCCAAATCCTTCCGTTCCGTTCTTCCCGCGGCCCCACCCACCCATCTTTTATACATAGTACAAAACATACAGTACACGTGCAAACAAGAACTTTTCGAATTCGTTTGGCATTGAGCACCAGTTTCCTTATTTTCTTTTTCCTCTGTTGCACCTGACCTTGACCTTGACACATGACATTTTACATGTACTTGTCTCTACCTATGGACTTATAGTACTGTGCTCTCTCTTTTTTTTTTTGGTAAAAGAAATCTTAGGCTGCCCCTCGGCTCGCTCGGAGGCTTCAAAAGTTCTCTAAACATCGATGGAGACCTTTATCGTACTGCTTATTTGAATAAAGAACAAGTTGGAAGCTATCTGCGGTCCGCTGAAGGAAAAAGAAAAAAAGATCGTGTAAGCTGGCTTGCGGAATAAGAATTCAAGAACACCCCCCACCGCCACCTAAAAAGAAACCAAAACACCAAAGGGAGTTACAAATCCAAGCCGGGAACTGTTTCAAACGAGAGTATGGGAAATGTCTAGATTCATGGCGTAAGCTCTCCTCTGAACATGCAATTTACTTTACTCCTCAGGCTGCCAGGCTTACTCATTGTGACTATCTACCTGCACATGTATTTTCAGTGTCTAATCAGCCTCCTCGGCCTGCTTCATACACGTCTTACAGGATTTCTACACACTAAATAAGCGACCCGATGCTCCGAGATATTGATATATTTTCCCTGCAGTGTAAAATAAAAGCTCAAGTACCGGTACCCTTCTTACCAGTCCAGCTGTTTACGTTCGCGGCATCATACCGTTCCAGGCCATCCCAGTCCTCAACACACCCGAACGCTGATCTGCAACAACCGATCCGCCAAGAAGCTTGCGGTCCTTGATGGGACGGCCGATTCGCCCTTACTTCTCCAAAGCATGAAGCCCTTAAAGAAGCCCTAACGGATTGCTTGCTTGCTTGGCCTCGCCTAGCCTCAGCGCAGGCATCTTGGCAGAGGCCGCCGTGAAGGTCGACCGAGCTGACAGGGTAGGGTATGGCTGAAGGGACTTGGATCTGCCTCTTCTCCTTTGCCTAAAGAAGCAAAATGGGGGCTACTTGACATATCACGAGCCTGCTCCGGTGGTCTACTAGATCAGTTGAAGACCTCTTCTTTCATGTCCACGCTAGATATGTCAGCTGCACCCTGGAACCACAGTGGGAGTTGCTGTTGGCCGAGTATTCCGAGGCTAACCCGCCTTGCACAGGCTCATGCAGCCAGCCACACGATCGCACAACATCATTGTCACTTGCTGGCTGTCATCTTATTTCGAAACCGAGTCTTCCATTCTGAATGTTGGGCCGTGGTCTTGTCAAATAATCATGATTTTCTTTTGGGGTGTCATCTCAACATGTGCTAAAGACAACGGCCCCGGTAGTGACGACGAATTCGTCCACATTTCGGATGATTTTCAAACACAACGTTTTCCATCCGTGAACTCCAGTGCTGTTACCGCATATCGACGAACCGCAAAACAAAACAAAAAAATAGCAATGTGCTTTCTGTCCTCCAAAATCTCCAGCCAAGGCGAGTGACTGGGACTCAGGACCGACTCTTGCTCAGCTCACTCTGAGCGGTAGCAGTGGGGCCTCCCTTGACGCGGTCGCCGGCAACCTTCTTCTCGCCCTCGGTGATGTCGTGCAAGTTCTGCGAATTGATGGGCTCGCCAGCGTGCTTCTGAGCCTGGGCGGTCGGTCCACCGGCGATGGGCTCAGCCTGACCCGTAAGCTGAGACTCGGCATGCGTAATGCGAGAAATAGTCTCTGAATCGAGTTTGCCCGAGTGCGTCTCCTGCAAGGCTGACTGTCAGCATTGGGCCCTATCATAGAAAGAAAGCACCTGAACGACTTACTCCTGCGGCAGATTTAGCAGCCAGGCTCTCAGCAAAAGCCGCAGGTCCGCCAGCGATGGGTGCATCTTGCGAGGTGATCTTGGTCTCGCCCTTGGTAATGTCAGAGACGACGTTGCCCTGGAGGACCTCGCCAGCGTGCTTTTGGGCCTGTGCAGTTGGGCCGCCCCTGACTGGCTCGGGGTGTCCGGTGATCTCGTTCTCCTTCTTGGTGACGTCGTGAATGAATTGCGAGTTGACGGTAGTCTGGGCCATCTTGGTTGATGAGTGGAACGAGGATCTGATGCGCAGTGTTTGTGGGAGGCTTGTGGGTGCTGCAGTCCGAGAAATCGTGGAGGCTGATGCGAAGAGAGCGCGAGAAGAGGCAATGAGGGGGCGAGTGGCCGACATGTTGGAGTTGCTTGATATAGCTGGGTATCGATTGTGCTCTTGCCAAATATATGTGTGCTGCCTAAACAGAGATTTCCTCCTTCTTGCTGATTCGGGATATTGTGGTGTGTGTGTTCTATTCTATCAGGCTAGGCAGTCACTCCTAGGGTCGGTTGGTGTTGGCTTTGTCTTATATATCAGAATAGAGCAACGGATGTTAATCATTGGCCAATGATGACGTCGAAGACACTGTGACTTCACTACTCCACCCACAAGAAGAAAGCAGCAAGTGTAGCTGACGCAAGAAACGCATTACCCGCCTTCTGTAAGTGCACAAATGTGGTCAAAAACAATTTCATTACATGAAAATTTCAAATGTCTACGACGTCAGTGCCCTATCTCATACGAGCAAGTTGCATATGAGCCCCCAATAAAAGAAACGCTCAAGGCAGCGAGCACCGAGAATGCCAAGTGGGAGCGACCTAATAGCTCGTGGTTCTGATGGATCATTACCAACTTGTGTATCCTAAACTGTCTAACAATCCATCTCACTTGCGCTGATGGCAAGAAGTGCATGGATAGATTAGAACGGGTAACATTATCTTGAGCTATCAGCTGGTCGTAACTCGCTCCTCGCCACTCGTATCAAGGATATCCACCATCTTACTGGAACTCCCAGCGCCCCTATTATTGAATCATGAGATATCATGCATGACGAGACGTCAAGCCATCAATAATCGAAATGGTCCTGACTAAATGTCAATGATGCTCACAGTCGACACTATACGCCCCTTGGTTCTGGTCCTGCCACACTCTCTTTCTATATATAGAAAAGACACCGTCTTCGTACCATCTTTTGCCAGTGTTGCCTCTTTCCTCTAGTCAGAAGAATGGAAAATGGTTGCATACACAACAGAAGTGACAGTCTCGCGCTCGAACAGCTCTTTGCGAATCCGCTAAAGAGTGTAAGAGGAACAACAAGAGTTGATGCAACTGCATGAGTTACACTTGATGCTGTGACTGTCAAGTTTTTCGGATGTTCCCTTACGAACGGCGCATCACCTAGGTATATAGTTACATGATTTTGATAGAAAACTATGACTGTTGTTTACCCGTGGCGCTCTTTATTGGGAATTCCTAACTGAGCCCGTCGAATCCAAAGTGGCCTTTCCCCTTAGGTTGCCTTTGCCCAACTGTTGGACAACTTGTACAATCCCAGAGCCTTGAAAAGATTATATAGCAATAGTTGTGGATTAAATATGTAGTACCCCGTGCACTAGATTGTAGTATGTATTTCCTAAATCGCACAAAAGCTCATTCCTTTGTACCTTGACT
The DNA here is from genome assembly GCA_011317545.1 of Coniella vitis. Lineage (NCBI taxonomy): Eukaryota > Fungi > Ascomycota > Sordariomycetes > Diaporthales > Schizoparmaceae > Coniella > Coniella vitis. The sequence goes on from WUJK01000012.1 coordinate 1,552,583, forward strand.
TCTACAAATTCCTGGAGGTCCCAAAGTAGACTCTGAATGTGAGGATGTAGACTGTACGTATCCTTCGCATAAGTAGACACCTAGGGAGCATGGAGATTGACGTGTCGGCAGAGGTCTGCCTGAATATGGGATCAATACTGTCGTCGTCCTTCCTGGCGTCGGCCGAAATGTCCAAGATCAACTCAATACCCTTGGTCTAACCTAGGCAACATTCAGCAACTGACGAGGCATAGGCAGACCTCACCACCAAATCTTGTGGCGCAGGTTTTGTGCACGTAGGAATTGCGGGATCTAGTGAGGTGCGCCATGCCTGAGCATTCATAGCCGCGTCGAACTAAGCCCATCGGCTCGGCTGACATGATGTCGCGGGAATTGGGCAGGGTTGTCGACAAGAGGTTGCGGGTGTATGGGACGCATAACGTTCGGGTGGTAGATGCTTCGGTGCTGCCATTGCAGGTTAGCAATCATCTTACGTGGATGCTGTATGCCGTGGCAGAGAGGGTGACAGTTCTGGGCAGGTCGAAAGCCGCTGTGTGAGGCAGCAAGGAGACAGAGCGACCTTTGATTTTGACGTGGCCAAAGTGAGTAGAGGCGAGGGCACAGAAGAGATGTTTACCTTCCAAGGGTGTGTTGCTCGGCAGCGGTGGCCAAGATTTGTAAAACTGCAAAGGAAGCACAAGACGAGGGCTTTGGCCTGGCATTCAGACCCTGCATTGACTGGCAAGTGGTGCGGTGTGGTATGCTCTTGCCCCTTCGCATGGAGCTACCTGGAGTATGTACTCCCTGGTATCCGGTACGCTGCGGGTGCCTAGAACCGCCAAAGCAGAGCCGGTGCCGGCGCAATGCTCTTGCAGTATTTTGACCGTCACGCCAACCGTTGCCACTTCCTAAAAGAGCAAAGCTGGCCCGCCAATATGCCCAACCTTGTTCCATCGGGACCAGGATCGTACTGTACTGCGATCGATATTCTGGCACGACCAAAAAAGAGATGCTGTACCTTCCATGACGGTGCAAGCACCGGCCTCAAGGAAACCGACAGCCATGGACAAACGTAACTTTCGACTGCCCATTCGGCCATTCCAGCCTCACGCCTCGAAGTGGGTGGCAACGTGGTGCGACACAGCAGCCTCGTCGCCTTCAAACACTCCACAGACAGGACAAGTGATGGATTGCCCCGGCCCGGAATCTGCTTGAATGGCCTCGCTAGCTGTGGAATGCTCCCCTCTGGCTCTCTGCTTCGGCTTGGCTTGCTTGACATAGGCATCCAGCCCGAGTTGCTGTCTCGGCAACTCCTGGTCGTCATAGTCGTCGTTCCCTCCTCCTCGCCCACCTCCTCGGCGCGACCGCCTACCGCCTCGCGAGCTAGAGCTTCCTTCGAAACCAAGACCCACAGCCTGCGCATCGCCTAGAGCTCCGTTGAAGCTTTCAAATACGTCCCGAGTTTCGAAATTGGAGCCAGTGCTTGGTGCGGCACCCGTTAAAGTGGAGGAAGAGGAGGCCATGCTCTGCACTCTGCCCACGCGGCCATCTGCGAGGCGCACCTTGATCCCGCGCGGATGGTTGCCACGGGTTAACACATCACGCACGATGCCAGACACGGTACGGCCAGTAGGTTGGTCTGCCTTCAGGACAATGTTGACAGCTGCGCCAGGAAGAACAGAGGCCGTTGTGGGAACCGGGGGATGACGACGGCGATCCATCTTGGCTCTTTCAAGGTGAATCGAGACGTGTTCGGTGAGGAAACAAGATGACAGTGCTGCCTTTTTCGATGCTAACTTCTGGCGATTCAGGAGGCTTAGAATCCTGTTGAGCAAGGGAATAGAATACGCGGACATTAGTTGGTGTGACGTTGGTGTTTGGCCTCTAAAAAGGCTTTCTCTGCACAGTACGAATAAGCTATATAGGCACGGAGCTGGGCCCTGGCAAGTGACCAATCCTAAGTGGGAACCTACTCTCAAAGTCGTATCTTGCCATGATGCAACGACTCAGCCACGGCCAAGTTCATATAGTTGTATGTCGGCCGCTCTATAAAGCACACCGGGAACGGATATTTGCTTTCACAGAGGTGAAGGAGTTATGGCCAGAAGAAGTCGAATCCAAGCCGTGGACAGAGCCTGCGACATCTCTATCCATGCAGCTCTCTTCCCCGCAGCCGGTGCCGCATCGGGTTCCAGTTTCGCCTCCGTGATCAACGCAGCGTGATATTGCCGATTATTTATGGCTCAACTGCAGGGCAGTTTTGCATTCTTTTCTGTCTCGAGGGGTTTTTTTTTCTGACAGAATACCTTGCAAGCCCACATCGAGTCACCAATTATGACGCAACGGCCAATATCCCTCTTTGGACAGCAATGGGATGTGGTCGTCGTGGGAGGGGGAAATGCGGGCTTCAGCGCTGCCACATCCGCCGCCGAGACGCTCACACAGCGAGGCACAAAGCCACGTGTTCTCCTCATCGACAAGTGTCCAGAGTCCTGGGCAGGTGGTAATAGCTACTTCACAGCGGGTGCCATGCGTTGCGTTCACAGTGGACTATCAGACGTCTTGCCGCTCGTCAACAATGTGGATGCGCAGCTTGCAGACAAGATCGACTTGGACCCCTATACAGACAAGGACTTCCTCCATGACATGCACCGCGTGACAGACGGCCGATATGACCGGGACCTCGGCAGGACGTTGGTGGATGACAGCAATAGCACGATCAAGTGGCTTGCTGGGCATGGCGTGCGATTCCAGCTCAGCTTCAACCGGCAGGCGTACAAGATTGGGGACCGCTTCAAGTTCTGGGGCGGCATGTGTCTCAAGACAGAAGACGGCGGCAAGGGGCTGGTAGAAGACCACAGACGAGCCGCCTATCGAGCTGGCGTTACCGTGGTGTACAACACTGCTGCCACAAGGATCGTGACAAACTCGCGCACGGGGGCCTTTGAAGCTGTCGAAGTGGTGGGCAAGAACGACAGCTTTGACGGAGCCGCTACTGCTACTATGGTACGGGCCAAAGCACTCATCTTGGCGGCTGGCGGCTTCGAGTCCAACCCTCGCATGAGAGCGCAGTTTCTGGGTCATGGCTGGGACCTGGGCCATGTTCGAGGCACGCCGTACAACACGGGCGAAGTTCTGGAAATCGCCATCCGGGACTTGAGCGCACAACAGGCGGGGCACTGGAGTGGCTGCCATAGCGTGGCATGGGACGCCGACAGCCCTGCGGATAGTGGCAATCGGAAGACTTCGAATGAGTTTACAAAGAGCGGGTATCCGCTGGGCATTAGCATCAACCGGCGCGGTGAGAGATTCTTTGATGAAGGAAGCGATATTCGAAATTATACTTATGCAAAGTTTGGCAAGGCTATCTTGGGACAGCCTGGCGGTGTGGCTTTCCAGGTCTGGGACAGCCAGGGAATTCCATGGTTGAGGAGCGAGGAATACCGGGACGAAGTAGTGCGAAAGACGCACGGCGACACCATCGAGGAGCTTGCGAGCAAGCTAGAAAAGAGCGAGGGGCTGGAGAGTGCGCAGCGGTTTGTGGCTACGGTGCGAGAATACAACGAAGCCGTGTCGTCTCACCGTCAAGAGCACCCGAATCTGCAATGGGACCCCTCCGTAAAGGACGGGCTGTCCACCCAGTCGTCGACAAAATCCTTACAGATTGCCAAGTCGAATTGGGCGTTACCGTTGGACCAGGGGCCGTTCATGGCCGTCAAGGTCTGCTGCGGCGTGACGTTTACGTTTGGTGGACTTGCTATTGAGCCCAAGACGGCAGCTGTTGTATCCAGCGCTACAGGGGCGGCTATACCCGGTGTCTTTTGCTGTGGTGAAATGGTGGGCGGGCTGTTTTATGAGAATTACCCTGGAGGGAGCGGTTTGACTTCGGGTGCCACCTTTGGGCGCAGAGCCGGAATCAATGCGGCTGCTCTGGTTGAGTCTTGACCGTGATCATACTGCTAAAGTCATGGTGGTACAGGACTTTTATACATTGCAGCGATTGGTACGGATGGCGACTTGACGAAAGAAGGTCACATCACAGTAGCATGTTCCAGTCGTGTTGTGATCAGTTTCCTGTTTGGACGGACCGCAGAACAATGCAAAAGGAACAATACGTTCTTTTGGCAGAAGCTACAGGTTGGGTACAAAAGTACATCGAGACAGTGGGTATAGCAAGGACCACAGATGTCGACACAGAGACTCGCAGAAACAACAAGAAGAATCTTGAGCCAACACCCAAATAGATGTTTCCTTCTCAGCCAGCAGTGCCACCTACTTATTCGATAAACACGTGCAGCAGCTCGTTGGCCAACCCGTGCCTTATACTCACTTTACCACGATTTGGCATATAGTCGGAAATTTTCAAAAGGGCAAAGATGATCAAACCGTCACTTTGCTGCTTTATCGGCTGGGCTTTGGCAGTGGTTGCTTTACAGCTACCCACGGAATCACCTACACCCGATCCTCAAGCCGCCGTCGCCGCCGCCGCCGCCCAGGAGCAACCAGCCATCTTGAACCCGAACCCGGACCCAAAGCCCACAGCGCCACGCAGCTCGACCAGTGTTGCCATCACAAGGGCAGAAGGGAAGCCCCTTGGCAAAAGAAACCCGATCGCTATCTTCAAAGAGATTTTCTCTCGAGGCAGCAAAGACGAGTCCAGCGGCACAGAAAAAGAGCCTTCTCCCTCTGTCAACCTCACGGGAACATCCTACATAGCGCACGTCACCGTCGGCTCGCAGGTCCTGCCTCTACTCATCGACACGGGCTCGTCTGATCTTTGGGTTGCTGCGACTGGCTTCCAATGCCTGGACCAGGACGGACACGACGCGGAGCCACTACTGCAGCAGCAGCAGCAGCAGCAGCACGCAGAGCAGGGAAAAGGCAGATGTGCGTTTCCAGCAACATACCTGGATCCAACGCCGCCTGGCGGCCTCATCCCGGACGAGTACTTTTCCATCCGCTATGGCAACGGCCAGTTTCTCTACGGACCATACGGCGTCGATTCTGTGTCGTTGGGCGGTGTCACTGTGCCTCGCCAGCGGATCGCGCTGCCTTCGAGGGGCTATTTCCAATCGTCGACGGGCGACTTTGCTGGCATCCTGGGGCTTGCGTATCCGGCCATGGTGGCTGCGAGGAAGGGGCCAATACCAAAGGCGGCGCCTCCGCCGGCCGTGTTGTCTGAGGGTGGTGGTGGAGATGGTCACGCGAGGACTAAGACCGAGGAGCAAGAAGGTGGTGTGGATGGGACAGATGGTGACGAGTTTGGGGAGTACGATACGTGGTTCTTCAACGCCGTCCAGCAGGGTCGGACGCAGCCCTTGTTCAGTCTTGCGCTGGATGTCGATGGAGGAGGGGCCCTGGGGATTGGCGAGGTGGTGGATGTTCCTGTTGTGGGGGCTTTTGTGTCGACGCCTATATTGAAGGTGAGTGTTGTGGTGTTTCTTTTCTTTGCCTCTCTACTCATCATACATACATACACCCTCACTTGGACACTCGACATACACAAGAACAAGGCAGATACATTCTTTCACGTTTTCTCTTTTTGCGTGCTGACGAATCCCCACCGCAACAGGCCAACCTCGTCAACGAAGCAAGAGCGGCAAACAACCATACCTTCTACACCATCATGGCAGACGACTACATTCTCAACGGCACGCCCTTCTCCCAACTGCACCTCCGCACTCCCATCACCCAGCCTGGATCGAGCGGCACCACGCACACCCCGCCGCCGCCTTTCCCCGTCATCGTCGACAGCGGCTGGACGACCAACGTCCTCCCTCCTTCCCTCGTGACAGCATTCTATGACACGTTTCCAGCGTCTCAGAAGCCGCAGCCTGTCGAGATTGGCGGCGAGACACTATTTGCTGCGCCCTGCGGGATCACGCCGCCGTCGTTTGGGGTGCAGATTGGCAGAGAGGTGGTGCTGGAGATGGCTGCTGAGAGCATCGTGGTTGCGCGGCTCAACACTACTGCTGCTGTTGCTGTTGGTGTTGGTCTGGAGGAGGAGGATGGTGGTGGAGCGAGGACTGTGGTGGAGGAGACGGCCGTGTGCGCTTTGGGGATCCAGCCTGGGGTTGAGTTTGCGGGTGTGCTGGGGGATACGTTTCTGAGTAGTGTTGTGGCGGTTTTCGACGTGGGGGAGGGAGAGATGAGGTTTGCGCAACGGTTCAAGGGAGAGAGGGGGGTTGAGGTGGGTGAGAAGGATAGGGAGGAGTTGTAGTTGCTGAAATCCATTGAACCGTTGTTGGTTTATGATGGGTGAAAGTGAAGGAAGGGGTCCACTGGTTTCAAGCTGGTATACACCTATACACACCTATATATATATATATATATATGGTTGTTCAAGAAGCCGTGTTTTGCGGTCGACTGTGATATATGACGAACTGTAGGATGACCTAAAGGTGTTGATTGTGTATTGTGCATTATAAAAGCGCGTATCAAGAAGAAGAACAAGATCAAGGGCGCTCTTATATCCAAATCCTGCCCCCGTACGAAGTGAAGTGAACCTTTACAATCCCCCAAATCTCACACAGCCTCGCAGGCTAGTAGAGCTAACCTCGCTTCTCACATCTAATTGCCTTGCCTTGGGGGAAAACAAAGACATCAGTCGCTCAACAAGACCTCAACATCAACCTCGACGCCCCAACTATCCTGGATACTCCAGTCATGGCCCCAGGACGAACCGGGCGCCCAGTTGCAGTCGCCGCCACCGTACGGCTGCGTGAAGACCCCACAGAACGTGCCCCAGGCCACGCCGTCGCGGACCACCAGCGCGGCATTGACAAAGGCCGCGGTGACGTTGACCGCCGCCGCCAGGTTCAGCTCGCTCTGCGAGGTCGCGAGCCAGATGCACACGTCGATGCTAAAGGGGCCCGGGAAGAAGGCCTGCGTGAGGAGGGTGTCGGGGTGCGAGTGCGTCTTGCCCCAGCAGCTTTGCGGCTGGCTTGCTCCGTCGGGCAGACATGGCTGTGTGCCATCATCACTGCCGCTACCGCTGCCGCTGCTGCTGCCTCGTGTGGCCATGGATCGAGCCGTGACTGTGCCCGCGTCGTCGTCGTCGCTGCTATCATCGCTAGTGGTGGTGGTACCAGCAGCATACGTCGTGTTGGCCACCATGTACCCGTTCGAGGCCGTAATCACCACCTCGTACTCGTCGCGATACTGGCCGTCGTTGGTCGCAGCCAGCGCATACACGCCGCCGGCAAAGATGCTGCACTTGAAGTTGTACGTCGAGGCCGGGTCCGCGCACGAGCACTGGTCCGGGTTCCAGCCGGGGTCGCGCTCAATGTAGACGTTGAAGCCCGTGCAGAGCGCGGTGGCGTCGCAGAGGGCCGCGCACGCCGCCGTGTCGTAGCCGGCGAGCGTCTCGTAGCCGAGGTACGTGTTGGCCGAGACGGCGGCGTCGAGGCCCGTAAAGGTCGGGATGTAGCCCGAGGGGGTCGCGGCGTGGGCGGCGAGGGAGGCGTAGGACGCGTCTGCGAGGAAGGCCGAGACTGTGTCTGCTGTTGGGCTTGGGGCGGAGCCTGGTGGATGGGATGGTGAGTGAGTATGCTCCCTTAACTGTTTTGGTGACGATTTGCTCTTTGCAAGCGGGGGCAAGCTGGATATATATATATATATATATATATATTCTTCATATCTGTGTACAAGACTCACCTGCCAACTGAGGCGCACATGGATCCAGAGGATTGATGAAGCCACAGTACGTGCCGACTTCAATCGCCGTGGGACAGGCCGTCGTGCTCGTGTACGAGTTGGTGTTTGTCCAGCTCACTGGCGTGCAGGTCGAGGGCACAGAGACATAGAGGGAGCTCGTGGACGAGGTGGTGGTGGCCACCGTTGCTGGCGTGCTTGTCTGCACCGTCGTGGTGGTCTTGCAGTTGCCATACGAGCTCGTGGACGTCTTCTTACTGCTTGTTGTTGTCGTTGTTGTCGTCGTTGTCTTCTTGCCATCGGCAGCATCGGCGGTGGGCGTGGCGACGACCGTGACGACGGAGGAAATGGCACTGACCACGGACGACACATCGATGGTCACGACCTCGGTGGCGTTGCCCAGCACGGGGGCAGCGCTGGGCGACAGGGCTGCGGTGACGGTGCCTACGAGGGCGTAGAAGGCGGTTGCGTCGACGGCGGCGGTTGTGTTGGCAGCCGAGGACGCCATGATGGCGGCTGTCGGGGAGGCGACCGCGAGCGCGGCCATGTAAAGAAGGAGCAGAGCGTTGCCCATTGTGGTGTGGTGTTGGGTGAGAGCCAAGGTCTCTGAGTTGTTTGGTGAAGCAGAAGGGATAATGGAGAATGGTGGTGATGATGATGGTGATGAAGTTGTATTCTTTCTCTTCGTTCTTCACCGGTGGCGTGGAGGCGTCTTTATAGACATCTTGGTCGAGGATCAAACACTCCGGAGCCAGCTGAGTTCTCACGATGGCCCTCAGCATGTGAGTATCAACCATTTCCTCGCTGTCTGTCTGCATTGCATCATGCCACATCGCGACGTACTCAACCCAGCCAAGGCGCCGGTAGACGCTGGAAAATTGACAAACGAGACAGCTGAACAGCCCACTTTGTCTGCGCGCGCGATCCCAGGTAATGGCCATGCATGACCATCATTGTCCATTGTCCTCGCTATTCCATTTGCATCCAGAGGAGAGAGCATTACCGCTAGCTTTCCTCGGCTGAAGACTGGATGCAGTCACAGCTCCTAGAATCTAGCGCTTCCTTCTGGCGAGGAATGCAACGCAAGGTGACCTTTCCAATATTTCCGATGCACGTCTGTCCCTGGTACATGCAGGCGCTGCGGGCAGACACGAGGATATATCCCCGATGGATGCAGTTGGGACGTCCCGTTTGGGGCCCCTTGTTGGCCGGATCGAGAAGGAGGATCGCACCACAGCGTGCGCTGTGCGAAGGGAGCGGTGCCTCGAGATTGCATTCTTGCTCTTGCTTGACGTTGTTGTGATGGATATGCCATGGCCCCCGTCCGTGAGAAGATTGTCTCTTCGATGGTGATGGTGTGCTGAGCCGTGTTTGGAGGCTTGTGACAGTATAGGGGAGCACCGATACTGTGAATCAAACGCTGGCTGGCCCGTGGCAAAAGGAGATCTGGAAAACAGTCGGCTCCACGGACACGGCTCAAAGAGCGCAGCGTATCGCGATAACAAGGAGGCCGGGTCCTGCTCAAACAAGATTTACAGACTCGGCCTTATTAGACCGCTGGCATTGTGGAGTGTCGTGACATCGTGCCTCCCAATGAGGAGCCCCTTCAAAGATATCTGTAAGCCATGGCAAGATACGTGCGCACCAAAGTTGCCCTCTTGCCAGCTTTGGGCTTCCTGCCATCGACGCAGCACATGGACCCCGTTGTTGAATCGATGGGTCTGCAGGCAGGTGTTGAACTCGGCGTAGCTGCACCTCGCAGATGGTCTAGAATTCACTTCACAACTGGGTGCAATGTCAGCGTTCCATGGCATCGGGAATGCGACGATACCGACGCAGAGCGAGCGCTTATTCTCCTGTTTCTACCTCTGCAGGTCAGCTTCAGCTTCCATGTGCATGGCAATAGTGTCGTTTTTCTTCTCCTCCTGGTAATCCCATCCGTGACTGAGGGTGCTTATCCTCGGAAGGGGGCACAGCCGGCCCTCTTAGACTTTGCTCGTTACGCGTGGGGGTGAGTTGGTTGGATTGACTTTCGAGTGGCGTGGTTCCATCTCCGACTTCCGACTTGCCCAGGATCTGTTGGCCGCTGTCGGCCAAGGGAGGACTCATATCAACAAGCCTGTCCTTGTTAGAGAACGGATAACAGGTGTGCGTGGGTGCTCTGCCTCAGTGCGTGGTATATGGAATCATGGACTTGTGTGCGAGCATCATGTTAACCTTAACTCCGGCGATTTGTCCGGACTGTGCTCCTTAAAGAGAGCCTCCAAGCCTGAATATTTGTCAGCGCTCGGCATGATTCGCAAAAGTATACGGAGATATCGACTGCCGTGGCCGGTGAGCTTGCTTTTAAGAAAACCGAGGCGACTCTGCGACTTGGGTTTGCTCGTTGTGTGATATTTGTGACGACCATCCGATTACGTGTGCTGGATCTTTTGCGGTACAAACATTTGCACTTTCTTTCCTCAGTCGGAACAAGAATCATGACAGGTGCCGTGGCAAAGACCGTCATTGCTACGGGAGCTTCATCAGGGCTGGTACGAAGCCCCCCTTCACTCCCTCCAGGGACCTGATCAGATGAGCAGAGAAAGATAAAAAACAAAGAGCAGGCGCAGCAACTATTGACAAGAAAGATGCCCAGGGATTCGAACTAGTCAAGCAGCTGCTCCACCAGAATCAACCCTACAAGTTCATCCTCGGCGCAAGGGACGCAGAGCACACCGCCCGCGCGTTTACGGAGCTGCAATACGACAGCACCAAGCACAGCCTCACCGTCCTGCCTCTGGAGCTCGCCAGCCTGCGCGCTGTCAGGTCGTTTGCGCACACGGCGCTGGAGAAGCTCGGCAGCGACAAGCTGGACTATGTCTTGCTCAACGCGGCCTTGAGCAAGCCTGCGACGGGGGCGGGGCCGCATGGATCCCAATGGTGCGAGGCATATGTCGTGAATCACCTGTGTGCGTCTTTGCGTCTTCCATTGTCTCTTGCTGTGTGTGTGTCATGTCTGAGACGACTGACGAAGGAGCCTTTTGGTGCACAGCGCAACATTACTTGACGCATCTCTTGCGGGACAAGCTGGTGGCGTCCAAGTCTCGGCTTGTGGTTGTTTCTTCTGGAGCTGTACGCATGGTATCTGACCCTTGTAAGCCGTGAATATCTCTTTATCCCCAAGCGTTTACTTCTTACAGTCGCCCAAGGTTCAGATCCACACGTTCATACGTATAACTAGAAACCCCCCTCGAAGCTGACCGCGTGTGTTTTCATCACAACCTCTAGCTGTCTTGGACAACGACCTTCTCGCCAACTCGGGCCGCGATGGCATGAGCCTCTACCCGGAGACCAAATTCGTGCAGCTCCTCGGTGCGCACTGGTGGCGGCGGCAGCTGGAGGGCCAGTGTGATGTTGTTGCTGTCTCGCCGGGCCTCATTCCCGGCACAGGGCTGGGCCGTCACGTCAAATTCGAGATGCCCCCGAGTATGCCAGATGCCAAAACTGTTCCTGAGGGTAGGTCTCGTCCCTCTCTCCCATCTCTCACTCGTGATTGTACAATGTGGTGTTTGGTGGGCAATGAATGGACTGACACGAACGCTTCTCCCTTGCCTCCGCTACATGCAGGCGCTCAGAGTATTCTCGCGGCATTCACCCGCACCGACTTCCCCCAAGACCCAGACCAGATCTTCTTGACGTCCTGGGGCGAATGGTGGCCGAAGGACGTGTTTGCAAAGACGTTGGATGCGGGGCTGCAGGCGAAATGGTCTCCCAGCCAGGAGCAGATTGAAGCAGAAGAGGGCCTCGTGCGTGGATAAGGCAGGGGCGGTGTGCTTGCTGCATAGTAAACGCTCTCGATATATTCAGATCTGTGCCTTTTCTCTTTGCCATCACGGGTTGTTATCACGATAATGGGCTGCCGCACACCAGGGGTTGCCATTGGGCCCTGTCCCTGCCGCGAGCACAGCCTTGCGATTGCAAATGAGGCTCATCTTCGCCCAGCATGAGTGGAGGGCGACGAGCATGTGGTTTGGTCTGCGCACGCTTGTCACAGCAGCAAAGAGGCTCGCGGCGCAAGAGTTTGCGGTGGTGCGCAACGAGAAATACGAAAGATTGAGTTCATGTCAGAATTAAGCATAATGCAGGCTTCCGTATACTGTCAAGGTGGTGAGTGACCAGGCAGGGCTGTCGAAGCTTGGGTGGCCTCGGACCGGCTGGCAGTGGCAAAGAGCAGCAAGGCTACATACAGTACAGGGCCGGACAGCTCAGCTAAGCAACTTGCTGGAACTGTCAGGGCTTGTTCAGGGCTGTTCTGGGCTGCCTCCAGGCTTGGTCCAGCAGTCCAGCAGTCCAGTTGCCAGGACCCACTGGATTGGACGCCCCAGAACGCCGACCCCCGGGGGGCAGCGCGTGGGCAGCGTGGCAAGAGTGGCTCACGCCCGCAACCCACCCCGACTTTGGCCACTTCAGGGGCTGTGCACCTGGGGCTACCACATATTACAGTTGCGTACGCGTGCCTCCAGCGCCTGGCTGGACCTCCGTCCCCACTGGGGCCTGGGCATGTGGGCAGGCCCCCAGGCCACACTTACAGGGCCATCCCAATCTCACTTTGCCCGCCGGCCCAAAACTCTCACTCACATCCTCACTCCAAAAAGGGTCATGAGACTTGTTTCTTTTTCTTCTTCCACCCGCCCGCCCATGTGCACATCACTTTCTCCTGTCTTAACACACACACATGCCCGCTTGCACTCTCATCATGTCTTGTTCTTTGCGCATGATCGCCTGTGAAGGGGCTCGCCGTTGAATATCAGAGACAACGGGAGCACGGGTCCTTAATCAACCTCATTTGCACATTTCACCATCCACACGCCGTTGAGCCTAGTCGTTCACCTGTCTGCGGCTGGTTTCACAAATTGGGGGCGCTCTTGTTTGAAGACGGGCCCCGTTTCCTGCCCCTGACAATCAAGCAAGCCCTTGGCTCGAATATGGCGCAAACAAGGACAAGCAGCCATCGTCATCGTCATCACCAGCAGCAGCAGCAGCAGCGTTGCAACCAACCAACACGATTCCACGCTACTTGTTTGATTGCTTTCAAGCAATACAACAACACGGTCGACTCGTGAGACCTTGTCGAGCCATTCACGTGGATGGTCTTGTGGGATTCACGCGCCCGAGGACACACAGTTAACCAGTTGTTTTGTTCTGATTTATTTTCACTTTGAATTAGCCATCTTTGATACCCCATTCCGCGTTTTACCTTCAAATAATCCCCAGTATAATCCGAAATCATGAGCTCAGCAATACTTCGACTTAGCAACGGCAGCACACTGCCAACGTGCCCAGCCTACCACCACCCACCGCCGCCGCTCTGTACCGCCAGGCGACCACATGTCCCCGAAGACCTGATCTACAGGACCCTTGTTGCGCAAAACTACACGCGCCTCGAAAATTACAGAGACCTGGAGCGGCTCCACCACCAGCACGATGGACGACATCTTGGCTCCCTGGCCGACAGCATCAAGCATCGGCTGCTGAGGACGCTGGAGGAGGACATGGAGCCCATTACCGAGGTCGGCGCTGCCTTTCGCAAGCACTACCCCGACCAAGCAGCCCTCATGGATCTGGACGGGCTCTGCCTGGGCGGCATGGCCAACTGCGTCAACCTGCACTCGCTCTACGACAGCCTCGACGAAACGGGGGACAGGGACTTTGCCATCCTCACCATCCACCCAGACGACTGGGTCGCCGGCAAAAGCGCCATCGACCCGAAAGCGAGCTGGATGAACCACGGCAAGCTGCGCTGGCACACGCTGCCTGTCACCAACCCAGAAGACCGCCAGCACGGACTGCGAGAAGTGCTCATCTCACCTGCCTCATCATCAGCAGCATCATCATCAGCATCATCAGCATCATCGTCACATAATAGTCCTCCGCTGCGCCGCCCGGCAACCGTGGACGGCCTGGTCTCCCCCGTGGTCGACCACTGCCTCATTGAACTCGAAGACTCGACCGCAGCACCCGTGCTCAAGTTCTTCCCCAACGCATGCCGTTTTCTCGCCGCCCACCTGCGCGTCCCCGGCCGCAAAGCCATGGTCCACTGCAAAGCCGGCCGCTCCCGCGGGCCCGCCTTCACCGTCGCCTTTATGCTCTACCGCTACTACCACGCCCTCGTCGCGCCCCATCCCGCACAGCACCCCACCGCGACGGCCTGCCAGCGCGAACGGGTGGTGGGCCACCTGCAGGACATGGCGCGCGTCTTCATGCAGTTCCTCGCGCAGATCCGCCCGGACATCAGCACCGACAACAAGTTTGCGCGGCAGCTGGAGCTCTGGGCGTGGCAGCTCGTGCACCAGCGCCGACCGCCGAAACTGCCGGCCGAGAAGCCCAAGGCCGGGGGCGGGGACATGCGCGATGCGGCCATCATCGAGTTTTACATGCGTGGGCAGCGGCCGTTGCCGAACCTCGTGCAGCATTGGTACAAGCGATGCACGGCGGGCGAGGCCCGGTGGAGGGCGGCCGAGGCGGAGAAGGCGCGGCGGGAGCCTGGCGAGGGGAGATTGGGAGGGCCCAAGGTCAAGATGCAGGAGTACATGTCGCACTGGAACCGGGTCATGCAGATGGAGGCCAGCGGGGAGGTGGCGGCGGCGGCGGCGACGGCTGGATTGGGGGGTGTGAGCTCCGGCTTGGGCTCGAGTTCGAGGGCGCTGGCGCAGCGTGCGCCGTGGAAGCAAATGTGTGATGAGGTGCACCACTTGTAATTGTCCGAGGACGGGGAGGAGAGGGACGATCTGGATTCCATGATACCACATGCAGCATAAATTATTCGTGTTCCTTTTATTGTATCCTTGTTGTGGACTTGTCGGCTCTTTTGTGCTTGTCTACTGGTGAATGCACCACTGCATGCTTTGGAGGGAGCGAGCCCAGCATGGGCAAAGATATCTCTCGCTCTCTAGACGGTTTCAATTTCGAGGACAGATTCCGGTCTCATCTCATTCTTTTGGCCTTGGGCTCATTCGTCGTGTAGTCACATTTCGCGGGCAATCGTGCAAACAAGCAAGTCAGACATTCTTATTGTGTGAGAATCGCAGGCATAAGCAGTTGCTTGGTGCCAATTTTTGATGAGCACATACTCACCCAATCTCATCATGAAGGTCACTTGCTGTGAGATGGCCGCTTCACTTCTCACATGAGTCTTGGGTTGCGCAGTGAGTCCCAGGGTTAGGGCTATAGCGGCTCACTGGGTTGGTAGGCCACCCTGGCCTGGCCTGGCCTCGCCTTATCTCATCCAGGCCCGACAGCCGCGGTTTCTGCAACAACTGACAGCCTCAAACTCACCACACCACCACCACCACCACCAAAAAAACAACCTTTTCTGACCGGCGAAAACCCCGCATAAAAAACTCACACTGACTCATCCAACTCGTCGGTCTCCATCTGGTAAACTCATCATCGATCCTCTGCCCCCCCCCCCCCAGCCGACAGAAACGACCGCATGGCGTCGCGCCCGGGCGAAGCAGCATCGTCCTCGATGGATGCCCAATCCGCCTACAACGACCTGAAGCGCCTCATCCCCTCCCTGGCGGCCGAGCTGGAGCTCCTGCGCACTTCACTGCGGGAACACAGCTTGTGGCTGCTGCGCTACGGTCACGGCGCGGGCATACCGCATCCCACACCCGCGCAAGGCCACGGCGACGCTTCATCAGCAGCGCCAGCATCATCGGCACCATCGGCACCAGCAGCACCATCCGTGCCCTCCGAAGGGGCGACAGCAAGCACAGGCACAGGCACAGGCACAGGCACCCGCCAGAGTGGCGCCGCACCCTCCTCTGCCCCGGCCCGTGAGGCATCCTCATCGTCACAAGCCCTCTTCTCGCCCAGCCCCCCCGACCCGCCTCCAGCCTTCTCCGAGCCAGACCCCCCGGCCTACACGGCCTCGGACGTCCCGCCGTACACGGGCGGGTTCAGCACCGTCTCGGCCTCGACGCGCGAGGAAGTGCAGGCCCGGCGCGACCAGCTGACCGAGTGGCTGCGCGAGGGCGAGGACGTGCTGCGCGAATACAGCGCGCGCTATGCGCAGCTCGCCACCGAGCTGCGACTGCCGCAGGAAGACTTGCTCGGCACGTGGCACGAGGCGCACCCCGACAACGCCCTGCCCGGCTACCAGCAGGTGGAGCGCAACGAGGAGCTCATGGTTGGGGGCGTGGGCGAGGTCCCGCCGCCTTATCTGGGCGGGCGGCCGCAGGGTCTTGCCGGCGGGTCCCGAGGTGGACTGAGGGGAGCGCCGCTGCATACGGGCGAGGGCTCGTCGTCTGCGGGAAAGGAGCCTGCTGGGGATGTATGAGTGGCACTTTGGACCTTGTTTTTCGTGTGCAGAGACCAAGACAGCTCTGGTCAGAGGGAGGTTGGCTGGTCCAACTAAGAGCGCTATACTAGAAGTTGTGGCATCCTTGGATATCCACCACCGGCGCCAGAATATAGAGGCGGAGAGCCTCGTGGGGTGCGAGATTTTGGTGCGATTTTTTGAATCAGGATGCATCCAGACGATGGATAGCGCGGTCGAATAAAGAGATGTCGTGTGGTCCGTCAAAGTGTCGGTCTCATCCTTTCAAGAAACACACGGGCTGGCCAAAGCAGCTGCGCAGGGTTTCGTTGCATACCTACTATGTATATACTAAGTATGGAGTACCCATTCATCTGCACCAAACACCAAATCTGCAAATGCTTCAATCATCTCAACGAGCAAGCATAACAACCAAATTTGTCCACCCACCACCCACTACTATATTGTATGTGCCGACTTGTACAATCGACGTTGTCATATTTATCCATGTACAATATGCAACCCGCCCCCAATCAACCTTGAACACCGCGTCCACATCCGCAGCCGCATCCGCAGCCGCCCCCGGTGCCCCATTCATCCCCTTTAATCTCCCCCCGCTGCCGCGCGTTTCGCTCCTGCGAATGCCCTACACAGTACGATGCCCTCATGCCCGCCACTACATAGTAAACGCAAGCATCCTGGGAGCCTACCAGCGACAGCACTCACTCCCCAGGTATGTACTATGCAAAGCCAAGCCGTTTCTTAACAAGGAATCGACAGATTCGGTACTCTTTGCCGAAGTAAAACGTGGAGACTCTCGGACCAAAACACTCCATCAGCATGGCAGGACTTACTATGTACATGGTATAATGTAAGGTATACGATGAAACAAAGGAAAACAAACCAAAAAAAAAAAAAAGAAAAAGCGAGAAACGGACCATGCCTCAAACATGACAGAAAGAAGAAAGGAAAGCCGACTGGCCACCCCTTTTGGCTTTCTGTGGGTATGGAGTATGGAACATTATCAACTGGTGTTGGTTTTTGCTTCTTCGGTTTTTTGAGTTTGTCTTCCTTTCTACCCTCTTCTTCTCTCTTGTTCGTTTGTGTCACGACAATCGTTTACTTTCCTTCGTTGATTTCTAGCGCAGCAGTGTCTGTCGACGTTCTTTTTCTTTTTTCTGTTTTGAATATTCATTCATTCTTGAGTTGATATACTGTCAATCACTTGTTGTACCGCCAGGTCGGTTTCTCATTCATTTCAAATATTCCTGGATAACCGAGTCGTTCAATCGCAAACAATATCCAAGCAAACAAAAGCAAGGAAAATATATATAAAAGCCAAAAACAAAACAACAGAGAAAAGAATGTTTGCCCCCAAGCAGCTCCTCGCCCTGGCGGCAGTCCTCTGCTCCGTCAACGCCGCCTGTGTCCGCAAGGGCCAGTCTTCGAGCATTGCCGCCGTAGCCACTACTACTGCTGCTCTTTCGTCTTCGTCCTCTGCCGCCGAGATTGTCAGCAGCAGCAGCAGCAGCAGCAGCAGCAGCAGCAGCAGCTCAGCCGCCCCAGTCGTGACAACTAGCTCCTCCTCGGCGACCTCGGTCCAGACACTTGCGGCATCATCGGCTTCGTCGTCATCATCTCTGGCTTTGACCACGAGTGCTACTGTTGCTGCCACTGCTTCAGCGTCGGCCACTGGGGCTGCCTCTACTAGCTCGTCCACTTCGTCCTCGAGCAGCGGCACCAAGTACCTGGTTGTCTTGTAAGTGTCAAAACGGAACAGGGAACAATGGTGGTTGAATGTTGTTAAATGATCAGACTACTAACGGGACGCAATAATCTTAGTGGGGACTCGTACTCTTCGACGGGCTTCTACATTGAGGGCGACAAGCCTTCTGCCTCGGACCCCTTTGGCTCGCCTGCTTTGCCCGGTACTACCACCACAGGCGGTCTCAACGTGAGTATCTTTTGATCCCCTTTTCTTTTTCCTCTTGCTTTTCTCTTGCAGAGACAAAGAACTATCATCATCATCCATCCAGCCCAATACTAATGCAAACGCCCTCCAAAATCCAGTGGGTCGGCTACGTCACAAGCGTCTACAACACCTCGACGGTGCTCACCTACGACTGGGCCTACTACGGCGCCGACGTGTCCAACGCCATCATCAACACGGGCGTGACCACGGACGTGATTGCGCAGGTGGGCGACTTTGAAGCGAACCTCGTGCCGGCGCCCAGCTACGCCGAGTGGACGGCCGCGGACCTGCTGGTGGCGGTGTGGATCGGCATCAACGACATTGGCGAGTGCTTCTGGGAGGCCGAGGTGTATGCGACGTGTCCGATCGACAGCGTCATGGCCGAGTACTTTACGCTGTTGCAGAACTTGTATGATGACGGTGTGAGGAACTTTGTGTTGAACATGGTGCCTCGTAAGTTCTTTTTTTTTTTTTTTTCTTCCTTCTTTTTCTTGCCCTCTTCTCTTTTGGTTTTGTCGTCTTTTTTTTGTTCATTCTTGACGAAGATGGGAGTGGTATCTTTGAGCCAAAAGAAAAAAAGAAAGAAAGAGAGATACTACAGCAAAGACACAAAAAGTCACAGGCACTGGCTGGCTAACACAACACTCTCTTCGCCAGCCTTCTACAAAGCCCCGGCCTTTGACTCGTACACGACCCAGCTCTCGACCGTGCAGGCCAACATCGAGACGTACAACGCCGCGCTCGTCAGCAACATGGCGGCCTTCAGGGCCAACAACAGCGACATCACGCTCGGCACCGTCTTCAACACCACGTCCTACTTTTGGGACGTGCTCGACGACCCGGCCGCGTACGGCCTCGACAGCGACATTACCTGCGCCAACTCTGACGGCACCACCTGTGTCTGGTACGACGACTACCACCCCGGTCAGGCTATTCACAACCTGGTGGCGGAAGGGTTTGTGGAGGCTTTGACGGGGTCGTTCTTTTGAACAAGGCTGGAGATGGCGATATCTGTGTTGAGATTTGGGTTCGATTTGAGGTAATTTTGTGTTGTATATTTTTTGGGTCTCCAAGATGAGGTCTCTATATGTATGTCTTGTGTAAATGTCGGTTTTTTCCACTGTACCGCGTATACAAAAGACGGTACATGGACCATGTAATTAGTCGAATAAACATGTGTCACCAGAAGGAAAAGGAGACATTCAACGTGGCAACAGAAGCAGCGAACACAGCCATATATGATGATGTACTCAACAAAGAAACATAATTGCGAGAACCGTCAGATATGAGATGTGGCTGAAAAGAAAACTTTGCTCTGAATTCCATCGAACTCCTATAGTTCCATCCCGTAAATCACAACCCCCGTTTGAGACCGCCTTGCAGATTCTTAGCAGACTCACAAACTTGAAACTCCCCCATCTTGGGCACTTTTAAGACCTTTTTCTTGTTGGAATGGCTTATTCCTTTTTCGTCACCGTTGAGGAGGGTTCCCACGGCTCCCCATGAGCAAAATAAGCTCGCTCCCACAACAAACGTAAGACTGACTGACTTGGTTCACGATGACGGATCATTACAGTATGTCACTATGGGGGGGATCCCAAACACACAAAGAAGAACATAGCACTACATGAACAAATCCCATTACATAAGTGCATCGGACAAGAAGGTCCTCCCCCACAACCCTCAAGAAGGTTGTACTATGTACTTAGCATGGTATATGCTATCCACTCGCGGGGAAGATTCTCCTTTACCCAGCAGATCTGATCTGCGGGTTTTTTTTGTGTTTATTTTACCAAGGTATGGGTGGCTACTCATGTAGGTAAAATAAGTAGAGTAACTCATATAGACTCGCTCGCACCATTGCGTGCCACCCGCTCCCAGTCTTGTCACAATGACCTCATACCTTCAACACCCTTCAAGTCAACGAATCATCATGGGGGCTTTGTTGTCTGGCTGGCGTCATTTATCTGATGTGTACCAAGTAGTTGTAGTTGTTATACATAACCTTTCCATTCACCCCAGGCCTTTAAGCATTTTCACCAATCTCAATTTCATCAGACCAAAAAACGAGACATTTGATACACTTTCAGGAAAAACCACACCACTCGCAAGATTTCAACACGACGTTGACCATAAAACTTGCAAAAAACGACAGTACCCAAAACTCTCAAAAACCACAAAACCTTTTTTTTGCCTTTTGAAATAAAACAAACCGCCGCCAAAATGTCCGAGAACTTCAACGTCAAGCCCTCCGGTGGTATGGCCAGCGACACAAAGACACCCGCCACCGCTGGCGTGGGCGAGCACAAGCCCAAGGCCATGGACGCGCAGGGCTCGATTGGACACCAATTCACTGGTATGCTGCTCGACTTTACTTGTCTCCCCAATATCCAATCTACCTTTTGAACCCATACACACCATTACGAGAGAGTAAAACCTCCGTTATTGTCGTGGCGGCACCAAAATCAACAACTCTAGTACAGTGTCAAGTTAAATTAACATGAAAACCTGCAGAGCACGGCGCAATTGGTGGCGTGGCAGACAAAATTGGCGGACCACTCGCCAAAGATGGCATGATTGGCAAGCAGTTCACCACAGAGGGCAGTATCGGTGGTTCGGTGCAGAATGCGATGGGTGGAACGAAGCATAACAGCAACTAATCTCCATTACCTTTACTATCATCATCATCATCATCATTAAGCGGACAAAGGTGGCATACTCCTCGAAATATAGTATAAATCTAGTTCTATAAACACTCATCAGGGCGCAAGCATTAAAACGTAACAAAATGTTCTTGTGCTCTCCGTATTATGGCTTTTCTTTTTGCTTTTTGAGATTTGCTGTCTGTCACAAATCCATTGATCGCACACAAATCTCAGATCAGGTAGTGCATACTCAACTCAGAAGGTGGAAGTTTGCAGTCATAATTGTCCAAAGAGCCAGCCATACTCTGTCCTTCTAGTTCGCAGCAAGTTGAGCCAGAAGAAAACCACCTCCCTTTAAAAAGAAGTTTATATAGTTTCTCCCATCTATCCAATTACCCAAGCCTTGCGAAATCATTATATCAACCTCGAGTGCTATTTAGCCTTTTCCTCTTTTTCTTTTTTTCTTTTCTTCTTTTCTTCTTTTCTTCTTTTCTTCTTTTCTTCTTTTCTTCTTTTCTTCTTTTCTTCTTTTTTTCTTTTTTTCTTTTTTTCTTTTTTTCTTTTTTCTTTTTTCTTTTTTCTTTTTTTCTTTTTTTCTTTTTTTCTTTTTTTCTTTTTTTCTTTTTTTCTTTTTTTCTTTTTCTATTTCTAGCGTAGAAAGACTATACTAATGCTACTATTCCTTCAGTTTTACATTCCCTTCCCGCTTAAATTTTCAAACCTCGTCTCTGCTTTATGCTTATTTATATACCTGTTATCAATCATGTCCTCGTCGTGCCCATCTCTTTTCTCTTCTCCCTGGATATACACTAAATGCGATATCAAAACCAACCGCAAAGCAGTCCACTAATCTCAACCCATTTATCTCAACATTTCGAACATCAAGCGTAAAAAGAGATTGAGAAATCAGAATATAACCATTTTCATCTCCATACGACAGACTAGGAAAACGTAAACTTTGTCCCGAGATACCCAAAGACGAAAAACTGCAAAGACAGCAGAGCTGTTCTTCCTCTTCCTTCCCCCCCCCCCCATACATATATATATTTCGCGTACTTTGACAAAGCTCTGTCTGTCAATACATACTTTATATAGGAAAGGCTCTACACCAGTTCCAAGTTTGATAGGCGACATATATATATATACATAAAATATACATAAGTCAATACGAGTTTTCGACAGAGTTCTCTCTATCCCCTTATAAAATGTGCTTACTGCTCCACTCCTTTTTTTCCCCCGTGTTTTTTTTTATATAAAATCTTGAGTATAGGTTGAAAAGGGCATTGTATATTAACCTTTTCGCTATATACCGATCAGTTACTTGAAAACGTGGTTCTTGTTTCTTTTTAGAAGGACAGGAATATCAATTCTCCTTCTCCTGCTGTCCCCTGTCGGAATAGGAAACAGTTTCACAGAAAGATTTCCACAAAAAGCCATACTTTACACATGGAAGGATACCATGATTGGCAATTTGATTATAGTAGCCTGCATGACCCTTGTTGGTGAATAGAAGTTACGCCTGAGCGAACTATGAAAGACCTTCTTGATTAATGCAATCCAAACATTGAAGCTGGCAATTAACAAGTTCCTATTCGCAATCCAGCTACTACCATAAACACAAATGCCCAGCGACATGACATATAACATGGACAGCTATCCGGATTGAACGCAAAATTCGTATATTTATACATACATCGACATTGCTTGCTAACCTGTATACTGACCCTATAAAAAGT
This sequence comes from Coniella vitis, assembly GCA_011317545.1. Classification (NCBI taxonomy): domain Eukaryota; kingdom Fungi; phylum Ascomycota; class Sordariomycetes; order Diaporthales; family Schizoparmaceae; genus Coniella; species Coniella vitis. The sequence goes on from WUJK01000012.1 coordinate 1,574,870, forward strand.
GCACAATACTAGCAATAAAAACAATCACTGACTAGTAATACGCTTCAAATAGTCCGCCTTTTTCATCAACGTCTCCTCTCGGTCGTGAATCTGCAAGATGGCGCAGCCCAAAAGCCCATCACCCAAGTTCTTGGACAACATCGAGTTCCTCCTACTTCTGGCATTGCCAGCTTCAGACTCCGGTGACGCAAGCCCCTGAGCCGGAGGAGGTGCTGACGCTGTAGTAGTAGTAGGAGTAGTCGCTGCCTTGGAACTTTCAGCGCCATATGTGTTGAGCTCGCACACGGCAAAAGCGTTGTGCAGCTGGCCAAGCAGATAGGTAAATGTATGGACAGACAAGGATGCCTTGAGCATCGAGTTGATGTTGCTGGGGCTCTAATCCTTGGTTGCCATGTGCTCCATGTAGAGACAATCAATGGCAACCTCAAAATTGTAAAGAAGTTGTGTGTAGCAGCCGATGAGCTGCAAGCTGAGTGCCGACTCCGGTATGCTGGGTGGCGACAAGAGCGAGGCGGAGGTAGTATTCATCTTGCTCTCGGCGCAGTTCTCCATTGGTGGGAAGGGCTTGTCCTGTGACATTTTAGAGGTCCCAGAGGATGACCCGTGGCCCTTTGTGGAGCTAGAGGTTGCGTCAAAAAATCGTGGCAGGCCTTGTCGTGCGGTGTCAATAAGCTCGCCTGAGAAATCCACTGCATCTCGCAGAATCTTATGGCCACTCCACGCCCCGTCATCGGAGGTGTCCATCATGCTTGCAGAAGTCGAAGAAGCAGAAGATGAGGATGTTAATAGTGACGGTGTTCTCTCAGACTCCATTGACGAACGCAGCATCCTGCTTCCCAGATCGGAAAGCTTGAAAAGGCAGCTTCGAAGACATGACTCTGAGGGACCAGAAGTAGTGTCCGCAAAGCGTTGTGAGGGTGCGGCACTCGGCCTTTGTGGCACGCCACTCAAGAAAGCCTTTGGTTTATTTGTAGGCGGTTGAGGGCCATATACAGCTTGGTTGCTGGCTTCTTCCAGGCCCGCCAGGCCAGTTTCTACGGTCCGGAAGAAGCTGTCTAGCGATGCAGGGTTGAAAGTTTGCAATGAAGGGGCAATATCTGCATATCCAAACATGCCAGCGTCTTGAGCAAACGACCCGTATAGTGATTGAGCATGGTTCATTAGTCAAAAGTGTACACCAAATAATGCAGAGCATCAGAACAATAAAAGCTTACACCGAATGGATTGACGTTCGCTGAGCTCAACATCATACTTTCAGGGTCACAGTGGGCGCTCTGAACGGACAGTGAAAGCGCTGGGTCATCGTTGATATCCTCTGAAGAGTCGAAAGCGGCAGTTGAAGATGAGACGGCCTCGACAGGAGAGACCGAAACGAGGTCCCAGTACATGGCGTCGCCAGCTTCTGGTGGCGGTGACGTTTGGAGGGCTCTTCTTTTGGCAGGTCGTCCGACCTTGCCTCGTTTCCCCACGACACAGAGGGCTCCAACCTTGGCGCAGCGGGAGCATGGCTCATCGGACCCGGAGGATCGTGGACATCTGAGCTTAAGGTTATGGCACCTGTTGCAGGCGTAGCGAAGAGGTTCTTCTGACGCTGATGTGGTGCTCATGGCTAATTCCGACGACTGTTGACAAACGGCAGGGTATCGAAACAATGAGACTGAGCAGCAGAGCAAGCAAAGCGAAGAGCAAAGACAAAGATATCAGGATGGACCATGAAGCTGTGCCTTTGCAATTCGGAAACGAAGTTGTGGGGTGGTCGACGAGGTCCAGGCGCTTTGAGTTAGGAGGGTTGAGCCTCGGCGGCGTAATCCAATGGACAACGTGATACTTCTCTTTGCTCTTTGTCTGCAGGGCAGTATATTCTTCTGAGAAGTCGTCGTCTGGGTAAGATGCCTTTTGAGTATGTCGTGGGCTGGCGTGTTTACGTGTCTCTGTAACAGACACGACCAGCATCGTCCAGAAACCGTCCCAGGAGTAACCTGTAGCGATAAGGCTTAGACTTTGGCTCCAGGATCCAGGTTCCACAAGATGGAGAAGTGAATACAGCAAGCAAGTGGCACTTAACCTGTTGATGAGCGGGCCCAATCCCGGCAACGGATGCGAGCCCACGGACCTTGGGCCACGCTATATGGAGGGCTGGTTGCATTGTGCGAGAGCCTCTAGGGTGGGCTCTGTCTGGCGGTGAAATCTGGTGAGGTGCTCACTTGCATAGTACTCGTCCCATTCTCTCTCTCACGATCGTCACTTAGATACGCAGCTAGCGGTAGTGGGCCGGCTGTGCCTGGGACTGTGTGCACCTCAGGCTAGCCCTGGGCTGTCCTGACTTGGCATCACGCCAGGCCGGGAGATGAATATGACACGGGCGTGGATGGTCGAGGGATGAGCCCTCTCGGACCTGTGGGAGACAGCATCTCCTCATTCTCGCCGCTTGAGAACTTGGTGACAGGTACAGTCACATTCCAAGAGACAAGACAGGCGTTAAAAGATCTGGATACCAGCCAGCCTTGTAGCTCGCTCAGCGGTGCGCTTTGAGGCCGAATGGACCGGATTCGTCTGCGACAAGCCTGTCCACGGCGTTAAGCATCGCGGGGCGGAATAGCGGCTACGTAGGGCCAACAAGCGCGAGGCTGCTCTCACTGGAGCCTTCGCAAAGGTCCAGTATAAGACGAACAGCGGCTATCGGGTCTAAGCTACAGCTAGGGCGTGCTGGCTGGCTCTATCGAGTATATACTGTACGTGATATTCTTGGCGTTGATGTTGATGTTGATGTTGATATTGATATTGCTGCTGTTCTCCAAGTCCAGACGGGAAGAGCTCGCCTAGTTCGGCGAATTTTAGCGGTACTTGGGAAATAGCAACAACCTAAGCATATACCTACGTACGTTGCCGGGGATGACGAACAAAGCAGGTGGGGCACTAATTGTCATAACTGACTTAGTAATGATCTTTCCTAATGGAGGCAGGGTCGTTGTGAAACGCGTCTTTATATATATATATACATATATTTTTTCAGCGACAGCCTGGCTTGGAGGCAGATTGGCCCGTGTAGTGTGTGTGTGCTTGTCTGTTGCTGCAGATGCTACCGGTAGCTATTGTACACAGTATGGGGCACAGGACTACAAGTGCTTACCTAAATATCGGGCAGTATTTGTCTTCCAATGAGCTATATCCAAAAGAAGGAAGCTGGATACGCTGTAGCTTGGTACCTGGGATTTTGTTAGTCCTTGGAAATGGTCGCAGAGTATCTGATACTTCAGTGCTTTGGCGCATCCTTCAATATCAATTGAATCAGCACAACCGAAAAGACACTTTGATGCCGACATTCACCCATGGGGAAGAATTTAGACATAATGCAGACCGGTCCAATATGCAAGTCTGAAAAGCATACCAGTGAAACCGCTCTGTCGAGTTATTTTTGGGCGTACTGTATACATAGCCCCAAAGTGCCGGTACGTGTTTAAGCGGCGTCGTAGTTTGTACCTATCATGCAACTGCCGGCCAATGACAGATGCCGCAGCCCCTGGTCGCCTTCCTTGTTTGGACTACATCCCCTGTTCGGGCACCTCGCCGGTACGTACAGTGGAAAGAATGGCCAGCGTCAACAGACGTGCGCCCAGCTCGAACCTCAGACCATACATTCCCGATAATATTCCACCACCACCACCACCACCAGCATCAGCATCAGCCACATTGGTATCATCTACGCTCCTACTGTGGCTCAGCTATCTAACTTGAGCTTACATTCCCCGCCACTCGGCTTGGTCATGGCCAAGACCTCTCTGGAACGAGCCTTCGCTCGGAGGTTCAAGCTGCGAAAGCTCTTGCCGAATCGTGTACGCCTCCTCGATAATTGCCAGCTACTGCCCGGCACCAAGTCTCGTTCCGCCGTATGAAGTACAATAATTCAAACTAAAAGAGGTCCAGCAGCTCAGCAAGCTTGGTCATGAATGTCGTCGGAGCGTGGAAAATGTGCAAAAGTGAAGCTTAATTGGCGGACCGTCCATCTGCTCCACACCCACAAGGTAGCATCACATTGCAGCGTGCCACTCATGGATTACCGCCGCAGCATAAGAATTCTCGCCTGGAACGTCGTGCGGTCCGAGTCGGACTACCTCATGTTCAAGCACGCGCGCGAGAACGGCGCCAAGGTCTTTGACGGCGTCCACGTCAAGTCTGTGCAGTTCGCCGACGACTGGACGCCAGCCGAGGGCGTCGAGAATCTCTGCCCGGCGCGGCCCATCAGCGCGACTTACATGGACAGGGAGACCAAGGAGACGGGCGAGATTGCCCTTGACTACATCATCGACGCCAGCGGGCGGGCGGGCCTTCTCAGCACAAAGTACATGACGAACCGGCGGTGGAACCAAGGGCTCAAGAAAGCCGCCAACTGGAGCTACTTTGAGGGCACCAACGAGTACTTGCCCGGCACTCGCAAGCAGAACGCGCCCTTTTTTGAAGCCCTGCAGGACGAGAGCGGCTGGGCGTGGCTCATCCCCTTGCACAACGGCACCACCTCTGTCGGGTTCGTCGAGAACCAGAAGCTCTCGACGCACAAGAAGCGCGAGCACAAGCTGGCCAGCGCGCAGGAGCTCTTCGAGTTCAACCTCCAGCTGGCACCGAATGTGCTCGGCCTTGTTGGCCAAGGGCAAGCAGGTGGACAAGATCAAGGCCGCGGCGGACTACTCGTACTCGGCCTCGTCCTACTCGTTCCCGTATGCGCACATTGTGGGCGATGCGGGATGCTTCATCGACCCGTATTTTTCGTCTGGGGTCCATCTGGCGATTGTCGGTGCCCTGACGGCTGCGACGACGATTTGAGGACACTTGCCTGAGACAGAGGCGGCGTAGTGGTATAGCAAGAAGGTGGCGGATGCGTACACACGCTTCTTGCTCGTTGTGCTCAGTGCATATCGCCAGATTCGCAGCCAGGACGAGGCTGTGCTGAGTGATGTCGACTCGGACAACTTTGACAGCGCCTTTGCCATTGTTCAGACCCAGTATGTTATCACTTTTCTTAGCCATCCCCCTCCCCCCCTTTTTCACCTGAACCTCTTCATGTGGGTTACCTAATCCCCCTTTCTTCTTCAACAACAGCCATCCAAGGCACTGCAGACACAGTAGGCAGCAAGCGCCTGACAAAGGAAGAACTCACGCAGACGCTCGAGTTTTGCGCCAACGCGTTTGAGCCCGTCACCTCGGACGCAGACCGCGCCGTGGCCGTCGACAAGATCAGGAGCGACGCCAACGGCACGACATACCAGGCAGACTTGTCGGCCGAGCAAAAGCGCGCCATGGACCACATGCGCGCGCAGCCTCATGCGCACCGAGGACACCATCAACATTGACAGCTTTGGCGCGGACGGCATCTCGGGCTATGTGCCTGTTCTTGTGAGAGGAAGCCTGGGCCTGCGCAGGGTGGCCAAGACGGCTGTTCCTGCGGCTGTTGCACTGGATGTACTGAGTGCTCGGGTCGAGACGCCAGTGAAGGCTACGGTTGAGGTTGGCGCTTGATGATGTTAAGCCTGTTGTTGTTGTCGAATGGAGGCAGCTTTGGATTTTGTCCTTCTTGTACGATAGAAGAGGCTTTTCTACACCTTGGTATATACAAAAGCTCATTCCGTCATGATTCAACCGGACTGGTTACTTGATTCTTCCGAGCTCAAGTCCATTGCTGCATAGTCAAGCATGATTAAAGAGGTTGACATTGTGTGGCAGTGCCTCGAAAACTATGAGAAGTAGAGAGCTTTGTTCACTGTCAATATCTTTATTACAATGGGCTTCAATTGGCTCTTGCTTGTACGAGTGACTGCTGTCTCCGCCCAAGAAGCAAGCAACATATCATCAGCGCCCTCACTACGGTCTTATCGCCTCTCACACCACCGTCATTACCGAGATCAGCCTGCCTTCCAACGCACCTTTCTGACTTACATCCATTTCCATACCACCTTGGCCACATTATGTGCTGTAACTATAGCTCGAATATGGAGCGATTACCCATATCATAGCCACTCAACCAGAACAATGCTACGTGCCTGAAATGATCAAATCGACATGAGTTGGGGGGCTGTTGTAGCCCGCCCCCAAAGAAAAACTTGAGAACCAATCAAAAGACTGTACCTATGGCCTTTTTGGTCGACCAAGGTGATATCCGGTCACCCTGAAACGTACCATGCAGCGTCTCTGCGAGTAAGCCTCGCTCAGCCCTGCTAATCTGGGGGCCCTTTCAGGAGCAGCGCAGGTGCTGGAGCAACTTCAAGTATTGGTAATGCCAACTCGAGGGTTTCCTTGGGATAGACTATGTGAGAAGAAATGCAGAGTCGCTTTACATATATAAGGAGAACGGCACGCCGAGGAACCATCTTCCCAGGGCAAGCACATGAAAGATTAGTGGGCTACCTTGAGTATTTTGCTGCTATTTATCACCTGTCAAAAACACCCGTCGACATGTATCGCCGGTCTGAGGAGGACAAGAGCGACTTGAGTCTGTTTGCCGCTGCTGCAGACCTCGAAGGTGCTCCTCCTTCCAGCCAAGCCGGCCATGCCTCTCGGCGTCATAGCATTCCCGGCTCGGCGCCATCGCTACCTGTCGAGGAGAAGCAGCCAGCCAGTCCAGATGCTCGGCAACCTTATGCATGGGTTTGGACCTTTGAGGTTCTCGGCGTGCTCTCCGGCCTGGCCGCCATTGGCGCCATGGCCGCCGTCCTGTTCGTGACGAATGGCAAAGCTCGCGCGGAGTGGACGTTGCCCATTCAGCCCAATTCGCTAATCTCGGTGTTTTCCACCATATCCAACGCCAGTTTCATGAGTGCAGTCGCCCAGTGCATCGGCCAAAGCAAATGGAAGCATTTTCAAAAGGGCGGCCGCGTGATGGACCTGCAGCGGTTTGACCGGGCCAGCCGTGGTGCCCTTGGCTCCCTCCAGCTATTGGCACGTCTGGGATTCGGCAGTGCCGTTGCCATTACGGGCGCAATGATCACTGTCGCTTCTCTGGCCATGGGTCCCTTTACGCAGCAGATTATTGATTATCCTACCAAACCAACGTCATTGGGCAATAACTCGACCTTGGCCTCTACTTACGAAAGCCATGGAATGGTTTCAGGCATGTATTTTGATGGATATGATACGGATTTTCCACCAGGAAGCGCTCCAGATTGTAGGTACTCGAGTTCTCTGACCAATATTCGATCGCATACTACATGGTAACTAATGACCCTCTTTTCTTCCATTGCATAGGGCAGCAAGCCGTTCAGGGCATTGTTGGTGCCATGCATCTGGGCATGTTTGGCCAGTCCACCGGCCAGCCGTACAACTGCGCAACCGGGAATTGCTCCTATCCCGCCACAACCACACTTGGGATATGCAGCGCTTGTCAGGACGTCACAAGCCAGTCGTCTATTCACAACAACACCTCACAGGATTATCTTCGGACTTACGATGTCATTATGCCTGGAGGTTTCAATCTCTCCCTTACGAGTAGGATTGTTGTCTTCGCTAACAATATCCCTTCCACGAGCTCCAACACGCTACTGGCGACCCAAGCTGATCTGGTCGAAGCTCTGCCCAGCATCATCAAATTTGCCATGTACAACGCCTCGGTCGAGAGCTTTGATACGCCTCCCGCTCTTGGATCCAACAGCTTTACCTACGAGTGCTCCTTGAGCTTCTGCGAGCGTGGCTACTCTGAGTTCCAAGTGAACAATGGCATCGCAAACGACCCAGAGGTGACTGAGATGCCATTCAAAACAGCCACCTATTCAGTAAACTATACATTTGTTTTCTTCCCATCGAATACAAAGCCAAACCTTACATACTGGCTTTCCGATAACGACGGGTATTACCTCACCATGGCACTCGCATCGATCTTTACGACCTCGATGGAGTCCGCCTCCGCGAGTAACACCTTTGACATGGTAGCCTCTCTGTTGTGGAGCCAATCAGATGGCCCAGCGCAACTCCTTAGCAATATGGCAGAGGCCATGACGTCCTACATGCGGACGGCGAATGCGACTATTGTACTGGGCGAGGCAACCTTTCAGGAGGCATATATTGTAGTCAGATGGCAATGGTTCATCTTACCTGCGGGAATGGCAACCATGGCCACTATACTTCTGATCGCCACAATCATGGCTCAAAAGTCCAAGGGGGTACAGGTTTGGAAATCCTCTTCTTTACCGCTGTTGATACATGGTCCCACGGATCTGGCCGAGCTGGAGCGAGCAGCGAAGAAGATGCAGCTCAGGGTAGAACGTACCCAGGCTGGGCGGTATGAACTGGTCTTTTTTGCAGACAATGGCTCTCATGAGTCCTAAGTCTGCTGTCCAGGTGATTCGAAAGAGAGTTGTTCGCGTAGGGTCAGAGATATCAAAAAGCAAAGTTTGGTATGTCGGTTGCCAACGCACTTGTAATGATTTGCGCTGGTCCTGGGGCTCACGACCTTTGTTGGATCTGTACATGACTTTGCTGTTTCATGGTTCCGCCGTGTATTGTTTGTGATTGGTATATTATTTACTTGAGAAGGATTGAGGATGTGTGTTAATAGTCTGCTTCTTTCTTTCTTTATAATTTGTATTGAGCATATTTAAAGTTTTAAGCAACCATCTATGAAAGCCCATCATTATTTAGAATGATTATTTTGATACCACAATTCATGAATTTGGCAGAACGCGTCCAGAGATGAATTGCACCGAGCAAGAAGTTACATGAGCATCTATCTAGTAATTCAAGGTAAATCTCAACCCAACATAGAGGCCTCCTCAACGATTCATTCACCCATCGATCCCATCGATCTCTCCCAAAACAAAAACATCCAACAACTCTCCATCCACGACACTTCAACTCTCCCCTTTTTCAACGACACCCCATATCCATCCCATCAAATATCAGGGCCCTCTCGCCTCCCGAGCCCTTTTACATGACCGCCACCTTGCTCGCATACTCCGCCACACACCCACCCAGCAAGTTCATAATCGCTGCAGCATAGAACCACCCAGAGTACCGTTCAAACCCCGGCACAGCGTCGGGAGGAAGTAGCGCGCGGAAAAAAGCGGGCAGGTCGACGGAGTAGGACGCGGTGAGGATGGTGGAGGCTTGTGCGGCGCCGAGGATGGCCTGTGGGAAGTAGGTGAAGCGCTTGCCAAAGGGGTGGTTCATGGCGAGGAGGGTGGTGGCGAGGCCGCAGAGGGTGCATTCCCTGGGTAGCGCGGTGTAGAGGCTGAGAAAGCCCAGCGCGGTGAGGATGGAGGCGTAGGTGTAGCCCTGGGTAGAAGTGACGGCCCCACGGGCCACGGGCCGGTTGCGGCAGCGGGCAGTCTGACGGTCGAATTCTTGGTCTGTGATGTCGTTCCAAGCACAGCCTGCGCTGCGGAGGAAGAAGGTCCACACGAAGAAGACGGCCAGGCGGTGCGCGAGGAGGGAGGGCGCAACGGCGGTGGGTTTCGCTGAGCAGGCGTACATGAGGCCGAGGATATGGGGGAAGTAGCTGATATAGAGGCCATGTGGCTGCTCAAAGCGAATGAGCTCGGCGTAAGGCATCCAGGAGGCTGGGAGCTTGGAGAGGAGTCCTTTGGTGGGCAGTTGGTAGTCGCTGTTGTTGGCGGTCAGGGCGGGCGTGCCTTTCTTTGCAGTTGACGTCTTGGTAGTAGGAGCCATTTTGGGCTGGATCTGGACAGCAACGCCGGTATATTCTACCTCGGTGCGTAGTAAGGTGAGTATATAGTGATTTAAAAGGTAGGAGAAGGGGAAACCCAAACAGAGGAGATTGGAAGGAGGTCAAATGGGAAGAGGACAACTTCAAGGGCGTAGGCTGCTATGCCACGAATAAAGACTTTGTCCTGGATATTCTGGACTTGAGCGTTATAGTATTTTGCATTTGTTCTTTATTCGAAGATGTTATTTTGTCCCGCTGCTCGGCGCAATATTGTGAAAATGGTGCATTGGCAAGACCGTCTCGAAAACCCACCGACTGTTCGGATAAAATAATCCAAGACTATATATACAAGGACTGGAACTAGTCGTGTACATGGTTGCACCCACAAGAATGAGGGACTATAACAAAAACAAAAGTGCCAGAATAGTTGCGAGTAGTCAAAAGGAAAACAGACATTTCCCTCAAAGAGCGTCAATAACTTCTGAAGTCCAAGACGGCGAGCGAATCAGTTCGGTTCTGCAAACCAAGTCAGCTCATGAATCTCACTTTTCTGCTTTCTCCCTCCATATTTGTGTGTTTTCAGAGGCAACTTCAGTCTTTCCTTCGTAATTACTGGCTTGACAAGACACAAAATGAGTGTTACTAACCTATCTTGTGTCTGAATTGAAAACCATTGTCTTTGCATGGTTCCATTTCGTTCACTTTCTCTTTTCCCAGGAACACTCTGGCTCTCATTTTACTCTTCAGAAGTGAGAAAGGGATCAGTGGGCTCGAATACATATATGTGTATGTAACATTGACTAGACATGGAACTTTATACAAGAATCTTGAGACAACCATATAAACCTTTCAACAACCGACATACAATCCCACATTTTTGTTTAAAAGGAAGTCTCTTTCCCACGCAAACTCTTCGGTCAACAAGACACATTAGATGCTAACATAGTACTCACTCGACAGCGTAGCAGAGGTGCCGGTGAACGGCTCCGTGCCCGCCTGAATGTCAATCAAGCACGAGCTCCCGGACACGCCCTCGTAGGTCACGAGGTAGTCAAAGAAGGTCATGAGGTTAGCGTCAAAGGAGGTGATTTCGCTCGAGGCGACAAAGCTGTAGACCTTGACGCTGCCGTTGAGGCCGTAGTAGAGCGACCACGTGTGGCCGCTGAGCGTGACGGTGGCAATCGCACTGCCCGTCGACGAGATGGGGCCCGCGCCGCCCAGCGCAGCGAGCCAGATCATGATCTCGTACTCGTCTGTGGTGGAGCTGCAGCTCGAGGAGAGGAAGGTGTCAAAGGCCACGTCGGCGTCGATCGACGTGCCCGTGTAGCTGGGATGGTGTTAGTCTTGGACCTTAACTTCGAGTAGGGCGCATGGGGCTGGACAATCAGGAGACATTGATCAAAATCCACTCACGTGTACTCCCACACGGCAGTAATGGTCGAGATCGATGACAGCTCCGCAGGGGTAAAGACGAGCGAGACATCAGCAAAGGACTTGACGCTCGAGGAGCCGCCAGCCCACGTCCAGGTGGTCGACCACGAGATGATGTTGTTGCTGAGACTCTTGACCGTGGTGCACTGCGAGCCGCTCGTGGCCTCGGCCTCGCCCCAGAGGTCGTTGTAGACAATGTAGGAGCCCGTCTCTATCTCGCCCCACTGGTCGCACGTCTCGGTCGAGCGCTCCTTGAGCGCGGGCGTGGGCTTCTCGGCGTGGGACGCCTCGCGCTGGCTGTGTCTGGCGGTGGCGAGGCTGGCGAGGGCCAGGGAGGCAAGGCCGACGGAGAACTTCATGGTGGCTTGGCTTGTTGGATGGAAGAAGGATAAAGGTGATGAATGACTGGAGATTATAATGTATCGGATACGGGATCAAGAGACCTCGGCAGTGCACAAGACAAGGAACAAGCACCAGCAACTCGTGATGAATTAGCACGGCTCAGAGAGTTCAACTCGGCTTTTATATGAAAGCCCCATATCATTGTCACGGAAGCAGCCGTGCTTGGCATTTGCTGACGACGATTGTGCCTTGAAAGACAATCTCTTGGGCGCGGCAACCCAACATCTGAGCGGGATCCATCGTCTACCTGGACCGACGGCTCTCCAAGAGATGCCCTCCGCAACATACACGACTTGCCTGGGAGATTACGAGGTCCACCAATACATCCGTCGGCAGCTCCGCTCAGACGCCTCCTACACAGGTGGAAAAACAAAAGAAACAAAGTAAGATGTGGTTCTTCACCCCCGAAAAGGGCATATGGGGTCACTGGGCTCGTTATCATGCCTCGCCCGTTCAACATCGTGGACCCAGTCACAGTCCTACTGGAACACCCACACAAGCTTCCCACTATTCTTCGACCATACGTGCTCGGATCGACAGCTTACGCATGGCCATCCTCCGCCCTTTTTCGGAGCAGGTGTGGGCGTGACAGGGGCATCAGATGTGTCGTAGACAGTGCCATTGGCGGGATTTACCATCACACCTCTTCTTCTACACCCCAGCCTTTGACAATATCTGATGGATCAGCACTACCCAAAGCCGGCAGTCGTCTTCCAGGGGTTGGGGGGGGATCGTAAGTGGGACTTCCCCACAAACCGACACGTTTTGTTGAACCCGAGTGGAATGTTACAGTGTGTCATGTGAGAGGAAGCATACTTCGTTATCTCTTGTTTGGGCCTCCTTGCCCAGATTCGGCCGTTGTACACAGGTCCTCCAGCAGATATTAGAGCTGGAGACTCTTTTGATTATAGACTCTGGTTTTTGTATTCTGTCTAGATGCAACCAAAGTTGTAGAGTGGGCGTTGATGGATGTTCTGGTATCAACTATTCTGCCTTACGATAGTTGTCGATCATTCATCTTAGGCCGGAAGTTTAAGCGTATCACGAGCCTGGTTGTCGATAGGCAAGCGTTCCGAGAACCCCATTGTCCAATATTATCCACGTGGACTATAATGTCAGGAACGCCAAGATTTTTGCTATATAACCCCCCTGTTGATATATTGTCGTTTCAGCCATCCAATAATCGCGTCTTGGCAGTGCTATACGCGTACTTGTATAGGGAGACAATGGCCATGCTGGCATGGTCTGAGAGAAAGCAGCACGGGATGGAATGGGGGCAGGGCCATGGACCGTTCGGCATAAACTGCCGTGCAGATCCTCTCTGCGTTTAACATCACTCCTACCCCATTGCCAACAAGTCCTGTCGCATGCTGTCATATATAAGCCATAGGTACAGGAACCTTACTTTACAGTCCGGGCTTTTGGCGACTGTGGTGTAGTGGTCCATCTGACACATGCAATATCAGGCAAAGTTATGGACCCGTTCTTACTGCATACCGACCAGCATGCCGAATACGAAACAATCAAGGCTAACCTCCGTTTTTGGTTCATCCGATTGTCTCGTTTGGGTAATAGGAAAACGGAAGTTCCCTTCGGCATCTTTCCCGCCAACCAAGACCAAGACCGAGAGCGGAGATGGTCGGGCTTCCGAGCCCGTATGAGGAATAGCACTTGGACTCAACAGTTCAGTTTTTCCCGACGGCAATATGTTAATATTACATCCGTTCATGTGTCGTCTGGAAGTACTGTAATGTGTTTGTGAAGAATCATCCAGCATTAAGATTTTGTTTGCTTTAACCAGCCAAAGGAGAAAGGAAAGCATTGCCAAATATTTGCAACTTTAAAGTTTCTGATATACCACCCATACGATTACAGATGAATATCTGTGACAATAAAAGACAGCTATGTACATTACGCTTAAGGAGTACTTCTTTTGCCCTTGTGGTGTAGTGGCCGCTTTTGATAATATCAATCCCACTTAATCACCTCTCTTGATTCCCGTGGTACTTATATGTAGGCATCACAGTACAAGTCATCAAATTCAACCTCTATAGCACGCAAACTCTGCTGAGCAACCCCCGTAGTAAACTTCCAAACCATCAAACTGTCATTCCATTTTCCCATGTCTTCTACGAGACCGTCCTCGTCACAGCAACCAAGCAAGCCAACCACGCGCCCAGATCGACCGTCAAAGTTCTCAAATCGTGTACCCGTAACCACCGTTTCTGCTGCTCAACCGCTTCCCCTTTGCCGTCATCCTCCACCATGGCCTGAATCTTGTACATGACGGCCGGCATAAAGGCCAAGTGCGATACCGCCAGCGCCGCGCCGGCCGCATACCAAGCCCAGCTGCCTCTGGCACTCAGCAGTGCGCCATGTCTGCGAATATTGAGAATGGACGTTGTGGTTGTGACGGCCAGGGGGAACAAGACACGCTCAATGTCGTGGCCTTTAAAGACTCTTTTCCACCACAGGGGGAGGACTGTGTTGGAGACGGGCGCGAGGTCTGGGTGTACAAATGTGCTGTATATGACGCGCTGGTCCCATGCAAACCAGAGGGTACAGGTCGAGCTGATAAGAGGGGTGAGGTGGAGGAGGGTCGTTGGGTCAACAAAAAGCCCGGATGCCATTACAAATGCTGTCGAACTGCGCTTTTGGCACAAATTGATTCTAGTGGTTCCGTTCTTTTGAGGGCTTGTCTGCTGTGTCCCAGTGCTGATTTGCAAAGTAGATGATGAAGGCTTTGCTGGCTTCAGCAAGAACGTGGCAAGAGCATCGTTCTTGTGCGTATATATCAGCATCGAGCACGGCCCGAAAATAATGCGAGGCTGGGGCGAGGACCGAGTCTTTCCGGTAAGCTGACGCTGTTGTTCTCCACGGCGATGCTACAATCAGACCACAATGACGAGTATCTCAGTTATTGCAAGTTACTCTATAAATAACATCCCTTATACCTCTAATCACAGAATCATCATCACAATGGCTGCAACCGACATAGTCAAGTCCGTGGATAACACCAATTGCTATAACCCAAATTGTGGGTAGGATAACGTATTCAGCGTAACGAATCATTAACGCTATACGGGAGTGCACCCTCCGTAGTTATTCAAAATAATAAGTCGTCAAAACGTTGATCAGATTTCTACAAGCTCTTCAGTTAAAAGTCAGAAAATGCTTGGTATTCTTCTGATAGCAAGACGTAGTGAACGAGTTGGTTGCCTTGTCTCTAGGAGTCTTGACTTCGCATATTCATGGTACTCTGTGAGTGACTATGTCCTGGTGAAAGTGCTATTCTGAACGTTGCGGACATATACTATCAGAGAAGCCCATTTCGCTATGCGGGGTATGAGCAGAGTCCCAGGACTTTGTTTGCATGGTTGGACTAGTAAATGAGCCTTGACATGGTAGTATTTATTGACGGGATAACCTGTCCATTCTCATATATGTCTACTTTTTTCGTACATCTCATGAATCCCGCAACTTGCATATTGTCCACGCAGTGCTCTTATGCGCGCTAATTACTCTCATCGTCGCGGCGGAAGAAACCGAGGTCACGTTACAGTGCTTATGAAGAACGGTGCTTCTCAACTACGAACTAGTGTATGTGACCACTTTCTTGTAGCTTTAGATCCAGAGCCAGAAGAATCTCTTATTCCTGTAGAATTTCTCGTAGAGAACCTCATTCGCACTCCTATGTGGCGTGCCTTCTTCAGAAGTCTTCCAATTTGATGACATGATATGAAGGTTCTTCATAAGGATGGGCTCTGAGTTGTTAGATGTCAGCGAGTACTCTATACAATAAATCTCAGTCCACTCAAACAAAGCATACTCACTCCTTTAGCGCCTTGACTGCCGCCCTGGTGACATCCTCCCCGATACAGAGCGTTTCAACTGTAGCCTCCTCTACTTGCTCGAGTTCGCCTTTCTTACCGATATGAGGGTTGGCACTGGCTCCAGGACGAAACTCTCCGGTGCCGAAGACAGTAAAGGAGCACTCTGAATAGTTGGGGTATCTTCCTGCCCCAGCGGAAAAGACGGCTTGCTTACAGCGAGCCAAGTCTTTCAAGGGAGCGTGGAAAACGAGCTTGAACCGCGTGGTCGCCATATTGCGAACTGTTATGTATAAGGATCGGGCTCGAGCTGTTAAGAGAATCCCTAGTATTTGTCAGAAAGAGAAATTCTATCAAAGGTCGAGAGTAAAATGTACCTACAATATATGGAGTTGGTCAGGCTCAAGTTTTTGTATCTGTGGCAGTTTTGACAGTATTCGATCCCGGGCACAGAGATATGCTTGCAGACTGATGAGTAATACGGAATGCCAGATTGCTGCAGGACTATGTACTATGTAATGGACAAGGGCCTGCTGATTACAGCCAATCAGAGTTGACTTACGAGGAAAGGTGTGGGTAAAGTTTCCCAGCCACCGCATTTCCTGTCCCTTGTGCTCAGCTTTTTATAGCATAACCCACCGCTCGTCTTGCAAGGTTGTCCTTGCTTGGTTGGTTTCTCCTTTTGGAAACTATCGATCTATCTCAAGAGTATCTCGGCGTTCTTGGAGTTCTGTCTTACTGCCCACGGTTCCTCTCGGACAATTTACGTTCTCGAGCCATACTAGCTCTACAGGCATCTCCTGCCCTATACAGGCGGGTGAACGATCCTGGGTCTCGGCTTGAAAGCGTATTGATCTGCTGCGGCGGCGTGGCTAAGCAGGCCTGTAAGATACCGAGTTGCTATTGTGATCTTTTGATTCCTTCCCAACTATCGCGTGTCTCGATATCCCCATCTCAAGAGTACCTAGGGATTCTTGGAGTTCTGTCTTACTGCCCACGGTTCCTCTCGGACAATTTACGTTCTCGAGCCATACTAGCTCTACAGGCATCTACTGCCCTATACAGGCAGGTAACGATCCTGGGTCTCGGCTTGAAAGCGTATTGATCTGCTGCGGCGGCGTGGCTAAGCAGGCCTGTAAGATACCGAATTGCTCTTGTGATCTTTTGATTCCTGCCCAACTATCGCGTGTCTCTATATCCACCTCAACAGTACCTAGGGATTCTTGGAGTTTTGTCTTACTGTCCACGATTCCTCTCGGACTATTCACGTTGTCAAGCTATACTAGCTCTATAGGCATCTGCTGCCCTATACAGGCAGATATGATCCTAGGTCTTGGCTTGAAAGCGTGTTGATCTGCTGCGGCGGCGTGGCTAAGCAGGCCTGTGAGATACCGAACTGCTGTTGTGATCTTTCCAATTCTTTTTACATTCACAGTCCTTTCCCGAGTCAAGGCTGCTCGTTGAATTTTAACAAAAAAGCCTGGGCGGGCGGGTCCTAAGACTCGTCTTAGGGGGTATACATTTTGCCCTTATGCTAACCTTGAGAGACCAGACCAGACCACTCCGTGCAAAAACCATGACAAGATACGCTACTCCACCTCCACCCCCGCCGCTTGATGCATCGACGCAGCCCAATACATCGCGAGATGCTCAGGAAAACCCGCCTGAACGAGTCAACCTTCCGAGCTATCTGTCATCCACTACGTCCTCGCCGGCAAATGATATACAGCCAACATGGCCTCGGAAAGTGAGCGTTACTGGGATACCCTCACTCGTCTCTTGGCAATCCGATCTCCTCGGAAAACTCTTTCTCGACATCGACTGGATCACGCGCGGTGATGATAAGGGCGCTTTTTTCAAGATTCATACGCGGGTGAGGATGAGTGAATCTCCAACCACTGGCCGTGTCGAGAGAGTAAGCGTTTTTCTTTTTCTTGCTCCGGAGCGAATTCGGACACTTTCATTCACGCCTCGGCCAAAATTGCTGGCCTTCGGCGCGGACACTGTCTGTCTGGACTTCGAATTATACACGCCGCCTGCTTTAGTGCTTCCCAAGAAGTACGAGGTTACGCGTGATGGAGAGAAAATTGTTATGCAATTGCTGCGATCACTAGCTACGCAAACCTCTTTTAGTATGTCTGCAGAGCTATCGCCTAGCAAAATGTCCGCCTCCAAGTTGAAAGAGCTTTGCACGGCAGTCTCTGCAGGTAAACTTCCAAGTATCGATCCCACTATGGATTGCGTGAGGACATTATATCAGGGTGCCGGTGGATGCATACTAGAGGGCGCATCTTTGGCTACGAAAGGCTCACCTGCTCCGCCCATCTACAACCCAGTTGAGATAACTCGTAAGTGTCAGAATCCCCTTGATGTTTTGTGTGGCATTGGCTTACTTTGTTACAGTCAAACGTAAAAAGCGCCGCCTTAACAACTCTGTGCTTTGCGAACAGGAGCAAGTTCAAGTCAACGCCCCGTCCCCTAGACTGCCCAATTATTCTGCAGTATCAGGTGGACCACGGCCGTCTGCTTCTTACCGTAAGTCTTTTGGTCGATTTGTAGCTTCCTACAGGCTAATGTTCTTATAATAGGCAACGCTCTCAGGGTTCGGAGATTCTCCGAGTCCGACGCTAAACTCTCATGGACCAGTCAGGACGCCCTCCCACCCTTAGTCATCAATCGTCAGTTCAACAGTTTCAAGACCGAGTTGGAAAAGATATGCTCTGCGCAAACATCAAACATCACAGAGATATTTGTTGCGCAGAACCGTGCATTAATCACGGAGATGACAAATCTCCACAACCAACTCCATGATACCGTGAACGAACTTGTAAATGACAAGCTAAGAGCTGGCTTTGACGAGGTAGAAGATCATGTGATGGAGCAACTGACAACCAGGCCTGTTACGGCGACCTTCACGTTTCCTGACCATCCGCACTACTAGCAGGTATCACACCCATAGATAGAATGCAATGTATTCCGGATTCTCATATACAGAGGCGAAGTTCAATTTGTTTTGGGAGATCGTGTTGCAGAGCTCGATTATAGTAAACCAGTGAGCAATACTATCAAGCGTTTAAGCAATCGTGATCGGGCATACTTCACCTGGTGGGGTGGTACTTAAGGAGTTTGTGACATTGGGAAGGGAAGGGAAATCAAGAATAGAATTCGATAGAGAATAAAATGATCGTGAGCTTGGGTATGGTAGCATGTTATAATGTATATTCTTCCTGGACTAATATCACGAAGTTAGCCACAGCGCTACATTCATCCAAAGAAGAAGTCCTTCATAACACAGGCGAAGACGGCACGTTGCACACAAGCCTTCAGCGCCATACACATGAACAGACTGGAGCGACCGAACGCCCAAAGGGCCAAATTGCCAAAGCAGCTGTGGTCAGAGATCCTTGAGCAGCCCAGATACTGCAGGATCCCGGCCCACATGCCTGATGCAGTTGACGAAATGTTTGAGATTATATTCCAGTTTCCAACACTACAAAGAACTGAAGATCTATCCTCATAAGATTGGCCCAATGAGCTTGTCTTAAAGATGCAAAGTCGGAAAGTAAAAATACCCAGAAACTCGGGTATTAAAGATGATAGTCATGCGGACATATATGATGCGGATGCTAGCAACTAGCAATTAGGTTCTCCCTGGAGGCTTGGAACCAACTACAGCCGCAATTGCCCGTCTTCAGCAGCTCATTTTCGGCAGCTTGTTTCTCGTAATATATACATGCAGAAGTCGCAACGGTAGAGAGAAAGAAGAAGAGCAGTCGTCTCAAAGATCAAGAACGTATATGCAAGGAGTAAAGATTTGATCCACGAGAATGTAGACATCAAAGCACTCCCACGCCCTCTCCTATCTCTTGGACTTTTTTTTTTGTCCCTTTCTTTCTTGCGCCAGTCATCATCTCATGTCTCCATTACCACCAGCCTTTTGCCTGAGTACTGGGAAAAGAAGCAGTGGACATGAGGGGGCCCTGCGTCAACTTAGTGCAGCGGCTGGTATGTCGTTGGTCTATACGTACTCTGCAATACCTCGGTCAGCTTCCCTGACCTATCACGGAGCTCTCTGGGCTGGGTTTCACGCTGTTGGGCATTTTGTCACTTCCAACATACATAATTTTGCCTTCCCAGTGGGGCGCATAAGCAGATAAATTCCACCCTTCCAACAACAATAGCCAACGCCTCTTGACCAACCGCATTTCATCTCCGGGAAAGACCATGACTCTTCCGCTTCTTCCAAGAGGCGTTGGTTTGTTGCCTCTACGAGCCCGCCATCCCTCCGCTTTAGTATCTTTACACCATCCACCATGGGAGGTGTCGCATCTATTCCCACAGATGCCTCGCGCAGAGTGCAGGTCATCTCTGCCGGCTATTCACGGACAGGCACCGTGTCCATGTCCATGGCCCTCGCCAAGTTGCTCGGCGGACCTGTGCTGCACGGCGGCACGCAAATTCTCGTACGAGACGATTGTCAGGGCGCTTCATCCGTCACTATCTGTTTGTGGTCCAGATAACCAACCACAGAAGCACCGGCCCCCAAAGACTACTGCAGCACCTGGATCAAGGCCTACGAGGCCCGCAACGCAGGCGAGACCGAGGCGACCCTCAAGCTGGTGCGCCAGGCAACGGCCGGCTTCATCGCGACGGCGGACCTGCCGCCCGCGGACTTTATGCCCGAGATGATGCAGCTGTACCCAGACGCCAAGGTCGTCCTCGTCCGCCGCGACCCTGTCAAGTGGTGGAACAGCGTCGCCGCTTTGACGAGCCGCACCACGCCCTCGTGGCTGGGGCTCGCCCTGGCGCCGATCCCCGGCTGGCGATACCTGGCCAAGTTTGCGAATCACTATAGTCAGTCGACGTTGCAGCTGGCCGGTGTCCCAGATTATCACACGGCAAGTCCTGTGGAGCTGATCAAAAAGGGTGGCCCTCGTGAGTTTTGTCATTTCATTCCATGGCTTTTTTTTTTGGTCCCTTTTTCCTTGTGTCAATCAGCAGCACCAAACTTACCGACTCGTGCCCAGATATCCTCAAGGCGCATGAGGACAAGGTGCGTGCGCTCGTTCCCAAGGATCAGCTGCTGGAGATGGACCTGAAAGACGGCTGGGAGCCGTTGTGCCCCTTCCTGGGCGTGCCGGTGCCCAAGGAGCCCTTCCCGCGGGCCAACGACGCCGCCGCCGCCGACAAGTTCGCCACGCGCGTACTGCTCAAAGTGCTTGGTGTCTGGATATCGATCTTCACCATTGTTGGCTACGCTCTGCTGTCGGGGTACTGGCTGTGGAAGAGGAAAACAGGGCCCCAGATGCCTACTGATGTGCAAGATGGGAAATGAGCATACACACGCAGAGATTGGCTTTGTATGTACTTCCAAGTTACTATATGATCGAGAGCCACCAGGAAGCTGCAATCTGATGATTCTGGCCTTCTACAATCAATTTGGTTTGAGCTCAAGGTTGGGGTTAGGAAACAGGTTTGATACAAGAAGTAGAAAGAAAGAAAACAAAAAGGATTGGGGGTGCCAGGGGATGAGAGAATATATTTCAAAGTTTGATAGCAAGCCGTAACGAACGGTAAAGCGGTCTTGTGGTCTAGTGGTATGATTCTTGCTTGCCCTGTGTTATGTCATTGGTGATTGAGTAGAACTGTTGTGCAAGGTTTTGGGATTTCAAGTTTGGATTTCCGTTTCCTAAGATGTTAATATGGATTTCAGGTTCTGGTCTCTCTCTGTCAAGGAGCAATTCGAATCTTATGGGAGGGTTTGTTTAACGGGCCCCATTTCCGCCGGGCCAGAGAGATAGGCTCATATGCAGCGGGGCGCTGCGTTCAATAAATAGCACTATTCTATTTTTGAGGTGTTTGTACCGTAGGCTCATGTCAAGATCGTGGGTTTGGAGGTTGCGCCAGTCTGGGAGAGTCAGGAATGACACTGGCCGTCGAGACGATCTTATTGCCTGTATTGGCTGATTGTTCCATGTGAGTGAATTAGATAACAAGTACCGTTCAGACCTTGACATCTTTGATGGAAGCTTCTAATTTCGAAATAAACAATTAGAACCTTTGTACTTCCAAGGAGACAAATAGCACAAGCCAAAACACGACTTGTTTCTGGCTAGTGTGCCCTTACTTAAAACCTTCTTGAAATACTCCCGGCAACGTAGAATCTGACCGTAGAGATCCACGGTATTAATCAAGACGCGCAACGCTTTACTCTTCCTTGTGCCTCCCTTTTCTCTGGCCAGGTCGGAATCTAGGTTGTGGAGAGCATGCTCAAGCACCCACGCTCGTACTGGAACAAACTAAGGGCATTGGTTGTGGTTGCAAAGAAGGATATCAATATCTTAATCATGGTGGAACACCGTGAAAAGGACTAGCTAGACCAGTTGTCGTTCTATAAGTCGAAACGGCAAGCAACGGATTTGAGTCTAATTGCTAATGGAATCAGTTGCTGTACGAGGCTTGGTTGCAAAGAGGGTTCTGCTCCCCAGCCTTCAGGGCACCGTGGGCAGACTTAACATTCCTCTGTAGCCAGAGGGAGGGTGCACGCGGATGTTGGTTTATGTAACATACCCAATGCCACCAACATCACTGTCATCACCAGCTTTGCCCAAACTAAGCCGTGAAAGGGACCAAGGTATGCTCTGGGAAGCAGTCAGCCAGCTAGGCCCGGAGCAGCCTACCGCTTTGTAGAATGGTGCTCTACCTGGCTAAGGTATGTGTGTGCGACGTTGCAACACATACTTCTACAGTAGCCCAGGACGCGGATTCTACAGCCTCACCTCCCAGCTCGAATCGCCCAACACAATGCTCGAACTTCTCCTGGGGACGACCGTGATATAGCATACAAGACTGGGCTTTATGTTGGGTTACATAGTAAGTAGCCTTGCACGTTAGCACTGCCCCAA
The DNA here is from genome assembly GCA_011317545.1 of Coniella vitis. Classification (NCBI taxonomy): domain Eukaryota; kingdom Fungi; phylum Ascomycota; class Sordariomycetes; order Diaporthales; family Schizoparmaceae; genus Coniella; species Coniella vitis. The sequence continues at coordinate 1,597,084 of WUJK01000012.1, forward strand.
TGCTCATACAGCCATCTTGGATGATTTCCGTGCGTGAGTCAATGGTTGAAAGTGCTCTTACAATACTTGGTCAATGGTTTCGAATTGGGTATTTTGAACATTAGTGATTTCCGTATAATATTCCCATGGGGCCTGGGCTAAGTACAAGAATTGGCCCTATGCTTGAAAGATCAAGTCGAGGAGACTTGGCAGGAATTCCAAACGACATCAGTTGATGCTATTTCGTTATCATTGATAGTTTACGAATTCGATGCCAAACCTCAAGTCGCAACGATCCCTTGGGGGAACTCTATGTTATTGCCTACTTCTTTGGCGCCTTCTCTTGTATTTGACTGCAATAATATGGCTTGATATCCTCCGAGTTGCCCACAGTATGGTCATACATTCGCTGCTTAGAGAGATCTGTGCCAATATGCCATGCCATCTTTCTTCCCTCACCTAGAGACGTATCGAACTGTCTCGAATCCATTCCTTGTGTCTCATGAGATAATGCATTCATTGGTTGGAAACTCTAAGCATTGCATCATCAGTATGGTAATATTGATGCTTGTCTTGGGATAATATGAATAAAACTTTTCAAAGATAAAGGCTATACTATTGCCGTTCTTTTTTAGGGGCTTCAAACGAAAAGGCGATGCGGGGACAGGACACTGCGAACATTCTTACAGAATCAAGGACCCTTATATATTGTAGTATACGGCTAGCTATTCTTAGGGATAAAGATTCTTAGGACTATAATAATCGAATATAAAGCCTACGGTTTGGTAAAGATAATACGTTTACTATATAAAGTACTTAAACGAGTTATTAAATTTATGAGAGAGAGAATCGCGCTTAAATTTAGAACTTTACTTTAGTATATTATGATAGTTATTACTTATATAAATATTATACTGATAGACTTTATTATATATATAAATAAGCCAAATATTAACCTTATTATATTCTTTTAATAGCTCTTATATAGAAAGAAATAAGTATAAAAGAGACTTTGTAATAATAAGCGAAAAGTGTTGGAGTAAATAGATAATATAGTAATTAGATATATTAAGTGCGAGAGTATAGAAAAAGAGACTATCGTAGGCTAGTACGCCCGAAGGGCTAAAACGTACGCAGACACGAGGTCCTACTTCCTTTATCTACTAAATTAACTAACAAAGTAAGCTCAAGACAGCAGCATAGGCGCAAGAATCACTATACATTACCCCTCGATCTTTTCAGGTTGAAGAACCGCATCCTGTGCCTTATTCCCTTGTGTTCTTACATCATGCCAACCCATACCCCAAAGCACGAGCATCCCCATTGAGGATACTGCCGCAACGAAATAGAATACCCGGTTAATACTGATAGCATATGCAGCAAGGACCCCAGGGAGATCGCCACGCTCAACAATGGCACGAAATCCCGTAGCCCCCGCCCGGATGACTGCTGCGCCATCGACTTGCGGTGCTTTGGCCTGTAGCTCAGACTTCAGGCTTGAGTCAAAAATGACGTTGCACACGACCAGGACAATAGCTGGACCGAGCGATTGCGCGAAAACGACGACGGCCATACCGGTGGCAAGTTCTTGTTCTCCGACGGCGGCCTGGATGGCGATAATGGCCTTTGTTTGGTAGTGGGATTAGCGTTTCGTATCATCAAAATGTGTTCTTTCTGACGTACTGATTGCATATTAAGCCCTGACCCAACGCCTGCCAGAATTTGGAAGCCGACCCATTCTCCAGTCGCACTTCCCACCTTGAGCAGCGAATATAGTCCACTTCCCAGGGCAAGCAAAACAGTGCCAACTACAGCCAACGGTATCACATAGCCCATCTTTTGTACTAAGGTCTAGTAAGCAATTCATCTTATCTCGAGATGAACGGATCCTGATCTTCAAAACTCACAAAGAACTCCGGAGAGAATAGCCATGAAGATTTGTGGCAGAATCGTAGGCAGAAGATATACGCCACTAAGCATCGCGGTAACGTTGTTGATAGCCTGGAAGTAGATTGGAAGAAAAAATGTCGCGCCGTAGATGGCCGAGAACAAGAAAGCCTGGAAGAGCCCCGATGACCATACAACTGCCTGCTTGATCATTGAGTACGGGAGTAGTGCATTGTCTCCTTTGTGTCGATTCCAGATGAGCCATACAGCAAAAGTCACACCGGATCCACAAAATAGCCCGATGACAGTGGACGACTTCCATGGGTATGTATTGCCGCCATACTGAAGAGCAAGTAGGAGTTGGAGGACGGCAGGTGCAAAGAGAGCAAATCCGACAAGGTCCAGGTAGTGGTGTAGTCTCGCGAGAACCTCGACGGGCTTTTGCTTTGGCCTTTGCTCGGGAATTCGCACCAAAAGGATAACGAGTGCAGTCAAGGCTCCCAGCGGCAAGTTAACATAAAAGCCTGGGGTGTTCATCAGTGGACCGCTCTTCTTGCTGAACAGGCGGACTGGAAAAGTACTTGCACCATCTCCATGTAGTATACGAGGTAAAAGCACCTCCGATAAGAGGTCCTGCTATTAGACCGATCTGGTTGACTGTGGCAATGACCGTGTGAGCGTCGGCGCACCTAGCATGGAGAAGGAAACTTACAGCCCATGGTCAGACCGATGAGTGCTGACTCTGCGCATTAGTATCTATGAAATGTCCCAAGAGTTTCAAGTTCATTTACGTACCAGGGCGCTTCTCAAAGGGTGCACAGCTCGAAATAATGGTTATGGCACCGTTGATGATGCCAGCAGCGCCAAGCCCAGCGACGGCGCGTCCGACAATCAACATTTTGGATGAGACCGCAACACCACACAAAATGGAACCAAGCTCAAAGACGGCGAAAAAGGATAAAAACGACCACTTGATAACAACGTGAGCAAAGAAGCTAGGCTGTAGATATTAGCAGAATGGGGATCGTGATCACGAACCTTGGTGTTGAAGTATGAGTAAACCTTGCCTGTGAGAAGCTGCGGAGCTGCACTGCAACCAAATCTTAGAAGAACGTCTTCTGTTCGAACGAGGTGATTCACGAACCTGCCAAATTGGTATGCACTGGCATACCACCCGACATCTGGGAGCGAATTGAAAGTGGTGGTAATACGTGGGATTGCCTGGAGGTTCGCGAGTAAGTGACGCGCTCCGCGAGAACGCTGAAAACGGGGACTACTTACTGTGCTGACAACCATCGTATCCAATAGTGTCAAGAAACAAGCAAGAGCGACGCTCGCGACAACCAGCGCCAGCTTGATGCCTGTCACATATTCGATTTCATTGTCGTGGTGATCGTTCGAGTTGCCTTCCTCGTCCTTGGAACCCGTTACCGACTTCTCCCTAGGTGATGGCTGCGCCTTCTGGCCATGCTCAGGAGCGGAGGAGCAAGGAGTTGACGCCAAGTCCGACATGCTCGCGGCCTGTGTTAAGCTGCCGAATTGTTTGCGAGGAATTTGTTGCTGAGTGTTTAGAAAGAGCACTAACTCTAAGCCTAAGCAGCGATGGGAATTGTGGAAGTTGGGCCAAGTTCGCTGAGCTTGTAGGTGGACAACAAACAGCTTGCTTCCTGACCACCCTACCTAGGTCGTCCGGTAGCAGGGTCCTTGCCCCTTCTTCCGGTTTCCCTGGGTCTTACAAGAATAAATACGAGATGCAATAATTGAGTTGAGCAACTACCACGCCATTCTAAGCACCTTGCAGCAGGCGGCAAAGTACCGCGCATAGGACCGTAAGATCAGCCTTGAGACATACAGAATACCAGAGGCGTGTCTAGAGTAAAATCAGGCCTGCCGTTCCATTTGACGCTGGGTATTTTGGTTCAAGGTTCTATAGTGATATAGGTACACCTTCATCGGCTGGTACAAAAGATGGCAACCATTCTGCACCGCCCCCAACAAGAAGAAAATTTCAACACCCATCTGCTCCTGTTGTGCAACGTCAAAAGTGGCGTGAGAGCCACCTCATGCATATTAAGTAGCCATTAATCTGCAGAGTACATGTCAAATTTCCGACCCAGCAGAGGCTGCAAGTGTTGTGTAACGTCTAATACGAGCACCTTCGCTTTGCTACGGTTCGTGCCGACGGCACGGCAAAGAGAATATAAGAATATTTTTAATAATAAAATTTATTCTTTATAGCTTTTAGAAAAACTAAGAATAAGATTATATTAATATATTCTATTATTATATTAAAGAAAATTTAAAACTTAAATTTAATATATTTAAGATATTTATATATAAAACTAAATTTTAAAATATTATAAATTATATTATTATTAATTAAATTAATAATAATACTTTTCTATTTATTTATTATTTAAATTATTTATTTAGTTTATAAGTATATCTATATATATATATATATAGATAGATTTTTATTTTATATTTATATTTAATAAGATATATTAAGTTTCTCTTTATATATAATATTATTTTATATATAAAAAGAAACTTAATATATAATTTTATAAGTTTTATTAATTTATAATATTATTTCTTTATTTTATATCTTTTTATCTTTTTATCTTTTTTTTCTTTTTTTCTTTTTATCTCTTTATCTTTTTATCTCTTTATATTTTATTCTTTTATTTCTTTATTTCTTTATTTCTTTTTTTTTCTTTATTCTTTTATTCTTTTATTCTTTTATTCTTTTATTCTTTTATTCTTTTATTCTTTTATTCTTTTATTCTTTTATTCTTTTATTCTTTTATTCTTTTATTCTTTTATTCTTTTATTCTTTTATTCTTTTATTCTTTTATTCTTTTATTCTTTTATTCTTTTATTCTTTTATTCTTTTATTCTTTTATTCTTTTATTCTTTTATTCTTTTATATAAAGCTTATATAATAATACTAAGCTATACTTAGCTTTTAAAGTAATAATAATAAATATTATATATTATAAAGCTAATATAATAATCCTTGCCTAAATCCCGGATTCTGGAAGTACCTATAAGTTGTATATTCGCAGGTGGGGAAGTATTACCTTTAAGTCTTCGTACGTTATCGAGCAATATTAAGTATTATAAGTAATTAAAAGGGATTACCCTATTATATAAAATAATATTTAGATTTATAACTAAAGACTATAAGGAAAACTATCTAATAGCTAGGAAATCCACCGTCCTTATATCCTTCCGTTATTCTAGTAAGTCGATATAGTCGATATCGATCCTATCGATCTATAGTATACTAGTCGATATAGTCGATATCGATTCTATCGATCGTATAACTATTAGGACCCTAACCCTAATTATATTATTATAAATATCTAGATATCCTTATATAAGAGATCCCTATCGGTCCGTTAAGGTTCCGATTTACTAATATATAGTTACGCTAGCCTATTCCTATAACCTATATATTTATAGGTTATAATATTATCTCCCTTCTATTAATCTTTATCCCTAAAGACCTATAATATTTCCGTAAATAATCCTACCTAATATTCTTACTTCGGATTATACTTTCCTAATTCGTTATATCGTCGTCTTCTCGTATAACGAAACCTTATTCGTTAAATCTAAGGTCTAATTCTACTAAACAGAAGTTATCCTTATACTTAATTATTCTTTCGAACGCCTTCGAAATACGTCCTTATTCTTACTATAATTCTAAGGGTAAGACTTCTTATTAAGTTTCCCCTAGTAATTCTTCTCGCTACGCCGAATATATACGTTTAAAGCTTCCTTATTACAATATTTTAGAGATAACTAATTCTATCGACCTTCTATATATCTCTTTATAATATTAAAAATTAGAGGATAAGATCGAGGAGCTAGAAGATAAACTAATACGTTTATATAGGTAGAAGAAGATATAGTAAGAGCGGATAATATATATTATTCGTCGGGGTTTATCGAATCTAGAAGACTTAGATTATATAAAACGTAAGGAGGCAGAGAAGGAGCGTTTAGCCGCCGAGGCTAAATATCGTTCTATAGAGCCGACCGTTCCTAAAGGCCTATTACCTAAGGGTTTTATAGCTACCGTATTAGAGGATTTTAATTAATCTAGGATTTCTCCGTTATCTCCGTCTAATTTTCTTATTAGTAATCTATAGGGTATTAGGGCTTCTAGTTCGTAACTTCGATTTCTTTTAGAGTTATTACTAATAATCCTTAATAAGGGGCCTGGTTATTCCTATAGGTAGCTATTATAGTTAAAGATACGAATAGTCTTATAGCTTAGTAGTTAGAGCTCCTAGTTTCTTATTAGGAGGTCCGGGGTTCGATTTCCTATAGTACCTTCTCTATCCGAGGCTATAATAACTTTTTTTTTTCGTATTCTTTAATAAGGTATTATTTTCCGCGTCCGCATTTATATAAATCGAGAATCTATTCGACTTCGTATTATGCTTATTCTGGTTCGATAATATCTATATCGTATAAGAATTCTACGTCTACTAGTGCTAGTTTTAAAAGTAAAATATAGAATACTAGGTATAAACGTATATATAGGATTTCGAGTTTATAGTTAACTAGTGAAATTTATCGTATAATTTTATAAGGTCCGAGTTTTTTATAATCGAGTTTATTGCTAGGTCTAATAGTTTTAATATTTTTATAGTTAAGGTAGACTTTATCTCCCTTTTATAGGATTAGTCCTTTAATCCTTTTCTAATTAGCGTATTTCGTTATTTATTCTTTAATATCCTAAAGTATATATCGAGTATCTTCGTATAATTACTTAATTCTCTTAGCGTATTAGTCTGCCGTTTCTGCGTTTCCGCTTAATAGTATTTTATAGTATACCGTAAGGTTATATCTATAGAATAGGAAGAATAGTAATTTTCCTATATTCGTTATATCTATATTATTATAAGCGAATTATACGGTTAGTAAAAGTTCGACCTAATTATCTTACTTATAGTTAACGTAGTATCGTAGATATTATTCTATAATCTAATTAATACGTTCTATTTATCCGTCTATCTAAGGATAAAATACCGTAGATATATATTATATCGTTCCGAGGTATTTAGTAAGTAAGATCCAGAATTTTAATATAAATTTTCTATCTCTATCTAATATAATTTCCTAAGGTATTCTATAGTTAGCGATAATAATATAGAGGAATATATATACGAGTTCTTCTATAATACTATTTTCTTTATATAGTAGGAAGTATATATACTTACTTAGTCTATAAACTACTACTAAAATACTATCGTACTATACTTTAGTTAAGGGTTCTCGTAAAAGAGATAGCTTAGTAATAAAGTCTAGACTAATAGATAACTAAATAGTTATAGATACTAATAGAGGTTATAATAATCCGTAAGGTTTATATCGTTCTATCTTATTCCGTTTATATATATTATAGTTATTAATAATATCTATAACTCGTTTCTTAAGGTTTAATAGATTCTAATAGCGTTAGATCCTTTTATAGGTTACTCTAATTCCTTAATATCTATATACTAGTATACTATAGATACTTTTAATATAATCGTTTTATTCTAATATTATTATACTATCGAGGTTAGGTATTTCTCCTTCGATATATAGTATTACGTTAAGTTCCTTAATAATAGATAGTATAATAAGGTTACCTTCCGAATCTTTTTTAAAGATTATTATAATATCTTAATCTTTATTATTACTATCCTTATAGTTTAACCGTCTACTAAGAGTATCTATTTATTCGTTTTCCTTACCTTTATAATAGGTAATCTTAAAGTCGAATTCTAATAGAAATTCGTACTATCTAACTTATCGTTTATTAAGCTGCTTTATCGAGGTAAATACTTAGAGATTCTTATAATCCGTATATATAAGAATTTATTATTTTACGCCGATAAGGTAGTATTGCTATTCCCTAAAGGCTTCTATTATTACTATAAGTTCCTAATCGGGCGTTCCGTAATTAAGTTCTAATCCGTTTAACTTTTTACTAAAGTTACTAATTATCCGTAATCGTCCTTTATTATCTTATTATCCGAGTTATCTACTAAATATATAATCTAATATATCCGTCTCGATCTCGAAAACTTTATCTTAATCTACTTCGATTAGGATTAGTTCTAATATAATTATATCCTTAATTATATTAAAGGCTTTCTATACCTATTTATTCTAATCGAAGGTAATATCCTTTTTCGTAAGTTCCGTAAGTAATATTATAATACCGCTATAGTTTTTAATAAATTATCGGTAGAAGTTAGTATAGCTTAAGAAGGCTTTAATATCCTTAATATTCTAAGGTATAGGCTAATCCCTAACTACCTATACTTTATCTTTCTATATTTATATATACCCTAGTATAATAATATATCTAAGGTAATTAACTTCTTAAGTATTCTAGTTATATTTAGTAGGTTCTACTAAAATCTTATTATCTTAGAGGATTTATAGGATTATTATAATATACTTCTAATATTCCTCGAATATCTTTAAGTAAATAAGGATATTATCTAAGTAAGCGATTATAAAATAGTCGAGGTATTTATATAAGATAAAGTTTATTATTTCCTAGAATAATATAGGGGCGTTAGTAAGTCCGAATAGTATAATAAGATATTCGAAATATCTATAGCGTATTCTAAACGCTATTTTCTATTCTTCTCCGGGTTTAATACGGATATATATATATCCTTCTTTAAGGTTAAGGGCTATAAACTATTAGGCTCCTCTAAGTCTATCTCTAAGTTCCTTAAAGAGAGGTAAGGGGTATTAATTCTTAATTATAATATTATTAAGTTACCGATAGTTAATATATAGCTATAGTTTACCGTTTTTCTTTAGTATAAATAGGATTAGGTATCCTATTAGTAAATAGGAAGGTCTAATATAGCCTTTCTTAAGATTTTCGTCGATATATTCTCTAAGTACTTTAAGTTTATCCTTATTTAATCCGTAGATAGGAAAGAACTTTAGTTATTCTCCTTCTTTAAATAGGATCTTATAGTTATATAGGCTATACTCTAGTAGGCCGTTATCGAATTTTCCTTAAAATAGTTTTATAAACTTCCGATACTCTTCTAGTATACCGGAGAGGTTTCGAAACGTATATTCGTCTTATATAATTACTATTATAATCAGATATCGTTATATATACTTAGTTCCTTCTTAAACTTATCGTAATAATATATCCTATTATCTATAGAATCCTATTATATCGTATCCTAATCTATTATATCCCTAATTCTATTAGGTATTAATTATTACTAGATCCTTCTCTATAAGCTATCGAGGTTTATTATATCCTAGGGTAGTTATCGTCTTAGCTCTTCTCGATTTAGAGGTATATATAAATTCGTTTAAGCCCTTATTATCTAGGTATTACTTAGTAACTAAATCCGATCCTATACCTTTAATTATAACCGTTTCTTAGGTATCCGCTTTATCCTATAAAATATAGCTATTAATCTAATCGATTCGAGGATTTTCCTTTCTTAACTATAATATACCTAAAATTAGTTTATATTATATAGTATCCGTAATATCGAAGTTTATTAATATTATATATCTATAGATCGTAACTAATAATTAATTAAATTCTATATCGATAATACCTTAATTATAAGCGACTTCTATACCTTCTATAGTATTAAATTTATAAGGTTTTATCTTCTTCTTCTAAAGTATTTATTCTCTATTAATAATACTTAGGGATATAAAGTTTCCTTATACTCCGCTATCTAGGAGTATTATATAATATTTACTATTAATTTATACTACGATTTTTAAATATTTATATATCGAGCTATCTATCGTATAAAGGGACTTTATTATAAGTCCTAATCGCTTATTATCCCTTATAAGCGATCTTTACCTTTTAGATTCTACTATTCTTATTATACTCTAAGGGCTACTATTTATACTAAGTTCTTAGCTTATTATATTCCGTATTATATATATACTATAGCCTATTACTATAAGCGCGCTTAATTTTCTTCTTTCGTATAGGGAGTTTATACTCCGGGCTAATTATCCTTAAGATTATAGTAGGTATATGCTTTATCCGCTAGGTATTCTATATAATCGGCGCGCTTATAGAAGCTATAGTATATAGGTTCTATATATATAGGCTTTACGAACTTTTCCCTTTATTTCTAGTCGCGTATTTTATACTAATCGAGCGCTGTTTCTTATATATAAGGTACGTACTAAGGTATCGTATATTAGTACTATTTTACTTATCGCGTAATATATCCGTAGGGAGTATTATATATAAAGCTAATACTAGCGTAGTTTCCCCTTATCCTAAATACTTTATAATAGTTACTATTATCGTTATCGTAGGAGATAATACTATATCCTATCTCGTATATAGGGACCTATTCGTTAGTTACTTTATACTTAAAGTATTATCTGCAATTATATATAATATAGGTAAATTATATAATCTAATAATATTATTCGTAGAGATAATTAATTCGTACGTCTTCCTATATAAGGGGGGTTTCGTTTTAATAGGTTATTATCCTAAATAATTCTCTAAATATAATACTATAGATAAGGTAGTATACGTCTCCTTTATCGGTATCTCTATCCGTAAAGCTTTCTAATTCTAAGCTCGTTTCTTTATTAATAGTTTAAGCGCTAGTATCCTAACTAATATAAAGCGTTTCCTATTATTCTATAATTTCTATAATATTACTCTATAAAATATCCGTTTCGTTAGGTAGTTTATACCCTTTTATATTATATTAGTAGGGGTATTCCCTAATAAGCTAAGCTTACTATTCTATTATTAGTCTTTCGAATAAACCGTTATCCGTAGAAAGGGGTATTCTCTAGGTAACTACGATTTATCGTTCCTTATAAGGTTTCTAAGGGAACTATCCTAAGCCTTACTTTACCGAGAGGTATATTACGTAATTATCCTAGTAATAGAAGGTCTAATTAAGGAGTCTATAATCGGAGTTATCCGATATTTACTTTAAAAGCTAGTTTTAGCTAGGAGTAAAGTCCGTAGTCTTATATATTATAATATTAGCTTATTATCCTTCGGGGACTTTCTTAAATTCTCTAGGTTTCTTAGGTTATCGGCACTTTTATATAAAGTAGCCTATCTTATTATAATTAAAGTATTCCTTACTAATAGGTTTCCTTTAAGCTATATCGAGCTTTATAGGGCCTAAGTATATTATACTACTAACTATTATACCTTATTACTAAAAGCTACGGTTAGTTATCTATTAGATCCGCTATCCTATATTAGCGTAATTCCTTTATATAATATAGCTTCCTCCTTTCTTACTTTTCTCTATACGTTTTTCGTAGAAATAGTTATCGATATAGATAGCGTTATTACTAAATATTATAAAGTCTTTAGGCTAATCCTATTTAGAGATTTTATCCTTAACCTTATCCTTAAGTCCTCTATAATAGTATTCTATAAGGTTCTTATCTTCCTAAGGGAGGCGTATTAAGAGTTACTTAAAGCGGATTATATAAGCTAAAGTAGACTTATTCTATTTAAGTTCTATAAATTATTATATTATAATCCGTTCTTTATTAGGATTATTAAATATTTCCTTAAGGATATATTCGAATCCTACGAATAAGTCGAATATATTCTTAATAATCGTTTTATATTAATCGAGGTTACCTAGGTATTTAATATAGTTACGAAGTAAGGGTTTATACTAAATAAGTATATCCTTTTCGAATCGTATACCGGCTAGGATAACTTTATCGGGTTTAATAATAAACTATACTATATTATATAAGAAGTACGCCTTATAATACGTAAGGAATCCCTAAAGCGTCTTCTAATTACCGTTATATATAGTAGGTTTATCTATCTTATAGCCGTTACCGGTATTTTAAATAATAAGCGCTATAGGTATAATAGCTATAGCTTAATATTATTCGAGCTATTAAGCCTATCTACGGATAGTACGATTTTACTACTCCTAATTCTGCTAGAGTATTAAGAGTTATTAGGTAAGTTCGATTAATTAGCGTATTTTATCTTCCTAAGTTATAACCTAGCGATATCCTTCGCCTAAAGTAGATAGAATAGGAGTTTAAAGAGCTATTACTATATTTAATATTACCTAAGAGGTATATATAGATTATCCTAAATAAGAGTTATAAAAATATAATAATCCTTACCTAAATCCCGGATTCTAGAAGTACCTATAAGTTATATATTAGTAGGTAGGGAAGTATTACCTTTAAGTCTTTATATATTATCGAGTAATATTAAGTATTATAAGTAATTAAGAGGGATTACCTTATTATATAAAATAATACTTAGATTTATAACTAAAGATTATAAGGAAAACTATCTAATAGCTAGGAAATCCACCGTCCTTATATCCTTCCGTTATTCTAGTAAGTCGATATAGTCGATATCGATCCTATCGATCTATAATATACTAGTCGATATAGTCGATATCGATTCTATCGATCGTATAACTATTAGGACCCTAACCCTAATTATATTATTATAAGTATCTAGATATCCTTATATAAGAGATCCTTATCGGTCCGTTAAGGTTCCGATTTGCTAATATATAGTTACGCTAGCCTGTTCCTATAACCTGTATATTTATAGGTTATAATAGCTAAATTATATATTATATAGGTATAATTTAAATTATATTAATCTCGATAATATATATATAATATATTTATAACTTTCTCTTTATTTATTTATTTATTTATTTATTTATTTATTTATTTATTTATTTATTTATTTATTTATTTCTTTATTTATTTATTTTTTTATTTATTTATTTATTTATTTATTTCTTTCTTTCTTTCTCTTTATTTATTTATTTATTTATTTATTTTTTAGAAAGGTAGCGAGAAAGTAAGTAAAAGGATAGGTATAAGGGTAGCTAGAAGGGTAGCTAGAAGAGTAGCTAGAAGGGTAGCTTAGAAAGGTAGCTTAGAAAGGTAGCTTAGAAAGGTGGCTTGGAAAGGTAGCTTGGAAAGGTAGCTTGGAAAGGTAGCTTGGAAAGGTGGCTTAGAAAGGTGGCCCAGAAACGTACTAACAGTTAAGTGTATACAAATGTTGCAATTTACAGCTAATATAGGTAGCGCTATTAACAATCAGTTAGGGCTGCTGCAGGTTTTGCGGGCCGTTTTGGTTGTATGCACTAACGCCTTAACCGGACTTTATGGATACTGAGCTGTAGTATATAGATTAGGACGAGGTGTGCATGCTGGCAAATATCTAAACTAGGCAGGAGACCGCCCCTGCTGTACAAGGTCAAATGCGAGGTGCGAGGGGCTGCCACGCCGTGCATTCTCACCGGCTGCGGACTGCATAGCAAAAATGCGCTGTTGCAGCCCACGGTAGCCTTCGGGATAGTTACCTCTTGAGCAGCTTTGAACCGTTGGTTCGAATTGGTGCAGTGCAGGAGTACCTTGCCCCTACGCGACAGTACTTCCATGTACTCGGGTAAACGGGATGAACTGCGTAACATAAGTACATTTGTACAATATATCCGAAGATTATCCCGCTGACCAAATTCAGGTTCTAAAGTCTACCTGGCAAAGGGACTTTAGTAAGCTAAACTGCTTTGACTAATATTAACGGTACAGCGCTAATCGTAAGCATACCCCGTAAGAAGCATAATCTTCTATCGATTACTTAGAGTGACAATTTATGCAGTCAACCTCGCCGAGGCTCATAAATTCAATACCCTCCATGCGACTGTTTAGTACGTACATTTGAAAGAGCAAGGTCATGGTGCTGGCATCACAGGTAAACATATCTGCTGAGAAGACAAGCGATATCCGCCTCATTTGCGGTGCTGGTACCAGCCAAACTAGGGGCATTAGCAATCGGTTCACCAAAGTGTTGTCCGGTAGCAGGTATGGCTGTGGTATCTGGAACCAAACAAAGCAAAGCTTATCTCTGAACCCACTGAATTGTAACATAGCGGCAGACTGAAAGCATTGTTCCGAAGGATCATGTCGAGCTGTAGCCCCCGATGTATGTGGTAAGAGGGTGTAGGGAACGTTATCCGGCTCAGCCAGGCAGCTTCGACCATGCTTCATGGAATTATTTTATTCAGCTGATTCATCTCGATGGGGCGCAGGCCCAAATATATCAACGTGAACTGCCTTGGCTTGCATATATCTAAAAATATGCAGAGAATAAAGCGAAGTTTATGCATAGTCTTTATACGGTGAGCATGTTGCGATAGGTAGCTAGCGTTACCGAGTAAATGCGTACTTAACATACTTATTCTGCAGGCATATGTAGGGCAAGCATGATCTTTTGGAATAGCTATTCATAAAAAGCAACGTGAAGGTATTCTCCAGGTCCCCTGACACAGGCAGTCAAGTTGCGGTGGAAGATTCTAGTACGCACATGGTGCCAGACACAGCAGTCAAAGTCGGGAGCTGTAAATCCCTTATGATACTTCCCCATTCCATGCTTTTCGAGTAACATGTATCTCGACATTCTGTGGCGGAACTATGAAGTTCAGAAGCGAAGTCTTCCTGTCCGGTTTCCTTGTAATTTGGACCTCATAATTCAAAAAGACATAACTCAACGCCTGCTTCACCATCTGAGCTGCGAACCATCGACCCGGGCAAGCATGTCTCCCGTAGCCGAATGGAAGAAACGAAGTGCTGACAGTGGCCGTGGTTTCTCTTGTGGCCCTTGGAAGGCTCTTACTCGGGTTTGAAGAATTGAAGCCCCGCGAGAAACGAAAAGGGTCGAAACGCTCCGGAGATGGGTAGTTATCAGAGTCCATATGCACCATTTGCGCAGGGAAAACGCACCGCACGTTAGACCCTACACCAATTTGGAGGCCTGGACCGAGATCGATGGCTTTGCCAGCGACGACGTCGAAGGGCATAAGGTATATCATTACGTCATTGAGACGCATGGACTCGCGAACCGCTGAGTCCACACAGTAGAGAGCGTCAAGAGCATCTTTGGTGGAAAGACCATCATGCTCGGCAGAGACTTGGTGGCATTCCGTCGAGAGAGTCTTTACAACCTCGTCATGGGTTTCAGTGCAGTAAATATCCAGCAACGCATGAGCAAAGACCCAGCCGTTCGCAAAGATGAACATGGGCGTGAGGGCGAGAATGCGCAGGGCAATCTTCTCAGCGGCCATTTGCTCGGGTCCATGTCCTTTAGCAACGCGAATCAACCATTGAATCACATCACCCTTGCAATGAGTATTAGAAGTGAGCGGTTTCAACGAGGGGAAGCGTAAAGCGAGAGAGCTGGACGTACCGGACCGGCATTCAGACCTTCTTTGTCCTGGCGTATTTTCTCTTGTACCATAGGGATCAATATCTTCAACATTTTTCTTTGATGATATCGTGCTCGCAGTGACATAATTCGCCCCAGGACGGGTCTGAGCGATGGAGGCAGACAGCTAATGAGGCAACCGTCGGCCAAGATGGCCTCAGCATATTTGATCGACTGATCTAGGTAGTCCTGATTCCTGCATCCAGGAAGTCCGACCAAAACACGCAAGGCGGCATGTGCAATGATGCGCACCATAGAGTCCCACGCCTTAACCGAGCGTCCCTCTTTGGAATGCCCCCAGCACGAATGGAAAGCCAGATCCCACTCTTCATCCATGACGCCAGCGATGGGTCCCATGTTATGCTGCCCTAGGTGCTTGCGGACAACGTCAAAGTGTATAACATTGTTCCAGACGTCCTTGTCCGTCATGAGGTATCGAAATTGGGCGTTATCAATCAATGCGTCGTGGCCAGAAAGCTCATCCCGGGGCCTTTTAAGCAAACCCAACTTCGAGGGTGGCAAGACGAGCACCGCCCCGCCAGTCGACATGGTCGGCAGTGCAAAAGGCTTGTCGTGCTTGGAGAACTTTCGGTAGCCCTCGTTCATGGTTTCTTGCATTGCAAATATCGATTTCGCAATGGCGACCGGCCACGAGAACATACCATTTCCGGGCCCAACGCCTACAGCATCGACTTTGCTTAGCAGTCCTTTGCGCGGCTTACACCGTCTTAACCTGAGGAAAACCTGGAGGAGTAGTAAGCCCGTCGCTGCAATAAGCCAGGATGATAGGCGGATCGTCCACAACATATTCAGATGCTTGGTGAGTTGATACATGTTAGAGACTCAAGGTTATACTCTCGAAAGTTGACGCTCGATGGAATTTAGCCTGCGCGAGAATGATAAAGTTAAGATTAGAGTATCACGCACAAGGCATTAAATATACTACGAAATCACTCACGGACGTTATGCTCGTAGGGTTCAGTTCTACTTCGTACATATTGTAAGTCTTATAGACCAGAAGCACTTGGCATTAGGAGGAGCACATGGACTTTTATATGCTCCAAATGTATAACTCTTTAGTTACATTAGATTGAGTATTCGACTTTACTCCTAGTAAGGTATTGGGAATATATGCGGACAACGGGTGCGTGGATGGACAGACACCCCTGTATTAGCTATTCAGATATTCAATATATCGACGCGGATAACGCTAACTCATGTCCTCAAAGGGGGCACGATTATCGATTAGCCGGGTTTAGAACATCTAAGAGGATTGCATATATAGATTAATTATCGCAGAGGATGAGAAGACTTACTTAGTAACTAGTAGTTATATTATAGATATTAAATTAAATATTATATTTTAGATTTAAAATAAGGCTAACTTATTATAAATATAATAATCCTTGCCTAAATCCCGGATTCTGGAAGTACCTATAAGTTATATATTAGTAGGTGGGGAAGTATTACCTTTAAGTTTTCGTATATTATCGAGTAATATTAAATATTATAAGTAATTAAGAGGGATTACCCTATTATATAAAATAATACTTAGATTTATAACTAAAGACTATAAGGAAAACTATCTAATAGCTAGGAAATCTATCGTCCTTATATCCTTCCGTTATTCTATTTATTAATACGTAGCCTATCTAAGCCTATTAATACTTATAGTTACCTATTAACTATCCGATAGATAATAGTAATCTCTTATAGGCTCTACCCTAACCCTAATTATATTATCTATATTCCTTATATAAGAGATCCCTATCGGTCTGTTAAGGTTCCGATTTACTAGTATATAATTACGTTAGCCTATTCCTATAACCTATATATTTATAGGTTATAATATTATCTCCCTTCTATCGGTCTTTATCCCTAAAGACGTATAGTATTTCCGTAAGTAATCCTACCTAATATTCTTACTCCGGATTATACCTTCCTAATTCGTTATATCTTCTAGAATTATAAAATCGTATATTATAAATCCGTCCTTATCTTTATCTAAAAAGCGTATTATTATTTTAAATCGTTTTATATATATCGAAACCTAAGGTTATAAAGTTATACCTTATTCGTTATACCTAAAGGAGGGGTTAGTATATAAGATAGTTAATAATATAGAAAGTTATATATAGTATATTAAACGAAATCGTTCTTATAATACGTTATAAGTACTAATATCCTCGTATAAGTAGTTTTTCTTAGTAGTTCTTGCTATATTAGTATTAACTCTTTCCTTAGTATCTAAGATTAATAACGAGTTAATATATTTAGATAATCGTAAATTAGAGGAGGAGGAGCGTTTACTTAAGCGTTAAAGGGAACTTATCGATATATAAGCCCGTCTAATAGAGACTTTAGCTAGATTATCTTATCTAAAGAAATAATAATAGTTTCTTTAGGAGAAGGGTATAAAGTTAATAAACGCTAGTTTAGAAGAGGAGGAGTATAAGTAAGTTACTAAGGCTATTTAAACTATAGTTATTAAGGAGGCCGTTTTATCTATATAGGATCCTTCGTTTAAGGGTATAGATTAGAATATATTAGTAGCGCCTAACGCTATAATTAATTAGTCCGGATTCGATTTAAGGAGTCCGAGTATAGGTAGCTCTTAATAAGGGGTTTAATTATTCCTATAGGTAGCTATTATAGTTAAAGATACGAATAATCTTATAGCTTAGTAATTAGAGCTCCTAGTTTCTTATTAGGAGGTCCGGGGTTCGATTCCTTATAATACCTTCTCTATCTAAGGCTATAATAGCTTTTTATTTTCGTATTCCCTAATAAGGTCTAAGTATACGTTTTTTAGTAGTTCCTAGGTATTTTCCGATTTATCGTAGTTTTTCTACTTAATAAGGTATTATTTTCCGCGTCTACGTTTATATAAGTCGAGAATCTATTTAACTTTATATTATACTTATTCTAGTTCGATAATATCTATATTATACGAAAGCTCTATATCTATTAGTACTAATTCTAGAAGTAAAATATAGAAGATTAGGTATAAACGTATATATAGGATTTCGAGTTTATAGTTAACTAGTAAAATCTATTATATAATTTTATAAGGTCCGAGTTTTTTATAATCGAGTTTATCGCTAGGTCTAATAGTTTTAATATCTTTATAGTTAAGATAGACTTTATCTCCCTTCTATAGGATTAATCCCTTAATCCTTTTCTAATTAGTATATTTCGTTATTTATTCTTTAATATCTTAAAGTATATATCGAGTATCTTTATATAATTGCTTAATTCTTTTAATATATTAATCTGCTATTTCTATATTTCCACCTAGTAATATTTCGTAGTATACCGTAGGGTTATATCCGTAGAATAGGAAGAATAGTAATTTTCCTATACTCGTTATATCTATACTATTATAAGTAAACTATATAGTTAGTAAAAGTTCGACCTAATTATCTTATTTATAATTAATATAATATTATAGATATTATTCTATAATCTAATTAGTATATTCTATTTATCCGTCTATCTAAGGATAAAATACCGTAGATATACGTTATATTATTCCGAGGTATTTAGTAAGTAAGATCTAGAATTTTAATATAAACTTCCTATCTCTATCTAATATAATTTCCTAAGGTATTCCGTAGTTAGCGATAATAATACGGAGGAATATATATACGAGTTCTTCTATAATACTACTTTCTTTATATAGTAGGAAGTATACGTATTTACTTAATCTATAAACTATTATTAAGATACTATTATACTATACTTTAGTTAAGGGTTCTTATAAGAAAGGTAGCTTAATAATAAAGTTTAGATTAATAGATAACTAAATAATTATAGGTATTAGTAGAGGTTATAATAATCCGTAAGGTTTATATCGTTCTATCTTATTCCGTTTATATATATTATAGTTATTAACGATATCTATAACTCGTTTCTTAAGGTTTAATAGATTCTAATAGTATTAGATCCTTTTATAGGTTACTCTAATTCCTTAGTATTTATATACTAATATATTATAGATACTTCTAATATAGTTATTTTATTCTAATATTATTATACTATCGAGGTTAGGTATTTCTCCTTCGATATATAGTATTATATTAAGTTCCTTAGTAACGGATAGTATAGTAAGGTTACCTTCCGAATCTTCCTTAAAGATTATTATAATATCTTAATCTTTACTATTATTATCCTTATAATCTAACCGTCTATTAAGAGCGTTTATTCGCTTATTTTCTTTACCTTTATAGTAGATAATCTTAAAGTCGAATTCTAATAGAAATTCGTATTATCTAATTTATCGTTTATTAAGCTGCTTTATCGAGGTAAATAACTAGAGATTCTTATAATCTATATATATAAGAATTTGCTATTTCGCGCCGATAAAGTAATATCGCTATTCCCTAAAGGCTTCTATTATTACTATAAGTTCCTAATCGGGCGTTTTATAGTTAAGTTCTAATCCGTTTAGTTTCTTACTAAAGTTACTAATTATCCGTAATCGTCCTTTATTATTTTATTATCCGAATTATCTACCGAATATATAAAATATATCTATCTCGATCTCGAAAACTTTATCTTAATCTACTTCGATTAGGATTAGTTCTAATATAACTACGTTTTTAATTATACTAAAGGCTTTCTATACCTATTCGTTCTAGTTAAAGGTAATATCCTTTTTCGTAAGTTCCGTAACTAATATTATAATACTACTATAGTTTTTAATAAATTATCGGTAGAAGTTAATATAGCTTAAGAAGGCTTTAATATCCTTAATAGTCTAAGGTATAAGCTAATCCCTAACTACCTATACTTTATCTTTCTATATTTATATATACCCTAGTATAATAGTATATCCGAGGTAGTTAACTTCTTAAGTATTCTAGTTATATTTAATAGGTTCTACTAAAATCTTATTATCTTAGAGAATTTATAGGATTATCGTAATATACTTCTAATACTCTTCGAATATCTTTAAATAAATAGGGATATCGTTTAGGTAAGCGATTATAAAATAGTCGAAGTATTCGTATAAGATAAAGTTTATTATTTCCTAGAATAATATAGGGGCGTTAGTAAGTCCGAATAATATAATAAGATATTCGAAATATTTATAACGTATCCTAAACGCTATTTTCTATTCTTCTCCGGGTTTAATACGAATATATATATATCCTTCCTTAAGGTCGAAGGCTATAAACTATTAAGCTCCTCTAAATCTATCTCTAAATTCTTTAAAAAGAGATAAGGGGTACCGATTTTTAATTATAATATTATTAAATTACCGATAGTTAATATATAATTATAGTTTACCGTTTTTCTTTAGTATAAATAGGATTAGGTATCCTATTAGTAAATATAAAGGTTTAATATAGCCTTTCTCGAGATTTTCGTCGATATATTCCCTAAGTACTTTAAATTTATCCTTATTTAATCTATAGATAGGAAAGAACTTTAATTATTCTCCTTCTTTAAGTAGAATCTTATAGTTATATAGGCTATACTTTAGTAGGCTATTATCGAATTTTCCTTAAAATAGTTTTATAAACTTCCGATACTCTTCTAATATACTAAAGAGGTCTCTAAATATATCTTCGTCTTATATAGTTATTATTATAAGGAGATATCGTTATATATACTTAGTTCCTTCTTAAACTTATCGTAATAATATATCCTACTATCTATAGAATCCTATTATATCGTATCCTAATCTATTATATCCTTTTTTTTATTAGGTACTAATTATTACTAGATCCTTCTCTATAAGCTATCGAGGTTTATCGTATCCTAAGGTAGCTATCGTTTTAGCCTTTCTCGATTTAGAGGTATATATAAATTCGTTTAAACCCCTATTATCTAGGTATTACTTAGTAACTAAATCCGATCTTATACCTTTAATTATAACCGTTTCTCGGATATCCGCTTTATCCTATAAAATATAGCTATTAGTTTAATCGATTCGAGGATTTTCCTTTCTTAACTATAATATACCTAAGGTTAGCTTATATTATATAATATTCGTAATATCGAAGTTTATTAGTATTATATATCTATAGATTATAATTAGTAATTAATTAGATTCTATATCGATAATACCTTAGCTATAAGCAACTTTTATACCTTCTATAATACTAAGTTTATAAGGTTCTATCTTCTTCTTCTAAGGTATCTATTTTCTATTAATAACGCTTAGGGATATAAAGTTTCCTTATACTCCGCTATCTAGGAGTATTATATAGTATTTATCGTTAATTCGTACTATAATTTTTAAATATTTATATATTATACTATCTATTATATAAAGGGACTTTATTATAAATCCTAATCGCTTATTATCCCTTATAAGCGATCCTTACCTTTTAGGTTCTACTATTCTTATTATACTCTAAGGGCTATTATTTATACTAGGTCTTTAGCTTATTATATTCCGTATTATATATATACTATAGCCTATCGCTATAAGCGCGCTTAATTTTCTTCTTCGGTATACAGAGTCTATACTCCGGGCTAATTATCTTTAAGGTTATAATAGGTATACGCTTTATCCGCTAGGTATTCTATATAATCGGCGCGCTTATAGAAGCTATAGTATATAGGTTTTATATATACGGGTTTTATAAGCTTTTCTCTTTATTTCTATTCGTATATTCTATATTAATCGAGCCCTTTTTCTTACGCATAAAGTATATACTAGGGTATTATATATTAGTATTATTTTACTTATCGTATAGTATATTCGTAGGGGGTATTATATATAAGGCTAATATTAGCGTAGTTTCCCCTTATTCTAAATACTTTATAATAATCGCTATTATTATTATTATAAGCGATAATACTATACCCTGCCTTACGTATAGGGAATTATTTATTAGTTACCTTATATTTAAAGTATTATCTATAATTATATATAATATAGGTAAACTATACGATCTAGTAGTATTTTTCGTAAAGGTAATTAATTCGCGCGTCTTCCTATATAAGGGGGGTTTTATCTTAATAGGTTATTATCTTAAATAATTCCCTAAATATAATACTATAGATAAAGTAGTATACGATTTTTTTATCGATATCTTCGTTTATAAAGCTTTTTAATTTTAAGCTTATTTCTTTATTAATAGTTTAGGTATTAGTATTCTAACCGATACTAAGCGTTTCCTATTATTCTATAATTTCCGTAATATTGCTTTATAAAATATTCGTTAGGAGAGGCGTCCTTTAGGTAACTACGATTTATCGTTCCTTATAAGGTTTCTAAGGGAACTATCCTAAGCCTTACTTTACCGAAAGGTACGTTATATAATTATCCTTATAATAAAAGGTCTAGTTAAGGAGTTTATAATCGGGGTTATCCGATACTTATTCTAAGAGCTAGTTTTAGCTAGGAGTAGAATCCGTAGTCTTATATATTATAATATTAGCTTATTATCCTTTAGGGATTTTCTTAAATTCTCTAGGTTTCTTAGGTTATCGGTATTCTCGTATAAAGTAGCTTATCTTACTATAGTTAAAGTATTTCTTACTTATAAGTTTCCTTTAAGCTATATCGAGCTTTATAAGGCTTAAATATATTATACCGCTAGTTACTATACCTTATTATTAGAAGCTATAGTTAGCTATTTATTAAATCCGCTATCTTATATTAGTATAATTCCTTTATATAGTATAGCTTCCTCCTTTCTTACCTTTTTCTATACGTTTTTTATAGAGACGGTTATCGATATAAATAGCGTTATTACTAAATATTATAAAGTCTTCGGGCTAATCCTACTTAGAGATTTCGTCCTTAACCTTATCCTTAAATCCTTTATAATAATATTCTATAAGGCTTTTATCTTCCTAAGGGAGGCGTATTAAGAGTTACTTAAAGCGGATTATATAGGCTAAAGTAGATTTATTCTACTTAAGTTCTATAATTTACTACGCTATAATCCGTTCTTTATTAGGATTATTAAATATTTCCTTAAGGATATATTCGAATCCTACGAATAAATCGAATATATTCTTAGTAATCGTCTTACGTTAATCGAGGTTACCTAGGTATTTAATATAGTTATAAAGTAAGGGTTTATACTAGATAAGTATATCCTTTTCGAGTTATATACCGGCTAGGATAATTTTATCGGGTTTAATAGTAAATTAAGCTATATTATATAGGAAGTACGCCTTATAATAGGTAAGGAACCCTTAAAGCGTTTTTTAATTATTATCGTATATAATAGGTTTATCTATCTTATAGCCGTTATCGGTATTCTAAATAATAGGCGCTAGGGGTATAGCGGCTATAGCTTAGTATTACTCGAGCTATTAGGCCTACCTATAGATAATACGATTTTATTATTCCTAATTCTACTAAAGTATAGTAAGTTATTAGGTAAATTCGATTAATTAGTATATTATATCTTCCTAAGTTATAACCTAGCGATATCCTTCTCCTAAGGTAAATAGGGTAGGAGTTTAAGGAGCTATTATTATATTTAATATTACCTAAGAGGTATATATAGATTATCCTAAATAAGAGTTATAAAAATATAATAATCCTTACCTAAATCCCGGATTCTAGAAGTACCTATAAGTTATATATTAGTAGGTAGGGAAGTATTACCTTTAAATCTTCGTATATTATCGAGTAATATTAAGTATTATAAGTAATTAAGAGGGATTACCCTATTATATAAAATAATACTTAGATTTATAACTAAAGACTATAAGGAAAACTATCTAATAGCTAGGAAATCTATCGTCCTTATATCCTTCCGTTATTCTATTTATTAATATATAGCCTATCTAAGCCTATTAATGCCTATAGTTGCTTATTAACTATCCGATAGGTAATAGTAATCTCTTATAGGCTCTACCCTAACCCTGATTATATTATCTATATTCCTTATATAAGAGATCCCTATCGGTCCGTTAAGGTTCCGATTTACTAGTATATAGTTGCGCTAGCCTGTTCCTATAACCTATATATTTATAGGTTATAATAATAAAGGTATACGAGTATATAGTTATTAGAAGGCAATATATATAAACAAAGCTTATTTAATATAATAATATTAATAGTTTATAATCTTTTTTAAGTATATTTTAAATATACTGTTTTTAAAAGAACTCTATTATAACCTACGATCGTATAGGTTATAGGAATAGGCTAGCGCAACTATATACTAGTAAATCGGAACCTTAACGGACCGATCGGGGATACTTATATAAGTAGACCTACTCCTTATTAAGGTTTCCTAATAAGAAGAAGGGAAGGATTAGATAATCTAAGGAAGGAAACGGATTAATTAGAAATTAGGGTATAATTACTTACTAAGCCTTAGTAAATATTAGTAAGCTTTAGTAAGTATTACTAAGTATAGAAGGATAAGGCCTATTACGATAGAAATAACGGAAGGATATAAGGACGATAGATTTCCTAGCTATTAAATAGTTTCCTTTATAATCTTTAATTATAAATCTAAGTATTATTTTATATAATAGGGTAATCCCTCTTAATTATTTATAATATTTAATATTACTCGATAATATATAAAGACTTAAAGGTAATATTTCCCTACCTACTAATATATAACTTATAGATACTTCTAGAATTAGGGATTTAGGTAAAGATTATTATATTTTTATAACTTTTATTTATAACGGTCTATATATACCTCCTAGGTAATATTAAGTATAATAATAGCTCCTTAAACCCCTACCCCGTTTATCTCCGGCGAAGGATATTACTAGGTTATAATTTAGGAAGATATAATATATTAATTAATCGAACTTACTTAATAACTTATTATACTCTAATAGATTTAGGAATAATAGAATCGTATTATTTATAAATAAGCTTAATAATTCGAATAATACTAAGTTATAGTTATTATACCCCTAATACTTATTATTTAGAATACCGATAACGGTTATAAGATAGATAAACCTATTATATATAATAATAACTAGAAAACGCTTTAAGGGTTTCTTACCTATTATAAAGCGTATTTCCTATATAATATAGCTTAATTTATTACCGAACCCGATAAAATCGTCCTAGCTAATATATAATTCGAAAAGGATATATTTATCTAGTATAAGCCCTTACTTTATAATTATATTAAATATATAAGTAACTTCGATTAATATAAGCCGATTACTAAAGATATATTCGACTTATTTATAGGATTCGAATATACCCTTAACGAAATATTTAGCAACCCTAATAAGAAACGAATTATAATATAATAACCTATAGAACTTAAGTAGAATAAGTCTGCTTTAGTATATATAGTTCGTTTTAAATAACTCTTAATACGCCTCCCTTAGGAAAATAAGAATTTTATATAATATTATTATAAAGGATTTAAGGATAAAGTTAAGGACGAAATCTCTAAATAGGATTAGCCTAAAGACTTTATAATATTTAATAATAACGTTATCCGTATCGATAACCGTTTTTATAAAAAACGTATAGAGAAAAGTAAGAGAGGAGGAAGCTATACTATATAGAGAAATTATATTAATACAGGATAGCGGATTTAATAAATAATTAACTATAGCTTTTAATAATAAGGTATAATAATTAGCGGTATTATATATATAAGCCTTATAAAGCTCTATATAGCTTAATATAAGCCTTATAAAGCTCGATATAGCTTAATATAAACCTATAAATAAGGAGTACTTTAATTATAATAAGAAAAGCTACTATATACGGGAATACCGATAACCTAAGAAACCTAGAGAATTTAAGAAAATCCCTAAAGGATAATAAGCTAATATTATAATATATAAGACCCCGGACTCCCCTCCTAGCTTAAACTAGCTTCTAAAGTAAGTATTAGATAACTCCGATTATAAACTCCTTAACTAGTATAATAATCCTTGCTTAAATCCCTAATTCTAGAAGTACTTATAAGTTATATATTAGCAGGAGGGGGAAGTATACCTTTAAGTCTTCGTACGTTTCTATATAATATTAAGTATTATAAAAGATTAAGAGGGATTACCCTATTACCTAAAGTAATACTTAAATTTACAACTAAAGATTATAAGGAAAACTATCTAATAGCTAGGAAATCTATCGTCCTTATATCCTTCCGTTATTATTACTATAATAGACCTTACCCTTTTATACTTAGTAATACTTATTAAGGCTTACTAGTACTTACTAAGGCTTAATAAGCAATTAGTAACCTAATTCCTAATTAATCCGTCTCCTTCCTAGGATTATCTAATCCTTCCCTACCTCTTATTAGGAAACCCTAATAAGGAGTAGGTTTATTTATATAAATATCCCCTATCGGTCCGTTAAGGTTCCGACTTACTAATATATAGTTACGCTAGCCTATTCCTATAACCTATATAACCGTAGTATTATAACCCACGGTTATGCAGGTTATAGGAATAAGCTAGCGCAACTATATACTAGCAAATCGGAACCTTAACGGACCGATAGGGATCTCTTATATAAGAATACAGAGCAGCATAATTAGGGTTAGGGTTAGATCACCTTAATAACTAAGATAGTTAGAGCGATAATAATCTAAATAATCTAAATAAGCTAACGCTCCTATCGCTCTAGGTAATCTAAGGATCTATACTTACTATAGATAGGAAATAATAGAAGGATATAAGGATAGGAGTTTATAGCTTAATATTAGATAGTTTCCTTATAATCTTTAGTTATAAATCTAAATATTATTTTATATAATAGGGTAATCCCTCTTAATTACTTATAATACTTAATATTACTCGATAATATATAAAGATTTAAAGGTAATACTTCCCTACCTATTAATATATAACTTATAGGTACTTTTAGAATCCGGGATTTAGGTAAGGATTATTATATTTTTATAACTCTTATTTAGGACGGTCTATATATACCTCTTAGGTAATATTAAATATAATAATAGCTCCTTAAACTCCTACCCTATCTACCTTAGGCGAAGGATATCGCTAGGTTATAACTTAGGAAGATATAATATACTAATTAATCGAACTTACTTAATAACTTATTATACTCTAATAGAATTAAGAGTAATAGAATCGTACTATCCGTAGATAAGCCTAATAGCTCGAGTAATAATAAGCTATAGCCGCTACGCCCCTAATACCTATTATTTAGAATACCGGTAACGGTTATAAGATAGATAAACCTATTATATATAACGGTAATTAAAAGATACTTTAAAGGTTCCTTACCTATTATAAGGCATACTTCTTATATAATATAGCTTAATTTACTATTAAACCCGATAAAATTATCCTAGCTAGTATACGATTCGAAAAGGATATATTTATCTAGTACGAACCCTTACTTTATAATTATATTAAATACCTAGGTAATCTGGATTAATATAAAACGATTACTAAGAATATATTCGATTTATTTATAGGATTCGAATATATCCTTAAGGAAATATTTAGTAATCCTAACGAAGAACGGATTATAATATAATAACTTATAGAACTTAAGTAGAATAAGTTTACTTTAGCCTATATAGTTTACTTTAAGTAACTCTTAGTATACTTCCCTTAGGAAGATAAGAACTTTATAAAATACTATTATAAAGGATTTAAGGATAAGGTTAAGGACGAAATCTCTAAGTAGGATTAGCCTAAAGACTTTATAATATTTAGTAATAATATTATCTATATCGATAACCGTCTTTACGAAAGATATATAGAGAAAAGTAAGAAAGGAGGAAGCTATATTATATAGAGAAATTACGCTAATATAGGATAGCGGATTTAATAGATAACTAACCGTAGCTTCTAATAATAAGGTATAATAGTTAGTAGTACGATATATTTAAGCCTTATAGAGCTTAATATAGCTTAAAGGAAACCTATAAGTAAGGAATACTTTAATTATAGTAAGATAGACTATTTTATATAAGAATACCGATAACTTAAGAACCCTAGAGAATTTAAGAAAGTCCCCGAAGGACGATAAGCTAATATTATAATATATAAGATTATAAACCCTATTCCTAGCTAAAACTAGCTTCTAGAATAAGTATCGGATAACTCCGATTATAGACTCCTTAATTAGACCTTTTATTATAAGGATAATTATATAATATACCTTTCGGTAAAGTAAGGCTTAGGATAGTTCCCTTAGAAACCTTATAAGGAACGATAAATCGTAGTTACCTAAAGAATATCTTTCCTAACGGATATTTTATAAAGTAATATTACGGAAATTACGGAATAATAGGAAACGCTTAATATCGGTTAGAATACTAATATCTAAACTATTAATAAAGAAACGAGCTTAGAATTAGAAAGCTCTACGGACGAAGATATCGATAAAGGAGATATATATTACCTTATCTACGGTATTATACTTAGAGAATTATTTAGGATAATAACCTATTAAAATAAAACCCCCCTTATATAGGAAGATATACGAATTAATTATCTCTACGAAAAGTATTACTAGATTATATAGTTTGCTTATATTATATATAATTATAGATAATACTTTAAATATAAAGTAACTAACGAATAGTTCCTTATACGTAAGGTAGGGTATAATATTATCGCTTATAATAATAATAATAGCGGTTATTATAAAATACTTAGAATAAGGGAGAATTATACTAGTATTAGCCTTATATATAATACCCCCTACGAATATACTATACGATAAGTAAAATAGTACTAATTTATAATACCCTAGTATATACCTTACGCGTAAGAAAAAGCGCTCGATTAGTATAGAATATACGAATAGAAATAAAGGGAAAAGCTTATAAAACCTATATATATAGAATCTATATATTATAGCTTCTATAAGCGCGCTGATTATATAGAATACTTAGCGGATAAAGCGTATACCTATTATAACCTTAAAGATAATTAGTCCGGAGTATAAACTCCGTATACCGAAGAAGAAAATTAAGCGCGCTGATTATATAGAATACTTAGCGGATAAAGCGTATACCTATTATAACCTTAAAGATAATTAGTCCGGAGTATAAACTCCGTATACCGAAGAAGAAAATTAAGCGCGCTTATAGCGATAAGCCGTAATATATATATAATATAGAATATAATAAGCTAAGAACTTAGTATAAATAATAGCCCTTAGAATATAATAAGAATAGTAAAACCTAAAAGGTAAGGATCGCCTATAAGGGATAATAAGCGATTAGGACTTATAGTAAAGTCTCTTTATACGATAAATAGCTCGATATATAAATATTTGAAAATCGTAGTACGAATTAACGATAAATACTATATAATACTCCTAGATAGCGGAGTATAAGGAAACTTTATATCCCTAAGCGTTATTAATAGAGAATAGATGCCTTAGAAGAAGAAGATAGAACCCTATAAACTTAGTATTATAGAAGGTATAAAAGTTGCTTATAGCTAAGGTATTATCGATATAGAATTTAATTAATTACTAGTTACGATCTACGGATATATAATACTAATAAACTTCGATATTACGGATACTATATAATACGAGCTAATTTTAGGTATATTATAGTTAAGAAAGGAAAACCCTCGAATCGATTAAACTAATAGCTATATTTTATAGGATAAAGCGGATATCCGAGAAACGGTTATAATTAAAGGTATAAGATCGGATTTAGTTACTAAGTAATACCTAGATAATAGGGGTTTAAACGAATTTATATATACCTCTAAATCGAGAAAGGCTAAAACAATAGCTACCTTAGGATACGATAAACCTCGATAGCTTATAGAGAAGGATCTAGTAATAATTAATACCTAATAAAAAAAGGATATAATAGATTAGGATACGATATAATAGGATTCTATAGATAGTAGGATATATTATTACGATAAGTTTAAGAAGGAACTAAGTATATATAACGATATCTCCTTATAATAGTAATTATATAAGACGAAGATATATTTAGAGACCTCTTTATTATATTAGAAGAGTATCGGAAGTTTATAAAACTATTTTAAGGAAAATTCAATAATAGCCTACTAAAGTATAGCCTATATAACTATAAGATTCTACTTAAAGAAGGAGAATAACTAAAGTTCTTTCCTATCTATAGATTAAATAAGGATAAATTTAAAGTATTTAGGGAATATATCGACGAAAATCTCGAGAAAGGCTATATTAAACCTTTATATTTACTAATAGGATACCTAATCCTATTTATACTAAAGAAAAACGGTAAATTATAATTATATATTAACTATCGGTAATTTAATAATATTATAATTAAGAATCGGTACCCCTTACTACTCTTTAAAGAATTTAGAGATAGACTTAGAGGAGCTTAATAGTTTATAACCCTCGACTTTAAAGAAGGATATATATATATCCGTATTAAACCCGGAGAAGAATAGAAAATAGCGTTTAGAATACGCTACGGATATTTCGAATATTTTATTATACTATTCGGACTTACTAACGCCCCTATATTATTCTAGGAAATAATAAACTTTATCTTATATAAATACCTCGACTACTTTATAATCGCTTACCTAGACGATATCCTTATTTACTTAAAGATATTCGAAGAGTATTAGAAGTATATTATAATAATCCTATAAATTCTCTAAGATAATAAGATTTTAATAGAACCTATTAAATATAACTAGAATACTTAAGAAGTTAACTACCTTAGATATACTATTATACCTAGGTATATATAAATATAGAAAGATAAAGTATAAGTAGTTAGGGATTAGCTTATGCCTTAGAATATTAAGGACGTTAGAGCCTTCTTAGGCTATACTAACTTCTACCGATAATTTATTAAAAATTATAATAATATCGTAATATTACTTACAGAACTTACGAAAAAGGATATTACCTTCGATTAGAACGAATAGGTATAGGAAGCCTTTAATATAATTAAGGATATAATTATATTAGAACTAATCCTAATCGAAGCAGATTAAGATAAAGTTTTCGAGATCGAGATAAATATATTAGATTATATACTTAGTAGATAACTCGGATAACGAGATAATAAAGGATAACTACGGATAATTAGCAGTTTTAATAAGAAACTAAATAGATTAGAACTTAACTATAGAACGCCCGATTAGGAACTTATAGTAATAATAAAAGCCTTTAGGGAATAATAATACTACCTTATCGGCATAAGATAATAAATTCTTATATATACGGATTATAAGAATCTCTAGGTATTTACCTCGATAAAGCAGCTTAATAAATAATAAGTTAGATAATACGAATTTCTATTAGAATTCGATTTTAAGATTATCTACCGTAAAGGTAAAGAAAACGAATAAGTAGACGCTCTTAGTAGACGGTTAGACTATAAGGACCGTAATAGCAAAAACCAAGATATTATAGTAATCTTTAAGGAAGATTCGGAAGGTAATCTTACTATATTATCTATTACTAAGGAACTTAATATAATACTATATATTAAAGGAGAAATACCTAACCTCGATAACCTAATAATATTAGAATAAAACGACTTTATTAGAAGTATCTATAGCGTATTAATATATAGATACTAAGGAATTAGAATAACCTATAAAAGGATCTAATACTATTAGAATCTACTAAACCTTAAGAAACGAGTTATAGATATCGTTAATAATTATAATATATATAAACGGAATAAGATAGAACGATATAAACCTTACGGACTATTATAACCTCTACTAATACCTATAATTATTTAGTTATCTATTAGTTTAGATTTTATTATTAAGCTACCTCTCTTATAAGAACCCTTAACTTAGGTATAATACGATAGTATCTTAGTAATAGTTTATAGATTAAATAAGTATATATACTTCCTATTATATAAGGAAAATAGTACTATAGAAGAACTCGTATATATATTCCTCCGTATTATTATCGCTAATTACGGAATACCTTAGGAAATTATATTAGATAGAGATAGAAAATTCGTATCGAAATTCTAGATCTTATTTACTAAATACCTCGGAATAATATAACGTATATCTATAGTATTTTATCCTTAGATAGACGGATAAACGGAATATATTAACTAGATTATAGAATAATATCTATAATACTACGTTAATTATAAATAAGATAATTAGGTCGAACTCTTACCTATAGTATAATTCGCTTATAATAGTATAGATACGATAAGTATAGGAAAATTACTATTCTTCCTACTCTATAGATATAACCCTACGGTATACTACGAAATACTATTAGGTAGAAATATAGAAATAGTAGACTAATACGCTAGAAAAATTAAATAATTAAATAAAGATATTCGATATATACTTTAGGATATTAAAAAACGAATAACGAAATATACTAATTAGAGAAGGATTAAGGGACTAATCCTATAAAAAGGAGATAAAATCTACCTTAACTATAAAAATATTAAAACTATTAAACCTAGCGATAAATTCGATTATAAAAAACTCGGACTTTATAAAATTATACGATAAATTTCCTTAATTAACTATAAACTCGAAATCCTATATATACGTTTATACCTAATCTTCTATATTTTACTTTTAGAACTAGTATTAGTAGATATAGAACTCTTATATAATATAGATATTATCGAACTAGAATAAGTATAATACGAAGTTAAATAAATCCTTAATTTACGTAAACGCGGATACGGAAAATAATACCTTATTAAATAGAAAGGATACGATAACTTAGAAAATATTTAAGAACCCCTAAAGAATATATATAAAGATCTAATTAAAGAATACGAAAATTAACGAATAACTTAATAATAGATAGAATTAGAAAACTTATTAACGATTAAATAAACCCCCTTTATTAGAAGCGCTAACTAAATCTAATAGCCTATTAAAATCTATAATAGACTAATCTATAGTATTAAACTCCTATATTAGCAAATTAGGAAACGCTTTAGGTAAAGGACCCGCCGGTACTAAAACTACCGCCTCCTTTTCTACCTCCTTACGCTTTATACGATCTAACTCCTTTATAGAATCCAGGCCCCGGCGAATAGCCTATACTATCTTCTCTCTCTATATCTTTTTCTACTTATAAAGGCGATCTATACGTATATCTAGAGTATAATAAGCCTTATTTAATTCCTCTATCTTATCCTTAATCTTTTAATAATACCGAAAGATAATACGAATATTAGATAAGGAGGGATCTAGTATATTATAGCGAGATTTATTTAAACGAATATACTCGGTATAACGGTCGGAATATATCGCGGAAATTTAATAATAAGAAAGCCCCCGTTCCTTATAGTTAGAGTAGGTCGGTATCTCTATATAATACTCTAGAATAGATTAAAGAAGAAGGTTATATTTAACGGCTTTAGGAGTAACCGATAAAGAAACCTTTTAAGAACGATTTTTATTAATTCTCGACGATATAACGAATTAGGAAGGTATAATCCGAAGTAAGAATATTAAGCAGAACTACTTACGGAAATATTATAGGTCTTTAGGGATAAAGACCGATAGAAGGGAGATAATATTATAACCTACGGTTATATAGGTTATAGGAATAGGCTAGCGTAACTATATACTAGTAAGTCGGAACCTTAACGGACCGATAGGGATCTCTTATATAAGGAATATAGATAATATAATTAGGGTTAGGGTAAAGCCTATAAGAGATTACTATTACCTATCGGATAGTTAATAGGCAATTATAGGTATTAATAGGCTTAGATAGGCTATATATTAATAAATAGAATAACGGAAGGATATAAAGACGATGGATTTCCTAGCTATTAGATAGTTTTCCTTATAGTCTTTAGTTATAAATCTAAGTATTATTTTATATAATAGGGTAATCCCTCTTAATTACTTATAATACTTAATATTGCTCGATAACGTACGAAGACTTAAAGGTAATACTTCCCCACCTGCTAATATATAACTTATAGGTACTTCCAGAATCCGGGATTTAGGTAAAGATTATTATAATTCTATTTATCCGTCTATCTAGGGATAAAATATTATAGATATATAATACGTTATTCCGAGGTATTTAATAAGTAAGATCTAGAATTTTAATATAAATTTCCTATCTTTATCTAATATAATCTCCTAAGGTATTCCGTAATTAGTAATAATAATACGGAGGAATATATATATAAGTTCTTCTATAATACTACTTTCTTTATATAATAGGAAGTATATATACTTACTTAGTCTATAAACTATTATTAAGATATAATTATACTATACTTTAATTAAAGGTTCTCGTATAAGGGGTAGCTTAGTAATAAAGTCTAAACTAATAGATAACTAAATAGTTATAAGTATTAGTAGGGGTTATAATAATCCGTAAGGTTTATATCGTTCTATCTTATTCCGTTTATATATATCGTAGTTATTAATAATATCTATAACTCGTTTCTTAAGGTTTAATAGATTCTAATAATATTAGATCCTTTTATAAGTTACTCTAATTCCTTAATATCTATAAGCTAATACGCTATAAATATATCTAATATAGTTATTTTATTCTAATATTATTATATTATCGAGGTTAGGTATTTCTCCTTCGATATATAGTATTACGTTAAGTTCTTTAGTTATAAATAGTATAATAAGGTTACCTTCCGAATCTTCCTTAAAGATTATTATAATATCTTAATCTTTACTATTATTATCCTTATAATCTAATTATCTGCTAAGAGTATCCGCTTGCTTATTTTCTTTACCTTTACGGTAGATAATCTTAAAGTCGAATTCTAATAGGAATTCGTACTATCTAACTTATTATTTATTAAGCTGCTTTATCGAAGTAAATACCTAAAGATTCTTATAATCTGTATATATAAGAATTTATTATTTTACGCTAATAAGGTAATATCGTTATTCCCTAAAAGCGTTTACTATTATTATAAGTTCTTAATCGGGCGTTTTATAGTTAAGTTCTAATCCGTTTAGCTTCTTATTAAAGTTACTAACTATCCGTAGTCGTTTTTTATTATCCTATTATCCGAATTATCTACCGAGTATATAATCTAATATATCTATCTTAATCTCGAAAACTTTATCTTAATCTACTTCGATTAGGATTAGTTCTAATATAATTATATTCTTAATAATACTAAAGGCTTTTTATACCTATTCGTTCTAATTAAAAAGGGTATCCTTTTTTATAAGTTCTATAAGTAGTATTATAATATTATTATAATTCTTAATAAATTATCGGTAGAAGTTAATATAGCTTAAGAAGGTATTAATATCCTTAACGTTCTATAATATAAGCTAATCCCTAACTATTTATACTTTATCTTTCTATATTCGTATATACCCTAGTATAATAATATATCCGAGGTAGTTAACTTCTTAAGTATTCTAGTTATATTTAATAGGTTTTACTAAAATCTTATTATCTTAGAGGATTTATAAGATTATCGTAATATACTTTTAGTATTCCTTAGATATCTTTAAATAAATAAGGATATTATCTAGGTAAGCAATTACGAAATAATCGAGGTATTCGTATAAAATAAAGTTTATTATTTCCTAGAATAATACTAGGGCGTTAATAAGTCCGAATAGTATAATAAGATATTCGAAATACCTATAGCGTATTTTAAACGCTATCTTCTATTCTTTACCGGGTTTAATACGGATATATATATATCCTTCCTTAAGGTCGAGGGCTATAAACTATTAGGCTCTTCTAAATTTATCTCTAAGTTCTTTAAAGAGAGGTAAGGGGTACCGATTCTTAATAATAATATCGTTAAGTTACCGATAGTCGATATATAGTTATAGTTTACCGTTTTTCTTTAGTATAAATAGGATTAGGTATCCTATTAGTAAATATAAGGGTTTAATATAGCCTTCTAATAATCCTTACCTAAATCCCGGATTTTAAAAGTACCTTTAAGTTATATATTAGTAGGTAGGGAAGTATTACCTTTAAGTCTTTATATATTATCGAGTAATATTAAGTATTATAATTAATTAAAAGGGATTACCCTATTATATAAAATAATACTTAGATTTATAACTAAAGATTATAAGGAAAACTATCTAATAGCTAGGAAATCTATCGTCCTTATATCCTTCCGTTATTCTATATTAAATTTTCTATCTAACCCTAGATTATTTAGATTATCTTATAATCTTAATAATCCGGCTTTATTAGATTATCTAATAATCTTAATAATCTATTCCTAATTAGTTTATATAACCTTAACCCTAATTATATTATCTTATATAACCTAGTAATATAAAAAATCCCTATCGGTTTATTAAGGTTCCGATTTATTAATATATAGTTACGCTAGCCTATTCCTATAACCTATATAACTATAGGTTATAATATTATCTCCCTTCTATCGGTTTTTATCCCTAAAGACCTATAGTATTTCCCTAAATAATCCTACTTAATATTCTTACTTCGGATTATACCTTCCTAATTCGTTATATTATCGAGAATTAATAAAAACCGTTCTCGAAAGGTTTCTTTATCGGTTACTCCTAAAACCGTTAAGTATAACCTTCTTCTTTAATCTATTCTAGAGTATTATATAGAGATACCGACCTACTCTAATTATAAGGAACGGGGGCTTTCTTCTTACTAGATTTCCGCGATATATTCCGACCGCTATACCGAGTATATCCGTTTAAATAATTCTCGCTACGATATATTAGGTCCTTCTCCGTTTAATATTTATATTATCTCTCGGTATTATTAAAAGATTAAGGATAAGATAGAGGAATTAAACGAGGCTCGATATACTTTAGATATATATATAGATCGCCTTCGTAAGTAGAAAAAGATATAGAGAGAGAAGATAGTATAGGCTATTCGCTAGGGTTTAGATTCTATAGAGGAGTTAGACTATATAGAGCGTAAGGAGGTAAAGAAGGAGCGTTTAGCTACCGAAGCTAAATATCGTTCCGTAGAGCCGGCCGTTCCTAAAGGCCCGCTACCTAAGGGTTTTATAATTACCGTATTAGAGGATTTTAATTAATCTAGGATTTCTCTATTATCTCTATCTAATTTTCTTATTAGTAATTCGTAAAGTATTAGGGCTTTTAGTTCGTAATTTTAATTTCTTTAGAGTTACTACTAGTAATCCTTAATAAGGGGTCTAGTTATTCCTATAGGTAGTTATTATAGTTAAAAATATAAGTAGTCTTATAGCTTAGTAGTTAGAGTTCTTAGTTTCTTATTAGGAGGTCCGGGGTTCGATTCCTTATAATACTTTCTCTATCTAAGGCTATAATAGCTTTTTATTTTCGTATTCTTTAATAAGATCTACGTATACGTTCTTTAGGGGTTCCTATATATTTTCTGAATTATTATATCCTTTCTATTTAATAAGATATTATTTTCTATATCCGCGTTTATATAAATCGAGAATCTCTTTAACTTTATATTATACTTATTCTAGTTCGATAATATCTATATCGTATAAGAGTTCTACGTTTACTAGTACTAGTTCTAGGAGTAAAATATAGAAAACTAGATATAGGCGTATATATAGGATTTCTAGTTTATAGTTAATTAGTAAAATCTATCGTATAATTTTATAAGGTTCGAGTTTTTTATAATCGAGTTTATCGTTAGGTTTAATAGTTTTAATATTTTTATAGTTAAGGTAGACTTTATCTCCCTTCTATAGGATTAATCCCTTAATCCTTTTCTAATTAGCGTATTTCGTTATTTATTCTTTAACGTTTTAAAGTATATATCGAGTATCTTCGTATAATTACTTAATTCTTCTAGCCTATTAGTCTACCGTTTCTACATCTCTACCTAGTAATATTTCGTAGTATATTATAGGGTTATATCCGTAGAGTAGGAAGAATAGTAATTTTCCTATACTCGCTATATCTATATTATTATAAGCGAATTATACTATAGGTAAGAGTTCGACCTAAGTATCTTATTTATAGTTAATATAATATTATAGATACTATTCTATAATCTAGTTAGTATATTCTATTTATCCGTTTATCTAAGGATAAAATACCGTAGATATATATTATATTATTCTAAGGTATTTAATAAGTAAGATCTAGAATTTTAATATAAACTTTCTATCTCTATCTAATATAATTTCCTAAGGTATTCCGTAGTTAGCGATAATAATACGGAGGAATATATATATAAGTTCTTCTATAATACTACTTTCTTTATATAGTAGGAAGTATACGTATTTACTTAATCTATAAACTACTACTAAGCTACTATTATACTATACCTAAGTAAGGGTTTTTATAAATAGGGTAGCTTAATAATAAAGTCTAAGCTAATAGATAACTAAATAGTTATAGATATTAATATAAATTATAATAATCCGTAAGGTTTATATCGTTCTATCTTATTTCGTTTATATATATCGTAGTTATTAACGATATCTATAACTCGTTTCTTAAGGTTTAATAGATTCTAATAATATTAGATTCTTTTATAAGTTGCTCTAATTCCTTAATATCTATATATTAGTATACTATAGATACTTCTAATATAGTCGTTTTATTCTAATATTATTATATTATCGAGGTTAGGTATTTCTCCTTCGATATATAGTATTACGTTAAGTTCCTTAGTAATAGATAGTATAATAAGGTTACCGTCCGAATCTTCTTTAAAGATTACTATAATATCTTAATCTTTATTATTATTATCCTTATAATCTAACCGTCTACTAAGAGTATCTATTCGTTCGTTTTCTTTACCTTTATAATAGATAATCTTAAAATCGAATTCTAATAGGAATTTATACTATTTAACTTATTATTTATTAAGCTACTTTATCGAGGTAAATACCTAAAGGTTCTTATAATCCGTATATATAAGAATTTATTATTTTACGGCGATAAGGTAGTATTACTATTCCCTAAAGGCTTCTACTATTATTATAAGTTCCTAATCGGGCGTTTTATAATTAAGTTCTAATCCGTTTAGTTTTTTACTAAAGTTACTAATTATCCGGAGTTATTCTTTATTATCTTATTATCCGAGTTATCTACTAAGTATATAATCTAATATATCTATCTCGATCTCGAAAACTTTATCTTAGTTTACTTCGATTAGGATTAGTTCTAATATAACTATATCCTTAATTATATTAAAGGCTTTTTATACCTATTCGTTCTAATTAAAGGTAATATCCTTTTTCGTAAGTTCTATAAATAATATTATAATATTATTATAATTTTTAATAAATTATCGGTAGAAGTTAGTATAGCCTAAGAAGGCTTTAATATCCTTAACGTTCTAAGATATAAGTTAATCCCTAACTACCTATACTTTATCTTTCTATATTTATATATACCCTAATATAATAATATATCCGAGGTAGTTAACTTCTTAAATATTCTAGTTATATTTAATAAGTTCTACTAAAATCTTATTATCTTAAAGGCTTTATAGGATTATTATAATATATTTCCGGTATTCTTCGAATATCTTTAAGTAAATAAGGATATTATCTAGGTAAGCGATTATAAAATAATCGAGGTATTTATATAAGATAAAGTTTATTATTTCCTAGAATAATATAGGAGCGTTAGTAAGTCCGAATAATATAATAAGATATTCGAAATATCCGTAGTATATTTTAAACGCTATTTTCTATTCTTCTCCGGGTTTAATATAAATATATATATATCCTTCCTTAAAGTCGAGGGCTATAAACTATTAGGCTCTTCTAAATTTATCTCTAAGTTCTTTCAAAAGATGTAAAGGGTACCGATTCTTAATTATAATATTATTAAATTACCGATAGTTAATATATAATTATAATTTACCGTTTTTCTTTAGTATAAATAGGATTAGGTATCCTATTAGTAAATATAAAGGTTTAATATAGCCTTTCTTAAGATTTTCGTCGATATACTCTCTAAGTACTTTAAGTTTATCCTTATCTAATCTATAAATAGGAAAGAACTTTAATTATTCTCCTTCTTTAAGTAAGATCTTATAATCGTATAGGCTATATTCTAATAAGCTATTATCGAATTTTCCTTAAAATAGTTTTATAAACTTCCGATATTCTTCTAATATACCGGAGAGGTTTTTAAATATATCTTCGTCTTATATAGTTACTATTATAAGGAGATATCGTTATATATACTTAGTTCCTTCTTAAGCTTATCGCGATAATATATCTTATTATCTATAGAATCCTATTATATCGTATCCTAATCTACCGTATCCCTTCTTCTATTAAATATTAACTATTATTAGATCCTTTTCTATAAGCTATCGAGGTTTATCGTATCCTAAGGTAGTTATTATCTTAGCTTTTCTCGATTTAAAGGTATTTATAAATTTATTTAAGCCCCTATTATCTAGATATTATTTAGTAATTAAATCCGATCCTATACCTTTAATTATAACTACTTTTTAGGTATCCGCTTTATCCTATAAAATATAATTATTAGTCTAATCTATTCGAGGATTTTCCTTTCTTAATTATAATATACCTAAGATTAGCTTATATTATACGGTATCCGTAATATCGACGTTTATTAATATTATATATCCGTAGATTATAACTAGTAATTAATTAGATTCTATATCGATAATATCTTAGCTATAAGCAATTTCTATACCTTTTATAATACTAAGTTTATAGGGTTTTATCTTCCTCTTCTAAGGTATCCGTTCTCTATTAATAACGCTTAGGGATATAAAGTTTCCTTATACTCCGCTATCTAGGAGTATTATATAATATTTATCGTTAATTCGTATTACGATTTTTAAATATTTATATATCGAGCTATCTATCGTATAGAGGGACTTTACTATAAATCCTAATCGCTTATTATCCCTTATAAGCGATCCTTACCTTTTAGGTTTTATTATTCTTATTATACTCTAAGGGCTATTATCTATACTAGGTTCTTAGCTTATTATATTCCGTATCGTATATATACTATAGCCTATCGCTATAAGCGTATTTAATTTTCTTCCTTAGTATAGGGAGTTTATACTCCGGGCTAATTATCTTTAAGGTTATAATAGGTATATACTTTATCCGCTAGGTATTCTATATAATCGGCGCGCTTATAGAAGCTATAATATATAGGTTCTACGTATATAGGCTTTACGAGCTTTTCCCTTTATTTCTATTCGCGTATTTTATATTAATCGAGCGCTTTTTCTTATACGTATAGTATATACTAAGGTATTATATATTAATACTATTTTACTTATCGTATAATATATCCGTAGGGGGTATTATATATAAGGCTAATACTAGCGTAGTTTCCCCTAGTTCTAAGTACTTTATAATAATCGCTATTATTATCGTTATAAGCGATAATACTATATCCTATCTCGTATATAGGGAACTATTTATTAATTACCTTATATTTAAAGTATTATTTATAATTATATATAATATAAGCAAACTATATAATCTAATAATACTTTTCGTAGAGGTAATTAATTCGTATATCTTCCTATATAAGGGGGGTTTCGTTTTAATAGGTTATTATCCTAAATAATTCTCTAAATATAATACTATAGATAAGATAGTATATATTTCCTTTATTAATATCTTCGTTTATAGAGCTTTCTAATTCTAAGCTCGTTTCTTTATTAATAGTTTAGGTATTAGTACTCTAACCGATACTAAGCGTTTCCTATTATTCCGTAATTTCCGTAATATTATTCTATAAAAACGTTTATTTCGTTAGGTAGTTTATACCCTTTTATATCGCGCTAATAGGGGTATTCTCTAATAAGCTAGGCTTACTATTCTATTATTAGTCTTTTAAATAGACTATTATTCGTTAGGAAAGGCGTCCTCTAAATAGCTACGATTTACTATTCCTTATAAGGTTTCCGAGGGAATTATTCTAAGCCTTACTTTACCGAGAGGTATATTATATAATTATCCTTATAATAGAAGGTCTAGTTAAGGAGTCTATAATCGGAATCGTCCGATACTTACTCTAAAAGCTAGTTTTAGCTAGGAGTAGAGTCCGTAGTCTTATATATTATAATATTAGCCTATTATACTTTGGGGACTTTCTTAAATTCTCTAGGTTTCTTAAGTTATCGGTATTTTCGTATAAAGTAGCCTATCTTATCGTAGTTAAAGTATTTCTTACTTATAGGTTTACGCTAAGCTATATCGAGCTTTATAAGGCCTAAATATATTATACCGCTAATTATTATACCTTATTACTAGAAGCTATAGTTAATTATCTATTAAATCCGCCGTCCTATATTAGTATAATTCCTCTATATAATATAGCTTCCTCCTTTCTTACTTTTCTCTATATATCTTTTATAGAAATAGTTATCGATATAGATAGTATTATTACTAAATATCGTAAAGTCTTTAGGCTAATCCTACTTAGAGATTTTATCCTTAACCTTATCTTTAAATCCTCTATAATAATATTTTATAAGGTTCTTATCTTCCTAAAGGAGATATATTAAGAGTTACTTAAAGCAGATTATATAAGCTAAAGTAGATTTATTCTATTTAAGTTTTATAAATTATTATACTATAATCCGTTCTTTATTAGGATTACTAAATATTTCCTTAAGGATATATTCGAATCCTACGAATAAATCGAATATATTCTTAGTAATCGTTTTATATTAATCGAGGTTATCTAGGTATTTAATATAGTTATAAAGTAAGGGTTTATATTAGATAAGTATATTCTTTTTAAATCGTATACCGGCTAGGATAATTTTATCGGGTTTAATAGTAAATTAAGCTATATTATATAGGAAATATACCTTATAATAAGTAAGGAACCCTTAAAGCGTCTTTTAATTACCGTTATATATAATAGGTTTATCTATCTTATAGTTATTACCGGTATTTTAAATAATAAGCGTTAGGGGTATAATAGCTATAGCTTAATATTATTCGAGCTATTAGGCCTATCTACGGATAATATAATTCTATTACTCCTAATTCTACTAAAATATAATAAGTTATTAGGTAAATTCGATTAATTAGTATATTATATCTTCCTAAGTTATAATCTAGCGATATCCTTCTCCTAAGGTAAATAGGGTAGGGGTTTAAGGAGCTATTACTATATTTAATATTACCTAAGAGGTATATATAGACCGTCCTAAATAAGAGTTATAAAAATATAATAATCCTTACCTAAATCCCGGATTCTGGAAGTACCTTTAAGTTATATATTAGCAGGTAGGGAAGTATTACCTTTAAGCCTTCGTATATTATCGAGCAATATTAAGTATTATAAGTAATTAAGAGGGATTACCTTATTATATAAAATAATACTTAGATTTATAACTAAAGACTATAAGGAAAACTATTTAGTAGCTAGGAAATCTATTATCCTTATATCCTTCTATTATCCTATTTATTAATATATAGCCTATCTAAGCCTATTA